>CM053789.1:866450114-867733864 GCA_028749045.1 Cupressus sempervirens
TAACCCAAATTGGACAAGGCTTTTAAGAAACTATGTAACTCCAAGTTCAAGTTGTTGCATGGTGTTAGAAGCCTTCTTCAATTGAAGGATCTCCTTGTTAGCACTTTTCTCCATCTTTGTGATGCTAGCTAGTATCCTTTTTCTAGGTCCAGTAGGGCATCTGTAGACTATCCTAAATAATAGCATTCTCATTGCAAGATTTTTCTAGGTTTCCAATAAGAATCAACAAATTCTCAGTAAAAGCCATTAGAATCTTATGGCTTTGTTTTCAAATCCTTTTGAGGGCTCTATCCAAGCCTGTAGAAGTGTTCTCCGCTTTCATAATTCTCTTTTCAATCTCCTTAAACTTGGAAAAGAAACTGTCTAGCATAACCTTTTCCCTATTAATATTATCTGTAGACTAGTAGATGCAATTGTATCCTTACCTACACCATCTTTCTTCCCCTTGACAGGTGCTAAACATTCCTCCTTCCTTTAATATGATGCATTCAATCAAGATTGGAAAGAAATCCCTCCTCCTCCCAAGTAGTTGTTGCATCCACTCATAGCCTTCTGGTCTACATGTTCTTCATGCAGCCTACTAGTTTGATAATTTGGTCTCTACTATTTTGTTTAGATTTTGTTTCTAGTTTCTTCTTTTTCAATTAGTTAGCTATCCATTTAAATTCACTATTAGTGGATTCTCTTTTTTGTTACTTTTTAAAAGTTGATGTTAATTTTACTATTAGGTTTAGGTCTTCTATCACTTTATCTAATTAGAATATATTATTGAACCCAACAAATTTTAATGCATATGCTGAATATATACATGAGTCCATTGGGGGGAGGCAAAGATCTCACCAAACTTCCATTAAACCTAAAAAGCAAAAAAGTGAGGAAAACAATGGCAATTCAGAAGAGATAGATTCAGATTGTGTGTCTAAGGGTAGTAGAGAAAAAAAAACCCACCCTAGATAAAAACAGAAAGCTAGGAGGAACCTTTACATTGAGGAAATGGAGGATCCCCCAAGAAATAGAAGAATCATTCAAGAAAAAAGACACCAATGTTTGACCTGGCTTTATTATGGGCATGGTTAATTTCATAACCAAGGAAGTTAATTTGGATACCAATTATAACTCTCCCATGACTTCTACTCCCCCTCTCAACAAGCCTAAAGAGGATCCCTCTATTCCCCCTCCCCCAGAGAAAATCCATCTATGTAGGACCCCCTCCCACCCTAAATTTGGATTAAAAAAAATTCAAATAGGTTGAAGCTAAATTAAAATATGTAGATAGCTAGGTACATTCCAAATTCCTCTGTCATTTCTCTAGATTCCCCTTCCTTAAGTAAGTTGAAAATTAAGGATCCCCACATGCTATCCTTTGCTCAAATTAACTATAAGATAGAGCTTGATTTGGAGTTGGATGAAGTGGCTATGGATTCTACTAGGGAAGGAGACATCTGATAGATTTATGGTAAACCTTGATAAGAAAAAAGGGGTGGATAACTAGGAATGTCTAGAAGAGGTTGATTTAGACTCCAAGTCTAAAGGAATAAAGAAAAAAGGAAATATGCAAGAGAAAAATAGAAAGATGAGGGGTACCTTTACATTGAGGATGAGGAGCAGGAATCTACTAAGACCCCCCCAAAAATGGAGGAAGCCTCATAGGAAAAAGCTGTCATATGTGTCAGCTAATTTAAATCTAGACAATATGGATCTTAGAGCCAACAAAAATGCTATGGGCACTAATGACAATCTTCCCTTGACTACCGCTTCCCCTCTTAGAATATGTAAATGATTCCTTTTCTCTACACTTTCTATTCATTTATTTCTCATTTCTATGATGGTTTTATCATTAAACCTTTGTTTATTTATTTATTGATGGATCTTAAAGAAATTTATTCATTTATCAATAGATCTTAAAGCAATTAATGTATGTGAAAGTATTTTAGTAGAATGTATAAAGTTTACAATTTGTTTTAATAAAAGAATGCAATGCACCAATAATTATTCATATTTGTACATAAATATAATATATTATGAGTTTTAGGCCCCTTGCTCAATTTTTCAGTAAAACATTCACACCAGTTCTTTCTAGTAATAATGACTAGGTCAGCTGGGTAATAATTATTGACTAACTTTGTGAAAGGTTAAACGTGCATAAATATTATTTATCGATACTAGTAGCTCATGTTCAATTAGCAGTAAAAAGACTCCAGATAGTGAAGGAAGCTTCTCATGAAAATGTACCACATCTTCCCTGATAGTGACATTTAACATGAAGAGTCAGTCATGTGAGAAAATTATGAAATTAAATTAAAACCCACAACCGAAAACAAAAAAAATATGCTTGGAAAATACTATTACCGAGTGCAAAAATTTTCTTGGCAACTTAAGAAACCGAGTGGTGAGAGAGTGCCGAGTGAACTCAGCAAATGAAGAGCAACTCGGTAGATGAAGAATCAACTCGGTAAATGAAGAACTTAGTAGACACTGGATACCGAGTGAGCTTGGTAGTGTGGATGCCGAGTGAACTCGATAGCCACAGGAGGGTGGAGCTCAGTAGCCATAGGAGGGTGGAGCTCAGTACATGAAGATACCGAGTGAACTCGGTGGACATTGCAGAGATAAAACTTTTGACAAGACTTAACCGAGTGAAGATATATTGTGTGAACAACTTTCACCATTAAAACCAGAGAGCCAGAACTTGAAGTTTCCAAATAAACTTGTCAGATGCAATGAAACAAGCAAAGAGCAATAGATTCAAGTATGCCTACTTGCTTTCTATTTAATTTTGATTAAATAATTACAAAAAACTGGGAGCATTTGGCTTCAACTAGAAAACCCTAAAATTTCAAACTAGAAAACTTCAAACTTTAAACTTCAAATTTATAGCTCTAATGGTTGCATACTACAATGCCTAGAGCAATCACTGCTTCAACAGGTCAAAAAATCAACGAAATACAAACTTATAGAATGACACAAAGAAAGCACATGCAACTACAGTCACAAAATGAGCTTCCTCTGTCTCTGTAACAACTAGATCTATTGATCACTTCCTTTCCACTTCTGAGCTGCTCTGCAACTTCTTTTGCTCTGTTGAACTCTTTATGTCTCTCTATATGGTCAAATGGAATAGAACATTCCTTTTTGTCTTTTGCCAAAAATGTTATCCCCCTCATTTCTAAGGTTGAAAACTCACCTACCCATAATAATTTTTTTGAACATTCAAGGATGGTATGTGGGCATTTGGCTCCAGGAAGAAATGACCAACTACAATTAATATTCCAACACTCCCCCTTTATCCCGAGCCAAACAAATAAGGATCACTACTAATCCACATCAACTACACCAAGACACTCTCTTAGGTGTACAAAAGTCCCAATGTCTAATGGCTTAGTAAATATATCTGCTAGTTGTTGCTCAGACTTGCCAAATTCCATCTTAATATCCCCATTCTCCACCAACTCTCTAATGAAGTGATATTTGATCTCTGTATGTTTTCTTCTCCCATGGAAGACTGGATTCTTGGACAATGCAATAGATGAGATGTTGTCACAATAAATTGTGATTCCATCCTCTTGTCTTTCATTCAAATATGTCAAGATCCTCCTTAACCGAATTGCTTGACATGCTGCTGCATTTACTACTATGTATTCAGCCTCTACTGTAGATTGAGAAACAATAGGTTGCTTCTTAGATGCCCATGAAATTGCAACTAATCCCATATGAAACATGTATCTAGAAGTGCTCTTCCTATCATCTATACTTCCAGCCCAATCACTATCTGTATAACCCACCAACTTGAATTCATTATTTGCAGTATATAAAATCTCGAATCCATTGGTACCTTTCACATACCTTATGATCCTCTTTCCCGCTTGCCAATGGGAATCCTTTGGTGTTTCCATAAATCTGAAAATCAAACTTACTACATGCATTAGGTCTGGTCGAGTTGCAGTCAAATACATTACACTTCCAACCATGCTCTTGTATAGTGTTGGAGCCACTCTCTTGCTAGAGTCTTCCTTGCTCAACTTCAAACCTACTACTATTGGTGTGGGAGCTACCTTACTATTCTGCACTTTAAATCTCTCCAAGATCTTCCCTGCATATTTTTCTTGAGAGATGAAAATGCCATCATGCATTTGTTTTACTTCTATGCCTAGAAAGTATTTCAAGAGGCCTAGGTCTTTCATCTAAAACTCATTTTTCATGACCTCTTTGAACTCATCAATTAGAGCCTTTTCATTACCAGAAAAAATCAAATCATCTACATACAAGACAACAATCAACACATTTCCATTTGATGTCTTGATGTAGAGGGTAGGCTCACCATTGCTTTTGCTAAAGTCATTTCTTATCAAATATGAGTCAATCTTGTTGTACCATGCCCGTGGAGCTTGCTTGAGCCCATAAAGAGCTCTCTTCAATCTATACACCTTGTATTCTTCACTTGTAATTTCATAACTAGGTGGCTGCTCAACATATACTTCTTCCTTCAATACACCATTTAGGAAGGCAGACTTCACATCTATTTGGTATACCTTCCATTTGTGCTGAGCTGCAATTTCTATGACAGCACGCACGATTTCCATTCTTGCAACTGGGGCATATGTCTCATCATAATCTCTTCCATACTATTGTTTGTAGCCCTTGACTGCCAGCCTTGCCTTATGCCTATCAATTTTACCTTCAGCATTACATTTGGTCTTATAGACCCATTTCACTCCAATCACTTACTTCTTGGGAGGCAATTCAGTTAGCTCCCATGTCTCATTTATTTCTATAGCATCTATCTCCTCATCTATGGCCTTACACCATTTCTTCTGCTTAATAGCTTCTTCAAAATATATTGGATCATTGTAAGAAAATAATGCAAAATTAACACTCTCATCATAAACTTCATGGCTTTCATCTTGGTATATCTCCCTAAGACTCTTGGTCTTTCTTGGTAGTAGGGAGGAGAGTGTGGGATCAGAATCTTTAGTGCTGCTGCTTGGCACTATCACTTGATCACGCTTAGAGGAGCTCAGTAATGATTGAAGCTACTTGCCTTTTCTTCTATTTGCTCCTTCTTCTTGTTGTTCATTAGCATCCTCTTCATTCATAATTGGCACTTTACTTGAAGTGCTCGGTGACTCATCAGTTTGAACATACCAAGAGAGATTTTCAAGAAATTACACATCTCTTGAAAGAGTCATCTTGTTGTTCAATGGGTCATACAATCTGTATGCCTTTGATTCTGAGCTATACCCTGTGAAGATGCACTTCACACCTTTGTCATCCAATTTATGCATTTACTCTTTAGGCACATGTGCATATGCAACACATCCAAACACCCTTAGGTGTTCAACTGTCCATATTCTTTGTGACATGCTTCCATTGGAGTTCTGTCACGAATAGCCTTTGTAGGACACCTATTAATTATGTAAATCGTTGTTTCCATAGCCTCTACCCAAAATTTAGTTGGGAGACCTTTCTCTTCCATCATGCTCCTTGCCATTTAAAAAATGGTCCCGTTCTTTCTTTCAGCCACTTCATTCTACTATGGTGTATAGCTAGCTGTGAGCTCTTTCTTTATGCCATGTTTCTTGCAAAAATTTACAAAAGAATTAGAGCTATACTCCCCTCCTGTATCTGATCTTAGGACTTTGACATAGTGTTCACATTCTCTTTCAGCCTGGGCACTAAATTCTACAAATTTATCAAATGCTTTAGATTTATTCTTTAAGAAATACACCCATGTCCTACAACTAAAATCATCAATAAATGTCGTGAAATATGTACTTCCCCCAATGGAAGTAACTTGCATAGGATCGATTAGGTTAGTATGCACTAACTCTAATGGATATCTAGCCCTCCTAGAATTTCCAAAATTTAAGGGAAGCCTATGTTGCTTACCCAAAATACAAGCCTCACACTTGTCACATGAATTTCCTATACGTGGAAAACCTTCTACCATTCTTTTATTTGACAACAAATTTAAACCAACATAGCCAAGATGACCATAACTGAGGTGCCATTACCATGAGGGGTCTTCAATCACACTTCTTAGAGAATATTGTGCGGGAGGTGTAGCACTAACTTGAGATGAGAAACATGTCTCAATCCTCAAGAGAAAAATTCTGTTCTTGGTCATTTGAACTGCTAAAAGTAAATTCTTACTTACATCCTTTTCTTGAATGATACAGTTGTCATTCTCCATTAGCACTTTGTATCCATTTTGAATGAGCTGATCAATGCTCATCAAATTGTGCTTCATATCAGAGACGAAATACATATTTTGTATTTCCTTTTGTCACCTTTCTTGTTGCAGACCATAATAGATCCTTTGCTCACAACTAGTAGGGTTCCATTGTTACCCATTTTAATCTTAGATTTGGAGCTCTTGTCAATGATTGAAAACAAAGTTTCATTACCATTCATGTGGTTACTAAATCCACTGTCAAGTTACCAAACCTCAGGGCTTCTTTCTTCACCAACATTACACATGATGAAGGTAGTGGCATGGTTTCCACTTCCCATGTTCACATCAGCCACATTTTCTTGTCCTGACTGATTATTTTACCTCTTCTAACATTCATTTGCATAATGCCCATATTTATGATAGTAGTAGCATTCTACATTACTCTTGTTTGAGTTGTAGTTTTTCTTACCTCCTCTTGAAGTATTTTGTGAGCTACTTGCTCCATCTGCTCTTCGTGAGCTTTCTATTGCAGCATTTCTTTGTCCTCTATTACCTCGGCCTCTACCTCTGGAGTTTTTGCCTAAGCCATTTCTTCCTCTCCCCCTTCCTCTTGGATTTATCTGAGCCTTGAATGCTTGCTCTTGGAAAGATGAAGAAGTAGATCTATTGATCCTATGCTCATGGGTTTGAAGAAAACCCATCAACTCATCCATTGTCAAAACAGTGAGGTCTTTTGCCTCTTCTATGGTCATGACCAAATTGTCATAGTTATGAGGTAAACTCCTCAATATATTATCCACTATCCTTTGCTCTTGATAGTCTTCTCCATTTGACTTCATTTGATTAATCACATTGGAGGTCCTTGAACTGAAATCTGCAACTGATTCATTTTCCTTCATCTGAAAGTTCTCAAACTCCCTCTTTATATTCTATAGCTTTACTGTACGCACTTTATCAATCCCCTTGAAGTTTGTCTCAAGGATATCCCAAGCTTCCTTTGCATAATTTGCTACTTCAATCTTTGGAAAAGCAGTTTCTGTCATTGTTGCTTCAATAAGACTTAATGCCTTAGCATCCTTCCTCCTTGACTCTCTCAAATGAGTCTTTTGTGCATTTGTGAGAGCAGCATACTGAGTTGGGTTTGTCACATCATTGAATCCATTAACTAAAAACTCCCATAAATCATTAGCAACCATAACAGTTTTCATCTTCTTTGCCCATGTGTCATAATTCTGTCTATTAAATGATGGTGGCTACTGCCATATCTTTCCTGCATCTCCTGCCATGATGAATATCCCAAAAAAACAAATGTCCTAACTCACTATGGATGTGGGGCCTCAAAGCTCTGATACCATGTGAGAAAATTATGAAATTAAATTAAAACTGACAACTCTAAAAAAAATATATATGCTTGGAAAATACTATTATCGAGTGCCAAAATTTGCTCGGTAACTTAAGAAACTAAGTGGTAGGAGAGTGCTGAGTGAACTCGGCAAATGAAGAGAAACTTGATAGATGAAGAATCAACTCGGTAAATGAAGAACTCGTAGACACTGGATACCGAGTGAGCTTGGTAGTGTGGATGTTGAGTGAACTCAGTAGCCACATGAGGGTGGAGCTCGGTACATGAAGATATTGAGTGAACTTGGTGGACACTGCAAAGATAAAACTTTTGACAAGACTTAATTGAGTGAAGATATATTACATGATCAACTTTCACCATTAAAACCAGAGAGCCAGAACTTGAAGTTTCCAAATAAACTTGTCAAATGCAATGAAACAAGGAAAGAGCAATAGATTCAAGTATGCCTGCTTGCTTTCTATTTAACTTTGATTAAATCATTACAAAAATTTGGGAGCATTTGGCTTCAACCCTAAACTTTCAAATTGGAAAACTTTAAACTTTAAACTTCAAACTTACAGCTCTAATGGCTGCATACTACATTTCCCAGAGCAATCACTGCTTCAATAGGTCAAAACAAACAATGAAATATGAACTTACAGAATGCCACAAAGAAAGCACATGCAACTACAGTCATAGAATAAGCTTCCTCTGTCTCTGCAACAACCAGATCTACTGATTACTTCCTTTCCACTTCTGAGCTGCTCTGCAACTTCTTTTGCTATGTTGAACTCTCTCTGTCTCTCTATATGGTCAAATGGAATAGAACATTCCTTTTTGTCTTCTGCCAAAAATGTTTTCCCCCTCATTTGCAAATTTGAAAACTCACCTACCCATAATAAATTTTTTGAACGTTCAGGGATGGTAGGTGGGCATTTGGCTCTAGGGAGAAGCAACCAACTGCAATTAATATTCCAACAAGTCAAGCTATCATTCAACATCCACACCATAATGCTCCTCACAAACGTCACTTGTAAATTATCACATTTAAACTCGACTACTTCTAATGTTTCTTGTGTCTTCCATCCAAATCAGCACCTGCGTCAGCCTATTTAACTGTAATAACCTAATCCAAATACAACAATCTTTATAAACAATCTATTCAACAAGTTAACTTCATGTTCTCTCATACACCATATAATACATCATGTTATTGCCTGTGAATATTTTGGTCTATATTACCACTCATTTCAATTTCAACTTCAACGTAAAAAATTACAGCTACCACTCTTGATTAACCATTTACCATTTTCAAAATTAAATAGTCCCCATTCACTAAGCATCGTAGAGACAAAAGCCAAGTCAGTTGTGAAAGAGAGAGAAGTTTATTATAATGCACATATTTCGACAGACATATAAAAATGGACAAAAACTGAAATTCATGACTATGAAAAGAAAGGGACATGGGCTGGTCTACACTAATTTCTTTTCGTGAAAGCAAACATTTAAATGAAGCTTCTCCCACACACAGTTACTTTGAATTGGTTGAATGGTCTTAAAAACATTACGAGCGAGCTTCTTGACATGCTTCCCACAGTATAAAACGAAAAATAAATTTCTTCCACGAAATATGGAAGATGTTTCTCAGTAGAAACTCACATTCTTCTCATTAAATATAATAGCATTGGTACTTCATTTTTCTTTCCTTCAGACTCAAGAAAACAATATTCTTGTTGTGAAGAGGACGCTAACAATGGTCAACTATCTATAAACTATAAAACCACCCACCAAACATTAATAAAGAAAGGAAAGAAGGAAATGAAAGAAACGGTGGATATCCATTTAAATCTTGCGAAGTTATATTGTTAGTTCGATACATCAGCAGTGTTAGTTTTAGCAGTACCGAGGGCTGGATAGTTAATGCCCTTTAAAGCCTTCATAGATGACCCATCTCTTGCAATAAAGCAAAATATTATTGTGAGCATTCTCATTATTCAAATCTCATTTTCTTGTAATCTCGTTTTTCGCTTTTGTGGTCTTATCCATTGTCCGAATTCCATCTTCTTGGAGAGGAAATTTAGGGTTTAAATGGGTCATTTTCAGATCATTAAATTTTACAAAGCTTAAGTGCATATGGAGTTTCTCTTAGATCCATTTAGTAATCGTAATTATATCTATGGCCTGTGTACTGATAACTTTATAGCAACTATTATGAGAAAGTCAATTTTGAAAAATTGAATTGAATTTGCGGGAAGATATGGTGCGAAGTGTAGCTTGTTGCAGTGAGAGTGAGAGGGAAGTGAAGAAGGGGCCATGGAGTCAAGATGAGGACCAAAAACTTGTCCGATACATAAACGAGCATGGCCATGGTAATTGGAAAAAGTTGCCTCAGAACGCAGGTAGGTTTCTATTCTTACACTGACTTAGCTAATGGAGGATGATCATGGAAACAAATTGAACATATTTTGGTCAGACTTCAAGACATGTGGACCTTTGATAATTTGGTAGATTGCTGAATTTTACATAATTAGTTAGCACCTAATAATATTAGGTGCGATAGCTGAGAAGGATATATATATATATATATATATATATATATATATATATATATATATATATATATATATATATATATATATAATTTTATCTTTTGATCTAATATTTTTAATTCATAATATGTAAATTTAAAAATTAAAATTTGATATTTTTTGTTATGTTTTTCTTATCATATTATTAATATTTATATCGGGATTAAATTTTGTTTATTTTGGATTCTTATTCTATATTGTAAATTAAGAGAGTAGAAAACTTGGATTATTTCTTATTTCTTATAATAGAAAACAGAGATATATTTCCATATCTCTATTTTCAATCAATTATAATTCAATGTTTAATAAGTATTAAATCTATAATTAATATTTTGTTGTTGTATTTATATTATTCTAAATTTTATTGGAAACTCTTCAAAGATAATTGTTGTGGCATTAAGTAATATTGTCTCTTAATTGTTTTTAGCATATATTATATTCTAAATCAATAATATAACAATAATGATATTATGTAAAATGATCTATATTGGATTTCAATTATCATGTATAAACACTCTAACATATTATATGTATATGATGTCAAATAAGAAATGTCTACTCAAGTCACATCATTTAATTGATATTTTTACCTCTTAAAGCTTAATCCATATATCAAGTAATATTTTTAATCATTCAAAATGTCCAATAGGTATGCACAGGAGATTGAATAATTCTCTAGTACATAATTTGAGACAACCCTACTTTCATTTCTACTCCTCAAAATGTCAAAATGTATTTTTATAGTTCTTTATATAATAATATGATGTAAACTTGTAACATTTTTCATCAAATGTTCTATGGGCCTATTCTAAAAATTAGTACTTTATTAATAGATCTATGATTTTTACTTTATGAACTTATAAAATTTTCAAATCCTATATGCCATTTTATTTATTAAACTATGAGAACAAATAGTACACTAACTACTATAAATAGATCATTTTATAAAATATCTTAATGTGAAAGTAAATAAACATCTCAATTTTTATTCCTTTTCATACAAAGGCTAGTAGTAAATATTCTTAGCAAAAGATATTTTATTACAATATACATAAATTATTATAGATTTTTTGCTCTTAATATTGGTTGTGATATTATTAGGTTAGATCATAGTATTAGAAAGACTTCTTTTGAAAGCTTTTTAAAGATCATATGAAACTTGGTGTCCCTTGGTCTGACCATTATTTCTTGTATTAATTAGGCTACAATTAATATTAGGTATGTGCTAGGATTGACATTAGATATCAATCTTTAAAAAAATTAATAACATTATTTTAATTTTTTAATAATAATAATAAATAAGCTTAATAAACAAATTTATATGACCATTTTTTAATGTATTTTTTCATGCTACTTGATTTAGAAAAACTATAAATATTAGATTTACAATTAAAATATTAAAATATAATTGAATTAAAAATTATCTTAAATAAATTTTATATGTAAATAAATTATTTTACATACAATTTTTGTATTTTTTATTTTTTTGTTGTTGTCCACTTGGTCTGATTTTTGTGGTGGCCCGTTTTATTTGGCTCACAGCCAAGTTAGAAGTTCTTAGTTTGTTGTTTTAGCTTGATACTTACTGTTTGTTCTGATTTTGTTTGATAGACTTCACTTCTAGTGACCTTATTCTGTTCTGTTTAAACTTCACCTTACAATTTTATATTATTATATAAGTTGAAACTTAGTGGCCATGTAGATTAAAATATAACGCAAATCATTATATCTGAGTTTGCATTTATATGTTATCCATTCTCTGTTTATATATAAAGTATACATAGTGATGCAATCTAATCGTTTGAATCTATGCGCAGGCCTGCTGAGATGTGGCAAGAGTTGCAGGCTACGGTGGACAAACTATTTGCAACCCAATTTAAAGCGAGGGAAGTTTACCTCTTCGGAAGAAGAAATAATATTGTTCTATCACGATAAGCTTGGGAACAAGTAATTACTGAGTCACTCCTTTAGTAATTTATATACAAATCCTCTTTTGATTTCTGTTTGGCACTCGACGAAACTGCATTGTCAAAGATCTTTTGTCCTGTGGTCTTATATTATCGGATAATTATATGTATAAATATATGAGGAAATTTATAAGTGACAGCAAATCAAATTATGAAATTGTTATCAGGATTCAATTGTATAGTTCTTGAGTCAACACAATTTATATCTCATGAGAATGAATGAACACTTAGTATCAATTGGATCTAGGTAATGTTCATAGAGGTGAAGCACTGAGACTTCTAGGGAGGTCACCCATCTCAGTACAGTCCAACTCTAGTACGAGTATTGTAAAGTAGGGAACTCCATAGTTAAAGCACACTTAAATTGTACTAGTACTGGGCGGGTGCCCTCCCAAAAAGACTTGGAGCTTTACCTCTATGAACTTCACCTAGATCCATTGTTTACTAAGTATTCCATTCATTCTCATGACATACGAGTTAGTATGAACCATTCGTCATGAAACATAGATCAATAAATTTAACTCAATAACTACACAATTAAATTCTGATAACAATATCACAATAATACAAAATTATTCTCATATTGATATATTATTTTGTTTAGGTGGTCAGAAATTGCAAGGCAACTACCAGGACGAACAGACAACGATATAAAAAATCATTGGAATACCCGTCTAAAGAGAAGATCCAAAGAAAACACAATACACGATCCTTATTCTCCTGCAAAATCTTTATACTTTGCCTATCTTGAGGTGGAAGCGAGAATAGGAAGGCTTTTGATGAACCTTGCTGCCACTGGGAATACCTTTTCCAGCTGTGCATTCCAAAGCACTGAGATAGCAGCAAATTTTGTGGGTGAAAAGCAAGATGAACAGCTGCCGTCAAATAATCTTCAGAATTTTGGTGAAGGTTTTCTCCAAGACAATGAATCGTTTTCAACAGGCTTTAATGCTGAATTTCTTAATCAAATTAGCAATAATACTTGTTTTCCAGCAGAATATGAATCTGATTCACTTCTCAGTTTGGTTTCAAGTTCATGCAACTGGAATGATGAAGCAGCCTCAGACATTTCTTCTACTCCTGTAGTAAATTATAGTGACGCCTATGCAGGATCAATTTCACAGGAGAAATGGGTTGATTTAATAGAGCTTTCTGGTAACTCCATTGAAGCAGTGGAAACTACAGCATCAAGGGATTTCATGAATATAGACGATGAAGAATACTGGAGACATATTGTAAGCATAGCAAATAGTTGATCTACAGAAATTGAATATATCATCACACACCATGATAGGCTTCTCTATCTCCTTTGATTTATAGATTTGAATACTGTGATGGTCTGGCATCTAACGTAATTAGTATGTAGTGATTAGTTTTGGAGAACTGGATACCTTGATGAATTATATGCGCCAAGAAATTGATAGCTCTCTCAAAAGTACATAAATGATTGGTTAAAGGATTTTGAATATGATCTATATTTGAAAATGGTCTGGCCTATCTTAAAATTTAGAAAATGTGTATTACATATATTTGTGTGGCCTTAGATGCGTATATTATGTTTGTTCTAAACATACGCTTTTATGTATGCACATGTTTGCATGTTGATATCTACTCGTATATAAAATGTCGTATATAAAAAAATGTGTACTGATAATTGAAAGCGGAAATTTTATTATTATCTTTATTATTATTGTAATTTATAGTAAAATTAGATAAAATTATATATATAAATGTAAAAATATATAAAATAAGAGTTGTATACAGCTGGAGTCTTTATCTATGGTGGGAGAGAGGAGAAAGCATTTGCAATCAGTATATTCATGGCTTTACTTTGAGATGAACTTTTATTGTTTTAATAACAAATTCTTTACATTTTAAGACATCACTTGCTTAGCTATTGTTTTTTATCTTTTTGGAAAAAGAGATGTAAAACCTTATTAAGACAGAAAGAAATACAACAAGGAGCTCGATCTTGAGCAACAAGTTCATCAAATTCTTGCACCATCTCAAAGGGAAGTTCCCCCTTATCCATAACATTCCAGCCCAAAACATGACTAGAAGCCCATTTGGCTAAACAATTAGCAGCTCTAGTCCATTCATGAGGAATATAAGTAAACCTAATAAACTTAAAAGAGGTATAAAAAAGAATAATCTGATTAACAACAGTGGCCAGCTGCCAACTAACATTTTCAAGCTCCTACGAGCAAAGCAAGTTCACCACCGCTTGGGAATCAGACTTAATGATAATCTTGGTCCATCCCCACAAGCAACATTGTTCCACAACCTATAAAATAGTCTAAGCCTCCATGAGATTGTTAGTGTAATCACCATTATGTACTGAGAAAAAGAATTTAACATCACCATAACTACAATGATCCACTACCCCAATACCAACAAGGCCTAGATTCCCTTGGGAAGAACCATCGGTGTTAATTTTTAGAACTCCATGAGGAGGAGGAGTCCAATGCCCATTTTGTTTCTTTTTACCTTTCATTTGATGCCAATGCTGCCTGGACACTCTTGAAAACCTTTGAGCTGTAACCCCATCCTAAAGATGAAAATTGAGGTGATTGGATATAGCAAGATCACCTAGATCCATACCCCCATCTAGTGCACACTTCACTTGAATAGTTTCCTGAAGAGAATGTGAGATCTTCCACCAAATATGCATAGCACCAAGCTAAACATCTTGGAGGATTCGACGATTCCTCTCTAGCTAGCTATGCCAGAACATGAATGATGGGCCAAAAATCTAAGCAACATGGATAGGAGAAGACATGGATGGAGCACTACTCAAGTAGGCCTAGAATTCAAGCAAAGAGGAAGAATGCCTATAGGAACAACCCCAAGCACTCAATGAAAGGTGCCATAACTGAGTAGAATAGGAGCAATGGAAGAACAAATGGGAGATAGACTCGTCCCCATTACCACACAAAAAACAATAAGAGGGGCCCTAATATCCACATTTACAAAGATTATCCCATGTAAGATAGTGGTTGTGATCCACTAGCCATAGGAAAAAATTGCACTTGAACCAAGAAACTTTATTCCAAACTTGCTTCCACTAAGGGACCTCAGCACCCCCAAATAGTTGTCTAGTTATCTCCTGATACCCAATAGAGACATGATATTTGCTAGACAAGGTACCTCTCCCCAAGCTAGAACATTAGGTCCTAGGAAAGAGGAACACTCTATAGAGGCTAGAATCTGAGAAAACTCCTGACAATCCACGTCTATGCCTCCAAGAGACCAGTTAGAAGAATGCTTCCATCTGTAACCAACAACAGGCCCCAATTGATAAGGATTCTTGTAATGAGCCACTTTATCCCATCTAGTGCCATGAAAAGAATCACAAAGATTCTAAAGATGAGGCTACATGGATAATATGGATGGAAATCCATCCCAAGTATCAAACAAAAACAAAGCCTCAGAACCTCCCTTACATATCTAGAACAAACCTCTCTTGACTAACACTACACCAATCTTTAGAGTATGTCAGACCATTGAGCCATGACCTTCAAGAGGAAGTGCAAAAATAGAGCAAGGATCAGCACCATGAAAATATTTATGAGTGATAATACAAGCCCAAAGTTGATGTTGTCGAGAGCACCATTGCCAATAAAGCTTAGCAGTCAATGCTTGACTACTCAAGATAGCTAATCAAAGACCAAGACCTCCCTCCTTTTTAGGCCTACAAATAGTCTCCCAGCTAATCAAGCTCCATTAAGTGCTATACAAATAACCACCACAAAGGAATTACTAAGAAAGAACATCAAACTCCTTGAGAAAATAAATAAGAGTAGCCTAAACCATGCTTCTATAAGTAGAAAGAGCTTGGATAACAGATTGAAGAAGAGTAACCCGAGCAACAGTATAGAGCCATGCATGAGTCCAATGATTTACCTTATCTTGAAACTTAGTAATGAAAATTTTCCAGAAGAGATGTAGCTACCTAGAAAAAGTAATAGGGATGACAAGATAGGTCAAAGCAAGTGACCTAATATGAAACCATGTGATACCAACAATCCTGTGCTGAATAGAATTAGGAGTGTTAAAAAAGTAAATAGAAGATTTGTGCTCATTAACTTTTTGGCTTGAAGCTACCAAATAAATGCCTAGAGTATGTCAAAAGGCTTCAACTTTCTTCATCCTAGCAAGACCTGCAAGAGCAGAATCATCAACAAATTGAAGGTGGGAAAGAGTAGGTAAACCATTACCCCACCATCACCCCTGAATAGAATTATGGGGCACCTGATACTTAATGAATCTACCCAAGCCCTCAGCCATGATGATGAATAGAT
The DNA here is from genome assembly GCA_028749045.1 of Cupressus sempervirens. NCBI lineage: Eukaryota > Viridiplantae > Streptophyta > Pinopsida > Cupressales > Cupressaceae > Cupressus > Cupressus sempervirens. The sequence goes on from CM053789.1 coordinate 866,466,485, forward strand.
ATGGGGAGAGAGGGTCACCCTATCAGAGGTCTCTAGAGGCACCAAATAGCTAAAAGGGTTGACCATTAAGAAGAATAGAAAAGAGGTAGAAGTAACACAACTCATAGTCCAACTCACCTAGGGAGAGCTAAAGCCAAAAGTGAGAAGAATACTCCTTAGGAAGCTCCATTTAACTCTATCATAGGCCTTAGCCATATCTAGCTTAACAAACATCACTCTCTCCCTTGAAGTAGCCATATAATGGATAGCATTAGTAGCAATGACCACCCCATCCAAAATTTGTCTTCCAGTGACAAAACCACCTTGTTCTTTTGAGATAATAACGGGGAGCCACTTTTTAATTCTCTTAGAAATCAACTTAGTAATAACTTTGTAAACCACATTACATAAGGCAATTGGTCTATAAAACTCCAATTGATTAGCACCCTCTCTCTTTGGAATAAGAGTTAAGAAAGTAGAATTCAATGCTTGAAGCATTTTCTTGCTAGAATAGGATTCCTTAACCACGTCCAACAAATCATGATTAATGATGTCCCAAAATTCTTTAAAGAACTCAACTAGAAAGCCATTAGGACTAGGACCCTTCTCCTTAGGCATGCGAAAGACCACCTCCCCAAACTCTTCCAAAGATATTGGTCGCATGAGATAATCATTCATTTCTTGAGTGATAAGGGAAGGAATACATGACAAAATAATATTTTCTTCATTATCTATAGGAGGAGAGTCCTCAGAGAAGAGGGTAGAAAAGTACAAAGTAGCCTCCTAGAACAAAGCTAGCAAGGAAGTTAGTTGGATATGTTGATAATTAAGAAAATAAGAGATATTGGTTTGATTCTAGCAAGATTGCACCATTTTATGGAAAAATGTAGTGTTTCAATCACCTTCCTAGAACCAATCAACTCTAGCCTTTTGCTTCTTAAAATTTTCCTCTTGAATTTCCCATTCTTCTAGAGCTCTAGAAGCAAGAGATTCAACCCTTCCAAGATCCTCTGAGAAACCTTGATCTCTAATTTTCCTTGTGATGACATTAAGATCTTCCTAAGAAAGCCTCTTCATAAAGTGAAGGTTCCCAAGCCATTGTCTATTCCATATCCTGAGTTACCTTTTAACATAGTGAAGCCTTTTAGAAAATGAGAACATAGCAGTACCATATGTAGGAGTTCCATCTTTCCACCAATATAAAATAAAATCATGAAGAGAGGAGTCATGAAGCCACATCAAATGGAACTTAAAAGGAGGATGCTTTGGAATACAGGCCCCAATAGAAAAAAAAATGATTGGCCAATGATCAAAACCCCTCAAATCTAGGTTTCCAAAGAGAGAGTAATGGTGCCATGAACCCATAAACAAGAAACAAGAAATATGTCTAGACATTCTGACATATCATAGAGACCATTAGAAGGCTTAACATCAGAGAGATGCAAAAGTGATATGTGTTGCCGAAGAAGAGTAGAAGAAGGCCCAAATCTAGCCAAACCACCTTGCTTCTCCTCCATACTTAAAATTGATTTGCAGTCCCCTACTAACACCCAAGGATGAAAAGGATGGAAATTTATAACATATTGAATACGCCTCCAAAGTTCCTCCTCTCCAACAAGATCAATAGGCATATACACATTAGTAATCATGATTACCTCTCCTTATTCTAAAGCAGAAGCAACCATAGAGAGAACTAAGTGAGATGAAACCCAGCCAAGGGGAGAAATTTTTTCTGGATCCCAAAAGATATCTAAACAACTAGTACTGCCCATAGCCCCAACATATTGGCATTTCCCATGAGTCCAAATACTAGAGGCATGTTGGACCATAGACTCCACATAGAACTTAGTCTCTTGGATACAAAAAATATCAAGAGAATGATCAACCACTAGATTATGAATAGCCTTTTGTCTAGGGATTCTATTCAACCCCCTAACATTCCATTAGAGAATAATCATCATTAAGTAGAATGGGGAAAATGAGCATCCAATGGTTTCATTGAGCCGAGCTCTATCAATATATCTATTTCTTTTTGACACAGTTTATTACTTTCATTATTTTGACATAACTTGTAAGATTTATAAGACATCATTGAAATTTAAAATAATACTAATAAATTATTATAGTATTATATCAATAAATGGACAACTATGGTTTGCATTATCATCTCAATATGTGGTAAAAGAAAAATATTTTCCCTTTATACTCCTACCACTTAAACACAACATTTAATTAGCACCTACATCATAGAGGCAAAAATAAATGCATTATGATACTTTGTTTCCATATTAGGGAGTTAAATTATTATCAAATAAAATATAGCATATATGAGATGGTCAATTACAAATTGTAATGATTGGATAGAGTTCAATAACTTAAGAAAATCTACAAAAAATTACTTTACATAGAAACTTCACAAAGGAAAGTTAAACATATGGTTTCCTAGGCTATAATTTATGACTTAAGCACATGGTAGTTCCTAGATTATAAAAGATAGCTTCAATGCGTAGAAATTGAAGGCACGAATGATCAACCAAGCTCTACAACCATTGTATATTGATGTTGGTGCTTGGCATTTGTGGACTGCCTAATTTGCTGTTCTTGTTTATTAACTGGTTAGTGTAGGTGGAATCCTTGGCTTCTACAGACTATGTTCACACCCGTCTTACCCCTAGCCTTATCTCAAGGAGTCTGAGAAATTATTTGGCTTTTCTAGGAGCTTCCCCACTTAGGCTTGTTCCCTAGGGTGTAAATCATATTGGAAAATGGTGGAATGGGATCATAGTGGGGCAGAGTAAAAGAACAAAGGATACCTCCCAAAGGTGTTTATGGGTTTGGAGGGACATAAATATTCCTCCCAAACTCTTTGGCTGAATTCATCACTTCTTCATACAAAATTTTATTGGTAGGGAGGTTCTAATCTTTTAGACCATCGATTGAGATGGTAAGGAAATAGAGTACCCATTGGAAATTAAAAGGTTTGTACTACCGAAATGAATCTTCCTATTTAATTTTTACTCAAGAGATTGATGTCAATTTTGTGTTAGCAAGGTCATGGATATATGGTAAGCATGGCCTCCTACAACCGAGATGGAACCCTGGCTTTGACCCAATGACAAATTTTTAGTATTTGGCTCCAGTCTAGGTTAGGCTCTAAGGGCCTCCCATGGATTTTTGGGATGAAAAGGTTCTAAAGGAAATAGGAAATTCCTTTGGGCATTTCTTCATAGAGTCGATTTCAGATTGGTGTTTGCCAGGCTCTTAATAAATATTTATATTAACCAACCCCTACTCGCCTTCATCTCCCTCAACTTGAAGTAGGGTAATGGAACCCAAAAGTTGATTTACAAGAATGCAACCTCATTTTGTCAAAACTAATTAAAGTTTGGGAACCTATACCCAGAGTGTAAATCTTATGCTCAAAAGTACCAAGAAAATATCTCATCCCTAGGGATATCCTATTGACATTAAGGTCAATTTTTCTATTAGTGACTTAAGACTTAGTTAGTTGATTCCATTGCTACTGAGCTCTACATTTGCTACTGAGCTTACCAAACTTCTAGCACTGTTAAGCAAGCGTTTTAGTTACTACCGAGCTAATCAATTAGATTACATATCATGATGCATTTCACAGTATCTCTTGAGCATCTGAGATAGTTTATAGTATTACCCAAGCATAGCAGGGTCTACCAAGATTTCTAGCACAAGTGATGAAGATCTTAGTGTTGACCAAGCTTTGTAGTGTTAACCAAGTATATTAGTGTCTACCAAGTTCGTATTGTTAACAAAGTGAACTTAGCGTTGATTGAGCCATATAGTGTTAACCAAGTAATTTAGTATTTACCATGTTTCTTAGTGTTCACTAAGTCATACAATTATGACCAAGTTCCTACTACTGAAAGTGATCAGTAATGATCGAGCTTCTATGTCAACTAAGTGCTAGAGTCTATCAAGTGTCAATAGTGTTTCTTGAGTGTTAGAATATTACTAAGTTGTCTTTAGAAACTGAGTTACAACAGTGGTCCGACTTTGTTGATTATTTGTATGAATTTAGTATTTGAGTTGACTCCAAAAGATAATTAAGTGGATTGGTATATATGTAATACATTGTATCATATCCAAAAGAATGTATAAATATGTGAACAAGTAAGAAGCAAATGAGTGTGAACTAAAGAAGGCTACAAGAAATATGAGGAAAAAAAGAGATTTGTCTATCATAGTCAGGTGATCATTGTAATTCAAGAAATGTCATTCAAAAATCAAAGTTGTAGATGAAAAATCAATCATTGGTTCATTCTACTGATGGAGAAAAATCAAGAAGGAAACTTCAGCTTGGATAAGATGAAGATGAATTTGAATAGATAATATTTCATAAGACTACCCCTACCTTTACAAAAGGATTAAAATGATTAGTAGAAGGAGGTGGCATGTCATAGTTCAAGTCTCTTTGGTATGATACTAGGAGTGTAGAGGAGATGAAACAAATGGAGGATGCTCTAGTGGGAAAAATGGCAAAATGGAAATACTCTTAGGATGAGCTAAAAGATCAAGTTCTTGATGTAATTCTCATGGAAGTTGCACCAGCATGGGAAAATACAATAAATTTTGCAAGATACATTAGAAAATAGACCTTTGGACAACTCATGTCAAGTCTCAGTAATAAAGAGCTAAATAAATCATTTGAGGAGAATGAAATAGTATTGAGTCAATTGTGAAGCTCAACACCATAGCATGGAAGAACATCTATGGGATGCACAAACCCAATGATCAAGTTATGTAGATTGGTGACAAGAATGATGATGAAATTAATGATATTGATAATGTTGATGCTAAAAATAAAGAATATCAAGAAGTTGTAGCAAGAGATCTTCCTGAGATTTAGAGTATTTAGGTAAAAGTACAATGTTGTGTCACCTTTCAGGCCAACTTATCAGAATGATTGAATTTGAGTATTTCTATCTAAAACTTAGTTCTGTTTAAACATATGATCTTGATAAATTTATTCCAGCTAATTTATATTGTCTCACACTTTTCCCATTGGAAATGTCTATTAAATGCATGTTTTATACTAGTTATTATCTAATTACTAAATAAATGCAATTATTTTAGAAAGCTGACATTTCAGTAACTCTTACTATTTTTTCTGATGTTTTTGAAATAACATATGAAGACCATTTTATAGAGGTCAAAGTCAATTTAATATTCACATATATAATTCAAAGTGTTTTAATTAGATATAATATTTTGTAATTAAAAAATCTACAAGTACGTATTTTAACACTTGGGAAGATGTTAATTTGGAGAAAGAAAAAAATATTAAATAAAATCAATAAAAATTAAAAATTATATGACATTCTAGTCCAGAGAGTCCTCTTTCAAAATCTATAAGTTTTCTTTGGTTAGAATAGAATAATTTTGCAAAATGTGGCAGGTGATGAAAACTATCAATTTGAAGAAGTTAAAGTTTGAATCATTATAAAAGAGAAAATATAGCTCTAAAGCCCCTTTTTTAATTTTTTGTTCTACCTACATGTGTTATCTATAACATAGTATGTGATCAAAGGGAAATAAGTTTATATCCATGTAGTTTGTGGTGGGAACTAGACCCCTGATTTCTAGTGTTTTTCAGCAACTAAAAATTTATCATTAAAAAAAAGCCAAATATATAATTTATTATTTCAAATAATTATTAAAAATTATAATTCTAAAATTCATCCATTTCTACATTTTTCATTGGTTTACTTCATTTAAAATTTTTAAATAATAATGCTAGTTTTATGTCATTGAATGTGAACCATTATACATTTGTTAGCCTTTTTGCTTTGTAAAAGGCTAATAGAAGTCTATGCTTTTACACATTCAAGAATATTATGTAGTGAAGATAACAATAGAATTAGTGGCCTTGTTTCGTCATTCTATGATCAAAGCCTTAGTTGAACCTAGCTCAGAGAAGGATTCTATGATGTTGGTTGAGGTAAAAAATGCATTACCAAGTGCCCAACCAATCTCTACACCAACATTACCAAGTGTTACAATGAGTGAAGTTATTTTCACCTCATCTACTGAGTAGTAGGCTCCACTCTTTCCAGCATTAGGTATTACTAAGCAACAACAAATTATTCTTTCTATTAATATTATTTCTTCTACATTTTTTGTTGTTTCTATTGATTTTGTACTCTTTTGTCTTTACTGAATGTATCTACAAAGAGTGCAATGAAAGTTGAGGTCAAGCCTCGACCAAGCATAGATGTTTTGGGAGAAGGAAAAGAAATTGTTCCTTTTGTTATTCACAAGGAAAAGAGAAAACAAGTAGAGGCATCTACTGAAGAAATTGATCTAGAGGAGGATATTGTGATACTAGATTGAGATCTTTTCAATCTAAGTCTTGATCATATGGATACCCTTGCTTAGCTTTGGAAAAAGAGAGCTAAACAATAGAAGAGAAGAAGAAGAGAAGAAGAAGAAAAAACAAGGTACTTGAAGACATGAAAAGCATATTTGTAGATGCTCTAGATATTGAGGTTGATGAGAAATAATCTATTTTGGATCAATTGCCTAAAATTGTTCACAAATATACTAAAGAGTTGAATGGATAAGAAAAATGATTGTTGAGAGTAGAAAGAAAATTTTAGAACAAATTTTTGGAGAAGGTAGTGCATAAGATAGCTATCAACCAAGTAAAATTATCTACTATTCTTGCTACACTTGAAACCTATGTAAATAGTGTTGTTTCTTTATTTGTCAAGTTAAGTGATACATCTATCATCACTAACGAAATCAAGGATAAACTATCCATGATAGATGAGGACATGAAGGCTAGTGCACAACAATTGTCACTTGATCCCAGTTGTAGCTCTACATATTTTGTGAAGATTAGGTACTCGAAAGATCTTTAGGCATAAATTATTAAGGGAAGAAGCAAGGATTATGGCTACAATTTTAGATATACAAGGCATGATCCTTCCCAACATGGATGCAATGCAAAAGCATTTTTCACATGCAAAGACTTTGATCCATGACAATAATTTCTCCATAGCTGAGCACGATGGAAATTTTAGTAGAAGTAGAAATAGCCTTGCATGCGTGTAAGGTATTGCAAGAGAATTAGGACAAGACTATGGAAATCATTTTGAAGGTACATAATGATTTCTTGTCACATTTTGGTATTTTAAACTATAAATATTTTCCAGCTTTGGCATTTATGACAAAAAGGGGGAGAAGATTATTGGTATATTACCATACTCTAGATATATGTATAAAGGGGAGATATATGTAGGGGGGGGTATTAATAAGAAAGGAAACACAAAAGAAAATATTTCTACAAAATCTATTTTTAAAAACAAAATAGAGTACAAATAGAGTAAGAGTTTACCAAGTAGCAGCAATCGACAATAGTCAAAGCCAAGTTGAAGACGTAGATTGTTGACAAGGGGAGTTTTGACTTGTATTTTGAGAATTCATATTTTTGGTATGATAAGTTTTTTTATTTCACTACAGCCAAAGGGGGAGATTGTTGACATTAAGTTCAATGTTTCTATTAGTGACTTAATACTTAGTTGGTTTCATTTCTACTAAGCTCTATACTTGCTACCAAGCTAACCCTACTTCTAGAAATGTTAACCAAGTATTTAAGTCACTACTAACCTAATCAATGAGGCTATAGTTAATGATGAGCCTCATAGTATCTAACAAGCAACTGAGATATTTTATAGTATTTTTTTACCATAGTAGAGTCTATCAAGCTTTCTAGTACAAGTGATGAAGATCTTAGTGTTAATTATGCTCTATAGTGTTAACCAAGTATGTCAGTGTCTACCAAGCTTTCAATGTTAACAAAGTAAATTTAGTGTTGACTAAGCCATGATATTTCAATCAAGAAATTTAGTATCTAACAAGTTTCTAAGTGTTCACCAAGTCATATAGTTCTGACCATGTTCTTGCTACTTAAAGTGATCAGTAAGAACCAAACTTCTATGTCAATCATGTGCCAAAGTCTACCAAGTGTTGATAGTGTTTTCTAAGTCTCAAAACATCACTGAGTTATCTTCAGAACCTGAGTTACAATAGTGGGATGACTTTGTGAATTATGATGACTTTGTAGCGTAGATAACTCTAGAAGGTAATGAAGTGGATTGCTATACATGTAATTCATTGTTCATATCAAAAACAACATATAAGTATGTGAACAAGTAAGAAGAAGATGAGTGAGAACTGAAAAAGGCTACAAGTAGTATAAGGAAAAGAAAATACTTATCTATCATACTCAAGGGATAATTGTAATTCAATGAATCTCATTCAACAAATCAAAGTTGTAGATTAGAGATCAATCACTTCTTCATCCTAATAGGTGCATTAGTCAAATCCTATAACTAGGTGGACTTAATAGTTTTATTCAAAAACTCTTAACAGAATGCATACTTCATTGTATGTTTGTAAATCCTTTAATAAGGTTGATCTAATAGTCCTTATTGCTCCTAATAGATCAAGTCATCAGAAGTGACCAATTGTAAGCCTTAACAAGCCAACTTTATACTACAGTCATAAAGCTTGTGGGTATCATCCTTGCTCTAGGTTTACTTTCTATTTGGAAGCTTTTTGGGTTACCAATATTATGTCAAAGTATTATGAGTGCTTTATTTCTTTCAGTATTTCATGCATGCAACTAGATTAGATTATGTGGTGATGGTTTGATTGGTGAACTAAGCTTTAAAAAATTTTGGTTCCTAATTCACCCCTCCCCTCTTAGTAACATAGTCTATATTACATTTTCAACATATCCAAGGTTGGATCTATTGAGTTGGGTAACTCCTTATCTAATCCTAAGACATGACTAATGCCTACTTAGGAGGCCCCACTAAAGGTCAAAAAAGTTAAGATAACTTCTGTGGGGGAAGGTGAAGGATACCTATTTACCAAAGATATCAATGATATTTTGCAATCCACAAATACCACTTAGAGATATGGAGAAATAGCCATGGATGAAGGAGAAATTCTAAAATAACCACTTGTTATGGCTATGGATAATAGTGATAAGGAGAATGATATTCTTATAGTAATAGACACACTAGGTGGTAATGTCAGCATAAATAAATTGTGGTGGGATTTTCACATCATTACCTATTGCAAATAAGGACTCCTCTTTTTCTCCTAGTCTTGTCATTTTTGCTTTAGTTGTTGGTAGTTTTGGATTGTGTCCTTTGAGTTTCACCTCTTTCAAATGAGAATTGTTAAAATTGGCCATGTCTAAAAAGTGTTTTCCACATCGCTCCCTGAATCAAAACTAGTTATTTTCTTGAGAATTGAATTGCTTGACATTTTTATTTTAAGTTTTCAAGTGATGCGTAACTAAATTTAGAACTTTTACAATATAGTTTTAGTGGTTGTTATGAAAACACATCCCTCATACTATGATCAATCTAGATGATTATATAGTTTGGATGGTTTTGGCTTTTCCTATCTATTGGACCTAGTTTAACAGTAGCTTGTTAGTCCACTTCTATTTTTTAATATCAATTATAGGTGAATAGTCTACTGTCTATGGGTCTGTGAGCTATATTTCTACTTCTAGTGACTCTATCACTAGGTCTAGTTTCTTTGGGCCAATCATTGATATTTTGAGTTCTTTTTTATATCAAAAACAAGAAAAGAAACTCCAATTTTATTTTTAAGATACAATTGTTTAATCAGCATAGTCACAACACAAATCAATAGTTGTGGACGATATTATTCATGGAATTATTACAAAAAAATGGGGGTTGAAATTTATTCAAACCACAAACAATGCAAGGACATCAAACAACCAGGTGGATAAAATGATGAGACAAATCCAAATGTAAATGACTCTTATCACAATCATCCAACTTTGTATGTGTTTAGCAATCCATTTAGCATAACAATGTGAAACATGACTGCACTCCCTAGCAATATGAGTAAAAGTAACATAATCCAAAAAAGCACAGAACTCAAGAATATGATTAACAACCAAATAAGACTATTGAAAAACACCCTTAGGCTATTGTTGTGTCAAAATATGCACCCCTACCTACGAATCATACTCAAAGATGATATTTCCCATCCAAGAACATATGCATACTCTAGAACATACAAACTAGTAGTTCCCTTCATCAAATTGTTAGAGTGATGGTCATTAGAAATTGAAAACATAAACTAATCAATCTCAAATATTTATCTCTAGGAATTCCACCAAGGCTAACGAGACCTAGGCTTCCCTAAGAATACCCATATGTGTTGATTTTAAGCATACCCTATGAGAGAAAACTCTATTTCCCCACTAAATTAATTTTATGGAGAAGATGTTTGCATCTATTCCTCAAGAGTGGTTTTTTCAAAGAGGTAATATGAAGATGATTATAATAAATAACATCACTATGATCTATAGCTTTAGAAAAATCATGTTTGGCCAAAATAGTTTCTATCAAAGAGTGTATTATTTTCCACGATAGGTGGTGAGCCTCCAACATCACATCTTGAAATATTTATGGATTTATTTCTAGCCATAGCTGCCACAAAATAAATGATGGACCAAGAGTCTAATAAAATTGAAGGAAATAAGTTTTGATAGAAGCTTTTCCGCATCGATCAAAAGCCTTGTGCAAAGAAGGAAATTGACAACAAGATTAATCCTAAATATCCTGCTAAAGGTGCCCAATATGTCTCCTAAAGGAGAATTCAAAAAAGAGGCATGAGAGATTGTTCATGTACTATTATATCAAGAAAAATACCATGAAGGGCCCTAAAAACAACACATACAAAGATTATCCTAAGTAAGGTATTTGTTCTAGACAACAAACCATAAGAAAAAATTGCACACAAAACAATAGAAGCTATATAAAATACAATTCATGGAACTTGAATGTCCCCAAAAGTTTACCAAACTAATTCACAACATAATGTGTATCAATAAAACACTTTAAAAAAAAATATTTGTAGCCCAAGCATGGACATTAGAATAGACCAAGTTAGGATGCTCACTAAATGATAGATTATTAGCCAACTCTTGTATATCAACCTTAGATTTGGCAAGATGTCATTCACAAGGAATCTTTGAGTGGTTACAAACTATTGAGTGTCTCTTATAGGAAATCCTCTAATGATCAACCAAATCCCAACCACCTATGGTAAATATTCTATAAAGGACATGTACTTAAGGATGAGAAGAAATAAGAGAAGAACAAACATCCTTAGAATCCATCCAAAAATAAGCTTGAAATCTAATATGAAAAATCCCCAAAAATCCTTGCTAAACCATTTGAGCCCCAACTTTCAAAGTATTTGAAATAATAGATCCTCTACTAAAACTGAGGAGTGTGGGGAACATCAAACTCATAAACTCCATTAAGATACTTAGATGTGATAGTACAAGCCCATAGTTAATGTTGATGAGTATACCAACACTAATATAACATAGTTGCAATAACTATCCCATTAAGAATAAGCTATTGTAAACCAAGGTCACCTTCCTTCATATGTCTACACATATTTTCCCACTTAACAAGGCTTACTTTTGAAGTGGATAAATTCCCATTCCAAATAAATTGATGAGATAGGGCATCAAATATTTGAAGAAAGTACTTAGAAGTAGTCTAAAAAACTCATATACAAATAGGAAGATCTTGAATAACTAAATTTACAAGAGTTAAGTGAGCAAAAGATAACTAGTGGTAGGCCTAGTGATTAAATTTATGGTACCTCTTGTCAATAAATGCTCCTTAGAAGGACCTATGATGTTAACCAAAAGTAAGAGGAATGCCCAAATAAACAAAAGAGGGTAGGCTCAATATGAAATTTTAAAATATCTAGAATATAACTCTAAATAAATGGATGAGTATTTAAGAAAAAGATGGAAGAAATGTCCTTATTAATCTTCTTGAAAGAAGTAGAAAGGTAGATATTTAAGGCATGTTTGAATGATTTATCTTCACAAATAAAGGCCAAGTCAATAAGAAGTGTGTTATCCACAAGCTAAAGACATGAGAGTGGGGGGGAATGATTACCCCACTTCCAACAATGATGTAATCCTTAAGGAACATTATATTTAAGAAAATAGATCAGACCCTTAGCCAAAATAATCAACAAGTAAGGAGATAGAGGATCCCCTTAATGAAGGCCTTGAGAAGAACACAAATGCTTTAAATATTATCTAATCACAATAACCATGAAAGATGAAGAAGTAATAGAATTCATAGCCCAACTAACCAATTTTAAAACCAAAGGTTGAGATATCTTTATGAAGAAACCTCCATTCAAACCTAGCATAAGCTTTAGTCATATCCATCTTAATTAATACATATCTCTCCTTAGAGGATGCCATGGACTACATAACCTTAGAAGTCATCATCACCACATATAAAGTCTTTTTACTAGTTACAAAACCCCCTTGTTCCTCTAATATCACTAAAGGGAGATAGATTTTGAGCATTTCTACAATCAATTTAGTGATAATATTATACACCACATTATAGAGAGAAATGGGTCAAAATTCTTAGCCAATTCCTACCTAATAATGCTCTTCTTCCTTTTTCTTGTCCAATATTGTTTCTAAAAGAAGTTTGAAGTATTTTGTGCTTGGTATCTCCTCTATTGTTGCCAATGAGCTAGATAATAATTTAGATCCTCCCTCTAATAGGAAAAAAGAGACCCAATAGTAATGTGGTACCATTAATACAACATAGATAAGTTTATCTTGAAGAACATGGTATGGAAATTTCTTGTAGAAATGTTTGTACTAGAAGAGCCATTTTTTCTTCCCAACATTGATAGAAAGAGTGACAAGGGAGTGTTTAAAGTAGATATTTCATAGGACTTCCTATCTTCAAATATCTTTTAACTTTATGGTTAAACTTTAATAGGTAAAATTTAAACTTCAATAATTGTTGTTTTACACATCAATTATATTAGAATTTTTTTTTTGATTAAAAAAATTCACATGAAACTAATTTTAAATCAGTGTACATTTCTTATTATTGTGTGTTTCTAAGTTATACAACATACAGTGGATATTACTAACCAAATAGAACCAAGAGAAGCTTTGATGGTAATTAAATTTCAAATTTTTGTCTCTTCCTTGTTGAATGCTCTTCTTATGAAACTAAAATTTCAAATTTCTCATAGAGAACTACATACTCTTGAAGAAAAAACTAACTTACCTCTATTGCTTCTTTTCATATATTAATTATAAATAATTGTGTAGGATTGTTGAAAATAATTATTAAATCATATATTGTCATGGATGTTACACAAACATCAGATTCTACTAGAGCACTATTAGTAGTAACCAAGCTCAGAAGACTCTAGTATCAACCAAGTTTAGTGATCAAGTGTTAACTAAGCTAGGTCACTAATTGAAGCATTCTTGTGTATAATGATTCAGTTGGTTATCAAAGGGTTTCAATGTAAACAAAGTTAGATCAGTTACCAATGAACTTAGTGATAACCAAGTGACCTAGTTTCAGTATCATCCGACCTAAAATAGTACAATTTTATTTATGCAAGCCAACCTAGTGGATGTTAATTATTTATTTGTAAGGGTATTCAAGTCAACTTGACATTGGGTTTCATATATATGAAAGGTAAAATTATGGATTAAAATTATAAAGTCATCAAAGAAAATAAGATATGAATAAAGAAGGATATATGTTTAAGGGTAGAACATCCATGGGGCTAGAAAGAATATTCTGAAATGTCAATGTTTGGATAGATAAAATCCTTTGTTGGTTTACAAGTTCATCAAATAGTGAAAGGGATTTATCATACTTAGTCAAAATATATCAAGGAGATATTGAAGACCTTCTGAATGGAAGATTGCAAACTAGTTAGAACACCTACACATGTACTAGACACATATTTTCTTTGTATGATGATTCAAAATAGTTAAACTAGACTACCTACAGATCCATGATTGGGAAACTTGAATATGTTGTTCACATAAGATCTGATATTGCTTTAGTTGTTGGTAGTGTTGGAAGCTTTTCTATAAATCCTAGAGAAAATCATATGATGGCAATCAAAAGAACTATGAGATATCGAAAAGGAAATCAAGATGATCATATATGATACAAGAAAGGAGGAAAATTTGAGTCAAAAGTCTTTACTGATGTAGATTGGACTGCAAGCATTACTGACAAAAAAACACTAGTAGAGGAGCATTATTTATTGGAAAGAGGCTAGTGTCATTGACTAGTAAGAAGAAGAATTGCATCTCTCAATCTACACCATCGACTAAATATATTGCTGCAATAGTTAATGGTTCCAATAGATTCTAGATCAAGCAACTATTGTCAAGGATAAAGGAAGAAATCAAGGAGCTAGTGGTTATCTACTATGATAAACCTAAGAAAAAGTACTCTAATATGTAGTGATGCACCACATTGCAATTAAGTATCATTTTCTAAGTGAATGAGTTCAAGATAAAGAGGAACTAGATTCGAATATGTGAACACAAAGGAGCAATTTCCTAATATATTTACCAAACCATTACCTAAGGATGCACTTTTCTATCTTAGTGGAAAGCTAGGGTCCATTCCCTTATGTGATGCTCACTAGAGTACAGATTAGTGATGCATCAACCTAAAAAAATTGAAGATCTATCAAGTTGATCCAAATAAGTTAGAGCTCATTGCATATGAATCAGTACATTGGGTACATTATAAGCTCATTGTGTAAAGTCTTTGGTATTTGATATTAAAGACGGAGAGATTTAATATTTCATGTTCATATCAATAGAATTGAGAGGGTTTGATTTCATGAATCACAAGAAGAAACTTTTATATCAGCAAGAGGGAGAACTTGATCAAATGGAGCCTGGAGATAAGATGTCAGAGGGAGAATCTCAAAGGAATTATCATGCATAATGAAACTAAGGATATTATAAAATTTTATAAATCATTTTGATTACTCTAATTTTATTTTGCTAATGACATGTTATGTTTCCATCAATGCTAAAGAGGGAGATTGTTGAAAACAATTATTTAATTGTATATTTTCATTGATAACATAAATGCTACATTATAATAGAGTACTAGTAGTAGTAGTAGTAGTAGCTAAGCTTGGAAGACTCTAGTATCAGCAAATTTTAGTGATCAAGTGTTAACTAAGCAATGTTGATCATTGAGTTAGGTCGATTATCAAAGGGGTTCAGTATAAATCAAGTCAGATCAGTTACCAAGGGACTTTGTGCTAACTAAGTAACCCAATCTTAGTGTTAGCCAACTTATAGTAGAGTAGTTTTGTTTATTATTTTGTTTACACAATCCAACTTAGTGGATGTTAATTATTTATTTGTAAGTGTATTCAAGATGACATGACATTATGTTTCATAGATATGAAAAGTCAAGTTGTGGAATGAAATATGAAATTGTAGAAGAAGATATAATGTGAATAAGGAAGGATATGTAATTAAGCGTAGAAAATCTAAGGCACTGTAAAGAATATTTTGACCATGAAGGATTCCAAGGATAAGCCAAAATAATTATCTAAATCTACAAATCAGTTGCTTCATTAATTAGTTCAATCATTGTTACTCTCTAACATTTGTAGTAGTGAAGAAATGTCTTAATAGAGTTTACTTAATAGCCATTTGGTATATCCTCTAACAAGTTGGTATTTCTATATTAAAGTGTCCCAAGACCTCTAACATGGCCACGTCTAATAGGGTGATTCAAATCCTTTCAAAGGGTAACACTTAAAACACTATATTTTGTAACCTTTAATAGGGGTGGCTCATAACAAGGCTCACTTTAGAAGAGTGAAATTTTGTAACTAGTTGTGTTAGTGGCTTTCCCAAATTGAGGTTGCACATTAAATCTTCATGTCTCATATGTTTATGTTATTTTCCTACTACTTTATCTTTCTACAACTAAGTTACTAAAGGTTAATACACATTAATATCTCAAGATCATTTTGTTAATCGAGTTAGAGTGAATATCTAGTTCTAACCAAGATGTGAAATTATTTAACTTAATAAAATGTGTGTATTGACATCTAAGGGATTTTGAATTATTTTAGTGATAATTGATTCACCCCTCTCCTCTTAGTTACTCCTCTTATGTTTCCAACAATTGGTATAATAATTGTTGGTGCTTGCAAAAAAGGTTTCAAGGACTTAAGCTAAAGATCAATATGTCTTGGAAAAGAGAGATTCCTAAGTTGATCAAATAAAATGTCAAAGCATGGTAGGAACTCATGAAGCTTCATTTGGGAACCATTGGAGATACAAGCCTACACTTCTTTAGTAACTAGTATGTGACACCTCCTAATCCTTCACCTGTGGATTAAATAGTAGCTAAAAAGAATCATAACACAATGATGATTAAAATTATTTATACTCTCAATTATTCTAAATTTCATGAAGTCAAAGATTTTCCTACTACCTATGATATGTGAAAAAAACTAGAAAGGATCTATGAAGGAGATGATAATGTGAAAAGATCTAAAGAAAAGAGTCTAACAGGCTAGTTTCATTGGTTGAAGATAAAAAAATAGCAAAATACAATGAAGCAATCAAAAGACAAGTATCTACACTGGGCACAGCTCAACAAAATGACATAGCAAAAAGAAGGAATAGATCCATGATGGATTGTACAAGAACACAAATGATAGAGAAAAAATGTTGCATCCAAATACTAGACAGAAGAAATTAGTAGAGTAGTTCATAACTTGAACCAAGTTACACTAAAGGAAGGTACAAACCAAATATCTTATGAATTATGGTATGGCTATAAACCTAATGTATATTATTCCAAAGTATTTGGAAGAAAATGTTATGTCTTAAAAGAGACAAGGAAGGAAAATTTGATGTAAAAAGTGATGAAGGCATATTCCTAGGGTACTCCAACAATAGAAAAGCATCTAAATGTTTACATCTTTCTAATCACAAGGTTATAGAAAGTGCACATATAAAATTGACAAGTTTGCATAAAAGAGTGAAGAACAAAGTAGAAAGGAACCTAGAGACTAGAAAATTTTGTTTACTTTGACCTTGATACTTTACCAAAGGTACAAGAAAATGTGATTAGGAAAAAAAAAAGTATCACTCCAACCCTCAACACCACCCAAGTCACGTAAATCTATAGTGCAACCTGGGCTACAACTAGAGAAAATTGAGCAAGAATCAGTGCAACCCGAGTTGCAACCAATAGAAAATTAATCCAAGCCACAATTAGAGGAAACTAAGTCTATGATAGTGACACTCGAGTAGGGTTTAGATATTTATAGAATCTTTGAGTGTGGTGAAACAAGTCCATAATCTAGAAGTAAGGAACTTGTACTTGCTAGATGTGTCAAAAGGCATCATGCACTTGAACATATAATTGAAGATTAGGTAGAAGGCATAATTACAAGGAACAAACTAAAATATACATATTTTATTATTGAATTTTAACCCAAAACTATATAATATGTTATGAATAATGAAATTTGGATAGAGGAAATGAATGAAGAAATTGAGAAAATTGAAAGGAACAATAGTTGGACTCTTGTTCCTAGACCAAAGGACAAAAATGTAACTGGTACAAAGTGGGTATCTAGAAACAAATTGAATGAAAATGGTGAAGTATCAAGGAATAAGGAAAGGATGGTGTATAAATGATATAGTCAAGAAGAAGGTATAGACTATAGAGAATTATTTTCTCCTATTGCTAGACTTGAAGAGGTTAGAATACTTCTTTCATATGGTGCATTTAAAGGATTCAAAGTGTGTCAAATGGATGTAAAATCAGCTTTCTTCAATGGAATTCTAGACGAAGAAGTTTTCATTGATCAGCATAAAGGTCTCATTGATCCAAATAAGAGAGACTACACAAAGGTTTGTATGATTTGAAGCAAGCTCCTAAGGCATGGTATGCAATGCTAAATGGATACGTAGTATAGATTTATTTTTAGAGAAAAAATGATAATAGTAGTTAGTATATTAAAAAAGGACTACAAAATAATATATTGTTAGCAAAAATATTTGTGGATAATATATTATTCATAGGTCATTATGACTTATGTAAATCATTCTTCAAAGAAATGAAGAAAGAATTTGAAATGTCAATATTTGAAGAGATAAAATTCTTGGCTAGTTTACAAGTTCATTTAAATGAAGGATGGATTTTATCTTACTCAATCAAAATATATCAAGGAGTTATTGAAGACCTTTGGAATGGAAGATTCCAAACCAATTCGAACACCTATGTGTAGTAAAAACAAATTTTCTCAAGAAGATGATTCAAAAGAGGTGAACTAGGCTATCTATAGATCTATGATTGGGAAACTTAAATATGTTATTCACACAAGCCCTGATATGATATTAGAAGTTGGTACAGTTGTAATATTTTCTACAAATTCCAAATAAAATCATATGATGCTAAAAATAGTAGTTACAAGATATCTAAAAGGAACTCAAGATTATGGTCTATTGTATAAGAAAGGAGGAAAACTTTAGTTGAAAGTCTTTACTAATGTAGATTGGGATGAAAGCATTAATGAAAAAAGAAGAACCAGTGGAGGAGAATTCTTTCTTGGAAAAAGGTTAGTGTCATGGAATAATATGAAGTCGAATTGCATCTCTCAGTCTACAGGAAAGGTTGAATATGTTGTTGCAACACTTAATTGCTCCAATATAGTTTGGATCAAGCAACTATTATCAGGAATAAAGGCCAAAATTAAGAACCAAGAGGTTGCCTGCTATGATAACACAAGTGCAGTCAACATATCAAAAAATCTAGTAATGCACTCTAAGATAGAGCACATTGTAATTATGTATCACTTTCTGAGAGACTTTGTTCAAGATAAAGATGTTAGATTGGAATATGTGAACACAAATGAACATTTTTTTAACATATTTACCAATCCATTACCTAGGGATGCATTTTTTAATCTCAGAGCAAAGCTATGGGTCATTCCCCTATAAGATCCTCACTAGAGTATAGATTAGTGATTCATCAACCTAACTAGATTGAAGATCTATCAAGTTGATGTGAAAAAAGTTAGAGCTCATTGCATATGAATCAATACATTAGTTATATTATAAATTCATTGTATAAAGTCCCTGGTATTTGATGTCAAAGACTAAGAGATTGAATATGTCATGTTAATAACAAAAGAATCGAGGGAGATTGATTTCATGAATAATAGTAAGAAACTTGTATCTCAACAAGAGGGAGAACTTGATCAGATGGAGTCTAAAGATAAGATGTTAGAGGGAGAATCTCAAAGGGAGATCTCATGGATGAAGAATAAGAATGAAACTAAGGGTATTATAAAATTTAATAAATTATTTTGATTGCTTTAAGTTTCTTTTGTTTATGACATGTTATGTTGCCATCAATGCCAAAGAGCAAGATTGTTGAAAATAATTATTTAATTATATATTTTCATTGATGCTACACAAATGTTAAATTCTAACAAATCATTTCTAGTAGTAACTGAGCTTAGAAGAGTCCTATATCAGCCATGTTTAGTTATCAAGTATTAACCAAGTTAGGTCGGTCATTGACGAATTCTTATGTAAATTGAGTCAAGTAGATTACCAAGGAAAGTTAAGTGGTAAGCAAGTGACTAAGTTTCAATGTCAACCAAGCTACAATAGAATAGTTTTCTTTATTATTTTATTCATTCAAGCTAACTTAGTGAATGCTAATTATTTATTTGTAAGGGTATTCAACCTAACTTAACATTGGGTTTCATATATATAAAAAGTCAAGTTGTATATTAAAATATGATGTTGTGGAAGAAAATAAGATGTGAATAAAGAAAGATGTCTGTTTAATGTTAGAAAATCCAAGCAACTACAAAGAATATTCCGATTAGGAAGGATCTAGAGAATAAGACATAATAGTGATTTTAATGTGTAAATCAATTTCTTCATTAGTTGGGCCAATCATTCTTACTCTCTAACAATTTTAGTAGTCAAGAAATTTCTTAATAGAGTTGAGTTAACAATCATTTTGTAAATCTTCTAACAAGGGGAAATTTCTAGATTGAAGTGACCTAAGGTTTTTAACAAGGCTACTCCTAATAGGGTGATTCAAATCCTCTAATAGGGATTTCTCTTGATAGGGCTCACTTTAGAAGAGTGAAAAGTTGTAATTAGTTGCATTGGTGATTTCCGCAACTTGGGTTTCCACATGAAATTTTGGTGTGTCATGTGTTCATGTTATTTTTTTATTACTTTATATTTCTATAGCTAAGTTACTAAAGGTTAGTACACATTAATATCTCAAGATTATTTTGTTGATCACATTTGTACTAGGATATTTGCTACAACAACATAGAACACAAATCCTCTTTCCATTATAGATTGATGTATATCCAAACCATGTTCTAAAGATCTCATTTTCACATAAGATAAAAGGATATTGGTAGAGGTTGTCAAATCTGATATTGGCCCTACTAATTGCATTTTTATAGATATTTGTAAGGCACATTCCATAAATCCATTTTGGGCATCTCATGCTACCACTATATTTCATAAGAGAAAATTTTAAGGTTTTATTTTGAAAAGATTAAAAGCCTTTGTATCAAATAACAATATTTTATTGAGATTAAATCAATAAATTTTGGGCAAGGGTTTAGAAGTAGATAGGTCGACTAGAAGAACTAGAAGATAAATATCCTTTTCTTGAAATAGGAATGGGTCCATCCACGATATTTTGGAATCTAGGAGAAGAAAATTTCAAACCATCCCATTAATGCTCTCAAAAAATCTTGATTATTTTAGAGATTCTATGAACAAAAATACACTCAAAAACTCCAAAATCTATGCTCCCAAACATGTTAGAGTGGTGAATGCATAGATATCACTATTTTTTTATCCACCTATGTAGAAAAACAAGATTCAAATGGAGATAATAATATAAGTACTAAAGTATGCAAGTTATGTTCTTTCTTTCTATTAAAAACTTAAAACAAACTAGTTACGTCTAGAAATCTAAAATAGACATCTATAGAGAAAAATCTTCTACTTTTACTGAACAAAAATCTATAGCATTATAGGGCTACTAATATAATAGCCTTGCCTGGAGCAATCACTGCTCTATAATGTAATACAATAACTAACTTAAAGATAAAACTTCTCTCCTAAAATATAGTACAAACTAAAACTATTTGTTTCTACAAATACTACTCCTTTTATCCTCTATTGCATGCTCTATTCTAAGTTGTCTACTTTTTTCTATATGCTTACACAAACTCTGTGTGCTATATCAAACTCGAAAATTTCCTTCTCTTTTTATATTTGAGTTTTTCTAAAAAATGAATAGAGACTTAATCAATAAGTTGTGCATGAATAGGGGATACATTGTCTAAGCAAAATTTAATATTGACTTCCAAAGATGCTTAAGCAGCTTAACCACCTGAAAGCTTAGGAGAATAAATGACCTATTTAGGAAAGAATAAAATTTATCTGATAGGTCTAAGAAAAAATATAATTGATTAAATCAATAAATTCAAAACACACCTCCTTTTTCTTGAGCTAACAAAAATAAACACATGTGATCATGCTTGATCAACTATGCCTAAAATATTCCTTAGTTGTTGGAGACTTCCAATACATAAAGACTTAGTGAAAATGTCTACCACATGTTGCTCAAACCTACAAAATTCAATATGTATTTCACTATTTTCAACCTCTTCTTGAATAAAATAAAATCTTATTTCCATATGATTACTTCTACCATGAAAATTAGGATTCTTTGTCAAAGAAATGAAAGAAATATTATCACAAAATATGGTGATTTTTTTGAGTGTTAAATATGGGCCTTTAATTCAACTACACACATCAACATGATCATTATTTTTCAATAACATCCCAGAATTCATGAACATGAGATTATACATCTAACATGTCTGCATATGGAAAGTTATCACCCTCTAACTAGATGAGGTTTTACTATATGCTCTCAATACTAAGAGTTCAGTAACCACACCAAATTAGTACGAAAGATTTGAATGAATGCAAATGCAAGATTAATCTATGTTTTTGAGTTTTTGTATGCAAATATATGAATTTATCTTGATGATATTTAAAATTGATCTAAGAACAATGATACAAAAAATTAAGTTAAATGAATGGATTGTAATCTACATGATAAGCATGTAAAAGAAAAGGAGGTGCAAATGCAAAATGCTTGAGTGCTCAATCCAATAGTAGTTTGATACTTATCACTTGCATCCTCCCCAAATGAGAGGCTAAGGGTATGTTTAATAGAATCTTGGACCCAATCAAGGGTCAAGATTAAACTGGATGTATGATTCACATTGGACGAGAGATTGAGTCCTCAATTATTTTATGGAGTTGAATAAGATTATTTAGGGGAGAATATTGATCCATTCAAATATGACCTCATAATCTAATCTTCTAATTACTTAAATAATTACTTTCAACAATTATGATTAGCATATTTAAATAAATCAACATATTTAATTCAGTTTTCATGTGAGATGAATTAGGAAAGAATATTGATCCATTCATATATGACATCATAATCTAATATTCTAATTAATTAAATAATTAGTGTCAACCATTATGATGAGAATGGTTGGATACAATTTTTCAATTATGTGTTGTCTTTAATGTTACACAAATATCATATCAGTTATTAGTCAGAATCTATTGAGGTCAGTTGGTCAGCAAGGCAAAAGACAGAGTTTACCGAGCTTAGAATGTTAGCAAAGAAGGCTCACAGTGTCTATCGAGCATTCTCAGACTTTAACTTGTGTAGACAATTGTTACTAAGCTTTCAAGGTTAAGCAAGGAAATTTAGTGACTACAAGCTTACTCGATCATCAAAGGAAAATATGGAAAAAAATAGTTCTTATTGAGCTCTCATGAACAATGTAGGAAATTTAGTTCTTACCGAGTTCACTCAGCCAAAGGATTTTGTAGAAATTACAGTGTAAACTGAGTTGAGATAGTTAACTTAGGAAATAGTTTCTGGAGTAGTGTTTACTGAGTAGGATTAGCCAATGAAGGATTTCATTATTTTGTAAAATAAAGTTTATTTGTTCAATGTAATATTTGCAGCTGACTGATGTATGGTTTATTGGTAAATGTAACTTGTGAATGAGCCAACTTGATAATCTGAATGGTATATATAAGAGGTAAGTTGTGAATTCTAAGTGAGTGTGTGTGTGTGTGCATGTGGTTGATTTGATGTGAAATGAATGTGAAGAAAGACTAATTGTTGTGAGAGTGAATTTTGAAGAATGATCAGAGATCATTGAAGAGAAGTAAAGCTATATTTGATCAAGGAGGATCTATTAGTGGAGAATAGAGATCTATAATCAGAAAATTTAGTTGCATCATAATTAGGTCAATTCATTGTTACTTTCTAACCATTTTAGCAGTGATTTCAAAATCTCTTAATTGAGTTGGTTTAGAAACTATTTTATAAATCCTCTAACAAGGTGACAATTTAGTTGAATTGTTCTAAAGACTACTAGCAAGGCCACTCTTAATAGGTTGATCAAATCCTTTAATAGGGTCACACCTAACAGCATGTTTTGTAACCTTTAATTGGGTTGGCTCCTAATAGGTCTCCCTTCAGAAGAGTGAAAATTGGTAGCTAGTTACTTCGTGGTTTTTCCCATATTGGGTTTCCACATTAAATCTAGTGTCTATTGTGTTCATGTTATTTACTTTTGTATGCATGTCAATAACTATGAACGTTTGAAGATTAGCAATAAATTAATCTACTAAGTATCAGCACTAACTAGTTATTTAAGACATCTAAGGGATCTGTAGATTTTTTTTTGTAGTAACTGATTCACCCCCACCTCAGTTACTCCATCTATTATTCCAATAGCAAATATTTACTTTAATCAATATGTTTAATTCCTTTTTCATGGGTATTAGCTAAAGGTAGTGAATTTTAGTTTAATTAAAGTGCAAGCACTTGTAATTAGATTAATTCAATTAGAAGGTTAATTTAGCCAATTTTGATCAATATTTAGGAACTAAATAAAGTATGTGATTAATATAGATTAAGGATTTTTTGCATTTGACACTTTGGTCAAGTAAAGACAACTAGAACTAGAAATTTCTAGTACAATAGGAACAAATTGATCAAGAAATGTATTTTGTAAGATTGATGCACCAAAATTTCTTTAGAATGTCGATGTGCCAATTTTGGGGTATTATAGTTTCTCACACTTGTTCTTGCTTCCAATCAACCAAGATCCTTCTTAGCCCAATAGCTTGACATGATACTATGATTTCTACTATATATTTAGCCTCATCTATGGATTGGGAAACTATGGGTTTCTTCTTAGAAGCCCAAGAAATTATGCTCAAACCCAAATGAATGACATAACTAGAAGTGCACTTTCTTTCATCTAAAATTCATGTGCAATCATTATCTATACAACCAACCTTGAATCATTTTTAGAAAATAATAAAGTACCATAACCTTTGGTACCATTTACACACCTTAGGATTATTTTTCCCACTTTCCAATGATTGTCCTTTGGAGTTCCCATAAATCTAGAAATCAAAGTTGCTACATACATTATATCAAACCTAGTCATTGTTAAATATATTGAACTTCCAATAATTTTTTTAAAACATAGTTGGATTCACACTTTTGTTTCAACCATCCTTATGCAATTTAAGACCTACAAATTGTTGATATTGGAATCACCTTTTTGTTCAACATTCTAAATCTTTCCAAAATCTAATGTACATGTGTCTCTTGAGAAGTAAAAATACCATTATGAATTTGTTCAATTTATATGCCTAGAAATTATTAGAAGAATCCTAAATCTATTATTTCAAACTCATTCTTCATAACTTCTTTGAAATCATTAATAAGGCAATCATCATCCATAGTAAAAATCAGCTCATCAACTTATAAGATAATAATTATAATCTTACCATCAACTTCCTTGATATAAAGAGTAGACTCACCATCACTTTTTTCTAAAACCATCACCCATTAAATATGAGTCAATCTAGTTGTACAATTTTCTTGGTGCTTGCTTTAGTCCATGAATATATCTCTTCATCCTATAAAGTTAACCTTCTTTACCTAGAACTTCATAACTAGGTGTTTGTTCTACATACACTTCTTCTTTCAACACATTATTCAGGAAGACATATTTCATATCCATTTAAAATGCCTTCTATTTGAGTTGATATGAAATTTTTATGATAGCAAGCACATTTTCCATCCTTGTAACAAGTGCATAGGTCTCATGATAATATCCATGGAACTATTTTTGGTATCTCTTGACCACCAAACACAATTTGTGCTTGTCTATTTTTCCTCTAGTATTGCACATGGCCTTATATGTCCCCATTTCACACAAATAACTTATTTTTCTAGAGGCAGATCACTTAATTTCAAAATTTGTATTTCTTTCTATTGCATATATTACCTTATCTATGGCCTCATAAATTTTTTCTTTTTTGACAACTTCGAAGTAAACTAGATCACTATGAGAAAATAATGCAAAATTATCATTCTTATCAAAATCATTATACCTTTTTATCTTGGTATATCTCCCTTAGGATTTTAGTCCTTCTTGGTAGAAGTGAGAAAAGAGTAGGATAAAAACTCTCTCTACAATTTTTGTGTTGTGCAACCTATGTTAGGAGTCATATAGAGAAATTTATGACTCTTTATGTATCCATCTAGAGTTGTCCAAAGCTATTAGGAGTGGACTATCTCATTGTCTCTATTTGCTTCCCTTTCTACCTATTTCTGTTAGGAGAAATCTAGAGCTATTTGTAACCATTTATGTCTATTTTTGCTGCATCTCGCTAATCATTATACACATCATCTTCATTATTACTTGGCATTTTACTTGAGGTAGTAGATGATGCATCCACTAAGCCATCCCATGACTCATTCTCTATGAATCCAATATCTCTTGAAATTATGATCTTCTTGTTAATATGGTTATATAATTAAACTTTTATCTTTGATCCTTTGGTACATCTACATATGCTACACACCCAAACACTCTCAAGAGTTCAACTATCCATTTATGCCTGTCACATGCCTCAAGAGGTATCTTATAATTTATTTCCTTTATAGGACTTCTATTAATCAAGTAAATTTTTTTTTTTTGTAGTCTCTCCCCAATATTTAGTTGGAATACCTTTTTCTTGTTGGAAATATAGGATAGGCTAGGTTACTAAGAGGAGAGTGGTGAATCAAAAACCAATAAAACTTATTCCAACATCACCAATCAATCCTTCATATGTATTCTGATCTAATTGCATGCATGAAATACTAAAAACATTAAAACATTCATAACACTTGACACAAGATATGGTGACCCAGAAACCTTCCAAGTAGAAAGTAAAATTGGGGTGGGCATGATACCCACAAGATTTAGTACTGCAGTATAAGACTATCTAGTCAAGCCTTAAAAAAATCACTTCTAATGATCTACCCTATTAGGAGCAATAAGAACTACTAGGTTCACCTTGTAAAAGGATTTACAAAACATGTAGAAGTATGGACCCAGTAAAGAGATTTAAAAATGAATATTAATTCTCCCTTGTGAAAGGATTTAACTATTCCACCTTTCAGGATGAACTAGTGGCTAATCTTTGATTTGCAACTTTGATTTGCTATTCAAGATTCCTTTGGAGTGTAATGATTACCTTGTTGTGATAGATAGATTTTTGTTCCTCCTTATACTACTTATAGCCTTCTTACTTTGGACTTTTGCACTTATTCATATCTCTTTATATTCATACCATATTATTTGGATGTGATAGAATACATTACATATATACCAATGTAAATAATAATTCATCAAAGTTGGCTACAATATAACTTTTACCAAAATACACAAAGTCAGCCCAACTATTGGTACTTGGGGTCTAAAGGAAAACTCGGTGAGGTTTTGATACTTGACAATCATTTGCAACACTTGGCATCATCATGCTTTTAGTAGACATAGAAGCTTAGTTCATACTAATCACTTTCAAGTAGTCTAAACTTGGTCAGCACTGGTGACTCGGTGAACAGTAAACTTGGCATATAAACTCAATCACTTGGTTGACACTTTATAGCTCAGTCAACACTATCACTGCAAGCTTGATAAACACTAAATGACTTGGTTGACACATCCTAGCTTGGTCAACGCTAGATTCACATCACTGGAGAACTCAATTTTCACTAAGAAACTCAATAAACATTATGAAGCTTGGTTTACACTAATAATCATTAACTTGGTAGATACTTCTTGGTGCGAACTGAATACTATTTCTTGAACTTAGTAGAAACTATAGAACTTAGTAAAACTTGAATTACTTGGTTAACACTGTAAATTTCAAGATAAGCTCAATAGTTTCCAACCATTTGATTAAGTGTGTGTCACTAATAAACACAGTTGACTATAATGTCAACAATCTTCCCCTTTGGCATTAGTAACAAAAAAACTTGACAATCAAAAATTGAATTCTCAAACTTCTAATTTCAAAACAATCTTTAGTCTCCATCATGTATGTTCAACTCAGTAACATACTCTATTTTTTTAAGATTTTTCAAAATTGCTTTTGTAATAGATGCTTTTTGATTATCTATATATGTATGTGTATAATATTATGATGCCCCCTCATGTATATATTTACTATATATCTCATATCTTTATATTACATCTTCTCTTTTCATATTCTCCCCATTTATTGCAACTTCTACTTTTCTCCCCCTTTTCAACATAAATGCCAAAGGTGTATGCTACATGGTAATACCAAAATGTAATAAGAAGTTAGAATGTACCTTCAAAATCAATGAAATTTTTTTGTCCCAATTTTCTTGTAACACCTTGGTTGCATGTAATGCAATTTTGTACTTCTCCTCATAACTCCATCATTTGATTAGCTATTGAGAAGTTATTGTCATGAATGAGAGTTTTTGCATGTGCAATATGTTTCTACAATGCATCAATGTTTGAAAGAATCACGCCTTAAATTTCTACAAGTGTGGCCTTGATCTTGACTTCTTCCCTTAATAATTATGCCTGCATATTTGTCAAAAATTTAATCTTTGAATAATGAGAAGAAATATAGCTTAGGTCAAGTGACAACTAATATACACTCGCCTTCATTTCTTCATATAGTTTATCTTTGATTTCCTAAGTAAAGATAGATGTATCGCATAACCATTTGAATAATGAAGTAACATTATTTGCAGAAGTTTCCAATGAGCTAAGGATGGTAGACAAGTCTACTTGATGCATTGCAATTTTCTATGCAACTAGCTCAAATACTTTGTGTTGGTGTTTTTTAACAAAATACTAACCAACTATAAGCTCAATACCAAAATTAAATCACTCACATAATCTAAGGACTAGCCAGTTCCCATCAACAATTATATGTGCAAAGTATTTCGACCCAACTTCAACAAAACCAAAGGTGGTTTTCTACTCTTTTGGCTCTGCAAAACCAGGGTGGGTATACCTAGGGAAGATTCAAGACTAGGAAAGAATGTATGAGGATTATTTTAGTTTCATTATGATTCTCATCTCAAATCCTCAAATACATGCATAATTCATGACACTTAACTAAATGCATCCCATATAATAGATCTGGCGAAAATTCCTCTCTAGATCTACAGGAGATCTGAGCAATAGTGGCTAATTAAAGCTAAAATAATCCATGCAAACAAGTGCTGGACAACTCTTAAGATCTAAAAAATATATAAGTAAAGTTGATTATAATTCTGTATTTTGAGAACCATCTATCACATATTTCTCCTTTAGCTGAATCAATTTGACTAGTGCCTAATCCATTGGGGTCCAGAGTCTACAACAAACCCTTAGATCTAATTTGTTGCCTTACAAAAAATATTATCAGCAATTCTTTTTAGAATTCATCATTCAAAATTCTTTTCACTACTACAACAACCTTATCAAATTCACCAAAGCTTTTACTTAATCCATTGAACTAATAGCACCGATGAACATATATACAACCTAACTGGATTGCATTCAATTACACAAGCCTTTACTGATATAATATCAAGATAACCAAGTAATCAAAAGGAGACAAAGTTCAAAAAGAATTGATATGGGGAAAGCTCATAACTTGTATTCATTTTCTTTGAAAATTGTATACATTTACAATAGACTCAGAATTACCTTAAGAAGAAACAAATAGATCATTCTATATTAATGTGTTCTCAAGAATGAATAGATAAAATACATCACAAACTTCTTAAAACAATAGACCAAAAATAGACTAAGTATATCCCATAGAAGAATAGAATACAGACCTTTTCTCTAGCTCTAGAATCTCACTTATATAGTGTGAGATGCAAGAAGCTTTAGGCTAAGAGAAAATGGCAGGTGTCCTTTACGAGGAATATTTACATACACCTATGACAAAATGACAAAATGTGGGTAACAAAAGATGTCCAAATCAAAACATTCCTTTGGTGGGTCAACTTCTATTACACGTTTTGATGTTGTTGAGTTGTCTATTGATCTGATTTCTCTTCATATGCAACTGCCAAATTAGAAAACAATGAAGCTTGTTCTAATGAGGGCACATTAACCTCCACCTGTAGGTTCTCACCATCTTTACCCTGCATGGTAGGAACAACTTACACCTTTTCCTTTTCTTTAGCTGTATCAGCATCCTATGGTCTCGGGCCTACAACTAAAAGTGACAAGTTTTTCTTATCTTCTTCTTCTGATTGGGCTTGAGTAGTGATGGTATCAATGATTTCAACTTCCTCACCCTACACTTCATCACTGTCAGTTTCATCTTTATCACATTGATCATCAGAAGCCATTTCTACCACCCACTTGTCAAATAATGTGTCATCTGGCCAATTTAATTGCAAAATATCCTTTTGTTTTTTATTATATAATCAGCCTCATTATCAATATCAACAAATTCCTATTCTAAAGAATCAAAGAATATTTGGGCTTTCACCATTTCTTCTATTGTGGTGGCCCACCGTGCATGCCCTGTTTCATTTATGACTTGATTCATTGTTAAACAGAATAAATCATCAAGTTCCTTTTCCCATTCCTCTTTTCCTTTCAAACTATTTTTCTTATCTAAGGCATGAGGAAATAAATTGAATTTTTGGCTCTTATATTTGTCTAAGTATCCTATTATTATCTTTTGTAAATGTATCCTTTTGTTATCAAAATTAGCAAGATCAGTAACAATGTCAAAGGTTTTTTCAATCTAATCATGAGAATTACTTATAATAGATAAACACAAAAAGCTCACTGCTATCTCCCTTCTTACCCATTTGTTCACAATAGGCTTTAGAGCCTCATCCTTTTCTTTTAATTCCTCCCAGATGTTAATCAACCTGGCCAATTGATCATGGATTAGCGGCCATTCAACATTTCTCCAAGATATGTAAGAGCTTTTCTTAGTTTATCTTCATATTTAGATTCCAGCTCTATATGTAAGGCCCATAGTTTAGCCTTTTCTTCTTCAAAATCCTTTGAAGTGCAGTATTGTGGCCCTTTGGGTGTATCTAGCATTTCAATGAGGGGGGTAGATTTGAAAGGTTAAACTGGGGGATGAGCCTATGTTATTCTAGGACTGGTGGATTGTCCCAATAGCTTGTTCTCAAGCTCAATTCTCTTTTTTAACTCTTTGTTGTAGGCATCCACCATTGTCTCATACTTTCTCTGTAATTCAAACATGGCCTATTTCTCATTCTTAGCAATGGCCAAGAGAAACTGGGAAGAATCCACATTCTAGTATGCTACCTGTACATGGGAGGTGTCAGCAACCCTTCTTACAAGTATATTGCCCATCAATCCAGACTCATCTGGTTGCGATCATGTGGCTCTAGATCTTCTTTTCAATGACCAACTAACCAATACAACTTGATCTTCAATAAATGCAGTTCCTTGGAAATCCTTTTTATTTGCATCTTGCAATTCCAATTTATTTGAAATAGAATTGAAAATTAAGGCATCTGCAATATCCCAATTTGGCAACAATTGTATGTTAGAAGTCTTTACCATTTTCCTTCCCTCTTCAGGGGTAATGTTCTGGAATTCCTTTATCATTTCTTCTTTAATTTGATTTTTCATGGAAGTTTCATCCATTTCTGGATACTCTGTTTTCATCTTTTTACATTTCTCCTAAAAAATGTTCATGTTTGTCCTCCATGCAAATTGTTGAAAAGAAATTGATTTCACAAAACTATCATCAGTCAAATATTGATGACTTTCTTGTTCTAATATAGTGTCCAATTCCTTGCCTATATAATCAGCTACTATTATATCCAAACTTGGTAGAGGAGGCTCTGGAGGGTTACCTTCATCCAGTTCTGCTTGGGTAATAAAAATAGCTCCTTGTGATCCCGTCTCTTCATCTTGCTCACCTGTGAGCTATTCTTCTCCAATTCTCAAAGGATATTGGGTGGCTAAATATTCCTCTATTTGAGCCTCTCTTTTCTTATTACCTTCTACCTCTTTGGCCTAGGCTCATCAGGTCTCTTCTCTAGAGTTGTATTGGTGGATACAATTATTTGTTTGGCCTTATCTATAGGAGCCCTTTTATTTTGAATTATAGTGTAACCAGGCTTTTTCTCTAAAATTATTTGGCCAGCTCCTATATTAGGAGTGAAAACTAACCTCTTCATGACTTCTCTGGCCTTATCAAGATAAGAATCAATAAAAAAATGTTTCTTCTCATTCATGGCTTCCATTATTGTAGGGAAGTTACTCATGAGCTTATTTATTTTTTCAGCCTCTATATTAGCATTATCAAAACAACTATAATTTAGATCAAAACAATGAATGAGTTCTAGGACCTGGTAGTAAACTCTCCATTTTTCTTTTTTAGTTTCTTGTTATTGCAATGAGAAGTCATTTCCTATAATGTCCTCTAGATAATATGAATCATGTTTGACCGGTCCCAGCTTAATCCTATGCCTCACAGTTTGATTGAAGAATTCCTTAGAGTCACAAAAATGGGGGTGGGGGACAGGAATCATATACTGATCCAAAATTTTATACGAAAAGAGACATCCTCCTTTGGTAATCACAAACAGATGGGCCATTGTGCAGGTAGGGAAAATTGACCCTAGTTGCCTGTTCGACAGGAACATTTACTCTACTCGTCCTAGTTGCCATAAGACTTTTTCCATTCCTACCTTTAGGGGCACTTAATAAGGCAAGACATGAGGACTCCCTTTCAAACCATAAATTCTAAAAATTGTAGAAATAGGGTAAGGAATGAAATCTCCCCAATTGTGTGAAACTTTCAAATTATGGGGGCTATCCATAGGCCTGATGAGATTCATTAGTACCTTAGGGATTCTAGGATTTTCACTCAATATGAGACATCTCAATTTAGAAGAAAATTATCTATCAAATCTGACAAAACTGGCTTTATTTACATCCTAGGTCATATCTGCACTTCACAACTAGACTAGCAGTGTTTCCCCATTTTCCTCTCTCTTAAATTCCATCTCATTACCAAAATATGTCACTCCTTTGAACAAGAACATGTGCATTAATAGAGAGTAGTGGCCAAAAAATTTCTCTACTTTACCTCTCGCAATTCCAACCAAACCAATGTGAATTTCTTTAGCTAAAAAAGAGGCAAAATCAAAGATAGCATCTACAACAAAAGAAGCAATTTGAATCATCATATACATGAGATCAATGGGCATGAAATCATGCTCATCTTCACCAAAAACATGGCACAAGGTTCTATATATCTCTACAGACCGAGAAGTGAAAAAGCTCTTCTTAAAAGGTTCTCTAGAGGTTGTAGTAATTACTAGAAGAGTTCCTATAGTACCAATGTGTGCCCTCAGTTCACCTCCCCTAATTACATCTCTCTTTGCTTTGTATTCCTTTTCTAATTCTAGGAAATTGATTGGCACATGGTAATATGATAATGGTTCAAAGTGGAACACCTCTCTAATTTCCTTAGGGCTAATTGAGACTAGAGGCACACCATCCTTTCTTTTCACAACCCTAATGGCTTGGTCATAATTTTTGGCAATGTCTTCTAGCAAGTCATAATTCATGAAAACACTTGGAACTACTGATTTTCCCAAATCAAAATTCCATATATTGGCATGATGGGCAAACAAATTCCTTTCTGAAAACCACTTCTTAAACAAACCTAGGCCAGTTTGATTAGTTACTACATTCCTAACCCAGTTCCCCTTGTCATATAAGCCATCAGCAATTTTAAGCCTAGGGTTTAATGAAATTAACCTTTTAACTTGTGTAGACTTTGTAGTGGATCCTGGGAGTAATTCTAACAAATCATCATGGACATTCTTGTCCATATAGTTAACTTTCCCAAAGAATACTTTCTTAGGAGGCATCTTGATTGTAATAACAGGAATTGGAATGTCACAAAGGTTATATGTGAGTACTTACTTTATTTGCCAAAATTATCCTTCTTTGGAGTTCTACAGTTACTTTTGAACAGATATGGGATTGCTTCATATCTTCACCGAGCTGAACACAATGTGATTAATAGGTTCTTATGCTCAAAGAACATGAAATCTTAGTTGGTGTGAAACTGTAACGAACAAAAATCTTCTATATTATACTCTATTTTTTCCCACACGTGAAGCCTCCATTAATCATAAATGCATGGAATAGAAAAATAGAGTAGCGTCACACTTTTAAATTTGTACCATCGATCCTTGGAAAATCCTACGGTCTAGGAATGAAAACTAGGCTGACTCAATATTCCTTTTAGCATGCTGGTAGTTAAACCAATAAACTACCTCCATCTGTATCTTTCCTTCAAAGTTGGCATTTCAAATTGGGTCCTTGAATGATCAAGGACACGTGTCATCAGCTCGCTAACTTGCTATACTTTTCTCTCGAGTATCTTTCCATAGCGAGCTAGCGATAACCACTAATCTTACTTTTAATCATGTGGCAGATAATTGAAACAACCTTTAAGAACACAATGGTGGGTCCCTTGGTCATTAACTCACTATACTTATTCATTGCACATCTCCTCATAGCGAGTTAATGATCATCGTCGATCCAAACTTGATCTTGTAGATAGCAATTTACTGCAATAGTGGTGGGCCATCACTTGCTAACTCACTATACATAACTTCCAAGCACTTCTTCATAGTGAGTTAATGATGGCCTTTGATCTTGGCTCGATCTGATGATAAAAAATGTTTGTACTTTTATACATGGGAAGTGGGTCCATGGTCCTGCTATTGCTGAGCTGACGCAACATGCTGGCACATATATATATTTTCTAATATCTTAATGACATCACATGTCTTAGGCCTCATCGTGTGTTTGACTTTCAGGCCGATCGCTACATTGCTACCGGCAAAACACAAAGTATCTTGCTAGCGATACAATGACCTCCAAGTAAATAGATATCGGGAAATATAACACAACTTGCACAAAAGTAAAGGCTAAATCTGGAGAGGATTTTTTGGGATTCTCCAAATCACTTTTAGCCATAAAAGAACATTGTCTTTTGCAATTATTGGGTCCTCTCTATGTTGCTACTGGGAAAGTAGTGTTATCCTAGCTAGTGATATAGTGACCTTCGATGGATTCTTGATTCCGACAATAGAAAACAAAACACACCTTGATTGAAAAAATTGCTAGTTACTGCTGGTGATAGAGAAAGTGGTTGTGCATACTCATAATACTACATGGGAACTTCTATGGTCACATAAACCTTTAAGAAGAACACTACCTTTTTCCAAAATTTGGGCATTCGCTATGTCACCACCGGCAAGTCACATGGATTTTCGGATAGTGACTTAGTGAGTTCCTAGAGAAACTTGGATGCTAATGATATCATTTAGAGTTTTCTTCACATGCTCTCATTCTTAAAACTGACAAACTTGGGAAACAACATGTGCCAAAATTTACCTTATGTTAACATAATTCTCGGCACCAAATTTCTCCTTTTAGTATCACAGACACATGCCATCAGCTCGCTAACTCACTATACATAACAATCAAGCGTTTTTTCATAGCAAGTTAACAATGACCCTAGATTCAAAGAAAATCTAACAGTGGGGTAAAAATTCTTTCACAAGGATTGAATCAATGATTTCAACACAGGTGGGAAAGGAATATTCTCTTAGCCTCCTTTTTTCCAAAACTTTCACGCCAGGGAAAATTTTAAAAAGAATGGGACATCGGGACTAACAAAATAAATCAAAGGCTAACAAAAAAGATGACTTAGTTAGAAACCTACTCACCATTAATGGATCCCAATCTGATTTTTTTTTACCTGGACAATAGAATCTTATTACGCAAAAATTCAGACCAATAGTGGCTCTATCTGGGGACATTGAATTCTCTAAATTCAAGTGAGGGCTCAAAATTTCTTGGAGAAGTAGACCACATACAGGCTCCCAATTGACCAACCACTTACTAAGAGAACAACACTCACAAGGAAAACTATGCACAGGAAAATACACACAGACAAAGGATTTAAAAATATGTAGAAGAAAACCCTAAACTACTATTCATGGAAATAATAAGTATTTTTTCAAGAAAAATACCTCTTCAAGAACTGTCTATGAACTGGTAGTTCAAAAATATTGTCTGAAAAATCTTTGAGTACATAAGAATCATCACCCCAAGTAGTTTCAATCAAATAAGGACCTAACTAGATAGAATCAAATTTGCCATGTTTCTCTTTATCTTCAATTCTAGCATTCCACATTAAGACTAGATCTCCATCTTCAAACCTTCTGCTTACCGTTCTTCTATCATAGAGTGTCTTAACTTGCAATTGCAACTTTTTGTTCTTAAGAGAAGCTTCTCTTCTAGTTTCTATCAATCCTACTAGTTCATCCATCCTTTCTTGCATTTCATCTGTAGTATCTTCATCATAAAACTAAATGTAATTCGTGCTTGAATTCCATACACTATATCAAATGGAGCTACACCAATGGGTTTCTTCATAGTTATCCTATCAGCCCATATTTCTAGCTATAGCTTGGAATCCCATGCTTTCTTGTTATCATCCAAGGTTCTTTTAATGACTTTTAATAGGCTTTTATTGGTGGATTCAGCTTGTCCATTTCCTTGTCAATGATAAGGAGAGGATGATGACCTTGTTATTTCATAGTTATCAAAAAATTTAATGAATTTCTCAGACCTGAAGCTCATAGCATTATCTGTTACAATTTTCTAATGAGAACCAAATCTCGAAATAATATTATTCAGTAGGAAATTATTGACAACTTTACTTGTTGCATTTCTTGTGGGGATAGCCTCTACCCACTTTGTAAAGTAGTCAATAGCCACTAGAATTCAAGAATAGTCAGTGCTAGACTTTGGGGAAATCTCTCCTATGAACTTCAATTTTCTAGCAAACCTCTGACTAGGGTCACATTTTCTAATCATAATTTGAGCATCCTTGAAAATGGAGTGGCACCAAAATCTAGCCCTCATTACTTTATGTGCAATACTTTTGGCCATATAGTGTCCTCCACACACTCTAGCATGCATTTCCTTTAAGACCTCTTTTGCCTTTTCTTGATCAACACATTTCAACAATACTCCCTCAAAATTTTTCCACCATAGATTACCTTGGACAATTATATACCTGATGGCTTGCAATTTAGTACTCCTCTTTCCATTTTCAGGCAAATGGGGAGGAGCTTCCATGTGTTGCAGGTAATATATAACATTTGTGTACCAATCATAATGATTCATATCACATAAGTCAGATCTGAGATCATCACTTACCAGATTTATATGATTAGCCTCTAGATTAGATTCAGCCATGAGTTTAGCCAAACCTTAACCTCTTACCAACTTAGTTATTTGTATTTCAATATTGAATTCTTAGATCCTGTTGATCCATCTAAACCTTCTGCCAGATACTTCCTATTGGGAAAATATGTCCTTCACTGTAGCACTAGGTACAAAGGAAATAATAGTAACACCTACTAGGTAACATCTAGAAGCTTTTACAACCTTTACTATAGCATATGCCTATTTTTCATTTATTTCATACTTCAGTTCAGCAGGCTGCAGTGACTTACTAAAAAAGCCAATGGGCTGCTCATATCCTTCTTGATTTTTCTATAATAAAACTATAGCTACAGTGTGAAAGGATGCAAAAGAAAAAATATGCATAGGTTTTGTGTAATCTAGAGTTCTCAATACTAGAGCATTTTTTATTGCAATTTTGATATCCTAGAATGCTTTTGAAGGCTCACTATTCCAATCTATCGTGACTCCCTTGTTGAGCATCTTTGAGATATGTCTACTTATTTCAGCAAAATTGGTAACAAACCTTCTAAGAAAATTGACTTGGCCAAAGAAGGACATAATTCCTATTACATTCTTTGGCTTGGGGACTTTATCAATGTCTGCTACTCTCTTAGGATCTATTTTCACCCCATCCTTAGACACTATATGCCCTAGTAATTTGGCTTTTGTCACCCCAAATGTGCATTTCTTTGGGTTCAAGGATACTCCATATTCCAAAGCTTTGATGAAGATTTTCTCCAAATGGCTACAGTGATCCTTAGCCTTCTTAGAATACGTTGTAAGATCATCCTGGCATACAACCATAAATTTGTCAATATAATCATGAAATGCCACATCCATGGCTCTTTGGAAAGTACCTCCTACATTAATCAGGCCAAATGGAATCCTTACATATACATATGTTCCCCATGGGGTTGTGAAGGCTATTTTGAATTGTTCATTTTCCTTTACTAGAACTTGATTATATCTAGAGAAACCATCCTCATTGACATTAATTCAGAGCCAGTCACTTGCTGCAACATGGCTTACATATTGGGTAATCCATAATTGTCTTTTAATGATGCAATGTTCAAGTTCCTAAAATCTATGCACAATCTTATATTTCCATTTTTCTTTCTAACAGGTACCAAATTTGAAACCCAAGTAGAGTGCCTAATTGGTTTGATTATTCCCCCATCCCTTAGTTTCATCAACTCTTCATGCATTTTGGGAGCTAGGGTAGGGTTTACTGGCCTCTATTTCTATCTAAAAGGTTTTACATTATCTTTTAACGGTATGACATGTTGGACCAAATCCTCCCTATAAGCCTTAAGGTCATCATATGACCATGCAAAAACATGTCTATACTTTCTAAGAAAATTAATCAATTTTTTTCTAATTTTAATAGGTAGATTTTGGCAGTTATAAACCCTTTTGGGGGCTTCATCAGTACCAAGGTTTATCTCTTCTAACTCCTAAGGCTTAGGGTCCTTAACTCCTAGTTTTACTCTATCCTAGTTGTCAAAGATGCTCTCCAAAACTACTAACCCCTTTGGCACTTTATTGGTTTTCAATTGCATAATCTCCTGGCCAAAGATGGTTTCCTTGCCATCTATGGTTTCTTTTAAATCACTGTAGTCCATTTCTTGACCTTGGTATCTGTCTTCATTTTTTAAAAAAATATTATGTCCTTGTCATCTTCGAAGACTTGCCAATTTTAAATGTTATTAGGTATGGAAGATCTATTTTTCACTTGCATTTGAGAGATCCCTGGAAATGATATCTCCTTAGGCTTGATTGCTACATTTTCTAACAAATCAGCCATCTTATTTTGAGTCCTATCTCTCCATGAGATACCAAATGCATCGAAAGATTCTATCTGATTCCAAACTACATTTCTATATTGTTTCAACCTCTTGTTCTTAGATAAATAAGTTCCTTTTATCTAGGAGATAACTAGTTCAGAGTCCCCTACGACATGTAATTTCTTAATTCCATGATGTACAACAACTTTCAATCCTGGAAATAATGCCTCATATTCTACTATATTATTTGTGCAGAAAAAATTCAAAGTGAATGAATATTTGAAATTATTATTCTTAGGGGAGACAAAAACAACACCTGCCCCTGTACCCTCTTTAGAATTAGCCCCATCAAAGAACATTGTCCCTAATTTTGGCGAGTTCATGCAACATTCAACTTCATGTTCAATTATAGCAGGCAAATTCTCAACCTCTTGAATAATCAATTCATCTCTGAAAGCATTAACACTAGTATCTAAGAAACAAGTGGCTTCTTTGTCAATGTCTTCCCCTAAAATGTAATTAACCCTTGGCTACCTGTTTAACCTAACAGCTTTATCCCCTATGTGGAAAGTAGCATAGGTTAGGTCACATTGTAAACTACCCCCCATAGAAGCACTCCATTTGTGAGAAAGTAACATCCCATAGTGTGGAGGTATATCCACTACAAGGACTGACATAGTTAACTCTACTTCAAGATATGTAGCTAATCTCAATGGTAAAGCTTTTATGGTACCTATGACTAGGACTTCCCTAGTGTCTATTCCTCTACATTTTCTATGCTTGGTGTCCACTTTCAACCCTAAGGCTTCCATTACTTTAAAAGGCATTATGGTGTTAGAAACCCCTGAGTCTATCATGCAATTTTTTAGGGTCTTCCCTTTTAGAATCAAAATGAGGAAGAAAGGGTCAATATCTTCTATAAATGCCACTGAGGAATCATCTAGGAACATCTAGGGAATCTAGGATATGATACCATTGTCCTCTACTACTAATGGGGTTTGTTGGGCAGCATCTTGTTCCACAATAGTATCATTATTTCGTATTCCTCCCAACCATGACAAAGCCTTGCTTTTATGTTCTTCAATTCTAAGAAGTTTAGACAAAGTTACTTTCATAGTTTTTTGGAACAACATAGATATCATGTTAATAGGTTCAGTTATAGTGGGTTTAACAAGAGTACCTAGACTTGAAGCCTTTGGAACAATAGGCATCACTATTTTCTTGGTTAATATCAATTTTTGATTTCTTTGGTTGCACCACTGGTTTTGCTACTTCATTTGTCTAAAACTGAACCTTCTTTTTTGGTTCCCATTTCTTACCCTTATTGTCCTTGATCTTAGGCATATCTACATTGACTTTCCTATTTTGATCATTCATTTTATGGGTGATATCTTTGATGAATACATTGGATGGCTTTCCTGCATCATTAATTACCATTCTATTTCTCAAATTGTAGTTACTATGGACTTTTGAAATCATTTCTGCTGTAATTCTGTCAATCTCCTCCATGAAGGGCATTCTTAAGCTTATGTGTCCTACAACAAAAGATGTAACACATAGCTTGTTTGCATCATAGCCTTCATCATCTGAACCACTTGCTGATGATGTAAATGATAAGCAATTCTCTGACTAGTAATGTCATTTTCAGGCTCTTCTAAATCAGAATCTATCAAATCATCACACATGCTTACCATATTGCAACTTATATCATCATGGCTTTTCTCCTCACTTTCTTCTTTAGGTTGCACACCTTGACCTTGGGAAAATGACTGAGCAACAACACAATAATTAGCAGAATGAGATGATTGACATATAATGCACCATGGTACATCATCATTCATATTCATAGTGTTCCTTTGCAGGGGATCTGGAGTACCCTTATCCTTCACATTTTGGGTCTAGTTGGGAATTGGCTTACCATCTTTCCACTGAGTGGTGTAAGGGTAATTTTGCATTTTGTGTTGTCTATTGAAACTAGTATTATTGACAAGGGTTCTCTCAGTAACATTTGGCTTATTGAAATCAGTGGGATTCATCTTCTTGAGCAATTCCAAAACCTGGCCTATAGTGGGTTCTTCTGGCTTCTTTCCTATAGGATTCTTATCACCCTCCCTTTTGTTATTATTTCGAGGATTGAAAAGCTTTGGGTCATCTCTCCTACCCATTTTGCTAGATGCTTTCCTATTGTTTTCTATATTTACTGCAACTTTATAGGCATCCCTCAAAGTTTTGAGATCCTTATCCCTCAATTGATAAGACATTTTACTATCAAAAGCATTAAAATATGTCGTGAGATAGACATCCTCATTCAACCTCATAACTTGAAACAATTTGTACATACCTTTCTGGAATCTAACATTGAAATCAAATGTGGATTCATTAGGGTTCTTCTTGATGTTATTGAACTCATTCAACATGAATCTTGCATTAGTGTTGTCTCCATATTGCTCCTTGAACAAATTTTCTAGCTCACTCCAGTAGGTAATACTATCATTAGGCAACCTTCTAAACCAATCCCTTGCATCCTCAATTAGTGAATGGAAAAACAACTTCATAATCATTTAACATATCTATGAAAATTCTCAAATGTTCTTCACCAGTAACAACATTATTCCTAGAAAACTTAACCACTTTATCTCTTAAATCAAAAGATATGGGATGTGGAGCACCAGGAATACCTGCAAATGATATATGTCTATACTTTTCCATGTATATAGGTTTCTTCTAGAAACCAGAAAAATTTAATGTGCTTGCTATATTAGCTTGGTTTACAAGAGCAGCTTGGGATTGTTGAGGTTGGACAAAGGGGATTTTGGTGCTAATAGTGGATGATGTAGCAGGGGAAAATTGGGATATTCCTTGAGTTGAGATTATTGGACCACTAGCTGGTGTAGGAGTTGCAGATGGGATGGAAAAATTGGGCCATGAAGCCAATGCAGAATTAGATTTTATGAATTGGATTTTTCTCCTAGTTTTTGCAGCTTGAGCTTCATTCTCAACCTTATCAAGTTCTTTTGCAAGATCTTGCTTCTCTTTTCTAGCCTTCTCCAGATCTAGATCTAATTTTGAAATGAAGGGTTGTATGGGTTTGCTTGGTAGAGCTTGAGGTTCATTTATTCAGATTCCTATAGATTTTCCTTTCCCTTTATTTGGAGCTTTTGCAGTGGGCTCTATAGGGTCCACTTGAACAAGTTTATAGGCTTGGACTTGAGCAATAACTAGTTCTTTCTTTTAATTCAGGCATTTTTCTTGTTCTTGAACTTTAGCTCTCAGATTTTCTACATCTCCAAATACATCAATATGGACAGTTGTGGTATTTTCTTCTAACTTCTTATTCTGCTCCTTCAAGGCAGCCATTCTTCTCAACAAAGCATCTCTTTCTATTATGGTATCCAAGGTGGCTTGCTCATTCTCCTTTTCAAGATGAATGTTTTTTGCTTCTTCCTCAGTAATCCATTTCTTCAAAACTTCTATCTCAGAATGCACTTCCTTAGGATCTATAGAAGTAGCCTTTGAATCAGCAGGATCATCCAGATCTATAAGATTGGGCTCCACATATGGGGTTGCTATAGGATTAAAAGAATGATGAAAGGAACTGCAAAATCCAAGTCTATGATTTATATCTAATATGAAATTTGGCCTTGGTGAAGTATTTCCTACATGAGCCATATCTTTATCTTGATATATTCTTTCATCAGGTATTGGTGTACTGAAAAGACCTCCTAAGAGTCTTGTGGTTTCGAATTCTGAACTAAGTGAAGAAGACTCTCTCCCTAATACTGGTTGATATGAGGAATTGATGGATACAGTACCCCTAGGCTTCTAGGTGGGATTTGGATCTGTCCTTTTCTTATTTTGGTTCTTCCTACCACCTTGGGGAAAATCAATGTCCATTGGTACATCAGGATTGGATCTCATGTAAGCTCTTGTGTTTTTTCTCTTGTTATCCATATTCACCTTTTGCTAAAATAAGCACTAGCTTCAAAACCTTGACTGGGTTACCACCTTATTTCTGGTAAAATGAAAATTATTCTTGACTTCGAGGAAAAAAACACATAAATAGAACTAGAAATATTTGAGGTAGATAGACCAACCACTAAGATCATAAGACTGTAACTCTTTACTTGTTAGATAAGACACTTGGATAGGTTGGATACGTCAGTGTGTCCCTGTGGTACTTGGGCTATTAACTTTTTAAATTCTCAAGGTTTGTCACTAGAATATTCCCTTATAAACCATAGGCAAAAACTTAGACAACCTAACACACACGTACACAATAGAACCAAAGAAACTGTAGTACTTTCTCACAGATGTGTTGGACAAATCCCTACCAGAGTTGCCATTTTGTTGGTTTTTTTTGACAAAGTACTAAGCACCTATAGGATCAATACCAAAATGACATCACTCACATAATCTAAGGACTAGCCAGTTCCCATCAACAATTATATGTGCAAAGCATTCGGACCCAGCTTCAAGAAAACCAAAGGTAGTTTTCTACACTTTTGGCTCTACAAAACTAGGGTGGGTATACCTAGGGATGACTCAAGACTAGGAAAGACTGTATGAGGATTATTTTAGTCTCATTATGATTCCCATCTCAAGTCCTCAAATACATGCATAATTCATGACACTTAATTAAATGCATCCCATATAATAGATCTGGCCTAAATTCTGCTATAGATCTATAGGAGTTCTAAGCAATAGTGGCTAATTAAAGCTAAAATAGTCCATGCAAACAATTAATGGCCAGCTCTTAAGATCTACAAAAAATAAAAGTAAAGTTGATTATAATTCTATATTTTGAAAACCATCTATGACATATTTCTCCTTTAGCTGAATCAATTTGACCAGTGCCTAATCCATTGGGGTCTAGAGTCTACAGCAAACCCTTAGATTGAATTTGTTACCTTACAACAAATATTATCAGCAATTCTTTTTAGAATTCATCATTCAAAATCCTTTTCACTACTACAACAACCTTATCAAATTCACCAAAGCTTTTACTTAATCCATTGAACTAATAGCAGTGATGAATAGATATACAACCTAACTGGATTGCATTCAATTACACAAGCCTTTACTGATATAATATCAAGATAACCAAGTAATCAAAAGGAGACAAAGTTCAAAAAGAATTGATATGGGGACAACTCATAACTTGTATTCATTTTCTTTGAAAATTGTATACATTTACAGTAGACTCAGAATAACCTTAAGAAGAAACACAAAGATCATTCTATATTAATGTGTTCTCAGGAATGAACAGAGAAAATACATCACACACTTCTTCAAACAATAGACAAAAAATAGACTAGGTACATCTCTTAGAAGAATAGAATTCGGACCATTTCTAGCCCTAGAATCTCACTTATATAGTGTGAGATGCAACAAGCTTTAGGCTAAGAGAAAATGACAGGTGTCCTTTACAAGGAATAT
Organism: Cupressus sempervirens; assembly: GCA_028749045.1. NCBI lineage: Eukaryota > Viridiplantae > Streptophyta > Pinopsida > Cupressales > Cupressaceae > Cupressus > Cupressus sempervirens. The sequence continues at coordinate 866,510,371 of CM053789.1, forward strand.
TTACATACACCTATCACAAAATGATAAAATGTGGGTAATAGAAGATGCCCAAATCAAAACATTCCTTAGGTGGGTCAGCTTTTGTTACACGTTCTGATGTTGTTGAGTTGGCTATTGATCTAATTTCTCTTCATATGCAACTACCAAATTAGCCAATGATGAAGCTTGTTCTAACAAGGGAACATTAACCTCCACCTATAGGTTCTCATCATCTTTACCTTGCACGGTAGGAACAACTTCCACCTTTTCCCTTTCTTTAGTTGTATCGACATCCTGTGATCCTGGGCCTACAACTAAAAGTGACAAGTTTTTCTTATCTTCTTCTTATGATTGGGCTTGAGTAGTGATGGTATTAATGGTTTGGGCTTCCTCACCCTGCACCTCATCACTATCAGTTTCATCTTTATCACATTGATCATCAGAAGCCATTTCAGCCATCCACTTGTGAAATAATGTGTCATCTGGCCAATTGAATTGCAAAATATCCTTCTATTTTTTAATTATATAATGAGCCTCATTATCAATATAAATGAATTCCTATTTTAAAGAATCAAAGAATATTTGGGTTTCACCATTTCTTCTATTGTGGTGGCCCACCATGCATGCCCTATTTCATTTATGACTTGATTCATTCTTAAACAGAATAAATCATCAAGTTCCTTTGCCCATTCCTCTTTTCTTTTCAAACTATTTTTCTTATCTAAAGCATGAGGAAATAGATTAAATTTTTGGCTCTTATATTTTTCTAAGTAGCTTATTATTATCTTTCCTAAATGTATCCTTTTGTTATGAAAATTAGCAATATCAGAAACAATGTCAAAGGTTTTTTCAATCTGGTCATAAGAATTACTTATAATAGATAAACACAAAAAGCTCACTGCTTTCTCCCTTCTTACCCATTTGTTCACAATAGGCTTTAGATCCTCATAATTTTCTTTTAACTCCTCCCAGATGTTAATCACCCTAGCTAATTGATCATGGATTAGCAGCCATTCAACTTTGTTTCCAAGATATGTAAGAGCTTTTATTAGTTTATCTTCATATTTAGATTCTAGCTCTATATGTAAGGCCCATAATTTAGCCTTTTCTTCTTCAAAATCCTCAGTAGTGTAGTATTGTGGCCCTTGAGGTGTATCTGGCATTGCAATGAGGGGGGTAGATTTGAAAGGTTCAATTGGGGGACGAAGGTATGTTATTCTAGTCTTGGTGGATTGTCCCAATAGCTTATTCTCAAGCTCAATTCTCCTTTTAAACTCTTTGTTGTAGGCATCCACCACTATCTCATACTTGCTTTGTAATTCAAACATGGCTTGTTCCTCCTTCTTAGCAGTGGGCAAGTGAAACTGGGAAGAATCCACATTCCAGTATGATGCCTATACATGGGAGGTGTCAACAACCCTTCTTACAAGTATATTGCCCATCAATCCAGACTCATCTAGTTGTGATGATGTGGCTCTAGATCCTCTTTTCAATGACCAACTTACCAATGTAGCTTGATCTTCAATAAATGTAGTTCCTTGGAAATCCTTTTTATTTTGGTCTTGCAATTCCAATTTATTTGAAATAGAATTGAAAATTAAGGCATCTGCAATATCCCAATTTGGAAACAATAGTATGTTAGAAGTCTTTAACATTTGCCTTCCCTCTTTAGGGGTAATGTTCTGGAATTCCTTCATCATTTCTTCTTTAATTTGGTTTTTCATGGAAGTTTCATCCATTTTCGGATGCTCTATTTTCATCTTTTTACATTTCTCCTCAAAAATGTTCATGTTTTTCCTCCATGCAAACCACTGAAAAGCCCTTGATTTCACAAAACTGTTATCAGTCAAAATTTGATGACTTTCTTGTTCTAATATAGGATCCAATTCCTTGCCTCTATAATCAGCTACTATTAGATCCAGACTTGGTAGAGGAGGCTCTGGAGGGTTACCTTCATCTAGTTCTTCTTGGGTAATCAAAACACCTCCCTGTGATCCCATCTCTTCAACATGATCCCCTGTGAGCTGTTCTTCTCAAATTCTTAAACGAGATTAGGTGGGTGAATATTCCTTGATTTGAGGCCTCTCTTCTCTTATTACCTTTTACCTCTTTGGGCTAGGCTCATTAGGTCTCTCCTCTAGATCTATACTGGTGGATCCCATTACTTGTTTGCCCTTATCTACAGGAGCCCTTCTATTTTGAATTATAGTGTAACTAGGCTTTTTCTATACAATTATTTGACCAGCTCCTATATTAGGAGTGTAAACTAGCCTCTTCATGACTTCTCTGGCCTTATCAGGATTAGAATCAATAAAAAATTGTTTCTTCTCATTCATGGTTTCCATTATTGTAGGGAAGTTACTCATGAGCTTATTTATTCTGTCAACCTCTGTATTAGCATTATCTAAATGACTATAATTTAGATCAAAAAAATGAATGAGTTTTAGGACTCGGGAGTAAACTCCCCATTTTTCCTTTTTAGTTTCTTGTTCCTGCAATGAGAATTCATTTCTTATAATGTCCTTTTGATTATATGAATCATGTTTGATCGGTCCTAGCTTAATCCTATGTCTTAGAGTCTGATTGAAGAATTCCTAAGAGTCAAAAAAATGGGAGTGGGAGACAACCATCATATACTGATAAAAAAATTTATACAAAAAGAGCCATCCTCCTTTGGTAACCACAAACTAATGGGCCACTGTGTAGGTAGGGAAAATTGACCCTAGTTGCCTTTTTTACAGGAACATTTCTTCTACTCCTCCTTGTTGCCATAAGACTTCTACCATTCCTATATTTAGGGGCACTTGATAAGACAAGACATGAGGACTGCCTTTAAAACAATAAATTCTGAAAACTATAGAAACAGGGTTAGGAATGACATCTCCCCAATTGTGTGAAACTTTGAAATTATGGGGGCTATCCATAGGCTTGATGAGATTCATCAGTATCTTAGGGATTTTGGGATTCTCACTCAATATGAGATATCTCAATTTAGAAGCAAAATATTTATCAAATCTAACAAAACTTGCTTTATTTGCATCCCAGGTCATATCTATGCTCCACAAATAGACTGGCAGTGTTTCCCCATTTTCCTCTCTCTTCAATTCCATCTCATTACTATAATATGTCACTCCCTTGAACAAGAACATGTGATTAATAGAGAGTAGTGGCCAAAATTTTTCTCCACTTGGCCTCTCGCAATTGCGACCAAACCAATGTAAATTTCTTCAGTTAAAAAGGAGGCAAAATAAAAGATAACATCACCAAAAGAAGGAATTTGAATCATCATATACATAAGTTTAATGGGCATGAAATCCTACTCATCCTCACCAAAAACACGTCACATGGTTCTATATATATGTACAGCCTACGAAGTGAAAAGGCTCTTCTTAAAAGGTTCTCTACAGGCTGCAATAATTACTGGCAAAGTTCCTATAGTACCAATGTGTGCCCTCAGTGCACCTCCCCTAATTACATCTCCCTTTTCTTTGTATTCTTTTTCTAATTATAGTAAATTTATTGCCACATGGTAATCTGATAATGGTTCTAAGTGGAAAACCTCTCTAATTTCCTCAGGTCTAATTGAGACCAGAGGCACACCATCCTTTCTTCTCACAACCCTAATGGCTTGGTCATAATTTTTGGCAATGTCTTCTAGCAAGTCATAATCAATGAAAACATTTGGAACTACTAACTTTCCCAAATCAAAATTCCATATATTGGAATGAGGGGCAAATAAATTCCTTTTTGAAAACCAATTCTTAAACAAAACTAGGCCAGTTTGATTAGTTACTGCATCCCTAACCTAGTTCCCCTTGTCGTATAAGGCATTAGCAATTTTAAGCCTAGGGTTTAATAAATTAACCTATTGACCAATGCAGACTCTTTAGTGGATCCTAGGAGTAATTCTAACAAATCATTGTGGACATTCTTGTCCATATGGTTAACTTGCCCAGAGAATGCTTTCTTAGGAGGCATCTTGATTGTAATAATAGGAACTAGAATGTCACAGAGGTTATATGTGAGTACTTACTTGATTTGAAAGAATTATCCTTCGTTGAAATTCTATAGTTTCTTTCAAATAGATATGAGATTGCTTCATGTCTTCACCAAGCTTAACACAATGTGATCGACAGGTTCTTATGCTTAGAGAACATGAAATATTTGTTGCTGTGGAACTATAATGAATGAAAATATTTTTTATTATACTCTATTTTTTCCAACACGTGAAGCCTCCATTCATCATAAATGTGCAGAATAGAAAAATAGAGTAGCATCACACTTCCTTTTAAATTTGCGCCATCGACGCTTGGAAAATCCTATGATCCAGGAATGAAAACTAGGCTGACTCAATATTCCTTTTAGCACGTTGGTAGTCAAACTAATAAATTACCTCCATCTGTATCTTTCCTTCAAAGTTGGCATTTCAAACTGGGCCCTCCGATGATCAAGGACACATGTCATCAGCTCACTAACTTACTATACTTATCTCATGAATATCTTTCCATAGCGAGCTAGTAATAACCACTGATCTTACTTTTAATTGTGTGGCAGATAATTGAAACAACATTTAAGAACAAAATGGTGGGTCCCTTGCTCATTAACTCACTATACTTATTAATGGCACATCTCCTCTTAGCGAGTTAACCAGCATCGTCTATTCAAACTTGATCTTGTGGACAACAATTTACTACAACAGTGGTGGGCCATCACTCGCTAACTCACTATACATAACTTCCAAGCACTTCTTCATAGCGAGTTAATGATGGCCTTTGATCCTAGCTCGATCTCATAATCATAAATCTATGTACTTTAATACATGGGAAGTGGGTCCATGGTCCCACTATCGTTGAGCTAGCGCAATACACTGGCACACATATATATTTTGTAATATCTTAATGACATCACATTTCTTGGGCCTCGCCGTGTTCTTGACTTTCAGGCCGATCGCTACATTGCTACCAACAAAACACAAAGTATTCAGCTAGCGATACAATGACCTCTAGGTAAATAGACGCCGAGCAATATAGCACAACTTGCACAAAAGTAAAGGCTAAATCTGTAGAGGATTTTTTGAGATTCTCCAAATCACTTGTAGCCATAAAAGAATGTCATCTTTTTCAATGATTAGGCCCTCGCTATGTTGCTACTAGGAAAGTAGTGTTATCCTAGCTAGCGATATAGTGACCTTTGACAGTTTCTTGATTCCACTAATAGAAAAAAAAACACACCTTGAATGAAAAACTTGCTAGTTAATGTTGGTGATACGGAAAGTGGCCGTGCATACTTATAATACTATGTGGGAACTTCCATGGTCACATCAACCTTTAAGAAGAACATGGCCTTTTTCCAAAATCTGGGCATTCGCTATGTCGCCAGAGGCAAGTCACATGGATTTTCTAATAGTGACTTAGTGAGTTGTCGAAGAAGCTTGGACATTGGTGATATCATTCACAATTGTCTTCACATGCTCTCATTATTAAAAATAACAAGCCTGGGAAATAGGATGTACCAACTCACTATACGTAACAATCAAGCATTTTTCCATAGCGAGTTAACAACAACCCTATATTCAAAGAAAATCTGACAGTGGGATAACACTTCTTTCACAAGGATTGATTCAACGATTTCAACACGGTCAGGAAAGGAGTATTTCCTTAGCCTCCTTTTTTTTAAACTTTTGTACCAAGGAAAATTTTAAAAGGAATGGGACATAGGGACTAACAAAAGAAATCAAAGGCTAACAAAAAGGATGACTTAGTTAGAAACCTACTCACCACTAATGGATCCCAATCTGAATTTTTTTTAACCTGGACAATGGAATCTTATTATGCAAAAATTTAGACCAACACTTTGTTTTCAAATTTCTTCTCTTCTCTTTGTAACAACATTTCTTACCCATTCAGATCTTCATTGTATTTATGAAAAAACTTCTACTAATTGAACCAAAATAGGTTGGGCACTATTAACCTCAATACTATGTGCATTTGCAAGTATGTTATTTGCATCTTCTAGCAATTGATTTTCTCTATTTTTTTCCTCTCTAAGCCTTAGTTGCTTAGCTTTATCATATAATAGTTTGCCTACTATATGCATTTGATTTAGATTCAAAGTAGAGATATCCTGATTTGTGATAACTATATGCTCATGAAGATCAATGTTTTCTTCTTTACTTTTTCCTTTGCTTGAAACTTTAGTACTTGGATGAGGCTTGCTCTCAACTATCTTTGTACTAACTATTTATACATTAGGGATTGTAAGAATAGTGGAAATAAAAGGACTAGAAGCTAATATAATGCAAGGTAGGAGAATCCCCAAAGGAGATGTCATAGATCCCAGCAATAAGTACATAATGGAAGATAAACAAAAATGCAAGATTTGAAGCCAAGTCATACAAATTTATTCATAGATGTAACTAATTACATGTAATGTGTTGGGTTGTAAGGCCTTCTCGATTATAGCCAAATATAGAGCAAGTAATTGTTCTACAAGATCCCTCAAGATCCAATCCAAACCCTAACAGATCTAGATCCACACTGGTAGAAAGCCTCAAGATCTCAACTTCTGCTCACAAGCCACCAAACAATCTCCTTGTTTCCGAAGCCTCAGCTACTAGTTCTATTCAAAAATTTCTCCTCTACCACCTCCTCTTCTCTAGGATGGATATATAATGATTAAAAACTTCACCACAACCCCTACTTATACCAATCTAAGCGACAAGTCATCCTAGTATGCTAAAAATTAAATATCCCTTACATTAACTACTTGAAGAGCCACAAGATAGCCTCCAGTAGGAATCAAATACCAAATACCTTTAAAGGCTTACAATAATTATTAAATGCATCAAAATTAACTACCCAAAACCCAAATAGGTCTACTCAACCCCACCAAAGATCCTTAATCATGCAAGATAACCAACTACCCCAAAGTGCTCCTACATCAAAAACAAAAGTAGATATTGTATTGATAGTAGAAATACCTAGTTGTTGTGTAGCCAAATTTAATGAGGGAGGAAGTGCAATTTTCTTGTTGGATGATGTATTGATCACTTTAGTCAATGTAGTACTTAACTGAATAGGTGAAAAGATTGGTTGGAATGTTGGAATATTAGTGACTTCCACAACCAACTCAATAGAAGCTTTCTCTCAGCTTGATGAATTTAAAGCTTTTCTCAAAGAGTGAGGAAATGAGGCCATAATTGCTACTACAATCTTCTTCGAGTCAGTTTCATCAATATTCTAAATCTTAGGGAGATTCTCCTTGGTAGCTTCCTATTCTTGCTCCTCATAATCAAGATTGACATCATGTATTTCTTTCTCACCATTATTTTCCTTTTCATCCTTGTCATCATCATCATCATCATCTTTATTGATAACATGAACAACAAAATCACTATTTTGATGAAGATTGTAGATATTCTTCCATGTAGTTGTAGCTGTCTTCAACACATGTTCATTGTCATTAACAAATATCAAACATGTGTTGATCTCGATGCTCTTGTAGTAAATACTAGAGTAGATGACTTGGTAGGTCTAGTTATGATAACCTTACATTTCTTCTTGATTGACTCTTCCTTTGATTTAGTTTCTTTTGCCACATCTTCTACATCATCTTCTTCCACATCATCTCCTTTCCCTATTGTCAATAGCCATATCAAGTTTGAATACCTCCATTGCTACTGATTTTTACTCAAGTTGTTAAACTTCTTCTTTGAGAATCACAATGCTCTGATACCAATTGTTGGAAACATAAGATAGGCTAGGTTATTGAGAGGGTAGGGGTCAATCAAGTACCAATAAAATTTATTTTTACTTCACCAATTAATCCTTCATATTTAATGTGATCTATTTGCATGCATGAAAAATTAAAAACATTAAACTATTCATAACACTTCAACACATGATATGGTGACCTAGAAACCTTCCAAATAGAAAGTAAAACTATGGTGGGGATGACACCCACAAGCTTTAGTATTGTAGTATAAAGTTGGCCAATTAAGGCTTACAATGATTACTTCTGATGATCTTTTGTGTTAGGAGTAATAAGGATTGCTAGGTCCACCTTGTAAAAGGATTTATAAAACATATAGTAAAGTATGCACTCAGTGAAGAGATTTACAAAAGGTTGTTAAGTATACCTTGTGAAAGGATTTAATTGTTCCACCTATTAAGATGAACTAGTGGCTGATCTCTGATCTACAACTTTGATTTTCTAGTTGAGATTCCTTTGGAGTGTAATGATCACCTTGTTATGATAGATAAATCTCTGTTGCTCCTTATATTACTTGTAGGCTTCTTACTTTGAACTTTTTCTCTTACACATATCTTTTTATATTCATAACATATTCTTTGGATGTGATACAATACATTACATATATACCAATCAAAATCAAAATTCATCAAAGTTGGCCCAACTACTGGTACTCAGGTTCCAAAGACAAACTTAGTGAGGTTCTAATACTTGACAACCATTGTCAACACTCGATATTTTTATGCTCTCATTAGAACTTGAAGCTCAGTTCCTACTAATCATTTCCAAGTAGTCTAAACTTGGTTAGCACTGGTGACTCAATAAACACTACAAAACTCATTATATAAATTGAATCACTTGGTTAACACTACATAGCTCGGTCAACACTATCACTATGAGCTTGGTAAACACTAGATTCATATCACTAAAAATACAAACTCAATAAACACTGCAGAACTCAGTTTGCATTGAGTAACTTGGTAAACATTATGAAGCTTGATTTTACATTGATAATCATCAACTTGGTAGATATTTCTTAGTGCAAATTGAATACTATTTCTAGAACTCTGTAGTAACTATAGAACTTAATAGAACCTAAATTACTTGGTTAACAATATAAATTACAAGACAAGATCAGTAGTTGCTAACCATTTGATTAAGTGTGTGTCAGTAATAAAAAAACTTGACTATAGTGTCAATATTTCTTTCGTCAAACTTCTTGCCATGTCAACAATAGTTCTATTCTTTTATTTAGATATTGTATTTGGCTATAGATAATAGATAGATGTTACCTTCTTCCTTATACTAGTTTTCTTACAAAAGTTTACAAAAATATTTAACATATACTCTCCTCCTTTATCTGACATTAGGACATTAATGCAATTTCAACTTTCATTTTCAGTCTAAGCTTTAAACTCTAAACACATACCAAAAGCCTCACATTTATTTTTTAGAAAATGCACCAATGTTCTATGGATGGAATCATCAATAAATATAATAAAATAAATACCCCCTCTTAATCAGTATGTACCAACTCCCATGATGTTATTTTCCTTGTAGAATTCATAGAATTAAATGGCATCCTATGTTGCCAACAGAAAATGCAAGTTTCTCACTTTCTATTGGACTATACAATATTTGTCAAACTATCCAACATTCTTTTCTTGGATAATAAATTTAAACTAGCTTAGCCAAGATTTCCATACCTTAAATGCCATAACTTTTGAAAGAGGTCTTCAATATTGCTTCTTAAACCTAATTGATTTTGAATGTCTCTACATACTTTCTTTGAAGGTGCAACAAATGATTTAGAGATGAAACATGTCTCAATCTTTAATGGAAACACTAGATTCTTTTTCATTTAAATTTTTTCTTAAACATTATTACTCTCATTTTTTTATAAATAAAATGCTTTTCATTCTTTAAATTTTTTTAAATCCATTCTAAATGAATTATCCAACACTCATTAGATTGTGCTTAATACTAGTGGGAAAATAAACATTCTGAATTTTTTCTTTCTTGCCTTGCTTGGTACATATCATAATAAATCCTTTTCTCATAATAAGACTAGTTCCATTATTCTCCATCATAATTTTAGTCGTATAATTCTTAGCAATGAACAAAGACACATTTTCATTGCCACTTATATGGTTACTATAGCCACTATCCAAGTACCAAACTTTAGGGTTGTCCTCTTCACCAATATTGAATGTGATGAATTTTGGATTATTATTTAATTATCCAATAATAATAATACCACTCTATTGTGGTTGATAATTTTGTTTCTTCTAGCATTCATTTTCATAATGCCTAAACTTTTGGGAATAATAGCATTTACATTACTCATATTAGAGCTTCTATTTCTTTGTCCTCCTTAGGGCATATTCTAAGAGTTGTTATCTCCTTCATTGCCAACTATTATTGCTAAGATTTCTCCAACATTTCTTTGTGAGCTATTAGCACATCATCTTCCTCTAGAACTATGTCCAGAGTTATTTCTTCCTCCTCCCCTATCTCTTGCATTGGCTTGAGCTTTGAAAGCTATCTCTTGAGAATAATATGTAGACCTATTTATGTCATGATCATGAGTATGGAATGAACTCATTGACTCATCAACCATTAACTTCGACAAATTTTTTGACTCTTCAATACAAATCACAAGTGTATCAAATTTCTAGGTAAACTCCTCAAGGTTTTGTCCACTTCTCTTTATTCTTCAATCTCTTCTCCATTAGTCTAAATAACTAGTTTATTAAATTAGAAACTCTAGAGATAAACTTTTAAATAGATATATTTTCTTTCATAAGAAGATACTTGAACTCTCTTTGAATAATCTACAATATCACAACATGAAATTGCTTAGTTACTTTAAATGTAGTTTCAAAAATATTCCAAACTACTTCATAATAATTAGTAGTTTCTATTTATGGAAATAATGGCTCTATTAAGAATTCTTCAATAGGACTCATTTCCTTAGAATTTTTCCTTCTAGTCTATCTTAACTAAATCTTTTGAGCAATCATTGCTCTATAATTTAATATAATTATTAACTTAAAGCTAAATAGATTCTACTCAAATAGATTACAAACTAAAAATATTTAGTGCTACAAATACTATACCTATTATCCTCTATCACATGCTCTATTCTAAGCTCTCTACTTGGTTGCACACACTTTATATGCTATATCAAAACACTTGCTTCTCACTTTATACTTGAGTTTTATTCAAAATTTGAATAGAATTATAATCACTAAGTTATAGTAGAACAAGGGATAAGTTGTTTGAACAAAATCTAATACTAACCTACTAACATGCTTAAGTAGCTGTTAAATTGTCATTTTGCATGATGCTTAACAATAGGAATCCTTTTGAACTCCTCCCTTGAAAAGATAAACTGGGATCAACTCCAATGTTCTAGGTGATCTTGCGACCTACTAGAATCCTCTCAATAGAAGATAAATGTGAGTGTTCATGAGGAAGCCTTTGCTGGTTTGACCAATTTCAGATAAAATATTGAATCTGCTTGGTATCTAAAAAATTTAACACACAAAAATAAATAAATATTTATATTTTTCTATTTATAATGAATGTAATTTTAAGCATGCAACTATATGAATTCCTAAACTAACCAAGCATTAATAAAGAAAATAACAAAGATAGGGTGACCTCTTCAATGAAGGTAACCTCCTTTTTTGTGAAGTTTTCCATATTCACTCCAATGATTTTTTGTTTATGCTCAATATATATGCTCCCAATAACAAGAAAGAGAGAAATTCCTACTGGTCTAGAGTAGAAAGGCTGGTATAGAATAGCAATTTGAAGAAAGGGATCATTATGGGAGACTTCAATACCTCTCTCATGGACAAGGAGAAGAAGGAAGGTTTGCCTCAGGACTAGGATAGCAAGCATGACCTCTCTAACTTCATCAATGGATTGGCTTTTTTGGATATGGATCTTATGGGTGGAGACTTCACTTGGTCAAATAAATTCTTAGGCAAGGATTGTATTCAGGTTAGACTGGATAGAGCTCTCATTTCTCCTGATTGGCTATAGTCTTCCTCTTGAAATTTAGCTCTTTTACCCAGAGTTGGGTCTGAGCACTCCCCAATTTCCCTCTCAATTGTTCCTTTTGATCCCTTTAGACCTCCTCCTTTTCATTTTGAGAAAATGTGGACTTCCCACCCTGATCTTTTAAAAAGGATTAAAGTTTGGTGGAGTATAGAAGTGGAAGACACATCAATGTTCAGGGTTGCTAGAAAACTCAGCAATGTTAAAAGGATGGTAAAAGCTTGGAATAATTCATATTTTGGTCACATATTCTCTCTAAAAGAGGGTCTTTCTATTAATATCTCTACTATCAAAGCCTCCATTCAGGAGAATGGGTATGACGCTTCGAATAGGGAAGCAGAGCTATCCATCTTGTCTGATTTACATGACATCATAAGCAAAGAGGAAAAGTTTTGGAGGCAAAGATCTAGAATAAAATAGCTCAAGGAGATTGAATGGAACTCTAAGTTTTTCCATTTAACTACCCTCAAACATAGAGAAAATAACAAGATTTCTAGCTTGAAGAAAGACCAGCGCATGATGACAAATGAGGAAGGTATTTCAATGGAAGCTGCCTCTTTTTTCTTGTCCCTACTGTGTTGGGATCCTTTGCTCTCTAAAGTGGACCAAGATGATATTGTTTCTTGTATTCCTCAGATCCTTCAATTGCATAACAATAATCTTCTTCAAGCCATTCCTCCTAACTCTGAAGTAAGAGAAGCTCTGTTTTCTCTTCTGATGGATAAATCGCCTGGCCTTGATGGTTTTCCCACCTTCTTCTTCCAAATGTACTGGCATGAAATCATGAAGGATGTTCTGAAGGTGGTTTAGGAATTCTTTGGAGCCAGAAGTATTCTGAAGGTGATTAACTCTACATTCTTAGTGCTCATTCCCAAAGTGCCAGGAGCTGACACTTTGGATAAGTTCAGACCCATCAATTTTTGCAACTCCTTTTATAAAATCATCTCAAAGGTTCTCACTTCGAGGCTACTTAGACTTCTCCCCCTGATTATTTCTTAGCAACAATCCGGTTTTGTCCCAGGTAGAAAATTTTTAGATTTGATTATTATGGTGCATGAATTGATTCACTCTATGGAAGCAAGAAAGAGAGAAGGGATGTTACTCAACCTAGACATGTCTAAAGATTATGACCAGGTTGATTGGACTTTTCTCGATGGGGTCCTGAAGGCTTTTGACTTCGATGTCAAATCATGCAAGCTAATATCCCAGCTAGTCACGACCCCCTCTCTGGAATTCTAGTTAATAGATCCCCCTCAAACTTCTTCAAACCTACCAGAGGCCTTTGTCAGTAGGATCCTTTGTCACCTGTTCTCTTTATTATCTTAGCAAAATGCATTGGCAGACTCATGGAGAAGAAAAATAAGGAAGGGAGGATCGATTGGTTTAAACCTTCTTCCAAATGCACCCCCTTTATGCATTAGCAATTTGTTGATGACACTATCATGGGTGGAGAGGCATTGTTCAAGGAAGCAAAGGCTACAAAAGATACTTTGGATATCTATTCTAGAGGGTCAGGGGAGCTCATCAATTGGGACAAAAGCTCTATTTTCTTTATGAATACTTCGGAAGATAGATAGAAGAGAATATCTAGAATATTGGGATGTTAGGTGGGGAATCTTCCTTCTACCTACCTTGGTCTCCCCTTGCGAATGACCCCTTCTGACTCCTTCTAGAATGGCATCATGCATAGGTTCAGTAAGAAACTAGCAAGTTGGAAGGGAGCCATTCTTAGCCAAGCTGAAAAATGTCAACTTGTTAAATCCATCCTTCAAAACATGCTAATATATGCTCTAAGCCTCTTTACCATACTGATGAAACACACTGAGAGGATGGAGAAAATCCAGAGAGATTTTCTATGGATAGGAGCATAAAGGAACAAAAGGTACCCCCTTGTTGCTTGGGAGAAATTTTGCCTCCCCGAGAAGAATGGAGGTCTTGGAATCAGGAAGCTCATTCACCAAAATAAGGCCCTCTTGGCTAAACAAATCTGGCGCATCTTTAGTAGCACAAGGGAATGGAGAGACACTTTAGTAAATAAGTATTTAAAGAGGCCCACTATTCAGTTCACCCCCTTCGATGAGGACATCCCAAGAGGGTCACCTATTTGGAATGGTTTCTTAAGAGCTAGGGACTTGACTAACTCAAAAGTCTCCTGGAAGCTAGGTAATGGGGAGGATATTCTATTCTGGTCTAACAGTTGGCTTTCACAGGCCCCCCTTATGAATAACCATAGCTATGGGTTTTGGGCTAATAAATGCATCGACCTTTATGGACATAAAGTCAACAATTACAGGATGGTACAGGGTTGGAGGGACCTCTCTATTATCTCTGATGACCTCAAACCAATAATGATCATGCTTAATTCCTTGTCCCTTACCAACAAAAAGGATGAATTGGTTTGGAGGGATAATGCCAACGGGCTCTATTAGGTTGCTTCTGGGTACTCTAATTTATGGAGCTTAAAAGAGACTCCCCCTTGGTTGAGGGCTTGGATCCTTGGCCTCACACCAAAAGTCAACATGCTTTTTTGGTTGGCTCTTTAGGAAAAAAACTCTAACCTAGGAAAATCTTATCAAAAGAGGTCATATCATGCCTAGTAGATGTGTTTTATGTAAAGAATAGTCAAAGATAGGCAACCATCTATTCATCCACTGTCCTTTCCCTAGGACTGTTTGGGGCACCCTCACCCAGGACTTAGGCTTCAGCTGGTTCATTCCTTCTAATGTTCTGGACTTTTTCTATTAATGGCATGGCTTGTTCAATGGGGCTATCTTTAAGGAAATTAGTTCTTGGATCTTGCCTCATTTTTGCTAGAGCATTTGGAAGGAGAGAAACAATTAGATCTTTAGAGATAGGGAGGAGCCAGCTTTAGTTGTTGGGAGGAATATTTTCAATAATATCATGGAAAAATTTTCTATGAGGAAGAGAGGGGGGGGGGGGGGGGGGGGGGGGAGAATTTGAGACAAGAGGTAGGGAAAAGGTGAAGGTAAATGAAAGATCAAGGAAAAGATAGGAAGCCAAGTGGCTTCTTCCCCCTGAAGGCTAGCACAAAGCCAATTTTGATGGAGCCTCCAAGGGCAACCCTAGCTCCTTGGGTAGTGGAGGTGTGATAAGGGATGATAATGGAGATTGTATTGTGGATTTTTCTCTCCCGCTAGGAATCCAAACCAATAATTTTGCAGAAGCAAATGCCGCATACAATTTTGTAAAACTGGCTTTTGAAATTGGCATCACCAATTTATGGCTTGAAGGAGACTCGAATAACATTATAAAGTGCATCATAGGCAACTCAAATCCATCATGGACAATTGCAAATCTAATTGATGAGACTCATGAGAACCTCACCAAATTTAATAGAATCCATGTCACTCATATTTTTCGGGAAGAAAAATCGGTTGCCGACAGGTTCATGAACATTGGGGTTGGCATAGACCAAAAATTGACTTGGCATCCCAAATTTTGTTTGTCGGTGGATGTAAAAAGTTTGATCAACTTGGACAAGATGCAAGGAAGTGTGGATAAAATCAAGCCATACTTATGATTATGAAGGTTTTTAGAAATAAGGGTACTTGGCAAAATGGAAGCATGGGTAACCATAATTGTAGTGATTCATTACTAATTAATCGACATGCTTTGTGGGTCTTTATTTGCACTCATTTTTGGAACAACAACATGGCTATTTTTTGTCTGTTTACTGCTCACTCTTGGACATCCCTTTCAATCTTAGAGTGAGGAACACATGAGTAAAGAGGATATGCAGGGGGCAAAAATGGTTGGAAAAAGGTGCAGAAAAGAGCCGGTGGGAGACTTTGAAAAATGGAGAAGAAGGAAGAAAGTATGGGAAAAGCTTGAAGAGGGTGGGGTTACCAATTATATCATGAAGCTGCATGGTTTTGATCAGGAGGTGACCAATAGCATGGTGGGGTCCTAGAAGGTTGGTAGGGTGAAGGTTAATGGGGTACTCTACTTCTGGATAATGGAGGAGGTGATTGTGATTGTCACTGAAATCCCTATCGAGGGTTTTTAATTCTTCAAGGAGAAGAAGCTCTCGGCCAATGTGGTTAGGGACTTTGTGGAGAGTAAGAAGGAACTGAAGGTGTTGAGAAAGATTGACACCTATTATGTCCCCAATTCCATGAAGAAGCGATGGAGGTATGTTCTTTGAGTTATTATTGAGTACATCACATTGGACCGCAGGTTTGATACAGCTTGAATCCACCACTTTGTTATTTTGAATAATTTCTATAGGGCCCATTTTCCATTGCACCAAAAGCCATGAGTGTTAGTGAACATGGAACACCACATAATTAACCACATATGGGGAGCGGAGCATGGTTGGTTATGGCTATGGCCATGAAGGCTTCCATGGTTGTATTGCAATGGTATTTTTGTTGAATAATACATGATGATGGATGCTTTTGGAGGCTAGGTTTTTCCCTTAATCAGGGTTTCCCAGGGTATATCTTGTGTCACAATTTTGTGGGTATGTTGTCTATTCTCTTGCATGTGAATTTTAATTCCATTTTTATTTTAGATCTACTATGGGTTATGTGGAAATGTTTATATTCTTTATTGCTAAGTTTCCTTACAAGTGACCTATAAAAGTTAAGATAAACCACGGACAGAAATAAAAACTACATGCAAATATAACCAATAATAGAAAATAATAGATCACACAAAAATGAACACAAGGCACCAAGATTTAGTGTGGTTCACCCAATCCCTGGCTACGTCCACCAAAAGAGCAAGTTCGATCTTATTACAATCACCCAATTACAATCTGTAATCCCTTATAGCTCAATACTGCTGCAAGAACCAATTTCGCATCACAACATAATGAAAAAATACCCAACCTTAAACTCTTTTATACAAGTATTAAATTGCTTTAGGGTTATAACATGTTGGCCATATGTCAGCCATAATATGTCAGCTACCATGTCAGCCATGGCCCAAAAAATTTTTTTTGGGTGATTGTAGGGCCCATTTGTCATTGCACCAAAAGCCATGACTGTTAGTGAACATGGAACACCACATAATTAACCACCTGTGGGTAGGGGAGATCATCACATCACCCAATAATCTCCCCCTTGACATGCATACCAAGTGCTTATGTGGGTTGAGAAGGCAATGGGGAGATTTGAACCCATGACTAGGCAAAAACCAGGCTCTGATACCAATTGTAGGGCCCATTTTCCATTGCACCAAAAGCCATGACTATTAGTGAACATGGAACACCACATAATTAACCACCTATGGCTAGGGGAGCACATCACATCACCCAATAATTTTGGGCACAATGCCAAAATTTCCTTTCCATATTACATGTTAACCTCTATGAGCAAGGCAGTGGACAGCTTCAAAAAGAAGCCCACTACAAATCTAGCTCTACATGAGGGGCTACTGTTGGTTATCCATGAGAACTTCAAGGCTCAGACTATAAGCATGGCTCCCCCTCAAGTAGAGAATGTGGAGTCTGGTAGCTCCAATTACTCCTCTAATTTGGATGATATTTAGAGCCTCAACTTTGAGGAAGGAGGGATCTCTTCTTCAGGGAAATTAGTGATCCACCAAGCCAAGATTTCACACTCCTCCATAACCTCTAGAAGAAAAAGCCCTATGGATCATAGGAAGAAGCCTCCTATGAAGGAAGAGGAGGGAGGTAGTGATGAAGAGGAGGAGTAAGAGTCTGAGGAGGTGGTTCAGGAGATGCAGGAGGATATTAAGGATGAAAGCAGAAGGAAGAAATGCATGAGCGAGAGTTTGGAGGAAGTATGATCTCAGTTTGAGGAGGTGTCCGTGTTACCCCTATCTCTAGTCCACCTTCAAGCCCAACCTAAGGAGTAGAAAGAGGAGAATGTAGGGAATGTGGAAGGGGAAGCGCAGGTCAAGGATAGGAACAAAGCTTCAAAAAACTTTAATGTCAAGACTTCGAATCTGGGTATCTTCAGGGAGGCGATGAATCCCCAAATCCTCATGGATGATATAGAAGAATAGCAGCTGGAAGAACTCATTGACTCACTGTTAGTGGCTATTTCAGACAGAGCCAGGGAGATAGGAATGAATCTCTTGAATAATGCCCATAACAGTATGATTGACAATTTTAGATCAATCAAATGGCTATTCCACAAGCTAGAGGAGGTCAAAGAACAAGTGAGACACATTGAGGCTTCAAGGAATGGGAAGGATGCAAATAGGAGGACAGACTCGACTGACAGGCTCAACTTAGTGGAAAGAAGGATACACAACCTAGAGAACTACAGTCACAACCTTGCAAGCTAGATGATTTCTTTGTTAAGCTCCATAAACAACAACATCCTCTCTCTTATGGGCTGGATCAAAGATAGGGAAACGTAGGATGACGAGGAAAGAAAAGATAGGGAAGAAGCTAGAATGGAGGATGACTTTGCTAAGGACATCACCATTCCTGATCTGGACCAGGGAGACTAAAGGGCATAACAACTAGAACTGGAGGAGAATCAACTAGCCTTTTAGGCTACTCAAGTTATGCAAGAGCTGGAGCAAAAGAATGAGGAATAACTCTCACCTGTTCTTTTGGTTTTCCATGTCTTTTGGCTTTTGTTCTAGCTTTAGGCCACAGTTGTTCCTATATTTTTTCTTGGTCTTTTCTCAAAACATTTCTTTTTGGCTGGGCTTTATGCTTATTATCAACCTCTGAACTTAAACTTTCTTGGCTATGCTTTCACGCTTATTATTAGCCTTTTATGTTTTAACTTTTGGATTTCAGGATCCCTGTAAAACTTGTTTATCTAATAAAAAACAAAGATAGGGTGACAAGATGTTTAACAAAATGACTTGAAAAGTAAATCCCTAACAAACATAGGCATAGAAACAACACATCTATGAATTATTCCTTTGAAAAGGTTAGTAGGTAACAAATGAAAATAGGAGTGCTTCCTTAGTTCCACTAATGCAATCAAAGATGGAAATTTAGGAAACACAAGATGTTTCACTTTTCATACAATTTCAAGGCCACAAAAAGCATACTCATGTGAGCCAAAAAGCTATGTATGAATAGTGGGTGATCTCTTCTCCAACTAAGTATGTAAGTAGAACTTGTAAACATGTGGCAAATAGAAGAAATAAAAGATTTCTCAATCAAAATAACACAACAAAATAATTAGCTCCATTATACTCCTTTAAGATACATCCACAAAATATAACACACTCTAGAAAGAATTAATATACTTAGAATGAGAGCACCAATAACATATATTATTGCATCAAAATAATACCCTAGAATAAATATTTTTTTCCTTAATTTATAAGCAATAATCTACTCAATTTGTGTTGAGAGTGAGAGATTCCTTCATACAAATATATACTTAAAACTAATAAAACAATTATAAATATATACTTGAACTGACTCTGTAGGAGGTGCTAAGTAGGACTCCACCCTTGGTTGTATCATTTAATGGGTGCATGAGCCTTTTCATGTATTAAAAAAGAAAGAAAGAAGAAATAGATAAGAAGAAGGAAGTTTTCAAATGATGTAGGAGTCTCTAAAGATGCCAAAAATAAAAGTTCAACCTTTTCAGGATGTTTATAGGAGTTAAACTGCCATTAGAATGTGTTTTCGGTACATGGAAAGCTCTAAATTTAGAACTAGTAGTTAAATTTTGACATACCTCTAGCTTCTTCAAAAAATTCCATTGCACCTTTGGAGAAGGGCACCTTTTGGGAGGTACACATCAGTGACATGTCCAAAATTTCCAAAATTTTCCAAGTGTCAAAACTAAAATTATAGCTTTTGGGTTCTCTTCCCCTTTATACCAGAGCTATGTCTAGACGGTTTCTCTTTAATTTCTCAATGATCTTCATCACTTGGGTTACATATAAAAAATTAAAATCATTAAACTTATCCTTTAGTATTTGCTATTAATTGCCCACTGCTATGCAAGTCTCTACAAAGTCTTCCAACTTTACATCCAATTCTAGCAATCCCTCCTCTATCTTCAATGCTTGTCAAATATCTTCATTAGTTGAAGATTCTTCAAAGGTCTTCTAAAACTATTCAACAATTTTATGCACAAACATGAGTTTTATCCCTTGACTCATCTTCAAAAATGTCAAGGCAAACACCACTATAATACTTCTCAACTTTCAAAATCTACTCCTGAGTTTGATCCTTTAACTTATGAATATCCATATGTAATATTTCCATTACTTAATTACTAGTAGAAATCTTCTCAATCTAATCATCTATCTTATCCATTTCACCCTTGTATATATGTCCATGAGCATATGATACCTCTATCCCTTTATTGACTATAATGCATGAAGGTCTTTATCCCATGTATGTACCTCATCAATCCATCCAAAACCTTGGTTCAGTATAGGAACAAACCCACCTACATCATTTTGCATATGGTGCAATAATTTAAGTTTTCTTTATATTATTTTTGTTCCTTTTTCCATAAAAATTTCCCTCCATAGATGACATGCCTTCGAAAATGGATCCAATTGTACAACTGTCTTCTCCTTTGTCTCAAGTGTCACATCTAGAATCTCCTCAGGATTATTAGGGTTGAAAGGACCAACCATTTCATGCAAATAGCCTCTTAAAAGCTGATTCTATTTTTGGAGCTTTAGAAATTCACACTCATCTTTTTCTAAGTGGTTAACTACTTCTTTAATTCCTGTAGTGACCATCAATTTAGAAGTTTCCACAATAGGCTTTCCGAATAAGACCTCTTGAATTTGATAATCTTTTGGAGTTAGATCTTGAGTATCTACGTGTAGATGAGGGATGGTAATATGAGCAAAAAATTATTGATTTTAGTTCTTCATAATAAAGGCCAATATATGTGCATCACCAAAGGTTACTCAGGTTTCTTGAGGGCTTCAACTACTTCATTCATTCCCTCGTCCTCACTATACTACAACTACCTTTTATTCCTAACCATCACCTCTTTATTCAACCATTTTGGAGTATTTTCTTTTAGAACCATATACTTAGATGAAGATGGGGTTTTCTCTACTAGAACCTTTCCCTTAACACTTCTCTTTCAAGTCCTTTCTTTCTGTGAAGGATCTACATTAAGTATCCCTATGTATGTTGCATTCATAGTCCTTACCTCTATATCTTGAGATATTTTTAAAGGTTATTCATATATTTTTCCCTCTTCTGATACTTCATTGGTGGGTTTTTGTTGTGGGCCCTCTTCCTACATATCTTGTACTTTCTCTTCAATAATAGGAGGGAGATGAGTGGCTGAACCTTTATCCAAGAAAGATAAATCTTGACCTAGTGATGGTGGGGCACTTAGAGGTCCTTCTAAAGATGCTAGAAATTGACTCTAATTTTCTCCCAAAAGTTAATTCATTGGTGTGTCTCTTATCTTGTCAACTATGAGTTTATTATTTATAGGCATGAAGTCAAAATAGCAATATTTTGAAGACATCAATCCCTTGGTCCTCTTTTTCGTCAATCCAAGTTGTTGTAGCTCATCCTCTAAAGTAGTAACTTGAGTAGGTTGTGTAGGAATAAATGGCAATGTTACAATGGAACTCCTTTTTCATTCTACATTAGTAGACCTAGCTAGACGAGTTTTCTAACTCAAGGGAAGGTTATCTTCATAGAGAATAGTTTCCAAGACTAAAGAAATAGGTATAGCCTTTCTTTGCACTTTTTGTCTTTTAGTCCTTTTGATTGGAGTTTTAGCCTTTTTATTCCCAGGAGTTAGTGGAGATTCTTCTTCTTCTTGAACCTATGGGGATACCTCTTATGTTTCCTCTTACAGTCCCTATCCCTATTCTGGTGGTGACAATTGTGGTTTATATTAACCTTGAGTGGCTTCTTAGGCTTGAGTTACCTCCTTGGCTTGAGTACCTTCAACTTTGGGCTGATCTCATTGAGGAGAAACTCTTTTCTTTCTATTCTTTCATTTTTTTGCTTTGAAGTATCCAACTTTCATATCATGCTAATATACCGTTTGTGGCCTAATTGGAGATTGGGTTGTGAATGTTGGTACTGTAACTTTTGCCACTCTTCCCTTTATTGGGTGGAATGTGGCCTATAAGACTACTATTTTAGGAACTGGGTCAAACATGAATGACTTCTTAATTCATTTCTTCATCAATTGGATGATATTCCTTTCCCTATGATTGATATCCACATTTTCTTCTCTATTAATTTCAACATTCATGATTGGCTAATCATATATCTTATCTTGATTATAGAATGGATCTAAGACCTCTATAGTGTCTTGTTGAACAACCTTCAATTGGACCTTTATTTTTAGGGAACATCCTACCAAATAAATTGTCATCCTATAATAATTAGTTATCTATATATTGTAGTCATCTACTGCATTCATCAAATGATCCTCTATGTCATCTTCATGTTTATCCTACCAAGTATTGAACTCTTCCAATATTATCAAAACATGTACAAGGGCTATTATAATCCTAGAAGGGTTAGTGATCCCATTCTAATTCAAAAGTCATGATAACCTACTTTTTCTTGACACTAAATGGACCTATGGTGTTGGGCCATACCTAGGTCTTCTTATTTTGTTTCCTTACTCTATCATATGTAGATGAAAGTTGTCATGCAATCTCTAGAAAAATGAGTCTATCACATGGATACCTATGGAGATTCTTAGGATTTATAATTGTACCTGCTACCCTTATGTGGGTGAATTTTTTGAATTGGCTATAATGGGCACCTATTTTTGTAATTTATGTTGCTTTCTCTACTGACATCCTTTTTGCATAATCACCTTCAATAAATTGGATGATTACAAAAATGAAAGCATCATTCACTATCCTATATTCTTTAGTCTCATAAGAAAGCTTCTTTATTAGTTAGGGATATGCCACATAATGCCACGCATCAACATCTTGCATATATCCCATCTTAAACAATCCTAGGTAGTTCATAGTCCAAGTTTCTACTAATAAATAAACCAAATATGAAGTCATATAGAACCCAAGCTCATTTTTAACTAACACCAGTTGTGCATCTAGATACTCACTAAGTATTGTGGCCCAATCAATTTCTATCTTCATCATTCTAATTGTCTCAAGGAATTTTACCATCTAAATGTTCAAATGCCCTACTACTGGTAGAGCCATAATCCCTCTTAAAATCACAAAGAAATATCTAATGTCATCTTTCATATACCCTCTAGTCATATCAAATTTTCCATCTTTTCTTCCCATAGGTATCCTATCAATCAAATATAATGATTCAATAACCTTTGTACCTTCTTATTCACAATCCCTTTACTACCTTTCTACTTGTGATATGTCAACCTAATGTATTGATCTACCCGAGGAAGATGGAATACTTTCCCAATTTTCTTTGGTCTTAGATCTAGGATACTCTCTCCTATTATTCTTTTCACCAATCTCTCTTCCGATGCATAATTTTTTGCTAAGGCCATAATCAATTTTGAAGATTGTACTGATATAGGGTGTGAAGCTATGTTTGCCAATCCTAATTTAATAAGTGTACAAATTATTGGGGATCTCTTGATTAGCTTTTTCCAGAGTACTAAGAATGCATTCAAGTTAATATGACCTAACTTAGTGACCTAAAAATCTAAATGTGCATCTTGGAAGTGTTATTTCAGTTGGATAGCTTGAAACTTAAAGATCACTAGTTTTGGAGCAATCTTCAATGTCAGCGAGGATGAGGAGGAAGCCATTTTATCTATAAAATTAGAAATACATTAGTCTTGAAGGTGGAAAATACAATCCTAAACAAACCCTAATCACAAATGAAATCTAATCCAAAACCCTGAAACCCTTTAAAACACTCAAAAACCTCTTCTTACAGTCTGGTATGCAAGTTTTGTGGCATACCTTGTGCACCTTGAAGGAATGCTATGTGAACTCCTTTATTTTATGCAAGATTTTATAATAAAGAGTGCGCACCTAACACAACTTGTGGGGTGTGTATGTGCACACTCATTTCCTTACAAAGGTGCCTTAAGTTTTTACAAAAATAGGGAGCCCATGTGCACACCCTAAGCTCTATAGACTTAGCCTTTAAACCCAAAATTATGGGTAGTTTTGCACCTTGGAAAGATGTGCAACTATGCACCATTTTGATAGTGCCTTAGCTTTGTGTTTTGTAAGATGCATATATGCACACCTTGGATAGGTGCACATATGCACACCTTACACTTAGGTGTTAGTTTTAGTTTCTGTAGGTATTTTAAATTAAGGCATGTACCTTATGCACCATGTATAGGTACATAAGGTGCACACCTTGTGTTTGTGTGTGTGTGTGTGTGTGTGTACGCGCGCACGTGCACGCGCGTGCGCGTGCAAGTCTAAAGATGATGCACCTCTATAGGTACAGAGGTGTACTCTTACAGGTCTCAAGGGTGAAAGATAATATAGAAGAGGGGCTAGGCCATAGGATTTTATAGGCCTTGGTAAGAGTGCACTCTTTGGGGGTGTGCACCTATGCATGTGCATAGGTGCACACTGCCAAGGGGAAGTTCTCTCTTACTAAGGCACCAAGTACATAAGCATATCTTGAAAGGTGTGAATGTGTGCTAGATGCACATGTGTGCTAGGTATGCTAGTGTGCACCATTCACTTTTGAAACCACCTTTACAATTAACATCTTTAGTTTCTGTTAGCTAGGTTTTTTAGGTAGAAGGCCAAACTAGACTCAGACCTTAGACTAGTGGTGTAAAAAAGAAAAAATAAATGACTAGGGAGTCCCCATTTCTAGGAGAAATTGGGCATGCATTTTGAAACCACAAAAAATTAGTCCCAACAAAAAGGAAGGAATAAGAAAGGAATTTTTTCACCAACAAACATCCTTCTAAACTGTATAAACTATCAACTGATTTTTAACATGTCAAACAACTTTCAAGTCCCTTGGTAGTCAAAACTTTAAAATCTCAAATCTTCAAGCTCAATGTATGCTTAATGTATTCATTTCCTTTTACATTTCAAGGTGTAAACTCTTTGTCAGTTTTTAGTAACTTGGAAATAATCTTCCACTCCACCAATCCATCTATCCAGAATCTTCATAGTCATGTGTATCAACCACTATTTAACCAAATGAGAGAATCTTTTCATGACTAGATCTCTTAATGGTTTATCACTTTATGAATTTTAGGTTTTGTACAATCTTTTATGTTCTTCATAGATCATGCATGTTTCCATTTGATTCCTCCATGAAGAGATTGAATAAACTTTAGATAGCCATTTTGGAGTGCATATCTCCACTTGTCTAATTATTCTTAGAAATATTTGAAATATTTCATTCTTAACAACTTCTTTCTTTTTAATTTTCTTTCTCCACCTTGACCATGCTTAGAATGTGTGGCCAAGGCATTGGTGTCATTTCTAAAATTCTTCTTTAATTTGATAACCACTTGCATTCATCTTTTATGAACTTTATGAAGACTCTCACATTGAACAATGACCTTAGCAATTCTTTTAAAAGATCTCTTGTTTTGAATTGGTAAGATACATATTTTCCTATGCTACCATCAACCTTGCTTTGAAAGTACCAAGTTAGTCAATTCTTTAAATTCAAAAGTTTTGAGAACTATCAATTGACTATACTAATTTCAAGACTGTATGTCCTTTATGACTATAAGTAACATCCACCTTCAGTTGTTAGAAGACACATATCATTTGAATGTTTTGGCAAAGAAATAATTCTTAGTTTAAGTAGAAACCACAAGGAGTTATTTTTGAAATGTGTCAAGACATAATCTTGACTATACCTAAACCCTAAATTGACACTAAAAGAAAAACACAACTTATAAAGAAAACACACAACTAAAAGAAAACATACTTGCTAAAATAAAAACACATGCACAAGGGAAAATTTTATTATTATTATTATTATTTTCACTTTTAGGTCTCAATGTAATGTTTCAAGAACTACCTATTGACTAGTAATGGAACCAATTCTCACTGTAAGGAAATCAGCCTAAAATTATTTTCTCCCAGAATTTCTTTGATCTAATAAGGGCCAATCCACAAGAATTGAAACTTACTATGACTTCCTAACTTTTGTCTCACTTTTTCCCATAGAACAACAAGATCCGATATTATGAAAGAGTTAATCGTGGCCCTTTCATTGAACCACTTTTTAGCAACAACCCGATGTTTTTCCATATGTTCTAAAGTAGCTATCTATTTTCCATCCATTTTCAAGAGGCTCATTAGTCTAATTTGAACCCTATTAGCATCTTTGGCGTACCCACTAATAAATTTCAAAACCAAAATCTTGAGGTTAAGTGGAAACACTAGCTCATATCTATACACAAGAAGATATGGGGATGTCCCGATATCATTTTTTACCCTGACTTGGTTTGCCCATAAGGCATATTTGAGTTGAGTATGCCAATCTCTAGGATTTTCCTTTAGCAAATGTCTTATTACTATGATAAATGTTTTATTTGTGGACTCTACTACACCATTCCCTTCAGGATAGTAATTCAAAGAGAACATAATTATAAATTGATTTTTGATGGCCCACTAGGTAAGGACTATTAGTGCAAAGGCTGACCTGTTATCATAAACAAGGAAGAATGGCATCCTGAATCTAGTAACAATATGTTCTTCCATGAAATTAGTGACTATCTTAGCAATGCAATTTTAAAAAGTTTTCTCTTCTATCCAGTGCATGCAATAATTAGTAGCTCTAAGAAAAATGTGTGTTTGGTTGACAATGGTGGGTTTACTAGACCAATAAATTCTAGTCACCACTTTGTAAATGAGCATACCTTGAACACTAGTTTTAAAGGCATTCTAGGATGTCATTCTCTATTATTAGTAGTTTGACAAATGTGGAAAGTATGTGCATATTCAAAAGTACCCTTGAAGATCGTAGGCCAAAAATAGCTTCATTTCACAATAATATGGGTCATAGCCTCTGTTGAACCATGCCCTATACCATATGAAATTGTATCAAAATATTTTTCTACTTATTTTCCTAGATATTTTAGATAAATTCCTTCATATTTCCTTTTAAACAATTTTTGAGTGTGCAAAATGTAGGATTCATACTTCATTTTAAGTCCCCTGCATTGCAAACTATTCATCCAATTAGGGTACTAATTTTGTAAAAGGTAGTAGACAATATCACAGTACCAAAAATCTATTATTATCCCTTGGTCAATATATACTTGAGATACTATAATCTTCTTTTGATCTTTTGCATTAGTTTCATCATCAAATCAGAATTTATTCTCATCCTCAATATGGTTATCAACTATAATTTTTCATAATCATTGCCCTCTTACCAACTTCATGGGTTGAATCTCTAAATCAAACTCTTCCAAGATTGCCATCCATTTTCCTCAACTTTCACACAATTCATTTTTCATAAGAAATGACTTAACTATGGGATCAGACACAATTTCACATGCCTTGCTCCTAAGTATATAATGGTAGATTTTTGTTACCACTTTGATCAAAGAAAAAGAATTTTTAATGAGACTAGAATAGTTTAACTTAGCATTTTTCCAGAGGACAACTCATAAAATCAATAGGCCTTTCAACTTCCTTTTCCTTCTTCTACATAAGAATCCCAACAATGAATGTTCTAAAGTGAAAGAGTATATTTTGAAATGCAATTATAATCCTGACTCATAAGTATAGGGCCATGTTATATCCTTAAATGATCTATTAATTTCCAAAACCCATTCTATTTGTCCTCCCTTTTTGAGTAAATCATTAAGGGGGTGAACTATATTTGCAAATCCACTTATAAACTTTTTCACAAAATTTATCTTCCCAAAGAGCAAGTTGAGTTCATTGTGACTATGTCAACATGATAACTTTAAAATGGCTTTTATTCTCTCAAGATCAATGGAGATTCCAACTTCAGATATGATGTGACATAGGAGCTTTCTTTTAGTAACCCAAAAAAAAAAAACAACTTTGGATTAAGTGATATGCCATACTTACAACTTTTTTTGTATACATGTCTTAAATCAACAATGTGAGTGCTTCGATCCTTTGAAAAGATAGTTAAGTCATTAATGTAGATAACTATACACTTGTTTATTAATCCCCTTAAAAGCTTTTTCAATGGCTTGTTGAAATGTAGCCCCCACATTAATTAGCCCAAAAGACATTCTTCTATAAGCACAAGTCCCCCATTTAGTTTTGAAGCTAGTCACTAGCCTATCTTCTTCATCAACCATTACCTAGTTATATCCAAAATATCCATCCTAGAACCACTACAAAATTGTAGTACTTCATTGCGTGAGGGCAAAGTGTAGTTATAATTTTGAGATGCTAGGTTCAAATTAAAAAAATATAAACAAAGAAGAATATCTCTAGTCTTTTTCCTCATAGCAACATAGATAGCCACCCAAATAGAATGAAAAATAGGGAAGATAATCATTGCATCAAGTAATTTCTTAACTTCCCTCATTATCAAGGGTTTGATAATGGGGTTAATAGGTCTTTACCTTTGCCAGAAAGGTTTTTCATTTGATTTCAATAGGATTTCATGTGTGATGATTTTAAGATCATATGTTTTGAGCTCTGTATAACTCCAAGTGATGATGTCCTTTTATTCCCTAAGAAATTTTAGCATATCTTCCCTTTCTTTAGCATT
The DNA here is from genome assembly GCA_028749045.1 of Cupressus sempervirens. Classification (NCBI taxonomy): domain Eukaryota; kingdom Viridiplantae; phylum Streptophyta; class Pinopsida; order Cupressales; family Cupressaceae; genus Cupressus; species Cupressus sempervirens. The sequence continues at coordinate 866,538,740 of CM053789.1, forward strand.
GCATGCCCTTCTAATTATTACCATTTTAGGATCTTCATTAGTACCCAAATTATATGGATCAAATTCCTCGATCCCCCTTTCTTTGACTATTCTTTTGTTAATTGTTGATTCATCACAATCAAATATGTGCTCCAACTCAACCATCCCCTTAAAGATAGTTTTGGTTTTCAAGTTTAAGATCCCATCTTTGTCTTCAAGTTCATCATCCTTAGGTTTGTCATCCAGAGTGTCATCAATTTCATTCCCTTTAAAGTGGCCATTGCACATGATAAATTTGAGTATATGTTGATCAACTTGAAAGACTTAGAAGTTGGTAATATTATCTAGGATAGACAGGGAAGCAACCAATTATACTAAAAATATCTTCAATTTTGTTCTCTCAATGGGTTTTAATGTACTAGTTGTAATTGCAAGTGCCTCTACTACCATGTTTCTTGTCCTTCAAATGGACTTGGTGTTCAAAGCTTTGAAGTCATCCATTAGATCCCATACTATTTTTTGGTAAGCGAGAAACCTCCTATCATTGCAAGAGTATATCAATTTCACCCTTTTTATCACTAATTGGGGGTCTCCTTCAATTATGAGAGCTACAATTATTTTCTCTAGTCAAAGAGAAGTTTCTGGACCAACACTTCATACTTTGCAACATTATTAGTACATCTAAACTATAATTGATATAATGCATAGAAAGACCTATGTTTTTGGTTGATTAGCTCAATACATGCATTGACTCCTACTTTGTACTTGTAGTAAATGAACTTGAGTGTGTAGATGGGTTCTTCTTTCAGCTTCCTAAACTTATGTTTATTCATCCATATATTTTATTTTACTTGGACTTGAAAAGATAATTTCTTTGGAACCCATTGTAATCACTCAGAGGGTGGACTTGATGATTTTCCATTGTTACTCCTTGATATAGGTAGCATATGTTTGTATTGTTTGTACTTAATTTCCCTATTCAATTCTATAATTTCTTTCATTTTGGGCTTGGGATGAATGACTAGTGAAGTATAACCTTGACTTTTTACATAATGTGTACTTCTTTGGACCTTGATCATTCCTAGTGGAGGAGAAGACAAATCTCCACCATCTGAAGAGATATTATTGTATGATGCATTTATATCTTCAATTTCTTCTTCAACTCTTTCTACAAATTCAAATATGTTTGTCAAACTTTAATTTTATATGGGTGCTTCTTTTGGGATTTGGTCTTTCTTTGTTTCCATTATCTATTTTAATAATTTAGTGACTTCTTCCTAGCAATGTGAACATTCAAACTCTGAATGACTAACTTTATGTGATCTGCAAAATCCTAGAAGAAGCAAAACATTTGGACTTGCTTCTTCACCCAGGCATTGTAGGGTTTCCACAATGCTATCTATGAAATGCATCATGGTTTCTTCTTTTTGTATTGGAATCTTGGTTCTTCTATTTTGATCAGCCAATGCTTTTGTTAAAGTTGTATCAAAAGCATTACTTTATAATAATCCAAATCTAATTGTAAGAAAGCCACATCATTTGGTGCCTTATATTCTATAATCATTATTTTTAAAATTTGTCTCCACATCTATTTTGATCTGATTATTCAACCCTTTCTATGGGAGCCACAATTAAGTGAAATTAGTAGAAAACCATCATTTTAAGCATTTTTTCCATTCTCTACTTAGAAAGAATATGTATGTCTCAAGAGTTTCCACCACATGTATGTCAATGATGTCTTTAATTTGGGGATCAACAATTAGTTGTATCCAAACATCTTTTAGCACATGAATAACCTTTACTTCTATTTTGTCCAATTGTATTACTACTCTATTAGAGAGTTGAGGAGGGACTTCCAACATTTGTGCTATCAAAAGTGGCATAACATTACAACAAGCTCCTGAATAAATTAGGAAATTGTAGAGATTCTTCTCATAGATCTTGATACTAATAAAAAAAGGAGGCACCTCAACCTTATCTTTAAACATACTCGTCATGGCCTCCAAAGCATTAACCTATTGTGAGACTATTTTTTGAAGAACAATATTCACATTAGGGGTTGTCTTTGTATAGTACAGGGTTTTCATTAGTGCATCCAACTAATTAAGAAAATTTTGTAGCATGTCAAACATGGACATATTAGCCTTTTTTTATTTCAAATATTCCACTACACTATACTTTTTGGTTGACCATGAAAGGTTCATCAAGATTGTAGGTACATTACCTTGATTCTAAGTCTTTTTTCCTCCATACGGGGGTCTACTTCGTACTAGATTATTTTTGGCTCTCAGATTTGGAGTTGGTTATAATGTTGGAGGAACCCCATCTACCATAGGTTCTTTCCAACTTTATAGATTGTAGGTATTCCAATTGTCATTTTGAAAAGCAAACATCTCTTCTGGTTGCGTATCTAGTTCCTAACTAAATGAAAAAGAAAATTCTTCACTAACATGTGGTTCTACTTCCATGTTCTATGGAGAATCATGAGATTCTAATAGCATAGTATTGAATTGCATGGGCGGAAAATTTTTGTTTCCTTATAAATGTTGATTCACTTCTTGATTTTTATTGTAATATGAACCATCATTGTTGGTTGCATTCTGATTATTGTCATACTGGTTGATGTCTACATATTGGGCATTATTATTACTGTTATTGTTATTTGCAGGAATACTTCCATTATTTAAATGAGTGTTCCATTGTCAATTTTGTCTTTGGAAACCATTTTTGCTATTAGGAGGACTAAAATTGTTTCCTCCATTATTGTTTCTCATATTTTTGTTTCTTGCATTATTGTTTCTATTGAAATTCCTATTGTAGTTCTGACCGTAATTGGTGTTTTCATATGGACAAAAATTGTTTCTCTCAATTTTTTTTTTCAATCCTTGTGACAACCTTAAGAAAACCAGCTCATTATTCATTTGAGACATGGTCTTCTTCATTTGACCAAACTCAAAGAAAAAACTATTGTCTGCTTCAACGAAAGTTTTTGCCTTTTGCTCAAAGAAAGCAACCTTTGGGGGTCCATATCCTGGATATCTTATAGTTGGGGTTTGCAGAGTAGGTGCCTACTATAATTTAAATGGATTCATTGGTATGAATTGGCTAGGCATCACAGGTGATCCAACAAGATGTGTTGGGATCATTGTAATAGCTTGAGTTGGATGCATCAATCTTCCTTCATTAGGATTGGCTTACTTTGTAAAGGTAATTTCTTCAAAGAAGAATTTATCCAATGTATTGATATTTTCTAGAGGAATTCTTCTTAGGAAAATAGCAATAAGGTGGTCCATAAAATTTGGGTAAATATAAATTGTAGCTTCAACTAGTATAGTGTATGTTGTTTTCAACTTGCAGTATGCCATATGAAAGTGATCATTGAATTATGAGACCATCTCTACTAGGTCCCTTTTGATTGATATGAATTAATGATATATCATAGTTGGGTTGATGAAAGTTTTAAATTATTTCAAGAATAATTTTTTCAATGTGTCTCAATTTCCAACACATCGAGATGATAAATTAACATACCAATTAAAGGAAAATTTGCTCCATGATTATGGGAATGATTGAAGACCCAAATTTTTGTTAGAAATTTATTTCCAATTATAAATTTTCTTCAATACATTGATGTGATCTTTAGCTATTCTTGTCTCTCCATAGATGACCCTTAGGAAAAACTTCTTAGGATTCTTAGAAAGGTCATTGAATACACCTGTTAAGTTCATTGGTGAGTCTATAATGTTTGTGAACAATGCCATTGGTGGATGATTAGGTGGAACAATGGGTGGTTGATGTGGAGGTAGAATTGAAGAAGATGATGAAATGTTGAATGGGAGTGGTAGAATTTGGTGGTATCCTTTGCCAGTGTGAGGCTTACAAAAGTGACTATGTTTGAGGAATCATGTGTAATAGGTGAAGATCTTAAACCTCACTGAAATGGAGATGATGGATCAAGATTAACCAATTTGTGTCAAATTCTAAAAATGTGAACCTACAAAAGTAGACCTCTCCAAAAAGTGTACCTAATGCACCTTGGAACCTTGTGCACCTTGGAACCTTTCACACCTTGCACATCTTTGAATAGTGACAGTTGAATTTTTTTTTTAAACTTGAAAAAAATGAAAGATTTTGGAATTACATGTTGTTTCCTTCTATTCTGAATGGTTAGGGCCCTCCTTATAGCACCACTTCTATTGAGATATCATTTTTGACAATGCTTAATGATAGGAGGGTAAAAGTACATAGTTGTGTCACCTTTCAAGATGATTTATTAGAGTGATCAAATTTGAGTAGTTCTATCTAAAAATCAATTTTATTCAAACATATGATTGATAAAAAATCATTATAGCTAAGTTATATATGGTCTCCCAATTTTTGAATTGGAAATCTCTATTAAATGTATACTTTATACTATTTTGTATCTAATTGCTAAAGAAATACAATTATTTTAGAGAACTAACATTTCAATAAATCTTACTATTTTTTATGATAAATTTTTAATAACATTTAATCACCATTTTATAGGGATAAGAGTCATAAATATTCTTATATAGAGTTTATAGTGTTTTAATTAGATAGAGTACATTGTGATTGAAAAATTCTACAATATTTTATTTTAACACTTGAGAAGATGTCAATTTTGAGAAAGGAAAAATTATTAATTTGAGTAAAAAAAAAAAAAGAATCACATGTCATCTAGAGTAGATATTCCACTTGAAGAATGTGTAATTTTTCTTTTCATTAGAATAGGTTTTTTTTAAAAATGTGGTGGGAGATGAAAACTATCGATTTTAGGTGAGTTGGAATTTGAATATTTAAGAAGTTAAAATATAGGTCTAAAGCCATTTTTTATTTTTTATTTTTCTAGATATATATGTTATTTATAACATAATGTAATATCAAAGGGAAATAAGTTTATTTCCATATAGTTTTATGTTGGGAACTAGATCCTTGAATTTTAGAGTTTTTTAACAAGTCAAAAGTTGTCTTGAAAAATTAGAAAAATAATTCAATTCTTATTCCAAATAATTATTAAAAATTACAATCCTAAATTTCATCCACTTCTACATATTTCATTAGCTTTCTTCATTATCAAATTCTAAATAATACTACCAATTTTAAGTCATTGAAGATGAACAATTATACTTTTGTTAGCTAATCTAGGATCAACTCCTTTCAAACTGCTCTCTTGAAAGTCTAAGCAGGGATCAACTCTAAGGTTTTGGGAAATCTTGCAACCTATTGGAATTCACATAGTAGAAGATAAATGTGAGTGTTCATGAGGAGGCCTTTATTGGTTCGACCAATTTTGGATAAGATATTGAGTCTTCTTACTATCTCAAAAAGTTACCACTCAAAAATAAATATATTTTTCTATTTTTCTATTTATAATGAATGCAATTTTAACCATGCAACTATATAAATTCCGAAATTAACAAAGTATTTGTAACTTGGAAATAATGAAGATAGGCTAACAAAAAGTTTAAGAAAATGACTTGAAAAGAAAATCCCTAACAAACATAAGCCACATAAACAACACGTCTATGAATTAAGCCTTTGAAAATATTAGTAGATAACTAATGAAATTAGGAGTAATGCAATTATCGATGGGAATTTAGTAAACATAAGATATTTCACTTTTCATTAGATTGGAAGGTTATAGAATGTATAATCATGTCAGAAAAAAAGCTATGTATGAATAGTAGGTGATCTCTTCTCCAACTAATTATGTCAATAGAATTTTTAAACATGTGACAAACACCAAAATTAAAACATCGCTCAATCAAAATAACATAGCAAAACCATTGGCTCCATTACACTCCATGAACATACATCCAAAAAATACAACATACTCTGGCAAGAATCACCACACTTAGAATGAGTGTACCTAATAGCATTTATTAATGACTCAAAATAATTGCCTAGAATAAATATTTAATTCCTTAATTTATAAGAAATTGTCTCCTCAATTTCTGTTTAGAGTGAGAGATTCCTTCATGAAAATATATATTTAAAACTAATAAAACAAATCTAAATATATACAAACTTACTTTGTAGGAGGTGCTAAGTAGGACTCCATACATATTTATATCATTTAATGGGTGCATGAGCCTTTACATGTCTTAAAACAAAGAAAGAAGAAGTAGATAAGAAGAAGGAAGCTATCAAATGATGTAAGAGTCTCTTGAGATAACAAAAATAGAAGCTCAACCTTTTATGCATGTTTATAGGAGTTAACTTGTTGTCAGAATGCATTTCTAGTGCATGGAAAGCTCTCAAATTTGGAACTAACAATTAAATCTTAGCACACCTCTAACTTCTTCAAAAATTTCTAGTGCACTTTAGTGACAAGTCCAAAAGATCCAAAATTTTCCAAGTGTCAAAATTGAAATTCTAGCTTCTAGGTTTTCTTCCCCTTTATACCATAGTTGTGTCTAGATGTTTTCTCTTGAATTTCTCTATGATCTCCATCACTTCAGTTGCATATAGAAAATCCAAAGCATCATACCTATCCTTTACTATCTGCTACTAGTTGCACACTTATATGCAAGTCTCTACAAATTCTTCCAACTTTACATCCAATTCTAGCAATGCCTCCTCTATCTTGAATTCTTATCTAATGCCTTCATCAGTCAAAGCTTCTTCAAGTGTCTTCCAAAAGTATTTGACAATTGTTTACATAGATAGCAATTTATCTCTTAACTCATCTTCAAATATGTCAAGGCAAGCATCATTGTAGTACACCTCATCTTCAAAAATCTGCTCTTGGTTTTGATATTTGAACTTATGAATATCCACATGTAATTTTTCCATTAGTTTATTACTAGAAACAATCTTCTCAATCTAATCATCTATCTTATCTAATTCATCCCCTGTATTTACATCCATGAGAAGATGATACCTCTATCCCTTTATAGACTATAATGCTTGAAAATCTTTACCCTAGATATTTACCTCATCTTAGTCCAAAATCCTAGTTCAATATAGCAACCAATGTGTTTTCATTATTTTGCATATGGTTCAATAACTTAAGGTGTCCTTGTATTATTTTCATGCCTTTTTCCTTAAAACTTTCCCTCCATAGATGATATTCCTTTTAAAAATGGATCCAATTATACAACTATCTTCTCCTTTTTGTCAAGTGTCACATCTACTATCTCCTTAGGATTATCAGAGCCCAAATGACCAACCACTTCATGCAAATAGCCTTTTAAAACCTCATTCTATTTTCAAAACCTTAGTAACTCAGACTCTTCTTTTTCTAGGTGTTTAAAACTTCTTTAATACTTGTAGAAATCATAGATTTAGCAGTGTCCATAGTAGCCTTTCCCAGTAAGACCTTTTGAATTTGATAATCTTTTGGAGTATGATCTTCTATATCTACATGTAGAGGAGGGATGAAAATAAGAGTGAAAAAGTCTTGATTTTGGTTCTTCATAACAAAGGCCAATGTATAGGGATCACCCTTAGGTAACTCAGGTTTCTTGATGGCTTCTACTAATTATTTTGTTCCCTCATCTACACTACAATACAAATGCCTTTTATGCCTAACTATCACCTCTTTATTCAACTATTTTGGAGTATTTTCCATCAAAGAAATCTACTTAGATGAAGAGCAGGTTTTTTCTGCTAGACACTTTCGTTTATCACTCCTCTTTTGAGTGCTTTCCTTCTATGAGGGATCTACATCAAGCATCCCTATGTCTATTGAGTGCACAACCCTTACCTTTGTATTTTGAGAAGTTTGTTGGTGTTCTTCATATATTTTCCCCACTTCTGATAATTCATCAGTTGGTATTTTTTGTGACTCCTTTTCTTGCATAGCTTGTACTTTATCTTCATTAATAGGAGCGAGAGGAGTGACTAAACCTTTATCAAAGATAGACAAATCTTGACCTGGTCATGATAGGGCACCTAGAGATCCTTCTGAAGAAAGTGGCAATTGATGCCAATCTTCTCCTAAAGGATAATTCGTTCATCTATCCCTTATCTTGTTGCCTACAAGTTTAGTACCTATAGGTGTGAAGTCAAAATATGATATTTTAAAATTATTTGTCCCTTGGTCCTCTTGTTCATCAATTGACTATTGTAGCTCATCCTCTTAGGTCATAACCTAGATAGGTTGCGTAGGAATAGATGGTGGCATTATGCTGGAACACCTTCTTCATTTTTCCTCATTATACCTAGCTAAATGAGTTCTCCATCTCAAGGGAAGGTTATCCTCTTCACCTTCTTTGTTCTCTTTCTCTTCTTTCATAATAGTTTCCAAGACTAAAGGAATTGGAATAACCTTTCTTTACACTTTTTGTCTTCTAGTCCTTTCAATTGGAATTTTATTCTTTTTTTCTTAGGATTTGATGGTGAGGATTCTTCTTCTTTTACCTTTGGGGATACATCTTGTGTTTCCTCTTTCAATCCTTGTCCCTATTCTAATTATGGCACTTGTGGATTATCTTAAGCTTGAGTGGCTTGTTGGGCTTGAGTTGCCTCCTCAGCTTTAGTCCCTTGAACTTTGGGCTTGACTCACTATGGAGAAACTGATTTCTTTTTATTCTTTCTTTTTTGTGCTTCAAAGCATCCAACTTCCCTATCATGGTAATATATCACTTCCATCCTAATTGGAGATTGGGATGTGAATGTTGGTACTATAGCTTTCACCCCTTTTCCCTTTAGTAGGTGGGTTGTGGCCTGCAAGACTACTATTTTAGGAACTGGGTCTAACTTGAATGGCTTCTTAATACATCTCTTAGTCAACTAGATGATATGCATCACCTTGTGATTGATATCTACATTTTCTTCTCTATCAATTTATCCATTCAAGATTATGTTTTATCTTGATTATACAAGGGATCTAAGAGCTCTATAGTTCCTTGTTGAACAACTTTCAATGGGACCTTTATTTTCAAGGCCTTTTCTAACACATAAAAAGTCATCCTACAATAATCCCTTATTTGGATATTATAGTCATCTATTGTATTCATCCAATAATCCTCTATGGTATCCTCATGTTTAAATTGTTTTCCTACCAAGTATTGAACTCTGTCAATATTATCAAAACATGGACAAGGGGAGTTATAACCCTAGAAGGGATATTGATCCTATTCTAACTCAAAATTCATGGCATTCTTCTTCTGCTTGACACAAATGGACCTCTGGTGATGGGTCATACCCAAGTCTTCCTATGTTGTTTCCTTACTCTATCATATGCAGATGAGAGTTGTCATGCAATCACTAGGAAAATGAGTCTAGCACATGGATACATAGGGAGCTTCTTAAGATTTATAGTTGTACATGCTACCCTTAAGTAGGTGAATGCCTTGAATTGGACATAGTGGGCACCTATTTCTTCAATTCTTGTTGTTGCCTCTATTAACATCCTTTTCCCATATAATCACCTTCATAAATTTGATGGTTTCAAAAATAAAAGCATCATTCACTATCCTATATTCTTTACTCTAATCTAATAACTTTTTCTTTGGTAGCTAGGGGTACGCTACATAAGGCCAAACATCAACATCTTGCATGCTTCCCCTCTTAAACAACCCTAGGTAGTTGATAGTCTTTGTTGCTAATGGATATACCAAATATGAAGTCATATAAAATTTGGGATCAATTTTAACTACCATGATCTATTCATCTAGGTTCTCACTAAGTATAGTGGCATAGTCAATTAGCATCTTCACCATTCTAATGGTGTCAAGGACATTCCATCTAAATTTTTGAATACACTACTCCTGGTAGAGCCATAATCCTTCTCAAGAACATAATGAAATATTCGATATCATCTTTCATATATCCTCTAGTCATGTCAACTTTTCTTCCCATAGCTATCCAATAAATCAAATATGATGATTGAATAATCTCTGTAGCTTCTTGTTCATGATCCATGTACCACCTTTCTTCTTGGTTATAAGTCAACCTAATGTACTAATTTTCCCTTTGAAGATGGAACAATTTCTCAATTTTCTTTGGTCTTAGGTTTAGGATGCTCTCTCCTATTATGCTTTTCACCACTCTCTCTTCTAATACATAACTTTTTGCTTAGGCCATCATTAATTCTAAAGATTGTATTGATATAGGGTGTAAATCCATGTTTACTAAAGCTGATCTAATAAGTGAAGAAATAATTAGGGATCTCTCATTTCACTTGTTATAGAGTACTAAGAATGCATTACATTCAATATGACCTAACCTAGTCCTAAATCTCTAAATGCACATCTAGGAAGTGTGATTTTAGTTAGACACCTTGAAACTTTAAGATCCTACTTTTAGACCAATCTTTGATGTGAGTGAGGATGAGGAGGAAGACATTTTATATAGAAAAAATAGAATTACATTAGTCCAAAATATGGAAAATACAATCCTAAACAAACCCTAATTAAAAAATAAATCTAACCCAAAACCATAAAACCAATTAAAAAACCTAAAAACCTCTTTTTATAATCTAGTATGCAGGTTTTGTGGCTCATCTTGCACACCTTGAAGGTGCAGTAGGTGTGCCCTTTACTCTTATTTAACATTTTATAATAAAGAGTGCAAAATGAGTTCACCTTGTTGGGTTTTTATGTGCACACTCATTTCCTTATGAAGGTGCCTTATCTATATACACAAAATAGGGTGTGCACATGCACACCTTCTGTAGTGCACATTTGTGCACTATAATCTCATCATAATTATCCTTTTAAACCAAAATGGTGTGCAGTCATGCACCTCAAAAAGGTGTGCAATTGTGGACCATTGTGATAATGCCTTAGCTTTGGGTTTTTTAAGGAGCACATATGTGCACCTTGTATATATGCACATGTGTTCATGTTACACTTAGGTGTTAGTTTTAGTTTCTTTAGGTTTTGTGAATAAAGGTGTGCACTTTTAGTGTTTTTTAACTACTTGTGTGTATGTGTGTCTAGATCTAAAGATATTGCACCTCTATAGGTGTGGAGGTGCATTCTTAGAGGTCTCAAGGGAGAAAGTGAATGTAGAAAAAGGGTGAAGCCGTAGGCTTTTATAAGCCCAGGTGCACATGTGTGCACTTCCAAAGGGAAGTGCCCCTATACTAAGGCGCCTAGCGCATAACCACTCGTTGAAAGGTGTGCATGTGTGTTAGGTGTTCTAGTACACACCTTTCCCTCTTAAAATCATCTTTACACTTAACATCTCCAATTTCTAATAACTCATTTTTTTAGGTAGAGGGCTAAGCTAGACTTAGACAGTAAAAAATTCCTAAGAAGTCTCAGACCCCAGACTAGGGTTCTACAAAAGAAAAAATAAATGACTAGGGGGTCCTCATTTCTACAATAAATTGGGCATGCATTATGAAACCACAACAATAGCTTAAGCTCTTGGAGAAAAAATGGGCTTCTTTAGAAAGAATAAAAATAATTTGATGGGTCTAGGAAAAATCTTATTGATTAAACTATAAATTCCAATAATTATGATAGATATCCCAAGAGAAACAATTCTAATTTTTCATTGTATCAAATATCTTCTTCATATGTTTCACACATGCTACATAAGGAAACTATGTATTACACCTTCCCAGATTTTAACAATATTTGTGCATATTCCAATGGTTTTCAAACTGTCTTTAGTGTGGTCATCATCAGGAAAGATACAGTGTAAAATGACCTTATTTATTATGTTTAAAAAATGTAAAGTTTTTGTTGGTGATGTCACAACCTTTCCATTCCACATTATTGTTATGATTTAAAACATTGATAATGTTGGCAATATCACCTTTATCTATAATATTTTTAAACTCCTTTTCATACACTATCTTAACCCCATGAAAATTCTTAAGATTTATGCCACCTAAGAAGTTTGAATTCGTATTTTCACCTAATACACTACCAACACATTTCATTTCTAGAGTTTCTTATGAGACTAGCCCTTCTCACCCAATAAGGATTACCAAATGACACCCGAACATAATTTAGTTTAATCCATTTAGGGTTATGAGGATTCCCATATACTATGTGTGTTGACTTTTTTATTTTTATGTAACTTTTAATATTGGAAAACTTATTTTAATAAACACGGTCATCATTTTTATCATAGGTAACAAGAGTTATTCGAGTGTTTCTCTCAAGATAGTTCACTCATACAACTAATAATGGTTAAGAATGACATAGAGCTATGTGAAGGAAATATACTCATTAAGGACAATCTTATCTTTGATAATTTATTTTAAATTAGAAATAAAAATATGTTGAATATTGTGATTAGACACAAGATAAGATATTTGATGATATAAATGTTTAAATCAGTGCATAGAGTTACTAACTTTTTATGTAATATTTTGTTTACAATGAATCAAATCAGTCAAATAAATTTGAGGACCAATGTTATTTTAAAATTGTGGAATGAAAGCATTGGTGAGAATTTGAAAATAATCGATAGAATAAGGGGTTAAAGAAAAATACCATTCACGGAGGGTAGCTTGGAAAATAAGGGCCAAAGGCATACCTAGCTATCCAAACACCGTGAAGGGTTCACAAAAAATAAGAAAATAATATAGAAGAAGGTCAAAGAGAGAAGAAAATGCATTATCTCTATTTATTCACTAAATTATCCACAAACATTCATGGCCATTAGGCCTTCTAGGTTATGGCCAATACAAAATGATTATAAATTACAATGTCAAGATCCATGGTCTACACAAATTCTAACTCTAGACTCTCTCCCCTATGATCATTCACAATTTTTCCCAGAATCTCTCTAAGAATAGTCTAACCTAAGCCTAGACACCTTTACTTATACTTTCCAAAATGAATTAGAGAATATAATAGATCTTTATATAAGAGAAAGCTAACCTTATACAATTTGCATGTATCCCAAAGCATGATCCTTACATTAAATTTATAACTCAAATTAAATAAATGGTTAGCTCATACTAGGAACCAAGCATCAAAAAACTATTGAGCTTACTTAGCACATTAAAAAACTTTGAAACAATAGGAGCCAACCCTAATAGTAATGCAACCATCACAAGGAACTTAGCTAGTACTACACTCAAAAATCACTATTCTTGGTCAATACTATAGCTCAAAATAAGTATAGCTCGATAATAATTGTTAGAATTCACAAACAAGAAAATGATAACAAGATAACCCAAGATAATACTTGATTAGTCAACTAGGGTTGAAAGAAATTGGTCTCCAGAATTATTGACATGTCACGGCCTAAGATGAATCCAACTCAGATTGAGAAATATATGTATCATCTTCAACTAGTCTATTCTTCAACTTCACAAAATATTCATGGTAATCTCTTCCTCTTGTGCTCTTACCAACTCTTTTATCCAATATATGTTCAACCTCTTCAATCTACTTCTTACGATAACTATCTAGTACAACAACTTCGTCATCTAACTCTTGATACTTATAGAAATCAGCAACATCAAATATAGGAGATATATCCATGTAATCAATTAGCTAAACCTCATACACATTACCACTATAAAATTTCCTCAACATTCTACAAGAACCAAACTTTTTCATCTTCATCTTATTTTACTCCATTCCAATAGGAAATCTACCTTTCTTCAAATGAACCATAACCTCATCACTAGCATTAAAAAATAGGATTCCTTCTAGACCTATCTACATTCTCCTTATACTTATGATTACTTTTTTCCATCCTTTCCTTATGTAGAGACTTCATAAAATTAGAAACTACTTATCCTTCAAAACTTCTCTTCTCTTCACCATCAACTTCCCTCAAATTCAATATACCTCTAGCTTGTATTCTAGTAAAAATTTGAAAATTTGTATTCCTAGTAATCATATTCACAAAATTATTACATGCAAACTTAGCTTGTGTCAATACCATATCCCAATTACTCAACTCATCTCCAACTAAAAATCTCAACAAATTACCTAAGCTTCTACTTACAGCTTCTATCTATGCATTTCTATGTGGATGAAATGTAGAACTACACTTTAACTTAGTATCCATCTTCTTCCAAAAATTCCTCTAGAGATAACCAAAAAATTTGGTGTCTTTGTCAGAGATCATACTTCTTAGAAACCCATGAAATCTAACAAGCTCTTTTAAGAAAAGCTCTAGAATATGCACTAAATGAGATGTCTTTTTACATTGAATGAAATGTTCCATCTTAGAAAATCTATCCACAACAAAAAATATTGAATCATATAATTTTTTTGTCTTAGGTAATCTAAGGAAAAAATCCATATTGATGTCACTAAAAGGTTTCAAAAAAATGAAAATAGGTGTATGTAATCTAATATTATAAATTAGTCCTTGTGCAACTTGATGAATTCCACAATTCCTTACCAACATTTGAATTTCCTTATACCTGTGTGGTCAATAATATTTTTCCTAAAGAAAATAGAATGTCTTCCCTATACCAAAGTGTCCACCAAATCCAGCACAATTCTTTTCCTTAATCAAATTCTCTCTCATAGAAATTATTGGTACACACAACTGAATTCCTTTGAACAACATGCATTCTTGAATAAGATACTCATAATACTTACTCATTTGGTGTAATAGATTTTGTGTTCTTCACTCTCACCATGACTTAGAAAAACTAGGGTTAGTGTCATACAACTCCTTCATCTCATCAAAACCAAGAACTTCTACCTTCAACCTAGTCAAAAAATAGTCTTCTTCTCAATGAATCAACAACATAGTTAGTAAATGCACCATTATCCTTGATCACAAATGTGAAACTCTACATGTACTCAACCCACTTCATATGTCTCTAATTTATCTTATGTTCACTTCTCAAATAATCTAAAGGCTTATGATCAATATACAACACAAACTACTCAGGAAGTAAAAAATATCTCCACATCTTCAAGTGTTGAATAATAGCATATAATTCTTGATGATACACATAATACTTATTTTTAGCATCATTCAACTTCTCACTAAAGAAAGCCATAGGCTTACCTTCTTGACTCAATACAACTCCTATTGCACTACCACTTGTATCATACTCAACCTTAAATACCTTTTCGAAATAAGGTAAAGATAATAGAGAAAACTCAACAACCTTTTGTTTCAATGTATCAAAGTCCTTTTCAACTCCATGTGTCCACTTTAAATCCTCTTTATCTCATCTCATAGTCTTAGTCATAGCATTGCAAATAGAACTAAATTTCCTTGTAAGATTCCTATAGAAACTAGAAAACCCATGAAATGATCTTACATCACCCATATTATGAGGTGTAAACAAACCCAAAATTGCTTTAACATTCTCAAGATCTATTCTCAAACCAAAAACTAAAGCCAAAGGAGCATGTAGAGATATTGGTGTAGGATTGAAAAGAATAGGAATAGTATTTGAATATTTCAAAGGAATCCAATTATATGAGGGTAATGAAAATGATATGGAAATTGGAGGAATGCTCAAGGGAAGTGTATATTTAGGAAGATCAACACTTACTATATTAGAGAATTTTGTAGATTACATCATGAGAGGTGTTTCATATATTTGAATACTAGCAATAGAGGAAGAAATAAAAATAGAAGGTCCAACTATTGTAAAAGGATGAGTGTGTCCTATTTCTTAAGAGCATGCCACGAAAGACTTTACATGTATATTAATAAGGTGAAATATATACCACACAACATGGAAATATTATTATACTCATGAGAAATAATAATATTAATATCCTCAATAGTGGAAATACTATTGGGATTTCAATTCTCTTTCACAAGGTAATTTTTCAACTTATCAAATTGATTAGAGGGTTTTAAACCTAGTAAGGAGGAACTCTTGAAGCATCACCTTCATCACGGGAAGAGAGAGAAGAGTTATTGCCCATGATTGGATTGATATCTTGAAGAACAATATATAGAATTGTCATGGGTCCAAGGAAGAAGAGAGGAATCATGATCCAAAAAATCTATTAGTCTACCCCTTCTCCTAATGAGAATGCTATAGGTTTGACTTATGTAATAAAGATCTTAATAAGGGAGATCAAAATATGAAACTCTAATGATATTGATCCACACATATATCAATACAATGAGGAGAATAAAATGAGAGATCTAAGCTCACAACATAGCTAAATCTAACTCTATAGAATTTTTAAAAAAAAAGAGAATGCACAAAGAAGCACTCTATAAAAAGAGAAAGATATAACTATAAGATAAAATAAAGAGGTATAGGACATTAGGGTAAGCAAAATGCTTTGGTGAAAAGTTAGATTGAGTATAATGTTAATGAAATAAAGTATGTGAGATAAATTACCTTTAACAAAAAACTTTTCATGGATTTAAAATTAAATAAATGAGAAATAAGGACTTCCAATCATAATTTTCAATATAACTTAAGTTAGATTAGAAAAATGTGAATGAATGATGAAATGCCAATACATTAAACCCAAAATTGTATCAAGGAAGGAGGCAATAATGTATTATTTCATAGAATGTAAATTGATTAAACAAATGAAAAGTAAATCTAAAATTAAACTCCAGTGCCCACACTCTAAATGGGGTAAAAAAGTATTTTTAGAATTATTTCAAAATATAATATATAGAAGAGTATGCATGTTACCAATTTTAAAAAAGTGAAATTAAATTGATTGATATAATGGCAATAGTGAGATAGATATAGGTGCTAATTATATATAGTCATCCTAATTAAAATATAAAAATTGACTAATTCTAAATGAAGAAATAAATGATAAAGTAATTACCTTGAATCATACAAGGAATTATGTCTTTTCTCTCTCAAACATATGGATTTGAACATGTGACTAGAATTTCACTTGCAAGCCTAGGACAATGAGAGGAAACCCAGAAACCCTATTTTTCTATAAAGTAAATGAACATGATTTCATGGTACAAAAGTGTTAAGATAGTTAATGAGAAGATAGACATGTTGAAGTAAGACAATAGAAAATTTTTCCCAACTTCTTTGGAAGGTCTTAGTGAGCAGTTTTTTGATCTACAAACACAATTTGGATAACTTGCTCCTATATACAATAGAACTTGGTTTTCTTTGGGTTTGATGAGGTGTTTCCTTGGTAAAGCCTGATACTAAGGAATACAATTGAAAATTAAAATGAAAAACATGAATAAAAAGAAAGAAAAATGTAAATATTTACCTTGCTTGTAGAAAACCCTTATCAAAAAAGATTTTTGATGATTGTCTATTTTCAATGTCTAATGTGAAATGAAGGATGTAGGTAATCTCCACAAATGTAATGGATATACCAAAACAATATAATGAAGCCATGGATGTAAATGTTCATCAATGAAGAGTTTAATGAATGCTTCAATATAGATATTCTCCCTTGATGGCCAATGAAATGATAGATCTTTAAGAGGAAATGATCACAAAAGATGCTTGAATCTTGAATGCTTGATGGAAAATTTCTTTCTTGAAATTATGCCTTTAATTGATTATATGTCTATTATATTTCTATGGTATTGCTTGATTGTAAAAATGAGGTTCCTAGGCTTCCTTCTATACTAGTTTTTTGGTGCACAAACAAAGCAAGCCATCTAAGACACTCAATTTCTATATTTCCAAACCCAATAATAAAATACATCATGACATAAATTTCACAAAGAATAGGTCAACCTAGATTGACCTATTCCATAAAAGGATGAATTGGGTAGACCCATTCCAAGGTTGTCCCAAAAGGAGCTAACCTTTAGGTCTGAAAAACTATGCATGTGAAAATGCAAGAAGTAGACTAGAATAAGAGAAAGAGTTGATTGAGCACAATTCCATCCATAGTCTATAAGATCACTTAAGGGTAGCATCTAAAATATATTAAATATTTTTTTCATTCACTATAAGACAATACGAAGGGATAAGGATGTTCATTTCTAATTAAACAAACCAACTGACAAAAAAGATATCAAAGTTGAGATTTCTCATTGAAAGAATGATGATAATATTTTATCATGATATACTCTAAAATATAAATTGTATTTGTTCAAGGTTATCAATAAACAGAAAACTTTTATGTGCTAAGGTCAACTTTTCAACATCTCACACAAGCAAAATGGTAAAGAACCATAATGATGATGATGATGCATTGTACTATACATCCAATTTTATGTCTGCCCCAAATTTTACTATGCAATACATATATTTCAAAGGCCTTAGAAGAGCATGGTTGAGATCAATGAATAAAGTTAGAAATTTGTTCAATACAATTGAAAATTTATAGCTAATGTCTTTTTAAAAAAGAATTGTATTTTATTTTTTTATTTTTTTTGGGTGAGATTAGCAATGAAAGATGAAATAATGTTATAATTGATGTTGAGATTTTGGCAATGTGGCCTTTATCAAATTATAATAGGGAAAAATTTATTGAGTCAAACCACAACTTTTATGGTTATTACTAATATTCTGATGATATTTATTTTCATTTAACTAGTTAGGGGAATTCCTAAGACAAAAGTCAAGGATTTGTGTTGACAAGTCTATAAAAAGAATTTTCTATGGGACATGGAGAGATTTGTAAAAATATAGGCTTCAATTTGATGATTACATATCATTTGGACTCTTCTAATAGTGTTCTTTTTGTTCATGTAGAGATTTCAAATGTGAAAATGAATAGGAAGTACCAAATTATGCTTCTGAAACTAGACTCTATGTTTTGCACAAATAGGGTAGAGTGGTGGATACAAAATGATTGCTTCTCTATATCCAACCACATAGGGAAATTGATTAAAATCAAATGGAAAAAATAAGAAGTAAGTTGGAGTATGAAAGAGATCTTGCTTTCTATTTAAAACTAATAATAGAAAAATAATACATCTGGAAAAGTGAAATAAACTTCTACAACAAAATAATTTACTATTGTTTACAAAGTAAAATCTAGAACACTATTGGCTTGTATACTGACTATCTTTGCCTCAAGAAAACACTTCTCTATAATGTAATACAAAAAAAAAAAAACAAAAAAAAAAATGTAATGCTAAAACCTTTGTGTTGAAATAGAGTACCAAAATAGAACTATGTCTCAAGCAACAATTTCTCTATGAAACTAGTGGATGACTAGATTTTTTTTCCTCTTACTCTAATGAATAGGACCTAGTTGCTTCGTAAACATTCTCTGAGCTATTAATAATGTTGGAAACTTAATCACTAAGTTATTGGAGAATTTTAGAGACTTAATCACTAAGAAAACACTGAGGAACATCAAAAAGTAACTACTAAGGAATGGAAAGGATAAGATTAGATTGGATTTAAGGAGTTCAATAAATATTGAGCTACTAATAACTACATGAAGAAACTAAAAATTAAATGAACAACCTTAGTAGGATCCAAACAATTAGATTAGTTTCATAAATTCTAACACTCCCCCTTTGCATAAGCTAACAAAACAAGCTCATGTGATCATGTTTGATCCAAAACACCAATGCCTAAGTTTTTCCTTAACCCTTGGAAATTTAAAATGCATAAAGGCTTGGTGAACATGTCTTCTAGCTACTCCTTAGACCTAGAAAATTCCATATGTATTTCACCATGTTTAGTGTGTTCATAAATAAAATGATATCTAACCTCTAGGCATGATTACTTCTACCATGAAAAATAGGATTCTTTGTTCAAGTAATAGAAGAAATATTATCACATAATATGTTGCTGCTTCCACTCATTCTTCCTTCAAATCAACTAATATCCTTCTTAACCAAACCACTTGACACACTATTACATTTTCTTCTATATAGTCTACCTAAGTTATTGATTGAGAAACTATGGGCTACTTCTTAGAAGTTCAAGAAATCACACCAAAACCCATATGAAAAAACATAACCAAAAGTACTCTTTCTATCATCTAAACTTATAGCCTAATCATTATTTATACAACCAACCAAACTAGAATAATTTTCAATAGTATATAAAACACAATATCTTTTGGTTCCTTTCACATACATTAGAATTATTTTAACTTCTTTCTAATGAGTTTCTTTTGTAGTTTCCATAAACCCAAAAACCAAACTCACTACATGCATAATGTTAGGCATGGTTGCTATTAAATACATTAAACTTCCAACAAAACACTTACATAGTTAGATTTAGATTTTTGTTTCTTAGTCTGTATTGTGCTCAACACATACTATGTAACTTGACACTTGTATGCTTGATAATACTCAATCAATGATGATCTTGACTTGTATAGAAAATACTCCATGACCATACACTTACTCAGCTTCTATAGATATTAGTACATACTTAATTATGTACATGTGTTGCCCTATATAGAGTATCTCATTCATAGTGGCGACCATCTAACTCTACCTTTTAAATGATTAATTGTTTAAGTCTAATAGACAACAATTCTTAGAGATGCCCAAAAAGGTATGTGCCAACCTACGAAGCTCTACAATCTTATCCACTTTTAGATTGTAAAATATGACACATTGGATCATGCTAATAGAACTAAAGTTGAGAAGGCCATGATAGATATGATGGAAAGTAATATATTGGCTCCTAATGAAGTAGAAAAGATATTCCCATTTTTTTGTTCAATAGACTAAATAAAAGATGGGAACATGCTTCATCAATAGAGAAAGACATTATTGAAAGAATAGTAGCCAAAGTTATGCCTAATTTATCAAAGGAGAAAAGGAAACATTTTTGGAGAAGTATAGGAACTGATTTGTTCCTAAATCCATATTTTTTATGATTTTGCAAAATAAGATTGAATTTGTAGTTTAGTAGAATGAGTTACTATGGAAGAGTAGTTTCGGTCTATCCACTAAAGGAGTGGAATTAGATAAATAGATCAAAATAGTGACCATCGAAGGTGATCAAAGAGATGAAGGGAAATTAGGTGTGTCAAGTCTACAAGGAAACATTTCACCTATTCATTCTGATAGCCCCGACACTCTAGTTGCCAAGCAGGAGAAGCCATCAGATGTAGAAAACAAAATGAAAGAGGCAAAGGATTCAAATAAAGAAAAAAGTGTTGACATTTTTACCAAAGCTCAAGAAGAACCACATGTGTCAAAACCTTATATAGAAAAAAATAGGGAGAAAAATAAGACAGTGCCGAGTGGAATTATTGTTGTTTCTAAAACTGATATACAAGAAAGACTGAGTGGTGACATCCCCTTGATATCTCCAAAAAGGAGTGACGAGAAAAAGCACTATGTCCCCTAGTAAAGGAAAAGTAATAAAGGATAGATCTCTAAATATTCAAGTTAGTCTTGACAAAGTTATTGAGATACTGAAATGCAATTTGGAAAATCTCAATTTTGAATAAATAATCATCTTACAAGATATATTGGTGGAAAAAAAGAAATAAGAACAGATGAGAAGAAAACATCAATAGAGGAAATTCATATACATGATTTAAAGGATATGTTTGTTGACACATTTGATATACAAAATTTTTAATGGGCAAGCCCCAATTATTTACCATCTTGTACATATAGTTGAGAAAATAAATGTTGGAGATATAGAAGCAAATGAAAAACTAATGGCCTGGTCAGCCATGAAATTTGAGAATAAGGTTGTGGAGAAAGTCTCAACAACCATTGTTGAGCAAAAAGTTGCATTATACGAATGTGTACAAAATATAGAAGAACTTATACAAAAGGTGAAATATTTGTACAAATTTTTGTGTGATGTACCAAGATTCACTAATGATCTTAAGGTAAGCATCTAGCAAATTCATTTGACATGCACCAAATAAGAAACACCATTTCACTGCCAGGTTAATATAGGTCAATTTATTACAGTAAGTGATTATTTTCTTAAGGAAAATTGGTCAAGCTTTAGATAGATGATAACAATAAGACATCAAAATTTATCTCCATCCAATCGATTGATACCTCATTTTGGAAGTTATGCAACCAAAATTGAAGTCAATAAAAGATATTATTCAAGAAGATCATAATATTTCAGTTGTTGATAGTTTGATTGGTTTGGCAACTAGATTGGAGTTACAAAATCACATTTTGGAACTAGCTAGAATCACTTGGGGTCGTGCACTTTCTATGATTAACCAAGTTCACAAAACATTTATTGAAAACTATGGTATCATTCCACCCATTCAACCCCCATAACAACCATGAGTGAAAAAAAAAAGGGGAAATAAGGTAGAATGAAGGGGAAAATAGAATGAAGTAGAGATCAGAGTTAAAAAAACAAGTAGGATCTAATATTGAAATAGTTAGACTACATAGAGTCATGTACATATATGTATTGTTATATTGATTGACTATTCTTTTTTTTTTAATTCAGAAAAACATTTCTAGTTCTATAAGAAGTAAGTCATAGGTAGAGGGAGATAATTTTGGTATCTCTAAATATTGTTGTCTATTAGTGTCAGAAACTTAGTCATATACTAGGCTAAGTCATACAGTCATCACTACAACCAAGCTTCTATATATAGGCTAATTCATGAGATAGACTTGTAAATAAAAAGACATGTACATGTCAAGCTTTATAGGAGTTGAGAAAATATCTAGTTGCTAAGTATTTTAAGTATGTTGAGTCTAATGATTCTCAAGAAATTTGAACATATTAAAGTCAACTTACATAGAAGGTACTAAGCAAAATAGAGATCGACTAACAATAGCATGTACAATGTATGTCAAGTATTAGAGACAATAAGTTTTAAGAAATGTTGAATTGACATTCAAGTCAAAAACGATGAAAACTTCAAGGTAAGCCATTTTAGGCCAACATGGAGAAGATATTTAATATTTTTGGTGGTTGTTATAGGGCTTATTACACATTTTATGACATGGATTACAAGTACCTATAAGCATTGATCAACCAATTTGATAATGAGGTAAAAAAAAGAGGGGAAGAATCTAGAATTTTTTTAATGAAATCTTTAAATAGAGCACTCGAAACCCTAGTTGATACATGATGAGAATATGATGTAGTAAGCTATTTGTGTGATCATATAGTAGATCAAATGTGATAGTGTAAACATTGCATAGGTGGTAAAATAGTTTTGTTATTGTAGAATAGAGGAAGTGACCTTGTCAAGAAGTGAAGATAGTAAAGCTATATATCAAATGAGAGATTGGATTAGATTGAAGAACAGAGATCCAAAATATTTTTTAGAGAAGACTAAGGGTTATACCTACTAAATCAATTTTAACAGATTGAGTTAGGGATAATCTCTTAACATGGTGGTCTTAATGGATCTTTTTAAATCTCTTAATTGAATCCTTAAATTTTTTAAGTATAAAATCTTGTCATAGGGTAAAACCTAACATTCTTAACATTCTTTAATAGGGTAGGCTTCTCATAGGGTTGATCATCAAATATTGTCAAACATTGTGACCCTAATAGGTTAACTTTATTACTATAGTAGTGAAGATTTATGGGTGTCATCCCCACCCTAGTTTTCCCTTCACCTTGGAGGGTTTTTGAGAAACTAAATCTTTGTGTTATGTGCTTACATTTCATGCATGTGATTGATAGATTAGATATACATACTATAGTTTGATTTTAAAAGTTATGTTATGCATGGATTAGACATTAGATATGAGATGGTAAATGTAGTGAATGCAATAGAAGTATTGTTCAAAGTAAAGAGTGTTATAGATCCTAATTCAAAATATCACCATACAAATATGAACAAACAAAATTGTTGGAAATAACAAGTGGGAAGATTTACTTCTAAGAAGGGAGGGGGGGTGGGGCGGAGCGGGGGGTGGTGGGTGTGAATAAGAAGTAACTAACTTTAAACTTTTCTAGTTATTTTAAATAAAACCATTCACATGCATTCAATCTATCTAATGAACTTGAAAGTAAAGAAATGCATGAAAATAGACAGCACAAAAATTTGGTAACCTAGAAACCCTCCAAAATGAGAAGTTAAAACTAGGGTGGGGATGAAACCAACACAATATCACTATAGTAATGTGTAACTATTCAAGGTTACACTGTTTGACCACTTCTAATGGTCTACCCTGTGAAAGGCCTATCTCGTTAAAGACTTTACACTATGTTAAAAATAACCTAATTCAAGAATGTCACTACCCTACTAAAAGTAGGACTGGCTAAAGGATTTTTGTACATTCACTTGAAATGCCACTCTATTAAATGATTTACAAATGGCTGCTAGGCCAACCTAAGTCCATCAGATTTCCGTATCTAATACAATTGCTAGAGAGTATTAGAAAAGCCTTTCACTTGATAGGTTTGTAATCTTCAATTTTTGATTCTAGATCCTTGTTCTACTTTATCACTTTGATCATTTCTTGATCTAACTTGTTACGTTGTGTGATTTTGACACTTTTTTCTTCATCAACTAGATTTTGCAATGTTGCTCTTCTCTTTCACTAAGTCTCTTACCCTTCTGAATTTTACTATAGTTCACCCATACACTTCTCTCATCCAGACATACAATGGAGTATTGATATCCTTTTAAATATTTCAAAGACTGGGTTAGGTGTGAATCTATGATCAACATTAAATCTTCATTTCCCACTCATTCCTTGCAATTTTTGTATTGGTTGCATGCCTTCTCCATTTTTCTTATTGGTTGCATACTGATTCCATAGGTAATGTGAAATATTCATTCTTATCTTCAAGATCCTTTGAGATTCATCCTATGTCGTCTCTAGAAATGGTTTACATCTAAGTTTGTAAAGGCACAAACTCAAATGCTAATTCTATGTTACTCAACACATACTAGTTACTAATGTTTGGCACATATAGAAAAATTGGCTCACTTGGCTCCTATAGCAATTATGTTTCATTCGACATCTATAGTGACTTGACACTTATACTTTTCTCAGTACTTGAGCTTTACTTAGCACCTAAAGACTACTTGTCACCTAAAGTTCACTCGACACATATTGAATTCTCTCGCTTGGTATACACTGTAGCTTAGCCTCTGTATTATACTCGACAATGTCTTGAGAATTTTGTTAAGTGTGTTGACACTCAAATGTCAAAATCAATATAAGGCCAACAATCTCACCCTTTGGCATGAGTGGCAAAAACACTTAACTAAAGATCTTGTAACTCCCCCTAAGTTGTTGTGCCATTTCCATTCTTGTAACCAAAATTCTTGTGTTGAATATGTCTCATGCTAATACTAATACTCTTTACCTTATTTGCATTTGTATACCCTGTTCTCTAAATTTACTCCCTTTTTCACACCTCTTTGCATCCTTTTTTCTTTATTGCTTCCTAAAAGTGTGAATTGGAATATCTCCCCCTTTGGATATTCTTTATTTCTTTCATCAAAGAATGTATTATGTAACCATTCTTATTCACATCTCCCCAATTATTGAATTGTACTCCCCCATAAGTATATTCTCCCCCTTATTTTTTCTCCCCCTTTTTGACACTTATGTCAAAGGATCCTAGGGATGAATAGAAAACTTTGCAAAAAATGTTTTATTTACCTCTACAATCATCTTGAGAGAAGCATCCCAATTGTCTAAAGCTATCTCCAACGACTTGTTTTGGATGGTTGTCTCTATTGCAAGATGAACAAGGCCTTCTAAAGTAGAAAGATTTGGGTCTTTCTTTAGTAAATTTTCTACATAGGCCTACTCCTTATGAAGTACTTATAGATGTGGAGTTATGAAGGATTGAATTTTCATCAACTTGGCCTTAATGTTGGCCTCTTCAGTTATCAACACAACTAATTCTTTCTATGTGTGAAGCACAGCTACAAAATGCTTCTCACTCTAACTTGGATATTTTGGCAGTTGAGTGCTATAAATATTTAGATTTCTCTCCAAGCTCATTATCCTTTGGCTTTTTTCTTACATGAAATCTAATGAATAACATAACTTGGTGTACAATGAGAATAAATTCTCAAGTACTTTCTTCACTTTTCCAATTTTCTTGGCCAATTCAACCTATGAAAGCACTATTTCACTTAATATCTTCTCATTCACTTTCATCTAAAATTTCTTTTCTAACCATTCTAATAATTTGACATTAGTTTCTAGGTCCTCATTTTGTACCTAGTCCACAATGTTGGATAGTTTCTCCATTATGGGCTAAGCTTCATTACGTACTTGCAAGCTAAATGCATCAAGAAATATTTCTTTGATCTCCACTAGTGCTTGCTTCTTCCTATACTCATTTTTGAGTATCTCTTGTCTCTTCCTCCTTTCTAGTGCCTCTTGCACTTCATTTATCTATTGTAGGTTCATGATTCTTGAGTCATAGCTTGGTATGACTATTTCTTCATCAAGTGTAGGGTCTCTATAGTGAATTACCCTTGCAACCTTAGTAGTGCTTGAGCCTGGTGTTGATATTTTTAGTGGTATTGCATTAGTGCTTAGCTTCTTATGAGGGGTCCCTGAGGTAGGCAAGTTTACCAATGTTTGTATTGCCTCCTATTCCTACGGAATTCTCTCTACTTTTGTCCCCTCTCTTCTACTACCTTGATCAATGATAACAATTTGTGGAGGTGCACCTTGGATTTATGCTATAGGGACATCCTATCTTGTTTGTTCCTTTGATTGCTCCTTGGCAATTGTTGTAACCTTTATTATAGAATCAACCTTAGCAATTTTATCTTCTTCTTCCTTCTCTTTAGGTTGATTTATTGTAGCTATGGAAAGTTGTGTAGTTTATTCTTGTGTGGTTTCCTTTTCCCTTTTTATTTCTACTATAGTTTTCTGTAGTTCACCAACACTCACCAATAATGGATTTGTGCAAAGTTGTGCTTGTAATGTTGATTGGTGAAGGATCTTCTTAAGATCCTCTATAGTTAAAGGACTGATATTTTGAGCTAAAGTATTAGGAACATTTTATACAGTTACTATATATGCAGGCATTTTGTGTGGAGGGCTTGGTGGTGGTAGGTGGGTGTCTTGGACACTCTATTGTTCCTACTGCTCTTTAGCTATTGCCTCTTCACCATGTGTTTCCTCCACTATCTTTTCTTCTGTTTATTTCTCTCCTTCATCTTTTTCTTTCTCTCTTTCTTCCTCTTTTTCATTCTCTTCTTCTTCTTCTTCATTATTCCTACCTCAAATGTGTCTTCCTATCCTTCTTTTATAGTTGTCAAACCATATATTAATTTCCACATCTGTGTGGACTTTTGGATAACATTTTCTATTTGATTTTGCAAAATATTGAAGGCTCTATATTTGGGCACAAATTTGCTCCCATTTTTCTTATTAGCCTTTATTATTTGACCTTTAGTAAGGTTTGGCATTACATGAGCCAATGTAGACTCCCTTATTTCTTTCTCCATCTTAAGATAGTAATGACATTTATTCTCCACTAATGAGCTTAACTCCTTAGACATTGAAGTGTCTAGTTTAAGTGGAGTCATCTTGAATATAGCCATCATAGTGTAGATGAATTCTTCCACTATGCTGTGTTGTTCCTTTGAACACTTATTAAAATCTATGGTCTTGAGACTAGAAAAATATGCATTATCTCTAATATTATTGGAAATATTTTCTAATTTAGATGTGGTGGAGTCTCTTACTGATCTAAATTGTTCTTCATCAAACTATGTTCTCTCCTAGTCTGATTCTAGAGGTGCAACATACTTCCTCCTCTTTCTCTATTCTAGAGGTTTTGCTTGCTCTGTTGCCTTTTGTTTTCCCTACACCTTTGCCCCCTATGTAGTAGCCTTGGTGCCAACCATTGTAGTTGGCTTGGCTTGGCTTGGCTTTGCACATTTCTTCTTATTCCCTTTAGGTTGGGAAACTAGCTAGTTCTGAGCTTTCCTTTTCTATGGCTTAGCCTTTGGAGCTTCTTGCTCAACACCTTCTTCTTCATCTACATCTTCTCCCATACCTTGGGTTAGGGAAATTGGTCCATGATCTTCCTCCTCTTCACCACCCTTTCCATCTTCAAATTCTTCCTTTGCTTCTTCTATGACACCTTCTCCAAATTTTCCCTTTAGCTTCTTAAGAAACTTGTCTTTCTTCTTCAAAGTGGAGGCAGTTTTCAACTCCATAACCACTTTGGATCTCACCACATAATAGGTTCCAAAATGTGGTGCATCCTTGTCAATTTCCTATACTAATAGTGTAGTTATTGCAACTATTGCTTCATCTATATTTATGTTATACCCAAGATGTCTAAACCATCTCACTCTTGGTATGACCACTTTTATGTATGTGTAATCAATATCTACAAGAAAAAAAAAAATCATTTACATATTTCTGTACCAAAGAAACTAGAATTGTAAGCCTCTGCTTCGTTGATTTCTTAAAATCTTCAAAATAACTATTCATCAAGGTCTCAAAATTAGCTCCCATCTGCTCTATATATTCATTGACTTGAGCTATGATTGACCTATCATTCCTCCATGCCACTTTACCAAAAGAAGGGAATTTTTTTTTTAAATAAAAGAAAATACATATTAAGATTGCACCAAATTTACATTGTGCTCCCTTTGTTCTCCTGATTGTTGCCAGATTTTCATTTATCTGTTGTAGCTACAGCTTTGCAAGATCATATGTATGATCTTTCTTCACCAGTTTGTATCCTACATCTACTAGGATACAAGGTACACTGTTGAGTGTGGTAGACTAGTCATTTTTTTTCAAATGACCTTTACTACAAAATACACTAGAGGGTCTTGGATTGTGTCAACTGTCATCCCTCTTTTAGTCCACTTTGCACCTGTATTTTTTTCAATTGCTTCCTTCCCATCACTCCTAAGAGTCTTTGGCCGATCTAGGGTTGGGTACCTTGTCACTCTATGAACAATTCTCTTAGTGGTTTTGATACGACCATCTTCTAACCACAAAATAGCATCATGCACTTGGTTCAATACTAATCTAATCCATCCTATCTTAAAAATTGTAGGGAAATCTATGAATCGCATTAAACCCTTCCTCTCAACAATTTTTTATTTGTCCTTCAGTACTACATTTTTGAACAATTTCTCATATGCCTCTGTCATTTTAATGTCACCTATGGCTCATATCTTGTATTTATAACATTTCCTTACGTCTTGAACCATTACAACTTTTGGGGGTATAATGGAAAGGGCTTCGGCTAGGTTGTTCTTGTATGCAACCTCTGGGATTGGGCAAAAACTAGGTTGCCTAAACTCCTTGGACTCTAGTTGAACTTCAAATGTTTCCTTCTCATGAGATTTTCTTGAGCTAGATGCCATTTTTCACAAACTAGGGTTTTAGCTCAAAGAAAACATGAAAATCTATAGCTCAGCATAGTCATAAATACCTTAAAATTGATTGAATCATGCTTGAAATGCTATTGAAATCTTTGTATATGCTGGATTCCCTAGTTGGGATTCACTCTCTGCTCTTTCTCATCCTTTCTCTACATTCTCAATGAAGAAAAATGAATGAAAATATGATATTATACCCTATTTTCATCACATTTAATGCTCAGTACATTTACAACTATCCACTCATCTTTTAAAGAATTATACTTACTCATCTTCCACTGAGATTTCTTCTTCACTCAGCCTCCTCTACCAACTCAGCTTGTACTGATCATTCGGCTTATGTAGTCTTTGGAAATCAAGTTAGCTTGTATTGGATTTTACTCAGTATCTAAGGGAAACTTAGCTACACTTATGTAATCTTTAAATTTTAACTTTCCACTTTTATTCATGACGATCTATTCCTTTTTTTTTGGTACTTTCTTTTCTAGGAACTAATGCATGATGAAACTTTGTAAATCAGTCCCTTGTGCCTTCTCTTTCTTAGTTTGATGAAGTGTGACCTATGTTGGAAATGAGAATGAAGTAACTGAGAGGGGGAGGGGGTGAATCAGTTACTACAAAAACATTTCACAGTCCCTTAAATGTCTAAAAGTTTGATCTATTTTACAGATTACTGAAACTTGATATTGCAGCAAATAATAACAATCATTAAGAACTGATATCAAAACAATTCAGCAAACTCAAACACTAGAGACACTAGATTTAATGTGGAAACCCAATATGGGAAAAGCCACCAATGTAACTAGTTACTATTTTTCACTCTTCTGAAGTGAGACCTGTTAGGAGCCAACCCTGTTAAAGGTTACAAAAACACACTATTATGTGTGACCCTGTTAGAGGATTTAAACACTCTATTAGAAGTGGCCTTGCTAGAGGTAATTAGAACAATTCAACTGAATTGTCACCTTGTTAGAGGATTTACAAGATGACTGTTAAACCAACTCTGTTAAGAGATTTGGATTCGCTACTGCAAAGGTTATAAAGAAACAATGAAGTGACCTGAATAATATGCAACTTATCTTTTGCTGATTATAGATCTCTGTTTGGTTTGATTGGATCCTTACTGATCAAATACAGCTTTACAGCTCCTTTAATCCTTCATCAGGATTCGCTCAGTCTCCTCTTATCCAAGTATTTGCTTTCGCATCCTTGCTTCTCTTGTTCTTCACTTGTTTTTACACCTTTTTCTCACACATTTTTACAACTTGAATAACTCTATATATATTTTTTAGATTATCAAGTCGGCTCAAATAACTTGGAAAACAATTATTCCAACAGTTGGCTGAATTGCAAGATTTAACAAATCCCTTTACTGGCCGACCCAGCACGGTAAAATCTTTTCAAAAATAATTCCTGTGTTAACCAACTGAGCCTGGTTAATACAGAGAATTTTGTGAAATCCTTCAGTCACCGAGTGAACTCGGTAAGCACTGAGTTCCTTGTGATGACCGAGTGAGCTTGGTGAAACTGACTCCACTTTGATGACCGAGTGAGCTCGGTGAAAACTGACTTCTCCATCTTCCCTTCGATGACCGAGTGAGCTCGGTGAAAACTGACTTCTCCATCTTCCCTTCGATGACCGAGTGAGCTCAGTGAAAACTGACTTCTCCATCTTTCCTTCGATGACTGAGTGAGCTCGGTGAAAACTGACTTCTCCATCTTTCCTTCGATGAC
Organism: Cupressus sempervirens; assembly: GCA_028749045.1. NCBI lineage: Eukaryota > Viridiplantae > Streptophyta > Pinopsida > Cupressales > Cupressaceae > Cupressus > Cupressus sempervirens. Next base: position 866,569,489 of record CM053789.1, read on the forward strand.
CGAGTGAGCTCGGTTAACTGAGATTAAAGACTGATATGACATTTTGTGTGACATCAAGGACAACACTATCCAACAACCTCTTGACCTCTTAGGTGATGTGATCCCTTCATTTGATGTGCTAGCCTCATATTTCTTCTTCGATGTCTTATTCATTTGTCCTCTGATGTGTTCAACATCTACCTTCTCTTTAACTTTTTCATTCTTTGAGTTGGGTACCTTTAACTTTGTTGGGCAATTCCTGCTGATGTGACCAATCTTCAAGTAACTAAAGCATGTTGTTTTTCTCTACCATTTTCTATAATTCCCTCTAAAATGTGTCCTTATGAAGTTTTTAGGAATGTGTCCATATTCTTGATAGTAATGATAGCTATACATGGTGTTGTAATCCCAATTATAGTGATGACCATGGTTACCTTGTCTTGTTGTCTGATTTGATGTCTACATAGGCTTTGATCTGCACTCAAAAGCTCTATGTCCATACTTCTTGCAATTTTAGTAGTGACCTTCAAATTTTGGTGTTCTGACAGTCCTAGTTCTGTAGTTATGTGCTTGATGTCCTTGTTTTTAACACTTATAACAATAACTTATATTCTTAGGCTTTTCATGCTAATGAGCATTCTTAATTCATCATACATTAGAAGTATGTCCCTTTTTACCATAGAAATGACAAGTAGGTTTAGTGTTCGTACCTTTGTTACTCCTTTCTTCTACAGTCTTGGAGGACTCTCCTTGTTTAGTGCTAATGTAACCTAGTCTTGAAGTATCATTACTAGCCCTTGGTGATTTTAATAGCTTTTTAAAGTACTTGATGGCCTCATTAGGTTTTTTGAAGATTTATACAATCTCCTTTCCTCTTTTCAAGTCATTTTGCAGTTGTTCATTTTGCATCTTCAGTGTAGAGATCTCAATGTCCTTGACATTTAGTTCATGATGTGCATTCATTATTTGACTCAAAGTGCCTAAATGCATGTTTGAGACACTTTCAAGCTCAATTGACTTCTCTTCTATTCTTTTGGGAAGGTATCTCTTGTCTTCTTCTAGCATAGCCTTTTCTTTAATGGTTCTTTTCTTCTATTCAATTACCTCACAAAGCATCATGCTTTGTGATTCTTGTTCAAGCTTGAGTATTCTAATTTCTTCTGGTTGAGCTCTATTCTTCTCCATTAGGTTTTATATTGCTACATCAAACTCTTTGGAATCTCCATTTGAAAATAGATTTGAGGTGTCAATCTCCTTATACTGTGTGTCATTCTTAGCTATGGCAATCTCTTTTCTTCTTTTTAAGGATTTCTTAAGTTCTCCTCTAGCCTCTTCCAAAGAATGTAAAGAAAGTTGTATATCAATTGCCTAATTCTCTATGATCTTCCCAAGTTTGTAAACTTCCATTTCTAGATCTTTTCTCCAAGTTGTAAGGCTCCTTCTTGTGAGAACTTAGCTCTGATACCAATTGCTGGAATTAACAAGTGGGAAGATTTAATTCTAAGAATGAGAAGCAGGGGGGGTGGCATGAATCATAAGTAACTAACTAACTTTAGCCTTTTCTAATTATTCTAACTAATACCATTTGCATGGATCCAATCTATCTAATGAATTTGAAAGTAAAGACGTGCATGAAAATAGACAACACACAAATTTGGTAACCCTGAAGCCCTCCAAAATGAGAAGGTAAAATTGGGGTGGGGATGAAACCCACAAAATATCACTGTAGCAATGTGTAACTATTCAACGTTATAATGTTTGACCACTTCTAATGGTCGGCCCTATGAAAGGTTTGTCCTATTAAAGACTTTACACTCTGTTAAAAGTGACCTAATTAAAGGATTTCACTACCCTACTAAAAATAGGCCTAGCTTAAGGACTTTTGTACATTTAGTTGGAATACCACCTTGTTAAAGGATTTACAAATGGCTGCTAGGCCAACCTAAGTCTATAGGATTTCCATATTTAATACAATTGCTAGAGAGTATTAGAAAATCCTTTGACCTGATAGCTTTGTAATCTTTAATTTTTGATTCCATATCCTTGTTGTGCTCTATAACTCTGATCCTTGCTTGATCTAATTTGTTACTCTACGTGGTTTTGATACTTAGTTCTTCATCAACTAGATTCTGCAATGCTACATTGTTCTTTCACTATGTCTCTTACCCTTCTAAATTTCACTATAGTTCACCCATACACTTCTCTCATCCGCACATACAATGGAGTTTCAATCTCCTTTTAAATATTTCAAAGACTTAAGGTTGGGTATGAATCTACAATTAATATTAAATCTTCATTTCTCGATTATTCCTTGCACTTTTCTTATTGGTTGCATACTAATTGCACAGGTAATGTGAAAGATTCATTCTTATCATCAAGATTATTTGAGATTCATCCTATGTCAGCTCCAAAAATGGTTTACATCTGAGTTTGTGAAAGCACAAAATCATATGGTAATTCTATGTTACTTGACACATACTAGTTACTAATGCTTGGCACATATAAATAAATTGGCTCACTTGGCTCCTATAGAAACTCTTTTTCACTCGTCATCTATAGTGATTGGGCATCTATACTTTGCTTAGTACCTAAAGACTGGTTGGCACCCAAAGTTCACTTGGTGCCTATTGAATTCTTTGGATTAGCATAAATTATAGATTGACTTTTGTATTATACTTGGCATTGTCTTGAGAATTTGGTTAAGTGTGTTGACACTCAAATGTCAAAACCAATCTAATACCAACAACAATATCATTAGATATTTTAACTAGGGAAATCCTTGATCAGAGGGAAAACTCCAGTGGGCATAGTACCCAAAAAATGATTTACTAATATATAATTTCCCTGTAAGAGGATTGAGTCTATTAGGAGACAATGAAATAAATTCAATACATATCAGTCCCTATTAGGAGACTTTGAATCTGTGTTAGCAAATACCAAAAATATTAGGAGTTGTGGAGGGAAGATGGACCCACGTTCCAAACAAATTTTGGGGCAAGACCACTGAACCCACTGTCCAATTTGCCTCTATATTATTCCTTTAAGAATAATAGAAATGAAACTAATCTCATCATCTCAAAGGGTAAAAGCACAAACCTGTGTCACCTTTTATAAAGCAAAAGTGACATCAGAATTTAAAGCCTTCAAATTTAATGACATAAAAGTGGCATTTGTGCTTAGAATTTGAAGATGATGTAAACTAATGAAATGTGTAAAACTAGATGAAGTTTTTGTCCATCATTTGATATTTTTTAATTGAGTGAAAATTTTATCTATTTTTTAATTTTTAAAGTCTATTTTTAATTTTTTTTTAAATACTGAAAATATAGAGTTTTTTCCCCGTCCAAGAAATATATGCAAATTTTCATATTTTGGTCTAATTTTGGGAAATGTTAGAGTCAACATGTATATCTAGTGCACCAAAAATGAAAAATTGAAATTTAGCTAATATTTTTCAATTGGTCAAAGTCAAAGTTATCCAAAATTGACAGTTTTTTTCTCCCATCTTACTTTTTCCATCAAATCTACATATTTTTTTTTAAAAATTACATATTCTTGAAGAAGACTCTCTTCTCTAGTGAAACATTAAAAAATAATAATTTTTGAACATGATTTACTATTTTTTTCTTATTTTTGAATAGACATCTTCCTCAATCTTAAAATACCTACTTGTAATATTTTCAAAATTATAACATATTATCCATAATCAAAATAATAGAAAAACTATATAATCATAATCTTGACTCTAGGACCTACAAAACTATATTTTAGTTTTTTTTTAAAACTTCAATTTAGTAAGTCAAATTGGCCCTCAAAGTGAGAAGTTTGGAGTAGTTCTTATTTTTGCTTGTGTTGTTGCCACCTAAGATGCCACATAGATAGTTTTGGCCACCACCCCTAGGCTTATAAAATTGTCATCAACCACTTTTTCTCTATTTTTAATGATATTTTGAGTCATTTGATACATGGGGTTTATGGTCAAAACCCTTTTGGCTAGAAGTGTTTTGGCCATAACCTTGCATGCCACATTGATGAGGAAGCCTGCCACGTATGTATGGCCAGAATATGTTCGGCTACATAACCGTTATAGCTAGAACTATTTCAGCCGTAACCCCTCCAAATATCACAAATGGTGACACAGATTTGTGCTTTCACCCCAAACTCTTTCTATTTTCTCTTATTGTGTCAATACTACAGGAAGTACTTCTCAAATATTAATGGAAAATCTCTAACATCACATCACAATGGTTCCTTTGATCAGTTACTCACATTTACCAACTTCGAATATGTAATTCAAGTTTTCTTATAACTCATACCCTTTCTTACTTCATCATAAGGAAAATGACTTTCCTTTATACCATGTCCTCAAAAATAACTCATTGAATTGGCTTCAAGGTTTTCAAGTTAATTCCAATAGGACCTCATTAAGATAATACAATTTATTAGATCTTTTTAGAATTAAAAATTATTATTGACTCACAATTTTCACAACTTTTCATAGGTGAAACTTCAAGCCTCATGCACTCATGACCTATTTGTTTGGTGTTCTCATCTTAGGTATTTTGTTTAGCTTTTGTTTCTAGTTTCTTTTATTCCATGTTAGTTAGCTATGAATTTGAATTCATTATTCCTGATTTCTCTTTGTTCTTGCTTTTTAAAAAGCTTGATGTTACTTTTACTATTGGGTTTAGGCCTCTTCCCACTTTATATAATTATGATATTTTATTGAACCCACAAAATTTTTTATACATATAATTGATACATGAATTACATATATACATATAAATAGTAGTTTGAATTGCAAAAAGATGAATAAAATATTGTGGATATGTTTTATTGAAAAAATAACAACACCATATTTTCTAAATTTGGATTCCTAAGATTCTCAACTACTAACAAAGAATAACATAATTTATATGGCTCTATATAATGAATAAAATTGATATAAATATATTAAGAGGCCACTAGGAGGAGGCAAAGATCTGACATAATTTCAAATAAATCTAGAAAGATAAAAAAAAATGAGGAAAGAAATGACAACTCAGAAGAGATAGATTCAAATTCTAAGTGCAAGGGTGGTGTAGAAAAAATAACCCATGCTAGGTAGAAGAAGAAGTTAGGAGGAACCTTTACATTGACGAAAAGGAGGACTCCCCCCCCCCCAGGAAATAGAAGACACCTTCAAGAGAAAAGACACCCATGTGTTGGTTAGCTTTACTATGGGCATAGTTGATCTCACAACCAATGAAGTTAGTTTTGGTACCAATGATAACTCTAATGATTGGTACTCTTCTTTGGAAGCCTAAGAAGGACCCACTTATTCCCCCTCCCTTGGAGAAACCCCATGTTCATCCTTCGATCCCTTTTTACTCCTCGTGTGTACCCCTCTATGACGAACCCCCTCACACCCATGAATTTGGATTAAAACCTTTCAAATAGGTCAAAGTTGAATTAAAAGATATGTGGATCAAACTAGAAAAAATCAAAGAACCTAGTGATCAATTTTAACTTGAGGTTCACCACTCTAGTGGAACTTTGTGTAAAGGTCATGCATTATGTGGAAACAACTCTCTAGCTTCTTCAACAAGAGAAGAAAGGAGGTAAGCCACAGAAGAAGGATGGGAGTACCAAGAAAATCTATAGATTCCTATCAGATGGTTGGTTAGATGTTCTACTTGAGAAATCAACTCCTCCTGATGAGAAGAAAGAATGATTGCTTGGCCTCAATCTATGCTTTTAAAAAAAATAAAAAAATTATGATGGTTAATTTAGGGCCCTATGTAGCCAATATAAAAACTTAGTTAATGGACTTTAGTTCTATTAGTTTTTTTTTCTATTTTGTGGCACTTGTTGGCTACTTGTATGTCATTATGGCCTATCACAGTTTTGATAGTAGTTTTGAACACTATCGTATCTAATTTTTGTTTGTTTTTTAATGTTAATTGATTTCTAGTGCATTATTTTTTATTCTAGTCAGTGAGTTTTGTGTCATCTAATAGTGTTTCTTTCACCATAGTTTTTTTTCTACTAATCAAATTACTCATTTTTTACTACCATTAATATCAAGAACATATTAACAGTACTTTTATTTATGAAAATAAAAACCCTTCTTTGCCTTTATTGCCAAGAATTAAAAAAATTAATTATAAATTGAATTGAATGTGGGCTTTGCTATTATGAAGGTGCTTTCATTAAATCATTTAGTATATTTCAAGAATTATTCAAAACCTCATTGAAATCATTTAACATCTTTTTTACAACCAACTTAACCTTTATCTCCATGTGGAGAATCAAACTTTGGGAACATTATATAATAAAGTAGTTATAAAAATATCTTTATTTTAAAAAGTTTGATGTGTATGATTATTAACCTCATTTGTGGTTGTATCAACCTGCATTCCAAATTCCTCTTTCATTTCTCCTAGTTCCCCTTTCTTAAGTGGGTTGAAAAATTAAGGATCCCCTATGCTATCATTTTCTCAAATTAACCCTAAGATGAAGCTTGATTTGGAGTTGTATGAGGTGGCTTTGGATTCTACTAGAGAAGGAGACACTCTAATAGAATTACAGCAAATCTGATAAGAAAAAGGGTGTAGATAAGTTGGAGAGTCTAGAAGAGGTTGATTCAAACTCCATGTGTAAGGGAAGTGTAGAAAAGGGAAAAAATGCAAGATAAAAATATAAATTTGGGAGGTACCTTTACATTGAGGATGAGAAGTAGGAAGCTACTAAGACTCCCCAAAAGATGGAGGAAGCCTCATAGGAGAAAGATATATCTTATGTGTTGGTTAGATTAAGTTTGGACATGGTGGATCTCATCACCAACAAGAATGCCCTGGGCACTAATGACAATTCTCCCTTGACTATCACTTCTACTCTCAAATACAAATAATTCCTTTTCTCTCCACTTTCTACACATTTATTTTTCATTTCTGTGATGGTTTTATCATTACACATTTGTTTATTTGTTTATTGATAGACCTTACACCAATTACTATGTCTGCAAGTATCATAGTAGAATATATAAAATGGACAATTTATTTTAATTAAAATATGCAATGTATCAATAATTGTTCATATTTGTACTTAAATATAATATATCATGAATTTTGCTCAATTTTTAAATAAAAACTTAATTGCACCTTAGTAAAAAACATATTACTAACAAACAATAGTATGTTAGTATATCTGTTAGCTAATTGGATTAATATGTGTTTAGTCCATTTCCAAAATTAAATAGTTCCCATTTAATAAGCATGGTAGAGACAAAAGCCAAGTCACAGTTGTGCAAGTGAAAGAAAAGTTTATTATAATCTCACCTATTTCGACAACATATAAAACTGGACAAAAACTGAAATTCATGACTATGGAAGGAAAGGGACATGGGTTGGTTCACACTGTCGTCAAAGCAAACATTTAAATGAAGCTTCTTAAACACAGTTAGTCTGAATTGGTTGAATGGTCTTAAAAACATTACGAGCGAGCTTCTTGACATGCCAAAATCTATATCCCCACACTATAAACTAAAAATAGATTTCTTCCACGAAATATGGAAGATGTTTCTGAGTAGAAACTCACATTCTCCTCATAAATTGTGTTTACTATTTTTCATTGTTGTGAAGAGGACGCTAACAGTGGTCGATTATCTATAAACTATATAAATACCCACCAAACATTAATAGAGAAAGGAAAGAAGGAAAAGAAAGAAACGGTGGATATCCATTTAAATATTCTGAAATCATATTGCTAGTTCGATATAACAATATTGTTAGTTTTAGGAGTACTGTGGGCTGGATAGTTAATGCCTTTAAAAGCCTTGCGAGAAAGAAAAATCTTATTGTGAGCATTCTTATTATTCAAATCTCATTTTCTTGCAATCTCGTTTTTTGGGTTTGTGGTTTTATCCGCTGTCCGAATTCCATGTTCTTGGAGAGAAAATTTAGGGTTGAAATGGGTCATTTTCAGATCATTGATCAAGCTTGAGTCATATGGAGTTGCTCTTATATTTATTTAGTATTCGCACTACTAAGTTGCTGATATAACATAAATGAATGCTAATTAGATCTATGACGTGTACTGATAAATTTATAGCAGTGATTATGAGAAAGTCAGTTTATTTAATTGCAGGAAGATATGGTGCGAAGCTGTAGTTTGTTGGAGTGAGAGAGAGGGAAGTGAAGAAGGGGCCGGCCATGGAGTCCACATGAGGACCAAAAACTTGTCCGATACATAAACGAGCATGGCCATGGTAATTAGAAAAGGGTGCGATAGATTCTATTCTTACGCTATGGTTTAGCTAATGGAGGATGATCCTTGAAACAAGTTGAATGAATTTCGTTCAAACTTGTTGGACCTTGGACCTCATATAATTTGGTAGATTCTTGAATTTTATATTAGTCGTGAACAACTAATAATGTTAGGTGGGATATCTGGGAAGGAAATATTATACATATAGAGTTTAATTATTTTATCACTCTAGCTAATATTTTTCAAATAATTTTCATTAATATTATATAAATTTTAAAATTAAATATTAAACATTTTTGGTCTTGTTTTTCTTATGACATTAATAATATCTATATCTAAAATAAATTTTGTTTTTTTTTTTGTTCTTGATCTATATTGTAAATTAAGAGAATAGAAAATTTGGACTATTTCTTGTCTAGTTATAACAAAAAACAAACATATATTACCATGTCTTCATGTCCAAACAATTATAATTCTAAATTTAATAAAGACTAAATGTATAATGAATATTTCAGTTGTTCTATTTATATTATTCTAAATTCTATTAGAAGCTCTTCAAAGATAATAGTTGTGGCATTACATAATATTATTTCTTAATTATTTTTAGGATATATTATATTTTAAATCAATAATATAACATTAGTGATGTTGTGTAAAGTGATCTATAATGGATTTCAAATAGGCCCTTGGTCTACTGGAGAAGTTGAATGGCTCACAAAGAGCCCACCAGGATATGACATCCATAAAGCAAAAGAAAAACAATCATTTGAACATATTCTACATATGAGTTCAAACAAGAAATGTCTACTAAAATTGCATCATTTTATTGATGGTTTTCCCTCTTAAAGCTTAGGTCATATGTGGAGTAACATTTTTGGTCATTCAAGAGGTCCAATAGCTGTGCAGAGGAGATTAAATATTTCTATATTAGTATATACTTTGAACTTCCTTATGAGACAACCCTACTTTCATTTCTACTCCTAAAAAATGCATTTTTATAGTTCTTTATATAATCTAGTATGTTGTAAACTTGTGTAATTTTTCACTAAATACTCTATGCACCTATTTTGAAAGTTAACATTTTATTAATAGATCCCTAATTTCTACTTTATGAACTAATGAAAAATATATAATCCTATATACCATTTCATTAACTATTAGAACATATATTTTAAATTTTGGATGAGCATGGATGCTCCCAAGGGGCTAGGCTTGGTCTCAAATCACTGCCCAAACCTAGTTCTCATTTTGACTACAACTGGGGTTACCAAGGTGAATGTCGACACCATTCATCCTATTGAGGGGATGTCAGTGGAGTCAATAGCTTTGGCAGTGGGCCAGGAGGTTCAAATAAGCCTTAGTAGGGCTTAATCGGTGGGCCAAGAGATTCAAATGAACCATGACAAGGGTTTGGGTTGGAAGGAAGTGGTCCTTGGTGAGAAAGAGGCTCTCAACTTGGTGGAAGCTCCCAAAATGATTAACAGTGATGAGGGAGTGCAAATTCTAGTTCTAGATAGCTTAGTCAATAGTGTTTCTGCCAATATGAAACTCTACCTCATTGGTAGATTTGTTTCCTTCCACTCATCAATTGAGATGGTCTAGAAGTGGGTGAGTCAGAGATGGAAGTTGAAGGGAAGTGTTATGGCCTCGGCCATGTTGGGAGGCCTATTCTATTTTAAATTCAAAGTGTTAGATTATGGTGACTGTCAAGAAAGTACTGTACATACTTCATAATTAGTGGGGTTCAACCGTGGTCGACGTTGTAGCTAACATATGGCCGACATGTTCTAACCCTAAAATGACATAAAATACTTGCATAAAAGGGTTTAGGGTTAGGTATTTTTCATTATGTTGTGATGCAAAATTGGTTCTTACAGCAGTATTGAGCTGTAAGGGATTACAGATTGTAATTAGGTTGTAATCACTGGATTGTAATAAGATCATACTTGTTGTTTGGTGGACGTAGCCCAGGGATTAGGTGAACCATGTTAAACCTTGGTGCCTTGTGTTTATTTATGTTGGATCTATTATTTTCTGTTATTGATTATTGATCTCACTTAAGTTTTCACCCTTGTCCAAGGCCTATGCGCAAGGACAACCTAGTGAAACATGGAAACAACCTCCAAGCTGTGGGACTTGAACTGCGAGGTTGAGTCTCTGGAGAAGGCCAACTTCCTCTTACTATCAGGGTGCACCTAACTGCTCTTGGAGAGGAAAAGGGAGAAGGAGAGCATGAAAGAAAATCTACCTAGTCTAATCTAAGGAGGTGATGCACCAAAATAGAGTGTTCAGACTCATTTCTGCCCATATATGTACTATCCAACCAAGATAACATTCAAAAGACATACACACCTAGACTTATGTCAACCAACAACCACATAAAGATCAGGAAACCAAACTGAACAACACAAGGAAAAGGATTTCACTTATATATTATCCAATAGGTCAAAAATAGATACAGTATGCAAGCCACAGATCTCAACAATACACCAATGAGAGGCAAGATGGATGCACATACACATTGATGGCTGAAGGAGATGATACAAAATGTTATACAGCTCAGAGACAAAGGGAATTTTACACTACAAATTTGCAAGTAGTAGTAGAGAAATCAGAAAGGAGTCCCCTTAAGAAAAGATCACAAATTTGCCTTTATAGTTCAGGCATAACTGAGGATTTTTTGCATTACATTTACTTCTCACCTACTGGCAATAACTTCTCACCCTGAAAATCCAATCAAAGATCTGGTAGTTTTGAGTACCAAAATCTGATATTCCTATGAGAAAGAGCCTAGAGAAGATAGAACGGCACCAGAAAATGTCCCCAGACATAGTAGATAGATCTGTAATGGTGGTAGAATGTCCTTGCACTTTGCATTCACTTTTGAGTCGGTCGCATTGATCATAGGATTAAAATCTCACGAAAAAACTTGATTCATTATTTCTGGCTCATCAATCTGCGAGGTCAAAGCAAGTCAAATAGTTCCTTATATGCCAACTAGGCCACGCGAGCCAATCGTCTCTCTTTATTTTTCCACCTCCTCAAGGTCCCACGTGCTGACCATTCCTTACATTGGACTGGGCGCTATGTTGCTATGGGCACCATGCCCTGAGGGTCATTATAGTGAAGTAGCGCCCCACTGTTATCTCTGACCGTGGTGGTCACCAACCTGACTATGCCACCTTTCCACCATCTAGCCGCAACATCGAAACTAACTGCCATGTTGATTGTGACGATGGCATTGACTGCAAGCCGTTAACCGTCAACCCTGGTCTGCAAGTGAGACACATGTCTGCAAGATACTATGTCACTATGGTAAAGATCGCACAACTTCTCCATAGCGAGATAGTGCCTTTCGTTGATCTACCTAAAATCAGACGATCATGAAGACTCATCGTATCACTATGCTACCCTTACCCTGGGCCCATCATATCTGGCACCACCTCAACAAACACACCACACTCGAATGACACCTGGCATAATTTGGTGAGACCTGGCCCTGCTGAACCACATGGTAGATGGGTGTTATGTCGCTATGGTAAAGATCGCACAACTTCACCATACCAACATGGCGTCTTTCATCAATTCTCCTTGGTTTGACAGCAAGCGATAGATACTACTCCGTAGTGTATCAATCAATGGGAACCGGCCACGTATCACTGTCTATATTTCCTGTGCCTCCAAACCTAGACCCACGAGGACACATGTCCTCCAGGTGCCAACTCGCTATTGTAATAATCATGCAACTCTTCCATAGCGCAATGGTGCCTACCCTTGATCATTTTAGATCAGACGGTGGAGATCTTAACCCTTTACTGCATTGGCTGCATTGAAGATCCAATCCCACGATCTATCTATATTCTGACCTAGCATACATGGCTATTCCCCATTGGCCTAATGAAGCACCACCTTGGTCTGACAAGGCACCAACCTGGAGGGTCCATACTACTTTGACCCTACTGAGGGACACGTGGCGCCCAGGCGCTATGTCGCTATGGGGAAATTGAGGCCAACTTGTCATAGCGCCATGGTGCTCAACGATGACATGTCTTCTGATTTGCATGTGTCCTCCAATGATTCGCCACCATGGCACTAGACTCCACCAACTGGGCAGATGAGGTACAAAATAGGACCCAACGACTTGCCTGAAGCTCTCACCATGGTGACTTTTTCGTTGCTGCAAACCTTGCCTGCCAAACACTGGGACTCACCACAGAACACCCTCTGGCCGGCCGGGCGCTATGTCGCTATCAAAATACTTATGATTTTTTTGATGGTGACATGGTGCCTTGCCACCTTTTGAACTTTTCAGCCCGTCATATCTGGTTGTTTGCCGTCAACATTTATCGATGACGTAACCTGCCCACCGTAACACATTTTCATCGGGCGCTATGTCGCTATGAAGATTTTTTGGCCAAAACATGATAGCGACATAGCACCCACGGTGTCGTGGAACTTTTTTGACTCGCCAAAACATGTTTCCCAGCCCGTTGGACCCACCAGACACATGTCATGAGGGTGCCATGTTGCTAACATAAATCTCGTGCAACTTTCGATGGCGAGATAGCGCCAACCATAGATCTTCTCGGATCTGGTGAAGGAGAACTTGCGGGCAGAAAAAAATATGTTATAAGGTTCGAAGCTTGGTATTTTTTAATATTCCCACGGGTATTTGATTATGGATATTTTGAAGGTGGGAAGGGCAATATGAATTATAAATTTGGTGGGAAGATTAAAATACAACACTTCTGGCAACTCATAGGGGGCATGAGCCTACTCGATGCATGACCAGTGCCTGTAAACAATCCATTGGGTCATGGAGTCAAAAAGGTATGAATTTGAGAACTGTAAAACCCTAACCCATCTGTGAGGAGATCAAAACATTGAAAACCCTAGCTCTACTTCTGTAACCTCAAAACTGTCAAAACTTCGGATATTGGCAACTCAAAGAGAGAACCATGTGCACGCGCACTTATTGGAAAGCAGGAAACAATAGAAAAGAAACTAATCTAGTTATGTACATGGATTCACAAATTTTTAGAAACAGGGCTTCAGATAGATCCCATTGACTAGAATAGGCAAAATCTCTCCATTTGGCCTGCTTAGCAGAAATGCATTAGCCTGTTTGCAACTGGCAATCAGATAGGGGCCACTCCATAGTGGGCCAAACTTGGAATGTCTTCCTAGTTTTGCTTTGTCTAAATCCCACTTTAGAACTAAATCTCCCTCTCTAAAGGTTCTGACCCTAGCCTTCTTATCAAAATTCCTCTTTATCTGCTACTGATGTATCTCTAGGGTTTGCATAGCTTTATTTCTCTTTTCTTCTAGTTCAATCAACTCTGCCATTCTTACTGTCATGGCATTATCTTCAATCAATTCTAGCTGATGAGCCAACTCCAAGGATGGGAATTCCAATGAAATTGGGAGTTTGGCCTCCCTACCATATACCAACACAAAAGGTGAATTCCCAGCAGATTTCTTGGGTGTTATCCTATCAGCCCATAGAGCGGTTCTTAATTTCTTATGCTAGACCCTCTGATTATCTTCTATTGTCCTCTTCATTATTCTAATCAGATTCTTGTTGGAAGACTTAGCCAAACCATTACCCTAAGGATAGTAATTTGATGATGTGCTCAGGTAGATATTGTGATTCATTGCCCATGCAAAAATTTGGGTTCCAACAAAAGACTTAGCATTGTTCGAGACGATAGTAGAAGGAGCACCAAACCTAGATACAATTCCATCAAGGAATTCAACAACTGATGGTTCTATGGCATCCTTCAAGGAAATTGCCTCTATCCATCTAGTGAAATAATCAGTAGCAGCCAAAATCCATTTATGACCTGCACTAGACGGAGGATTAATGGGGCCTATAAAATCCAACCCCCATTGGGTAAAGGGTTGATCCACCTAAATAGGATGAAGGGGGAGAGCTGCAAGCCTCTGTTTGCCTAAAAAGAAAGCACAACTCTCACATTTTCTCACATATCCATAACAATCATTAAACAGAGATGGCCAATAATAACCAGCCCTCATGATCTTCATGGTAGTTGTTCTCACAGAGAAATGGCCACCATCAGGGGCATCATGAAGTTCCTTAATCATCCTCTCAGCCTGATCCTCTTCAATGCATCTCAACAGGGTCCCATTAAAATCCCTCCTGAATAGGATACCATCAATTACAACATAGGGAATGGACTATAGTCTATATTGTCTCCTTTTAGTTCTGTCCAATCCCTGAGGGTATCCATTTCCTGATAAGAAGCTCTTCATGTCATTTATCCAGTTCCTTCCTCCTATTGCTCTGTTATTACCATAGCAGCCTCTTCATCAAAATACTGTCCTGATAACATTTCTTTGTACAACCCCTTCCCCCTTACCAGCTTGGTAATCTGAATATCAACATCATACTCCATTACCTTAGTGATCCATCCAGCTCTCTTTTCACTGATATCTTTGCTTAACAAGAAATCCTTTGCACTGGCATGGGACACCAACAAATGGATCCTATTATGGGACAAGAGGTTCTTGAATTTCTTCAAGGCTCTGATGACCACAAGAGCCTACTTCTCAACAAAGTTGTATTTATCTTCATACTCTTTGAGCCTTTCACTAAAGAAGGCTATGGGCTGCTCCTCATCCTTGTCATTTGTTTGAGTCAAGACAGCAGAGATACTTGACTCACCACCTAGAGTGTAGAGGATGAAATCTTTCTCAAAATTTGGGTTCATGAGAGTAGGGGCTGAGGCTATGGCTATCTTGATCTCTTCAAAACTCTTCTTCCCTTCCTTGGTCCATGAGAAGACCATACCTTTCTTAAGCATAGCTGTAAGATGTTTCACCATGGTAGCAAGATTAGGAATAAATCTTCTTACAAAATTTATTCTACAAAGGGAACTTTGTAGCCCCTTCTTGTGTTTAGGAAGAGGAAGGGAAAGTATTGCCTTTGTTCTTTCTGGATCAATGGTCAGCCCATCCTTAGATACAATGTGTCCCAATAATTTTCCTTGGCTTGTAGAAAAGGCACACTTGGTTGGGTTAAGGGAAACCCCAAACTCTCTACATCTTAGAAATACCTATCTTAGATGATCAAAATGATCTTCTATATTTTTTGAATGACATATATGACCAATCAGAAGATATGAATCCACCAATTTGAGCAGTGAAGTCTCTTGAAAGAAAGATAGAAAAATAGGGCTTGACTTCAGCAATAGATATGTCTTGAATCACAGTGCAACTAGGGCATGCATGTAGGGCCATCTCCACATTCCTAAGGATACCTACAGTTTTGATAGTACTACCATCTAATTGTAACACATCCCTAACAATGGGCTCATATTTCATTCCTAAAGCATCGGCAACACACCTAGGAATTATTGAGCTACTAGCCCCTGAATCTATCATGTAATTGTGGACAAATTTGCCCTCTATAATCAGAGAAGCATAGAATGGAGGAGGTCTAACCTTTTTATTTGTCTCCACATCCCCTGCTTGTTGTACTAGACTTGTGGCACTTTCCATGGTAGATGGTTGATCCTTGGGTTCAATCTTCTCTAATTCTTGCTGCAGCATCCTCTTTTGCATTGGTATGGTAGTAACAGCATCCCACATAGAAATATTCACATTGGTCCTCTTCATTTGCTCTACCATACTGAAAGGTGTATTAGGAACTTTGGTAGAAACTTTGGGAGCTGCACTTATAAGAGGTTGAGATGGGGAAACATAAGGATCACCTGCATCTTTCTTTCTAGAATCTTGCTTTTGCTGCATGTGTATGAGGTGTAGCACTTGAAGTTGAGGCCTTCTTAGGAGAAGGAGGGGTGACATGTTCCATAGCTCTCCTTTTACCTCTTGTGTTATGAGCAATAGAATCCTAGTTTACATTACAATGCTCCCCAATCTGATGATTCATGAAAGAGCAATCATCATGTCCTTGAATATATGAGGCCTCCTTCGGATGATCCTCCTTGTATGATTGCTTTGCTGTAGGTTCTTGGTCAGTTAAGGCCAAATAAGATTCTGCCTTCTGGCACATGCAATAGGGATAAGAATAGTTGTAGGAAGGATAGAAATCTTGCTCTTGGGCCAAGTTATTTTGAGGGACTATAGCTCTGTTCCGATTTGAGCTTGAAGTAGAAGCATGACTATTTTGCCTACCCTGATCAAAAGAGCTTTTCCACTGGTTAGGAGGCCTACCACCATTTGGAGCTTGATATTGCAATTGGGGAGGCTTTCCACCTTGAGCTTGCTGCCTTTCTAAGGCCACCACCTTGTTACTCATTTTTTGTATCATAGAGAAACTATCCTCTAATCTCTTCCCTTGGTCCTTCAACTCCCTCCCCTACTCTTGCAATTTTTTATCTAGGGTCTTCTCTCTCTTATCTGTATTCAGCACTAGACCTTGGAGCATCTCTTTCAGTTCATCTATCCCTTTTGAGGATGTGGAAGCTTGAGGGACTGGAGTAAGGACTTGTGATGTAGAAGCTGTAGAAAGAGGGGCCATTACTGGTTGGTGGTTGGGAACATCAGGATTAAAAGGCATAAGGGGCCTTGGATCCAACTTTCCTCCTTGTATCAAGATGTTCTTAGCTTTTATGGCTATCTCATAGGCATTAGGCAAGGCATCTCCCCCCATAGTTTGGATTGTAGTGGCAATATCACTATTAAAAGCTCTAAGGTAATGCAAGAAGGCATTACCAGGGGTAGGTTTCACTGTAGTAGGTATTCTATCCCATGTCTTTTGAAATCTATACTTAAAACCAATCATACATTCATGGGGGCCCCTTTTTATAGTAGTCATCTGCTCTAAAAGTGATAGATGGTCACTTCTATCCTCAAAATGTTTGCATAACCCTGCTCCTAGTCCATCCCAATTAGTTATAGAACCATGAGCTAAGCCTCTATACCACTGTAATGCTTTTCCTTTTAAAGATGAGGCTAGAAGTCTGACAACAACATCATCCTCTGTGATACCATGAATATTACAGACATTTGCTATTTCTTGGATATTCTCTAAAGGGGAGATGGAAGTTTCACCAGTAAAATCAGGTATACTTTTTAGTGTAGATACTAGAATATCATGTCTTTGGGCTAACAATAGAGTACTTCCACCATTAAAGGTGGCAAAAGCACGAACTCTTGGCAGTGTCATGTAAACAAGTGTTCTATTGATGAGCGTTGATGGCAATCTAGGCTGGGTTTGAACAGTAGGAGGAGTAGAGATAGATCTTATAGGTATATTAACTATTATTACACCCCTAACTGGTGATAATGAAGTTCTAGTCCTCCTTCTTCTAGGATTTGAAAGAGAAAGCTCTTGATATTGAAATTTACCTCTAGAAGACACCCTTGTTTCAGCTCTGGGTATGAATCACTACAACTTTTTCCTAGAACCAAATTTTATTGATGTTCAGAGTTGCCAAGTACTTTGAATAATTAGCCTCTTGAAGGCTTGAATACTAAAGCTAGCACTACCTCTTCAGCATTAATCTCTGAAACTCTTTCTTCTTGACACCAGTAGACTTTAAATTTTCTTTGAAAAGAGTCCCACTGGGTGTGCCAAAAATTGTTGTCACTTAGGTTTGCACCCTTTCCCAAGGCCTATGCACGAGGATAACCTAGTGAAACATGGAAACAATCTCCAAGCTGTGAGACTTGAACTATGAGGTTGAGTCTCCAGAGAAGGCCGGCTTCCTCTTAACATCAGGGTGCACCTAAATACTCTTGGAGAGGAAAAGGAAGAAGGAGAGCATGAAAGAAAATCTACCTAGTCTAATCTAAGGAGGTGATGCACCAAAATAGAGTATTCAGACTCATTTCTGCCCATATATGCACTATTAAACCAAGATAACATTCAAAAGACATACACACCCAGACTTATGTCAATCAACAACCACATACAGATCAGGAAACCAAACTGAATAACACAAGGAAAAGGATTTCACTTATATATTAACCAATAGGTCAAAAATAGATATAGTATGCAAGCCACAGATCTCAACAATACACTAATGAGAGGCAAGACAGATGCACATACACATTGATGGCTAAAGGAGATGATACAGAATGTTATACAGCTTAGAGACAAAGGGAATTTTACGCTACAAATCTGCAAGCAGTAGTAGAGAAATTAGAAAGGAGTCCCCTTAAGAAAAAATCACAAAATTTCCTTTATAGTTTAGGCATAACTGAGGATTTTTTGCATTACATTTACTTCTCACCTGCTAGCAATAACTTCTCACCCTAAAAATCCAATCAAAGATCTGGTGGTTTTGAGTACCAAAATCTGATATTCCTCTGAGAAAGAGCCTAGAGAAGATATAACGATGCCATAAAACATCCCCTGACATAGTAGATAGATCTATAATGGTGGTAGAATGTCCCTGCACTTTGCATTCACTTCTGGGTCAGTGGCATTGATCATAGGATCGAAATCTCGTGAAAAAAACCTAATTCATTATTTCTAGCTAATGAATTCACAAGGTCAAAGCAAGTCAAATAGTTCCTTATATGCCAACTAGGCCATGCGGGCCAATCGTCTCTCTTTATTTTGCCACCTCCTCAAGGTCCCACGCACTGACACATCGTTACGTTGGATTGGACGCTATGTCGCTATGGGCACCATGCCCCGAGGCTCATTATAGGGACATAGCACCCCACTATTATCTCTAATCATGGTGGTCACCAACTTGATTGTGCCACCTTTCCACCATCTAGCCGCAACATCGAAACTAACTGCGACCTTGACTGCGACGATTGCACCGACTGCAAGCCATTAACTGTCAACCCCAGTTTGCCAACAAGACACGTGTCAGCAAGATGCTATGTTGCTATGGTCAAGATCGCACAAATTTGCCATAGCAAGACAACGCCTTCTGTTGATCTACCTAAAATCGGATGATCGTGAAGACTCATCATATCACTATGCTACCCTTACCCTAGGCCCATCATATCTGGCGCCACCTCAACAAATGCACCACACTTGAATGACACTTGGTGTAGTTTGGTGAGATATGGCCCGACTGATCCACATGGCGGATGGGTGTTATGTCACTATGATAAAGATTGCACAACTTCACCATAGCGACATGGCATCTTCCATCGATTCTCCTTGGTTTGACGGAAAGCAATAGATACTGCTCCTTAGTGTATCAATCAATGGGAACCAACCACATATTGCTATCTGTATTTCCTGTGCCTCCAAACTTGGACCCACGAGGACACGTGTCCTCCAGGTGCCAAATTGCTATCATAATAACCATGCAAATCTTCCATAGCACGATGGCGCTTGCCCTTGATCACTGCAGATCAGATGGTGGAGATCTTAACCCTTTACTGCACTGGCTGTGTTGAAGATCTGGTCCCATGATCTATCTGTATTATGACCTAGCATACGTGGTTTTTCCCCATTGGCCTAATGAAGCACCAACTTGGTCTGACAAGGCACCAACTTGGAGGGTCTGTATTGCTTTGACCCTACTGAGGGACATGTGGTGCCCAGGCACTATGCCGCTATGGGGAAATTGAGGCCAACTTCCCATAGCACCATGGTGCCCAACGATGACATGTCTTCTGATTTACACATGTCCTCCAATGATTTGCCACCATGGCATCGGACTCCACCAACTAGGTAGATGAGGTACAAAATGGGACCCAACCACTTGCCTAAAGCTCTCACCATGTTGACTTTTTCATTACTGCGAACCTTGCCCGTTGAACACTGGAACTCACTGTAGAACACCCTTCGGCTAGCAGGGTGCTATGTCGCTATCAAAAAACTCATGATTTTTTCAATGGCGACATGGCACCTTGCTGCCTTTTGAACTTTTTGGCCTATCATATTTGCATGTAGTTTTTATTTATTTCTATGGTTTTATCCTAACAAGTGGTATCAGAGCGAGGTTGTCGTTTAGTTATCCTCTGTAGGAAAGTCTCACGATTAAGTGGGAGTCTCATGGTTGAGTGGAAGTCTCACAGTTGAGTGGGAGCGATGGCAGATGAGGGTAAGCTGAGGGTTGATAGGTTTAATGGGCAGAACTTCCAGTTATGGAAGATGTAAATGGAAGACTATCTTTATCAGAAAGATTTATGGGAGTCGTTGGAAGGAAAAGCCAAGAATCAGGGAGCTATGTTAGATCCTGAATGGGATCTTTTGGATAGAAAGGCACTTGGAAGCATTCGGTTATGCCTAGCACCATTAGTGGCATTTATTATTACAAAAGCAAAGATAACAAAACACTTGATGAAAATCCTAGCGACACTATATGAAAAGCCCTTCACTTCAAACAAGGTATTTCCAATGAAGCGTTTATTTAATATGAAAATGGCAGAAGGTAGATCTGTTGAAGATCATTTAAATGAGTTTAATACTATTACTAGTCAGTTATCTTCTGTGGCTATAAATTTTGATGAAGAAATTATGATTCTCTTGATTTTGTGTTCTTTACCTGAAAGCTGGAATGGCTTCATAATGGCAGTGAGTAATTCTGTTCCTGGATCTAGTACCCTAAAGCATGATGATGTGATCAGTGTTATTTGGAGTGAGGAAATTTGTAGGAAATCCTTAGGTGGATCTACATCAGGAAGTGCTTTGAATGCACAAAGTAGGGGCAGAATGACTGAGAGAGGAAGTAACTCTAAAAATTGTGGGAAATCAAGAGGAAAGTCAAAGGGGAAGAGGTCTCAATTGAGAGGACCAAATGACTGTTGGTACTGTGGGAAACCAAGGTACAAAAAGAAAGATTGCTGGAATCAAAAGAAAAATGAAGGAGATAAATCAGATGGAGACAAGGGGGAAAATGTGGTAAGTATCAAATCCGAAGAGGATGCTTTACTTTTGTCTTTAGAAAGTGTTGATGATTCATGAGTCTTAGATTCGAGTGCTTCATTTCATGCTACACCTCATAGAGGTTATTTTATTGATTATGTCCAAGGGGATTTTGGGTTTGTTTATTTTGGGGATAATGAACCCTGTCAGATTGTTGGAAAGGGAAAAATTAAGATTAAGATCCAGAATGGGAATCATTGGCTACTACATGAGGTAGGACATGTTCTAAGGTTGAGTAGGAATTTAATTTCAGCGGGGCAACTTGGTGATGAGGGTTGTGTAGTTACTTTTAATGATAAAAATTGCAATGTTTCAAAAGGTTCCCTTGTAGTAGAAAAAGGTGTGAAAGTAGGCACCTTATATCTTTGTATAGGTCATATTGTTCCTTCTACTTTGATTGTTTTAGAGAAAAATGAATGTTCAGGAACAATTGCTACAATTGAGTAGGGAGAACAAATAGCTTCTGTAGATTCTAATAGAGCACTATGGCCCAATAGACTTGGGCACATGAGTGAGAAAGGTATGAAAGTACTTCATTCAAAGAAAGTTTTACCAGGTCTAAAATGTGTTGATATGGATTTTTGTGAGAGTTGTGTGTATGAAAAACAAAAGAGAGTGAGTTTTGTAAAGGCTGGGAAGGAAAACAAAAAGGAGAAATTAGAGCTTGTGCATACAGATGTATGGGGACTGGCTTAGGTATCTTCCCTTGGTGGCTCTCATTATTATGTTACATTTATTGATGAGACAACTAGAAAAGTATGGATTTATTTTCTTAGACAAAAATTTGATGTATTTCAAACTTGTAAGAAATGGAAATGCTTGGTTGAAAATGAGACTGGTAAGAAATTAAAATGTCTCAGATCTAATAATGGTGGTGAGTATTGTAGTCATGAATTTGAAGATTATTGCTCCACTAATGGTATCCATAGATGAAAAATTGTTCCAAGGACTCCACAGAAAAATGGAGTGGCTAAACTCATGAATAAGACTATAATGGAGTGCATAAGGAGCATGAGGTTGCATGCTAAGTTGCCCTTACACATGTGGGTGGAGGCTGTCAATACTATAGTATATTTGATCAATAGGGTCCCTCTACTCCTATGTGCTATGGTATTCTAGAGGAGGCATGGACTGGTAAGAAGCTGAGTTATTCTTTTCTCAAAACCTTCATTTGTGAAGCTTTTTCTCATATAGACTCTAAAAATAGAACCAAGCTAGAAGCTAAATCAAAGAAATGTGTCTTTGTTGGATATGGCATTAATGAATTTGGTTATAGGCTTTGGGATTTGGAAAATCATAAAATTATAAGAAGCTGAGATGTCATATTCAATGAGAAAGTGTTGTACAAAGATCTATTGCAGCAACATGAGAAGAAAGAAGATAATTATGTAGTGTTGGATGATACTCCAAAAGCTAATGTTCTAGCCATTCCTCATGATGTGCAACAACCAAAACAACAAATACCACACACACTAGTGAATGTTAGATGGTCAACAAGGCAAAGTAAACCTCCACAAAGGTTTTCTCCCTCTTTGTATTCTATTTTACTTACTGATGCTGGTGAACCTGAAAGTTATGATGAAGCTCTTCAGGTGGACACTAAGATTTAGTGGGAGTCTGCAATGAAAGATGAAATGGACTCTTTGTTGAAGAATAAGACATGAGATTTGTGAAGTTTCCTACAGGTAAAAAGGCTTTATAGAATAAGTGGGATTATACGTTGAAAGAAGACGAAGGAGGTAAGAAGTGATTTTAGGCCATGTTAGTTGTAAAAGAATTTGCACAAAAAAAATTAATTGATTTTGATGAGATATTTTCTCCTGTTGTTAAAATGACTTCTATCCGTATTGTTTTAAGTCTTGTGGCTACTGAAGATTTACATTTAGAGCAGCTAGATGTTAAAATAGCCTTCCTTCATGGTGATTTGGATGAAGAAATATATATGGCTTAGCCACGGGGGTTTGAGGTCAAAGGTAAGGAGAACTTAGTGTGCAAATTGAAGAAAAGTTTATATGGCTTGAAGCAAGCACCTCGGCAATGGTATCTAAAATTTGATAGGTTTGTGCATGAGAATGGCTATAATAGGTGTCATTCAAATTATTGTGTTTATTTTATGAGGTTAGATGATGATAGCTACATTATTTTATGTTTATATGTTGATGATATGCTTGTAGCTGGGTCTATCATGGATCATATTAAGGGGCTAAAATGCTAGTTAGCACATGGATTTGCTATGAAGGATTTGGGGGTAGCAAAACAAATCCTTTGTATGAAATTTGTTAGGAATAAGGTGTCTCAACCTTGTATAATTCCTATTCTTATTATTTGTTTTGTAAAATGTATTTCTTCCAAATAATGTTGATGTGTTGACATCCTGAATTGTGTGTAAGGAGATCATGACTAAAATGATTATGACGGATTCCTATGACACGTAAGAGCTATTTTTGGAAGATTCAATGATAGGTGAAGACATGTGGCAATTAAGATATTTGAGTACTATACACTTTACCCTAATATGGTTTACCTTTGGGAGTAGCCCTAAAGTGAAGCACATGTTATAAGCATTTTTAGGGTTGCGAAGAGATGTGATGCAAAAAGGGTGTATTGTTGGTACTGCAAGTAGCTACTGGAGTCTTCTGTTGTTGATGTTGAACTTGCACTGCAAGTGTATTGTAACCTTTTGTTGAAGATAATACATTGTGTAGGTTCTAAAGGGGTGGAGTTGTTTTACCGAAAGGTTTTTCCCCACCAGCAAATCTTTCTGTTATGTGTATCTTTCTCTGTGTATTTTCTATATGCATGTTTGGCTGCAATATTGTTGCTTACATGATATTGAATTTGTAAGTGTAGAAGATTTTAATAGGATTTGCATCATACTTTCCTTATGAGATTAGTGTAGGAAGTTGTTTCCGCACCTGAGTTTCCTTACAAGTGGTATCGGAGCTTGATCAACTTTTTATCCTAGTTGTTGGGTAGGGTTTTTCGAGCTAATCTCAAGTTGAGTGGGAGTCTTGTGCAGAGCATCTTGAATCTTATTTGTAGATTGAGATGGTGAGTTCATCATATGGAAGAATGGAGGTGGAGAAATTTAATGGCACTAATTTTGAGTTGTGAAAACTCAAGATGGAAGACATGTTGGAAGATTTTGACCTATGGGAAGCGACTAGAAGCGCTACAAGACCAGCAACTATAGATCAAGCAGATTGGGATATCAAAGACCATAAAGCTAAGGGTCTCATAAGACTCTGTTTAATCAATGCAGTCCTTTTGAATGTTCTAGATGAGAAAACTGCATATAGTTTGTGGGAGAGACTTGGGGCCGTGTATCAGGCCAAATATTTGGTGAACAAGTTATTCCTGAGGAAGAAGTTGTATTCTTTGCGAATGGAGGAAGGTGGATCCTTAAAAGATCATTTAAATGCATTTAATCTACTGGTTGCATAGTTGACATCAACTGGTGTCAAGTTAGAGGAGGAGGATCGTTGCTACACACTTTTGTGTTCTTTACCAAATTCATGGGACCATCTTGTGATGGCTCTCGAAAGCACATTAGCCACCTTCAAAATGAATGATGTGGTGTCTTCACTACTATCAGAGGAGATGCGAAGAAAGGCTTCTATTTCAGAAAAAGAAGCCCTTGCTGTTCATGGGAGATCCACGAAAAGAGGGAAGAAAAATGACAATAAGGGTAGATCCAAATCCCATGGGAAGTCAAAGACTTCCAATAAGTCCAAGGAAAAATGTTCGAACTGTGATAAGACTGGGCACTTCTGTGAAGACTGTAAAGAGCCTAAGAAGAAGAAGAAAGCCTCAGATTTTGGTTTCAAAAAATCTCAAGAAGATAGGGATGCATTCATCGTAGCTTTGGTAGCCCATGCATTTGATGATGTGTGGTTGGTTGACTCAGGTGCATCTTTTCACATGACCTCTCATGGAAACTGGTTCTGAAGATATGAAGAGTTTGATGGTGGAAAGATGTACTTGGGTGATGATTCTCACTTAAAGATAGCTGGACACAGAAGGGTCACTATCAAATTTCCTAATGGATGAGTAGAGGGAATCAATGGAGTTATGCACATTCCAGGTTTGGCACGAAACCTATTATCTGTAAGTATGTTGAATAATGTAGGTGTGCAAGTTGTTTTTTCTAAAGATGGATGTAAGATGATGAGAGGAGCTATGCTGCTTGCTAAGCATACTAGGAGAGGTACTTTGTTTCAGCTTGATGCACACATTTTTTTACTGTAATAGTTCTTCTGTTTCAAAGTAGAGAGTAGCTATCACTTCATCCCCACCATCTGAACGAGCAGTAAAGAAGACTATGGTTAGTGGCTCTAATGATAGTGCAACAAGTGTACCTAAGGGCGCAAACACTTTGGAAGGAAAGCTTCCTGCATAAAACACAATGTTGTGGCATTTGAGATTTGGTCACATTGGTGAGAAGGGTCTCAAAACCTAGAAAAATAAAAATCTCGTTGAGGGGTTAAATGATTGCAATCTTGAGTTTGACTTCTGTGAACACTGTATATATGGTAAACAAAATTGTGTTCAATTTTACTCTAGTTCTCAGAAATCTTTTGATGTTTTGGATCTTATTCATTCTAATGTATTTGGTCCTGTAAAAGTTCCTTCGATCTCCAAGTCTGTATTTTTTGTATCTTTAATAGATGATTATAGTAGAAGGATATGGATTTATTTCCTTAAAAGTAAGACACAATTCTTTAGTCGATTCAAGGAATTTAAAACCCTTGTATAGAATCAGACTAGTAAGAAGATTAAGTGTGTGAGAACTGACAATGGTGGTGAGTTTTTCTCAGCAGAGTTTGAATAGTTTTGTAAAGAACAAGGTATCAAGAGGCATAAGACAACTCCTTATACCCCAGAGAAAAATGGAGTTATAGAGAGAATGAACAGGGCATGATGGAGAAGGCTAGGAGTATGCCTAGTGGAGCTGGTTTAGAACAAAGGTTTTGGGCCGAAGCTGTCGGCACTGCTTACTATCTAGTTAATAGATGTCCTCCATCAGCCTTTGTTGGTAAGACACCCATGGAGGTGTGGTTTGGTAAGAAGCCTTCAATTAGACATCTTTGTGTTTTTGGTTGTGAAGCTTATGCACATGTTCCAAAGGAGAAAATATCTAATTTGTAAAACAAAGCTATTAAATGTATTTTCATCGGGTACAGTGCTGGTGTAAAAGGATACAAGCTTTGGGATCTTGTGACTAGTAAGGTGTTGTATAGCAGAAATGTTATTTTTAGAGAGATAACATCTTCTCCTATTGTGCTACAACCAAATGAAAAAGAAAAGGAAAAAGATGTTGTTCAATTACCTCCTACCCCTGAGAAGACTAAACAGAGAGACCATATTGGGTCTAATGATGAGGAGAGCTCTAGCAGCTCTGATAGTTCAGAAGAAGAGGAAGAACAACCTCAACCTTAGCCCTTGAGGAGATCCATGAGAGAAAGAAAGCAACCAGAAAGTTTTATATATTCTATGTTAGATTCCAATTGTGCTTTTGCTTTGATTACTAACATTGATGAGCCTAGATCTATGAAAGAGGCTTTGGGCATTGAAGATGCAGGTTCCTAGATTAAGGCTATGGATGATGAGATGGCTTCATTAGAAAAAAACTATACATAGGACCTTGTACCTTTGCCTAAAGGGAGAAACTTAGTTGGTTGTAAATGAGTGTTCAATAAGAAATTTTGTGTAGATGGAAATGTTGAAAGGTACAAAGCTAGATTGGTTGCAAAGGGGTATTCACAGATAGAGGGAATAGATTATGGTGAAATATTCTCTCCTGTTGCAAAGTTGACATCCATTAGATATATGCTATCTCTTGCTGCATCATATGATTTAGAGATAGAACAGATGGATGTTAAGACAGCTTTCCTTCATGGTGATTTAGAGGAAGAGATTTATATGTCATAGCCTGAGCACTACATTGTTAAAGGTAAAGAATCCTTAGTTTGCAGATTAAAGAAATCTCTATATGGTTTGAAACAATCTCCTAGGATGTGGTACCTTAAGTTTGATGTCTTTGTGTGGTCAATTGGATTTGTAAGATCAAAATTAGATCATTCTGTTTATTTCAGAATTGAAAATGATCGCCTTCTTATTGTTGCATTATATGTTGATGATATGTTGCTATTTGGGAAGGGTAAGGGTATGATTTCTGATTTTAAATCTCAGTTGTCAGCACAGTTTGAGATGAAAGATCTTGGGGCAGCTAGGTACATCTTGGGTATGGAAATCAGTAGAGATAGGTCTAACAAAAAACTTTGGTTGAGTCAGAGTAAGTATGTGAATTCTATGTTGGATAGGTTAAACATGACGGATTGTGGACCACTATGTGTTCCTATTCATCTGGGAACAAAGTTATCTATGGATGATTGTCCAAAATCTCCTAGTGAGGTGGAGGACATGAGTAGAGTACCTTATGCTAGTACAGTTGGTAGTCTTATGTATACTATGGTCTATACTAGACCAGACATTGCCCAAGTAGTGGGAGTCTTGAGTCGATTTATGGCTAATCCTGGATGGATACATTGGGATGCAGTTAAGTGAGTATTCAGATATTTGAGGGGTACATCAGATTACTCCATATGTTATCATGGTAACTCTTTTGGATCTCAGCATTCAGTTTGTATTCATGGGTTTGTGGATTCAGATTGGGTAGGTGATATAGACCGCAGGAGATCCACCAGTGCTTATGTGTTCACTATGTTTGGTGATTCCATCAGTTGGATGAGCAAGCGACAAACTGTGGTTGCTTTGTCCACTACAGAAGCTGAGTACATGGCTGCTACTCATACTTGTAAGGAAGCCATTTAGCTTAAGAGATTGTGTTCTGATGTTGGTGTTGATGTAGAACAGATTACTATTTGGTGTGACCATTAGAGTGCTATTTTCCTTGCAAAAAATCCAACTTTTCATGCCAGAACGAAGCACATTGATGTGTAGTATCACTTTGTGAGAGATATGGTGGAAGATGGAAAGGTAAATTTGGAAAAGGTAGATACTGTGAAGAATGTTACAGATGCATTAACAAAACTAGTGGGCACTGAGAAGTTCAGATGGTGTTTGGAGTCTATGGGCCTTTCGGCCTATAGCGGTTAGTTCCTATTATGTTCTTGTTGATCTTACAAGGTGTTCAACAAGTGGGAGAATGTTAGGAATAAGGTGTCTCAACCTTGTATAATTCCTATTCTTATTATTTGTTTTGTAAAATGTATTTCTTGCAAATAATGTTGATGTATCGACATCTTGAATTGTGTGTAAGGAGATCATGACTAAAATAGTTATGACGGATTCCTATGACACGTAAGAGCTATGTTAGGAAGATTCAATGACATGTGAAGACATGTGGCAAATAAGATATTTGAGTACTGTATAGTTTACCCCAATACTGGGGTAATTTTTTTGGGGTTCCTATTTTCTCAGAGAATGGTAAAACCCTAATATGGTTTACCTTTGGGAGTAGCCCTAAAGTGAAGTGCATGTTATAAGAATTTTTAGGGTTGTGAAGAGATGCGATGTGAAAAGGGTTTATTGTTGGTACTGCAAGTAGCTACTGGAGTCTTCTGTTGTTGATGTTGAACTTGCATTGCAAGTGTATTGTAACCTTTTTGTGAAGATAATACATTGTGTAAGTTCTGAAGGGGTGGGGTTGTTTTACCAAAAGGTTTTTCCCCACTGGAAAATCTTTGTGTTATGTGTTTCTTTCCTTGTCTATTTTCTGTATGCATGTTTGGCTACAATATTGTTGTTTACATGATATTAAATTTGTAAGTGTAGAAGATTTTAATAGGATTTGCATCATACTTTCCTTATGAGATTAGTATAGGAAGCTGTTTCTGCACCTGAGTTTCCTTACAAAAATCTGTAGAGATAGGAAGAACAAAACATTAACACTAAGTCAGGCTGATTATGTTGAGAAGGTGGTGCAACGTTTCTCTATAGAGAATGCTAAATCTATTAGTACACCTTTACCTGGTCATTTGAAATTGACTAAGGAGATGTGTCCTAAGACACAAAAAGAGGAGAATAAGATGTCCAAGGTATCCTATGCTTCAGTTGTAGGAAGCTTGATGTATGCTATGGTATGTACTAGGCCAGATATTGCCCATGTAGTGGGAGTTATTAGTAGGTATATGCGTCATCCAATATTTGAGCATTGGAATGCTGTCAATTGGATTCTTAGATATTTGAGAGGAACATCCAATAACTTTTTACACTTTGGGGGCTCTACTACTAATTTGCAGGGCTATGTTGAATCAAATTTGGCAGTGGATATTGATACCAGGCGGAGTACTACATGTTATGTCTTTACTGTTGGTGGGGTAGTCATGAGTTGGGTTTCTAGGTTATAGAATATTAATGCTCTATCCACTACAGAGGCAAAGTATGTTGCTGCTACAGAGCCAACCAAGGAGATGATATGGCTTCAGTTCTTCTTGGAAGAATTGGGACATCCTTAGAAGGATAATTATTTGTTCACAGATAGTCAGAGTGCCATTTATCTTGCCAAGAATTCAGCTTTGCATTCTAAGACCAAGCACATACAATTGCAGTACCATTTCATTTGTTCAGTTTTGGAGGATGGACAGTTAGAGCTAGAGAAGATACATACCAATGACAATCTAGCAGATATGTTGACAAAGGTTGTAACAAGGGAGAAGCTAAACTCCTCTTTAGCTTCAGTTGGTCTTTTAGACTGAACATGAATAAAAGAACAACACAATCTAGGGTGGTTTGATCCAGTGGAAGCCCCATGTGGTAGTGGTATTGCTATCAGCTTAGTCTCCAAGTGGGAGATTGTTGTTTAGTGTGGAGCCCGATCAGTCACCAAGTGGCAGATTGTTAGATTATGGTGATTGATCAAGAAAGTACTGTACATACTTCATAATAAAAAAATTTGGGCCATGGCCAACATTGTAGCTGACATATGGCTGACATGTTGTCACCCTAAAATGGCATAAAATACTTGTATAAAAGGGTTTAGAGTTAGGTATTTTCCATTATGTTGTGATGTGAAATTGGTTCTTGTGGTGGTATTGAGCTGTAAAGGATTATGGATTGTAATCAGGTTGTAATCACTAGATTGTAATAAGATCAGACTTGCTATTTGGTGGAATTAGCCCAGGGATTGGGTAAACCACGTTAATACCTTGGTGCCTTCTGTTTATTTCTGTGTGATCTATTATTTTCTCTTATTGATTAAATTTTCATGTAGTTTTTATTTTTGTCTGTGGTTTTATCCTAACAGAAGGTAGTAGAGAATATGAAAATGTTGATGGTAGACTCCTAGTCATATGGAAAACATAGCTTGGTGGTGGCTAAACGGAATCTAGCATTGGATCTAGTGAAAGAATTGAATAAGATGGCTCTAGTCTACATCAGGTTATTAGGCCTTCCTCTTGAGTTATGGGAAGAAAGGATCTTGAAGTCCATTGGGGATTCCTTTGGGCACTTTGTAGCAGTGGATTTGATTACTTTGTAGAGATCCTAACTAATATTTGTGAGGTTTAGCATTAATGTGGTAGTGGGTACTTTGTTACCAAAGTCTATCATTCTGAGCTCAAAGTGAGGTAAGAAGACTCAAACTATTTTTTATGAGAATATGGGTGTGTTTTTATTAAAAATGATCATCTTTTGGGCATTCAATTATCGATTGTAAGAAGTCAAATAGGATGGCTAAGGAGAAAATTGATTGAGATGTTGTAGCAGGTGCCCCTCCTCCTCCTAAGGACTCAAGGGTGGTGGATAGGACTCTTGAGCACGACAAGGAGGTGACTCTCCCTCCAAGGAGGGAACTTGAAAGAAAGAATCCTTAGAAGGATAAGGATAAGGAGTTGACTTACCCCTCTAGGAGGGTGCAGAGTGGTAACCCTCAAGTTGGGATTGGGAGGGTAAGAACAGAGGAGCTAGAGGGGATGTCTGATTTAGTCTAGGGTTTAGAGTTACTCTACACATAGGAAGGGGAGAGGGAGGGTTTGGAGGAAGGAGAAATTGATTCTTTCCCATTTTTAAAAGGTGTTGAGGAGCATCTTAGTACCCCTTTGAGGAACTTGGTGATTGAGGATGTCTTTTGAGGGGGCACCAACAAGGCTATGGAGAAGGGAGAGGTGAATGATAGGATAGAAAGAGAGATTATCAGAGTACATTGTTGGAATGAGGAGAAGTTGCCAAATAAGATGGTGGATCTGACCTAGCTAGATGATAAACAAGAGAAGTGGCAAACACAAAGAAGATAGACAAGTGTTACAAGCAATCCTAAATTGATTGTGGATTTGAAGTTGGATGTAGGAAAGTCAAGAAAACAAATAAAGAAAGCCAAGTAGTTGGCTAGGGAGGTGGCAAGTGGTAGGCAGGCTACTTTGGAATCCTTAATAAAAGGTGGGAAATGATTTTTCTATCTTGGAATATGAAGGGGTTGAACAACCCTCATAAGCAGTTTTCTCTCAAATAGTAGCTAGTAAACCAAAAAATTAATATCCTGCTTGTCGAGGAGGTTAAAATGTCTATGGTTAACTTGGTGAATATGGCAATTTTTGTTTGGCCTGGGGTGTAATTTTGTTATACTAAAGCAGAAGGTGCTTCAGGAGGTGTGGTAACCTTCTAGAGCCCAGATGCTGGTAATGATAGTGTAATATGTAGCTCAAAGTTCTATCTTATTACTAAGCATAAATGGAATATTATTAATGTTTATGCCCCTAATAGGAGATATGGTAGACATAGCTTATGGGAGGAGCTATCAATTTTTATCTCTCAAAACAAGAATACCTTTTGTATGGGAGATTTTAACTCACCCTTGTACCCTTCAGAGAAAATTGGACGAATGATTGCTTTTACTAATAGCATGAAGGATCTAGCTGACTTTATAAATAATAATGACCTTTTGGATATGGAGATCCATGGTGTGAAGTTTACATGGTCAAATAATAGAAAAGGGGTTGACCTGATCCAAGTAAGACTAGATAGACCGATCAGCCATTGTAACAACACCTACAAGATTTTCTCTAAAATTTTGGTGAACAAGTTGAAGCCACTGCTACATAAGTTTATTGGGAAAACCCAAAATTTTTGTACTCTATGGAGAAAATTGGTAATCCTAGTATGACCTTGAAACTAGACATCTCTAAAGCCTATGATAGGATAAATTGGAGCTTCATGTATAAACTTATGGAAAGGATTGGCCTAAGTTAGAAGGTTATTAGAATGGTAAAATCAATGGTGGAAACTATTAACTATTTTGTGATGGATAATGGTTCATCTTAGGGAAACTTTAGGGGGGAGAGAGGTCTTAAGCAAGGTGACATTATCTCACCATAACTATTTATTATGGTGGCTGAAATTCTAGGGACATCATTAATGAGAAAGTGGGAGTGAGGATAATCAAAGGGATTAAACCTACATCTACTTTACTATTGTCACTTAGGTTTGCACCCCTGTCCAAGGCCTATGCACAAGGACAACCTAGTGAAACATGGAAACAACCTCCAAGCTGTGGGACTTGAACTATGAGGTTGAGTCTCCGGAGAAGGCCGACTTCCTCTTACTATCAGGGCGCACCTGACTACTCTCGAAAGAAAAGGGGAAGAAGGAGATGCAAAAAACAACTCTACCCTACCTAAAATACAGAGGTGATGCACCAAAATAGAGTGTTCAGACCCATTTCTGCCCATATATGCACTACAAAACCAAGATAACATTCAAAGACATACACACTCAGACTTATGTCAATCAGTAACCACATACAGATCAGAGAACCAGCTGAATAACACAAGGAAAAGAGTTTCACTTATAAATTATCCAGTAGGTCAAGAATAGATACAATATGCCAGTCACAGATCTCAATAGTACACCAATGAGAGGCAAGATGAACGCACATGCACATCGATGGCTGAAGGTGATGATACAGAATGTTATACAGTTCAGAGACACAGGGAATTTTAGACTACAAACCTACGAGCAGTAGCAGAGAATAATAGAGAAGGGTCCCCTTAGAAAAGATCACAAAATTGCCTTTATAGTTTAGGGATAACTGAGGAAAATGATTCTGCATTAACTGCTCAACTACTGCCATTGAACCCCAAAAATATCTGATCAAAGATCACACTCGAGCATGGTTTTGAAGTACAAAATTAGATATTCGACTGAAGGAACACCTCAAGTAGACAAAAGCGGCACCAATGAATGATCCTAACATAGTAGATGGATCAACTGAGATGGTGGAGTGTTTCCCTATTCCTTCCATTCATTTCTGGTGTGTCAGGATTGATCACAAAGATCAGATCGCTCGACAACATTAATCATCTTTGCTTCTTGGTTCATGAATTAATAGGGTTGAAGCAAGTCAAACAGGCTATACGAGCCAATTGGGTCATGTGGGCCAATTACCTTTCTTCATTTTGCCACCTAGGGGAGTCTTTTGTGGTTGATCTTCTGTCATCGAACTAACTGTGCCACCCTTGTAGATATTAATATTAACTATGACAATTACATTAATTGCCAACCACTGACCGTCCTTCCTGACCAGGCCAGCGAGACATATGTCAATAAGGCATTGTGTCGCGAACATAAACCTTGAGCAGCTTACTCATAGTGAGGTGGCGACGACAATCGATCAGCCTAGATCCGACGATCGTGAAGCCTCGTCATACTCCATGCTATCGTTACCCCGGGCCCATCATATTTGGTGCCACCTCTGCAACTACTTTTGTATCCAACCGACAGCTGGCAACACCTCAACGACCGCACCTTGGCAAGACCTGGCCCCACTGACACATGGCAAAAGTGCGCCATGTCACTATGGTAAAGATCGCACATCTTCACCATGCTAACATGGCAACAATCATTGATCTTCTCTAATCTAATGGTCACAAAGACCCACCTTCCTGCGACCTTCCTCCCTTGTAATTCACTGGGCCTACGGTACATGTGGTACTTCCCTGTTGGTCCATCAGTCGTTTAATCCCTACTGTGCTGGCGGCATGAAATAAGGTCCCACCAGGACACGTGGTGCCCTATCGCTATGTCATCGATGTTATCTCCCGAGCGGTTTTTGATGGCGAGATAGTGCCAGCCCTAGATCTCTATAGATCTAGCGATCATGAAGACTTGTCTCTTGACTATGCTAGTTGAACTAAAGATCTGGTGCATGTGGCTCCCTCTTATTTTCTGCTATGACACCGAACTCTACCAACTGGGCAGATGAAGTACCTGACGTAACCCAACTGCTTGCCTGAAACATTTCCTTTTATCTTCTCCAGCCCACCAGACCTTGCTGCTAAACACGCTGACTCACCGTCATCCACACACCTTTTTGATGGGTGCTATGTCACCACAGGACATTTCTAACCTGCGATAAAACTTTTTCGACCCGTGATAAAACTTTTTTGACTCGCGCCATCCTCTACCCTGCAAGCTGGACCCATGGGACATGCGTCGACTAGACACTATGTCGCCATCGTAACTCTTACACAACTTCATCATAGCGAGATGGCGACGACCACTGATCGGCCTTGATCTAATGGAAGAGAACTTGCGAGGCACAAAAAATATCATAAGGTTCGAAACTTAGGTAATTTTGATATCTTCGTGGGTATTAAAATATTAGTAATTGGGGAGGTGACTATTGGGTGGGGTAACATTTAAATTTTGAAATTTGGTAGGGAAAACAAAATGTGGTAACATTCTAGTGGCTCACAGGGGGCATGAGCCTACTCGATCCATAAGACCAGTGCCTGTAAACAATCCATTGGGCTATGCAGTCAAAAATGGGTCTGAAAGGTACAAGTCTGAGAACTACAAAACCCGAACCCCTCTGCAAGGAAATCAAAACATTAAAAACCCTAGATCAACCTCTATAACTAAAGCAAAAAAAAAATTCCTCTGCAACCCGAGATGCCTCAAAATTTGCTACCTCATAGGGAGATGGTTGTGCCTGTGCACTTCGCGAAAAGAAGGAAACAACAGAAAGAACTAAACTACTAATGTACATGGTTTTTTATGATTTCATCAGAAGCAAGAATTAAGATGGATCCCATTAAATGGAATGGGCAGTATTTCACCATTTGGCCTACTTAGCTGGAATGCGTTGGCCTGCTTGCAACTGGAGATTAGGTAAGGGCCACTCCACAATGCATCAAACTTAGAATGTCTTCCTAGTTTCACCCTATCAACATCCCATTTCAGAACTAAATCCCCCTCTTTGAAAGTCTTGTCCTTTACCTTCTTATCAAAACTCCTTTTCATCTACTGCCGATGCATTCCCAGGGCTTGCATGGC
Organism: Cupressus sempervirens; assembly: GCA_028749045.1. Classification (NCBI taxonomy): domain Eukaryota; kingdom Viridiplantae; phylum Streptophyta; class Pinopsida; order Cupressales; family Cupressaceae; genus Cupressus; species Cupressus sempervirens. The sequence continues at coordinate 866,604,833 of CM053789.1, forward strand.
CTTGTTTCTCTTTTCTTCCAGTTCAATCAGCTCTTCCATTCTTACTGACATGGCATTATCTTCAATCAATTTCAGCTGATGAGCTAACTCCAAGGAAGGGAATTCTAGTGAAATTGGGAGTCTTGCCTGCCTACCATATACTAGCACAAAAGGTGAATTCCCAATAGATCTCTTGGGCGTTATCTTATCAGCCCACAGAGCAGTTCTTAATTTCTTATGCCAGACTCTCTGATTGTCTTCTATTGTCCTCTTCATGATTTTGATCAGATTCTTGTTGGAAGACACAGCCAAACCATTGCCCTGGTGATAATAATTTGATGATGTGCTCAGGTAGATATTGTGATTCATTGCCCATGCACAAATCTAGGTTTCAACAAAAGATTTAGCATTATCTAAGATTATAGTAGAAGGAGCACCAAACCTAGACACAATCTCATCAAGGAATTCAACAACTGATGGTTCTGTGGCATCCTTCAAGGCAACTGCTTCTGTCCACCTAGTGAAATAATCAGTAGTAGCCAAAATCCATTTATGACCTGCACTAGATGGAGGATTAATAGCACCTATAAAATCCAACCCCCACTAGGTAAAGGGTTGATCCACTTGAATAGGATGAAGGGGGAGAGCTGCAAGCCTTTGTTTGCCTGAAAAGAAAGCACATTTCTCACATTTTCTCACATACCTATAACAATCATGGAATAGAGATGACCAATAATAACCAGCCCTCATGATCTTCATGGTAGTTGTTCTTGCAGAGAAATGACCGCCATTAGGGCCATCATGAAGTTCTTTAATCATCCTTTCAGCCTGATCCTCTTCAATGCATCTCAACAGGGTCCCATTAAAATCCCTCCTGAATAGGATACCATCAACTACAACATAGGGAATGGACTGTAGTCTATATTGTCTTCTTTTAGCTCTGTCCAATCCCTGAGGGTGTCCATCCCCTGATAAGAAGCTCTTCATATTATTTATCCAGCTCTTGGGGCCATTAACATTTCCTTCCTCCTATTGATCTATTAATACCATAGCAGCCTCTTCATCAGAATCTTGACCTGATAACATTTCTTTACACAATCCTCTCCCTCTTACCAGCTTGGTAATCTAAATATCAACATCATATTCCATTACCCTAGTGATCCATCTAGCTCTCTTTTCACTGATATCCTTGCTTAACAGAAAATCTTTTACACTAGCATGGGGCACCAACAAATGTATCCTATTGTGGGATAAGAGGTGCTTGAATTTCTTCAAGGCTCTGATGACTGCAAGGGATTGCTTCTCAACAAAGCTATACTTATCTTCATATTCTTTGAGCCCTTCACTAAAGAAAGCTATGGGCTACTCCTCATCCTTGCCATTTGTCTGAGTCAAGACAGCAGAGATACTTGACTCACCACCTAAAGTGTAGAGGATGAAATCTTTCTCAAAATTTGGGTTCATGAGAGTAGGGGCTGAGGCTATGGCTGTCTTGATCTCTTCAAAAATCTCTTTCCTCTCATTGGTCCATGAGAAAACCATGTCTTTCTTAAGCATTGATGTAAGAGGTTTCACCATGGTAGCAAGATTAGGGATAAACCTTCTCACAAATTTTATTCTACCAAGGAAACTTTGCAGCCCCTTCTTGTGTTTAGGAAGAGGAAGGGCAAGTATTGCCTTTGTTCTTTCTGGATTAATGGTTAGACCATCCTCAGATACAATGGGTCCCAATAATTTTACTTGGCTTGTAGCAAGGACACACTTGGCTGGGTTGAGGGAAACCCCAAACTCTCTACATCTTAGAAATACCTACCTTAGATGATCAAAATGATTTTTTACATCTTTTGAATATATAGTTATATCATCAAGATATACTAAGACAAACTTATCAATTAATTTTTTGAAGGCCATCTCCATTGCCTTCTAAAATGTGGCACCTGCATTTGTTAGTCCAAATGGCATCTTGTAGTAAGCATAGGTGCCCCATTTAGTAGTAAATGTTTTTTTATGTCTATCAGATTCTTTAACCAGCACTTGGTTGTAACCAAAGAATCCATCAAGAAAAGAGAATCTCCTTGACCCACTGACCTTGGATAGAATTTTCTCCATGGAAGGGAGAGGATGGTGATCTTTAAGAGAAGCTTGATTAAAATCCCTAAAGTCCACATAGAATCTGATTTCCCCATTCTTCTTCCTTACAGGGACAAGGTTAGCTACCCATGATGAGTGTTTGATAGGAAATATTATATTGGCCTCTATCAACTTGGATAATTCTTTTCTCATTAGGGGCTCAGTCTTAGGATTCACTGGTCTCTATTTTTGCCTTACTAGTTTGGCCTTATCAACTAAATATATGGTATGCTAAAACAAACTAGGGTCAAAACCTTTTAAGTCATCATATGTCCAAGCAAATACATCATTAAATTCTTCACATAAATGAATGAAGTTTTCTTGCTCAATTTCAGAACATACCTTCCCCATATTCAGAGATTTTCCATCAGCAATTGTAACTGGGGCATAATCATCCTTTCTGCAGCTAGATTCATTCCTTTGCCTCTTGTTTGATCATTAGGATTAAAGACACTCTCCAAATTAATGAGACCCTTGGTCAACTTGTTAGAACAAAGGTCAATGATCTGATCACCATACTAATCTTGCAGCCTTGACTGGTTTATATCTGAGAATTCTACCTCATTCTGCAAGAAACTCATAATTTGCTCATCAGAGTCAAACACTTGCCAATGAGTGTTGTTTTCAGGGATGGCAGGCCTCACTACCACCCTAATTTTTTGCTTCTTCTCCTCCTCAAGATTCCCTGGTACATCATATGCTGCATCCACCACTGCAAGTCTATCAGCATGTTTATTTTCTTTCCTAGGAATGCTCTAAATATTAAATGCATTGAAACCCTCAAGAAAATCCCAAACTTTGTGTTTGTAAGACTTGAGTAGGCCATTTTTGGTGATATTTTGGCCTCTCACCTAATTGATGACCAACTCACTATCACCATATACTTTAAAGGCTTGAATCCCTCTCTTTTGGGCAAGTAAGAGACCTTGAATCAAGGATTCATACTTGGCCACATTATTGGTGCAACTAAATTGGAGCCTAAAGGAGAAGTAGTATCTTATTTGTGTAGGAGAGACCAACATAACACCGGCCCCTGATCCATTTCTATTCCTTGAGCCATAAAAGTACATACACCATATTCCATTTTTATCATCATTAGTCTCAACAAGATCAGGAACTTGAGCCTCTTTCTCTATTATGCAATATGTACTAAGGCCTATCTCAAGAGTTTCTGACATAGGCTCAAACTGGTATGCATTTTCCCACTAATCCAAAAATAAATTAGGAATCTCTGCTATGGAAGTGACATGCTAGGAACCTCTTGAAGGCTTGAATACTGAAGCCAACACTACCTCTTTAGCATTAGTCTCTAAAACTCTTCCTTCTTTGACACTAGTAGACTTTTAAATCTTCAATAGGATTGTCCCACTAGGCGTGCCAAATATTGTTGTCACTTAGGTTTGCATTCCTGTCCAAGGCCTATGCACGAGGAAAACCTAGGGAAACATTGAAACAACCTCCAAGTTGTGGGACTTGAACTACAAGGTTGAGTCTCTGGAGAAGTCCGACTTCCTCTTACTATCAGGGCACACTTGACTACTCTCAGAAGAAAAGGGGAAGAAGGAGATGCAAAAAACAACTCTACCCTACCTAAACTATGGAGGTGATGCACCAAAATAGAGTGTTCAGACCCATTTCTGCCCATATATGCACTACAAAACCAAGATAACATTCAAAGACATACACACTCAGACTTATGTCAATCAGTAACCACATACAGATCAGAGAACCAGCTGAATAACACAAGGAAAAGAGTTTCACTTATAAATTATCCAGTAGGTCAAGAATAGATACAGTATGCCAGTCACAGATCTCAACAGTACACCAATGAGAGGCAAGATGAACGCACATGCACATCGATGGTTGAGGGAGATGATACAAAATGTTATATAGTTCAGAGACACAGGGAATTTTACACTGCAAACCTACAAGCAATAGCAGAGAATAAAAAAGAAGGGTCCCCTTAGAAAAGATCACAAAATTGCCTTTATATTTCATGCATAACTAAGAAAAATGATTCTGCATTAACTGCTCAACTACTACCATTGAACCCCAAAAATATCTGATCAAAGATCACACTCGAGCATGGTTCTAAAGTACAAAATTAGATATTCAATTGAAGGAACGCCTCGAGTAGATAGAAGTGGTGCCAATGAATGATCCTGACACTATAGATGGATCGACTGAGATGGTGGAGTGTTTCCCTATGCCTTGCATTCATTTCTGGTGGGTTAGGATTGATCATGAAGATTAGATCACTTAACAAAATTGATCATCTTTGCTTCCTGGTTCATGAATCAATAGGGCTGAAGCAAGTCAAACGGGCTATACGAGCCAAGTAGGTCATGCGGGCCAATTACCTTTCTTCATTCTGCCACCTGGGGGAGTCTTCCGTGGTTGACCTTTCGTCATCGAACTAACTGCACCACCCTTGCAGATATTAATATTAACTATGACGATTACATTATCCGTCAGCCATCAACCATCCTTCCTAATCGAGCCAGCGAGACACGTGTCAACAAGGCGTTGTGTCACCAACATAAACCTTGAGTGGCTTACCCATAGCGAGGTGGTGAGAACCATCGATCAGCCTAGATTCGACGATCGTGAAGACTTGTCATACTCCACGCTATCCTTACATTTGGTGGAACCTCTGCAACTGTTGTCAGATCCAACTGACACCTGGCAGCACCTCAACGACCACACCCTGGCAGGACCTGGCCCCACTGACACGTGGTGAAAGGGCGCCATGTTGCTATGGTAAAGATCGCACATCTTCACCATGCTGACATGATGACAGTCATTTATCTTCTCTAATCTAACAGTCACGAAGACCCACCTTCTTGCAACCTTCCTCCCTTGTAATTCGTTGGGCCTGCGGTACATGTGGCACTTCCCTGTTGGTCCATCGATCATTTAATCCCTACTGTGCTGGTGGCATGAAATATGGTCCCACCAGGACACATGGTGCCATGTCACTATGTCACCAATGTTATCTCCCAAGCGGTTTTTGATGGCGAGATAGTGCTAGCTGTAGATCTCTGTAGATCTGACGATCGTGAAGACTCGTCTCTTGACTATGCTAGCTGAACTCAAGATCCAGTGCATGTGGCTCCCTCTTATTTGTCATCATGACACTAGACTCTGCCAACTAGGAAAATGAAGTACCTGACGTAACCCAACCACTTTCCTGAAACCTCACCATTTATCTTCTCTGGCCCGCCAAACCTTGCCGCCGAACACGCTGACTCACCATCATCGACACACCTTTTCAATGGGCACTATGTCACCACAGAACATTTTTGACCCATGATAAAACTTTTTTGACTTGTGCCATCCTCTGCCCTACAAGCTAGACCCACCAGACACGCGTCGACCAGACGCTATGTCGCCATCGTAACTCTCGCAAAACTTCATCATAGCGAGATGGCGACGGCCAGCGATCGGCCTTGATCCGATGGCAGAGAAATTGCAAAGCGCAAAAAATATCATAAGGTTTGAAACTTAGGTAATTTTGATATCTTCATGGGTATTAAAATATTAGTGATTGGGGAGGTGACCGTTGGGCGGGGTAACATTCAAATTTTGAAATTTGGTGGGGCAAACAAAATGTGGTAACATTTACCTCCTGAAGCGATCTAGCAATTTGTGGATGACACCTTGCTTAGTGGGGAGTTCTTAGGGGGTGAAGCAAGAGCTTGGAAGTCAGTGCTAGAGATATATGTTATTAATGTAGGACAGAAGATCATTTTTGACAAAAGTAAAGTGTTCTTCTTTAATACCCTCCATACCTACAACAAAGGATTGTTAATATTCTAGGTTGTAATGTTGTTGAGTTACCAGATACTTATTTGGGTCTTCCTTTAACTGTGAAAGAGGTTAGTAACAACTTTTGGAATAGAATTTTGGAAAGAATGGAGAAAAAGTTGATTGGATGGAAAGGAAAAACTCTGAGTAGTACAGGTAAACTACAACTTTTGATTTCCTCTCTCTAATGATTACCTGTTGGAATTATAGATGGAGTAACTAAGAGGGGGGGTGAATCATTTATCACAAAAACAATTCACAGATCCCTTAAATGTCTTTAATACTTATTTACTACTCATACTCCGTAAATAATGTAGGAATATTATAACTCAGTAGATTAACTAGTTACTGATCATCTAGCATTCATAGTTATTAATATGCATGCAAAAGTTAAATAAAATGAACACAAGAGACATCAGATTTAACATGGAAACCCAATATGGGAAAAACCACCAAGTAACTAGCTACCAATTTTTCACTCTTCTGAAGTGAGCCCTATTAAGAGCCAAACCTGTTAAAGGTTACAATACACACTATTAGGTGTGACCCTGTTAGAGGATTTAATCATCCTATTAGGAGTGGCCTTGCTAGAGGTCTTTAGAACAATTCAACTGAACTATCACCTTTTTAGAGGATTTACAAAATTATTGTTAAACCAACTCTGTTAAGAGATTTGAAATCGTTGCTACAATGGTTAGAAAGAGACAATGAATTGACCTAAACAAGGTGCAACTGAATTTGCTGACTATAGGTCTCTGTTCAACATCATTAGATCCTCCTTGATCAAATATAGCTTTGCTACTCCTCAATGATCTCTTATCATCCTTAAAATTTGCTTCCACAATAATCAATCCTCATATCACATTAATTCCACATACACTTTTTCTCACACTTAGAATTTGCAACTTGACCTCTTAATTATACCATTTAGATTGTCAATTTGTCCCATTAAATGTTACATTTACCATTAGTCAGCTACAAATGTTACTCTAAACAAATAAATGTTATTTCATAAAATAATGAAATCCATTACTGGGTGACCCTGTTTGGTAAATACTACTTCCAAAAATTTCCTAAGTTAACCTTCTTGACTTAGTTAACATTGCATTATCCTTAAAATCCTTTGGCTTCTAAGTTTACTCAGTGAGAACTAAATTTCTTCACAAGAGCTCAGTTAGAACTGCTTCTGTCGCATTTCATTTGATGACTGAGTGTGCTTGGTAAGAACTATTTCTGCCACATTTCTTTTGATGACTGAGTGAGCTCAGTAAGAACTATTTACTTGGTAGATACTGCAATTTTTCTTTACTAACCTTCTGGGTTCAGTAGATTCTATCTTATTGCCTCACTTACCATCTGAACTTAGTAGACTCTATCCTTTGCCTTGTTGACCTTCTAAGCTCGGTAGACTTTATCCTTTGCCTTGCTAACCTTCTAAGCTTAGTAGACTCTATCTGATGACTAATATGACATTTGTGTGACATCAAAGACAACCCACAATTGAACAATTGTATCCAAAAATCTCCCCCTTTGGCATTGATCGCAACACAACATGTCATAGTAGAATGAAATTTGAAAATAAGTCTTTTACTAACATAATACTTCACTTTCTTCTTTAAATAAAACAAACTCCCTCTTTTATAATAATCTCTCCCTTTTTCACAAACTCTTATTATTTTTCAAATTTTAAAAAGATATGATAGTATACTCTCCCTCTTTGATATCACATGCCAAAGACAACTTAAAACAACTAAATAGCATTGTACCTAATGTACTAATTCATATGCAATGCCTTCATTAGTTTTTTGCATCAACTGATAGATCTTCAATTCTTTCCTTGTTGATGCATCACTAGAACTATATTCTAGTGAACTTCAGATAGGAGAATGACACCTAACTTACCTCTTAGATATAAGAATGTATCCTTAGATAAAGGCTTTGTGGATATGTCAGAAATTTTTTACTTTGTATGGAAATATTGCAATCTTGTTTCCTTTTCTTGCACCAATTCTCTAACAAAGTGATACTTTATGGCAATATGCTTGGTTTTTGAATGCATCACTGGACTTTTGGAGATGTTAATTGCACTTGTGTTATCACAAAACATAACAATAGGTTCATTTATTTCTTGCTTCATACCTTCAAATAATTGTTTAAACCACACAATGTTTGAGCAATTTACTGTTGCTACAACATATTCAGCCTCTGATGTGGATTGAGATGTACAGTTCTACTTTTTGCTTATCCAAGAAACCAACCTTTTTCCAAGAAAGAATTCTCCTCCACTTGTGCTCTTTCTATCATCAATATTTCCTACCCAATCTGCATCAGTGAACACCTTTAAATTGAGATTTCCTCCAAGTTTATACCATAATCCATATTCTTTGATTCCTCTCGATTACCATCAAGTGATTTTCTTTTGGTTTTGCTAAGAATCTTTCTGCAATTCCTACTGCAAGGGCAATGTCTAGTCTTGTTTGCACTACATATTGCAACTTACCAATCATATATCTATACAATGTCTAAATCACTTCCTTTGATTCATCATCCTTGCTAAGTTTTAATCTAGTACACATAGGAGTCCCAACTGGTTTGTAGTCTTCCATACCAAACTTTTTTAGTATCTCCTTGATGTATTTAGATTGAGTGATGTAGATGTCATTCTTACTCTATTGAATTTGAAGACCAACAAAGAATTTGATTTCACCAAAAATTGCTATTTCAAATTCCTTGTTCATTTGTTCTAAAAATTCTTTGTGAAAATCATCATTTCCTATGAAGAAAGTATCATCTACAAATATCTCTACTAAAACAATCTTATTATCTGGTCCTTCTTTTATGTACAAACTACTATTATCATTAGTCCTTTGAAAACCAATCTAAATAAGATAGTTATGCAATCTTTCATACCATGCTCTAGGGACTTGTTTTAGACTATATAATGCTTTATGCAGTTTGCAGACCATGTCCTTTTTTTGATCAACAAAACCTTCGAGTTGTTTAATGTAAACCTCTTCATCTAATATGACATTGAAAAATGCTAACTTTACATCCATTTGATAAACTTTGAATCCTTTGTATACATCATATACAACTAAAGTTCTAACACCTTCCAATCTTGTAGCAGGAGAAAAAGTTTATCCATAGTCTACACCTTCTTCTTGAGAGTATCCTTTTCATACTAGTCTAGCTTTGTTCCTTGATACCTTACCATCTTCATTTAGTTTGTTTCTAAATACCGACTTTGTTTCAATCACATTTTTATCTTTGGGTCTAGGTACAAGAGTCTCTATTTTTTTTGTTTCTCTATTTGTTCTATCTCTTCATTCATAGATTCAATCCAACTTTCATTATCTAGTGCATCTTTGACATTTCTAAGTTCAAAATCAGAAAATAAACAAGTGCATTTCATCTTACTTCTTGTCATTGTTCCTTCTAATTTATCTCCAATGATATGATCTAGTGCATGATGCTTTATGACATACTTGGCTAACACGGGCTACTTTCCTTTTGAATGACTTGCATTGTTATCCTTCTATATTTCAGCTTCTGGTTTAGATTTTGGTTTCTTGGGCTCGATAGATACTAACTCATTAGCTTCTAATTGTAACTCAGATTCTTGCAACTTGGGAGGCATTAGTTTGATTTGAACGTCCTGTGACTTAGTAACTGAAGACTCTAGAGTTGAGGATTCCTGATTAACAGGTATAATTGGCATTGTATCAGGTTCAATGTAAACAAATCTCCTATAGTCTTCAAGTACCCTTTTGCTTTCTTCTTTATATCTTTCTGCAAACTCATCAACTTTCACATGTGCACTTTCTACGAATTTTTGAATAGATATATTCAAACATCTATATGCTTTGCTTTTGTAAGAATATCTCAAAAATATTCCTTCATCACCCTTTACATGAAATTTATCTTTTCTAGATTCTTTCAAAATGTAATATTTTCTTCCAAATACTTTTAGATAACTTACATTGGATTTGTAACTATACCATAACTCATAGAGAGTTTTGAATGAGTCCTCTTTCAGCTGTACTCAGTTTAAGGTATGAATTGTAGTGCTGATAGCTTCCTTCTAGTATTTGATAGCAATGCTCTTTTCAATCATTAGGGTTCTTGGATAGTCCATGATAGATCTATTCCTTCTTTCAGCTATTCCATTTTGTTCAGGAGTTCTTGGTGCTAAAACCTATCTATTGATTCCTCTTTCAATGCAAAATTTATTGAATTTATGTGAAATGAATTCACCACCTCTGTCAGACCTTAAACATTTCAGTTTTTTGCATGTTTCTTTTTCCACTTCGGCCAAATACCATTTGAATTTTTTGAATGCCTCTGATTTCTCTATTACATACATGACAATCATCATTCTTGAATAATCATCAACAAAAAGAATGAAAAATTTCTCACCAATATAACTTTCAATGCTAATAGGTCCATAAAAATTAGTATGCACAATTTCTAGAACTTCTTCAGACTGATAGTTCTTGCTCTTAAAACTAGCTTTTCCCATTTTACCAATTTGATGATTTTTGCATAGACCAACCACAGGTCTCTTGATGTTAGGAATGCCTCTTACTTTCTCGAATTTACTTATCTTTACCAAGCTGTCAAAGTTTACATGACACAACCTTCTATGCAATAACCAACTTTCTTCAATTTGAGCAATAAAACATGAACATTCACCAAGTTCAAGATAAAAACAAGTTACCTTTTGTTTGAGTGCCTGATCCAATCAACTTTCCTCTATCATCTAGTGGTCTTGATTTTCCATGCATAAATTCCACTTTGAATCCATTATTGAGTAGCTGTGCCACACTCAAAAATTTATGCTTTAGTCCTTCTACCCAATATGCATTATCACATAGAATTTCCTTTGTTAGTGAGATTCTTCCTTTTCCTCTTATACAACAAGGTTCATTTTTACCAAATCTTACACTTCCACCTTCATAGTCTTTAAAGTATTCAAATATATTTTTATCACCAGTCATGTGATGAGAACAACCACTATCTATGATCCATGTATCATTTCTACTCATATGAGAAATGAGTACCATTTCTTCATCATTATCAGACTCAACTGTCATAGCAATGTAGACAATTTCATCTTCTTCTTCATCATCAGAATCATTAGAATCTCTAGCTATGAAACATGTTTTCTTACCTTTATCCTTGAATGATTTGACGTCTTTCTTGCCATTGTACTTGTGACCTTTCTTCTCATCCTTGTTCTACTTATTTGGGCACCTAGCAAAAATATGTCCAATTTCTTCACAAGAAAAGTAGATTAGAGGAACCTTATCTTTGTATAATTTCCCTTTGCCTCTTGAATATTTTCTTGCTAGTAGAGCTTCAACCACTTCAAGATCACTATTTGAACTTTGTTTTGATTCTTCATCACTGTCTAATTGTGGATCCTTCATCTTTTTCCCTTTTTCTTTGAGCGAAAGCTTGGCTTCAAATGCTAATTCAGCATTTTTGGTAGCTAGAACATAATTGTCATAGTTGTCTAGCTCAAATGCAGTCAATCTTCCAACTATGGCCTCTAAATTTATTTTATGATTTGCCTCACATCTTCTTTCTTGAATTGCAGAGACTTTGATTGCATAAATGGGAAGTAGAGTTCTAAGAACTTTACTTATAATTATCTCATCACTGATATCTCCTCCAGATGCTTTGATTGCACTAACACATGCTTTAACCTTTTCAAGATACTTTGCAATGTTTTCATCTTCTCTCATCCTCATTTGATCAAATTGTCTGCTCAAACTTTCTGCTTTGGCTCTTCTCACATTATCATCTCTTCCATAGATTTCTTTCAGCTTGTTCCAAATTTCAAAGGTAGTTTTGCAATCCTTGATGTCATCAAATTATTCATAACTCAGAGCAGATGCTATATCTATCTTCATTTTGTTCTGAGTCTTCTTTTCAACAATATCATTGACAGATAATATACCAGCAAGTTCTGCATATTTTTCATCAATGTACTTTAGTCTTGTATCTCCAATAGAAGCTAGATGAAGTCTCATCAACCCTTGCCATGTTGAGAAGTTTTCCCTATTAAGTCTTAGAATTTTTCTCTTATAAGACATCTTGACCTTTGGATTAGATCCTTGAGACCTTTTGCTACAAGCACCAAGAGCTCTGATACCAATTTTTGGAATTATAGATGGAGTAACTGAGAGCGGGGGTGAATCAATTATCACAAAAACAATTCACATATCCCTTAGATGTCTTTATTACTTATTTACTGTTGATACTTGGTAAATAATGTAGGAATATTGTAACTTGGTAGATTAACTAGTTACGGATCATCTAGCATTCATAGTTATTAATATGCATGCAAAAGTTAAATAAAATTAGCACAAGAGACACCAGATTTAACGTGGAAACCTAATATGCGAAAAACTACCAAGTAACTAGCTACCAATTTTTCACTCTTCTGAAGTGAGCCCTGTTAGGACCCAACCCTGTTAAAGGTTACAATGCACACTGTTAGGTGTGACCCTATTAGAGGATTTAATCACCCTGTTAGGAGTGGCCTTGCTAGAGGTCTTTAGAACAATTCAATTGAACTATCACCTTGTTAGAGGATTTAATAAATGGTTGTTAAACCAAATCTATTAAGAGATTTGAAATCATTGCTACAATGGTTAGAAAGCAACAATGAATTGACCTTAACAAGCTGCAACTGAATTTGCTGACTACAAGTCTCTGTTCAGCATCATTAGATCTTCCTTGATCAAATATAGCTTTGCTGGTCTTCAATGATCTCTAATCATCCTTAAAATTCACTTCCACAATAATTAATCCTTATATCACATTAATTCCACACACACTTTTTGTCACACTTAGAATTCACAACTTAATATCTTAATTATACCATTCAAATTGTCAAGATGGCCCATTTACATGTTATATTTACCATCAGTTGGCTACAAATGTTACTCTAAGAAAATAAATGCTATTTCATAAAAAAATGAAATCCTTTAATGGCCGACCCTACTCGGTAGATACTACTTCCAAAAATTTCCTAAGTTAACCTTCTTGACTTGGTTAACATTGCAATATCCTTAGAATCCTTTAGCTATTGAGTTTACTCAGTAAGAACTAAATTCCTTCATGAGAGCTTAGTAAGAAGTACTTCTACCACATTTCCTTTGATGACCGAGTGAGCTCAGTAAGAACGATTTCTGCCACATTTTTTTGATGACCAAGTGAGCTCAGTAAGAACTATTTACTTGGTAGATACTGCAAGCTTTCTTTACTAACCTTCTAGGTTCGGTAGATTCTATCTTTTTGCCTCATTGACCATCTAAGCTCAGTAGAATCTATCCTTTGCCTTGCTGACCTTCTAAGCTTGGTAGACTTTATCCTTTGCCTTGCTGACCTTCTAAGCTTTGTAGACTCTATCTAATGATTTATATGACATTTGTGTGACACCAAAGACAATACACAATTGAAAAATTGTATCCAACATTATCAGTGTACTTCCTATCCTTATTCAAAATTACTCAATGTATGGTCAATAAATTAGACAAAATTCAACATAACTTCCTTTGGTTTGGGAGAAGTGAGAAGATAAGATTAAACTTGATTAGTTGGGATATAGTTTATAAACCTAAGTATAGCAGAGGATTAGGGGTTAGGAAGATGACTGATCTAAACAATGTTCTTCTCACAAAGATGGGGTGGAATCTAATGAAGGGAGATTCTAATTGGTGTAATATTACGAGAGCTAAGTACCTTGGTAATCTTAATTTCTCTCACTATACCTGGAGAAATTATCTTCCTATGGGCTCTAAAATTTGGGGTAACATTGTGAGAAATATAACCCTTTTGAAGTAGGGAGTAAGGTGGCTCATGGGGAATGGTAACCAAATCAATTTCTGGGAGGATCCATGGCTTATAGATAAACCTTTTTCAAAAACAAAGTTTGTGTCTCTCTGATATAACCTCCAAGACATGGGGGGTAGTGTGGTTGTAGATTATATTGGCCTAGGAAGAAAATGGAAGAAGATGAGGTTGCAACAAAATGATTTGATAGGAAGGGACCTAGCTGATGAGCTGAATTATTTGTTGGAAAAGTACATTATCCTGGGAAGAGATAGGGCTGATGAGTTCATTTAGAGGGCCACCTTGGCTAGGGAATTCTTAGTTAAATCTACCTACAAGCTAATGTTCGATAAATTTGTTGAACCTAATGACTAGGGAAATGTTTGGTTTAACTATTTAATCCCAAAAATCAACATTTTCTAGTGGACCACTATCCATGGGATAACTCTCACTATTGACAACTTGAGGAAGAGGGGGTTCTAAATACCTAATAGATTTTGTATGTGTAAGAGGGAGAAAGAGAGCATTGACCACCTATTCCTACATTGTAGCTTTGTTTCTAAGGTGTGGGGGAACATTCTTCAGAAATTGGAGGTGAATTGGGTGTTCAATGAGGGTATGTGGCATTTGGTGAATTGGCAGGGCCCCTTCACCCATCCCCTTCTTATCAATTTGTGGAAGATTATTCCCCCCTAGGTGTTTTGGCGTATTTGGAAGGAGAAAAATAGCAAGGTGTTCAAAAATGGTGAGAGGGAGGAGAAGGTTGTGGTTGATATGGTCTTCAAATTGATTGTTGAAAACATTAGATGCAGCAATTGAAGAAACCTAGTGTTCCCCCCTTCTACCCTAGAGGTTGGAATTTTGAAGTGCTAGTTGTTGATGGATGGGATTATGGAGATTGAAAGCTCTAATCTTATGGCTAGGAAGAGAACTCGATCGAAACCCCCACCTAAAAACTAGGTTAAACTTAATTTCGATGGTGCTACCAAAAAGGAGGGATCGATGGGGGGAGGGATTGTCAAGGACTATAAGGGAAGGATGTTGTTGGTCTATGCTGGTTTGTTGGGGAAAGTTTCAAATAATGTACCCAAAGTGATGGCTCTTTACTTGGGTATAAATTTAGTCTAAAGTGTTGTATGGTGGGATGTGCAAGTTGAAGGTGATTCTAATGTCATTATTGAGACTATTAAAAGAAATATGCAGGAGGGATGGGCTATCAAAAGTTTTATTGATGATATCAAGTATCTATTAGCCACCCTCAATAGGTTTTATTTGAAGCACATTTTTCAGGAGGGAAATAACACAACTAATGGTATGGTGGAAATTGCCTTAAAGTTGGAAGGGCTAAGAGGTTGGAGGAATTCAAATGCTCTGCCAAATTTTTGGAGGAATTTAGTGAATAAAGAAATAAAAAAGGATGAATCTTAGCTAGTTACTTTGTATAGTGTTGTTGAGTTGGCAGGGACAAAATATAGTTGATGCTTATGTGGTAATGAGAAAAGGCTTGGGTACATGTAATAATTATAACTCATGGCACAAAAATTGGAACTTTGAAATGGCAGATTTTTTATTCATTTCCCTTTATCGATAATCATATGCCATGTAGAAAAAACAATTATTTTTTAAAGATTTGTGGCATTGTGGGAATGATGGAAATGATTGGTGGAAAGATCGTGGGAGCCGACACAAGATTTTTCTAACTAATTTGGTAGGTTTCATTATTACTATTAATTGTAATTATCATCTCTATTTATGCATCTACTGAAAAACAATCTCTATAAAATGCTACTTAAGATCTTCAACTATTCTGTGGTAGGGCAAAAATTTCTCATCCTTGGTGTGGTATTCATCTATGAGTTGTTTAATGACCAATTATGAGTCTCCAAAGACAAGAAGGTTTTTGATATTCCATCTAATAGCTTGATGCAATCTTGTGACTAAATCTTCATACTCAGCCATATTGTTTGTGCAAGCGAATGAGATTTATAAGACTTAGGAATGAGATCCCTTTTTGGTGTCATAAACAAAATTCTTGCCACCGATCCCTTTTGTGTAAAGGATCCATCAAAAAATAATTTGCATGGTATAGTAGGGGCTAGTGTCATAATTGTGTCATCTAAAAAATTGGCTACAATGGGATGGTCACCTCAAAGAGGAGCTTCAGCTAGCTGATCTACAATTACTTGTCTTTTAATGACCTTACAATCCTTATAAACAATGTAAAATTCACTTAAAATTAAGACCCATTTTGCTGCTCAACCAGTGAGGGCGGCTTTTGATAACAAATATTTGAGTGGATCTATCTTGGAAATGAGGTATGTAGTATGATTAAGCATATAATGACATAGTTTTTGCATACAAAAGACTATAGCCAAACATGCTCTCTCAATAGTGGTGTAGTTTAACTCATAGCCAACCAGTTTTTGACTGAGGTAATATATAGCTTGCTCATTCCCATTGTCATCTAATTGTGACAAAAGTGCTCCTACCGTGACACAAGTAGCTAAAATGTATAGAATCAATGGTCATCCTATAACTAGAGGTACTAAAACTAGAGGATTAGCCAAATATGTCTTAATTTGTTCAAGTGCTTTTTGGCATAGACAATCCCATTGAAACTTGTTTCCCTTGCAAAGAAAATGCTGAAGTGGATGGACTTTATCTGCTAGTTGTGACACAAATCTCCTAATAGATTGTAACTTTCCTTGAAAACTATAGAGTTGTTTCAATGTGGTAGGTGCAGGCATATCTAGGATGGCTTTCACTTTTTCTAGATCTACCTCAATACCTCTTCTTGACACAATATAGCCTAACAATTTGATGGGGACACAATAGAAGAATAGAATGGACACAATAGAAAAGGGAAATTATATTAACTGAGAAAATAAGCTAGTACAAATAGTACAGAGAAAATAGACTTCAGAACATGCCGTAAGGGCTTACAATAGCATAAATCTGGAGAATATTTCTCCTTTTAGCACCTCCTCTCAAACTCCACTCCGAACTGCCTTTTACAATACCAGAAATCTCCTTAAATAGACCCCGGAGGGTTAAGGACTAGGAGTACATTCTAGAAAGTGCTAGTAGGCATCCGCCGACGAAATAGAAGGTTTTGGAAGCTTTGATTAATGAACCGTTTACATTTTCGAAAATCTCTCGAAGTGCTCTATAGCCCTATGGACTAGCTTCACTCGTCCCCCATTTTCAACCCTTTTCGAGGTCATTTAATGCCCCAAACCTGACTTTGAAGCATTCTTAGGAGGTCTCCAAAACTTGAAATACTGCAATAACTTTCAAATCGAGGGGCCTATTGACCTGATTATTTTTCTGGAATGCTCTAAATCATGATTACATTCATCTGGCCAATTCACACCTTCTAGTTTACCGAAATGATGGCCCAAATACATGCTCCTATTTTTTCGGGATTTTCAAATGCACTGATAGTTGAACTATGAGAGTTGGAACCTTTATTTGAGCCAAATGGGTATCCAAAAATGTAAAGACATGAAACAAAAACTAAGTCTAAGTACATGTTTTTGGGTGACACGGGATTGCCCTAATACCTCTAGATGCTCTTGCATCAGACACCCAGGGTAGATTGAAAAGTGACCCTGTCACTTTATGGATGGTAGAGGAAATCCCAAATGGGAAACCTCAGCCGCTGAAATCCAAGTTGAGTCCTCGATCGGCCGTCCTTTCCATTTGACCAAATACTCTTCATACTACCTGTTTCTGGTACTCCTACCCACATGATGATCTAGAATGTCTTCTATCTCCTCCTTCTTAGCAGTAGGAATTAGACATGGCTCTAAAACTAGCTCCTCATCTGCACCATCATCATGATACTCTATTAAATCTGCAATGTTGAAAATGGGAGAAATGTGAATACCATCTAGCAGCTCCACCTCATATGCATTTCCTAAGTTATGTTTCTTCAAAACTTTGCAGGGGCCAAATTTCTTCATTTTCAACTTGTTGTAAGTACCAACTGGAAATCTTTCTTTTCGTAAGTGAACCATGACTAGATCCCCTACTTGTAATTCCTTATGTCTTCTCCTTTGATCAGCCCTAGCTTTATACTCTTGATTCATCTTGATAATGTGTTCTTGAACCTCCTCATGTAGATGCTTGATGTGTTCAGCAAATTCCTCAGCTTCAGCACTTGTCCTCTCCCCTTGTTCTATCTTCCTCAATTCTGGTGCAGTCCTTGGGCTATTCCCATATACAATTTGAAATGGTGATTTTCTAGTACTCCTATTTACAGAGTTATTATAAGCAAACTTTGCCTGTGGTAGAATCAAATCCCATCCCTTGGGCTTATCTCCAACTAAACATCTCAGCAAATTGCCCAGACTTCTATTTATTGCTTCTGTTTGGCCATCAGTCTATGGGTGATGCGTAGAACTGAATTTCAAGTCTGTTCTCAACTTCTTCCACAATGTCCTCCTGAAATACCCCACAAATTTAGTATCTCTATCAGAAACTATACTCCTTGGAAGACCATGTAGTCTTACCACCTCTTTGAAAAACAAGTCTGCAATATGGACAGCATCATGAGTTTTGTGGCATGGAATGAAATGTGCCATTTTTGAGAACCTATCAACCACCACGAATACTGAGTCATTACCCCTTTGTGTCCTTGGCAATCCAAGAACAAAATCCATACTTATGTCCTCCCATGGCCTTGATGGAACAGGCAATGGATGATATAGGCCAGTATTCTGACTAAACCCCTTGGCAACTTGACAAACCTGGCAACTCTGTACAAACTTCTTCACATCCTGTGTAATTTGAGGCCAAAAATAATGTTCTCTAAGAATGGCAATGGTCTTATCCCAACCAAAATTTCTTGCCATCCCTCCACTGTGTTTCTCCTTAATCAGATTTTCCCTCATGGAACTCCTTAGAATGCACAATTGACTACCTTTGAACAACATGCCATCTTGAATCAAATAGTCTAACCACTTGGTTCTATCTACAGCAACAGGTTCTTTACAAGCTTTCCATGCTTCAAAAAAATTAGGATCCTCGGGATACAAATTCTTGAGTTCATCAAACCCAACTACTTCAACCTACATTGTTGTAAGCAAAAACTATCTCCTACTTAGTGCATCTGCAACCCTGTTAGATTTTCCACTTCTATGCTTCAACACAAATGTATAACTCTGCAAGAATTCTACCCACTTCATATGCCTCTGATTCAATTTACCTTGGCTATTTAGGTACTGTAATGCCTGATGATCAGTATACAAAATAAATTCCTTTGGCAATAAATAATGCCTCCATTTCTTTAAGGCCTGAAATATTGCATAGAACTCTTGATCATAAACAGAATACTTCTTCTTTGCATCATTCAATTTTTCACTAAAATATGCAATAGGCTTACCTTCTTGGCTTAATACAGCCCCAATAGCACTACCACTAGCATCACAATCCAACTGGAATACTTTTCTAAAATCTAGAAGTGCCAACATAGGCTGTTCAGTCACCTTCTTCTTCAGCAATTCAAAACTTCTCAAAACTGATGTAGTCCATTTGAACTCTTTTCTATCCCCTCTTATTGTATTAGTTAGGGGTGCACATATGCCACTAAAATTCCTAATAAACTATCTATAAAAACTAACCAGATCATGAAATGATCTTACCTTAGTAGTAGACCTTGGAGTAGGCCATTCCAAGATGGCTTTTACCTTCTCTGGATCCATTTTGAGACCTTCAGGTGATATAACAAATCCCAAATAGACTAACTCCCTTTTTGCAAACACACACTTCTTTAGATTAATTAACAATTTCTCTTCCCTTAGCCTTTCAAGGACACTTTGAATATGCAATAAATGTTCTTCCAAAGTCTTGCTGAAAATTAAAATATCATCCAAATAGACAATAAATTTTTTTCCCAAGAACTTCTTAAGTACCTCATTCATGAGCCGCATGAAGGTGCTTGGGGCATTCGTCAATCCAAAGGGCATGACTAACCACTCATAAAGACCCTCCTTGGTCCTGAAGGCTATTTTCAACTCATCTCCTTCTCGAATCTGTATCTGATGATAGCCACTCTTCAGATTTATCTTTGTGAAGTTCTGAGCTCCACTCAAGCAGTCCATAAGATCATCCATCCTTGGCAAAGGAAACCGGTACTTGATGGTTATCCTATTTATAGCTCGAGAATCTGTACACATCCTCCACTCTCCATCTTTCTTTGGTGCAAGTACTGCAGGTACTACACATGGACTCGGGCTCTCTCGAATCAAGCCCTTCCTCAACAGCTCCTGAACCTGTCTATTTAGCTCCTGTGTTTTAGTAGGAGTCATCCTGTGAGTAGCCTTCTTAGGCAAACTAGCTCCTGGAATCAGATCTATCTGATGACTGATTTGCCTTACTGGTGGCAATCCATCTAGAACATTATCAGAGATAATATCTCCAAATTCCCCTAGTAAAACTAAAACTTCAAATGGTATTTCACTACTACCTTCTTTATCTTTCCTAGGAATCAAAGCATAGCACATACGTTGATGTTTCATGCCATTTAAAAACTTCCTTCCATCAACAAGACAAATCCTAGCACTGCTACATACCTTTTCATCTTCCTTTTTCATGGACTTCAATTTGTGGCGAACTCCATCCTTTGTCAGAGAGTATGTGTTTGCATGTCCATCATGTATTGCATGTCTATCAAACTACCATGGTCTACCCAACAATAGATGGCAAACATCCATTGAAATAACATCACAGAGAACTTCATCATGGTAACTCCCAATTTTGAATTTTACTAAACATTGTTCACTTACCAAAACTTTATGATCATCTTTTACCCAAGAAATCCGATAGGGCTGGGGATGTTTATCCCTCTTGAGCTTCATCTTAGAGACCATCTCTTCTGATACCAGGTTATCAGTGCTACCACCATCAATGATCACATCACAACATTTATCCTCACACTTGCATTTGGTACGAAGCAAACTCCTTCGTTGTCCTAGTTCATTCTCACCACTTAGTAGGACTCTTTCATTTACCAAGGTCTCTCCTCTTTCTACATCCTCTAAATGTGATGATTGTGCATCCTCATCCACATGAGCAACCCTAGCTTGGCCCTCAGCTCCCCTATCTGTCCTTCCTTGTTTTGAGGGCATTCAAAGGCACGCTGACCTTCTTCATTGCAATGGAAATAGGTCCCACGGAAGCCTCCTCTTCCTTGTCCATGTCCTCTACCTCTTCCTCTTTGATTTCCAAAGTCTTGATCATGGGAGCGGTTGAAATCCTCATTCCTCTGGTTTTTGCTAGTACCCACATCTTAATTTTTCTTTTGGGTTTCATTGCGGCCTCAAGATGATCTACCGCTTCCCCTTCCTCCTTGACCGTGCCCTCTTTTTCTTCCTTCAAACCTTTTATTTAGCTTCTCTTCAACTCGTAGGGCAAATTGGTATGCCTCTTCAACACTGGTCATTCTTACCAGACTTAATTCCTCCTGGATGCTAGGTCGTAACCCATTGATATAACAAGCAACCTTCTCCTTATTTGCTTCTACATGCCCCACTCTAATCAAGAGTCAGTAAAACTCCTCTGTATATTCTTGGACTGATCTTCCTGCTTGCTTTAACCCATGCATCTTCTTAAACATATCAAGCTCATAGTCCACAAGAATGAACTACTTCTTCAATTTGTCCACCATGTGATCCCATCTTGTGATCTTTTCCTTTCCTCTTCTAAGTCTTTCCAGTTGAACCTGTTGCCACCAGATTTTGGCATGGCCTTTCAGTTTGGCCTTTGCAAACTTAACCCTATCTGGGTCCCTTATATCTTCATACTCAAAGTATTCTTCCAGTTCATTGATCCAATCGATCAACTCATTTGGTTTCAGATTTCCTGAAAATATACCCACTTCAATTGTAGGTCTTTTCCCAAACTTAGTAATGGCCCTAAAAAGCATTTCCTCTACAGGATTCAAAACTTCCCCATCAACTTCCTCTTCTAGTCCCATTACTTCCTCTTCATTGTCATCCTCACTATTGTCACCTGCGGCAACATTTTCTCCTCTACGAAGCTCCTCTTGCAATGCTTGTACCTGCCTCCGAAGGGCTCTAACCTCCTTAGGATCAATAGCTCTGGCCCTTCCACCATGCTCTCTTCGTGGAGGCATCTTCTAACTCGAACCCACAACCACATAGTCCTAGTGCAAACTACCTCACAGTTGGCGCTCTTTCTACACACTCAGGAAAACCCGCTCTGATACCACTTGATGGGGACACAACAAAAGAACAGAATGGACACAACAGAAAAGGGAAATTATATTAACTGAGAAAATAAGCTAGTGCAAATAGTACAAAGAAAGTAGACTTTAGAACATGCCCTAAGGGCTTACAATAGCATAAATCTAGAGAATATTTCTCCTTTTAGCACCTCCTCTCAAACTCCACTCCGAACTGCCTTTTACAATGCCAGAAATCTCCTTAAATAGACCTCAGAGGGTTAAGGAATAGGAGTACATTCTAGAAAGTGCTAGTAGGCATCCACCGACAAAATAGAAGGTTCTCAAAACTGCGTTAGAAGTCGGTGCAAATCTAGAAGAATCCAAAAATGGTAACCGAACTTCCGGGAGGCATAACTTTTGAACCGTAGCTCCGATTGACGAACCATTTACATTTTCAGAAAGCTCTCGAAGTGAAATCGACATCCTTTAGGATAGCTAGCAACTTCTAAGGCTTTTTAATACCATCTTCTTTCAGTCCAAGGCCGGTACCATGATATTCCATGTTTTCAATAATGGGAGGTGCCTTAGCATATTTATCCTTAGGAAACTCCACAAGTTCATCTTTTCCATCAAAATATAGCCAATCTAGGATATTATCTTCCATGTGCTCATCACTAAGTGAACCCCAATGCTCAACTATTGTCTTGCCAACTTGCATGGTTTCCTTATTCGTATAAGGTGAAAATTGAGAAGGTTTTCCAAAGGAGCGAGGTGAGAGTGGTAGTTGTCCAACACACAATGCATTTTCAAACTTATACTCTCCCATTCCTAAATCAAAAAAAGTAACCTTCTTCCTTGTGGTGTTAATTTTAGTATCCTCAACCTTCTCCTTTACCTTGAGAGAATTTGAATCCTCATTAGCTAATTCTAGTACTGTTGTGGAAGGTAGTTTTGTTATGGTGAGAGACTTAGGTATAACTTTGGCAAACTCACTTATTGGACAAAAATTTACTAGTCCACCTTCAAATCTTTTACAAAATGCAAAAGGATGGGATCCCTTGGGATTGTGACCTCTCTTCCTTGGTGGGGGAATTTCAAGCATTCATGATAGGTAGATGATACTGCCTTTAGTGTATGTATCCATGGTCTACCAAGCAAGATGCTATATGGAAAATCCAATTCTAGGACATGGCATTCAATATTTATGATGGTTGGTCCAACTTTTAGAGGCAACATGATGACTCCTTTTTATTCTCTTTCCCTTTCATAATATTCTTTTATTGTGATCCTCTTATTGACATCTAGGAGGTCTTCTAGAAGTCCCAAGAAATGAATCATTTTCAATGTACAAAGGTTCAAACCAGATCCATTGTCTATAAGGACTCTTTTAATCTTATTTCGTTGTATAAGGATGTCAATGTGGAGAAAAAAATTATGGTGGGGATCACAATCTTGGAAATCTTTATTTGTGAAGACAAGATGTTGTTGGGTGGCAAGGTTTCCAATCATAGTGATTAATTGGGAAGCATTAATGTTTTCAGGAACACGAGACTCTAAAAGAGCCTTCTTCAAGATCTCTTTATGGATGGGTGATGTGGTTAGAAGCTCAAGAATAGGCTGAGACAATACATCATAGTGAGAGGTGGGCCTTTGTGAGGTGGATGGCACAACAGGCACATGTGGCATTGATGGATTAGTGTCATTGGGAGTGGCAGCTTGCAAAGTGAGTCTTCCTTGTCGAGTGGTGGCATCACAATCAGCTTCTTGTAAGACAAAGGTATTCACATGAGTGTCTACCTCTTCAATGTGACCACACAAGGAGTTAAATCCACGTATATCGCTGGTTTCTATCTTACCACACAAGGAGTCAAATCTTGATATGTGGTTAGTACAATAATCATAAGGTAATGCATTTGATGTGGAAAATTGATTCACATTGTTGGTATTGTTATTATCAATGTTGTGATCGGGAAATGGTTTTTGAAATATCTTTAATTTAGCATTTTAGAGGTTGGACCTCCTTCTACTTCAATTTCCCCATCATCAACAAGATTTTGGATAAAAATTTTGAGGTTGATACACTAGTTGGTGTCATGTCCTTTGATACGGTGATATTTACAATATTCGTTTTCCCTATACCACTTTGACTTTGGTTGATTTTCATCAAAAGGACATGTATTAGGAAATTCCATCAATTTGTGGTACACTTATTTTTGAAATATGGCCTCCAAAGGTTCATGAAAGTTAGTGAACTTCCTATTTCAATCATAGTCATGATTGTAGTTATTGTTGCATGGAAAGAATTATGTTTGATTATGGGATTTTTGATTGCCTTGATTGTCATGATTTGAATGGTTGTTGTTTCGGTTGCGGTAGTTGCTGTTGTTCCCTCCTTGAAGATTTTTGACATTAGTAACACCATCATGTGTAACACCCTTATTATTGGAATAGAATTTGGGTTTGCTATTTTTGTTTGACTCATTGTTGGAGGATGATGAACTATAATGTTTAATGGTACCATTTTCCAAAAGTCCATTTTCAATATTCTTGCCCTTTTTGACTAAAGTGGAAAAGTCTTCGAGGCTAGCCATTTTCATGTGGAAAGACATTTCGTGTATCAATTTCTTGATAAATATATCCACAAGGTGGGAATCTTCAATTTTATATGGCATATGATTAGCAAGATGTCTCCACCTTTTTAGAAAGTTGGCAAAAGCTTCTCCATTTCATTGTTTTGTGTTGCACAAGTCACTCAATGAGGCATGATGTTCAATATTGTAAGAGTATTGTGCTATAAACTTGCTTTTCAAATCATTCAAAGAAGTAAAGGAGACCTTAGGTAAAATTTATTAACCACTCAAGTGTGGGGCCTCCAAGACTTCATGCAAAGAGCCTCTTAAGATAGTCATCACTGTAGGCTACTTCTTGGCACAAAATGGAAAATTCCTTGAGATGGGTGATGGGGCATGTCTCTCCTGTATACTTGTCAAATTTAGGAATTTAAAAATTGGGTGGAAATGGCACCATATTAATAGATTTAGCAAATGGAAAAGGGAAAATTTCCTCAAAAGAGACATCCTTCACCCCTTTGTTGTTCATGTTATGGACCAAACTTTGCAATTCTTGGAGTTGTTGAGAAAAATCTTGATTAGGATGCACTTGTGATTGTTGGGAGCTCATAAATTCACCTCCTAAATTGTAGGGAGTCTCAAATGTAGTGTGAGGTGGAGGTACTCCACTTTGGCCAATGTATTGATATGCAGTTGTTTAATTGGCACTGATGTCTTTACCATAGTGGTTGGCACTTATAAATAAGAGGAGTGCATAGGTTGTGTTAGAATTGCCATTGGTTGAGTAGGCACTTGTCAAATGTCTAAGCATCCCATAGTTGAGGTTGTCAAGATAGATTGTGGAATACTAGCATGTGTGGTAACATTGGGCATGACACTAATGATTTGTTGAATATGTTCTACTCTCAATTGAAATGTGGGTTGTGTTGAAGTGCTAGATGTAGGCATAGCACTAGTTTTTACCACGGTTTCTTTCCCTTTACTAGAAGTCAAAGCTGCATTTGAAGTGGGCAATACGGGAGCACCACCTTTTGTAATTTTCCTAAACAAAGTGTTCTCATCAAAGCTTGGGGGAACATTAACACCATCCTTGACCAAATTTAGGAATATGTCAGTTTTGTTTGCCCTAATGGATTTCTCCATCATTTCCACATTGTAGGGATCTGCAAGGAATGTCCTAACATCACTAGGTACATCATTGGGATCAATAGGATCTTCATCTTGGTATACTTCTTCATCATTACCCCCCAGAGTTGTGTTACAGAAGGGATCTTCTTATGTGGATGTTGAGTTAGGCATACCAAGGTTCAAACTAGAGGTAATTGTGCTCCCTAATGAAGTTGTGACTGGAGGAAAAGGATTCCCCATTTCTAATCGCCTCAATGATTCCCACAAACATGACATGGGATTAAATGTGAACCTTCCTGATCATGTGTGTACCACAAAAGAGTGATCAAGCCAATGGGTGGAAGATTATGGAAGAAAAAGAAAATGAGGATGAGAGCTATTAACCTTATGTGATTAAAGGGTCAACTACCCAAGTGTGAGCAAAAGACCTTGGTTTAGCAAACAAAGTTTGATTAGAGGATAGTAGTATCTTTCTCCTACCAAAGATAACCAAGTGATCTTGTAGGAAAGATAGAACACCAAATTGATTACTCACTATTTGGAGATGGCCTTGTGATCCCAAATAAGTAAGTGTAATTAGGATAAATGTTTTCTTATAGATAAAAGGTCTAGCATTGCAATGTCAAAAGATGTTTTAAGGTTTAAGCTCTCTAGAAGAAAATTTGAAAATGGAAGACTAAGAGTTTGGAAAGATGGAGGTAGATATAGAAGATGAAAGTGTTGTGGTTAGTAATGCAGTTAACTCAATCCTCATTCACTGGAAATAAAAACCTTGGGTTCACTCCTAGGAAAGTAGACCTCTTTCAAAGTTTTCCATTATATTCAATTCTATCATAACGGTCTTGTCTAGCTTCTTAGTATTGAATGTCTTTGATTGCATATCGAAATTGTTTGTCACCATATGCTAGGTTCTTCCTTTCCTTGTAGACAGGTGGTTTGGACAACTTCACTTTCTTATGTTTGACTTTATCAATTGTGGCAAGAATAAAACAAGACCCAATTTTCAAGTACCCAAAAACTTTGCAATAAGATGTGACCAGACTCAACTGATTTCGAAATGTAGACTCAATGAAAACTACCAAAAGTAACTATGAGTCAAAAAGATCTCACTTAACCTATCTCACTCAATGAAGGGTTACCTCACAATTTCACTCGCTTTAGAACTTGTTTGATTTTTTAGCTTTGGTTTTGAATGTTTGAACAAGCACACTGAACATGCCAACAACCCTAATAAGGTTATCAAAAGGATGAACAAGGTTTATCTAAAGGGCATCCTCGATATACACAAGGTATGTGAGGCCCAAATCTGTAGATGAAAGGAAATACTACCACATAGCCAAGGGGAGATAGTAACCCAAATCTCCTCTTTCACTTTCCAAATGTATAAAGTTCTTTGGGGCTTTGCCAAGAGTGACAATATTCCACTTTCAAGAGAGGTTTCTTTTGATTCACCTCCCGATTCTTATACTCTACCAGAACACTAGAGTTGAAGTCATCCTAAGGGGTGATGAAATCCCCAAGTAGGCCTCGTAAAAAAAAGAAAAACAAAATCACTTATTTCTTGTGCACCCAAGATCACCTGAAGGTGCGAGGGGAGAGAATATGTAAGTGGTCTTGGGGTTTAAAAGAAACTTGTTATTTTCTAATGAAGATTTAAGTTTTCTATCTACTTGAAGAAACTCATGATTAAAACATGCAAGGTTCTTTCCAACTTGAAATAGTGCCAATGTAAATGAAAACGTGGATTCATCAACAAGAAAGTAAAGCGACTGCATGAAAGTAAAGTGTTGAAAATAAAAATAAATAAAAAAAGGTCAATTTACTTTAGGGAATTCAAGAGTGTATGACTTCATTTTAAGCACCAAGTCCAAATGTGATCTAGCCTAGGCATACATGTCGATTTTAAGCACCAATTCCAAATGTGATCTAGCCTAGGTATACATATCCATTATCTTTTAAACCATTCAAGATAGTGTGAATTATTTTTAAGCACCAAGTCCAAATGTGTCTTATACCCTAAAAATTCATGTCTATTTTAAGCACCAAATTTCAAATGTTTTCTACTCTACCCATTCATGTCAATTTTAAGCACCAAGTCCAAATGTTTTCTACTCTACACATTCATGTCAATTTTAAGCACCAAGTCCAAATGTTGGCTAACCTAAACATTCATGCATTCAAATAAAAGTGTTTAATCCATACAAGTTCATTATCCCTTAAGGTTTAAGTGATAAAAATCACTAAAAATCTCCTTTAGTGATAAAAATCACTATTGAATTTTCTTTTTAAGTTTTTAAGGTTAATTCTCTGCATCGAAACCATCAGTAAAAACCTGCAAGTCAATATGTTAGCAAAAATGATTGTTCACAATTGCACAATTCTGCTAAAAATTAGAGATGCCAAAATGCAAGTGCAGATGCTAGTCAGGGAAGACAACGAAAAGCAAAGATGCCAAACTACATAGACGCTAAAAATTGTAGATGATAGAAGATACTATGCATGTTTTGATGCAGACTAGATGTTTTTAAATATAGATGACAATGTCAAATGTAGAGATGCCAAAGGTCAGAGATGACAAAATAAATCCTACACACAACATAGATGACAAAATGTATTTGAAGATGAAAAATTATACCTTCTAGATGACAAAATTAACTTAACAAATGAAAAACTACTCCTTCCAGACGACAGATGGAACTTTGCAGATGACAGGATAAACTTTGAAGATGATAGTATAAAAAACCTAAATGACAGAATGGTTTTCTATATAGACACTAAAATGAAAAAGCAAGTGGTAAATTAGGTTTTACAGAGATGCTAAAAAATAGAGACACTGTTCTATGGAGATGCTAGTTTGCACAGACAATAATTGTAGACAATGTTGCAGCCTGCGTAAATGACAATGTGATGTTTTAAGACTTAACCAGGGTTGTTTGTAAATTTTTGAAATGAAACTAGGGATGTGGGTCTCACTAGGCATGCCAAAATGTGTACTATAAAATGTGACCTATTGAGAGCATGAATCAACAAGAAAACATTAGTTCAAACCAAAACATGTTAACAAGAATTTATCAAAATGAAGGAAAACTAAACTAATGCTTGCTTGAGTTTTGCAACTCAAAGCAGCCAAAAAATTAAGTCTTCCAACCACCTCTATAGATCAACAAAGGCACCCATGAAAGGACTTGTTGGTGTGTTAAGTGGAGGGTATGTTTGGTTTGCTCTCCCAAACACAACAATGGAGTGAATCTCTTGAGTGAATGTGCAAATGTGAGTGATGATACTGTATTGCATAAAATTGTAACCAAGATTATGCAAACCTCAAACTATGAACAAATGAATAAGAAAATGACAAACAAAGACCATTCCACCTCTACAACTCAACAAAGGCGTCCATAAGAATCCTTGTTGGTGTATCTTAGATGGAGAGTATGTTTGATATGCTCTTAAGAACACAACAATGGATGAATCTCTTGGACGTGTGAATGCAAGTGTGAGTGATGGAATATGTACCTAGACTAGATGATATGAGAAATCAAAATGACAGAATGATGATGCAATGATAAGAGATTCTAATGGTACCTAATGGATGATAATGACTTCTAATGACTCCTAACCCCCTCCCCTTTTTTTTAAAAAATCTTGAGACAAGCCGTCTATTTAAAGTAGATGGAGGAGGCATCTAGAATGTGCTTAGAAACCACTAGGAGATTAGGATAAGGATTTACAACTAAGCACAGGAGATAAGGATAAGAATTGACAACTAAGCACCTTATCTCACATTCTAGATAGATGGATAAGACTGATGAGGTGGCATGTGTGTGTAGAAGGTTCCTATGGTGTAGACAACATGTGCTTAAAAGATATATGAACCCATGTGATGAAAACTCATATGAATGCACATACTTCTAGGCAGTTTGGATAAAGATTAAATTAAATGAAATTTAATTTAATCAAGGTCTAGAAGAATTAATGGGAATATGGAGGATTTTAAATAAATAAAATTTATTTAAAAAAGGAATATGTGGAGAATCATGTGTTAATTTAAATTAACACATTAGAGCTAGGAGTATTTAAATACTTAGGCAAAAATGAACCTATTTAATTAAAATAATTAAATTAAATAAGTAGAGCAATGTGACTAGTATTAATTAGATTAATATAGTCATTTGGGACAATTTTTGGTGTCTACATTTTGCCCCTCTTTGATGTGATGTTGGTACGGCATCATATCAAAGAAAATATAGGTTGCCCCAGAGAAGATAGGAGAGGACTAGTGACAATGACAAAGGAGAAGGGTGATGGAAAATGATAATCTAAATGCAACTTAACTACATTAATGCAAGAGATTCAATTGTGTTCATATGGAGAGAAAACCTTATTTTAATATTGCAAGAGGAGTTATGCACCAAATTCTATAGAAGCATAGATGACAAGATTCCTTTGCGTGTATTAGACTCTTAACACAATGGATGTAGGTTTCAGAATTATGAGGGAACAAATGACATATATGCACTGGAGAGGTCTGGGCACACCCAAAGTCTTTTTAAGGAGCTTGGCAAAAAGTGTGCTAACCCATTGCCCCTAGTGAGCAATGCACTAACATAACTTGAAACTTACATAGATGTGCTAAAGAATCATGAAAATAGATCATATTGCAAAATAACATGTGTAATCAGGATAAGCCATTCAAATGATACCAGGATATGGAAGATCGAGGCACACTGGGGGAGGCTATTACTGACACACAAAGATAAAATTAACAAAAAGACATTATGAATAAGTAGTCATTCAATTCACCATGCTCTCCATGAACCTGATAAATTTGTTAAATTTGTTAAGCCTGTGTAGGAAGGATTCATCCTATAAGGCAAAAACTGATTGATTGATTGAATTGAAATGAGATATTTGTGATTGGTTGCTGGCAATGACAGTAAAAGGAATGATGTTCTCAAATCATTGAGTCTAAATGTGAATTTGTGTAAGCTTGTTTGCAATATCTATTTGATGAGGTTGGCTTTATGGATGGAAGCTCAGTGTGGTGAGAATATGGATAGGATAAGATAAGATAATGGATGAATTGGAAGGAATCGATTATGAAAATAATAAATATTCTGTTAGAGGAAAATGTGTTGAATGGAAGACTAGAAATTTGATCAAGGTAGATGCAAATAGAATGAAGGAATTGATTATTGAAATGATGTGAATGAAGTGATTGGAAGAAGAGAATATGATGAGATTAGAGGATAAATGAATTGATTGAATAGATTGGGAGACTTGGATTGAATTTGATATGAATGAATAGATAGAGTGGATAGAAATGAATTGATTGAATGATTGCCGAATAGACATGAATGAATGTGGAAGATTTGGATTGAATTTGATATGAATGAATGAATAGAAGTGAATGAATGTAGAATAGAATGGATTGAGACTGATGGCAAGGGAGAGCCACGGTATTTGTAAATGGATAGGAAGGTTGGGTAGATATATGAATGGAGGAATAATATGGATGACCAATGGATATAGTGTCAGATAATGGGGAACCAAGAACCATATTTCAAAGGAGTGACCAACAATGCCCCATTCCAAGGATATGAAAATGGAAGGAAATAATGGTGGGGAAGGATTGCATGAAAATGGAAGGATGGTGTGAAAGCTCGCATATGGAGGAAGAAAAGGCATGTGCTCTTCTTAAGCATGTATGAGCATTTTTGTTGATGTGCCTCTAGTATTGATTATGAGCATGAGTATGAAAGTGGAATGAAGGAAGACATGAAAAAGGGATAATGATACGAAGGATATGGAGGAGGGATAATTATATAAAGGATATGGATGGAAAAGGGATAATGATATGAAGGATATGAAGGAAATGTGTGATAAGAAGTGGATGAAATGAAAGGGATAACCAAGATCAAGGGTATATGGAAGAAGGATAGACGTGCGTAGGATTATGGATGGAAAAGATATGAATGAGCATGGAAAGAGGATGGGAATATGTATGCATATGGATGGGAAAATGGATGCATGAAAATGAACGTGACAAGGACTATAGAATGAAAGATAGGGATAACATGTCAAGATCAAACATATGGAAGAATGTAAGAAGTATATAGGATAATGTATGGATAATGGACAAATGAACATGAACATGACAAGGACTATAGGATAGGGATGTCAAGATCAAATATATGTAAGAATTATGGGAATATGTAGGATAGTTAATGTGGAAGGTACTTATGGATGGATGAGAGGAAAGGGAAAGTCACGATCAAATATGGAAAAAGTATAAAGACATGTGGATAACGCGGACGGGATATGGAAAGTGTAAGTCAAGATCAAAGATGGGAATGACAATGGATGATAGATGGAATATAGAAGATAGGTAAGGAAGAACAATATGGATGGAACTTGCCCCTAGTGTAGAGTGCAAGTGGAAAAAGGGAAGTTAATGGATAGGTAAGTGAAAGTGGAAGACAATGGATACATAGTAGGTAAATGAAGGGAGGACTCAAGCATCTAGGTAGATGGATGTATCCCTTGATATTTATGCTTCTTTAATTTGTTTATTATTTTTTTATTTTCAAGGAATTGTTGGTATTTTCTCATAGATGTTGATAGGGTAAGGAAAAGAATGCTAAAGTGAATTGGGGAATAGAAGACAATGACCTATGAAAAAGTTTGGATTAAGGGACTTGAGTAGGTAGGAGGAAGACATGGTTGATGGATACTAGGTTGGAAGACTTGTGAAGGAAGTGGAAAGATATTCATTGGCACACACCTTGAAGGGTGGTGGAAAGGAGTAAATTGTGAAGGATGTGTAGGAGAAAGTTGGAATTTTGCGATATAGGGACCCAAAATGGATGAAGAAGATGATAGAGTTGGGATGGCGGATTTGGGTGTATAAGGACCCAAAATGGATTTGGAAAATGAAGGTTGGGAGAATTTATGAAGGAGGGAGGCCTTTGGATTAGCAGAATTAGATGTCATTTGGAATCTTTCTTTGAGATTCATTTCTACATTAAGTAGCTTTGGTATCCACATAACTTTTGCACTTTTGATTTTTAGCCTTTGTGGCTTTTTTATTGCATTTTGGATCTGACTTTTCTCTTCTTGGACATGTCGCTTAGATGGGACATGTTGATCCTTATGCTTTTGTGGATTTTTGACTTTGTTTTCTTTTTCTTTGGCATCCAATTTGCTTCCATTGGCCATAGTATGGGTGCATGAAGGTAAATAAGATGGAGAACGTATGGAAGGTGAACGTTGGAAGGAATTCAAGGACGTGCGCCTTTGTTGATCTTTACTAGGAGTATGAGGGGATAAATTGGAAAACGTGGATAAGGTAGAAGGATGTATATAAGGACCTAATATGGAATGAAGGGAAGAAGAGTTTGACGATGGAACATAAGGACCTAGAATGGATGGACTATAAGAACCTAGAATGGATGGACTATAAGAACCTAAAATGGACTTGGAAGATGAAGGAGGAGAATTTTTAGGTGTGGAAGGAAGAGTTTTGGAATTGGAAAAAGTGGAAGGTGTACCAACATCTTGAGGAATTATTTTTTTAAGGGGATACTTAGTATTCTCAATGCAAGATGTGAGTCTAGGTGTATGGAGTTCATGAGGAGATTGGATAGGTGTGATAGGATCATGTGAAGGAGTAGGGTTATGAGGGGGATCATGAGGAATAATAGGATCATGAGATGGAGAGGGATCGTGAAATATGGATGAAGGGGTGCATTGATCTTGACTTGGAAGAGGATCATTGAGTGGAATGAGTGGATTGCAAGAGCATCATTAGATTCTCCTTCATTAAATATAGCTTTGCTGCTCCTCAATGATCTCTAATCATCCTTCAAATCTACTTCCACAATAATTAGTCCTCATATCACATTAATTCCACACAAACTTTTTCTGACACTTAAAATTTGCAACTTGACCTCTTAATTATACCATTCAGATTGTCAAGTCACCCCATTTACATGTTACATTTACCATCTCTCAGCAACAAATGTTAATCTAAAAAAATAAACATTATTCCATAAAAAAATAAAATCCTTTGTTGGCTGACCCTGCTTGGTAGATACTGCTTCCAAAAATTTCCTAAGTTAACCTTCTTAACTCGGTTAACATTGGAATATCCTTAAAATCCTTTGGTTTTTGAGCTTACTCAGTGAGAACTAAATTCCTTCATAAGAGCTCAATAAGAACTACTTCTACCACATTTTCTTTGATGAACGAGTGAGCTCAGTAAGAACTATTTTTGCCATATTTTTGTTGATGATTGAGTGAGCTTGGTAAGAACTATTTACTTGGTAGATACTGCAAGTTTTCTTTACTAACTTTCTGGGTTTGCTAGATTCTATATTTTTGCCTCGTTAACCATCTAAGCTTGGTAGACTCTATCCTTTTCCTTGCTGACCTTCTAAGCTTAGTAGACTTTATCCTTTGCCTTGCTAACCTTCTAAGCTTGGTAGAATTTATCCTTTGCCTTGCTAACCTTCTAAGCTTGATAGACTCTATCTGATGACTGATATGACATTTGTGTGACATCAAAGACAACACACAATTGAACAATTGTATCCAACATTACTAGTGTACTTCATGTCCTTATTCAAAATTACTCAATGTATGGTCAATAAATTGGACAAAATTCAACATAACTTCCTTTAGTCTAGGGGAAGTGAGAAGATAAGATTAAACTTGGTTAGTTGGGATACAGTCTGTAAACCTAAGTATAGCGAAGGATGGGGGGTTAGGAAGATAACTGATATGAACAATGTGCTTCTCAAAAAGATGGGGTGGAATCTGATGAAGGGAGATTCTAATTTGTGTAATATTATGAGATCTAAGTACCTTGGTAATCATAATTTCCCTCACTATACCTGCATAAATTATCTTCCTATGGGCTCCAAAATATAGGGTAACATTGTGAGAAATATAACCCTTCTGAAGGAGGGAGTAAGGTGGCTTATGGGGAATGGTAACCAAATCAATTTCTGGGAGGATCCATGGCTTATAGATAAAGCTTTTTCAAAAAAAGAGTTTCGGTCTCTTTGATATAAACTCCAAGACATGGGGGATAGTATGGTTGCAGATTATATTGGCCTAGGAAGCAAATGGAAGAAGATGAGGTTGCAACAAAATGATTTGATAGGAAGGGACCTAGCTAATGAGCTGAATTATTTATTGAAAAAGTACATGATCTTGGGAAGAGATAGGGTTGATGAGTTCATTTGGAGGGCCACCTTGGCTAGGGAGTTCTTAGTTAAATCTACCTACAAGCTAATGTTCGATAAATCTGTTGAACCTAATGACTAGGGAAATGTTTGGTTTAACTATTTAATCCCAAAAATAAACATTTTCTAGTGGACCACTATCCATGGGAAAACTCTCACTATTGAAAGGGGGTTCCAAATACCTAATAGATTTTGTATGTGTAAGAGGGAGGAAGAGAGCATTGACCACCTATTCCTACATTGTAGCTTTGTGTCTAAGGTGTGGGGGGAAATTCTTCAAAAGTTGGAGGTGAATTAGGTGTTCAATGAGGATATGTGGCATTTGGTGAACTAGTAGGGCCCCTTCACCCACCCCCTTCTTATCAATTTGTGGTAGATTATTCACCCCCAGGTGTGTTGCAGTATTTGGAAGGAGGAAAATAGAAACGTGTTCAAAAATGGCGAGAGGGAGGAGAAGGTTGTGGTTGATATGGTCTTCAAATTGATAGTTGAATACATTAGATACAACAATTGGAGAAAACCAGTGTTCCCCACTTCTACCTTAGAGGTTGGAATTGTGAAGTACTAGTTGTTGATGGATGGGATTATGGAGATTGGCAGCTCTAATATTATGGCTAGAAAGAGAACTCAATGGAAACCCCCACCTACTAACTAGGTTAAACTTAATTTCAATGGTGCTACCAAAAAGGAGGGATTGGTGGGGGGAGGTATTGTCAGGGACTATAAGGGAAGGATTTTGTTGGTTTATGTTGGTTTCTTGGGGAAAGTTTCAAATAATGTACTTGAAGTGATGGCTCTTTAGTCAGGTATAAACTTAGTCTGAAGTGTTGTATGGTGGGATGTGCAAGTTGAAGATGATTCTAATGTCATTATTGAGATTGTTAATGGAAATATGTGGGAGGGATGGGCTATCAAAAGTTTTATTGATGATATCAAGTATTTATTAGCCACCCTTAATAGGTTTGATTTGAAACACATTTTTCAGGTGGGAAATAACACAACTAATGGTCTGGCGGTGATTTCCTTAAAGTTGGAACGGCTAAGAGGTTGGAGGAATTTGAATGCTTTGCCAAATTTGGTGAGGGAATTAGTGAATAAAGAAATAAAAAGGATGAATCCTAGCTAGTTACTTTGTATAGTGTTGTTGAGTTGGAAAGGACAAAATATAGTTGATGTTTATGTGGTAAGGAGAAAAGGCTTGGGTATAGGAAATAATTATAACTCATGGCCCAAAAATTGGAAGTTTTAAATGGGGGATTTTTTTATTCATTTCCCATTATCGATCATCATATGCCGTGTAGAAAAAAGAATTATTTTTTAAAGATTTGTGGCATTGTGGGAATGATGGAAATGATTGGGGAAAGATTGTGGTAGTTGACACATGAATTTTCTCACCAATTTGGTAGGTTTCATTATTACTATTAATTGTAATTATCATCTTTATCTATGCATTTATCTTTTTATGAGTGAAGCATCTTTTAGGGATTGGGCTTTGGATAGAGAGAGAGGAGAGGAAAAAACTACAAAGATGGGAGGTGACCTGATGTGCATTGAATTGGCTATGATTGATGATAGTGTGAGGAATCCCTTGGTTTGGTACTTACTAAAGGAGGGTGGTTTTGTCTCATTCATGGAGGCTCTCAATGATCATGATGAGAATTGTTCTATGTAGTTTGTTAACTCATAGAAGAATTGCAAAGTGAAAATTAATGGTATCTTGTTTCACTTTTCAGAGGAGGTGATTGCTATGGTGATGGGCTTGGCGATGAGTAGGAGAAAATGGTAGAAGGTGACATGAGTGATTGATGAAACACGTCTGCAATGTTTCTTTGTGGAGGGTGAGGAACCAATTACACACAGAGGAGGTTTTATGAGGGAGAAACTATCGAACTTGTGGAATGAGGTTTGTTTGATTCTAATGAATATCTTACCCTAGAAGGAAGGTATGGAGTTTGCTACTATTCCAATTTTCCTCTTCTTAACCATTTTTGACATTGTGATTTTCTTGCACTTCCCTTCTTGCTGCATGATCTTGAGCATATTTTTGTTGTTGTGAAACATAAAATGAGAAGGGGTCTTAATTTTACAATTTTACACCAAGGTTAAATTTTTAGGTTGTACCAATTTCACCTTGCCCTAGTCTCCCTAGGATAGTGGAAGTTGATATTCGTGTTCACTCAAAACCCAAGCCCCAAATGGTCCCCCTTAGGATTACAGGTCCTTGAGCCACGACCTCTCAGCCCTCTCCTAGTGGGTCCCTAGTGAATCCCTCCCCTAGGGGGAAAAAAGGAAAAGGTAAGGAGAAAAAGCTAATGGAGTTGAAGGATGAGGGGAGAGGGGGAAGAAGGAGGTTAGGGAGGGTGGCTAAGTCTCAAGCTAAGAGGAAGTTAAGGTAGGGTAGCTCATAGGAGGAGTCAAATTTTGAGGATTTGAGTTACCACAAAAGAAGAATGAAGGAGAAAACTGTTAACATTGGAGTGGAAGGTACAGAGGAGGTTGAAGAGGAGATTTTTTATTCTTTCAAGTAAAACTTGGGTAATGGAAAGGAGAATAATGAACTCTCACATGTCTCGATTATGGTTGTGCCTAGGTGTGTGGACCTACCAAAAGATCAATTCCTTGAAATAGTGGAAAGGATGCCTTCCCCCATTACGATCTCCTCCCCTATTATGGCAGGTTCCATAAAAGCCACTAACCCCTTTATTATGAAGGATACTTAGGCTGGCAGGGATGAACATTTGGGCGATTTAGATAAGGTTGTTAATGAGCTACAGGACAGAATCCAGGTACTGGAAGAAAGAATGGGACTATTAACCAAGTTTACAGTTAAAGTCACTCATGTGGTGGCTACGACTTTATGCTTGTTGAAGGATTTCGAAGGGGACTTGCCCAAGGATGACTCTGAGCTACTTTTTGATTTCTTGGTGGAAGACTGAGTGAATTTCCTTATGGGGAAGAAGGAGGTCAAGAAATCATAAAGGGCTTCCCCCTACTTTTATTTTTTATATGCTATTAATCTGTTGGTTTACATACTTTTTTAGTTTTAAGGCTATTACGCCTTTGTTTTTGTTAAGTGACTTCAGCTTGTTAACATGCATTTGTTTTAAAGCCTATAGTTACTTTTATGATTATAGTATAAACTTCTATTTTTGTTTTAAAAGGTATTAGGGGTTAGTTATGTTCTAATGCTTATTTGTTGCTAGTTGTCCAGCTTGTTTGTAATGGGCCAACCCCCTTGTTTCAGCTACTTTTATTTCAAAAACGTAAATTAAATGAACTACTACAAATAGATCATTTTATAAAATATCTTAATGTGAAAATACATAAACATCTCAGCTTTCAATTCCTTTCCACACCAAGGCTCATGGTAAATATTTATTAAAAAAATATTTTAATTACAATATACACAAATTATTCTAGAATATTAGCTTTTAATATTGGTGGTGATAATTTTAGTAATTTAGAAAAAAGTTATGAAATAATAAACTTTTAAAAGTCTTATTAAGATCATATTGAGTTTGCTTTCCCTTGCTGTGACCATTTTTTGTTCTATTAATAGGCTAGAGATAATATTAGGTATGTGTAAGGCTTCAAATTAGCTATCAATTTATATGATTATGATACTCTAGCACAATAAAAATTATGTGATGTGAAAAACAAAATTAAAAATCTTTTTGTTTCCAACAAGAACTATGTAAAGTGAATTATAGAAGATTAAAAATACTAGTTATAACTACCTATATAATTAGCTAAATTATATATAATATTATTTCTAATAAAATAAAGAATTCTAATAAACAAAAGTATACCTTGAGCTTTTAATTTATTTTTCATGCTACTTGATTTAGAAAATTTATATATATTAGCTCTACAATTAAAATATAAAATTATATAAAATATAATATAAACATAAATACAAATGTAAATATAAATGTAAATATATAATTTTAAACACTACTTTTTGAATTCTTTGTTTTTTACTAGTGTTTGCTTGGTCTTTTTTTATGGTGGTAGGTTTTGTTTGGCTCATAGTCTATTTAGGGGTTTTTAAGTTTATTATTTTAGCTTCATAGTTACTATTTTTTTTGGTAAGCATCACTTCTTCTAACCTTATTTTCCTATTTTTAGACTTGATCTTACTTTTGTTGTAATAAATTTAGGCCATTCCCACTTTACTAAATCACAACATTATAAATTTGAATGAAGACTACAACCTACAAAATAGGAGCCATGTCAGTATTCTCCCAAAATGAATCAAAAATTCAAGAAGCCAAGGTCAACATACACCAGTCAAAAAAATAAAAAAAATATGTTATAGTATGAAGTTAGGAGATTAAATAAAAAGTTCATAACGTATTACCAAAATACCAACATGATCTAAACCTATCTTCCAATTTAAGAGAGGCTCCATAACCTATCCAAGAACACAAGGGTTAGAATATTGTAGGACTATTTTACCACCCTACAAAAAAGCTATTAAGCCCCTCTAGAATCCTTCCTAACATGAAAATATCCAACCTAATTGATGGGCCTCTAAAAGGCCATATTTCTGAATTCTTTTTAATCTTACTTTCAAAGAATTATCTTGCAAACAATCATGACTTTATGGTCTCAAGCATATGAACTTATATATATATATATATATATATATATATATATATATATATATATATATATATATACATATATATATACATATACATATATATATACATATACATATATATATACATATATACATACATACATATATATATATACATACATACATACATACATATATGTATATATATATATATATATATATATATATATACATACATACATACATACATATATGTATATATGTATACATATATATATATATATATGTATATATACATATATGTATATATATATGTATATGTGTATATATAAATATGTATATATACATATATGGATATATATATGTATATGTATATATATATATGTATATATATATATATATATATATATATGTATATGTGTGTGTGTATATATATATATGTGTGTGTGTGTGTATGGGTGATCCCACAATAATGGGTTCCACTTTTTGACCAATTTTGACACTAAAATCAATATTTTTGCAACAAATGTCACGTTCAAGTGACTATATCTCCAAAATTATAAATAATTTCAAGATGACATAAACTAGTGATTTCGAGTGCTTTGTTCCTACTTTGTAACCATATTTTTTAATTTAAAAAAAATAAATATTTATGTCAATTTTTTTTATCTCCTCTGAAAAGTGGTACATAATAAAAATCAATATTTTTAAAGAGTGATAGTCTGTTTGACACACAAGTTGTTTTTTTAGAAATGACAATGAATTAATTCCTTCAACGTTAGATTGTAACATCAATATCCAAAGTATCCATTTGGTTTGATTTATTTTGGTTGAATATTTTATAGTTTATGAAGTTTTGAAGTGACACAAATTGTAATTAAGACATACGTTTCATTTGACACAGATAATTTGAAGTCAATTTATCATAAACCTTTTTTTTTTTTTTTAAATAGAAAGATATGTCAATAAGCTAGTTCCTACATATTTTTCAAAAAAAAATTGACCTGATTTACTAATTTTCCCGAGGTGTCGAAGTTGATTGATGTTCAATCAGTAATGAATCGGTAATAAACCTATAATGAGTTAAACTCATATTTGAAAGTGTTAATGACTAAAATATTTGTTACACTTATAGTCATTGGAAATCTTGCTTCGAGAAGGACATTTTGAAATTTTTTTATTTTATAGCAGGAGATCATTCTTTTGAAATTATGGGAGTCAAAAGAGCAACAAAAATAAAATGAAAAAAGGGTTAAAAGTTTCCTAATTTTACGCATTTTCCCAAACAGGGTGTTCACGCAAACATATTAGGCATGTTCATGTGAACACATATTCGCATGAACATGCCCATT
The DNA here is from genome assembly GCA_028749045.1 of Cupressus sempervirens. Taxonomy (NCBI): domain Eukaryota; kingdom Viridiplantae; phylum Streptophyta; class Pinopsida; order Cupressales; family Cupressaceae; genus Cupressus; species Cupressus sempervirens. Next base: position 866,645,659 of record CM053789.1, read on the forward strand.
AAAATTTCACAGTCATTGGGAAATTTAAAGGGATAGTTCGTGCGAACATGTATAATAATTTATGTTTGCACGAACATAAAAAGAACAAATTTATCAAGATCTCAAATGAAAAAGTGGAATTTTCATCACAAAATTGCCATTACAAATATGTTCATACGAACATATTAACAAGGTATGTTCGCGTGAACATACCTTATTAAAAGTCAATATATTCGTGCAAACATATAATTAATTTATGTTCATGCGAATATTGTTACTATGTTCAGACAAACATATGGCAAATTCTAAATGCAAATTTTTCATCATTTCATGATTTCTTTTGTCCCCCAAAAGTGGTGCCCAGTATTGTGGGTTCACCCTTATATAGATATAATAAATTAAAAAAAATAGATATATATCTATATATAAAAAATAAAAAATTACATATATATATACATATATATGTGCGTGTGTGTGTGTGTGTGAAGACATGAAGTAGAAATACAGATAGTTTAAAGATACTATATCTACTTGAATTCATAAAAATGGTATAATAAAGTAGTTATACATGTTAATAAATGTTTCCTAGTCTATGCTATCTATATATATATATATGTATGTATGTATGTATGTATGTATGTATGTATGTATGTATATATATATATACATATATATACACATATATATACATATACACATATATATATATACATATATATATACATATAGATATACATATACATATATATATATACATATATATATATACATAGATATACATATACATATATATATACATATATATATATGTATATATAGATATGTATATGTATATCTATATGTATATATATATGTATATATATATATGTGTATATGTATATAATGTATGCATGTATGTATGTATGTATGTATGTATGTATATGTATGTATATGTATATATATATATATGTATGTATGTATGTATGTATGTATGTAGAGGTTGTGTACACATTGATTATTTTGTAGGTGTTTCTCATGGGTATTCAAGAATCAAGATTTGAATGCTAGAGTTGTCAAATAACAAAAAGTAGTAAGTGATTTTCCCTTCTTGTGAAGGTCTATCAATCCATGATTGGCTTTGACTACTCTAGCACTCAAATCTTGATTCTTTAATACCCATGACAAACACCTACAAAATAATCAATGTGTACACAACCTCTACATACATACATACATACATACATACATACATACAGACATACATACATACACACACACAAAGATATATATATATATATATATATATCTAGTCGACAATTAAATGAGATTGAATAATTAATATATAAATCAATTAGGGTGTCCAGTCTTGAATAAGCAGTGCATTGTTGTAGGTTTCTATTACTATTATTTGGCCAACTACTAACAAGGAGAAATTCTAACCAACAAAAACTAATGGAAGTAATGGAATATTTCTACATAATACATCCAAGTCCAAATTTTCCAATTTAAAATCGTTAGGATATTTCCACCCTACATTTCACCATTTAATTTGATTTCATACACATGAAGACACAAAATGGATAACCACAAGGTATATTCACAAGGGATAAATAATAGAAATGCATTACCATGCATAACCACAATAGGAATATTGCCATCACTATTTTCAATCGGGATATCATTCACAACCATATTTGAACAAAGATAATAAATAGAGTAAAGAAGTGCTTCATAATATTAATTTAGTCAATTATGATTTCAAATAAAGTAGATCCCTTAGCTATAAAATATATCATATAATATATTGTAGCACACTTGTAGAAACTTGATCACAAGAATCTAAATATAAAGTACATTCTTAGTTAATGAAGATAAAGGCTTATGTTAAAAAAAAACCCAAAATATGGTCAAAGTTTTCCCCATTTTATGCACCTCAAGATACTCACTCCCAAATAAATTTACATTAGGTTATTTATAAAATAACTTGGTATTATAATGCCTAAACATTTCCAAAGATAAATCTATACTAACTTGAGAATTTCATCACAACAATCATCTAGTAAAACTTGGAACACCCAACCATTTTCTTATGGAATAAACCTCGCAAACTCTTAACCAAAGATAACCCTAATTACATATAATATTTGTTAATGCTATGCCTAATTTTAAGTACTTAAGATACAAGAAATTTGAAACTCAACATTAGTCTACTCATTTTATGAAATCTATATCTTAAAATAGATTCGTGTAGTAACTAGAACCATAATAATACTAATAATTTGCAAAAACATCCTAGCTCATGAGATAAATCTTTAAAAGAATATTCCTTCTAAATAAATAGGAAGAAGACAATTTAAAGAATATATTCATTTTGCAAGGATTGATATTTTTAAATTTCCCATTGACGTTAAAAACTTCACCACTTGATAAATTAACACAAAATGATCAATCCAACAATAGACTAATTTTACTAATCATTTTTCTTCATTATTTTAATTTTATGAAGACATGATAAGCATCCTAATATTATTTAAATAAGGTGAATTAATCTCACTATCTAATTACATAAGGTAGAACCAATTTAATCATTGAATTAAAATAGAATAACCTTCTTTTTTATTATTAAAATATTTATTCATTATCATATTTCATAACTAATTTAATCATTTGATTAAATAAAATAAGTATTCAAATAGGAGTAAGTTAATCATTTTATGAATGAAATAACATTTCTTATCTATATGATAAAACAAATACAACTAATTGGCCACTGTGACTTAAATAAATCTAATAAGGCACTCATACATATAAGCGAGCATAACCATCTTGTTAAATAGGTAAAATCAGATGGTTGATAAATGGAAATAAGTATTACATGAATGTAGTTCTTCATAAATAAATAAAAATATCCCAAAAATCATAGCTATGAACTATGACAATTGTAGGTGCTCAATCTTAGAATGGAAGGAGGGGATTGAAACTATCACCCATGATAGGAAGAAGAAACATAGCCTTTGAAAATCAACCACCTATTTCTAATGTGTTGGTATTGATGAACATGGCTGAAAATAAAGCAACTCATTCCCCACAAAATAGACCCAAAATGTAAACAATGCTTCAAGAACAAGTCCAGGGATGAAAATGATATAACTGAGCACCAACAAACTAAGAAAAAGTAGGCAATAATTATAAGGAACTAGAATATAAAAAAATAATCAAGATATGAAATAAATAAAAACTAAAAAATATGGAATGCTCTCCAATTTTGTTGTTTTCCTCAGTTACGTGGTTGTGTGTGTATGCAATTTTATTCCCCTCCTATTAATGCCCAAAAACATTATATTTATGGTCAACCAATGCATGAAGAAAAGAATAGTGATTTTTCCATTTCAAAACCTTTTTTAAAAAAATTTCTTTTATTAGTTTGTAGCTTAATATTAATTGTTTTAGTTTTCCTTGTCTCATTGATTTATATATAAAATTGAAAAAAATAATAGTGGGGTTTGAATAATCTACATGGTAAATGATACACTAGTTTATTCAGTTTGTTAAAAATTGGATTTTGACATCATTCCCCACTTAGAAAATGAATCATCCCGATTTAGTGGTATATAGAAACCATACCCAATAATTCCACAATGTTAATAATAATAATCTAACTTTCATTATTCACAATAATTAATGATATAAACAATATTAACTTTCATCAACTTGATAAGAAAAATTTTCCATTTCCTAAAATGAAACCTATATTTCATTTGAATGAATTCAAATAAAACTAATACATAACTATCCAAAAGAAAACTAATATATGTTAAAGTACACATAGTTAAAAGAAAAATAAACACACGCTTGAAGCATGAAATCAACTATTTCAAGAATATTACTATGTGAGTGTGTGAATTCCATTACCACTGTATAGTTTTACAATGTTAGACTACCTCTCTCCAACAACATTTCCCCTTTCTTAGTATTTGTCATTTACTCTTTTGCATTGATGGGAATAACACAAAAATATTAGCCAATGTTATATATAATCAATCAAAAACCAAATAAAATATCAAATCAAATTCTTTATTATCATAATGACAATTAAGTTACATACTTTGTTAAAACCACATGATAGCGGACACATACCTATGCTTACTCACCATAGCTTTCCCTTGCATAGATTTGACCTTGCTATTAGATACTTTATATCTACTTCCTAACATACTTATATGTATATGCTCAAAATACTTTTAGCTCATTTTCACATCTAACATGTGGCTCTTGCTAAGTGAGTAATTGTCCCTATGAATAGGTCAGTGTCCATGAATATAATTAGGTAATGCAACCACATTACATCTATTTCATCAAAATCATGAAATACAATGACATCCATATATAACATCATCAATCTACACATTAATAACTAATCATAATTATGCATAATAGTGTTCACAGAAGTGAACATCCAAATGTATCATAATGCATCAATTAGCTAAATTTTAGTGGTATATATCTAACCTATATGATAAGAAGATGAACTATAAAAGGACACACAATTAAGTGTATCAAGAGACATTGACCCAAAGTTCTAAATCTAATTAGACAATAAAACTAATTTGCACTACACACATTCAACAAAGGTCCAAGTTGAAGGCATAATGACCAAGTCTATTTCAAAGAAAATATCAACTAGGAGGCAAAATAGACAACTCAAAACAAAAAAAATCATCATTCAGTTTTCATTGACTAGGTTAATTGAGTCAATTGTGTCAACAACTTCCTATAAAATAGGAGTCACACAAGCTTGATTATGACATATGTATAAAATCAATACAAAATATTCTTGAAAATAGATAAACAAAGGATCCAAACATAACCTTTTGCATTCTTAGCAGAAGACTACATTTCCATAAACTTGCCAAATAGGCAAAAAAGTAAAGTCAAGTCAAAAGTTAAAAGTTGACCATAAAGAGTCAAATCAACAAGTAAATAAAATATCTTCCAATTACTTTTGTAACTTCATTTTATTTTTTGACCTAAATCTCAAAATGATGGACAGAATAATAATTATATCTGATATACCAATCATCGACCAAAGTGATAAAGACAAGAATACACTTAAGAAGTTGACCAACACATTTGAACTCCATTCCATCATATGAATATATCAAACATAAAACCAATGTGCCACACATGAATGGGCATCATAGAAAATGTTGACCTTCATGGTACATCATACACTTGTACAATATATGTTTCTACATAATTAAGAAAATAACCCATGTATGCTCTCCAATCACCAATAAGGATTAGTAAATACTTCTTTCCCATTCATGTGACCTAGGCGCTCATGTCCATCTTGTCACCACAATATTTCAAAAGTAATTTGAGTAAAATAATTGTTAGGTGTGTATATGAGTAATGTTAGTATGCTAATAGAAACCAAATTTAAATAAAGCTTCTACAAACTAAAAAAAATTCATAAACTTCAAGATAGACTAAGATGAGCTCTCAATTGAAAATATGAGCCATTAATGGGCTCTCTCAATGAGAAGCTCTCTTGTTGAGTAGCTTTGTCTAAAAAGATAGGATGTATGCTCAATATGCTTCCAAAGGCTTCAATGGATGATTGTGGATTTTTGGTGTGGATAGATGGCTTTAGTATGGATTTGGCTCTCAAAATAGCATTATAACTTTACTTAATGGATTGTGTTATTTTGCAAAGGGGAAGGATCCAATTTATAGGCAAGAGGCTTGAGGGATTGAGGGCTAAGATGCAAGGATGGGAAAAAGCTCATGGAGGGCTTAGATTGCATGAGAGGAGAGCACATGGATTGTGCTTCCTTACAACCAATCAAGGAGTGACACATGTCACATGGTGAGAGGATGGAGGAAAGGGGAAGGATGAGTCAACAAAGGAGGCTCAAGGGATAAAATCTTCATAAAGACCCTCATAATGACTTGTAAGAGCAATAAAAGGGCTTGTAAGTCATTTATGACCTAGTGGACTTCATAAAGTTTTATGGTTGAGATATTTTGAGGGTGATGAGAGAAATTTCGACTTGGACTTGATTAGGAAGGTTTTAAGCTTGTTTAGGCTTGTGCAAATGATTAGAGGATGGATTAGGATGGTTTAGTATTAGCTTAGGGATAGGCAAGTGGATGGCATTTAATGAGGGTGGGTGAAGGAGGAGATATTTGTTAACTTTGGCTTGGGTTAGTAAGTTTTAACCCATGTTTAGGGAATGTGACAAGGTTAGGAGGGGATTAGGATTAGGTTTAAAGACATCTTCTAGAAGAGTCTAGACTTTGGATGAGGATAAAGACTTTCTAGAATAGTCTAGAATTTCCTAAGATGAGGATGAAGACTTTCTAGAAGAGTCTAGAACTTCTTAGGATGAGGATAAATTAGATTTTTAGGAAATTAATAAAGTTTTATTTATTTCAAGGGTTTGGGTTGAGGAGATATTTATTAAAACTTTTTTAATAAACATGAAGATTAATATTTAACCTTAATTAAATATTTTGAGTTGGGATTAGGGGTAGGAAATGATGGGATTAGCCTTTAATCAAAATTAAAGAAGGATTAGAAAATTTTGGAAGAGGTTGTTGGTCATAAGGAAATTGGCCAAGTTTTGGGAAAAAAATAATTTTTTTATTTATTTTAGGATTTTTGGTCAATTTATTAATTAAATAATTAATAAATAAGGAAATAATGTTTAAATAAGATTTAAACATTTTTGGGAGGGATTCCTTAATTAAATATTTTTAATTAAGATAAAGGGATTTAATGGCATAAAAATTAATTAATTAATTAAATAATTAATTAATTAATTAATGATGATGTCATCAGGACTTTTTCAGAAAATAAAAAAACTTTATTTTCTAAAGGTTTTTAGGTGTCTACATTTTGCCCCTCTTTGATGTGATGCTGCAAGTGGCATGGCATCAAAGATAAGAAAATAAGATGCCCAAGGCTAGAGCAGAAGAGGAGAGAATGGACTGTGAGATGCCCCCTCAAGAAGGTAGCGAGGAGAGAAAGCGAGGCTCGATGGCTTCTTGAAAAGTACAAGAATCTGAGATGAGCAAGGAGACTCAGATTGGCAAAGAGAAGGGGCTGAATTAGCTCAAACTCTCACTATGGGAGAATGATAAAGGAGAATCAGATGCATAAGAGGAAGCAAGCTTAAGACCTTAGGGAAGGTGGAGGATGAAGGAGCAGAGCACTATAGAAAAGAATCCAGGATAGGGATATGGATGAGGGGATTATAAAGCTGATGCAACAGGATTTCAAAGAGTTAGATTGGCGGAAGATGGGTTTCGGAGATCCGTAGGACTAGGATTGTGGATCTCGAAAGATGAGGTTTGGTGGGTTGATTTGGATTGGTGGATCCCTAAGACTAGGATTGTGGATCCCTAAAGCTAAGAGTGATGAGTGATTCAAAGAGATACTGATGCATCAGCTGGGGTAGGAGAGACGGATGCTAGATATGGATGGGGGATAATGGAGATGAAGGAAAACCATTGAAGCTTTTTGAGCGGGGGTATACTTCAAAGAGAAGTACCACCATGTAGTTGAGCACTAGATTTGCTATAGGACTGTTGGTTAATTGCCAAGGTTACCAAGAACATCAAGGCCTTTTCACCAACCGTCCAGAGGACTAACAAACTAACCCAAAACAAACACACAAGGATTGCCCCAGCATCACACATGAATCCTAGAGGAAGCAGCGTGGAAACGACACTGGAGATCCCACAAGCAAAAAAGAAAAACAAACGAAAGACTTGATCAAGACCTTACGCTCTAATTGCCCCATTCGCAGCATACCATGATATGGAAGATCGTGGCAACCTTGAGGAGGGAACAAGGAGATTGCTTGGAAAAGATACTTCAAGACCCAAAAGGGAAGATCCCAAATCAAAAGAAAGTGAAAATCCAAAAGAGAGTCGTTTGCCAATGAGATGGGTAGGACAAGGTACTAACGGACCAAGATCAGACATGAGGAAAGCTATATCCTGCAAGGACCTATCGGAGAGCACCGAAGCTGGTGGATTTGGATGAGTGATGCGTCTGGCAAGCTGAACTAAGAAAGATAACACTTTGGTGATAGGAAATCTAGCTAAAGGATGCATTGGAATAGCTAACCAAGATGTGTGATGGGTGTAAGATGCTGATCAAGGATGAACTGACACGAACGCTGGATAGATACAATGGTACTAAGCTAAAGAGGATGTTCAAGCTGATGGACCAAGATATGTTACAAATGTACAAGTCTTTTCATGTTTTGGTTTTTGTGAGATGGAAATGTATGTGAAGGATGGGATGTCTATAATAGGTGATAGGTGGATAGGTAGATGGTTTGCGAAAAGATTAAGTGAAAATGGGGTTTTGTGTGTGCACGTGATAGTATACAAGCTAGGATACAAGATTATTTATAGGCTGGAATATGGTACAAAACTTGGACAAGATTCGGATAGACAAGGTATGGTACAAGATTTACAAGGTATAATACAAGCTTTGGTACAAGATTTACAAGCTGTATAGGAGGTATTTACAAGCTTCATCAGATTTTGGATATTTGGTTGGAACACCAAGGGAACAAACAAGTGTGTCTTATGGGATGGTGGGTAAATGGATGAGGGATAGGATAGTGATGGATAATGGATTAGTCTTTAGTACACAAGGCACCTGAATTACCAGGTTTTCACCAAGGTACCTATCCAAGGTGCTTGAATTGCCAAGGTTTCACCATTGGATGCTTATTTCTCTTTACTATTTTTTTCTTTTGTATTTCTCAAAAGCCTGGTATACCAAGGATCTTCAAGCATAGAACTTCTTGAGATGAATGATGTTAGTAGGATCATTAAAGAGTTCTCCTTCTGGTGTAGATAGCTGATAAGCTCCAAAGCCAAAGGAAGCAGTGACAACATAAGGACCAAGCCATGTAGGTTCAAACTTGCCTTTCTTTTCTCGATCTACTTGGACTTTCATGTTTTCTTTGAGGACCATGTCACCTGGCTGAAAGTATCGTGGAAGCACCTTCTTGTTGAAATTTCTTTTGAGATGAGTTTGATAGATTGTGAGATGATCATAGGCTTGTTGTCGCTTCTTGTCTAAGAGATCTATCTGGGTGAGTCGAGCTACTCTATATTCTTCATCTGATATTTGCCCTTGCAAAGATATGCGCAAGGAGGGAAGTTCAACCTCTATAGGTAGTACCGCTTTGGCACCATAGACTAGGGAGTATGGAGTTGTGCCTGTGGATGTACAAAAGGAAGTTCGATAGGCCCATAGGGCTGGATTTATTCGTAGGTGCCAATCACGGCCAGAAACATTGACAACTTTCTTTAGAATTTTGAGGAGGGTTTTGTTAGTTGCCTCTGCCTAGCCGTTACCTTGTAGGAAATATGGGCTAGAAAAGTGGTGATGGATGCAGAGGGAAGTGCATAATTCTTCCATGTTGAGATTTTCAAAGTTACCTCCGTGGTCAGTGAAGATGGTGGATGGGATGCCGAAGCGGCAAACAATGTGGTACAAGATGAACTTGGAGACCTAAACTCCTGTAGCTGAGACTAGGGGGACTGCTTCCACCCATTTAGTGAAATAGTCTGTAGCTGTTATTATCCTTTTATGTCCATCAGATGAGAGGGGTGTGATAGTTCCAACTAGATCAAGGCCCCAACAAGCGAAAGGCCAAGGTGGTGCAATAGGCTGTAGATCCTGTGCTGGAGCGTGCACAAGATTTGCATGCTGCTGACATGGGAGACACTTTCTGAAAAAGTCACAGGAATCTTCTTCAATGGTAGGCCAATAGTAGCCTGCTCTAAGGATTTGTTTCGCTAGGACAATACCACTTGTGTGGGCACCGCAAAGTCCAGAGTGTACTTCCTTTAACACCATCGCGGCCTCATTTTGGTCTAAACATCGAGAGAGGATATCATGATAACCCCGACGATATAGGGTATTGGCTATGATAACATAGCGGGATGATTTTCGGATGAGGTTTTGGCGTTGGGTACGTGTGAGGTGAGGGGATATGATACCATCGTTAAGGTAAGCATGAATCTCATGGTACCAAGGGGATTGGGGACCAACCAAGATACAAACACGGTTTGAATCCTCATTCGCATAGGCGGGTGTGAGGAGCTGCTCCACTAAAAACTCATACTGTGTAGCTGCTTGGGGAATTTCCAAGAGCGAGCCTATAGTAGCCATAGCATCTGCTGCTTTTTTCTGTATTCGAGGCACTTGTGTAAACTGAAGCTTTGTAAAATGTTGGGTTAGCTAATCAACTAGCTCTTTGTAGGGTAATAGCTTTTCATCTTTGGTTTGATATTCATTTAGGGCTTGCTTGATATGAGCTGAGAATCGCCAAAGATTTGTAGCTCAACAATGTTCCATTCTGCAGCTATCTTTAATCTTGCTATGAGGGCCTCATATTCAGCTATATTGTTGGTGCTAGGGAATTGTAGCTTGAAGGCTTTTGGAATGTAATCTCCTTGAGGTGTGACCAACAATATTCCTGCCCCTGATCCATGAGATGTGTATGAGCCATCAAAATAAAGTTTCCATGGGGGTTGTTCTTCAATTAGATAGATATGCTCATCTGGAAAGTCTGTGATCAATGGATAAGCATCTATTAGAGGTGCATCAGCTAGGTGATCTGCTATAGCTTGCCCTTTGATTGCCTTTCTATCCACATACTGGATGTCAAATTCACTAAGGAGCATAACCCATTTGGCCAAACGGCCTATAAGTGTTTTTCTAGAGAGCATATACTTGAGAGGGTCAATCTTGGAGACTAGTTGGATGGTATGAGTTAGCATGTAATGGTGAAGTTTTTGAGTTGAGAAAACAACTTCCAAACAAGCTTTTTCCATAGGAGTGTAATTGAGTTCATAACCAACTAGGGTTCTACTGATGTAGTAGATGGCTCTTTCTCTGTTGTAGTCATCAAGCTGTGCTAGAAGTGCCCCTAGAGCAGTAGGTGTTGGTGATATGTACAAAATCAGGGGATGACCAGGAACTGGTGGAACCAAGATAGGGGGATTGATGAGATACTGCTTGAGATGGTCGAAGTTGCGCTGACATAAAGGATCCCACTTGAAGTTCTCATCCTTCTTTAGTAAATGTGAAAATGGTGTACACTTATCTGCAAGCTGGGAGATGAAGCGCCGAACAGATTGGAGCTTTCCTTGAAGAGAGAAAAGCTGTCGCAGTGTCTGGGGAGGAGGCATGTCTAAGATAGCCTTGACCTTCTTGGGGTCGATCTCTATACCTCGTTTAGAAACTATGAAACCTAGAAGCTTGCCAGATGTGACCCCAAAGACACATTTCTTGGGATTCAGCATGAGATGATATTTGGCTAACCTATCAAAGACTTTCTCCAGGTCAGCAAGATGATCCATGAAGGTATGAGACTTGACCAAGATATCATCCACATAATCCTCCAAAATGCTATGGATGAGATCATGAAAAATGTCTGTCATAGCTCTTTGATAGGTAGCCCCAGCATTCTTTAGGCCAAAAGGCATCATGTTGTAGCAAAAGGTTCCCCAAGGGGTAGTGAATGCTGTCTTATGTTGATCCTCTTCTGCAATCTTGATTTGATTTTACCCAGAAAATCCATCCATGAGGGACAAAATTTCATGTCCAGCTGTAAGATCTACAATCATATCTATGTTGGGCAAGGGAAAATCATCTTTTGGACAAGCTTTGTTAAGATCTCTAAAATCAGTGCAGATTTTGATGTCACTGGAAGGTTTAGTGACAGGGACCATGTTGGAGATCCACTCTGAGTAGTCGATAGGTCGGATAACCTTAGCAGCTAACATTCTTTCTAATTGAGCTTTGACCAATAATGCCACCTTGGGGTGCATTTTTCTAAGCTTTTGTCTGACGGGCTTGATCTTTGGATCAACTGCAAGATGATGAACTACAAGCTTTGGATCAAGTCCTGGCATGTCCTTATATGACCATGCAAATTGGCCAATGTTCTCTCTTAAGACCTCAAAGAGGAGGTCAGATTGGTCTTGTGATAGGGATGCAGCAATGTGAAGAAGTCTGGGGATCTCTGAAGAACCAATGTTGACTTCTCGAGTATCCTCAATTAGAATAGAAGACACCTCTGGTCGATTATCTTGAGGAGGCAATGCTAAATCTTCATGTTCTTCTGGATTTTCTTGCTGAGGGGTTCTCTTCATTGCCTTAGCTAGTCTTAGATTCACCTTAGTTCCAGTTTTGGGTGTATCGGAACTAGGTTGGCGATTTTCTCCAAAATACCCCTTGGGATCTAGCTTGTAGATATAGGCAGAATCTGGCTTTGTCTTCTTGTGAGGAGTTTTAGCTCCCATGAATCTTAGAAGTACCTCCTCTGATGTGAACTCATCGATGTGTATGACACTTGGTTGGTCCCAATCTATGAGTTGTGGATGGGCGAGTGGTAGGTCAATGAGGTGGATGGATAGTTCTTGGAGAACAGAGTCTCCGAGGGAGATTTGGTCTAGGATATCATTGTAGGCTCTCTTTTCAACTTCCTCAGGAATGTCTTCGATTTCGACAAGGTTGCGGTGAATGTTTAAAAAAGCGTGACCATTCTCATTGGTGCCCCCAATTGTGGGTATGCCAAAGCCAAGACCTGACTTCGATTCCCACTTGTGTGCGTCAATGGGGCACTGCATGCCTCTTTCTTCTAGTCTTAGACCACCACCTTGATAGTTCCATTTTTCAGTGATGAGCTTATGTTCTTGGGGATACTTTTGGCTGAAGTGATCAAGGCGTGCTTGATTTCTTTGAGGTGCATCCTTATGTAACCATTTGTTGATATCTGGAGTGAGCTCCTCATGAAGAGGGATTTTTGAGGATACAAAGGTTGTTGGGCCAAACTGTTTGTATCAAGGAGGTGGAACCTCCTTAGCTTTGTGATATGTCAGTTGTCCATGGGCATGTGGATCAAGTGGGAGTGCCCCAACAGCAAATGCATCTGACAGACTATACTCTCCACAACCTTTGTTATTGATCTTCACGGTAGACAGGGTAGAGGCGAGGATGGTTTCTGGGTCATTATAAGTGTGGGATGAGCTGGCGATGGATGTGCCGATATCAATTCTAGGGCAATGGTTTGTATATGAAGCTTCAACTGCATTGCAGTAAGCAAAGGGTTCTGGATCGGCATGGATGGTTACCTCAGTGCCTTGATGCGGAAATTTGATTCACTGATGGTAAGTGGATGGAATGGCTTTCATGGCATGAATCCATGGGTGACCGAGGAGGATGTTAAATGGTAGGTTTAGATCAATAACATGACAGAGTGTCTCTTGGATGACTGGCCCAACCTTGATTGGCAGCAAAATAGTTCCTTCTGTGGTTCTTTCCAAGTTGTCATAAGCTTTGATGGTGATAACCTCACTAATGATATCTGCCTCAGTATACCCAGCTTTTTTTATGAATTTTAGGGTGCAAATATTCAAGGCTGATCCATTATCTATCATTACTCTTTTTACAGCAAAGTTGGATACCATGATGGCTATGTGAAGCGGAAGGGTGTGATCTGGCTCGACCACGGGTATGTCGGTGGGTTTGAATGATAGGGCACATGAGGATGAGAGGTGTCCAACAAGATTACAAAAATCAGTAGCATTGATATCAGAAGGGACACGAGATTCTATGAGAGCATTGTCAAGGATGTTCTTGTACACAGGACTAGTGCGAAGAAGGTCTAAAATGGAGATTTGGGCTGGCATGTTCCCAACGTGTTCCAAGTTATTGTACTGGCTTTTTGATGGAGCTGATGGTGTTGGTGTAACAGGTGGGCCTGCGATGTTAAATCATGCTCTTCGAGTGGTGACTGCACACTCATTGTTTGGTCCTTGGATATTGATAACATTGACGAAAGGCTCTTTCTCGGATATACAACCTATAAGGCTACCATAGTCTATATAGGATGAAGTGTGGTCATTGTTCTTCCCATGCTGTTGGTTTGGCTGCCAGTTGTTGGTGTTGTTGTTGTTGGTTTGGATAGGTGCTTTTCCAGGATTTTGGTTGTGGTGTGGTGGAAAAGCATTTTGATAGATCTGTAAGCTTGCATTGGGAGAGGTTTGGGCACCAACAGTGATTTCCTTCTGATCAATGAGGTCCTGCACATAGTCTTTTAGTTTCATGCATCTGAGGGTAGTGTGACCTTTTACCCTATGAAATTTGCAGTACTCATTATCTTTGTACCATGCAGCTTTGGATTGGCTTGGGTCAATTTGCTGGGTAGGAGGAAATTTGATGAGTTTTTCTTTGACTAATTTCTCAAAAATGACATCCAATGGTTCACCAAGGGGTGTATAGTTTCTAGGTGTAGGTTGGAATCTAGGCTTTTATCCTGCAGCTACATTGATGGCATTAGCTTGATTGCTAGACCCTTGGAAGTTGGGTCTTGGATTGTGGTTTTGATAGCTTTGGTTATTCTGTTGTTGGTAGTTGATAGCTTGTTGATTTTTTGGTTGATATGGTGGGTTGGACTGGTTGTGAGAAGGACCAACAATTATCACATGTCTGGTGTCAGTGACGCCATCTGTTGCAACGTGCTTGTTTTTGTTCCAATACCTAGACTTTTCATTGGAATGTGATTGATTTTGGTTGGCTTCCTTGTAAAGCTTGACCACACCATCTTTAATGAGTCCTTGCTCAAGGATCATTCCTTTCTCTTTGATATCTTTGTAGGTTTGCAAACAGTTCATGGTCATGTGGTGAGCCAAGCTAGGATGGGCATTATTAATAAACATTTTCACCACATGGCATTCTGGCAAGGTGTAGGATATGTGGGTGGTAAGGGTTTCCCATCTTTGCAGGTATTCGGCAAGGCTTTCTCCACCTTTTTGCTTGGTGTGGACAAGATCAACTATTGATAGCTCTGTTTCAACAAGATGGGCATATTGGGCTACAAATGCCTCAGATAATTCAGAAAAGTTTTTAATTGTGCCATAGGGGATTCTATAAAACCATTCAAGAGCTGGTCCAGCTAATCTTTTGGGAAAAAGGCGCAAGAGGAAGACATCATTGTATGCTACGTCCTGGCAGTGCATGTAAAATTCTTTGATATGTGTGACAGGGTCTCTTTTTCCTCTGAATTTGTCAAATTTGGGTACCTCAAAGTGTTTGGGAAATGGTGTCATGGTAATGGCTCTGTCAAATGGGTAAGGACACACATTCTCAAACTTGAATGTCTTCGGATCATTCCCTTCTTGGATGGCTTTCAGAGCTATCTTCATTTGCTCCCATTCTGAATTGATAGGTGATGGCTGGGGTGCCCCCAATGTAGGAGTGCCTTGAGGTAGGTATGTGCTAGATGGGGCCACTGAATATGGATGGCTATGAGAGATTTGTTGATAGGTATTGTACATTGTTTGGGCAGCTGCATGGTGGATGACAGGTTGCTGAGGGGGAGGTGGCGCATATTGCTGCATGTGCTGCGAGGCTTGCTGTTGATATGGGATTTGAGGTTGGGATTGAGGAACATAAGCTGGCTGTGGGATAAATGGATTGCTTTGTGGAGGTAAGGTATAAGATGGTTGAGAGGCTTGGGGAAAGGATCGGGGGGCTTGTGGGGTTTGACCAATATATGTGGGTTGTGGCCCCATTTGGGATGGTATCTGCAAATAATTGGTGGTTGGCTGGGGTGGTGGATTACCTCCTAGAAGTGGCATTGAAAAGTAGTTGGTAATTGGAGGTAATGGATTAGTTGGTGGTGGAGGTGGTGGGAATTGAAAGCTTGGGAATGGAACTGATGGGGTTTGATAGCTTTGTGGTTGGATTTGGAAGCTTGGTAGAGTGGTGGCAGGGGCTAGGGTCACTTGGGAGTTTGGTAGAAAATTGGTAGTAGGTTGTGGGATTTGATAGCTTGGTGGAGTGAGGGTAGTAGCTTGTAGATTTGTGGCTAATGGTATTGAGCTCCCAACACCTAATCGAAATGATGGGATTGTTCTTTGGGCTGCAGTGAACAAGCTGGGGGTGATAAAAGGTTGATTACTTGGCCCAATGGGTGGCATCCCTATTGTATATTACCGAGGTTGGCCAAAGATGGTAGCACTGATTTGGGAGATTGGTGGATTTGGAAGGCTGGGTTGGGGAGTAGCAGCAACAATAGTAAAGGGGGTGAATGGTGAGCTATTTTGGGTAAAGGGGGTTTGGAGCGGAGAGGTATGAACCAAGGATAGAGTGGTGGTGGATGGGTTGGCTTGCGGCATGGAGATTTCAACTTGGGTGGATGATGGTATGTTTGGGTCTATTGGATCATATGGATTGGCTGGAGGCTCTTCTTTTGGCATATATTGAGGATAATTTGGATCATAAGAGCCTATGGGTGGTGGTAGCTACCCAAACAATGGGTGAGATGGATCTGATAATGGAGGGGGTCTTCCAAAGTCAAAGGTTCCTACATTTTCCCTTCGAAAATTAGCCATGATTGTCTCTTTGTTCTTGTCTATAATGGCATTTACCAATACTGCATTTACTGGTTGGTTCATGAAAGCTTCAATGTCAGTACATGATGGCATAGTTTTCTCTGGGCTGAAGGATGGATGAGTGCTCAAGGGGGGTGAGGCTGTTCGATCCAAATGATAGGGCTCCATTTTTTCTTTCTTCTTGGCTAAGCGAGTGACGGGTGGCATGACAAATGCTCCTAAGGATGAGATGCAATAATACTGATGGATGCAAAAAGGGGAACGCTTCTCTATGCAAATGATTTCCTAGGTTAAGGCAAAGCTATATGACAAAACCTAAGGAGGATTGGGTTGGAGATTCTAACTTCAAAGATATGTTGCCAAAGCACGAAAGGTCTGCTTTCCTATGTGCAAGCTTGGTGGTGATTGTGTCAACTTAAGGATAGACTGATGATCTTTTAGGAAGAACACGAGATTGACCACTTGTGGATCCCAACCTTTAGCTCAAGGTGATGAGGGATAACAAGTGACAAAGCTGGATTACCCTAGACAAAGCTCTGTCAAAGGGATAACCTTGGTGAGATTGATGGATTTGGAAGATTTTAGGAGTGGCAAACTTTTGGCAAAAGTGACAACAATTTTGAAGGCTTGGATGTGAGGTTTTGATTGCTAGCTAGATGGTTTGATTCTAAATGAGATGGATGAGCTAATAATGCTTAAGGGGATAACATAAGATGGCTGGCTTTTCTACAAAGATGACTCTAAAGTGAAGCTAATCCAAGAAGATGTGGAGAAACAAGGGTGTCTAATCATAGAAATCATGCCTAGTTGGTAAGGCATAAGCAGGATTAACTCTTGGATTTTGTCTAAATTTGATGGTGCGCTCTAACCAGTTCTCTTGAAGTGCTTCCTCGGTAGCTTTGTCCTCTGCTTTGTGGAGTTTGGCAATTCATGGGCTTGGTGTTATTTCTTTTCTCTTGGCTGAAAGTTCTTGGTATACTAGAGATGGTTTGAGTTTAACTTTGTGGAACTTTTGTTTGGGTTTGGGTTGCTCTGACATCAATTTTTGAATCTGCTTGGATTTGAGAGATCTTGGTTGTTTTGCTTCAACTCATTCAACTTCTGGAATAGGAAGTGACTACGCTAAGTATGCCCTAAGCTAGGATTGACCAAGTTTGGCAAACATTCATTCAACAACTAAAAGATCAAGCAATAGATAGAAACAACCAGATAGAAGTTTTTGATTCTCAGAAAGTGATACTTGCGCCAAAGAGTGTGTATGTTCTACAAATGTTTCAATCAGTCACCTCAAATACATTAACATCCTAGATGGTTGTCTACAAGGTTGACAGTTGGTTTAGCTAAGGAGTCCTCGATATACCCAAGGTACGTAAGGCACAAATCCGTAGATGAGACCAAAAAGATGTCACACAGCCGAGAGGAGCGGTAACCCACTTCTCCTCTTTCACTTCTCAAGGGTATAAAGTTCCTTGAGGCTTAGCCCGAGTGACAAAATCTTGATCCCAAGAGAGGTGTCTTTCAATTCACCTCCCAATTCTTATACTCCGCTAGAATGCTGGAGTTGAGGTCGTCCAAGGGGTGATGAAATCCCCAAGCAGGCCTCCTAAAAAGAAACAAGGTTTTGGATCCTAATCTTATGCACCCAAGATGGCCTTGAAAGATTACAAGGGGAGAGAAGACTTGGATGACCTTGGGCTAAAAAACACGCTTGTTCTTTTACCAACTGACTCTTATGTGTGCTAATCTAGACTTTGCAAGCACTCATGTTTAAGAGACAATGTTCAATTCCAACTTGAAGCACCAACAAAAGTAAATCGATCGAAGAATGCAAACAATAAGAAGAGTTAGGGTCAACAAAAGAAAACTCGCCCGCCCAGAGGCCCTCCACGTCAAGTATCGATTAATTTTCTTTAAAGCATTCAAGATTGAGTGTGAGTTTGTTTTAAGCCCAAAACAAAAGTGTGTGAGATTCGATTTTCAAACGCGTGCCCGGAGGCTCTCCACGTCAGTTGTTGTTCAATTTTAGTGCCCAAGCTTGAAGTGTGATCGATTTAATGTAGAGTTTTGATCATTTAAGAATTTTAATAAAGTTAAAGCAAACATTCAAAGACCAAGTGAGTGAGTTAGATTGTGGAACATTTAACACCTTTTTCAAGTAGACCCATCCCCATAAATGGCGCTGAGATTGAAACCAATGGTTAATATTTGATGGGTGATTAGAAAAGAGGTGAGTTCAAGGAACTACTCAAATTGATTTTTTCAAATTTGTATTTTAACTTAACAAGGTTTCTTAAATGTCCAAAAATCAAACTTTACCTAGATTGCATGTGGAAAAGAGATTTGTTTTGTTCAATTTTTAGAAGCTCCAAATGAAATGTTTGATATTGCAATGGTTAATTGATCCTTAGAATTCAAGATTGGATTTGTTGTTTTAATCATGCATTCAATGAAAATTTGATTTTAATCCATGGCATTCAAGAGTGATTTTAGCAACATGCATTCAAAAAAAAGTGGTTAAACATTCAAGTGTTTTCTTTTGAGCATTCAAGATTGAGATTTTGTGTGTTGTTTTAAGAACTTTGAAGTGCTTTGTTTTAACCTTAGATCATTCAAGATTGTTTTGGACTCAAAAGTGAAAATGACTCTTTGGACTTTGGTTTTCATTCAAGATTTTGTGTTCTAGTTTGCATATTTTAAGCCCAAAAATGATATTCCTAGATTGTTTTGATGCATGAAAATCCTTAAAAACATTCAAGATTTTGCAATAAGACATTTGTTTGGAACAAATAACAAAGCTTTTAGGACAATTTTTGGCAACCATTTAGGACTCTTAGTTTTCATGAGATTTTTTAAAAGAACTTTAGTGTGCACTTAGTGTTGATTTTGAACCTTTTGAAATGGAAACTTGAAGTTCTTTTTAAATTCCCAAAAATGAAGTGTTCCTAATTTTGCATGAATGCATCTAAAACCTTGATGTTGCAAGGATGAAAATGATTAGATTGGTTTAGTTTCACTTGTTAAAAGATTTTTTCTTTCTTGCAAATTTTTAATTTTTCAATGGATTAAAGTATGATTTGGGGGTTCATTTTAAGCACTAAAAAGAAGTGTGTATGATTTTGCTTCCTTAAAAAAAAATGGCCAAGATCTCCCACAAGAAGAAGAAGAAGAAGTAGATGGAATAAGAAGAATATAGACAAGAAGAGGAAGAAGAATTTCAAGTTCTTTGTCCACCTATAAGCTTGAAAAATCTGCAAACACTATGAGATAGATTATGAGTTCCTTTGTCTTCTTCATGCTCATGTGGACCTACAAAACCAATTTATACAATCCTACCAATCACAAAAACAAGAAAAATTAGCCAAAATCAGCAAATAACATACAAAACTTGTCTAAAAAAGCTAATGAAGATGACCCATGCGGGGTCCCATCGGGCGTGCCAAAATGTATATGAGTAATGTTAGTATGCTAATAGAAACCAAATTTAAATAAAGCTTCTACAAACTAAAAAAAATTCATAAACTTCAAGATAGACTAAGATGAGCTCTCAATTGAAAATATGAGCCATTAATGGGCTCTCTCAATGAGAAGCTCTCTTGTTGAGTAGCTTTGTCTAAAAAGATAGGATGTATGCTCAATATGCTTCCAAAGGCTTCAATGGATGATTGTGGATTTTTGGTGTGGATAGATGGCTTTAGTATGGATTTGGCTCTCAAAATAGCATTATAACTTTACTTCATGGATTGTGTTATTTTGCAAAGGGGAAGGATCCAATTTATAGGAAAGAGGCTTGAGGGATTGAGGGCTAAGATGCAAGGATGGGAAAAAGCTCATGGAGGGCTTAGATTGCATGAGAGGAGAGCACATGGATTGTGCTTCCTTACAACCAATCAAGGAGTGACACATGTCACATGGTGAGAGGATGGAGGAAAGGGGAAGGATGAGTCAACAAAGGAGGCTCAAGGGATAAAATCTTCATAAAGACCCTCATAATGACTTGTAAGAGCAATAAAAGGGCTTGTAAGAGTCATTTATGACCTAGTGGACTTCATAAAGTTTTATAGTTGAGATATTTTGAGGGTGATGAGAGCAATTTTGACTTGGACTTGATTAGGAAGGTTTTAAGCTTGTTTAGGCTTGTGCAAATGATTAGAGGATGGATTAGGATGGTTTAGGATTAGCTTAGGGATAGGCAAGTGGATGGCATTTAATGAGGGTGGGTGAAGGAGGAGATATTTGTTAACTTTGGCTTGGGTTAGTAAGTTTTAACCCATGTTTAGGGAATGTGACAAGGTTAGGAGGGGATTAGGATTAGGTTTAAAGACATCTTCTAGAAGAGTCTAGACTTTGGATGAGGATAAAGACTTTCTAGAATAGTCTAGAATTTCCTAGGATGAGGATGAAGACTTTCTAGAAGAGTCTAGAACTTCTTAGGATGAGGATAAATTAGATTTTTAGGAAATAAATAAAGTTTTATTTATTTCAAGGGTTTGGGTTGAGGAGATATTTATTAAAACTTTTTTAATAAACATGAGGATTAATATTTAACCTTAATTAAATATTTTGAGTTGGGATTAGGGGTAGGAAATGATGGGATTTGCCTTTAATCAAAATTAAAGAAGGATTAGAAGATTTTGGAAGAGGTTGTTGGTCATAAGGAAATTGGCCAAGTTTTGGGCAAAAAATAATTTTTTTATTTATTTTAGGATTTTTGGTCAATTTATTAATTAAATAATTAATAAATAAGGAAATAATGTTTAAATAAGATTTAAACATTTTTGAGAGGGATTCCTTAATTAAATATTTTTAATTAAGATAAAGGGATTTAATGGCATAAAAATTAATTAATTAATTAATTAATTAATTAATTAATAAATGATGATGTCATCAGAGTTTTTCAGAAAATAAAAATACTTTATTTTCTAAAGGTTTTTAGGTGTCTACATTTTGCCGCTCTTTGATGTGATGCTGCAAGTGGCATGGCATCAAAGATAAGAAAATAAGATGCCCAAGGCTAGAGCAGAAGAGGAGAGAATGGACTGTGAGATGCCCTCTCAAGAAGGTAGCGAGGAGAGAAAGCGAGGCTTGATGGCTTCTTGAAAAGTACAAGAATCCAAGATGAGCAAGGAGACTCAGATTGGCAAAGAGAAGGGGCTGAATTAGCTCAAACTCTCACTATGGGAGAATGATAAAAGAGAATCAGATGCATAAGAGGAAGCAAGCTTAAGACCTTAGGGAAGGTGGAGGATGAAGGAGCAGAGCGCTATAGAAAAGAATCCAGGATAGGGATATGGATGAGGGGATTATAAAGCTGATGCAACAGGATTTCAAAGAGTTAGATTGGCGGAAGATGGGTTTCGGAGATCCGTAGGACTAGGATTGTGGATCTCGAAAGATGAGGTTTGGTGGGTTGATTTGGATTGGTGGATCCCTAAGACTAGGATTGCGGATCCCTAAAGCTAAGAGTGATGAGTGATTCAAAGAGATACTGATGCATCAGCTGGGGTAGGAGAGACGGATGCTAGATATGGATGGGGGATAATGGAGATGAAGGAAAACCATTGAAGCTTTTTGAGTGGGGGGATACTTCAAAGAGAAGTACCACCATGTAGTTGAGCACTAGATTTGCTATAGGACTATTAGTTAATTGCCAAGGTTACCAAGAACATCAAGGCCTTTTCACCAACCGTCCAGAGGACTAACAAACTAGCCCAAAACAAACACACAAGGATTGCCCCAGCATCACACATGAATCCTAGAGGAAGCAGCGTGGAAATGACACTGGAGAACCCACAAGCAGAAAAGAAAAAAAAGCAAAAGACTTGATCAAGACCTTACGCTCTAATTGCCCCATTTGCAGCATACCATGATATGGAAGATCGTGGCAACCTTGAGGAGGGAACAAGGAGATTTCTTGGAAAAGATACTTCAAGACCCAAAAGGGAAGATCCCAAATCAAAAGAAAGTGAAAATCCAAAAGAGAGCCGTTTGCCAACGAGATGGGTAGGACAAGGTACTAACGGACCAAGATCAGACATGAGGAAAGCTATATCCTGCAAGGACCTATCGGAGAGCACCAAAGCTGGTGGATTTGGATGAGTGATGCGTCTGGCAAGCTGAACTAAGAAAGATAACACTTTGGTGATAGGAAATCTAGCTAAAGGATGCGTTGGAATAGCTAACCAAGATGTGTGATGGGTGCAAGATGCTGATCAAGGATGAACTGACACGAACGCTGGATAGATACAATGGTACTAAGCTAAAGAGGATGTTCAAGCTGATGGACCAAGATATGTTACAAATGTACAAGTCTTTTCATGTTATGGTTTTTGTGAGATGGAAATGTTTGTGAAGGATGGGATGTCTATAATAGGTGATAGGTGGATAGGTAGATGGTTTGCGAAAAGATTAAGTGAAAATGGGGTTTTGTGTGTGCATGTGATAGTATACAAGCTAGGATACAAGATTATTTATAGGCTGGAATATGGTACAAAACTTGGACAAGATTCGGATAGACAAGGTATGGTACAAGATTTACAAGGTATAATACAAGCTTTGGTACAAGATTTACAAGCTGTATAGGAGGTATTTACAAGCTTCATTAGATTTTGGATATTTGGTTGGAACACCAAGGGAACAAACAAGTGTGTCTTATGAGATGGTGGGTAAATGGATGAGGGATAGGATAGTGATAGATAATGGATTAGTCTTTAGTACACAAGGTGCCTAAATTACCAGGTTTTCACCAAGGTATCTATCCAAGGTGCTTGAATTGCCAAGTTTTCACCATTGGATGCTTATTTCTCTTTACTATTTTTTTCTTTTGTATTTCTCAAAAGCCTGGTATACCAAGGATCTTCAAGCATAGAACTTCTTGAGATGAATGATGTTAGTAGGATCATTCAAGAGTTCTCCTTCTGGTGTAGATAGCTGATAAGCTCCAGAGCCAAAGGAAGCAGTGACAACATAAGGACCAAGCCATGTAGGTTCAAACTTGCCTTTCTTTTCTCGATCTACTTGGACTTTCATGTTTTCTTTGAGGACCATGTCACCTAGCTGAAAGTGTCATGGAATCACCTTCTTGTTGAAATTTCTTTTGAGACGAGTTTGATAGACTGTGAGATGATCATAGGGTTGTTTCCGCTTCTCGTCTAAGAGATCTAGCTGGGTGAGTTGAGCTACTCTATATTCTTCATCTGATATTTGCCCTTGCAAAGATATGCGCAAGGAGAGAAGTTCAACCTCTATAGGTAGTACCGCTTCGGCACCATAGACTAGGGAGTATGGAGTTGTGCCTGTGGATGTACGGAAGGAAGTTTGATAGGCCCATAGGGCTAGATTTATTTGTAGGTGCCAATCACGGCCAGAATCATTGACAACTTTCTTTAGAATTTTGAAGAGGGTTTTGTTAGTTGCCTCTGCCTGGCCGTTACCTTGTGGGAAATATGGGCTAGAAAAGTGGTGATGGATGCGGAGGGAAGTGCATAATTCTTCCATGTTAAGATTTCCAAAGTTACCTCCGTGGTCGGTGAAGATGGTGGATGGGATGCCGAAGCGGCAAACAATGTGGTACAAGATGAACTTGGAGACCTGAACTCCTGTAGCTGAGACTAGGGGGACTGCTTCCACCCATTTAGTGAAATAGTCTGTAGCTGTTATTATCCATTTATGTCCATCAGATGAGAGGGGTGTGATAGTTCCAACTAGATCAAGGCCCCAACAAGCGAAAGGCCAAGGTGGTGCAATAGGCTGTAGATCCTGTGCTGGAGCGTGCACAAGATTTGCATGTTGCTGACATGGGAGACACTTTCTGACAAAGTCACAGGAATCTTCTTCAATGGTAGGCCAATAATAGCCTGCTCTAAGGATTTTTTGCGCTAGGACAATACCACTTGTGTGGGCACCGCAAAGTCTAGAGTGTACTTCCTTTAACACCATCGTGGCCTCATTTTGGTCTAAACATCGAGAGAGAGTATCATGATAACCCCGACGATATAGGGTATTGCCTATGATAACATAGCGGGATGATTTTCGGATGAGGTTTTGGCGTTGGGTATGTGTGAGGTGAGGGGATATGATACCATCGTTAAGGTAAGCGTGAATCTCATGGTACCAAGGGGATTGGGGACCAACCAAGATAAAAACACGGTTTGAATCCTCATTTGCATAGGCGGGTGTGAGGAGCTGCTCCACTAAAAACTCATACTGTGTAGCTGCTTGGGGAATTTCCAAGAGTGAGCCTATAGTAGCCATAGCATCTGCTGCTTTTTTCTGTATTCGAGGCACTTGTGTAAACTGAAGCTTTGTAAAATGTTGGGTTAGCTGATCAACTAGCTCTTTGTAGGGTAATAGCTTTTCATCTTTGGTTTGATATTCATTTAGGGCTTGCTTGATGATGAGCTGAGAATCGCCAAAGATTTGTAGCTCAACAATGTTCCATTCTGCAGCTATCTTTAATCCTGCTATGAGGGCCTCATATTCAGCTATATTGTTGCTGCTAGGGAATTGTAGCTTGAAGGCTTTTGGAATGTAATCTCCTTGAGGTGTGACCAACAATATTCCTGCCCCTGATCCATGAGATGTGTATGAGCCAGCAAAATAAATTTTCCATGGGGGTTGTTCTTCAATTAGACAGATATGCTCATCTGAAAATTCTGTGATCAATGGATAAGCATCTATTAGAGGTGCATCAGCTAGGTGATCTACTATAGCTTGCCCTTTGATTTCCTTTCTATCCACATACTGGATGTCAAATTCACTAAGGAGCATAACCCATTTGGCCAAACGGCCTGTAAGTGCTGTTATAGAGAGCATATACTTGAGAGGGTCAATCTTGGAGACTAGTTGGATGGTATGACTTAGCATGTAATGGCAAAGTTTTTGAGTTGAGAAAACAACTGCCAAACAAGCTTTTTCCATAGGAGTGTAATTGAGTTCATAACCAACTAGGGTTCTACTGATGTAGTAGATGGCTCTTTCTCTGTTGTAGTCATCAAGCTGTGCTAGAAGTGCCCCTAGAGCAGTAGGTGTTGGTGATATGTACAAAATCAGGGGACGACCAAGAACTGGTGGAACCAAGATAGGGGGATTGATGAGATACTGCTTGAGATGGTCGAAGCTACGCTGACATAAAGGATCCCACTTGAAGTTCTCATCCTTCTTCAGTAAATGTGAAAATGGTGTACACTTATCTGCAAGCTGAGAGATGAAGCGCCGAACAGATTGGAACTTTCCTTGAAGAGAGCAAAGCTGTCGCAGTGTCTGGGGAGGAGGCATGTCTAAGATAGCCTTGACCTTCTTGGGGTCGATCTCTATACCTCGTTTAGAAACTATGAAACCTAGAAGCTTGCCAAATGTGACCCCAAAGACACATTTCTTGGGATTCAGCATGAGATGATATTTGGCTAACCTATCAAAGACTTTCTCCAGGTCAGCAAGATGATCCATGAAGGTATGAGACTTGACCAAGATATCATCCACATAATCCTCCAAAATGCTATGGATGAGATCATGAAAAATGGCTATCATAGCTCTTTGATAGGTAGCCCCAGCATTCTTTAGGCCAAAAGGCATCATGTTGTAGCAAAAGGTTCCCCAAGGGGTAGTGAATGCTATCTTATGCTGATCCTCTTCTGCAATCTTGATTTGATTTTACCCAGAAAATCCATCCATGAGGGACATAATTTCATGTCCAGCTGTAAGATCTACAATCATATCTATGTTGGGCAAGGGAAAATCATCTTTTGGACAAGCTTTGTTAAGATCTCTAAAATCAGTGCAGATTCTGATGTCACTGGAAGGTTTAGTGACAGGGACCATGTTGGAGATCCACTCTGAGTAGTCGATAGGTCGGATAACCTTAGCAGCTAACATTCTTTCTAATTGAGCTTTGACCAATAATGCCACCTTGGGGTGCATTTTTCTAAGCTTTTGTCTGACGGGCTTGATCTTTGGATCAACTGCAAGATGATGAACTACAAGCTTTGGATCAAGTCCTGGCATGTCTTGATATGACCATGCAAATCGGCCAATGTTCTCTCTTAAGACCTCAAAGAGGAGGTCAGCTTGGTCTTGTGATAGGGATGCAGCAATGTGAACAAGTCTGGGGATCTCTGAAGAACCAATGTTGACTTCTGGAGTATCCTCAATTAGAATAGAAGACACCTCTGGTCGATTATCTTGAGGAGGCAATGCTAAATCTTCATGTTCTTTTGGATTTTCTTGCTAAGGGGTTCTCTTCATTGCCTTAGCTAGTCTTAGATTCACCTTGTACACTCGAAAGTGTCCCACTCTAAACCATTCTATCCAAACGATTCCATGAGTTGGAATGCTTGGATGCCGGCTTAGAGCTCCCTATCCACGGAGTGCAAGAGAGTATATTTTAAGAATAAAAAGGCTCTCAGATGAGCCTTAGAGATACTCTTCTTGCTAGTAAACCATGCAATGGGAGGTTCCAAAGACAAGATGCAAGAATGCAAATGTCCCAAGGAGTTCCTCAAGGATGCAATGCAAATGAAGATTAAGCTAGAATGAGAATGTCAAATGCAGCTATGCTAAAACATGTATGAGAGTGTTACAATACCCTTATTAAGCTATGTGAGATTAAGCTACATGTAAAAATGAAAGCTAAGCTAAGATGCTATGGTATGAGAGAATGTAGACAAGAAATAGAAGTTCTCCACAAAGCTCCAAAGAAACCTGTTAGAAAACCTGCAGCATAACAATATAAAAAATGAGGATTGATTGAGGGGGAAAGCTCTCTCCCTTTTAAAGTCATACGGACGGTAGAGATCAAGATGAAGATGATGGATGATCAACGGTAGAATTTGAAAAGAGGAGTGATCCATGTGCACACACAAATCAACCAATAGAATATAAGTTGACTTGTCATATAAGACAAAAGTCACAAAGCCTTTTCTTTTAATTGCAAAATAGAAAAAGGACTTTATGTGTGCACTTTAAGTGGGTTAGAAGAATGGGGTGTTTTATTTAATTAAAAGGGGACATGTTCTTTTAATCAAATAATGAACTTAGGATAGCATAGTCAAACTATAGGTTATAATCAAATAAATTGATTATTAGCAATTTGGTCTAGGTAAATGATTAAATTAATTTAGCCAAAATGCTGAGAAGGGGGCTAATAGCTTAGATGATCATTTTTAGGTGATTACATTTGCCCCTCTTTGACTAATGTGTGATCGATCTGGGAACACATTACGTCAAAGAAAATCAAAGCCAAGTAGGCGATGATAGATATAGATGTCTAATTCCAAAGAGTGAAATGCAGAAATAGATAGCAAGTCCTGAATGCACAGCCTGATAGCAGTAGTACTAAACACTAGGAAGAGATGATGTCAGAATTCAAGAAGAATACTAACACTTAGAAAATCAGATAGAGTGAGAGCAAGTGAGAAGATCAAACAAATGCTCCTAAGCAGTGATAGAGTATTTCTGCCCCCTCGGGATCGAAATTGAAATGAGGTAAGGGGATGCAAAAACTAGCTAGAAATGATAAAATTAGAGTATAGCAATGTCCAAGATGACAGATAGATGATTAGAACCCAAGAATGACTATATAAAAAAATTGATAAAATGCCCCAGTTTGACTAGAGTTGACCTTGAAGGATATAGCATAAAATTAGGTCAAATCTAGTAGAAAGATGATTTAGATGTGAAACAGTGAATTGAAGTAGATATGAAGTATGGAAATGATGAAGACATGAATAAATGAAGATGCCCCAGTGATGATTCGAAGATTAGACCTCAAAAGGTCAACTAACTGCTTAGAAGAAAGTAGAATTTTAAAAGGCAATTTTGACCATCAAGATGAACTCGAATTTGGATTTTGATCCCGAAAATGAATCTAGTACGTTGAATTATTTAAGAGGTCAAAACTTTATATAATGTGATGATAAGATAGAAAAGAGATGAAGTGAAAGATTAAGAAGGTGAAAAGACATGAACAAGAAGAAAATAAAGAAATATATGAAAGGAGTTAGCTGATATGTCCACAAAAAGATGAAGAGAGAGCTCTCCCCATATGCAAGCATGCAAGACTAAGCTAGAAAATGAACCTAAAATGCAAGCTAATATGCAAAGTGGTTTACCAGCAAGAAGTGCATAACATTTAGACTCTTAATTTCATCATTGAGCATTTATTAGGGACATCATGAGATCATACAACCATCACTAGTATAACTATGAGGATATGAATATGATCAATATGAGATAGGTATGTGGAAATCCAATCTAAGCATCAGAGACATGTAAGTCAAGATAACTACACGATTAGATTCCCTAAGTTTAATTTAGCAAGATTACACCTGTATCAAGGTATAAGCGCCGGGATAAACCCTGAGTGCGGTCTTGCAAAAACAATCAAGGATGATACATTTATAAGTCAAAGTGTTGAATAGGACAAGCATGAATGCTTACAACACTATAGACAAACAAAAGTATACCCACAAGCAGAAATCAAGAAAATATGTCCCATGCCCCCAGTCTTCTAGTCAATGACATCCTTGAAAGACTATTAGGGAGGGAACACCTGGCAAAGAAATCATGATAGACAGCACACAAAGTAGATAAAGATCAGCATAGCTCAGTCGTTTAAGTGTTAAAGTGCGTGTGTGTAAGTCACTTGGCCATTTCTTCCAGACTTGATTCTGATAGTGAGATATCGCGACATCGGAGACCGTAGGTAAACTATCTGTAAAGTGTTAAAAAACACTTGATGTCAAAGTGGGGGAAGTGTTGAGAAACACTATTTTGTGAGTTGTCAAAGAAACCCTAATCCACGAGAATACCTCAATAGGCTAAGTAGCTATGCCCCCAAGATGAGGACAAGAAACAATTCCAAGCTAGGAAATGTGTAGCAAAGTGGATGATTGAGATTGATAGACATAGGTGCAAGGGTTTCAAGTAGCGCCTGTTTCCAGGTTTTCACCACTTTGACAGATTTTTTTTTTTTTTTTTTTTTCAATTTTTTTGTATTTTTGTATATTTGATTTTTTTTTTGGTGATACATCAAAGTGCCTATTGCTAGGTTTTCACTAAGATGATCATTTTTTTTCAAGATATTTTCTGATTTTTAGGATTTTTTCAGCATCATATATGATTTTTTGGATTTTTTAGAATAATTTAGAGATCACTAGTTCTCAAGCAAGATCACATCATTTTCTCCCAATGTCTAGCAAGGTATAGGACATGATGGAGAAACAAGCCGATAGATAAGAAAAGATGCATAAGAAAGGAATGTGAAGCAAGTGAAAGTGATCCTCAAGGACTGACTCCTCAAGAGTACCCAAGCTAGAGAAAGAGGTGAAATAGTCATATGAAGCATGTTTTGGATAAGCAATGGAAGTAATGAGCAAGATAGCATGTAGGATAAGCGGTGAAGCCAACGAGTGAGATAGCATGAAGCATGTAGTCCAAAAGAGTAGCCATGTCAAGAGACCTATGAGAACCATTTTCATTTATTATGATCAAGACCAAGGGGTCAACTAGATAGTATAGCAATGGGATAGAGCAATAAGAATAAAGCTCAAGATAGAGGCTATGAGTGAATGGGAGAGCACAATAGAAAATCTGGTGGATAAGATAGCCAATATGCAAAGATAGCTCAACATTGTCAAGATCAAAAGAGAGAAGAAGGGATAGATGGATGATGGAAGAATTACGCACAATGCCTGTTTGCCAAGTTTTCATCATGGTACTTATCCAAGGTGCCACAAGAAGTAGTTTTCACCATAGGATGCATTTATTTCTCTTTACTTTTTCTACCAAGGTGCCACAAGAAGTGGTTTTCACCAAGGCACATTTTGATTTTTTTTCATTTTTCATTTTTTTTGAATTTTTAGAAAGACCTCAAGCTTTTTGAATGTAGACAGTGCTCCTATAGGAAAGATAAGTCATAATAAGCCAAGACCATAGAAAGGTATGCTCAAAGATGTTGATAGGGTGATGAAAGAGAAATGGTAGTAGGAAGAGTATATGGAGGATAAGAGTTAATGTATAGAAAGGAGGTGTAAGCTTTAGAGAATTTCATGTGGGTAGCTAAAATATTGGACAAGATCAACATTGACACACACCTTGAAGGGTATTGTAACAATGGAGGAATCATGGATGAAGTAGCTTGAGGTTTAGATGTATGAGGTGGTAGAAGAGATTTGGAAAAAAGTGGAGTGGAAGGCTTTGGATTAATTTTAGGAAGATTTTTGGAAGAAGATGGAATGGAAGCCTTTGGAAGCTTGAATGTCAACTTTGAAGTATTTTCAATATTCAAGTCTTTTAAAAGAGACTTGGGAATCCATATAGCTTTAGATTTTCCTTTGGATACTTCAAAACACATTTCTTCAATAATGGGTTTAGGAACCCATATTTTCTTTGATTTAGCTTTTTTAATAGTGGACCTTTGCAGTCTCTTTTGTGCATTCTCCTTCTTAGCATTCACATGTCGATTAGATGGGACATAGTGATCTTTCTTTTTCAATGGATTCTTATGTTTATTCTCACTTCCAAAGGACTTGGGATTTGCGGATGAATAAGGCTGATATGACTGGTTTAGGTGGATAGATGGGTGAAAAGTCATCAAGGATGAGTGTCTTTTTTGATCTTGAGGTAATATAGGAGAGCTAGGGGATGAGCTAGGAGTGAATGTAGGAGATGGAGGAACATAAGGCCCCAAAATGGATGGAAGGTTTGAATGCTTTAGCTTAGATGGATAAGGACCAAGGATAGATTTAGAAGATGCAAAGGGATAGTGGGAAAAGATATCAACATCTTTAGAATGAGCAACATGGTCAAAGCCATCAATAGACTCATGATTACCTTTGATAGGAACAACAATTTTAATAGTAGCACTTGAAGCTTGAGCACAATTTTGAAGTGGATATGGAGAAGTAGAACATGAGGGGATGCTTTGATCTTGACAGGTAGCTTTGGATAGC
This sequence comes from Cupressus sempervirens, assembly GCA_028749045.1. NCBI lineage: Eukaryota > Viridiplantae > Streptophyta > Pinopsida > Cupressales > Cupressaceae > Cupressus > Cupressus sempervirens. The sequence goes on from CM053789.1 coordinate 866,677,002, forward strand.
ATATGAAGAGAACTTTTCTCATAATTTTCAGTAAGCTCAAAGGAGATAATGGAAGTTTTATCTTCATCATACTTAGGAGGTGAACAAGATATAGGATATGGAGGGGAAAAATCTTGAAAGAGATGAAAGGGTGCTTGATCTTGATCTTTCTTGACATTTATAGCTTTTTTTTTTTGAGAGTCCTCTTGACATGGAGCCACTTCCAAGGACAAGGGAGAATGAAGAGTGAATGGAGTAGTGCATGGATTAGGCATAGTAGTGCACGAAGGTTGAGGATGTTTAGGATTAGTAGCATGGAAAAGGTTTGCAGCCAAGTGAAGGTTAGCTTGAGTTTCTTTTAGAGGTAGCCCTTGAGGATACACATAGTCAATGTGGAAAGCATTAGGTTTTTTATTTGATGGAGGCATGTTGGAAAGCTTTGAAGTGTTGGGACATGCACGAGTGTTGGAAGAAGTGGAAGATGTAATGGAGCCACTACTAGACATAGGTTCATTAATGTAATTTTGCTCAAGAAAAGTATCTTCACCACATGAGTCACTAGAGGTTCCAAGATCAACAATCTCATCATCAATGAGATCTTGAATTTTATATTTTAGCTCAATGCAATCTAAAGTACTATGCTCATTATGTTGATGATAATCACAATAGATATCCAAGAATGGATTTCCATATGAGCTAGACTTAGGTAACATGATGATCTTATTGCCAAGAAGTTTTTGCAAAGTGTCATCATAAGAATCTTCCAAGGGAGCAAAAGTTCTATCAAAAATATGTCTAGGATCTTCTTGTTGTTTCTCAAGTGAATAGCATGCGTTCATGTCTTCATCATTATCTTCATCAAAGATAGGTCCATCATGAAATTTTGGCATAGGCTCAAAGGAGGTATCACTTGCTTGTTCTCTAAAGAGGTCTTTAGATCTAGAAGATGAAGACATTTGATGTCTTGAAGTAGAGTATGTAGACCTAGAAGAAGAGGATGACCTCAAAGAAGGTGACTCACATGCATATAAAGACCTTAAGGAAGATTCATGTAATGATGCAATCTTCTCCTCCAACCTTTTCTCAAGTTTAGACTTCATTTCTATCATGCGCTTAGAGAGATGAAGGTAAGAAAGATCATTTGTCTCTTCTAGTTCTTTGTATTGTGCATATAGATCTTGAAACTCTTTAGTGACATGGAGGATATCATGATCATCTAGATTTGGTTGAATTTTGGTAGCATAAGGTTTAGATCCCATAGTTTTAGATGCAAAGCCAAGCATAAAATAGTCTAGAAGATAACTTGATGTTGAAACTATAAGAGGTAGAGTGTTCACTTGCCAAGATAGTAGAGAGATATTAAAGCGACTTGTCAAACAATATGTCCAAGAAACTTACGACATGAATGACTCAAGTCAATAGCTAGGCAAGATGCCCAAATAGCCAAATAGATAGAGCAAGCAGGGTGACAAGTGAACAACTTTCCCAACCCAAGAGTGTAGTCAAGAAATCAAGGTAACCATTTTAGCAAAAGGATAACTAGCAAGCATGCATAGACCATGAAGATAGAAAGACCAAGAGAACCAAGACCAAAGAGTCACTTTAAGCATGTTCAAGAACTAGAGACATAGAAAATCAAAATCAAATGATGCGACTCCCCTTAGCAAGCAACACAAGAAAATTTTTGCACTTGACATTTTGACTTGGTTGACAAAGTTTGGCAATAATTGATAGCATAGTAAATTTGATGTTCAAAAGAAATTTCTTTCCAAGCAAGATAGTGATACATGGAGTATTCTTCAAACAATCAAGCAAGGGACAAAGCAACCTTGCATGATACAAGCATATGTGAGGTCTTAAAAGAATTCCCTAGAATTATCGTCATGTATATGTTCAAAAGATTTTCACAAGTATACCACATTCGAGAACACATCAAGCAATATCTACTTAGAAGTCATGGTTCATTACTCAACAACTTGGCCCACGCTTGATGCTCCTTTGCCTCACACCAAGTGGTTGCCCACAAGAGATATTGGCTTTGTCATGGAAATGCCATAAGCATAACCAAGGGAACACATATGGTGAGTGTAAATCTTGGGGTGATCCGGGTAGTCCACTAGGATCAATCCTTGCACCAAGAAGTTGAGCAGCTAAAAAAGGTAGTTACTAACTTAGGATGTTTAGATAGGGCTTCCGTTCATAGTGTTCCTCTTGCTCCCAATTACGGGACACCTCACCTTGCGATGAGTAACCGGTCTCGCGACCACAAGAGTACCTTAAGCATTCTTGCCTAGTGATCTCCCTATGGTCAAAATCCCATAAGCGATCACACTAGGCAAAGACAAACACTACGTCTACCAAGGTTTTGTGTCCTTGATAGCCTTGAGTTTATAGTGGGTTGGAAGAGCCAGGTAATCGGCTTGTCCCCACTTGGGTCGTTCCTCTCAGGTTGTCCGAGAGCAGGCCCTCTAAAGGATTCTAAACTACACAAAGAGTGGATCAACTTTCGAAAGTCAAGATTTTTGATTCACCACAAGGGTGAAGAGCATACTCTCCTATTTCAATCGTTTTCTCCCAAACACGCCAAGAAGATTGAATTGCCTCTTACTCTTGAAACCAAATGGTAAGTCAAGATTTCTGATTCACCACAAGGGTGAAGAGCATACTCTCCTATCACCAAAAGATCTCAATTGTAAGTTTTAATGTGCCTAAAAATAAACAACTAGTATATGCCACAGATGAAAACTAAAAAGTAAGAAATTTTGGGTTTTTATGCTTTGGGCAGCCCTGCAAACAATGTTAGTAGCCCTTGCGCATTTGAAGCTTTGACATGCGTTCTTTTTATGCAATGTTTCAATTTTTTTCACAAGGATGGCAACCTGAAATCACAACTTGTTAGCAACAAAAGTTAGTGTGAAATAACATAAAAATCTGCAATAAAAAGTGGTGAGTTGCTTCAAAAATCTAATTTATCCTCCAACCAAGTACATGCAAAGAAAGTGCAAGTTAATCACAAATGCTTTCATTTTTACTCTTTGGTTTTGACCTAGTCAACAAGATTGAACTTTTTTGCTATGATTTCGTATCCAAAAATGAAAATGAAAAAAAGAGACCCCTGTTAAAAATCAGAGAGCTTTCCAAAAATGCAAGAAATTTTAAAAAATCTCTTCATTTGCTCCCTAGAGATTGATTTTGTCAAAACAGGCCAAATTTATCAAATCAAATTTTTTATTCTTAATACGATCTCAAAATTAAAAACACAAAGAAAGAACCCCCATTAGAATTCGAAAAGCTTTCTGAAAACGTAAGTTTTTTCAAAAAATGCGCTGATTTGCGATCAAAAACGGTTTTTTATGAAAAATAAAGAAAATATCATAACTTCCGAAAATCATGTCAAAATGCTCTGAAAATTGGATTGAGACATTTTGAGCATATACGAAACCTGCAAACAAAATTTTAGAACCAAATTCTAAGCGGTTTAAAAGATATGATCAAATCTTTAAACCAACTAAGTTTTTGGCCTTCAAACCAATTTACTTATGGCTTGGCCTTAAAACCAAAGTGAAAATTCTACAAAAGCATTTGATTAGACCCAATATGCTGCTGTAAAAAAACCAGAGATAAGAAATGAAAGCAAATGGAGCTGAAAATTTGATTCAAGCCCCACGGTGGGCGCCAAAAATGTACACTCGAAAGTGTCACTCTCTAAACCCTTCTATCCAAACGATTCCATGAGTTCGAAATGTTTGGATGCCGGCTTAGAGCTCCCTATCCACGGAGTGCAAGAGAGTATATTTCAAGAATAAGAAGGCTCTCAGATGAGCCTTAGAGATACTCTTCTTGCTAGTAAACCATGCAATGGGAGGTTCCAAAGGCAAGATGCAAGAATGCAAATGTCCCAAGGAGTTCCTCAAGGATGCAATGCAAATGAAGATTAAGCTAGAATGAGAATGTCAAATGCAGCTATGCTAAAACATGTATGAGAGTGTTACAATACCCTTATTAAGCTATGTGAGATTAAGCTACATGTAAAAATGAAAGCTAAGCTAAGATGCTATGGTATGAGAGAATGTAGACAAGAAATAGAAGTTCTCCACAAAGCTCCAAAGAAACCTGTTAGAAAACCTGCAGCATAACAATATAAAAAATGAGGATTGATTGAGGGGGAAAGCTCTCTCCCTTTTAAAGTCATACGGACGGTAGAGATCAAGATGAAGATGATGGATGATCAACGGTAGAATTTGAAAAGAGGAGTGATCCATGTGCACACACAAATCAACCAATAGAATATAAGTTGACTTGTCATATAAGACAAAAGTCACAAAGCCTTTTCTTTTAATTGCAAAATAGAAAAAGGACTTTATGTGTGCACTTTAAGTGGGTTAGAAGAATGGGGTGTTTTATTTAATTAAAAGGGGACATGTTCTTTTAATCAAATAATGAACTTAGGATAGCATAGTCAAACTATAGGTTATAATCAAATAAATTGATTATTAGCAATTTGGTCTAGGTAAATGATTAAATTAATTTAGCCAAAATGCTGAGAAGGGGGCTAATAGCTTAGATGATCATTTTTAGGTGATTACACACCTTAGTTCCAGTTTTGGGTGTATCGGAACTAGGTTGGGGATTTTCTCCAAAATACCCCTTGGGATCATGCTTGTAGATATAGGTAGAATCTGGCTTTGTCTTCTTGTGAGGAGTTTCAGCTCCCATGAATCTTAGAAGTGCCTCCTCTGATGTGAACTCATCGATGTGTATGACACTTGGTTGGTCCCAATCTATGAGTTGTGGATGGGCGAGTGGTAGGTCAATGAGGTGGATGGATAGTTCTTGGAGAACAGAGTCTCCGAGGGAGATTTGGTCTAGGATATCATCGTAGGCTCTCTTTTCAACTTCCTCAGGAATGTCTTCAATTTTGACAAGGTTGCGGTGAATGTTTAAAAAAGTGTGACCGTTCTCATTGGTGCCCCCAATTGTGGGTATGCCAAAGCCAAGACCTGACTTCGATTCCCACTTGTGTGCGTCGATGGGGCATTGCATGCCTCTTTCTTCTAGTCCTAGACCACCACCTTGATAGTTCCATTTGTTAGTGATGAGCTTATGTTCTTGGGGATACTTTTGGCTGAAGTGATCAAGGCGTGCTTGATTTCTTTGAGGTGCATCCTTATGTAACCATTTGTTGATATCTGGAGTGAGCTCCTCATGAAGAGGGATTTTTGAGGATACAAAGGTTGTTGGGCCAAACTGTTTGTATCGAGGAGGTGGAACCTCCTTAGCTTTGTGATATGTCAGTTGTCCATGGGCATGTGGATCAAGTGGGAGTGCCCCAACAGCAAATGCATCTGACAGACTATACTCTCCACAACCTTTGTTATTGATCTTCACGGTAGACAGGGTAGAGGCGAGGATGGTTTCTGGGTCATTATAAGTGTGGGATGAGCTGGCGATGGATGTGCCGATATCAATTCCAGGGCAATGGTTTGTATATGAAGCTTCAACTGCATTGTAGTAAGCAAAGGGTTCTGGATCGGCATGGATGGTTACGTCAGTGCCTTGATGCGGAAATTTGATGCACTGATGGTAAGTGGATGGAACGGCTTTCATAGCATGAATCCATGGGCAACTGAGGAGGATGTTAAATGGTAGGTTTAGATCAATAACATGGCCGAGTGTCTCTTGGATGACTGGCCCAACCTTGATTGGAAGCAAAATAGTTCCTTCTGTGGTTCTTTCCAAGTTGTCATAAGCTTTGATGGTGATAACCTCACTGATGATATCTGCCTCAATATACCCAGCTTGTTTTATGAATTTTAGGGTGCAAATATTCAAGGCTGATCCATTATCTATCATTACTCTTTTTACAGCAAAGTTGGATACCATGATGGCTATGCGAAGCGGAAGGGTGTGATCTGGCTCGACCACGGGTATGTCGGTGGGTTTGAATGATAGGGCACATGAGGATGAGAGGTGTCCAACAAGATTACGAAAATCAGTAGCATTGATATCAGAAGGGACACGAGATTCTATAAGAGCACTGTCAAGGATGTTCTTGTACACAGGACTAGTGCGAAGAAGGTCTAAAATGGAGATTTGGGCTGGCATGTTCCCAACGTGTTCCAAGATATTGTACTGGCTTTTTGATAGAGCTGATGGTGTTGGTGTAACAGGTGGGCCTGCAATGTTAAATCGCGCTCTTCCAGTGGTGACTGCACACTCATTGTTTGGTCCTTGGATATTGATAACATTGATGGAAGGCTCTTTCTCGGATATACAACCTATAAGGCTACCATAGTCTATATAGGATGAAGTGTGGTCATTGTTCTTCCCATGCTGTTGGTTTGGCTGTCGGTTGTTGGTGTTGTTGTTGTTGGTTTGGATAGGTGCTTTTCCAGGATTTTGGTTGTGGTGTGGTGGAAAAGCATTTTGATAGATCTGTAAGCCTGCATTGGGAGAGGTTTGGGCACCAACAGTGATTTCCTTCCGATCAATGAGGTCCTGCACATAGTCTTTTAGTTTCATGCATCTGAGGGTAGTGTGACCTTTTACCCTATGAAATTTGCAGTACTCATTATCTTTGTACCATGCAACTTTCGATTGGCTTGGGTCAATTTGCTGGGTAGGAGGAAATTTGATGAGGTTTTCTTTGACTAATTTCTCAAAAATGACATCCAATGGTTCACCAAGGGGTGTATAGTTTCTAGGTGTAGGTTGGAATCTAGGCTTTTGTCCTGCAGCTACATTGATGGCATTAGCTTGATTGCTAGACCCTTGGAAGTTGGGTCTTGGATTGTGGTTTTGATAGCTTTGGTTATTCTGTTGTTGGTAGTTGATAGCTTGTTGATTTTTTGGTTGATATGGTGGGTTGGACTAGTTGTGAGAAGGACCAACAATATTCACATATCTGGTGTCAGTGACGCCATCTGTTGCAACGTGCTTGTTTTTGTTCCAATACCTAGACTTGTCATTGGAATGTGATTGATTTTGGTTGGCTTCCTTGTAAAGCTTGACCACACCATCTTTAATGAGTCCTTGCTCAAGGATCATTCCTTTCTCTTTGATATCTTTGTAGGTTTGCAAATAGTTCATGGTCATGTGGTGAGCCAAGCTAGGATGGGCATTATCAATAAACATTTTTACCACATGGCATTCTGGCAAGGTGCAGGATATGCGGGTGGTAAGGGTTTGCCATCTTTGCAGGTATTCGGTAAGGCTTTCTCCACCTTTTTGCTTGGTGTGGACAAGATCAACTATTGATAGCTCTGTTTCAACAAGATGGGCATATTGGGCTACAAATGCCTCAGATAATTCAGCAAAGTTTTTAATTGTGCCATAGGGGATTCTATAAAACCATTCAAGAGCTGGTCCAGCTAAGCTTTTGGGAAAAAGGCGCAAGAGGAAGACATCATTGTATGCTACGTCCTGACAGTGCATGTAAAATTCTTTGATATGTGTGACAGGGTCTCCTTTTCCTCTGAATTTGTCAAATTTGGGTACCTCAAAGTGTTTGGGAAATGGTGTCATGGTAATGGCTCTGTCAAATGGGTAAGGACACACATTCTCAAACTTGAATGTCTTCGGATCATTCCCTTCTTTGATGGCTTTCAAAGCTATCTTCATTTGCTCCCATTCTGAATTGATAGGTGATGGCTGGGGTGCCCCCAATGTAGGAGTGCCTTGAGGTAGGTATGTGCTAGATGGGGCCACTGAATATGGATGGCTATGAGGGATTTGTTGATAGGTATTGTACATTGTTTGGGCAGCTGCATGGTGGATGACAGGTTGCTGAGGGGGAGGTGGCGCATATTGCTGCATGTGCTGCGAGGCTTGCTGTTGATATGGGATTTGAGGTTGGGATTGAGGAACATAAGCTGGCTGTGGGATAAATGGATTGCTTTTTGGAGGTAAGGTATAAGATGGTTGAGAGGCTTGGGGAAAGGATCAGGGGGCTTGTGGGGTTTGACCAATATATGTGGGTTGTGGTCCCATTTGGGATGGTATCTGCAAATAATTGGTGGTTGGCTGGGGTGGTGGGTTACCTCCTAGAAGTGGCATTGAAAAGTAGTTGGTAATTTGAGGTAATGGATTAGTTGGTGGTGGAGGTGGTGGGAATTGAAAGCTTGGGAATGGAACTGATGGGGTTTGATAGCTTTGTGGTTGGATTTGGAAGCTTGGTAGAGTGGTGGCAAGGGCTGGGGTCACTTGGGAGTTTGGTAGAAAATTGGTAGTAGCTTGTGGGATTTGATAGCTTTGTGGAGTGAGGGTAGTGGCTTGTAGATTTGTGGCTAATGGTATTGATCTCCCAAGACCTAATGGAAATGATGGGATTGTGCTTTGGGCTGCAGTGAACAAGCTGGGGGTGATAAAAGGTTGATTACTTGGCCCCATGGGTGGCATCCCTGTTGTATATTTCCGAGGTTGGCCAAAGATGGTAGTACTGATTTGGGAGATGGGTGGATTTGGAAGGCTGGGTTGGGGAGTAGCAGCAAAAATAGTAAAGGGGGTGAACGGTGAGCTATTTTGGGTAAAGGGGGTTTGGAGCGGAGAGGTATGAACCAAGGATGGAGTGGTGGTGGATGGGTTGGCTTGCGGCATGGAGATTTCAACTTGGGTGGATGATGGTATGTTTGGGTCTGTTGGATCATATGGATTGGCTGGAGGCTCTTCTTTTGGCATATATTGAGGATAATTTGGATCATAAGAGCCTATGGGTGGTGGTAGCTACCCAAACAATGGGTGAGATGGATCTGATAATGGAGGGGGTCTTCCAAAGTCAAAGGTTCCTACATTTTCCCTTCGAAAATTAGCCATGATTGTCTCTTTGTTCTTGTCTATAATGGCATTTACCAATACTGCATTTCCTGGTTGGTTCATGAAAGCTTCAATGTCAGTACATGATGGCATATCTTTCTCTGGGCTGAAGGATGGATGAGTGCTCAAGGGGGGTGAGGCTGTTCGATCCAAATGATAGGGCTCCATTGTTTCTTTCTTCTTGGCTAAGCGAGTGACGGGTGGCATGAAAAATGCTCCTAAGGATGAGATGCAATAATGCTGATGGATGCAAAAGGGGGAAGGTTTCTCTATGCAAATGATTTCCTAGGTTAAGGCAAAGCTATATGACAAAACCTAAGGAGGATTGGGTTGGAGATTCTAACTTCAAAGATATGTTGCCAAAGCACGAAAGGTCTGCTTTCCTATGTGCAAGCTTGGTGGTGATTGTGTCAACTTAAGGATAGACTGATGATCCTTTAAGAAGAACACGAGATTGAACACTTGTGGATCCCAACCTTTAGCTCAAGGTGATGAGGGATAACAAGCGACAAAGCTGGATTACCCTAGACAAAGCTCTGTCAAAGGGATAACCTTGGTGAGATTGATGGATTTGGAAGATTTTAGGAGTGGCAAACTTTTGGCAAAAGTGACAACAATTTTGAAGGCTTGGATGTGAGGTTTTGATTGCTAGCTAGATGGTTTGATTCTAAATGAGATGGATGAGCTAATAATGCTTAAGGGGATAACCTAAGATGGCTGGCTTTTCTACAAAGATGACTCTAAAGTGAAGCTAATCCAAGAAGATGTGGAGAAACAAGGGTGTCTAATCATAGAAATCATGCCTAGGTTGTAAGGCATAAGCAAGATTAACTCCTGGATGTTGGCTAAATTTGATGGTGCGCTCTAACCAGGCCTCTTGAAGTGCTTCGTCGGTAGCTTTGTCCTCTGCTTTGTGGAGTTTGGCAATTCGTGGGCTTGGTGTTATTTCTTTTCTCTTGGCTGAAAGTTCTTGGTATGCTAGAGATGGTTTGAGTTTAACTTTGTGGAACTTCTGTTTGGGTTTGGGTTGCTCTGACATCAATTTTTGAATCTTCTTGGCTTTGAGAGATCTTGGTTGTTTTGCTTCAACTCATTCAACTTCTGGAATAGGCAGTGACTACGCTAAGTATGCCCTAAGCTAGGATTGACCAAGTTTGGCAAACATTCATTCAACAAACAAAATATCAAGCAATAGATAGAAACAACCAGATAGAAGTTTTTGATTCTCAGAAAGTGATACTTGCACCAAGGAGTGTGTATGTTCTACAAATGTTTCGATCAGTCACCTCAAACACATTAACATCCTAGATGGTTGTCTACAAGGTTGACAGTTGGTTTAGCTAAGGAGTCCTCGATATACCCAAGGTACGTGAGGCCCAAATCCGTAGATGAGACCAAAAAGATGTCACACAGTCGAGAGGAGCGGTAACCCACTTCTCCTCTTTCACTTCTCAAGGGTATAAAGTTCCTTGAGGCTTAGCGCAAGTGACAAAATCTTGATCCCAGAGAGGTGTCTTTCGATTCACCTCCCAATTCTTATACTCTGCCAGAACGCTGGAGTTGAGGTCATCCAAGGGGTGATGAAATCCCCAACCAGGCCGCCTAAAAATAAACAAGGTTTTGGATCCTAATCTTATGCACCCAAGATGGCCTCGAAAGACGACAAGGGGAGAGAAGACTTGGATGACCTTGGGCTTAAAAACACGCTTGTTCTTTTACCAACTGACTCTTATGTGTGCTAATCTAGACTTTGCAAGCACTCATGTTTAAGAGACATTGTTCAATTCCAACTTGAAGTGCCAACAAAAGTAAATCGATCGAAGAATGCAAACAATAAGAAGAGTTAGGGTCAACAAAAGCAAACTCACGCGCCTAGAGGCCCTCCACGTCAAGTATCGATTAATTTTCTTTAAGGCATTCAAGATTGAGTGTGAGTTTGTTTTAAGCCCAAAACAAAAGTGTGTGAGATTCAATTTTCAAGCGCGCGCCCGGAGGCTCTCCATGTCAGTTGTTGTTCAATTTTAGTGCCCAAACTTGAAGTGTGATCGATTTAATCTAGAGTTTTGATCATTTAAGAATTTTAATAAAGTTAAAGAAAACATTCAAAGTCCAAGTGAGTGAGTTAGATTGTGGAACATTTAACACCTTTTTCAAGTAGACCCATCCCCATAAATGGCGCTGAGATTGCAACCAATGGTTAATATTTGATGGGTGATTAGAAAAGAGGTGAGTCCAAGGAACTACTCAAATTGATTTTTGCAAATTTGTATTTTAACTTAACAAGGTTTCTTAAATGTCCAAAAATCAAACTTTACCTAGATTGCATGTGGAAAAGAGATTTGTTTTGTTCAATTTTTAGAAGCTCCAAATGAAGTGTTTGATATTGCAATGGTTAATTGATCCTTAGAATTCAAGATTGGATTTGTTGTTTTAATCATGCATTCAAAGAAAATTTGATTTTAATCCATGGCATTCAAGAGTGATTTTAGCAACATGCATTCAAAGAAAAGTGGTTAAACATTCAAGTGTTTTCTTTTGAGCATTCAAGATTGAGATTTTGTGTGTTGTTTTAAGAGCTTTGAAGTGCTTTGTTTTAACCTTAGATCATTCAAGATTGTTTTGGACTCAAAAGTGAAAATGACTCTTTGGACTTTGGTTTTCATTCAAGATTTTGTGTTCTAGTTTGCATATTTTAAGCCCAAAAATGATATTCCTAGATTGTTTTGATGCATGAAAATCCTAAGAAACATTCAAGATTTTGCAATAAGACATTTGTTTGGAAAAAATAACAAAGCTTTTAGGACAATTTTTGGCAACCATTTAGGACTCTTAGTTTTCATGAGATTTTTTAAAAGAACTTTAGTGTGCACTTAGTGTTGATTTTGAACCTTTTGAAATGGAAACTTGAAGTTCTTTTTAAATTTCCAAAAATGAAGTGTTCCTAATTTTGCATGAATGCATCTAAAACCTTGATGTTGCAAGGATGCAAATGATTAGATTGGTTTAGTTTCACTTGTTAAAAGATTTTTTCTTTCTTGCAAATTTTTAATTTTTCAATGGATTAAAGTATGATTTGGGGGTTCATTTTAAGCACTAAAAAGAAGTGTGTATGATTTTGCTTCCTTAAAAAAAAATGGCCAAGATCTCCCACAAGAAGAAGAAGAAGAAGTAGATGGAATAAGAAGAATATAGACAAGAAGAGGAAGAAGAATTTCAAGTTCTTTGTCCACCTATAAGCTTGAAAAATCTGCAAACACTATGAGATAGATTATGAGTTCCTTTGTCTTCTTCATGCTCATGTGGACCTACAAAACCAATTTATACAATCCTACCAATCACAAAAACAAGAAAAATTAGCCAAAATCAGCAAATAACATACAAAACTTGTCTAAAAAAGCTAATGAAGATGACCCATGCGGGTTCCCACCGGGCGTGCCAAAATGTATATGAGTAATGTTAGTATGCTAATAGAAACCAAATTTAAATAAAGCTTCTACAAACTAAAAAAAATTCATAAACTTCAAGATAGACTAAGATGAGCTCTCAATTGAAAATATGAGCCATTAATGGGCTCTCTCAATGAGAAGCTCTCTTGTTGAGTAGCTTTGTCTAAAAAGATAGAATGTATGCTCAATATGCTTCCAAAGGCTTCAATGGATGATTGTGGATTTTTGGTGTGGATAGATGGCTTTAGTATGGATTTGGCTCTCAAAATAGCATTATAACTTTACTTCATGGATTGTGTTATTTTACAAAGGGGAAGGATCCAATTTATAGGCAAGAGGCTTGAGGGATTGAGGGCTAAGATGCAAGGATGGGAAAAAGCTCATGGAGGGCTTAGATTGCATGAGAGGAGAGCACATGGATTGTGCTTCCTTACAACCAATCAAGGAGTGACACATGTCACATGGTGAGAGGATGGAGGAAAGGGGAAGGTTGAGTCAACAAAGGAGGCTCAAGGGATAAAATCTTCATAAAGACCCTCATAATGACTTGTAAGAGCAATAAAAGGGCTTGTAAGAGTCATTTATGACCTAGTGGACTTCATAAAGTTTTATGGTTGAGATATTTTGAGGGTGATGAGAGCAATTTCGACTTGGACTTGATTAGGAAAGTTTTAAGCTTGTTTAGGCTTGTGCAAATGATTAGAGGATGGATTATGATGGTTTAGGATTAGCTTAGGGATAGGCAAGTGGATGACATTTAATGAGGGTGGGTGAAGGAGGAGATATTTGTTAACTTTGGCTTGGGTTAGTAAGTTTTAACCCATGTTTAGGGAATGTGACAAGGTTAGGAGGGGATTAGGATTAGGTTTAAAGACATATTCTAGAAGAGTCTAGACTTTGGATGAGGATAAAGACTTTCTAGAATAGTCTAGAATTTCCTAGGATGAGGATGAAGACTTTCTAGAAGAGTCTAGAACTTCTTAGGATGAGGATAAATTAGATTTTTAGGAAATAAATAAAGTTTTATTTATTTCAAGGGTTTGGGTTGAGGAGATATTTATTAAAACTTTTTTAATAAACATGAGGATTAATATTTAACCTTAATTAAATATTTTGAGTTGGGATTAGGGGTAGGAAATGATGGGATTAGCCTTTAATCAAAATTAAAGAAAGATTAGAAGATTTTGGAAGAGGTTGTTGGTCATAAGGAAATTGGCCAAGTTTTGGGCAAAAAATAATTTTTTTATTTATTTTAGGATTTTTGGTCAATTTATTAATTAAATAATTAATAAATAAGGAAATAATGTTTAAATAAGATTTAAACATTTTTGGGAGGGATTCCTTAATTAAATATTTTTAATTAAGATAAAGGGATTTAATGGCATAAAAATTAATTAATTAATTAAATAATTAATTAATTAATAAATGATGATGTCATCAGGACTTTTTCAGAAAATAAAAATACTTTATTTTCTAAAGGTTTTTAGGTTTCTACAGGTGTGCTTATCTAGCAAAAAAGAACACATTGTAATATAAGAACTATTAGAAATATAAGAGGAATAACTGAGAGGGGAGGGGTGAATCAATTACTACTAAAATAAATCATAGATCCCTTAGATGTCGGTACAAAATAAAGCATAAAAATTGAATACTATTGATGCTCAGTAAACACATATAAAATGTTGTAACTTGGTAAGTATTGATTACGCAAATCTTTAAATGTTATTTGTGATAACCCATACATTAACTTAGTTGAAAACACATAAAATAAAATAGCATGAACACATTTGACACTAGGATCTAACATGGAAACCCAATTTGGGAAAAATCACTAATTGCAACTAGTTATTGTTTTCTCTCTTTTGAAGTGAACCATATTAGGAGCCAACCCTGTTGGTGTGACCCTATTAAAGGATTTAATTACCCTATTAGGAGTGGCCCTATTAGAGGTCTCAAGAAAAGTTAATAGAATTGCCACCTTGTTAGAGGATTTACAAATAGTTGATAACCAAACTCTGTTAAGAGATTTAGATCATGCTGCAATAGTTAGAGAGTAATAATGAGATGACCTGATTTGAATGCAACTAATTTGCTAATTATAGATGTCTATTTTGGCTTGTACTTGATACTTCCTAATCAAATATAGCTTTTCTACTCCACAAGAATATTCTTCTTATCCTTCAAATTTGTTTCCTTTCTTCATCATTAAATATTCAATTAATTCATCACATCTTACTTTCTTTGAATTCGCAACTTTACCTTACACTTATATCCTTCATATTGTCAACTCAGCTCATATACAACTTAAAATAACTAATATTAATCACCTCAATTGGCTAGAACCAATAGATAAATCAATTAAACTTAATATGCCAAAATAAGAAAATCCTTCATTAGCCAACTTTTCTTGGTAGACACTAACTAAAAAAAATTCTTGTGTTAACCAATAAAAGCTTAATTAACATTATGTGCTCACAAAGGTCCTTTGGAAATTGAGTGAACTCAATTAACACTAGTTAAATCAAAATTTTCTTCAATAATTGAGTGAGCTCAGTTGAAACTTATCTTTAACAAAATTTCCTTCAACACCCAAGTAAACTTGGTAGACATTGCCTTCTAAACTAGGCAACCACATGAATGCTAGGTAGAAACATAAATCTATCTTCGCTACCCAATTTTTCTTGGCATACATTGACTAATAATGATATGACATTTGTGTAACATCAAAGACAATACATAAACAATCAATTATATCCAATAATGACCACCTCATCATTTAATCATTTAATAAAATGTGGTTGAGGTTCTTTCATTCCTAACCATTAATCCTTACACATCCTTTGGATCCTACCTAACTCATAAGATTCCAAACCCTACAATAACTATGAGTCTTAACATGATACAAAAGGAAGAAGGTATCTAGTGTAGCCATGAAAAAAAACCACTTTCTAGACATGTCTAAGTAGAACTAATTACAAATGCAGTAGGGAGATGGGACATAGGAAAGCATATTCAAAAAAAATATTGTGACATATGCTTAGCTTCAAATGGCCAAATAATATTAGCACTAGATTTATACTAGCATGTGGAGTGGGAAAGAAAGCATCACTTCTACCCTTCCTTGTCTTGTCCACATTCAACACCCCTCATCGAAAGCTAAGATTTCCAATTCTCATACACAACAAGTAAAATAAAAATTTCAATGAAAGAGGAAGAATTACATGTTCCTCCCAATTTAATCCCTTATACATTCTATCAATATTCCACATTAAAAATTATAGAGATTAACTTATCACCTCAAAGGACTAGCAACATAAAAATATATTGTGGACACCTCAAGATCAAAAAAATCTCAAAACAATGGTTCAACAAGTCCAAAATTGGAGAAGAAAATCAATATGAACAAGGCTCACACTAGATAGATCATGGAAAATTTAGTGGCTAGGTGGTTACAAGAAACATAGAATATTTTTCAAGCTAGCCCTTCATTGTTCCAAAATTCATGGAAACAAAGAAAGAAAACATAACCAATTGGAATAAAATTCACTTAAAATAGGACAAATTTCACTAGTTATCATGAGGGAGTAGATTCTTCATGAAGCATTGTATCCAAGGAGCATTAAACAACATAGCCAAACTTCAATAAACAAGCATCACATGCAATAAATCTTGATATTTATATAATTTTCTTTCTTTTCATTCACATGTATTCTTAAATACAAAATGCAACATGCATCATGTAAATGCAATCATTGTTCTATGTACATATCATACTAGGTTATTCCAAGACTCTCATAAAAAATTCTTACACCGCATATGCGTCATGTGTCTATTGCACAATATAAGATTTATTTTCATTCCTATCACAAGCCAACTCTCAAAAATTGTAGGCACTCATAAACTAGTGCAAAAGTCAACCATCAATTAACCATCCCATATTTTTAGTAGCTAATGTTGATGTGTATTGTACTACCAATTTTATAGGAGAAATGGGTTGATTTAATAGAGCTTTCTAGTAACCCATAGAAGAAACGAAGTGTCCACCATCAAGGGGTTTCATGAATATAAAAGATGATGAAGAATACTGGAGATATATTTCAAGCATAGCAAATAATTAATCCGCAAAAAATTAATATATCATAACACACTATAATAGGCTTATCTCATTTGATTTATACATTTGATTACCTTGATGAATTTTGATATGTGCCAAGAAATTGGTAGCTCTCTCAAACATACAGAAATGATTGGTTAGAGGATTTTGAATATGATTTCTATTCAAAAAAGGTTTTGCATTTCTAAAAATTTAAATAATGTGTGATACATATGAGTGTATGGGTTTAGGTGTGTATTACATTTGTTCTAAATATATGCACTTACGTATAAACATATTTGCATATTGATATCTATTTGTATATAAAATGATGCATGTTGTAAATTAAAAGGGGAAAGTTTATTACTTTTATTATTATTGTTGTGATTTGTATTTAAATTAGATAAAGTAATATATATTTAAATGTAAAAATATATATAATTAGAGTTGTATACATCTGGAGTTTTTGTCTAAGGTGGAAGAGAGGAGAAAGCAAGTGCAATTAGTACATTTTTGAGCTTTTCTTTGAAATTCAACTTCTTTATTTGAGTTAAAAATTATCAGCATTTTAATCCATTACTTTCTTAGCTATTTCTTTTCACTCATATTTTTACTCTCATTATTTTGACATAACATGTAAGATTTATGACACACCATTGAAAAATGAAGTAACACTAATAAACTATGATAGTATCATATCAATAAATGGACAACTTTGGTTTGCATTATCATCTTGATATGAACTAAAAGAAAATTTTTTCCCTTTGATACTCCTACAATGTAAAAAAAACTATTCAATCACCACCTAAATTGGAGAGGCACAAATAAATGCATTATGATACTTTATTTTCATAGTAGAGAGGTAAATTGTTGTCAAATCAAATATAGCATAAATGAGACCATCAATTAAAAATTTAATGATATAAAAGAGTTCAATAGCTTAAGAGTATTCTAAAAAAAAAAATTTACAAAGAAACTTCACAAAGGAAAGAAAAAAATTGGTTTCCTATGCTATAATTTAGGAATTAAGAACATGGTTTTTCATAGATTGTAAAAGCTAACTTGAATTTGTAGAAATTACAATCACAAATGATCAACAAGCTCTACAATGAATGCCTACCTATGCTGGTGCTTATTATTTTCTTTGGCAGTCAAGGGGGGTTCTTCCCATCTAGACCTCAGATTGCTTGATTTGTTCATCTTGTTTAATAATTGGTTAGTACAGGTTGAATCGGTAGTTTCTATGGACTACTTGGCATACCTCTCAGCCTTGACCTTATATCAGAGTCTAAGAAATGATTTGTATTTTCTAGGATCTTCCCCACTTAGGGTAGTTCCCCGTGTAAATCATAGTGGAAAATGATGGAATGAGAACATTTTGGGGTAGAGTACTAAGAACAAAGGACACCTAACAAAGGTTTTTATGTGTTTAGAAGGACCTAAATTATTGTCCCATAATCTTTGGCTGAAAGAATCACTTCCCCATACAAAATTTTCTTAATAAGAAGGTTCTATTATTTTAGACCATCAATTGAGATGGTAAGGAAATATAGTAGCCTTTGGAAACTCAAAGGTCTATACTTATATTAGGAATCTTCCTATTTAAGTTTTACTACTGAGAGTGAAGTTAATAATGTGCTGGAAAATTCATGGAGCTATGGTATGCATGACCTCTTACTGGATAGATTGAAACTTAGCTTTGACCTAGTGATAGACTTAAACTATTTGTCTCTAGTTTGGATTAGGCTCCTAGGGCTTCCCCTAGATTTTTGGGATGAAAGGGTTCTAAAGGGAATAGGAAAATCCTTCGGCCATTTCTTCTCTCTAGATGAGGTCACCAAGGTACATTATAGACTAGAGTTTTCCTTTCTTTCTATCAAAATTTCTATTAATTAACACCTACCCATGTCCATCTCCCTCAAATTAAAGTTGGAGAAGAGAGCCCATAAGTTTATTTATGAGAATGCAACCTCATTTTTTAAAAACTACTTAAAGTTTGGGCACCTAGACCCAGACTAAAAATCTCATGCTCACAAGGTTGAGGCAAAAATCTCTTCCCTAGGGATATCCAAGGCTAGATCTATTGATGTGGGTACCTCCTCATACACTCCTAAGAGAGGATTAGTGCCCACTTAGGTGGTCCCACTAGAGGTGGAAAAAGTTAAGATAACTTTTATGGGAGAAGGTGAGGGATGCCCATTTACCAAATATACCAATGATATTCTATAATCCATAAAAACCATTTGGAGATAAGGAGAGATAGCCATGGATGAATGGAAAATTTTGAAATAACCCCTTGTTGTGGTTATAGATAATATTGATAAGGTGAATGATATTCTTACAATAACAGACACCCCAAGTGGGAATGGAAGCATAAAGAATCTATTGTGGTGTTTTCACACCATTGCCCCATTACAAATGGGGATCCCCCTATTTTTCTCCTTGCCTTGTCCTTTTGGCTTTAGTTCTTTGTAATTTTGTGCTTGGTCCTTTGAAGTTCTCCTCCTTGAAATGAGAATACATAAAATTGGCCAATTCTAAAAAGTGTTGTCCATTTGGATCTGAAACTTGAAATTAATTATTTGTTTGACAATTAAATTTCTTGACATACTTACTATTTTTAGCTTGTTTATTTTTAGACAGTATATTTTTAGCAAATTTCTATATCTCCTGGATTGACCTAAGTGTAACTTTGTAAAAATTACTATTTTTAGAAATTTAATTTTTACTAAGTCTAGTTTTACCGAGTCCATTTTTACCAAGTATTTTTTTAATAAGTTTTTCTGTATCTCAAATTGACCTTATTTTGGCTTTGGGACAATTTATTAATTATTATAAAGTTTACTTTTGGCAAGTTTGTTTTGGCAACAAGTGAGCTCTAGTTGATAAAGAGACAAAACATTATCTATTTTGATATCCAAAAGAGCGAGCAAACAAGTTAATTAATTAAAAAATTGTTAGTTTGGATTCACCCATGATATATCCAAAAGTGGTAAGGCATGAAAACTTAAAAAAAATGATTTTTGTGAAATTCTTCCATCATGGAAAAAATCCATGACCACTCAAAAAATCTTGCCTTCAAGAAATATAGTTGTTGTAGAATTCTACCATCATGGAGAAAATATATGACCACTCAAAAAATTTCACCTTGGAGAAAAATGTTTGAGAAATTCTTCAATCATGGAAAAAATCCATGCCCACTCAAAATGGCTAATTGTTTGAGATTTCTCCTTCATTGAAGGAAAAATGACTAAGTGTTGGAAATTTCTACTCCATGGAAGAAAAAATGGTCAACTATTTGAAAGTTTCTCCTTTATGGAAGGAACAGATAACTAAGTGATGGAAATTTCTCCTTCATGGAAGAAAAAATGACCAAGTGTTAAAACATTCTCCTTCATGGAAGAAAAAATGACACTGTGTTTGACTTTTCTCCTCCATGAAAGAAAAAATGGCAAAGTGTTGAAAGTTTCTCCTTTATGGAAGAAAAAATGACTAAATGTTACAAATTTTCTCCTTCATGGAAGAAATAATGGTTACATGTTGGAAAATATCTCCTCCATATCTCAAATTTTTCCCTTTTCAAGACTGAACCCAAGGTTGGAGAAATGATTGATGATGATATGAAAAACAAAGGTAAATTCCTTGAAAACATAAGAAAAGGCATAACAAAGTAAATTTAAAGAATTATAGGAGAAAGGAGGAGAAAGCTCCAATTTTAGAAATTTAAGAAATATTCTTGAGTCCAATATTCTAGTCCTAACATCAAAGATATCCAAGTATTGATTGATTCAGTTGCAAGCATTCAAACTTCAAAGATTAAAGCTCAAATATAAAAATCCAAGAACATGACCAATGGAGTTCTATGTGAGGAAATTCTAAAGGACCATAATCATCAATGATATTCTGATCCATTTAAAGGAGTGAATTTCCAAGAAGTTAAATGGAATATGGGTATGTTTGAGGAGAGATCTTTAAAAAAGTCAACCAATGTTGGATATTATTTACACAATGATGTGGTTGGAAACAACTCAAGCTTACATGGCCTTCATTATGATTTCATGGCACCTAGTTATCTTTTCTAATGAATCTAAGGTCTCTAAGTCAAATTTCTCTACATTCAAAGAATAGAATCAAGAATAATCTAGATCCAAGGAAGACAAAATTTATTGAGTAATGGACATGCATAGTGGACATTTATTGCACCCCACTATTCTTTTTGTGCAAGCATGCATAATGGGTATTGTTACCACATTTTGTTTGCCCTACCAAACTTCAAAATTCAAATGTTACCCCGCCCAACAGTCACCTCCCCAATTAGTAATATTTTAATACCCATGGGAATACTAAATACCAAGTTTCGAACCTTATAACATATGTTTTACGGCCTGCAAGCTCTCTGCCATTGGATCAAGGCAGATCAATGAATGGCGCCATCCCACTATGGGGAAGCTGCACAGGATTTACAATGGTGACATAGTGCCTTGACGACATGTTGCGTTGATGGGTCCCCATTTAGCGAACATGTCCCAATATTCGGCGGGTCAAAAAATTTTCACGATGGACCGAAAAGTGTTCACGGCGATGGGTGAGCATGTTCTGATGACCAGAAGTCTCAAAAAGTGGCAAGGTGCCATGTCGCCAACGAAAAACCCACAAGTTTTCCATTGGTGACATAGCACCCAAATAGAAGATCAGATCGATTGTAGGAGCGATTAGACAGTTGGGTCCCATTTGTACTTCATTTGCATAATCAGAAAGCCAGACACCATGGTGGTGAATCAGAGGGAGCCACGTGCAAATCAGAGGATGTGTCATCAGTTGGGCGTTATGGTGCTATGGGAATTTGACCTCAATTTTCTCATAGTGACATGGTGCCTATTTGACATGTGGCCACTCCATGGAGCCAAGTCTTGGATCTGCCAGGTCGGTGCTTCAAATGGCCAACAAGGAGGTGCCAAGTGTACGTGTCATAGTACAGCATTTCACGGGCCCAACAGTTTTCAGAGGAAATGATGTGCAGAGTACGACATGGTTCTGATCATCAGATTGAGACTGATCTACGGTGGGTGCCATCACACTATGACGAACTACTCAGGTGATAACATTGGTGACATAACACCTTAGTGCCACGTGTCCTAGTGGGGCCATATTTCCATGCAGCTAGCGCAGTAAAGAGGGACAGATCTTTCATGGCCGTCAGTTCAAGATGATCGATGGAAGGTCCCATCGCATTATGAAGAAGCTGCATGATGTATACGTTGGCAACATAGCACCCTGATGACACGTGTCTCACTGGCCCGATCAGTATTGACGGTCAGCTGGCAGTTAGTGTAACCATCATAGTTAGCATTAATATTCGAAGGGTGGTGATGTTAGTTCAATGAAGGTGGTCAACTGCGGGAGGAATCCCTAGGTGGAAGAATAAAGAGAGATGATTGGCTCGCGTGGCCTAGCTGGCATATAGAGTTGAGTTGACTTGTTTGATTCGCTATTTCATAAACTAGAAATTATAATATTAGGAGTCTTTGCCATGGATTCGATTTCACAATCAATTGCCACAAACTCAAAATGAATACAGGGTACAGAAGGACCTTCCATCACTGTGCAGATCTATCTACTATGTCAAGATCATTCATTGGCACCACTTCTGTCTACTTGAAGCATTTCTTCAATCGAATACCTGATTTTGTACCTCAGAACAATGCTCGAGTGTGATCTTTGATTGGATATTTTTGTATGGGAGCTTGATGGCAGTAGTTGAGCAGTTAATGCAGAGCCAATTTCCTCAATTATGCCTGAACTCTAAAAGAAAAATTTTGTACATTTCTAAAGGGGGACCCTTCTTTTTTGTTCTTTTATATTGCTTTGCAATTCTCAATGTAAAATTCCCTCTGCCTCTGAACTGTATGATTATTTTTTTTATATCCTTTAGCCATTAATGTGTATATGCATCCTTCTTGCCTCTCATTGGTGTCTTGTTGAGATCTGTAGCCTACATACTGTATCTATTTTTGCCTATTGGATAATATATAAGTGAGATTCCTCTTTCTTTGTGATATTCAGTTTGGTTTCCTGATCTGCATGTGGTTATTAGATCAAAAAAAGTCTGTATGTGTACATCCTTAGTTTCGTTCTGGTTTAGTAGTGCATATATGGGCAAAAATGGGTCTAAATACTCTATTTTGGTGCATCACCTTCTTAGATTAGACTAGGTAGATTTTCTTTCATGCTCTCCTTCTCCCTTTTCCTCTCCAAGAGTAGTTAGGTGCGCCTTGATAGTAAGAGGAAATCAGCCTTCTCCGAAGACTCAACCTCGCAGTTCAAGTCCCATAGCTTGGAGGTTGTTTCCATGTTTCACTAGGTTGTCCTCGCACATAGGCCTTGGAGAAGGGTGCAAACCTAAGTGACAATAGTTTTTGGCATGCCCAGTGGGACACTTTTTCAAACAAAATTTAAAGTCTACTGGTGTCAAGAAGAAAGAGTTTCAGAGATTAATGTTGAAGAGGTAGTGCTGGCTTCAGTATTCAAGTCTTTAAGAGGCTGATCCTTCAAAGTACTTGGTGACTTTGAACATCAACAAATCTAGTTCCAGGCCAAAGTTGCAAAAATTCATGCCCAAAGCTGAAACAAGGGTGTCTTCTAGAGGTAAATTTCAATATCAAGAGCTTTCTCTTTCAAATCCTAAAAGAAGGAGGACTAGAACTTCATTACCACCAGTTAGGGGTGTAATAATAGTTAATATGCCTGTAAGATATATCTCTACTCCTCCTGTTTCTCAAACTCAGCCTAGATTGCCATCAACACTCATCAATAGAATACTTGTTTACATGGCATAGCCAAGAGTCCATGCTTTTGCCAACTTTAATGGTGGAAGTCCTCTATTGTTAGCCCAAAGACACGATATACTAATATTTGCACTAAAAAGTATACCTGATTTCACTGGTGAAACTTCCATCTCCCCTTTTGAGCATATCCAAGAAGTAGAAAATGTCTGTAATATTCATGGTATCACAGAAGATGATGTTGCTGTCAGACTTCTAGCCTCATCTCTAAAAGGGAATGCATTACAGTTGTATATAGGCTCAGCTCATGGTTCCATAACTGATTGGGATGGACTAGGAGTAGGGTTATGCAAACATTTTGAGGATAAAAGTGACTATCTGTCACTTTTAGAGTAGTTGACTACTATAAAAAGGGCCCCCCATGAATGTATGACTGATTTTAACTATAGATTTCAAAAGACATGGGATAGAATACCCACTACAGTGAAACCTACGCCTGGTAATGCCTTCTTGCATTACCTTAGAGCTTTTAATAGTGATATTGCCACTACAATCCAAACTATGGGAGGAGATACCTTGCCTAATGCTTATGAGATAGCCATAAAAGCTGAGAACATCTTGATACAAGGAGGAAAATTGGCTCCAAGGCCCCCTATGCCTTTCTTTCCTGATGTTCCCAACAACCAACCAGCAAAGACCCCTCTTCCTACAACTTCCCCATCACAAGCCCTTCCTCCAATTCCTCAAGCTTCCACATCCTCAAATGGGATAGATGGACTCAAAGAGATGCTCCAAGGTCTAGTACTGAATACAGATAAAAGAGAGAAGACACTGGATAAAAAATTGCAAGAGCAGGGGAGGGAGTTGAAGGACCAAGGGAAGAGATTAGAGGATAGTTTTTCTATAATACAAAAGATGAGTAACAAGGTGGTGGCCTTGGAAAGGCAGCAAGCCCAAGGTTGCAAGCCTCCCCAATTACAATATCAAGCTCCAAATGGTGGTAGGTCTCCTAATCAGTGGAAAAGCTCTTTTGATCAGGGCAGGCAAAATAGTTATGCTTATGCTTCAAGCTCAAATCAGAATAGAGCTATAGTCCCTCAAAATAACTCGGCCCATGATCAAGATTTTTGTCCTTCCTACAACTATTCTTATACCTATTGCATGTGCCAGAAGGTAGAATCTTATTTTGCCTTGACTGACAAAGAACCTGCAGCAAAGCAATCATACAAGAAGGATCATCCCAAGGAGGCCTCATATATTCAAGGACATGATGATTGCTCTTTCATGAATCATCAGATTGGGGAGCATTTTAATGTAAACCAGGATTCCGTTGCCCATAACACAAGAAGTAAGAAGAGATCTATAGAACATGTTGCCCCTCCTTCTCCTAAGCAGGCCTCAACTTCAAGTGCTACACCTCATGCACATGCAACAAATGAAAAAACAAGTACTTCACAGCAGCAAAAGCAAGATTCTAGAAAGAGAGATGCAAGTGATCCTTATGTTGCCCCATCTCAACCACTTATAGGTTAAACTCTCAAAGTTTCTACCAAAGTTCCTAATGCACCATTTAATGTGGTAGAGCAAATGAAGAAGACCAATGTGAATATCTCCATGTGGGATGCCATTGCTACCATACCAATACAGAAGAGGATGCTACAGCAAGAGTTAGAGAAGATTGAAACCAAGGATCAACCATCTACCATGGAGAGTGCCACAAGTCTAGTACAACCAGTAGGGGATGTGGAGACAAGTAAAAAGGTTAGACTTCCTCCATTCTATGTTTCTTTGATTATAGGGGGCAAATTAGTCCACAATAGCATGATAGATTCAGGGGCTAGTAGCTCAGTAATGCCTAGGTGTGTTGCCGATGCTTTAGGAATGAAATATGAACCCATTGTTAGGGATGTGTTACAATTCGATGGTAGTACTATCAAAACATGGAGTATGTACTTTGACAGCTCAAAAAATAGAAATGGATCAGGGGTTGGTGTTATGCTGATCTCTCATACGCAAATAAGATACTACTTCTCCTTTAGGCTCCAATTTAGTTGCACTAATAATGTGGCCAAGTATGAATCTTTGATTCAAGGTCTCTTACTTTCCCAAAAGAGAGGAATTCAAGCCTTGAGAGTATATGGGGATAGTGAGTTGGTAGTTAACCAAGTGAGAAACTAGATAATCACCAAAAATGGCCTACTGAAGTCTTACAAACATAGAGTCTAGGATTTGCTTGAGGGCTTCAATGCATTTAATATTCAAAACTTTCCTAGGAAAGAAAATAAACATGCTGATAGACTTGCAACATTGGGTGCATCTTATGATGTACCAAGGAATCTTGAGGAAGAGAAGAAGCAAAAAATAAGGGTGGTAGTGAGTCTTGCCATCCCTGACAACAACACTCATTGGTAGGTCTTTGATTCTGATGAGCAAATTGTGAGTTTCTTGCAGAATGAGGCAGAATTCTAAGATAGAAACCAGTCAAGACTGCAAGATCAGTATGGTGATTAGATCATTCATCTCAGTTCTAACAAGTTTCCCAAGGGTCTCATTACCTTGGAGAGTGTCTTTAATCTTGATGATCAAACAAGAGGCAAAGGAATGAATCTAGTTGCAAAAAAGGATGATTATGCCCCAGTTACAATTGCTGATGGAAAATTTTTGAATATGGGGAAGTTATGTTCTGAAACTGAGCAAGAAAACTTCATCCATCTATGTCAAGATTTTAATGATGTATTTTCTTGGACATATGATGATTTAAAAGGGTTTGACCCTAGTTTGTTTCAACATACCATAGATTTAATTGATAAGGCCAAACCAGTAAGGCAAAAATAAAGGCCAGTGAATCCTAAGATTGAGCCTCTAATGAGAAAAGAACTATCCAAGTTGATAGAAGCTAATATAATATTTCCTATCAAACACTCATCATGGGTAGCTAACCTTGTCCTTGTAAGGAAGAAAAATGGAGAAATCAGACTATGTGTGGACTTTAGAGACCTCAATCAGGCTTCTCTTAAAGATCACCATCCTCTCCCTTCCATGGAGCAAATTCTATCCAAGGTCAGTGGGTCAAGGAGATTCTCTTTTCTTGATGGATTTTTTGGATATAACCAAGTGTTGGTTAAAGAATTTGACAAATATAAGATAGAATTTACTACTAAATGGGGCACCTATGCTTATTGCAAGATGCCATTTGGACTAACAAATGCAGGTGCCACATTTCAAAAGGAAATGGAGATGGCCTTTAAAAAATTAATTGACAAGTTTGTCTTAGTACCTTGATGATATAACTGTATATTCAAAAAATGTAGAAGATCATTTTGATCATCTAAGATAGGTATTTCTAAGATGTAGAGAGTTTGGGATTTCCCTTAACCCAGCCAAGTGTCTCTTTGCTACAAGCCAAGGAAAATTATTGGGACACATTGTATCTAAGGATGGGTTGACCATTGATCCAGAAAGAACAAAGGCAATACTTTCCCTTCCTCTTCCTAAACACAAGAAGGGGCTGCAAAGTTTCCTTTGTAGGATAAATTTTGTAAGAAGGTTTATTCCTAATCTTGTAACCATGGTGAAACCTCTTATAGCTATGCTTAAGAAAGGTATGGTCTTCTCATGGACCAAGGAAGGGAAGGAGAGTTTTGAAGAAATCAAGGTAGACATAGCTTCAGCCCCTACTCTCATGAATCCAAATTTTGAAAAAGATTTCATCCTCTACACTCTAGGTGGTGAGTCAAGTATCTCTTCTATCTTGACTCAAACAAATGACAAGGATGAGGAGCATCCCATAGCTTTCTTTAGTGAAGGGCTCAAGGAATATGAGGATGAGTACAAATTTGTTGAGAAGCAGGCCCTTACGATCATCAGAGCCTTGAAGAAATTCAAACACCTCTTATCCCACAATAGGATCCATTTGTTGGTGCCCCATGCTAGTGTAAAAAACTTCCTGTTAAGCAGGGATATCAGTGAAAAGAGAGCTGGATGGATCACTAAGGTAATGGAGTATGATGTTGATACTTAGATTACCAAGTTGGTAAGAGGGAGAGGATTATGAAAAGAAATTTTATCAGGTTAGGATTCAGATGAAGAGGCTGCTAAGGTAATAATAGAGTAGCAGGAGATAAGAAACGTTAATGGTCCAAGGAACTAGATAAATGATATGAAGAGCTTCTTATCAGGGAATGGATACCCTTAGGGATTGGACAGAACCAAAATGAGAAAATATAGATTGCAGTCCATTCCCTATGTTGTAATTGATGGTATCCTATTCAGGAGGGATTTTAATGGGATCCTATTGAGATGCATTGAAGAGGATTAGGCTGAAAGGATGATTAAGGAACTTCATGATGGCCTTGATGGTGGCCATTTCTCTGCAAGAACAACTACCATGAAGATCATGAGGGCTGGGTATTACTGGCCTTCCTTGTTTCATGATTGTTATGGATTTGTGAGAAAATGTGAGAAGTATGCTTTCTTCTCAGGCAAACAGAGGCTTGCAGCTCTCCCCCTTTGTCCTATTCAGGTGGATCAGCACTTTACCCAATGGGGGTTGGATTTCAAAGGCCCTATTAATCCTCCATCTAGTGCAGGTCATAAATGGATTTTGGCTGCTACTGATTATTTCACTAAATGGACAGAGGCAGTTGCCTTGAAGGATTCCACAGAACCATCAGTTGTTGAATTCCTTGATGGGATTGTGTCTTGGTTTGGTGCTCCTTCTACCATCATCTCAAACAATGCCAAGTCTTTTGTTGGAACCCAGATTTGTGCATGGGCAATGGATCACAACATCTATCTAAGAAAGTCATCAAATTACTATCCCTATGGTAATGGTTTGGCTGAGTCTTCCAACAAGAATCTGATCAAAATCATGAAGAGGACAATAGAAGACAATCAGAGGGCCTGGCATAAGAGGTTAAGAACTGCTTTGTGGGCTGATAGGATAACACCCAAGAGGTCTGTTGGGAATTCACCTTTTGTGCTGGTATATGGCAAGGAAGCCAGACTCCTGATCTTATTGGAATTCCCATCCTTGGAGTTGGCTCATCAATTTGAATTGATTGAAGATAGTGCCATGTCAGTAAGAATGGCAGAGCTAATTGAGTTAGAAGAGAAGAGAAACAAAGCTATGCAAACTCTAGAGATACATCAACAGAAGATGAAGAGGAGTTTTGATAAGAAAGCTAGGGTCAAAAATTTCAGAGAAGGAGAGTTAGTTCTAAAGTGGGATGCAGATAGGGAAAAACTAGGAAGACATTCCAAATTTGATGTACTATGGAGTAGCCCCTATCTAATTGCCAGTTGCAAACAGGCCAATACATTTCAATTGAGCAAGCCCAATGGAAAGATTTTGCCCATTCCAGTCAATGGGATCTATCTGAAGCCCTATTTCTATAGATTTATGAATCCATGTACATAATCAGTTTAGTTATTTCTATTGTTTCCTACTTTTCAATAAGTGCACATGCACATGGTTCTCTCTTTGAGTTGCCAGCTTCCAAAGTTTTGACAGTTTTGAGGTTACAGACGCAGAGCTAGGGTTTTCAATGTTTTGATTTCCACGTAGAAGGTTAGGGTAATTTGTACTTCTCAGATTTGTACCTTCCAGATCCATTTTTTGACTCCATAGCCCAATGGATTTTTCACAAGCACTGGTCTGATGCATAACAGGCTTGCATCCCTTGTGAGTCGCCAGAATGTTACCACATTTTGTTTGCCCCACCAAACTTCAAAATTCAAATGTTACCCTACCCAATGGTCACCTCCCCGATTAGTAATATTTTAATACCCATGGGAATACTAAATACCAAGTTTTGAACCTTATAACATATGTTTTGCGGCCCGCAAGTTCTCTGCCATCGGATCAAGGAAGATCAACGGATGGCGCCATCGCGCTATGGGGAAGCTGCATAGGATATACGATGGTGACATAGCACCTTGATGACATGTTGCATTAGTGGGTCCACATTTAGCGAACATGTCCCAGTGTTCAGTGGGTCAAAAAAGTCTCACAATGGACCAGAAAGTGTTCACGGCGGTGGGCGAGCATGTTCTGACGGCCGAAAGTCTCAAAAAGTGGCAAGGTGCCATGTCACCAACGAAAAACCCATGAGTTTTTCATTGGTGACATAGCACCCAAATGAAAGATCAGATCAATGGCAGGAGTGATCAGACAGTTGGGTCCCATTTGTACCTCATCTGCATAGTTAGAAAGCTCGGTGCCATGGTGGCGAATCAGAGGGAGCCATGTGCAAATTAGAGGACATGTCATCAGTTGGGCACTATGGCGCTATGGGAATCTGACCTCAATTTTCTCATAGTGACATGGCACCTAGTCAACATGTGGCCACTTTGTGGGGCCAAGTCTTGAATCTGCCAGGTCAGCACTTCAAATGGCCAATAAGGAGGTGCCAAGTGTACGTGTCAAAGCACAATGTTTCACGAGCCCAACAGTTGTTAGAGGAAATGATGTGCAGAGTATGATGTGGTTCTGATCGTCAGATTGAGACTAATCTATGGTGGGTGCCATCGCGTTATGAGGAACTGCTCGGGAGATAACATTCGTGACATAGCGCCTTGGTGCCACTTGTCCTGGTGGGGCCATATTTCAATGTAGCCAGCGCAGTAAAGAGGGACAGATCTTTCATGGCCATTAGATCAAGATGATCAATGGCAGGTGCCATCACATTATGAAGAATTTGCACGATGTATATGTTGGTGACATAGTGCCCTGATGACACATGTCTCACTAGCCCGGTCAGGATTGACAGTTGGCTAGTAGTTAGTGTAACCGTCACAGTTAGCATTAATATTCGAAGGGTGGCGTTGTTAGTTCAATGAAGGTGGTTAACCATGGGAGGACTCCCCAGGTGGTAGAATAAAGAGAGATGATTGGCCCGTGTGGCCTAGCTAGTGTATAGAGTTGAGTTGACTTGTTTGATTCACTATTTCATGAACCAGAAATGATAAAATTAGGAGTCTTCACCATGGATTCGATTTTGCAATCAATTGCCACCAAATTAGAATGAATACAGGGTACAAAAGGACCTTCCATCACTGTGCAGATCTATCTACTATGTCAGCATCATTCATTGGCATCTCTTCTATCTACTCGGGGCATTTCTTCAGTCGAATACCTGATTTTGTACCTCAAAACCATGCTCGAGTGTGATCTTTAATCGTATATTTTTGTATGGGAGCTTGATGGCAATAGTTGAGTAGTTAATGTAGAGCGAATTTCCTCAGTTATGCCTGAACTATAAAGGAAAATTTTGTACATTTCTAAAGGGGGACCCTTCTTTGTTGTTCTTTGATATTGCTCTGCAATTCTTAGTGTAAAATTCCCTGTGCCTCTAAACTGTATGATTTTTTGTTTTATCTCCTTTAGCCATTAATGTGTATATGCATCCTTCTTGCCTCTCATTGGTGTCTTGTTGAGATCTATAGCCTACATACTGTATCTATTTTTTCCTATTAGATAATATATAAGTGAGATTCCTCTTTCTTTGTGTTATTCAGTTTGGTTTCGTGATCTGCATGTGGTTATTTGATCAAAACAAGTCTGTATTTGTATATCCTTAGTTTCGTTCTAGATCAATAGTGCATATGTGGGTAGAAATGGGTTTGAATACTCTATTTTGGTGCATCACCTTCTTAGATTAGTCTAGGTAGATTTGCTTTCATGCTCTCCTTCTCCCTTTTCCTCTCTAAGAGTAGTTAGGTGCGCCCTGATAGTAAGAGGAAATTGGCCTTCTCTGGAGACTCAACCTCATAGTTCAAGTCCCATAGCTTGGAGGTTGTTTCCATGTTTCACTAGGTTGTCCTCGTGCATAGGCCTTGGACAAGGGTGCAAACCTAAGTGACAACATGTATTAATTACTCACTATGGTAGTCAATTCCTTATTATATTAATGTAAATTCCTTTTCTTTGATCTAACCCTGAATAGGATTGATGTGGAATGATTTGATTCATTGGTTATTATCTTCATCTAGTCCACCCATTGTAATGGATGTTCTATATAAGGCCTCACTTATCAATTTTAATGGGAGGACTTTTAGAGATTATTTCTATGAGCTATTGAGATGATAGAGTTTTAAATGAAACTTGGTTAATACTTGATGTGTCTTGGTGGTTTCTTTTTCTCTTAAATTCCCTCACTTAGATAAAGTTTAGATTATTTAACATTTTATTATCACAATGGAGAATGTGATGGTCTATTGATGAATTGATTTGGTTCATACTTCTAACATTTTAGTGATTCTAAATCACATTGCAAAGTTAACCTAGGCCCCTTGTAATTTTTTAACTTCTATCATTCATAAACATTGTTTTTTATGATGATGTATGTGATGGTTTGAGAATCTTTCAGATAACAGCTGAAAATTTTACAAGTTCATGTGTAATTGTACTATATCTTCGTGAAGAAAAGATTAGTAAAATGTGGAATTTGTCCACCAAAATACCATATATTGTCATAATTTTCCTTAGGAATAGAATCAGATCTCTAACCCCTATCCCATTTCATTTCTACATATTTTACAAAAATCCAACAAAAAGTACTTCATTGGAAAAACTTTAGATAGCTCCCATATCTAGTATGGGTTGAAATAAATTTAAGTAAACATATGTAACACCCCTTTTGATCATCAAAATATCACATCAACTACCAAGATTATCCATAGTCAAGACATGATATTGATGGAATCTTGGAGTCATCATATGATCTTCTTGCAATCTTAGCATACATAAGACTTTGTTCAAGAGTCGATAACAATTTTTTTTATTTTTTTCTACTTATTGGAGAGTTGTGAAAAATGCATCAACACAAACTATGGGAAGATTTATCTTCTATCTATCCTATCTAATTTATGAAGGTCAAGGAAGATGTGCTCAATAGGGAGGATAACTTTGGTTGGGAAGAGGAAAAAAAGAAAGAGATGAGGGAACACTAAGGCAAATCTGAGAATTATGTTTAAGGTTTATGTTGATATTCTTTAGAATGATTGTGGGGGGGGGGGAGGAGGATAGTGAATTAGTTATCCAAGGTCTATATGTACAATTAAAACTTTTCATAGCTTAGTGAATGAATAAAACATTTATCATCATGCATGCATCCATAAGATTATGCAATCACTTAGAAATTGTAGGTTACTATCAAATCAATTTGTAGAAATGTAAACATGAAACATAATAGATTCAATAACTCATTTGACACAATTAGTTAACATGGAAACCTAATTTGGGTGAAACCACCAGTAACATGCTACTCATTCTCACTCTTTTGAGGTGATGCCCTATGAAAGGCCAACCCTATTAAATGTTACAATGTGCAATCCTAAATGTGACCATGTTAAAGGATTTCAATCACTGTGTTAGGTGTAAGCCTTGTTAAAAGACTTTAGATCATTCACTTGGAATGCCACCCGGTTAAAGGATTTATAAATTAGTGTTAGGTCAACCTTAATCCATAGGATTTACCCTAGACTAATACAATTATTAGAGAGTACAATAGTAAAGCTTGATCTAACAATAACATATAACTTCATTTGTAGATCATAGATCTGTATTTTAGTCCTCCATTCTTCTTGGCTTTCACACACTTTAGCTTTGATAGCTTTTTCAACCTTCAAGAATCCATACCCTTAAGCCTTCTTGATTAAATTTCCAATGAAGACTCTTCACTTAGGACACTTAATGAAGCAATACCCTAGAATCCTTGTCTTTCTTAGATTATCACACATGACAACCTTTTCTTGTGACTAGCAATGTCTATAAATAGAGAATTAAGATATTTTGTCATTCATTCTCCATCATCCAATTTAGGGTTAGGAAAAATTCGGTAGGATTGAATGAATCTACCCCTTATTTCAGTTCATTCCATTCTAAAAAGTTCTCCTTCAATCCTCTTTGAATT
The DNA here is from genome assembly GCA_028749045.1 of Cupressus sempervirens. Lineage (NCBI taxonomy): Eukaryota > Viridiplantae > Streptophyta > Pinopsida > Cupressales > Cupressaceae > Cupressus > Cupressus sempervirens. Next base: position 866,710,027 of record CM053789.1, read on the forward strand.
CAACTCAAAATTGTTTATCACAAATTTTGTGCCACAAGCTCATTAATATTATCAACCAAATGCTTCACACAATCCAAGAAAACAAACTTTTTGTGTCAAATCCATTGAATTCACAATCTTTCTAATAATGTTGACACCTATCATTAACTAGCTTGTGATGCTCGGTGCATACTATGTAACTTGGCATCCACTGTAAAATCACTCTACATGAACTAAATTTTTAATAGTTCTCATAATCAACTAAACTTTACTAGAAATCAACTATTATACTTGGTTTACATTAAAATTTAATTTTCTCGGCTCCAACTAATGTTTTGCTTGGCTTGCACCAACTTTTCTTGGCACCTACTGTCTACTTGGACAAGCTTGGCAAACAAACTTTGTTTAACTCATTCTTCTAAACTTCACTCAGTGAAACCAACATTTGTATCCTTAAGTAGATTATCAATGTAATGATATCACTTTTTTTGTTGATTCTTATACTCCTTTTCATATCATAACTCAACCTCTCCTCTAGGTGCTATTGTTAGATCATTTTGATCAAATCTACTTTATTAATTGAACAAGTGATAGTATTTAAAACATATAAGTAGTTGTCTTACCAGTAAATATTAGGTTTGTCATCAGTGGTAAAACAATGATTGAAACATATTTGTCATACTTGTATCAGTCTATTTTTTGATAGCATGAATACCTAATGGAAGAATAACAAGAGCTAAAAAATACAAATATGGAAATTTCTAGTGGAAATTAGTTGACATTTTAAAGATCCCAAAGGAAAAGGAATGAGTGAAAGTCATCTCCTTGAGTATAAAGGGATTGAATAGCCCCCAAAAGAGAATTTTGACATGGGAGGAAATATTAATGCGATCAGATTTCCACAATCCATGATAGTTATGGTACTAAGTTTTTGGATTAGATTGTGTAAAGACTTTTCTCTATCAACATTTCGAATCACATTATGTGATCCATCATTAGGATGAGAGAGCAAGAGGTGTAAAACAATGTAAGTTGCAGATTTAGCACAAGCCCACAAAATAAAGGAGACCACATGAGGAGAGGAATTGCACACACCCCAAAGAAAGAAAAATAATAAAACTAAGCCTAAAAATTGTGGCAGGGTGGGGGGAAGACTAAACCAATGATATTAACATTCATACAAAATAAAAGCACCAATGGAAGATTAAAAAATTAATCATGAAAAAGCACTAACCAGGAAGGCACCACACAATTACAAGTAATAAGGTTAAAAGAAGGGAAGAAAAAAGGAAAGAATGAAATTTTATCTAAATCTAGGTGAAGCCAATGTATAGCATACATACATACATACATATATATATATATATATATGTATATATATATAATATGTAAGTATATATTCTATATAATATATACTTGTTTTGATATATATATATATACACACACACACACAAGTATATATTATATGTATGTATATATACTTATATATGTAGTATATATATATATATTACATAAATATAAGTGCAAATATATATATTACATACATAGTGCAAATATATATACTACATACATATAGATGGGAGAAAATAGCCAATTCTAAGGCTCCATTTTATGATATTAAATATCTTTTTATGGGAGATTCAACACCCCACTCTTCCCCTTTTGAGAAATTGGGAGGGTCTTTGGACTTCACTAATAGTATGATGGACTTGGCTAGCTTTATCAATAAGAATGATTTTATGGATTTGAAACTCATGTGAACTAAGTTTACTTGGTCAACTAATAGGAAATGATAAGACCTTATCCAAATAAACTATTGTGCTCTACTAGATGGGATATTGCCACTACCTCATCTCTTCATGCCCTCCTCTATACTACCTCAGACTAGTCCCCTATCCTTCTAGTATATAAAGAAAACACTTGGAAAGGAAAAAGTTGCTTTCGATGTGAAATAATGTGGCACTCCCACTCTAAATTTTTGGGACATGGTCTATGAGTGGTGGAACTTTAAAGTGGAAGGAATTACTATGTTCAGATTAACTAATAAATAAGAGAACATTAAAAGAGAGGTTATATCATGGAGTAAAAACTTGTTTCAAGGCAATATCTTGAAGCAAGGGTGGTCAACAAAGAGAACCTAAAAAGGATATAAGTTAGTGTGAAAGTGGGGGGTGCTACCATAGAAGGCCACATGGAGAAAGAAAAATAGAGGAAAAAAAGGAAAGAAAACATTACATGGGAGAAAATCTTGTGGAAGCAATGCTACATAATTTAGTGTCTAATGGAGGTGGACAAAAACACCTTATAATTTTTTAGATCAGCATCAATTAACCATAACTTAAATACTATTACCACTCTATTGGATGGTAACAATACCTTACTCTCCAAACCTGAAGAATTGGGAACATACTTTACCCAATTTTTTGATGACACTTTGTCTTCCCATAGTATTAATATTAAAAGTGTGCTCAAGGAGAATCTGATCAATACCTTGCCTCCAATGTTAAATAATATTGATAATGAACTTCTTCTCATCATATTATTTTAAGAGGAGGTAAAGGTGACAATGTTCTTCATGAAAGATTACAAAGCTCTTGGATTTGATTTCTTTCCTACAACCTTATTCATCTTCTTATTGAAAATCATGAAACAAGACCTCAGAAAAGTTGTGTACTAAGGACTTTATTAGAATGAGTAAATTCCTAAAAAGTCTTAAACAAAAAAAAATCATTATTATGCTTTCTAACATACAAGAACCTAAGACTCTTGTGAACTTCTTACTAATACACTTGTGCAACATGGTCTACAAAATTTTCTCCTAAGTTTTAACCAATTGTTTCAAACCTCTACTGGGTAGATTTATAAGCCCTTCTAAACAAAGGGATCAAAATCCTATAGCAATGGACTACTTAATCTGGGATTGGGCATCCAGAATGTTTCTAACCTAACTCATTTGGACTCATTTAATTTATCAAACAGGGATGTAAACTTGAAATGGTGTCTACAAAGTATATACTTCAAACTTCTCTCAACTAAAGAATTACTCCAGAGAAATTCAAATGACTATGCTATAGGAAATCTATGCTAAAGCTAAGAAACAAATCTATTTCAACAAATATTGGGTGAGGTCCCTAGCTCGGTTGGCTAAATCTTCCCTATTGCAGGGGGTTGGTCATGGGTTCTAGTCTCCCCTGTCCCCATGGTACCAATGGGCGTGTCATGCTAGTGTTACCGATCATGTTAAAAAGTTTACCTGGTGCACTGCAGTTTATTAGGGGGCCATGCTGCACCCGATTCCTACAATCTAATTTTTTTTTTATAAAAAAAATCTATTTCAACAAAGCATGGATATACAACTGAGAACTACTTCAACTACCTATGTTATAGGAACAACCCACTAATTCAGCTATCAGTGGCCATAGGAACAATATAGTCTACTCTAGTTCTATGTATTGAAGCTAAATCCTATGATAACTAATTAATTCACTCCCTATGTTGTCCCCAATTGAGAAGTGAAGTAGAATGATTCAGAGATGGAAGCCTAAAATGATCTTTTTATTCATAACAACAATAAATGTACATATTGATAAACAACAAGACTACATTCAATACTCCAAAAACTTAGAAACTTATTCTTTCTACTAAAAACCACTAATTAATAGTAATATGCTCTAGAACACAAACTTCTAGTTATTTAAGCATAAACTAGGTGAGCCCACAATAATGGGTTCCACTTTAGTGAGACAAACAAGAATGAAAAAAATTGCAAAATGGAAAATTGAGTTTACCACATGTTCACGTGAACATACTTATTATGTTCATGCGAACTTTTTTTTAAATCATGTTTGCGCGAACATATTTTGTATGTTCGCACAAACATATGTGATAAACATGTTCACGCACACATATGAAACATCTACTTCCAACATTTTAAAATTTCTTTTCCTCCAATTTTTTTGGATTGTATGTTTGTGCGAACATTATGTTTGTGCGAACATATTTGTATGTTTGCACGAACATGATGCTCGCATGAACATACAAAATTACATTTTTTTGGGCCCCCTTTTCTTAAAATTCTTTTTTGCTCTTTTGACACCCATAATTGTAGATAAATGATCTCCTATTATAAAATAAAAAATGTCAAAATGTGCTACTCAGAGCAAGCTTTCTAACGACTATAGTTGTAATACATATTTTAATCATTAAGGATTTCAAATATGAGTTTAACTCATCATAGGTTCATTACCAATTGAACATCAACCGACTTTGACACCTCAAAAAATTACTAAATTAGGTCAAAAAAAATTTAAAAATATGTAGGAACTAGCTTATTGAGATACCTTTCTATTAAAAAAAAAAAAAAAGGTTTTTGATAAATCAACTTCAAATTATCTATGTCAAACAGAACGTATGTCTAAATTACAATTTGCGTAACTTCAAAACTTCATAAACGATACAATATTCAACCAAAATGAATCAAACCAAAAGCATCCTCTAGATATTGATGTTATGAATCTAACACTAAAAGAATTATTTCATTATCATTTTTAGAAAAAAAAAGTTGTGTGTCAAATGGACTATCACTCTTTTAAAATATTGAATTTTATTATGTACCACTTTTCGAGGGAGATGAAAAAATTGACATAAACAATTTTTTTTTTACATTTAAAAATATGGTTACAAAGTAGGAACAAAGTACTCAAAATAATTAGTTTATGTCATCTTGAAATTATTTATGGTTTTCAAGATATAGTCACTTGAACGTGATGTTTGTTGCAAAAATATTGATTTCAGTGTCAAAATTGGTCAAAAAGTGGAACCCATTATTGTGGGATCACCCAACTAGGAACATAATTTCTAGATTTTAGACTCCATTAACTACTAAAATAATGGATGGCATTAAATATTACAATAGATGAATTAAATTTGGCACTAAATGGAATAGGATTCTAGGAGCTCACAACCCCTAGATTTCCCTCTTTGGCTCTTGCTTTTTCTAAATATAGGTACTAGTTATGGAAAAAGTGATTGGTGATGTGGAATGTCATTAATGAAATCTACCACCATTGCTCGGGCTTTTGATTGTACTTAGCTAAGTTGACTTCACCTTTAAGTCTGCAAAATATTAGTGCCTCCAAAGTAATAACATACATCAAGACTAATTCAAAATATGTCATCTAAATTAGTTTTCCCTATGTCACATTGCTGCAGGAGAACTACCCAACCTAGCTAAGGAAGAAAAACATCATTCTCAATATTTTGTAATCAAATGACATATCATTTCATAGCATATTCATTTTAGTTGTCAAAAGTAATTATGTACACATCTATTTAAAATTATCATAAACATCATGTTCTTAAACATCAAAGTTTGTAGAAAGTTTGCAAATTCAACTTAAAATGAAATGATAAAATAGACCATATTCTAGTCTCATCATTCCTCCCAGCTGAAACTTTGACGTTTCCTCAAGGAAACAAGAAATTTTTCACCCTCATAGCCATCCTAAAATCTAAGGGAATATTCTATGCTTCACCTCCTATAGCATAGTTCCAAAAGAAACCTTTACTCTTCCTACACCCTTCACATTTTTGGAGTTCTTCTATCATATCAAATTTCTCTAAATCTTTCTTATTAGCAAGCAGTGGGGACAATAGTAGTAGAGGCTGAAATGTTAAAGGGATCTAATCACTTTTTCTTTCTTCCCCTAGTTTAATGTACTAGGCTGCTTACCGATTAGACATGATAAGATTCAATGAAGAATGAGGTTCCTTCTTCTGCAACTCTTCACTCAATCCTATCTAGCACCATTGATTTCCCTATTTTTCTATAGGAAGATTTTTTTGTACCATAGCTATATATTCTTGATAGGATGCCTCCCTTAAAGGAGGAATAATCTTGTTTTCAAACACCCATTACCCATTCCCCCCTCTCTATGAAGTGTTGCAAATTGTGAATGGGTCTAAAATGATGTCTCTTGTACATGGATATTCCATATACAATCAAGTGATGGTAGATGAAGAAGATATGTTGAAGAAAAAATTTACAACCAAATGGGGAACCTTCACATATCGAATAATACCATTCAGGTTGATCAATGTAGGATCCACTTTCCTTAGAGCTATGGATGAAGCATTCAAAGGGTTGATAAGTAAGTGCAGTCATTTACATGGATGGCATTACTATCTTTTCAAAAGAAAAGAGTATTCTTATTACAGAATTGGAGAATTTCTTCAACTAATGTTGAAGGTATGGTATATCAGTGAATCCAAAATAGTGTTCATTCAATGTCACCAATGGAAAGCTTCTTGGTCATAGGATTTTTGAATTTGAGATGTATATTGATCTTGAAAGGATAGAGGCCATTCTTAATCTAGCACCTCTTCATAGTCTTAAAGAGTTCAAATCTTTCTTGGGAAAAATCATTTTTTTACATAAACTCATTAGTGGATTTTCTAAGATAGTTTGTGCTCTTAATGATATGCTAAAGAAAGGAGAAAAGATTGAATGGGTTCCTAAAATAATGAAATATTTCAAAGACATCAAAGTAGCAATCTCTATAGCCCTAGTTCTTGTAAGTCCTAATTATGGTTTACCATTCAAAATCTACTCATTTTATTTAGGACATTCATTTTATGGGATTCTTACTAAAATGTAAGACAAAAATGATGAGAGACCTATAACATTCAAGAGTTTCCCACTAAAGAATGTTGAGTTGAACTATTATAATCTTGACAAACAATGTTTCATATTTATAAAAGTAGATAAGAAGTTCCACAATTATATACTCAAAAGTAATATGTATGCAATTGTGTCTAATCTTGTGGTCAAGACATTGCTGATGTAGAATCAAATAGGTGAGAGATTAGGAGAATGGATGGCTATATTACAAGAGTTTGATTTTGAAATTCAACCAATCGAGTTGGTAAGAGAAAAAGGATTGACTAAGATGATAGTTGATAATGAGATTGGTAATGATAAAAATATCAAATTTGATGACATAATCAACACTGATAATCAATGAAAAATCGTAGGGTCTCAAGTGGATATTGGTCAAGGAATAATCATTGATGTTTGGTATCAATATATTGTCTACTATCTTTAAAAAACAAATACCCCAATGGGATGAATAGTTGCTAGCACAGATGACTCAAGATGAAATGTGAATCCTACATTCTACAACATAGATAACTTCACAAGAGGAACTACAAGCGAATTTATTCGAAGTGCATTGGATGTGAAGAAGTCAAATATGTTTAGAAATAGTTTCTTGATAGATATGGCATGGAACATGGATCAACAAAAGCTATAGTGCATGTGATTTTGAAATCAAGTTATTTTTATTATGCAATGGAGCCTAGTGTGACTGATCACAAGGTGATCAATTGGTCTAAAAATGCTCTTCACTAAAGTCCTTCAACCAAATCTTTTGGTAAGGATGATCAAATGTTCAAGAACCAATCACAAGTACTACAAGAATGATACCAGGTTATGAAAACCCTACACCCAAACAAGGAAAACCCTAATCACTAGGGGAACTTATGAATAAGACAACTTATCACAAGTTGCTTACAATGCACAAATTGAACAATTTTGGGAAAACAACCTTAAACTTCTTCAAATGAGCAAGAAAGACTCTAAAACATTGTAATAGTCTATTTAGGTCACCAATGACATGAAACAATGGTTAAAACCAAACTATGTAAGTTTTTCCACATAGTTGCTTTGTTAAACCATCCAAAAGACTAGTAGCTCATTTTGACAAAAATCAGATTTTAAAGGAAATATCTCCACACAACCCAAATAAAAAATTTCAATTTTGTACACCCTTTTGGGAGTTACAAAATTTATTAAGGCACCAAGGTTTGATGACACAAACAAATGGGCTTTTATTCACTTTCTTGCTTAGCCAACTAGGGCAATTAGTCCTTGACTTCCGAATGAAGTACATGTACTAGGAATCCATATTTCAAAAAAATAATGGAAACATGTGAGGAAAACCATAGATAAGTTACAAAATTTATTTCAAGCCTTGATGGAAAGTCTAGTTGGAGTTATAGGAGATGTGGCATCCTTTAGCTAGCATGCACGTGGGAAATACATGCCTAGGGCATCAAATTTCTCAAGGATCCTTGCAAGTAAAAAATTGAATCCACTTTCACCTTAAAATAAATATCTAATTATAGTATTTTACTAGAGGATGTTAAATTCCCATGGTGAAATCCTCTACTATGCTTAAAAATATTTTAGAACCCTGGGTTAGCAAGAAATCCAGACCTACTTATACAAATATGTGAGTGTACTAAGTTAGGGAATAGATGGAGACTTTAGACTAGAAGCGTTGGAAAGTTACTTGACCTACCTATCCATAAATGTAGTCTGAAATTTATGAAGAACTTGTATGACATAGGACAACAAGCTATTGTAGTAAAAATAGGTATTTTTATTGACTGAAATTTGAAATTGCATTATCTCTCTTTCACTCTTCTCTCTTTGCCTATGGCCTACCTAAAAGGGCTTATTATATGAATTTTAATTATCATAATAACATATCAAACTTTTAATGGCTATTGGGGAAGTTTTCTACTTTGATTCACGAAAGTTACGTAACAACATTTCAAGCAAGTTTGTATTTTTTTGCACTTTTTTTGCTTTATAAGAAAAAGTTACAAAAATTTAAGGTTAATGATGAAAATAGGTCCTAAACATGATAAGAAATGAAATGATCCAAAATCCTAATATTATAGGCCCTTCGACCATTCTTTTACCATAGTTGACCAAGGGCTTATAATAGTGCCAATCTTGGAATTATGTCATAGAATTTTTGTCTAGATTCCTATTAATTAATCTTTTAAAGGTTTTCTATTAAGTTACAAGGCTTTATATTTGGATCAAAGGTTTGATATTTATTTTTTGTGGATGCTCCTACACCATACTCCTCTTCTATTTGAAAACTCAACTTCCTACTTGAGGTCAATTGCTTCACAAAAGTACCATGTTTTTTGGTTTGGTCTAATGTCATCCAAGTTGTATCAATATTGGGGAGCCCTTTGTACCTAACTAAGTACTACATGTACTTCTTATTTTTAGTCTATTTTAGCAACTTGGTGTCTAAAATTTCTTCTAACTTTTTTTATTTTCTTTGAGGGAGATCAGTTACATAGTCTTCAATATGGTTGTCTTCTTGCTCATCTTGTTCATTTGTTGAATCTGCTATGCCTTTGTATGGGGTGAGGTCTACAACATTAAAGACTTGAGAAATTTTCAAGGTAGGAGAAAGAGAGATCTCAAATGCATTTCACCCATCCTTTTGAGTATACTGCATGGCCCAACTTTCTTCCTCTAAATTTTGGCATATCTACCTTTAGCTAGTCTCCCTTTTCTGAAGTATGCCCAAAACTTTTATCTAACTTTGAAGTGGATTTATCTTCTTTTATTAATGGCATGTTCCTTATATTTCATTGTTGGTATTTTTAATGCTTCATTGACATCATGTTTCACCCTTGTAATGAGTTCTGCTAACTCTTCTCCTTCAATACTAATTTTGAAATTAGATCGTAGTTCTACCAGGTCCAATGGTCCTTTAGGATGAAGGTCATTCACTACTTAGAAGGGAGTCTTACTTGTTGATCTATTCATGGAGTCATTAAATTAAAACTCTACTTGGGGCAAGAGTAGATCCCAACTCTAAGAATACTATCTTTTGAGGCATCTAAGGAGATTTCCTAAAGATCTATTTACCACCTCAGTCAACTCATCAGTTTGTGGATGGTAGGTAGAACTATAGGTTAGGTTAGTACCAAGTTTCTTAAAAAGTGTTCTCCAAAAGTGGCCTTGAAATTTTATATCCCTGTTAGATACAATAGTTTGTGGTAAACCATAGATCCTAACTACTTCCTTAAAGAAAATATGTGCAATATGAGAAGCATCATTTATGCTTCTACATGGTATAAAGTGGACCATTTTACTGAATCTATCCACTACCATAAAAATAATATCAAAACCTTGCTTAGTTCTAGGTAGCCCCACGACAAAATCCATTGAGATTGATTCCCAAGGTCTTGTAGGGAATTGTAAGGGTTGATATAACACTTTATTTGTTGAAACACCTTTGGCTTGGCGATAGATGGTAAAAGTCTCAATAAACTTCTTTACCTTATAATTCATCTTTGGCCAATAATAGAATCTTTTCACCATGTCTACTATCTTGTTAATGCCAAAATATCCTCCTGGACCACCACTGTATTTATTCCTAATGATATTTATCCTCATTGAGCATTTGGAAATTCATAACTAAGCTCCTTCGAAAAGGAGTCCATTCTGAATTGGATATTCAAAGAAATCTATATGGTATCTTCCAACTATCTCTATGAAAACTTGAAAAATCTCTACAAAATTAGGATCATCAGTATATTAGTGCTTGAGGGAATCAATCCCACACTTTTTAGTTTTACCTCTTTAAATAGACCAACCGTTCTTCTAAGGGCATTAACAACTTTGTTTGCAACACATTTCTTATGTTTAATGTTGAAAGTATAAGCTTGCAACTGCTCCATCCATTTTAGATGTCTAGAATATAGATTTTCTAGATAATTGAGGGAACTCAATGCATGGTTGTTAGTGTATACTAAAAAGCCCTTTGGAATTAGATAGTGCCTTCATTTCTTGAGGACTTGTACCATGACATAAAGCTCGAAATCATAAGTTGAAACTTTTTTCTTAACATTATTATTTTCTCAAAATAGAAAGTTGTTTCCTTACCTTCCTAACTTAGAACTACACCTATGGAAAAATTTCTTGCATAAGTTTCCATAGTGAAAACCTTATTGAATTTAGGTAGAACCAAGATTGGGTATGGTGGTCTGATTTTCTACAAGTAAAAAATTAGATAAGTTTGTTTTCCTATAGGATAGGGTTTGGGTTGTGCAAAGTTTCATTTAGGAAAAAATAGGTCAAACACTTTTAACTTTTATGCCCCAAGAAATTTTTTTAGGTCATATGTTTCTATTTCTGAAAAAGGGTGTTTTTAGCAATCGAATAGGATTTGAAAGTGGAATATTCTTTTCGGAGACCTTTTTAAATTTCTTTCATTTTAGTCTCCTCTTCCTAGTTTTTTTTCTTGTAATCAAATCTCTTCTAAATCTATAGTGGTCTTCATGTTGCATGGAAAAGTTGCAAGTATTTTACCATATCCGACATGGCAACCATCACAAAACATAAAGATGGTGATGGAAACTAAAAAATGGACACCAATTTTTCATTTTTTTAAAGTTGTTAATGGATAGACTTATGTCAAAAATGTTAGGATCAAAGAATGGTACTAGTTGTTTTCCATCACCAGTTTTGGCAAAGTCTAGGAGGTTGCTATGTCATGACTAGAAACTGCATGAGTACTGTCACTAGCACCATAGTGCCTTGCCTAAAAATAAAAAGTGTGAGGTTAACAAGTGCACAGGCATTGTAAAGTTTTTCCTATCCTTTAATGAGGTTGTATGCTTATCATGCATTTTCAAAAGCATTGATTGTAGTAATAATAGTAGAGACATGTGATAGTTCTCAGCACCAGAGTTTCTTAATGCGTTACCTAAGAAGATGGAAAGTGGCAACAATTATATTGAACAACAAGTCCCAAAAGTTTGTTTTAGTCAACATAAAATCATTGTGACACATTGGAAATAATTAAGAACATGTTTTTTTTTTCTTGTGCTAGATTTCTTAAACAAGATGGTGGTCATTGTGTCACAATCAAAAAATAAATGTTTTACACCAATACTGAGATAGCACCCTACCAAAAAATTCAAGACATGATAGGGCCCAATTTTGTCATCTTGGGAAAGGGATTAAATTATTACATATGATTTTCCAAATCACATATGACATGGAAAAGTACTCAAGAAAAGGGTAGACAAAGATTTTGGATTTTTAGATCAAAGTTTCAGCAATGACTATCACCAAGTTGCCCTCAAGAGCTGTGCAATATCTATTCCATGTGACATAGTGACCAAGGGAAGGAATGCATTGGCCCACCGTAGTTAAAATAAGATAATAGTAGATCCCACACAATTAGATAGAATTCACATCAATGGTAGGCACTAACAAATTTTGAGAAACTTCTTATTTTTTAATGGTAGCGACATAGCGACTAAAGGGAGTGATGGGGGGACCTACCACAGTTGTGCTAAAATAGTAATCAAATGAATAGTGTTAGATCATAATGAATTGATAGTGGTCATTATGTCATATATGGAAATTACTTATTATTTATACATGGAAACATAGCAATAAGGTGACATGTGTCCATAAGTGTGAGTGGTTCTGGTCCAAGTTGGCAACAATAAAAGAAAGGCTTACACAGAGAAAGCTTATTGGGTTGATTTCTAGCCTAGCTAAAGGAAAATGAGACATCTTTTATTTTATTCCTGGATTGTCAAATTTTTTGAAAATTGACAATGTATTTTCAAAAAATAGAAGTTGGTGCCACTCTATTCTACTTACAACTCATTTATGAAAATTGAAAGCTCCTTGTGTGAACTAGGAATAGATTATATTGTAGAAATCTTGTTTTTTCCTTCATACACGAACAAATTTTCAAGCTTCCAAAGATCTCAGAGTTATTGAGAACTTGTGCTACTAACTAAAATGTGAAGAAGTTCCAATAATCTTGGTGTGTCATAGAATTATAGTTATAGAATGGTGAAGAGAAAGTAAGTTTCTTAGTCCATTATATATTAAGCTTTCTAGTATTCTACAATTTTAATTTCCATGTCTCCAAAGAAGGTTTTCTTAGGTTAGGTTGATTATTTATCTAGAAACATATATGATGACCTCCTTGAATTGTTTCCTGAGTCCACAAATGAATCTTCTCAAGTGAAGAAGTTAACCACTCTAAACCCTAGGCTTAAGATTTTTGATGGATTGTATGATAAGGTAAACTAGGTTAGGGATGACAAAACCTCTCAAATAGGGCTTTGTCTCTTCAAAAAATGGTTCTTTGAAAGGAAATTATTTGCTCCTCATGGAAATATTTGGAACTTTGACTTGGGAAAACTAGTGGTGCCTAGTATTTTCATGGATTATGACCTATTAGAGGTTATTTCTAAAAAATATGACCTAGCAATTAGAGTAGTGAGAAGGTTGGTGGCGAGTGTTTGATCACAATAAGCCCTAAGGAAATTCAAGAATTTTTTGGTCTTGAGCTACTGTCAGATTATCATATACCTATAGACCTATAAGAGTTACAAAAGGAATATTTATCTAAAAGGGAGAAGATCAGATAGGGTGCATTGAGGGCACACATAGGCACAATTGGGAACTTACCAGTGATCACAACATCTACTGGGGAACCTTTCAAAAAGGAATATTTCATTTTTTGGGCTATGGAGATACATACGCTTCTGTTCAGGGTTTTTGATGAGGATGCACAAAATATTATGCCTACAAATTTTTTGTATATAATGGCTTAGATTTTTTCTTTTGGCTTTAATATTCTTTTTTATTTTGCATCTTATTGAGCAAAAGAAATCCATACAAGCCTGGTTGGAATTGCCAAGGGCAAGGTAGAATTTTTTTTTGTCATTACTCACAACTAATTCATATGTTCTTATTTGAAGGTGTAACATATTTTGGGAAAGAAATGGATTTTAATAGAGAATAGGAGGGAGAAGCTCTGCCAATTAAGTTGTGGAGTGCAGATATGACCTGGGATGTAGAAATGGCTAGTTTTGTTAGGTTTGATAGGTACTTGGCCTCAAGGCTAAGGTGCCTCTTATTAAGTGACAATTCCTAAGGCATTAATAAATTTCATCAAGACCATGGATAACCCCTCTAGTTTGAAAATATCACACAATTGAGGAGATATTATACCATACCCTATTTCACCTATGTTTAGAGTTTATGGTTTCAAAGGGCCTCCTCATGTATTTCCCTACCACGTGCCTCTAAAAATAGGGATAGCTAAGATATTGTCATAGTGACGAGGATTGGAGGAAAATTATTTGGTAAAGAATCAAAGAGGCTCAATTTTCCCAATTTGTACTATAGCCCACCATTTTGTAATTAAAAAAGGTGGTTGGTTATTTCTATATAATTTATTAGACCAATACAAGATAGTTGTATCTCATCCCCATTTTTATGATACTAAGGGATTCTATGATTTGGTTTTTGGACATAAGGCCAAGCTTCGTTCCATAAAACATGAGCCTTATTACCCTAAGGATATAATAAGGAATGAGCTCACTTTACAAGAGTAGGAGACCAAGAAAGAAAAGTGGAGATTTTTTTCAAGAGTTTCTGAATTCATTCATTGTTTTGACAAAGATAATGAGCCTCTTGGTAATACAAAAATAGAGGTAGATAAAATAAATAAACTCATGATAACTTATCCTGAGATAATGGAAACAACAAATGAGAAGAAAAAATTCTTCATTAATACCTATCCTAATAAAGCCAGAGAGGAAATGAGAAGGCTAGCATTCACTCACAATGTTGTAGTAGGACAATTGACTATCTAGTAGGACAATTGACTGTCTAGAAAAGGTCTAGCTATAATGTAATGCAAAATATTAAAACCACTATGGATAAAGGTAAAATAATAATAAGATCCACTACTATTGTCTTGGAAGAAAGACCTGATGAGTCCTCTCCTAAGAGGCAAAAAATAATGAAAGAACAAGGTCCTCACATTGAGGAATGTTCACCTACCCAATACCCTTTGTAGATTGGAGAGGAGTAGCCTACTAGAGAGTAAGTTGATTAGTTGGGGTCCCAAGGGGGAGTATTTATTACCTAGGTAGAGCTAGATGAGGGAAACCTTTAAGAGCCTCTGATGCCAAGTCTTGATTTGATAGTTGCAGATTATAGAGGAAGAGAATTAGATCCTGTAATTGAACAAGCTATCGATGAATTTTTCTCTGATAATAGTTTTTTTAGAATAAGAGCCTTCTACCAATTTGCATGGAGAGAAAATATGGGAATATATGTGGAAAAATGTAATAAATTAAGAACAAAGCATCAAAAAATGAAGGAGGTAGCCATGCAAAATCAAGTAAAAGAAGAAATGATGCAAGAATTCAAAATTATAACCTCTAAAGAGGGGAGATAGATGAAGAAAGCATCTAATATTTTACTGCTACGCAGTTGGGATATAGCATGCTCTAGTTTTTAATTCTATTTCAAATAAATTAAACATATAGGACCAAAATAAGAAAGAAATAAAAGGTGCCACCTTTAGTGAAGACTAGGCTACCTTAATTATTTGGTCATAAAAGGAAAGGATTCATGACTATCTCATCATAATTAGATTACACTAGATTAATGGTAAATATCATTGTAAAGAGAGTGGAAGATACTACTCATGTGGAGGCTGTACATTTGAATGTTGGTACATGTCACTTAGATTTAGCCACTGCAAAATGAGATGAGAAGGAAAGGATAGAATTACAAACTAAGTACGAGAAATTTTTGGAGGTTTACAATAAAGAAGTTAAAAAAAGAATTGAACTTGAAAATAAAGTGATGGGACAGTCTTCCAGGACAAAGATCACATACCCTTTCCAACCAATGTAGCCTTTTGAATCCACTCCACTCATTGAAATTCTTGATACTCCATAAAGGCCACAATATTATACAGTTGAAGATTCTAAAGAGGAGAAGAGAAAATTGTGGGCACTACATGTAGAGTTGAATGTGAAATATGAAGATAAACTAAGAAAGACTCTCATGTATCTGGTTGACAAAATTGAATGGCCATTGTTCTATGATCAATTAGCAAGGGTAAAAAACATATGGGAAGAGAGAAAAACAAATGAAAAGACATTGAAACTAATTGTCAATAAGTGGAATAAAAGAAGAAAATAGGTCACATTTCTTTGTTATTTTTGTCAAAAAAATTTCACATGACCACATAGAAAAAACTTACGATATTACTAAAGATCTTCCAAAATTTGATGATAGAAGAGTTGGGTTATAGAGGAGGATTGTTAGTTACTTGAATAAGTATGAAAGTGAAAAATTTTACTTGTTCCCATTTTCTTTGGATAAGAGGAACAAACTAAAGAATAAAGATGAATGGACCAAAGATTTAGATTATTTATTTTGTTTAAAAATTAATAAAGTCATTAATGAAAAAGAAAATGCATGGTGGTAAACCACAATGGAGGAGCTAGTGAAGGTTCAATTATTCTTTTTTCTTTGAAACAAGAATTTGTTAACATTGATAAGAAGGCAAAATTTGTAATCAAGAAGCAGAATGATATCCTACACTTTAATCGGCCAGATGACACACTCTTTGACAAGTGGAGGGTAGATGTTGCTTCTAATGAGAAATGGGAAGAGGTTGAGAGTGATAATGATAAGATGGATCAAAATTAAATTCAAATCATTGATGCACCTTTAGAAGATCAGAGGAGAGAAGACAACAACGAAGGGCAACCATCTCAAGTGAAAAGTATTATGGGTTAGGTTAATGATGTGGTAGAAACAAGCCTATATATAACTATTACCTTGATAGTTCATGACAAAGATGATTAAGATCCTTGGATTGAGGTTAATCTATGAGCACTAATCATGACACATCATTAACAAGTTTGATGGTTGTATATTCTAAGGAATTAGAATATTAGAAGAGCCAACCACTGAAGTCATCACCTTTGAAGATGTAACTAAAAGTGGACCAACCAAAAGAATGTTTTTATGTAAAAGTTTTTCTATTACCTAGAGTTTTTTTTTTGTGACAATTTTAAAATGTAAATATCTTTTGTTAAAAGGAAGCTATTAGTTCTTGATTCCTAAAGCTTGTTGCATTTACAATATATAAGTGGGATTCAAGGGCTAGAGAAAGGTTTGAATTATTGTCTTTATAAATCTTTACTATGTTTCATCCAACCTTTCGATGAATACTTTGTGATATGTTTTCTCTATAGATTTTTGAGAATTCATCAATTTTATAGGATTTCAATGTTTTGAGTCATTCTAAGTCTTGTTCAATTGTATACAATTGTTTTAAAAATGAAATTAAAACAAAGATGAAATGTCACCACATCTTTTCTGGCATAAACTCTTCTCCATTTCTTTTACCTAGTTATTTTGAAGTTGTATAAGAAAAGCTTGTCTAATTGAATGCAATTGAATCAAATTATATATCAATACACAATTGGTATTAATTCAATGAAGTAAATAAATTCTTTAGTGGTATTGATAGGGTCTTCATGGTAATAGGAAGGATTTCTATAAGTATTATTTTTAGTAAGAAATGTTCATAATGTTCATTGTAAAGTAATCAATCAGATCTAGGAATTGAATGGGCTCTAAATCCCAATGGATGAGGCACTAATCTATTAATTTCAATCTATATGTGAAGAAATCAAAGGAAATCATCAAGCTCAAATTAAAAATCAAATTTAATTTCTTATTTAAAATAATTATCAATGCTTGTCATTACTTGTTTGCATTTGATCTTTCAACCTTAGTTAGCTACTATTGTTGGAAGCACTTGTAGATCTGAGAAGAATTGTGACCAAATCTATTTATAAGGGATGTATATTATCTTAAAGTGTCATAGAATGAGAAAAATATGTATATGTTAGAGGTAGGAGATGAGAATTAGAATGAAACTAAGAAATTCTTGCTTAGTAGTATTCATTTGAACCATCCCTCAGATATAGACACCTTGGTTCTCTAGAGCCTAAAAAGTAGTAAATCTATATTGATTTCATTGTAGTTGGATCCAAACAAGGAACACATTCAATTGTTTATAGGAATTAGATGATCCTTATATTATATGTGCTTTCATTATCTTCGTATTGTGTATTTTCATACTTAATAGTTGAAAAACACCAATAGGGTATTGAGAGACTCTATTCCTCAAGTATTGAAATGCATCAATGGTTACCTTTGTCCAAGAAAACTTAGTATTTTTTCCTCCTTTGATGGTTTTAAGCATGGTGTCAACCATGGAATCTTCTTACATTACCATGGTTCTTTGGTGGGCATCAGTTGATGATTGCTTTGAAACCTTCTCTTGGTCCATCTTAAGGGTACCTTGTGACATCACAAATCCTAGGAACACAAGTTCCTTCTTCATAAACATGCAAATTTCCAAGTTGGTTACCAACATATGCTAATGAAGCCTCCTTACTACATATTCCACATAACCAAGATCTTCCTCCTTTCTATGACTAAATATTAGTGATGTAGGCAAAAGGATGAATAACTAGGGCCAAAGGCTCACCTAGCTATCCAAACCACCCTGTAAGAGTTAACACAATGGAAGCAAACACAAGTGGACAATAGCCAAAGGAGGAGAAGAGGGAAATACTTCTACTGATTCATCAAAATATCTTCATACATGCCCAGCTGTGAGGCCTTCTAGGTTACGAACAATTACAATACATTCACATTGAAAGATCCAACAACAAATTTGCACTTTCAGTTCTGCTCCCAAAAAATTCTTCTCTGAAAACTTGCTTAGCTTCTAAGCCTAAACTCTCTATTTATACTTGCCAAAATGGCTTAGAGAAAATTCTAGAACATTATGTTAGAGGAGAGCCAACCCAACAACAGTTTGGACTCATCCCAAGAAAAGATCTTACATTAAATGTCACAAATGAAATAATTCTTGCAAGTTGGCTTGTAGAAATCATGTCCAAATACTAGCACTCGGCATACACTAGGTAACTCGACATTTGAAGGAATGCTATAGTAACTTGGCACCTGAAGAGTGCTACAATAACTCGGCACCTAAAGAGTGTCATAGGAACTCGGCACTTGAAGAGTGCTACAGTAACTCATCACCTGAAGAGTGTGACAAGAACTCAGCACCTGAAGAGTGCGACAGGAACTCGGCACCTAAAGATTGTGACAAGAGCTTGGCACCTGAAGAGTACGATAGGAGCTCGGCACCTAAAGAGTGCAACAGGAGCTTGACACCTAAAAAGTGTGACAAAATCTTAACACCTGAAGAGTGTGATAGGAGCTCGGCACCTAAAGAGTGCCACAGTAACTCAACACCTAAAGAATGCTACAGTAACTCGGCACCTGAACTCGGCACCAACTGTAAAAAGAGAAAAAATGAATAGGATAACAAGGCAACGAAGGATGCTCCTACATCAGACAACCAAGGTTGGAAGAAATGATTCTCTTGAATCATTGAGATGTCCCAACTTGAGCTGAATCCAACTCAAATTGAGAAATCCATGAAGCATCTTCAATAGGTCTGTTCTTCCACTTCACCAAATCTTCATAGTAATCTTTTCCTCTTGTACTCTTGCCAACTCTCTGATCCAATATCTGTTCAAATTCCTCAATCTATTTCTTAGGATAATCATTTGGTATAACAACTTCATCCTTTGACTCATGATACTTATACAAATCAGCAATGTTAAATATAGGAGATATATCCATGTCATCAGGTAATTCAACTTCATAAGCATTACCACTATCAAACTTCTTCAGGATCTTACAAGGTTCAAATTTCTTCATCTTCAACTTGCTATATGTTCCAACTGGGAATCTTCCTTTCTTTAGATGAACTATCACCTCATCACCAACCTAAAAATCATGGTGTCTTCTAGACTGATTAGCATTCTCCTTATACTTCTGATTACTTTTTTCCAACCTCAACTTCACTTCTTTATGCAAGGACTCCATAAAATCAAAAAATTGTTCTCCTATAGCACTTTTCTTTTCTTCACCAACAACATCTCTCAAAGTTGATATACCTCTAGGATGCATTCCAGTAACAATCTTAAAAGGTGTCTTCCCAGTACTCCTATTCACAGAATTGTTATATGCAAATTCAGCTTGTGCCAATACCCTCTCCCAATTACTTGGCTTATTCCCAACTAAATACCTCAACAAATTACCTAAGCTTCTATTCACAACCTCTATCTATCCATCTATTTGTGGATGGAATGTAGAACTAAACTTCAATTCAGTACCCATCTTCTTCCACAAAGTCTTCCAAAAATAACCAATGAACTTACTGTCTCTATTTGAAATAATGCTTCTTGGTAATCCATGCAATCTAAAAATCTCTTTAAAGAAGAGTTCAGCAACATGCTCTACATCTAATGTCTTCTTACATGGTATGAAATGAGCCATCTTAGAAAATCTATCCACTACAACAAATATGGAATCATGCCCTTTCACTGTTTTAGGCAATCTAAGAATAAAATCCAAACTGATATCAGTCCAAGGTTTCTCAGGAATAGTAATAGGTGTATACAAACCAGTATTTTGACTCACTCCCTTTGCAACTTGACAAACTCCATAGCTCTTTACAAATTTCTGAACATCCCTATACATTTGTGGCCAATAATATTTCTCTTTTAGTAAACTCAATGTCTTATCAATTCTAAAATGTCCAACTAATCCACCGCTATGCTTTTCCTTAATCAAATTTAACCTCATAAGACTTCTAGGAATACACAACTGAATGCTTTTGAAAAACATACCTTCTTGAATGAAATACTTTTCATACTTACTTAAGTGATCTATCAGATTTGGTGCTCTGCACTCTCTCCATGCCTCAAAAAAATCAAGATCAGTATCATATAACTCTTTCATCTCATCAAAACCAAGGACTTCAACCTTCATTTCAGTCAACAAAGAATGTCTTCTACTCAATGCATTAGCAACTTTGTTAGTAATTCCACTCTTATGCTTGATCACAAATGTAAAACTTTGCAAATACTCAACCCACTTCATATGTCTTTGATTTAATTTACGTTGACTTCCCAAGTATTGTAAAGCTTTATGATGAGTGTACAACACAAACTTCGTAGGCATCAAATAATGTCTCCATTTCTTCAATGCTTGAACAATGGCATAGAATTCTTGATCATACACAGAATATTTCCTTTTAGAATCATTCAACTTTTCACTAAAGAAAGCAATAGGCTTACCTTCTTGACTTAATAAAGCTCCTATTGCATTACCACTTGCATCACATTCAACTTGAAATACTTTGTTGAAATCAGGGAAAGCCAATATAGGTAATTTAGCAACCTTTTGTTTCAAAGTCTCAAAACTCTTATCAGCTCCATGTGTTCACTTGAATTCCTTTTTATCTCCCCTCATTGTTTGAGTCATAGCATTACAAACAGCATTGAAATTCTTTATAAACTTTCTATAAAAACTAGCCAAACCATGAAATGATCTTACCTCACTCACATTCTTAGGTGTAGGCCATTCCAAAATTGCTTTAACCTTTTTAGGATCCATCTTCAAACCATCAGCTGAAATCACAAATCCCAAATACACAATCTCTTCTTGCATAAAAGAACACTTTTTCAGATTAATCAATAGCTTTTCCTCTCTCAACCTCTACAATACTTGCCTAATATGCTCAAGATTTTCTTCCTTAGTCTTGCTGAATATCAGAATATCATCCAAATAAACAATCACAAATTTACCCAAAAATCTTTTCAAAACTTCATTCATCAACTTCATGGAAGTACTAGGTGCATTAGTCAAAGCAAAAGGCATAACCAACCATTCATACAAACCATCTTTTGTCTTGAAAGCAGTCTTCCATTCATTGCATTCTCTGATTCTAATATGATGATAGCCACTCTTCAAATCAATCTTGGTAAAATACTTTGCTCCACTAAAACAATCCATTATGTCATCCATTCCTAGCATAGGAAACCTATATTTCACTATTATCTTTTTAATGGCTTTGGAATCAATACACATTCTCCATTCTCCATTCTTTTTAGGTGCTAATATAGCAGGTAAAGTGCATGGGCTCAAGCTTTCTCTGATCAAACCTTTCTGCAATAGTTCATGCACTTGTCTATTAAGTTCTTCATTCTCTGCAGGTTTCAATCTATATGGTGCTTTGTTTGGCAAACTAGCTTTAGGGATCAGGTCCATACAATGACTTATACATCTTACTGGAGGTAAACCATTAGGAATATCTTCACCAATAATGTCTTTATACTCATTCAGCAACTTTGTAATTTCTCCTGGCACTTGGTCAATACTACCATCTGTCACTCAATCACCACTGACTAGCACTCGGTTAACATTATTTTTTGGCACTCGGTCTCCATTGAAAAAACTTGGTTTTCTTGGAATTATAGCAAAACAAACTTGATTCTTTTTCACTTCTTTTTCAAATTGTTTCCCATTAACCATGCAAATTTTTATAGCAGTAAAATTAACCTCATCCGGAACTTCAATCAAAGGAAACAATGTTTGTTTCTTCCCATTTACCCAATGAGTATATTGATTCAATCTTCCATCATGTACAACATATCTATCATATTGCCAAGGTCTATCCAACAAAATATGACAACAATCCATGGGCATAATATCACACAAAACTTTATCAAAGTAATGTCCAATTTTGAATTTCACAAGGCATTGCTCACATACCAATATCTTATGCTCATCTTTGATCCATGAAACAAGATAAGGTTTGGGATGTTTCAGCCTCTACAACTACAACTTTGTAACCAGCTCTTCTGATGCCAGATTTGTAGAACTTCCACTATCAATGATCACTTTACAGTATTTTTTAGCCATCTTACATCTTGTCTTGAAAAGACTTCTTCTTAAAATAGGTTCCTCATCACTTCCCTTATTGCATAAGGTTCTTCTCACCATCAAATTTTCTCCAACCTCAAGTCCACTTGGTGAACCCTCATTATCTTCTTGAATCATAGCATTTTTATTATTCTGCCCACCTTCAAAGGATCTACAATCAAAGGATCTATGCCCTTCTTTGCCACATCTAAAACAATTACCATTAAATCCACCTCTAGAATAAGAATTACCTCTTCCTTGGTAAGAATTATTGCCTCCTCCATAAGAATTACTATTTTTCTATTCATTCTTGCCTTTGTCATCATTCTTCCATTCAGATTTGCCTTTATCTTGCATAGAACTGTCAAATCTGCCACTTTCTCCACAAGATCTACCTCTACCTCTCTGGAATCTACCACCTCTACCCCTCTGTCTTTGTTCATGCTTCTTTGTCAAGATCTCCTCAGCTTTCAAGGCATATTGATATGCTTCTTCTACACTTTCCAACTTCAAAAAACTTATTTCATCTTGTATTCCAAATCTCAATCCATTAATGTACCTTGCAATTTTCTCAACATCATCATCCAAATGCCTAGATCTGATGTCCAGTCTATAGAATTCCTCAGTATACTCTTTCATAGTCATTTCTTTTTGTTTCAAATTTTGCATTTTTCTCAACAAGCTAACTTGGTAATCAGCAGGAAGGAATTTGTTCTTTACCTTGTTCACCATCTTTGTCCATGTTCTGATCTTCTCCTTTCCTCTTCTTTGTCTATCAGTTTGCAAGTGCTCCCACCATAATGATGCATGACCTTTCAATCTAGTGACTGCAATCTTCACCTTTCTATTATAAGGAGTGTTTTCATACTCAAAGAACTTATTCATATCAGAGATCCAATCTAGCACAACATTGGTGTCTAATTTTTCCATCATAAGGAACAACTTCTATAGCAGGCATTGAATTCAATCTAGATAATATTCTCAACAATCTTGCTTCATCTTGGTCTTCTTTAGGTTCTAGATTATGGTTTGGAGCTACTACTACATCATCAATTACATCATCAAGATGTGCTCCTCTCCTCTGGGCTGTCTCCACAACATCTAATCTAGCTGCAATTTGTCTCAAATGATCCAATATAGCATTATCAATATTATTTCCTCTACCACGAACCATCTTTACAAATCAGGTTTTGACAAGATCGTAACCCTCTATAAGTTATAGGTCAAATCCATAGATCTGCCACCCTACAACCAAATCTGAATAAGGGTTCTACACGATCCAATCTCCACAAGGATGAACGTTAAGCTTTGATACCAACTGACGTAGGCAAAAGGATGAATAACTAGGGCCAAAGGCTCACCTAGCTATCCAAACCTCCCTGCAAGAGTTAACACAATAGAAGCAAACACAAGTCGACAATAGCCAAAGGAGGAGAAGAGGGAAATACTTCTACTGATTCATCAAAATATCTTCATACATGCCCAACTATGAGGCCTTCTAGGTTACGGAAAATTACAATACATTCACATTCAAAGATCCAATAGAAAATTTGCACTTTTAGTTTTGCTCCCAAAAATTCTTCTTTGAAAACTTGCTTAGCTTCTAAGCCTAAAATCTCTATTTATACTTGCCAAAATGGCTTAGAGAACATTCTAGAGCATTACATAAGAGGACGACAAACCCAACAACGGTTTGGACTCATCCCTGTTAGGAATAAGGTGTCTCAAACTTGTATAATTCCTATTCTTATTAATATTTGTTTTGTAAAAGTTAATTTTGCAAATAATATGTAAATGTGAGTGTACATATCTAGATGGCATGTTGATCACTTACATGTGTCGGCATCTTGAAGTGTGTGAAGGAGATCATGGCTGAAATGGTTATGATGGATTCCTATGATGCATAAGAGCTATTTAAGGTATGAGCTATGACAGGTGTAAGAGCATCTTATGAAATGAGGCCTATTTGGGTGCCCAAGAATGAGTGGTTGGTGTGTGTAAGAGAATATACCAAAAATAGGTTGGTATGATGGATTACCTTACACTTCTCTTGTGACCGCTATTTTTGGCAGATTCTATGACAAGATGTCATTGTCTATTCAAGCGATGGATGCCCTTTTCTTGGTATTGCATGTACATGTGGCATTGTGCATGTTTCTTGGTGGTTGAGCCATGAAAAATTCCCAACTCCATTATGGGCATTTTCTTGGGTCTTAAGATGTTCATAAAATGGGTATTGCATGTTGTAATGCAATAGAGCAATAGATGAAACTTTGCAGGTACTGAGGTGTTGCTGGAGTCTTCTATTGTTGATGTTGAACTTGGATTGCAAGTGTATTGTAATCTTGTGTTAAAGATAATACATTGTGCAGGTTTTGGAGGGGTGGGGTTGTTTTACCAAAAGGTTCTTCCCCACCGGCAAATCTTTGTATTATGTGTTCTTTCTCTATCTATTTTCTATATGTATGGTTGGCTACAATATTGTTGTTTACATGATATTGAATCTGTAAGTGTAGAAGATTTTAAAAGTATTTGCACCATACTTTTCTTATGAGATTAGTGTAGGACGCTATTTTTGCACCTGAGTTTCCTTACAAGTGGTATCAGAGCTTGATCAACTTTTGATCCTAGTTGTTGGGTAGGGTTTTTTTAGCTAATCTGAAGTTGAGTGGGAGTCTTGTGCAAAGCATCCTGAATCTTATTTTTAGATTAAGATGGCAAGTTCATCATATAGAAGAATGGAGGTGGAGAAATTTAATGACACTAATTTTGAGTTGTGGAAAGTCAAGATGGAAGACATGTTGGAAGATTGTGACCTATGGGAAGTGACTACAAGTGCTACAAGACCAACAACTATAACTCAAAGATTGGGATATCAAAGATCGTAAAGCTAAGGGTCTCATAAGACTCTATTTAACTGATGCAATCCTTCTGAATGTTCTAGATGAGAAAACCACATATAGTTTGTGGGAGAGACTTGGGGCCATGTATCAAGCCAAATCTTTGGTGAACAAGTTGTTCCTAAGGAAGAAGCTATATTCTCTATGAATGCAAGAAGGTGGATCCTTAACAGATCATTTAAATGCATTTAATCTACTAGCTGTAGAGTTGACATCTGTTGGTGTCAAGTTAGAGGAGGAGGATCGTTGCTACACACTTTTGTGTTCTTTACCGGATTCATGGGACCATCTTGTGATGGCTCTCAGAAGCACATAGTCACCTTCAGAATGGATGATGTGGTGCCTTTGCTTCTATTACAGGAGATGCAGAGAAAGGCTTTCATTTCAGAAAAAGAAGCCCTTGCTATTCATGGGAGATCCACAGAAAGAGGAAAGAAAAATCACAATAAGTCTAACAATAAGGGTAGATCCAAATCTCATGAGAAGTCAAAGACTTCCAATAAGTCCAAGGCAAAATGTTGGAATTGTGAAAAGACTGGGCACTTCCATAAAGACTGTAAAGAGCCTAGGAAGAAGAAGAAAGCCTCAAATTTTGGTTTTGAAAAATCTCAAGAAGATGTCGATGCATTGACTCGGGTGCATCTTTTCACATGACCTCTCATCGAAATTGGTTCTCAAGATATGAAGAGTTTGATGGTGGAAAGGTGTACTTGGGTGATGATTCTCACCTGGAGATAGTTGGACGCAGAAGGGTCACTATCAAATTTCTTGATGGATGAGTAAAAGGAATCAATGGAGTTATGCACATTCCAAGTTTGGCACGAAACCTATTATCTATAAGTATGCTAAATGATGTAGGTGTGCAAGTTCTTTTTTTGAAAGAAGGATGTAAGATGATTAGAGGATCGATGGTGCTTGCTAAGGGTACTAGGAGAGGTACTTTGTTTCAGCTAGATGCATGTATTCCTCTATGTAACAGTTCTTCATCCTCACCATCTAAATGAGCAGTGAAGAATTCTGTGGTTATTGGTTCTGATGGCAATGCAAACACTTTGTAAGGAAAGCTTCCTACAGAAAAGACAATGTTGTGGCATATGAGACTTGGCCACATTGGTGAGACGGGTCTCAGAACCCTGAAAAAGAAAAATCTTATTGAGGGGTTAAATGATTGCAATCTCGAGTTTGACTTCTGTGAACACTGTGTATATGGTAAACAAAATCGTGTTCAATTTTACTCTAGTTCTCTCAAATCTTCTATTGTTTTGGATCTTATTCATTCTGATGTATTTGGTCTTGTAAAAGTTCCTTTGATCTCCAAGTCTATATTTTTTGTATCTTTCATAGATGATTACAGTAGAAGGACATGGATTTATTTCCTTAAAAGTAAGACAAAAGTCTTTAGTTGATTCAAGGAATTTAAAGCCCTTGTAGAGAATCAGAGTAGTAAGAAGATTAAGTGTGTGAGAACTGACAATGGTGGTGAGTTTTGCTCAACAGAGTTTGAATAGTTCTGTAAAGAACAAGGTATCGAGAGGCATAAGACAACTCCTTATACCCCGAAGCAAAATGGAGTTGCAGAGAGAATGAACAGGACACTGATGGAGAAGGCTAGGAGTATGCTTAGTGGAGCTGGTTTAGAACAAAGGTTTTGGGCCGAAGCTGTGGCCACTTCTTTCTATTGGTTAACAGATCACCTACATTAGCTCTTGTTGATAAGAAACCCATGGAGGTGTGGTCTGGTAAGAAGCCTTCAATTAGACATCTTCATGTTTTTGGTTGTGAAGCTTATGCATATGTTCCAAAGGAGAAAATATCTAAGTTGTAAAACAAAGCTATTAAATGTATTTTCATTGGGTACAGTGTTGGTGTGAAAGAATACAAGCTTTGGGATCCTGTGACTAGTAAGGTGTTGTATAGCAGAAATGTTATTTTTAGAGAGCTAAAATCTTCTCCTATTGTGCTACAACCAAATGAAAAAGAAAAGAAAAAAGATGTTGTTCAATTGCCTCCTACCCCTGAGAAGACTGAACAGAGAGACCAAGTTCGGTCTAATGATGAGGAGAGCTCTAGCAGCTCTGATAGTTTAGAAGAAGAGGAAGAGAAACCTCAACCTCAGCCCTTGAGGAGATCCATGAGAGAAAGAAAGCAACCAGAAAGATTTGGTTATTCTATGTTAGATTCCAGGTGTACTTTTTCTTTGATTACTAACACTGATGAGCCTAGATTTGTGAAAGAGGCTTTGGGCACGGAAGATGCAGGTTCCTAGATTGAGGCTATGGATGATGAGATGGCTTCATTAGAGAAAAAAAAACATGGTACCTTGTACCTTTTCCTAAAGGGAGAAAACTTTTTGGCTGTAAGTGGGTGTTCAAGAAGAAATTCTATGCAGATGGCAGTGTTGAAAGGTACAAAGCTAGATTGGTTGCAAAGGGGTATTCATAGGTACAGGGAATAGATTATGGTGAAATATTCCTCCTGTTGCAAAGTTGACATCCATTAGATTTTTGTTATCTCTTGCTGCATCATATGATTTAGAGATAGGACAGATGGATGTGAAGACAACTTTCCTTCATGGTGATTTGGAGGAAGAGATTTATATGTCACAACCTAAGCACTACATTGTTAAAGGTAAAGAATCCTTTGTTTACAGATTGAAGAAATCTCTATATGGTTTGAAGCAATCTCCTAGGATGTGGTACCTTAAGTTTGATGCCTTTGTGTTATCAATTAGATTTATAAGATCAAAATCAGATCATTATGTTTATTTCAGAGTTGAAAATGACCGCCTTCTTATTGTTGCATTATATGTTGATGATATGTTGTTGTTTGGGAAGGGTAAGGGTATGATTTCTGATTTTAAATCTTAGTTGTTAGCACAGTTTGAGATGAAAGATCTTGGGGCAGCAAGGTACATCTTGGGTATGGAAATCAGTAAAGACAGGTCTAACAAAAAACTTTGGTTAAGTCAAAGTAAGTATGTGAAGTTTATGTTGGATAGGTTTAGCATGGCAGATTGTAGACCACTATGTGTTCCTATTTCTGTGGGAACAAAGTTATTCATAGATGGTTGTCCAAAATCTCCTAATGAGGTGGAGGACATGAGTAGAGTACTTTATGCTAGTGCAGTTGGCAATCTTATGTATGCTATGGTTTGTACTAGACCAGACATTGCCCAAGCAATTCGAGTTCTAAGTCAATTTATGGCTAATCCTGGATGGATACATTGGGATGCAGTTAAGCAAGTATTCAGATATTTGAGAGGTACATTAGATTACTCCATATGTTATCATGGTATCTCTTCTAGATCTCCACATTTAATTTGTATTCATGGGTTTTTGTATTCAAATTGAGCAGGTGACATTGATTGTAGGAGATCCACCAGTTGTTATGTGTTCACTATGTTTGGTGGTGCCATCAGTTGGATGAGTAAGTGACAACCTATGGTTGTGGACATAGAAGCTGAGTATGTGGCTGCTACTTATGCTTGTAAGGAAGCCATTTGGCTTAAGAGGTTGTGCTCTAATGTTGGTGTTGATGCAGAACAGATTACTATTTGGTGTGACAGTCAGAGTGCTATTTTCCTTGTGAAGAATCCAACTTTCCATGCCAGAACGAAGCACATTGATGTGCAGTTTCACTTTGTGAGAGATATGGTGGAAGATGGAAACATAAATTTGGAGAAGGTAAATACTATGAAGAATGTTGCAGATGCATTAACGAAACTAGTGGGCACTGAGACGTTCAAATGGTGTTTAGAGTCTATGGGCCTTTCGGCCTATAGCGATTAGTTCCTGTTATGTTCCTATTGCTCTTACAAGGTGTTCAACAACTAGGAGAATGTTAGGAATAAGGTGTCTCAACCTTGTATAATTCCTATTCTTATTATTATTTGTTTTGTAAAATTTATTTTTGCAAATAATATGTAAATGTGAGTGTACATGTCTAGTTGGCATGTTGATCACTTACATGTGTCGGCATCTTGAAGTGCGTGAAGGAGATCATGGCTGAAATGGTTATGATGGATTCCTATGACACGTAAGAGCTCTTTAACGAATGAGCTATGATAGGTGTAAGAGAATCTTATGACATGAGGCCTATTTGGGCACCCAGGAATGAGTGGTTGGTTTATGTAAGAGAATATGCCAAAAATAGGTTGGTATGATAGATTACCTTACACTTCTCTTATGACTGCTATTTTTGGCAGATTCTATGACAAGCTGTCATTGTCTATTTAAGGGATGGATGCCCTTTTCTTGGTATTGCATGTACATGTGGCATTGTGCATGTTTCTTGGTGGTTGAGCCATGAAAAATGCCCAACTCCATTATGGGCATTTTGTTGGGTTTTAAGATGTTCATAAAATGGGTATTGCATGTTGTAATGCAATAGAGTGATAGATGAAACTTTGCAAGTACTGAGGTGTTGCTAGAGTCTTCTATTGTTGATGTTGAACTTGCATAGCAAGTGTATTATAATCTTGCGTTGAAGATAATACATTGTGCAGGTTCTGGAGGGGTGGGGTTTTTTTAACGAAAGGTTTTTCCCCACCGGCAAGTCTTTGTGTTATGTGTTCTTTATCTATCTATTTTCTGTATGTATGGTTGGCTACAATATTGTTGTTTACATGATATTGAATCTGTAAGTGTAGAAGATTTTAAAAGGATTTGCACCACACTTTCCTTATGAGATTAGTGTAGGAAGGTGTTTCCGCACCTGAGTTTCCGTACAATCCCAAGAAAAGATCTTAAATTAAGTGTCACAAATGAAATAATTCTTGCAAGTCAGCTTGCAAAAATCATGTCCAAATACTAGCACTTGACATACACTGGGTAACTCGACATTTGAAGGAATGCTATAGTAACTTGGCACCTGAAGAGTGCTATAGTAACTCGACACCTAAAGAGTGCGATAGGAACTCGGCACCTAAAGAGTGCTATAGTAACTCGACAGTAGAAGAGTGCAATAGGAACTCGACACCTAAAGAGTGTGATAGGAACTTGGCACCTAAAGAGTGTGACAGGAGCTCGACACCTAAAGAGTGCGATAGGAACTCGACACCTAAAGAGTGCGACAGGAGCTCGACACCTAAAGAGTGCTATAGTAACTCAGCACCTGAAAAGTGTGATAGGAGCTCGACACCTGAAGAGTGTGACAGAAGCTCAGCACCTGAAGAGTGTCACAGTATCTCGGAACCTAAAGAGTGCTACAGTAACTCGGCACCTGAACTCGGCACCAACTACAAAATGAGAAAAAATGAGCAGGATAACAAGGCAACCCAGGATGCTCCTTCATCAATTAGTATGCCATAAAGGTAAATAAAAACAAATGTACCAATAAAATCTATAAATATCTCATTCATAAGCCCCATGAAAGTACCAAGGGAATTTCCTAACCCAAAGGTCATTACTAACCATTTAAACAAACCTTCAATACTTTTGAATGTCTTTTTCTATTTATCAATTAGTTTTATTTTTATTTGATGGTTGCCAGACCTCAAGTCTATCTTTGTGAAATAGCTAGATCCTCCTAGTTGATCCAATAGATCATCAATTTTGGGCAAAATGAATCTATACCTTATCATAATCTTTTTGATAGCCTTGTTATAACTATGCAACCTCCATTTTCTATAATTTTTAGGAGCAAGGATAGATGGAATATCACAAGGACTTAAACTCCTTTGTATTAGACCTTTTTCCAATAAATCATTCACCTACTTGGCAATTTTAGCATGTTGAGTTGGTGTCATTTCATAGGGTGCCTTGTTAGGTAGGGAGGAGTTATGTATCAAGTCAAATTGGTGACCGATATCTCTAATAGGAGGGAGAGCTATGGGTAGATCGATAATAGTAACCTAATTATACTTCTATAGTAGATCTTGTATTTCTTTAGGGATAGGATCCTTGTCCTTAAAAGTTATGTTTTCCTTTGGCCTAGAGACCCAGATAAAACCTTGGGCATTAGGTTCCTTCAAGGCTTTAATCATTTCCTTCTCCCCTATAGTTACAACAATAGGTTCTCCTTTAGGATCAATCATGGACTTCATGGTGAAAGTCACAACATTCTTAGTTATAGATTAGGTATTCTTTATGCAATGGTGGATGGCATCAACATCATATTTCCAAGGTCTTCCTAGAAGTATATGAGATGCATCCATTTCTACAACATCAAAAAGTAATTTATCCTTGAAGTTTGCTAACGAAAATTCTACCCATGCTTGTTCTGTCACTAAAGTTTGATGACCCTTTGTTAGCCAAGAGACATGATATGGAAAGGAGTGGGTTTTCTTAGGTATTTTGAGTGTTTCTACCATTTTAGATGAAACTAGATTTTTAGTAGAACCTGAATCAATACACAAATTACATGCATTGCCTTGGCACTTGATCCTTGTCGTAAGGAGATTCTTTCTTTCGGGTGGCTCTTAGGTGTGAGGTATCTATAGAAATGCTTTCCTTATCATTAGACATGGTCCTTCCTTAGGTTCAAACTCTCTAAAATCAAATTGTTCTTCCTCCATAATTGGTGCTCTTCTTTCCCCTTGATTATTATTTCTCTTTTTAAGGAACTTTCCTACATGGTGTCCTAATTGATTATAGTTGTAGCATGTGAGAATTCCATCACCTCTTACTCTAGCTTTGAAACACTTTCCTCTTCTATAGTTTCCCTTAGAAAATTTTCCTCCCTTATCCTTATTCTAATCAGTAGGTTTGTTTCCACTATTGTGTTCCTTGTCCCAAGAATTATTCTTGGGCTTGAAGTTTTAATTACTCTCCTTGCCTTTGTTTTGATCCTACCTCCTTTTCCATTTTTCTTCCACCTTGAGTTCTAATTGATAAAACTTTTCATAGAACTTTGGGTGTGATGGTTGAGTACTTCATGGATGGGTAACTTAAGGCCATTCATGCACCTTGCTAATTTTTCTTCCTTATCCTCTATTGTGTTGGTCTTCATATACAATTTTAAGAATTCCTTTGTATATGAACTAACATCTAGATCCTTTTTATTTGGACTTTGTTTCCTCCTATGGAGTTATACACCATAGTCTTTGGGCACATGTGTTTCCCTAACTAGTGCCACCACTCTATTCCAAGAAGAAATCATGTTTCTTCCTTTCTTCACCATGTCTATCTAGATGAAGCTCAACCTAGTTAGGGCTTCTCCCTTCAACTTGGACTTTTCCATCTTCACCCTCTACTTCTATGGGATGTCTTCATAGTCAAAGAAACTAGTTAGGGCTTCTATACAATCCAATCCTATATCAGCATTCATTTTTCCATTGAAAGTTGGTAATTCCAACTTCCCCTCCATGGTTGTTTTCTCTATGG
Source organism: Cupressus sempervirens (assembly GCA_028749045.1). Taxonomy (NCBI): domain Eukaryota; kingdom Viridiplantae; phylum Streptophyta; class Pinopsida; order Cupressales; family Cupressaceae; genus Cupressus; species Cupressus sempervirens. The sequence continues at coordinate 866,742,753 of CM053789.1, forward strand.
ATTTGATATAACTCAAGAGAGACCTTTTTTCAATAATAACTTCATCATGTTCATCAAGATCTTCAACCTCTATATTTTGATCTTCTCTAGACTATGTGCCTATTTGTTTGTCCAACTTACCTTTGACTTCCTTCAAACTCTTTTCAAGAGCAACATTGGTTGCACTTTTCTCCCTTACTATCTTTTCTAGTTCAAAATTTTTTACCCTAGAAGGTATCTCGTTGTCTTTTTCAATAATATCCATAGCTCCAATACCACTTGATGCAATGGAAATTAGTGGGACTGATCACATAGTGGTCAACCAGTCCAAAAATCCTCTTCACAAAAGTCCTTCAACCAAATCTCTTAGTAAAGATGATCGAATTGGAAAGCATCAAACATAAGTGCTACAAGGATGATACTATATTATCACAAACATACACCCAAAAAACAAAAACCCTAATCACTAGGGAACCCTATGAATAAGAAAACTTATCATGTTGCTTATAATGCACAAATTGACCAATTTTGGGAAAACAATGTTAAAATTCTTCAAATTACCAAGGATTACTCCAACACATGGAAATAGTGTATTTAGTTCACCAATGACATGAAAAAATGGTTAAAATCAAACTATGTACATTTTCTCACATAGTTGCTTTGTTAAACCATCCAAAAGACTAATAGCCCTTTTTGATGAAAATAAGAATTTAAAGGAAATATCACCACACAACCTAGGGAAAACAATTCAGTTTTTGACACACCTTTGGGTCTCTCAAAAAATACTAAGGCACCAAGGTTTTATGAAAAAAAAAAGGGCTTTTGTTCACTTTCTCACTTAAGCAACTAGGGCAATTAGGCCTCCATCTACAAAGAAAGTGCATGTTCTAGGATTGAATCCTACAAATAAATTATGGAAACATGTGAGGATGACCCTAGAAAAGTTATAAAATTTATTTCAAGCCTTGATGGAAAATTTGGTTGGATTTGTGGGAGATGTTGCATCCTTTACCTAGTACGCACATAAAAAATGCATGCCTAGGGCATCAAATTTCTCAAGGATCTCTACAAGTACGCACTTTAATCTACTTGCATCTTAAAATAAATATCCAATTTTAATATTTCACTAGAGGCCATTAAAATCACATTGTGAAATCTTCTTCTACAATTAAAAATGTTTCAAAACCCTAAATTAGCAAGAAATCTGGACATACTTATACAAAAATGTGAGAATCTTGAGTTATGGAATAGATGGAGATGTCAAACTAGAAGCATAAGAAATTTACTTCATCCACCTATCTATAAATGAACATCTAAAACTTTGGAAGAATTTTTATGAACCTATATGACATTAGACAACAGGTTGTTGCAATAAAAATAGGGAATTTTATTGATTAAACATTGTAATTAGATTATATCTCTTTCGCTCTTCTCTCTTCCTATCACAAACCTAAAAGGGATTATTATAGGCCTTATAATGGTCATAAAAAAATTTCAAACTTTTTATGGCCATTGGAGAATTTTTTTCTTTGATTCGTAAAAGTTGCTTAAACATTGCTTGACAACTTTTCAAGCAATTTTGGATTTTTTTGCACTTTTTGCACTTTATAAGAAAAAGTTATGAAAAATGAAACCTAATGACCCAAATAGGTCATAAACATGATAAAACATGGAATTATCCAAAATCATAAAGTTCTATTCCCTTTGACCATTCTTTTACAATAATTAACTAAGGGCTTATAACTATGCCAATCTTGGAACTAGGTCATAAAATTCTAGTCTACATGCTTATTGCTTAATCCTTGCAAGGTTTTATATTGAGATCAAAGATTTTATATTTGGATTCAACATTTGATATTTATTTATTATGGCTTATACTACACCATTTTTTCCTATCATCTTGAAGGGTACATTTGAAGATGTACATTCTTTCTATATTTGTGAGACAAGTGCAAATTGAGAGAGGCATCTAGCTATGCCATTATAATGGATATTTTAGGTATGCCCTTTAGCAAAGTGGAGACTAGATTTTATTGGTTTATTAAACCCATAATCATCTATAGTACATATGTCCATCCTTATAGCTATAGACTATTCCACATGCTGGACAGAAGCTGAAACTTTTATAAATTGCATGAGAAATGTTGTTATAGAATTCTTGGAAGAACACATTGTCAGAAGATCTAGTATGCCATTTTTATAGAATGTGATAGTGGAACATCATTTTCATCAATTTTCCTTACACAATGGGCACTATATAATCATGTTATAATTAAGTTATCTTCAAACCACTATCCCTATGGGACTATTATGGCCAACTCAACTAATAAGAGCTTGATCCCAGTGATAAAAATATGACTACATGAAAATCTGAAAGATTGGCACACTTAGGTAAAATATTCATTATGGACAGATAAAGAGACAATAAAAAATTCTTTGGGGACATCCCCTTATTTACTTATCTATGGACAAGAACAAGTGTTTCCACTTAATCTCAGGATTCTAGTGTTCAAATTTATGAAAGGATATGTTGAAATTATGGATAGAGTTCAGATCATATTAATGAATCTCTTTAAATTTGATGTGAAAAGAACAATAGCCTTGGAGCGTATGGTGAAACATTAGGCTATCATCAAAAAATGATTCAACAAGTAGGCTATGATAAAATCTTTTAGAATGTTTGATCTTATTATCCTATGAGATAAGGTAAAAGAAAAGTTAAGTAGTCACACTAAGTTTCAACGCTTGTGGATTTTCCCTTATTAGATTGTGAATATTTTGGCATAAAATACTATTAGGTTAAGATATTTACAATGGTAATTGATCCCATTTCCATTCAGTGGCGTGTTCTTGAAATATTACTTTGAGGCCTAAAAGCAAAAAACAAATCAAAACAAAAATTTCCTTTTAGCAAGTGTATTTATTTTAAGTTGTGTGTTTTCTTTAGGTGTAATCAAGGCTCATTCTTGAAGCATTTCATAAATCACTTCTTTTAGTTTTGACTTTTAGGAAGAGGTATTTCTTTGTCAAAGTGTTCAAATGATTTTGTTTCTTATACCAAATAGACAACAAATATTACTTTCAGTCATAAAGTATTTCCAATCTTTAAATCAGAATTTTAGATCAATAGTTCTCAACACATGGAAAATTTAAAGATTAATTATCTTGGTGTTTTCAAATCAACATTGAGGGTGGCAAGGGATAATCTAAAACTTTCTAGTTTAGACAAAAGGTCTTTTCAAGGAAGTGTTATTGTCACTATTTGGCATGAGAGCTCTCAAAAGTTAATAAAAGAGGAACAAAGTGATTATCAAACTAAAGAAGGAATTTGAGCAATGAAACTAATGCCTTGGCCACACAATCTAAGCATGGTCAAGGTACATAAAGAAAAAATATGATGATAGTGTTAAGAATGAAAGATTCCAAAAAGTCTAAGAAAGATAATCTAACAATAGGGATATTTATTTCAAAATGGCTATCTATTACTTATACAAATTTCTTCATGGAAGAATAAAATGTGTAAGAATTTTCCATAGGAAAGAATTTTCCGAAGACCATGGAACTCAAACACAAGTACAATAGTAGACCAAATAGAGTATTATTAGAATAATAATATGTTCTTTCAATATTGATTTTAAAGTACACTAGGAGTGCCTGTATATAAAGGCCTCTGGAATGCTTCTAGAATGCATAGAAGTTAGCAATGTGATAAGTCATACAACTAGGCACATGTCCACAAAATATGACTTATCCTCCATTAAGCACATGAGTATGTGCAATGATGACAAGATAAGACTACAAAGGTGTAGCACACAAAATAATGTTGTAGACACCATGTGCTTAATTAGAGTTGCTTACTCCAATGTTGTCAACATGAAAACTCATGAGAGTATGCAAACTCCTAGGTGTCTCACCTAAATAAATAATTAAATAATGCAATATAATAAAATAATGCATTAACCTAAGTAAAATTAAGTAAAGTGTAATAAGTAAATACTTATTTACACCAAAAGTACCCTTAAGTGTAACTTAGGGCAATGCCCTTAAGATTACAAAACCTATAATGAAATGCATGATGGGTCCTAGCTACTAGGCCATGTTAGGTACCCATGTACATAATGAAATGAAATCTCTCATAAAGTGGAGAAAGAGGGAAAACAACATGGGAAAAACCCCAAAAAGAGGGATGAAAAAACTAGATGCATGGATAAATGGAGTAATCAAGACCCCCCCCCCCCCCATTATGACATACATCAAGTATATATAATATTGAAATGTGAGAAGAACACTATTCCAAAAGAGGAAAAGGTCCCTCCCACAAGAGAGAAGAAGAAGAGAGGCAAGATAGTCACCCCCCCTCTCCCCAAATAAAGAGTGCCAATCAGTGATAGTTGCTCTAATGTAGAAGCTAATCTAGGATCGTTGAATAGTTTTCCTCCCCTTTGGATGAAATAATACCATAGGTACTATTGAAATGCTTTTGCTCTGTGTAGAAAGAATCTTGATGATTACTGATACCTGTGAAACTTGTTCAACTATCCCTATCAAAGATGAATGTAGAACCTATCACAAAGAATGTAATGTCTCCTCAAATGATTAAAAGACTTCCTAAAATTGTTGTACATATGTATCCACAATCACATCAAGCTGTGAAGATTTATCATGTAGATAATGGACATGAGGGTCAGAGTGAGCCCTGGCAACAACTAAAGAAGAATCTTCTCCATCAAAGAGAAGATGTATATCATCAATGATTTCCCCCAAATCTTCCATGTATGACTCCACAAACAAACTTGAAATATCTACTATGTAGTCATCCTCTGATGCTGGAGCTGGAAGACTAGATGTACCCTGCTATGTTGGACCTATCACTTTGGGAACATATGCATGTATAATGTGCTAATGTTCTGACCTCTCACTACATCTATTGATAGAAAACCACATATCTAAATCTATTGAAGCACTATTGTTGGTGTCACTATTAGTTTCCACAATGTATGATGTGAAAAGAGGAGTAGAGGATAAGATGGGTGAACTTTCCTCAAAGTGAACATCCTTCTCCATAAAAATCTCATGTGCCTTAGGATCCATAATTCTATATGCCTTAACACCATCTTCATATCTAATGAAAGTACAAGGCTATGCTGGTGGTGCCTTGCATCCCCTAGAAGAAATGCTTGCCCATGCTAGACAACTAAAGAGTTTGGAGTATGTCACAACTGGTTTTCTATCACACCATGCCTCAAAGGGTATCTTTCCATGTAAGGTATGATGAAAAGACCTATTAAGTATGTGATTGGCACTGTTGATTGCTTCAACTTCAAGTGATGGATCTAGAGACCTGGCTTGTATCATGCAACTTTCCGTAGACTTAAGAGTTTGAATCCTAAGTACTACAACACGTATCTTGTGTAGACTGAATGCTAGTGGATTCTAAAGATCAATTCACTCAATTTTTCAAAAGCATTTAAGTCTTTTGTTCAAATATCTACTTTCATTGACTATTTGAGGAACTTTGATGGCTTTTTTTTATTTCTACTCAACATGAGTTTTGAAGGCTAGAAACTTGCCCAACAGTTCATTCTTGTGATGAAGAAAGTAGACCCATGTATACTATGAAAAGTCACCAATGAAAGTAAGCATGTAGTGACCCTAGCTGATTGATGTCACTACAAAAGGACTTGCTAGTACCATGTGAACCAACTGAAGAACAAATTTCACTATTGAAAACTTCTCTTTACGTAACTTCTCCTCTAGATGCATATCCAATAAACTTGTTGAACATTCACTTGGGGAAAAGGTGATTGTAGGTAGAGCTTTGACCATTTTGTTTAAGCAAAGTTTCTAAAGATAGTGGAAGGTAAGATGACCAAACTAATCATATGCCATAATTGGATTTGTGAATTAGATTGAGTCAACAAGGCTTATAAAGGAGACTTGGGTAGAAAGGGTGTGAAAGAATACAAGCTTTTGTCATGATTAACTTTCCCTACTACAACCAATGAATCATATTTTAGACTATGTACCTTTACTAAGTTAGGAAGGAACTCAACTTTATGACCATCTCCAAGGTGAGTGATTTGGTAAATTGAAAGGAGATTAGAACTTAGTTTTAGAACATAGAGAAAATCTTTGAACTCTCCATTTTCCATCCCCACATTTCCTTTCCCTTCAACTTCCATTTTTGTATCATCTCCCACAATGATGTGGGGTACCTTAGACTCCTTCAATGAAGAGAAATATCCTTTAGAAGAACCCATATGATATGAGGCACCTGTGTCAAGAATCGATTCTATTGAAGAACTTGAATTTGCAATGAGTTTTTTACCTTTCCCCTTTGAATCTGAAGACGATCGTTTCTCCTTGTAAGCATTAGGTAATGGAACATTATGTTTCTTCATGATACTCATCAACTCATCAATCTTTTTATGATAACACTCATGTTCTTCATGACCCAATTTCTTGCAATAGGCACATTTTTTCTTGTCCTTATTATTGTCCCCCTTCTTATTTGAATTTGAGTAAGACTTGCCTTGTTGATTTGATTGTGGTGTTGTCTTTTCTACATCCTCTAATTTTTTATTCTTCCATTTCTTATTCTTTCCCCTTCCTTTATTTGAAGATTGATTAGCTAAAATTTGAGAACCCTCATTATTGAGCACAAATTCCTTTGACTTAGGTGAATTGAGAATCCCCATTGATTTTAACTTCTTTTATTCTTTATCCAATAGTTCGGCATAGTGATCAAAAGAGACTTTCTAATAGGTGGACCCTAATGTGGTCTTTAAGGAGTTATAAGTAGAAACAAATGTGGAGTACTCATATGGCAGCTTATTATGAATTAGATATATCAACCTATCATCTTTAATAGGACTCACACAATCATCAAGCTTCATTCTTAATTCATTCACCTTTATGATAAAACATTGTATGGAATCAAATGCCTTAGGATCTAAGGAGACAAGCTCAGCTTCAATTTTGAAGACATCTTCCTCAGACACTTTACTATATAGGTTTTGGATGGTATCCCAAGCTTCCTTGGATGTACAAAACTTCAAAATCTGATATATGATCTTGTCTTCAACCCCCAAACAAATATTACCGAGGGCTTTCCTAACTATTATTTCCTAATCATTGATTTCACAGGAAAATACTTAATCACTTGTTAGTTTAGGAAGGGTACCATCTATATATTGAGAAACTCCTTTATGCATTAAATGATACCACATTTTAATGGACCATGTAGCATAGTTATGTGAAATTAATTTTGGAAACTTAAAATTTTCCATGATGTAGAAAATGAAGGGAAGTAATGGAAAAAGAGGAACACAATACCAAGAACACCTCCCTTTTCACTCAATCAAGAAACCCCCCCAAAAAAGATGCTTTTGGCACTTTATATGTAGTGCATTTACAATGGCCACTTGCCAATTTTGTCCGTAGTCGACATCTGATTTTGCCTTTTACAACCTCCTAATGGAGTTCAAAAATTGTTTTCATGTCTAGATGAGCCCGTGTGGAGCATTTGAAGTTGCAAAATACATGATTGGATAGGTACAATCACCAAAAGACACAAATTTTAACAAATTTGTAGACCAAAACTAGAAAAGAGCTGGACCACTAAAAAATATAGGAAATTCTATACAAAATAAAAATTAATTACACCTGATTTGGAGTATGAATGATAGAGATATGGCCTCCCAAAGTTGGACTACAAAATCAAAAATCAATCTAGAGAGGGGTTTGATTAGCAAAAGAGGGGGTTAAATTTCATAGCCATATAGTCATTCTAGTAGTTCTATTTTGCCCCTAGATGATGGTTGGATGGCCATCAAATTTAGGCTCAAAAACTGATGATGCCAATCATTTTCAACCATATGATGACATCAACATGACATCATGATGACATTAGCATGTGTAGATTTGTATGGATGTGTATAGATGGATGATGTGTCTGCTGGCTATGTGTTGTTGTGTTAGATCTAACATGGATGTCATGATAAGGGTAGAGAGGACATGGCAGGCCACAGGTCTAAGCAATGACAAGTTCTATTGCCAGGCTAAACCAATGAATTAGAACCGCATGGCATGGAGCTTTGGAAAATGTAGCAATAGAGACCTTGTAGACATGCTGCTATCGAAACAGTTTCTTGGCTATAGATGTGGCATTGCTAGTGCTCAAAAAGTGAGGTTAGAGTGCCAAGTTGTTATGGGAATTATCCCACATTGACCATATGGTGCAACATAGTAGTAAATTAAAAAAAAAATCCTCTATTATAAAATAACCAAATGATCACTAGGAATTTGTGGAATATTGTTGCTAGGAAATACTTTGTGGGTGCTAGATTTGGTTGGTGGTTATTGTGTCGCCAAAACATTTGGTTGTGTTCGACATGATTTGTTCGATGTCAAATTTGATGTGGCTAGATTTAAATGGAGATTCTTGTTGAAATAATAAAGCATACAATTAATGCCAACTAAATATTCCTTGTAGGGCCAAGGTGTCACTGCTCAGTTCTATAAGAAAAATTTCTCTACTCGCCTGACTGGGCAATTTTGTTTTTTTGAAAATACCCACAAATTCAAGAAAAATAATGCAAAGAACAAATTAATTCAGATTTGGAAATAAATTAATAGATCAAGTAAAAGACCATACAAAAATTTTAAATTGGGGCCTTTGGGTTCCAATTTGTTAAAAAAATTGCCTCACAATCAACTTTGAGCTAGCATAGGTGAATTTATAGCCAATTTTCATTGAATCAATGTTCCGAACACAATGGAAAGGTTTGAATTGGCTCTAGATGCTCCAAATTTTTGCAAATTGTCCAGATTTAGGTCAAGGCTTGAAAGCATGAAGGGTCTCAAATGGTTGTGTGAAGAGAATCTTCTCAAGCTCTGATACTATGTAAGAATTCCTTAGGGCAAAATTCACCCAAGACCAAGGAACTCAAACATAAGTACAATAGTAGACCAAAGAGAGTATGATCAAAATCATGATATATTCATTCAATATTGATTCGAAAGTACACAAGGAGTTCCTCTATATAAAGGCCTCTAGAATACATATAAATTAGCAACATGATAAGTCATACAACTAGGCACACATCTACCGAATATGGGTTATCCTCCATTAAGCACAAAAGTTAGCGCGATGATGAGAGGATAAGCCTACAAAGGTGTAGCATGCAAAATAATGTTGTAGACACTATGTGCTAAATTACGAGTGTGAATAACTATGTTGTCTACATGACAACTCATTTAATGATGCAATCTCCAGTGTTGTAGACACCATGTGCTAAATTAGAGTTGCTTACTCCAATTTTGTCAACATGAGAACTCATGAGAGTATGCAAACTCCTAAGTGTCTCACCTAAATAAATAATAATAAAATACAATATAAGAAAATAATTCATTAACCTAATTAAACTCAAGTAAAGTGTAATAAGTAAATGCTTATTTACACCAACAAAATGGAAACATGTTAGCTCTATGAAGCAAGATTTAGAAGATTACTTGGGACCTAAATGAAAAATAGGATTACCCATCAAGAGCCCTCTAAAAAAAAATTCTCATATGGTTAGACATTGATTGATGTACATGATCTAAAATGATTCCCAATAAATGGAGTAGTGGAGTGTAGGATTGATTCCAAGTTGTTATAAACTCGTGATGGATAGCATCTTGAAACATCAAAGGAAATGAATAAAATATGTACACATTGAGCTTGAAGATTTGAGATTCTAAACTTTTTTCCTATCAAGGAACTTAAAAGCTATTTGAATTATTCAAAATTTAGTTATTATTTGACAATTTCAAATGAATGCTTGTTGATGAAGAAATTCATTTGTCATTTTGTGCCTTTTTTGTGGCTATTTGTTGTGGTTTCACGATACACACCCTATTTCTCCTAGAAACTAGTTTGAGGCTTGGTTCATTTTGGGACTCCACCTAGAGTCAAGGTCTAGCCCTTGTCCTCAAACTCAAAAGAATTGAATGCGAAAACTAAGATTTTTTTGAGAAATTGATGCTTTTTATTACTAAAAGGCATACTAGTGCATCTAGCACATATGCAAAAGCTTTCGGGGTGTGCATGTGGGTTAAATACAAAATTGCACACTTATCTCCCTTTAGAGAGGTGCATCTACACACATGCATAGGTGTGCACCTCCAAAGGGTGGACACTTACCTAGGTACCCTCTCCTCTCTCTTCATTATTCTCACACACTCAATCAAAGCCATACCTTGTCACATCTAAAGATGTTCCTAAAACTAGAAACACACACAAAATTTAAGGCACAAAAAACTGAAGAACTTAAATAAAGAACTTAACAAAAACACTAAGGAAAAGGAATCCATGTGTGCACCTCACCATGGTGCACACATGCACACCATTTTACACAAGCAAAGAACACCTAAGTAATGGTTCACATCTATGTACCATTTTGAACACTAAGTACCCCTTTGCACATAGAGATTAGGGTGTTCACATGCATACCCCATCATGGTGTTCATGTGCACATCCTTAGCACATTCAAAAGTAAAGTGCCCCCCTCCCCCCAACATAGGACTTGCATTAAGAAAATATGTGCAATTGTGCACATGTGCAATTGCACACCTCATCATGGTACCCAAATGTGCAAGTATTCAAGTGCACCAAAAGACCCTTGATATGTTTTCATAGCACACCTATTAAGGTGTGCAGGATGCACTATTTGGCATTCTAGGGCTCTATGAAGTGATTTATGCTAGGATTTCAATATTTGGTGTCTTAGGCTAAGTTTTCAACCAATTAGGGTTTGCTTTGAGTTATATTTTCAGCTCTTTCAAATATTGTTTTTCTCTTTTGTGCAGATAAAATGGCATTCTCATCATCCTCGCTTGTAGAAAAGATGGCTCTCAAACTAATAGTGTTCAAATAGCAAGGTGTGCCAAAGAAATCAAGCTTTTAAGACATACATGAAGAAATATGACACACTAAGCTGGGACATATAGATTGGAAAGCATTCCTCACTATTTACAACAAACCTAAAGAAATATCCACAATGGTATGAGCAATGATCTAGTCTAGGATGGTGAATGCAACATCACATCCAGCTTTTGTACAATCCTTTGAGTTGATAATAACCTTGAAAAAATATTATGTTCCTTAAGGAAATATGTCAAGTCTATCACAAGGGAGATAGTTATGGATCTCAAACCAAGGAATATTGAGAAGGTGTTTCATATCCCAAGGAATAATCAATATATAAAGATGAACTATGACTAGGGAGAAGATGGTATTGGGAGAACAAAAATAAAGCCAAAGAAATAATTCAATCTTCCTTCTTAATAGACATAACATCAGTTGGTCATAAAATCAAGAAGGTAGATATGACATGAGGTTACATAAGGGATGATATTGGCTACAAGATTTTACTTTAGAGTAGAACCATGGGTCTCCCTATAGTGGGACACCTTAACATTTGGATGGTGCACTTCATAGAGACCATTAGCAAAGAAAAAATTTCAATGGATTGGGCTACTATCCTTAATGAGAATTTACATGAGTGGCTGGTCGGAGTGAAGACTGACCCCAAGTTCTATACGACACCATATTTGGTGTACTTGTTGGCACCAAGGACAACTGACTACCCATGATTGTATGAAAAAGGAAGCATGTAAGATGTAAATGCTTGGCCCTATGTCATGTATCCTTAACTAGTGAAGAAGAAGCTCTCAAACCAAAGCATGGAATACAAGATAGTGAATGATCTTGTCATATTTGCAATTATTTGATTTATAGAGGGTGATTATGCTAAAAGAACATTAAGGGTATCAACAAGGATAAAAAAAATTGGTACCTACTACATTCAATTTAAAACATTCATGTACTTGAGGGTAGCTGACACATAGGTAAACCCAAAGAATCTCTCAAGATATCCATTAGATAGACACATTTTGTTGGATATCGCCAGTCAACTCACATTTGTATATGATAGAGTGAGGAAACAACACAGGAAGACATGGGTGTGGCTGATCACCATAGGTTCTTTCAGCATCAATTAAAATTAGGATATCAAGATCTTTGATTTAGAATGGGATTAGTATCCATTGGAAGAGTACAACTTCCCTCACCCATACTTCGATAATATTGGAAGTGTTCACCATGTGGTAGGAAAGCAGTTTGTACATGATGATGCACTAGAGGATCACTAGATGAATGCCATAGATTACTATGATATCTAAATCTATGACTATCATAAGATGACTCTATATTTAGTGAAAAAGGTGTTGAAGATGAAGATTCCCCTCAAGACTATTGGAAAGGACTTAAAGGATGGCTTAGATCTACTATATAATAGGGACAAGATATATGAAAAACCAATAATGAATGGAAGCGTTTGTAGAGATGAGAATGTAGATATCACCAATATTGTCTTGTTGACAAGGGAATGGATCAAGAAACCATTCATACTTGAATCAATTCCATAGGTTGTTCCTCTACAAGTCACAACACACCCAACAAAGGGTAAAGGTACAAAAGTCATAGTACCAACCTTCCATACTAAGTTCATAGTGAGGCCTAAAATAATGTATCAACATAAGAGGGAGGTTGAGTATTTTAGGGAAGATGAAGGGAATAATAAGAGGAAAAGAGTGGCAAAGGGTGGAAAACAAACAAATTAGGCCCAACCATCACAACAACTATAGCACGCTCCTAAAGAAGAGAAGTCTTAAAATGAATAGGTAGCCCAAGTCCATGAGACCTAACAAGTGCCTCCTCGAGGAGACAAAAAAGAGCCAAAAGAAGAATAGAGGGTGCCAACAAAAGCCAAAGAAGAGGAAGAATCATTTTCCTCCAATGAAATGAAGGCTAGGGTTCAATTCACTATGAGGGAGCCATTGAGAAGAAGAAAATTGAAGAAAAATAATACTCCTGCCCAAAAGTACCTAAAACCATTCATCAGGCTAAAGAAGAAGAAGAGGATGAAAAAATTTGTAATGATCCCTTGAGGAAAATGACTCAATTAGCTAGGGCCTTGGAAGAGGAAAGGAGAAGGAGTTCCACTCTAACACAACCATCTAGTTCGATAGAGCTTGTTTAGAATACAACTTCTGAAGATGAACAAGAATAATGGATCCTAGACATGGTGGATCAAGGTACTAATGTTTTTATCTTGTTGAATTTTGATTATATGACTATTGGCATTCAGATGGGGGAGAGAAAATAAGGGATAATCCAAGGAGTCAACCCCTAGGTGAGGATTGGAATCAAATGTCACCTTTACCTCAAGGTCCTTTTTGCCTAACCTCACCATGATCTTAGGATTTGTCATTTTTGGACAAAGGCTCAGTCACCCCACTCCTTCTAACCATTGAAGTAGAATAACAAGCACTGGAGGAGGAGGAAGATCTTAAACAAATGCCAATCGATGAAGTATTAGAGGAGGGTAAAAATTGAAAAGAACCTCTACAAACTTCTCATGATATAGAGGATAGGACCTTAGCTACAATATGCATAGAGTCTCTAAGTATAAGTCTTTCTCAAAAGGAGAAGACACTATAAAGAAGTAATCAAGGGAAACATCATGTAGTACAAACCCTGTCTCTAGCCAAATACATGTCTCCAATTGGCACTACATGTTATGATTAAACCATAGGTAGAAAATAACAATTACATTCAAATATAACCAATAACAAAAAATAATTGATCATACAAAAAAAAACACAAGGTACCAAGATTTAACATGGTTCATCCAACCCCTAGGCTACATCCACCAAACAACAAGTATGATATTATTATGATCCAACGATTACAACCTAATTACAATCTGTAATCCCTTATAGTTCAATATTGCTACAAGAACCAATTTCACGTCACAACTTAATGAAAATACCTAACCCTAAGACCTTTTATAAAAATAATTTCATGTTTCTTTAAGGTTACAACATGTCAACTATATGTCAGCCATAACCCCAAATAATTTATGAAGTATGTATAACACTTCCCTAATCATTCACCACAAACTAACAATCTCCCACTTGGGGACTGATCATACTCCGCACTAGACAAAACTATCCCACTTGGAGACTGATCCTATAGAAATACCACTACCACATGGGGCTCCCATTGGATCAAACCACCCTAGAATCTATTGTTCTTTTATTCAAGTTTAGTCTAGAAGACCAACAAAAGCTAACGAGGAGTTCAACTTCTCCCATATCATCACATTTGCAAACATATCTACTAGATTTTCATTTGTATACATGAATCTTGCCCATCTTTAACTATCCATCCTCCAAAACTAACTAAATGAAATGGTACCACAACTATATGTGTTTGGTCTTTCAATGTAAAGCTGAATTCTTTGCAAGATGAATGGAACTTTGACTAATTGTAAACAAATAATTATCCTTCTAAGGGTGCCCCAATTCTTCCAAGAAGAACTAAAACCATATCATCTCCTTATGTACCTCTAGAGCAGTGACATACTCTGCCTATATAATAGATAAAGCATTAACCCTCTGTAACCTAGAAACCTAGCTCATGGCTACCCTACCAATAGTAAAGACATAACCTATAGTACTCTACCTGGTATCAATATCCCTTGCCAAATCTAAGACAACATAGTCTTGTAAATTAGTAGTGTAGCCCCAAAATTATAAACACTTATTGGATGTTCCTCTCAAATATTTGAGAATCCATTTGACTGTATTGCAATGCTAGCTTCCTAGATGACACATATACCTACTAATGACTCCCACTGCATGTGTAATATTTGGCCTAGTGCATACATCAAGCTTCCTACAACTAAAGCATAGGGTACCTTGGATATCTTATCCTCCTCTTCTTGTGTCTTGGGACACATCACCTTAGTCAACTTCAAATGAAAAAATAAAGGTGTGCTAACAACTTTAGCATTCTCCATAAAGAAATGTTGCAACACCTTCTCAACATAATCAACCTAAGATAGCATTAATTTTTTGTTCTTCCTATCTCTACAAATCTTCATACCAAGGATTTTTTATGTTTCCCCCAAATCGTTCATACCAAATGCACGTACTAATTGTTATTTCAGCCCCTTAATGTAATCCATGTTAGACCCAGCTACAAGCATATCATCAAGAGATAAACATAAAATAATGTAGCTATCATGATCCAAACTCTTAGATTAAACATAGTTATTTGAATGACAACTATTGTATCCATGCTCATACATAATACTATCAAATTTTAGATACCATTGTCAAGGTTCTTTCTTCAAGCAATATAAACTATTCTTCAATGTGCACACTAAGGTCTCCTTACCTTTAACATCAAATACATGTGGCTGAGCCATATATCTCTCTTTATCCAAATCACCATAAAGAAAGGCTATTTTAACATCAAGCTACTCTAAATGAAAAATTTTAGTAGCCATAATACTTAAAATATGAATAGAAGTCATTTTAACAATAGGAGAAAATATCTCATCAAAATCAATTCCTTTTTTTACTGCAAATCCTTTTACAACTAACCTGGCTTTAAATATTTTCTTACCTCCTTCCTCTTCTTTTAACCTATAAAACCACTTATTTTGTAAATTATTTTTACCTATAAGAAACTTGCCAAAATCCCATGTCTTATTCTTCAACAAAGAGTCTGTTTCATCTTTCATTGTAGACTCCAACTGAATCTTAGTATCCACCTGTACAACTTCATCATAATATTCAAGTTCACCAGCATCTATTAATAAAATAGAATACAAAGAGGGAGAAAATCTTTTTGTAGGTCTAATTTTCCTTGTCGACTATCTAACATGCACTAGTGTGTGTGGTGTTTGTTGTTGTGCTTGTTGCACATCATGAGGAAAGGATGGAACATCATCTAGTACTACATAATCATCTTATTTCTTCTCATGTTTCTGCAATAGATCTTTGTACAACACTTTCTCATTGAACATGACATCCTCAATTCTTACAATTTTTTGATTTTCAAAATCCCAAAGCCTATAACCAAATTTAGTAATGCCATATCCAATAAATACACATTTCTTTGACTTGCTTCTAGCTTGGTTCTAGTTTTAGAATCTATGTGAGAAAATGCTTCATAAACAAAAGTTTTGAGAAAAGAATAACTCACCATCTTACCAGTCCATGCTTCTTCTAGAATACCACAACCCAAAGGAGTAGAGGGACATTTATTAATCAAATATATAGTAGTATTAATAGCCTTTTCCCACATGTGTAAGGGAATCCCAACATGCAACCTCATGCTCCTTCCACACTCCATTATAGTCTTGTTCATGTGTTTAGCCACTCAATTTTCCCATGGAGTCCTTGGAATATTTTTCTATCTATGAATACCATTAGTGGAGAAATAATCTTCAAATTCATAACTACAATACTCACCACCATTATCGGATCTGAGACATTTTAATTTCTTACCAGTCTCATTTTCAACCAAGCATTTCCATTTCTTAAAAGCTTGAAATACATCATATTTATATCTAAGAAAATAAATCCATACTTTTCTAGTTCCATCATTAGTAAATATAACATAATAATGAGAACCTCCAAGGGAAGAAACCTGAGCCGGTCCCCATACATCAGTATGTGCAAGCTCTAATTTCTCCTTTTTGTTTTCCTTCCTAGTCTTTACAAAACTCACTCTCTTTTATTTTCCATAAAATTTTTTTTCCCAAAAATCCATATTAAAATATTTTAGACCTAGTAGAACTTTCTTTGAATGAAGTACTTTCATACGTTTCTCACTCATGTGCCCAAGTCTATTATGCCACAGTGTTGTATCAAAATTTACAGAAACTATTTGTTCTCCCTACTCAACCACAACAATTGTTCATGAACATTCATTTTTCTCTAAAACAAGTAAAATAAAAGGAACAATATAACTTGTACAAAGATATAAGGTTCCCACCTTCACAACTTTTTCTACTACAAGGGAACCTTTTGTAAGCTTCCAATTTTTATCATTAAAAGTAACTACACAACCCTCATCACTGAGTTGGCCTACTAAAATTAAATTCCTACTTAGCCTTGGAACATGTCTTACCTCATGTACTAGCCAATGATTTCTATTCCAAAACTTAATCTTAACAAGTTCAAAATCCCTCAAATAAACAAGTGCAAAATCCCCTTGGACATAATCAATGAAATACCCTCTATGAGGTGTAGCATGAAATGAAGCACCTGAATCTAAAACCCATGAATCATCAACACTTTCCAAAGACGAAAGAAAGGCATCCTCTTCAGATTTGTTACTTACCACATTTACCTCCTTGTCTCTATCTTGTTTATTTCCTTCATTTTTCTTTTGATTCCAACAATCTTTCTTTTTATGCCCTAGTTTCCTATAGTATTTGTTGTCATTTGGTCCTCTTGATTGAGACCTCCTCCCCTTTGACTATCTTCTTGATTTTCCACGATTTCTAGAATTACTTCCTCTCTCATTCATTTTGCCTTGACTTTGTGTGTCCAAAGCACTTCCGGATGTAGATCCACCTAAGGATTTCCTACGAGTTTCCTCACTCAAAATAACATCGATCATATCATCATATTTTAGGGTACTAGATCTAGGAACAAAATTACTCACAGCCATTACCAAGCCATTCTAACTTTTAGGCAAAGAACAGAAAATCAAGAGAGCCCTAATTTTGTCATCAAAATTGATACTCACAAAAGATAACTGACTATTAATAGTATTAAACTTATTTAAATGATCTACAATAGATCCACCTTCAACCATTTTCATATTAAATAAATACTTCAAGAGAAATACCTTGTTTGAAGTACAGGTCTTTTCGTACAATGTTGCTAGGGTTTTCATCAACTCTTCTAATGTCTTCACTTTTGTAATATTAAATGCCATTGATGGTGCTAGGCACAATCAAATACTTCCAAGTGCCTTTGTTTCTAAAAGATCCTAGTCATTATTTGACATTGATCCCTAATTCTTGGTTTTTCCTTCCAATGGCTTCCATAAATCCTTTTGATAAACATAGCCTTCTATTTGCATCTTCCATAACTAAAAGTTCTAACCATTAAACCTATCAACCCCTAGCTTACACTCATTTTCCATCACTCCCAATCAACCATGAGAGTTTCTTGTAGAGGATAACTAAGAAACAACCTCACTCTGATACCACTTGTTAGGATTAAACCACAGACATAAAATAAAAATTACATGCAAATATAACCAATAATAGAAAATAATATACCACACAAAAAAGAACACAAGGCACTAAGATTTAATTTGGTTCACCCAATCCCTAGGCTACATCCACCAAATAGAATGTCTAATATTATTATGATCCAGTGATTACAACCTGATTAAAATCTATAATCCCTAACAACTTAATACTACCACAAGAACCCATTTCGCATTAAAACTTAATGAGAATACCTAACCCCAAGACCTTTTATACAAGTAATTTTATGTTTCTTTAGGGTTACAACATGTCGGCCATATGTTGGCCATATGTCAACCATAACCAAGAAGAATTTATGAAGTATGTATAGTAGTTCCCTGATCAATCACCACAAACTAACACTACACTAGCCTAGTTGAAGAGGGGGATTATGGTTTGATAAAAGAGGCATCTAAATGTAACTAAAGATGAGGGAATGGAAGAGTTTGTCAAAGTTGTTAAGAATCCTAAGCCACCTATGGGTGATGCATGACCATTGGTCTTCATAATCAAGAACCAAGACTAGGACTTTCTTGTGAATATTTGCATCCCTCCTCCACATGCTAAAATTGAAGAAGGAGGTCTTGTTAGGGAGGCACACAATAGATACTACCAAATTTTTTATCACTATGGGTTTAAAAGAGTTTTCCAAGAATTTGAACAAGAATGAGTTAGAAATGGTGATGCTTAGGAGACAAAATGAGATTATGAGGGGTTATATGCATGAAATAGTAGGCCCAATAGACCTAGATCATTCAAAGATTACTTTTGCCAAAAAATTAGAGAGGAAAGAAAAGGGGACAACACAAATGGATCCATTTTTTGGAGGATGTCAGAAATGGCACGAGAATTTTGAATACAAGGGTGTACAAATAATATAGTGTAATTTGAACCATTTGCACTATATTCAGTCAAACCTGGATAAGCTAGTATCTATAGTGAACCAAGAGTTTGGGTTAATGGATGAGGAACATACCTAGGCTAAATATGTATAGATTTTTAAAAAAATAAAGGGTCAAACATATTGTGCACTCATGGAAGTGTATACAAAGGAAGAGCTTGATAATATCAAAGATTGGATTGACAAGATAACTTTTGGCATTAAGGTCATGGAAGGACTTCATGAAGATATTCAAAAGTTGAAGGACTAGACTCAAAAGAAAATTTTGAAAGTAGAGAAGTAAGATGATGTTTCTACCTTTGATCTTTCTAATTATGAGTAAAAATAAAAACATAATTTACTACAATCAGTTGTTGAACAATTTTGAAGAACTTTTGAGGATGCTTCATCTAATGAAGATATTAGGAAATCATTTTAACCTGAAGAGGTATTGTCACAATTGCACACTAAATTGGAGGATTTATTGGAGATCCATATGGAGGTTAGTAACTATCAAAAAATGTTTAAAGTATTTATTGACTGAATAAATTAGTGTTGGCTAGGTAAGGTAACCTAGATTGAGCAAGTAGTTAAATTGAGCCATCCATCATATACTTACCAAGTATGAGGACATTTATTGGAGACCTGGAATGAAAATTTGAAGGTATTTATTAAATTTGAGCATACATTTCTACACCCATTATCAAAAGAGGATTAAGACTGTCTAAATAAGTATCAAAATTGGAACATGAAACTATAAGAAGAATTTCATTAAGAAGGGAATATGAAACATTCATTTGGCAACAATCCAAAACTATGTGATGAATAGCAAAAAAGTTTCATTGCTAAAAAGGAAATGCCTTTCTAATCCAAAGGTTTTCCATATATAGAACCAACCATTTGTGAAAAAATAATTCATTTGAATAAGAGACAATATGTCAAAAAAAACCAAGTTGGTAGCATTATCAAACATAAAAAAAGAAGAAGTAGAACATGCATGACATTACTCATAGTTTTTGGGGGAAAAAAAATTGATGAAATATGATCATTGAATTGATTGGTTGCATTCAAAATACACCATAGAATGTAAAATAAAGCTACTAAATATCATGTCTCTCTACCCTTCAATTTATTGGCTAAGTCCATGAATATCAAAGCAACAACAAATTCCAAAATCCACCCTTAGGCTTTCATCTCATGAGTGAGGCATTAGGATATATTTTTAGGGAGTGGAAGATCCCATGATGTGAAAAAATGTAATCTTCTCATTAAAAAAGCAGCCCCTACTTTTTAGGGTGCAAATTAGTAGGTTGAAATGGTGGTTTGCTAGAAATTGTCCCACTAGCTCAGGACTTTTGTCTTCCACTTGTCAATCATATATATTTTTCTTTTTTTATTTGTATTTTCTTTTAATTATATAGTCATGTAAATTGACAATGATGAAAAAATAATTCATGAGTCAACCAACTTAAATAAATTGTGTTATAGGCTAAAATTTTAACCATACACTTCAGATATAAATTCATAGGACATCCCACTTAAAAATAATCCTAAAATATTTTAGAGGCAACTACTGAATCTTTTTAGGAAGCCCCATCCGTGTGATCATGACCTTAGTACTCGTAGATTTCAACTAAGCATTGCCACACATATACACAATAGGGCTTCAATATTAGGGCTTTAAAAATATCATTTATATCTCCTTATATTATAATGTAGTTTCTCTAAGGCCCTCAAGATCATAATTCATTTCATGTAATCTTCTCTATAAACACTTTTCCTTCATGCATGTTGTTTTTCTTAAAGAGAAAAGCTTCCTATAGTTTAAAAATATAATGACTATACTTTATCTTGATTTGATAGAAGAAAATATAAGTGCAAAGAAATCTTTGATTTGTTAGTCATGGAATATTTTGCTCTCTATTTCAAAGACCTTCCATCCCTTAAAATGTAGAATAGGTAATTTCAAGAATCTAATATACCAAGGGATCTTGTAGAAAATTCAAATTTGAGCTTTCACAAAAAAATAGCCTTTAAATTATGCAATGTACAGGTTTATAAAATTATCTATTAATTTGTAATAAATTATTTTTCCTATTTACAAATTTTCTCTCTAAATGGCTTTTTAAATATTTTTAAATGTGTAAAATGTCATAAACATAGGGTATTAATCTTATTTTAAAAATTCTTATTGATCCATGCTCTCCCCCTAGGTTCTAAAGTTTGGAACAATGTGGTGCACACCTAGAAACTTTTGAAGATGGGCTATAACTAGATTGTGGGGAATGGAAACACCATTTATTTTTTGGAAGAGCAATGGCTCCAAGCTAACCCCTCTCATGCACACTAGGTTCCTACAATTGCATGAGACTCATACTTGTGATTATAGTTCTCTAGTTCAAAGCTATATCACCCCATATCATCAGTGGATTAAAATATAGAACTAGGAGCTTACTGGGATAGGCCTTGCCCTAGAATTGCAAAACCTCCTTCAGAGTTAAAGGATCCCCTTGACCTTGGTGGATGACTCCTTGGTTTGGAAACTTACCCCCTCAAATGATTTCATGGTGAAGTTAGATTATCTTTTTTATCTTGGGGGGTGGGGATGTGGCCTAGGGAGATTGTAGAAAGGTTCGGCAGCCTTGGATCATACCAAAGATAATTTTCCTTTAGTGTATGACCTTACACGGATCTATCCTCATGGTTGATAACCTTCAAAGGAGAGGATGTTAGCTAGCTAACTCCCATGTCTTGTGTTATCAGTATGTGGAATCTATTGCACACCTTCTTATCCTCTATCCTTCTACCTCAGATGTGTAGAGGGGGGTCCCTACCTTATGGGAGGCCTAATGGTGTGTGATGAAATATTGCAGCAATTTTTTCATTGGGATGGTCTGTCTTTTCACTGATACCGAAAAACTCAATGGAAAATAATCCCACCATATGTTTCTTGGAAATTATGGAAGGAGCGAAATAATAGAATCTTTAGAGACAAAGCCACTACCTATTTAGTGGTGACCCAATAGGTTATCATACTTCTAAAAGAATGTAGTGGGATCTAGTGGATGAAGCTCCCCCCCACACCCCTCGTACTCCCCCCCCAATGAATCCCACATGCAAATATGATATGAAGAACACTTGTTCTTAGGACTTAGGCCCAAAGTTGGCATAGTTTAACAATTCCAAATCTATGACTAGGAGTATAATGGCATGAAACCCTTCCAAGTCTTGTACTAAACTCAATTTTGATGGTTTGGCCATGGTGGGTGGCACTGCTCCTGGGGGTGTTTTTCTCAATTGTATGGGGAAAAAGATGGTTGTCTATATTGGGAATTATGGAGGAGGCTCAAATAATGAAGTAGAAGCCTTGGCACTTCTATAGGAAATGTGAATTGCTAGAACACGAGGAATTAACAAGTTAGCTATTGAGGGGAATTTAATGTTAATTATTAAGGCTGTTAAAGGTGAAGGTTGGAATAACTAGTCAATCAAAGTGGTTATTGACAAAATTTGCAAGTTGATTGAGGGATGCCAAGAGATCCATGTGGACTACATTTATTGTGAAGGTAATTGCATGGTATATGTTTTGGAAAAATTGGCCATAATATCGTGTAGCTAACAGAATGGGAGGATGATAGCCAAAATAATTCATCATCTCAAGTGATGATAGAACATGAGTGTACTTCTCAAAATGCTTCATGATGCATCACAACATGTGGAACACATTTAAGTTTCCATATGGGTGGGAAGGCAAGATGTTTTCCCTTCATAAAGCAATAATTTAGAAAGATTGAATGAGGATTCACTTTTATGAACCTCTTACTACAAGCTTTAATCATTTCCATAAAAGGACACATAGTGTGGATTTTCCTAGATATAAAAAAAATGGCTAATAAAAAAGATAATAAAGACACCTTAATCAAAGCTCATTTCAACTAAATATGGTAGTGGGTGATTAGGAAAGGAAAGCGATTGTTAACATGTGCTATTGGGGGAGGTTTTTCAGTTTTTGGGAAACCTTATGGCCTTATGATGGTTTTTTATTGCCTTTAAATTTTCATCTTGGGTGCATTTTATTTAACCTATGGTGACTTCCAAACCTACAACAAGGCAATGTTAAAAAATTCTAAGGAGTTGGTGGTTGAGCTAGGTGGAGGTATGGGCACCAGTGATCACATTGAACCTATGGGAGAGTAGGCTTACATCTATAAGAGTGAAGTTGTGATGGTTTATTTGTGGGCGGGTGGCTTATTATTGTTTATGGAAGGGATGAGAAAGCATGAAAAGAATATCTCAATGCATTTCTTCAACTCATGGAATGAAAAAAAGGTGAACATCAATGGGATGGGTTTCAAAATCACAAAAGAGGTTATTGCTAAGGTTAGAGGGTTTATCTTGGGAGGAAATAATTGATGCCAAGAAGGCAAAAGTGAATGATGAAACCATTCTGCAGAAGTTCTTCAAATTTGATGAGAAACATGTTCAAATGCATTGTGGATTTTCTAGATAAGATATTAGTAAGCCTTGGGATGCTATATGCTATTCCATAAAGAGATAAATTACCCTTGATGATCACGTTCAAGTACTTTATTACTATCACTTTCTCATTCTCAACCATTTTAGAAACTTGGATCAGATTTCCTTCCCATATCCCTTTTTGAATTCTTTGGAAGATAGTATCTATAAGGCCACAAAAAAGAAAGAGGACAAAAACCCCTTTTATCTCATTTAGCAAGGTTTCATGAATAAACTATATATCTACCACCTTTCCCTAATCCTACCTCTTTTGGACAATCTTCTACCTACTATCACTCACCAAATTTCTTTGGACCCTCGCACTAGCTTTAGCAACAAAATATCAAGAAAACCCCTAACCCTGAGGATAAAATTAGCCTCATTAATTCTAATATAGATATGAGGAAGAGAAAGAAACATTCATGAAGAGCTGGCAAATGTCTCTAATTGGAGAAATTCAAGGGCCCCCAAAATATGCTTTTAGCTACGAGTCTATCAAGGGTGAAATAAAACCCACCAAGAGGAAGAGACTTCATTGGGACATTGGGAAGAAGCCTATCTATAGCCTTCCTAGTCCCCCTAACATTTCTTATGCCCTTGATGCTTCCCCATCCTTGGATAGAAGTAGGGGGAGGAAATCACCTCCCCCATCAAAGGTACTCCCAAAGGTGGGGGAAGAAAGGGAAGCATAGCCATGGAAAGAGCAAAAGCAAGGTTTAGTTGGATAGGAATGAGTTGTCGATGAAGGAGATGATGGACAATCACATTGGCATCTACCAAAAAATTGACACTTTGGCATAATTCTCCACAAAAGTTATGTGTTCTATTTTCACTACCATTTTTTCATGTAGGTGAATAAGGATGAGAAAGACTTGGGAAATGAGAGCAAGACTACCTACCCCATCTATGACTTTCTAGCAAAGGAGTGGTTGAAGATGGTTCTGGACAAAGGTATCCTAGAAGAGGGGGTGGTCATGAATAGGGAAGAACCCGGGGAGAAGAATGATGAGGCACCTAAAAGGAATGAGGGCAGCTAGCTCTGGTTATTTTTTTTCTTTTTGTTGTTATGTTGTTAATCACTCTAAACTTGATGACCTATGGGGTTTTACTATTTATGTATATGTCAAAGCAGATAGTAGTAATATGTTTCTTTGTTATTGGAATTTTTTTCCATTTTATTTATTGGCTAGTAAAAAGACTAATAATATTGATAGTTCTATTCTAGAACTTATTTGTTAGTTGAATTATAAAAAATATATCGGTTAGATGATTGGGAGGGAACCTCTAGTTGATCCTTTAGACTTTTTGTACTCTAGCATCAGTCCTCCATCCTTTTGGCTACTCTCTAATGCTTCATAAAAACTATTAAATAAGAATTATGAAAAAGTATTGGTGATTTAATTATGCTTTTTTATCTGATGAATGTATGAGTATTCTATCAAAAGAAAGAAATCAAAATGTATGTTACAACTAAATGTGTTATTTAGATATGTCTAAATATATCTAAAAATATAATTAATGAAATATACATGTACCCATATTAGAAATGTTCTTTCCAAATAAGAATAAAGATAAAAATATATAAATGCATAGTAATCTTTTAAGAAAAATATCAAGGAAAACATCATCATTATTATTTTTTAAAATATAATAATTGGTAACTTCAAATAATCCTATCATAAATAAGATCTCTACAGAGCTTTAGTCTTGCTTTTTGTGAGAAAGGATAGAATGCTAAGATTTGAAGCTTAAAAATATTTTAAATTAACAATAGAACGTATGTTGATACATTTGAAATATCTAGTAAATATAATTAATATACTTCAAAAGTATTAAAAATAATTTTATTTCAATTTGAATATGTAAATGTTTTTGGATAGTTAATGGGACAAAGTCTAGATTATTTATTTTTTATCTATTAAAATTAATTATTACTATAATTTACATTCAAGTGGACTGAAACCGAAGACCTCCCATATGAGACACTCATAATTTACCATTACATTGTAGGATCTTTGTCTATCTTTATGTAATTTATTATTAAAAATCATTGAAAAAATATATAAATCTTAAAATAACCATTTAAATAAAAAACAAAGGTAAAAGATATTTTTTAAGTTTCATAATAATGATAACTATTGCAAGATAAAATTTGTAGAAAATTTGAAATTAGAAAGAGAAAAGACTACAAATATTAAAATTTACTATATGAAAAACCTACAAGAATAACTAACTTAAAATCCAAAAAAATAAACTATGCATAAAAGCTGAAAAGGATAATATTTTAGCTTATCCAACTTCATCTGCACATTCATAACTACATGTCACAAAGTTTAATGAAAAATGAAACCTACCATTTAGTGCTTTTAATAAACTACGATTGGTCATCCTACTCACTAAGTGGGTCAATTCCATTTGAATTTATGAAAATTGCATAGAACACAAACAATATAATCATTAAAATTATACCATAAATTCTGGGTCTAAAATAAAATAGCTTGAATTTAACATCACAAGTTCACTATAATTTTATATAATTTGTAAGACTATTGAAATATATCATAATTAGAAAAGTAAGCAAGGAAAACACAAATATGTAATATAAATGTGCTAAGTAGGTTTTTAATGCTTTTACTTGAGTAATGGTGGATCGAAGAACATATCATATTATATTTTAATGCAAAGCTAGGAATAACAATGTACCACTAAATTGGAGATAGAACCCAAGGAAATCATTGTTAATGAAGCTCAAATTGTTTGCCCAATATGTATTTATACATCTAAGCAAGTTTGTAGAATAAGATTCTCTTGATTGTCTAATAATTTGCTTTATAGCCAAAAAAATTTGAACAATAGCCTCTTGTACATGGAAGGCAAAAATTCCTATTTTATCTACAAGGAAACTAAATGAAAACATTTAGTTATGGCACAATTTTCGATGGTGTGATTCTAAAGAAGTAATGTGTTTAAAATTTGGACAAATGGGTGGATATTGTATATTACAGAAGAAATCTTGCTCAATATTTATAAGTTTTCTTGTGAGTCAAAAGAATAACTCTAAAATTTCAAATGAATCCTTTATAACTCTCATTTATTTTCCCATCACATAGAAAACAATTTACGATTATAACATTTACATAAGCATGAGTTAAGAACTTTTACTAAAGAAGACCATTTTGTGCCTAGTTGCTTAGGCATAACATGTTCCTAATTTTAAAATAGATCAAGTTGAAATGGAAAATTTGAGGATAATTTTTTTTTGTAAAATTTATAAAATTTACTGAGTCCAAATTGATGTGAAATATTTTACGTAATAGAAATGTTTATAAAATCTAAAATCTATGTAATGTATTTAGATAACTCTGTGTTTGAAAATGTACATTAATAGGGTTATTAGCAATCAATATCAGAATTTTGGTTATCTTAAATATCACACAATAAGATTTGTTCCATTATAAAAGTGTAAATAGTCAAAGTTGACTTATTTATTTCAAGATTAAATTTCTTCTTAGTGTGTGATGTTTAATGGTGACCTTTGGAATTGCCTATCCACTATATTGCATCTAATCAGAACAAAAATGGTAAGGGAATTGTGTGTGTATTACAAAATTTTACAATATACACAATTTTTTCTGATATCATATATTTCTATGTCTTATTATGTGATTACTACAAGCTCATAACAAAAGACTTAATTTAAGAACATTTCATCAATTTGCATTGAAAAGTAAAGGTAGGTGAGACACTAAACGTATGAAAGAGTCTTGAAAACATTTCTTTGATTCAAAAAATACAATGTCTAATAGTTCATAAATTCCAAATCCCATCATTATTCTTTCATTAGTGAAGGAAATTTGCATAAAAGAATTTAGTTCTTGTTAGAAGTCACACATTCCATGAAACAAAATAGAATATATGAAAATCAGTTTTAAAAGAACTAATATGTGAAAAATCAAGATCAAAATACATATACAATATCATAATTATATGCTTCAAGAGAAAATATGGTTTTCCATATAATCAATATGAACTTAGTTAACACATAAAACATAAAGTAGTAAATGAGTAAGGTGATTCTTGTCATTCCCTCATATGCAAGAGAAGTTGTTGCAAATTTGATGAAGTCCTTGGGGTTCCCCATGCATGTTGCCACATGTATGGAAAAAGAAAGGAAATGTGTTAGTCATAAGAAATGGTTTATCTCAAGAAAACATAATCCACATTCAAATGCCATCTCTCATGCAAGATCAATTAGTAAATATCAGTCATATGCAAGAAGGAAGAAAAGAGCATATGAAATCAGAACATATTATTTTGTAATGTGTTTCTATCATGTATAGAAATAGGCTGGAAAGAAAGCAATTGAAGGGACACATCCTAAGTTATGTAGAGGAAAATATTATGGGAAGAGTACTTACAGGGCATAGAGAAGTTACATGTATGGGACCTTTCAATCGAATAAAATTGGAAGATTCAAGATCTATAGGGAGGCCATTGATGAGACATGTACCAATTGTGGGCATGAGACCTTCAGGCAGAGTATTTACCTAATTAAAGACAAGGGCCCTTAAAGCAACATGTTCATAATAAACATGAAACCTTCAAGTCTCATGACATATCTATTTCAAGAATAAATTTTGGTTGTTAAAAGGTCAATAATATCTTGATTTAGAAACCTACTTGCATGTTCTAAGTTGTTGTTTTAAAAAGATATTGATCTTATTTCAATAAAAATGGATCAAGGAAACTATCAATTAAGATATAAATATTTAAAATAAGCTATGAATTTGAGAAAATAAGGGAAAATCCATTCATGGATAAATTTGACTTCAATGGGAGTGCAGTAGCTTAGTCTACATAAGAAAGTGGTTAGCAAAATGGATAGCTGGCAAATATTCAAACTTTGTAGCTAAGAAACAAGGTATATGTAATTCATGGAAGAAGATAGTACAAGAAGAGATTTATATTATCAAAAATTTGAATTGATGGTCGGTTGCCGCTAGAGCTAAATGCCCACCTAATCAGTAGGCAACATTCAACTTGATAGGTGTGTTTGAAATCCAAAAAGAAAGGGAAAACATTTTCAAGCCAGACAAAAGGAATGAAGTTTATTCATTTGTTTTAGATAGAGGAAGAGAGTAGATAGAAATAAGATCAATAGATCAGAGCATAGTTCAAAAGATACAATAAATATTCAATTTCAATTTTTGTAGCACCATGTGTTGAATCTCTCTCTCATTTTGTAAGTCCATTTTGTTTTGACTTGAGTAGTAGTGATTCCTCTAGGAATTATTATATGCAGCCCATAGTGCTATAATTTTATGATTATTTATTATTAGTTGAAGTATTTTGTACTTTCTAGTTGAAGCCAAATGCTCTCATATTTTGTAATAATTTAACCTAGTTGAATAGAGAGCAAGCAAGAAGGCATACTAATCGATCAAGTTGTGTTGGCTCATTGCTGTGTCCTTTCTATTCATTATCGCATAGTGCTTAGTATTTGAGAAGTTTATATTTTCAAGTTTTTTTGTTATCTTCTCTATGTTTTAATGGTGGAAAATTTTAGGGAATTTTTTTGTTAACTCACTTAGTCCACATGTTAACCGAGTTGATCCTCTACTTACTTGAGCTACTCATTATTCTCTTTAGGAATATATATCTTCTCTTGTTGACTGAGCTCACTTAGCATCCTTCACACTAAGATCTCTTGACATCCCCTTCTACCAATATCCCTTTTTCATTGAGCTCACTTGGCTCCTTAGTGTATTGAGTTCACTCAGTACACTGCATGTTACTCAACTCCTTCTATTGCCAAGAAAAATTCTCACTCAGTATCAACTGCTACCAAGCAAATTTTCAAGTTGTTAGGTTGTGTTTTCTCATGTGGTATTAGAGCTTTGAGGACTCACATCCACTGTGAGTTAGGGCATTTATTTTTTCTAGACATTTCACATGGTAGAATATGTAGGAAAGATGTGGTAGCTACCACCGTCCTTTAATGGACAAAATTATGATACATGGGTGAAGAAGATGAAAACCATAATGACAACTAATAATTTGTGGGAGTTTTTCATCAATGGGTTCAATGATGTTACCATCCTAGAACTATATATTGTCTTCAAAAACCCATAGATGACTTATTTGAGGAATTCAAGGAGAAAGGATACAAACACATTATGTCTAATTAAGGCAGCAATGGCATAGACTATCTTTCTAAAGATTGCAACAACAAATTACTCAAAAGAAGCAAGGGATATCCTTGAGAAAAATTTCAAGGGGACTAATAAGGTCAGAGTGGTAAAGCTATATATGATTAGAAGGGAATTTGAGAACCTTCAGATGATAGAAAATGAACCTATTGTAGAGTTCAGATCACAAATCTCCACTTTGATAAAACAACTCAAATCAAATGGAGAAGCATGAAAAGAGAAAAGGACTGTGGAAAAGATATTGGGGATTTTACCTTAGAAATGTGACAATCTTGTGATGACCATTGAGGAAGGAAAGGACCTCGCCACATTGACGATAGATTAGTTGATGGAAACTCTTGAAACCCATGAGCACCATATAAATAGATCAGCAACAACTTTCTAAGAGAAATATTTCAAGCCTCAAGAGAATTCAAATTTCAAGGGGAGAGGAAGAAATGGCTTTGGTAGAGGATTAATAAGTAGAGATCATGGAATGAATGGTCAAAGGAATGCTACAGTAGAAACCTCAAGATGAGCTACCAACCAAGAGGAAGCAAGCACCTCTCAAAAAAGCTCTAGAGGAGGTAAGAATAATTACAACTCTAATAAGTACAATGTAGAATGATAGACTACTATCATAAATATGGGCATTATTCTAGTGAATGTTGGAAGAATCTAGGTGATCACTCAAACAAGAGTGTAAATGTCACTGATGTGAACATGGGAAATGCAAACAATCCCATAGCCTTCATCATGTGTAACATTGGTGAAGAAGGCAGCCTTGAGGTATAGTACCTAGATAGGATTTACAACAACCACATGAATGTTAATGAAAGGATTTTTTCTTTCATTGATAGGACTTTCAAGTCTTAAATAAAGATGGAAAATAATGGAATGATTCTCATAGTGGGAAAATGATTTATCATGGTTTGCACCAAGCAAGGTGAGAAGAAGGAGATACATAATGTATATTTTGCCCATGGTATGAATCACAATTTTGTGAGTGTTAGACAACTCAATCAAAATGATTATAAGGTGCTGATGCAAAATGACAAGTGTGTCATTCATGAAAATTGAAGGGAATAATAGATTACTTGTAGCTATTGAAATGATAAAGAATCAAATGTTCCCCTTGAGGATAGAGACATGTTTCTCTTCTCAAGTTTATACTACACCTCCTAAGCATGCATGTACATTAGTACATCAACAATCATCTCTTAGAACCATGATTGAAGACCTCTCTAAGCTATGGAATCTCAAGTATGGACATCTTGGCTTTACAAGTTTAATTTTCTTATCCAAGAAATGAATGGTAGATGCCTTACCTAGCATTGTAAATTCATGTGACAACTATGAGGCTTGTATTTTAGGTAAGCAACATAGGCTTCCCTTTAATTATGGTAATTCTAGAAGGGCAAGGGCACCATTAGAATTGGTACATTTTGATTTATTTGGCTCTATGTAAACTGCTTCTATTGGGAGGAGTACTTAATTCATGACATTCATAGATGATTTTAGTAGTAGGACTTGGGTGTGCATTTTGAAGAAAAAATCTAAAGCATTTGATAAATTTTTTGAATTTAAATCCCTGGCTGAAATGTAATATGGACACTATGAAAAAGTCCTTAGGTCAAATAGAGGATGGGAGTATACCTCTAATTTGTTTATAAATTTTTGTAGGAAGAATGGTATAAGAAGGAGCTCACGGCCAATTATACTCCGCAAAAAAATGGAGTGGCTAAGAGGAACAACACAACCATTGTTGAAATGATAAGAAGCATGATAAATGAAAAAGGGCTCCCAAATATTGGGGAGAGGCTGTATCAATAGTAGCATATTTGATTAATAAGTGTCCTACAAAGTTAGTTTGTGACAAAATTCCTCATGAGGCATGGTTAAGGAGTAGATGGATAGTTGAGTAGTTAAGAATGTTTGGATATGTAGCATATGTACATGTTCCCAAGGAACAAAGGAAAAAGATAAATGATAGAGGTGTGAAGTGTATGTTCATGAATTATAACTCAAAATCGAAGGCTTATAGGTTGTATGATATAATCACCAAGAAGATCATCATTACAAGAGATATTGAGTTTCTTAAAAATTAGTCATGGGATGGCTCAATAGATGAATCTTTAAGTACTTCAAGTAAAATGTCAAGTATTGATGAAGAAGAAGACATTGGTGATTAGCAAGATGATGGAGTAGAAAACATAGATAATTGTATACAAAAGAAAAAGGACAAGCAACCCCTTACATCCCAAGTGACAACTCCAAGTAGTTCAAGACAACCTTGAGCTAGTATGAATAATAGTAGAAACAAAATTACTAAAAATTTAGATCCCACTCTCACCTCCTTATTTTGAAGAAAGACTAAAAGTCTAAGAGAGATATACCAAAAAGAAAGGTATGATGAGAGTGTAAATTTTGCATTATTTTCTCATAGTGATCCAATATACTTTGAAGAAGCTATTAAGGAAGAGAAATGGTGTAATGCCATGGATGAGGAAATAGATGCTATTGAAAGAAATAAGACATGGGAGTTAACTACTTTTCCTCCCAAGAAATAAGAAATTGGAGTGAAATGAGTTTACAAGACCAGGTGCAATGCTGAGGGAAAAATAGATAGACATAAGATATGTTTAGTGTTCAAGGGGTACAAGGAGTAGTATGAAAAAGATTATGATGAGACATATGCCCTTGTGGAAAGAATGAAAACCATGTGTGTTGTCATAGAAATTGCAGCCCATCATAGATGGAAGGTATATCAAATGGATGTGAAGGACCTACCTTCTTGAATGGTGTATTGAAAGAAGAGGTTATGTGGAGAAGCCACTTGGTTATGAAGTTTTGGGTGAAGAACACAAGCTATATAGATTGAATAGAGCTCTTTATGGGATCAAGAAACCTCCATGGGCATGCTACAACAACATTAACTAATACTTGATGAGCAATAGCTTTAGAAAAAGAGATGTTGAGCCGACACTCTACATCAAGGTAGCAAATGGTAAAGTATTGATTATTGTCTTATATGTAGATGATTTAACCTTCACTTGAACTAATAATTTCCTAATTAGTGAGCTTAAAGAGTCATGAAGAATGAATTTATAATGATATACTTAGGTCTTTTGAAGTACTTTATAGGCATAGGAGTAAAAAAAAATGCATGATGACATCTTCATCTCTCAAGAGAAGTATGCAAATTGGATATTATAGAGATTCAAAATGTAGAAAAATAAGGTAGCCCCTATAGCAATAGTAGTAGGTCCAAAATTGAGCATGGACAATTGTAGCAAAAGTGTGAATCCAACATTATACAAGAGTATGGTTGGAAGATTAATTTATTTGATAGCAAATCGACTTGACATGATGCATGCAGTAAGTCTGATATCTAGATTTATGGAGCCACCAAAGGATTCCCATTGGCGAGTCAAAAGAGGATCCTAAGGTATGTAAATGGTACCAAGGGATTTGGGATTTTGTATACTACAAATAATGATTTTAAGTTAGT
This sequence comes from Cupressus sempervirens, assembly GCA_028749045.1. Classification (NCBI taxonomy): domain Eukaryota; kingdom Viridiplantae; phylum Streptophyta; class Pinopsida; order Cupressales; family Cupressaceae; genus Cupressus; species Cupressus sempervirens. The sequence continues at coordinate 866,775,993 of CM053789.1, forward strand.
TGATTACAATGATGGTGATTGGGCTAGAAGTTCAGATGATAGGAAGAGAATTTTGAATACATATTCCATATGGGATTAGGTGTTATTTCATAGCCATCCAAGAAGCAACCTATTATTGATCAATCTACAATAGAGGTTGACTACATAGCAGTGAATGTAGTCGCATGTCAAGCTATTTGGTTAAGGAAAATATTGATAGATATGAATGAAAGACAAGAGAATAGAACCACAATATTTTACGATAATATTTCCTCAATTGTATTGTCTAAGAATCTGGTCTCTAATGGGAGAAGAAATCAAATAGAAATCAGATATCACTTCATCAAAGAGTTGACAGAGAATGGAGATATCAAAATAGAATTTCATAAGCTTGAGCAATAGCTAGCAAATATTTTCACTAAGCTTCTGGGCATAGAAATTTTCATGCACCTAAGGAGTCTTAATGTAGTTAATCTCAATCAAGAGAGATATTTTCTTTGTTTGCCTCAAGACAAAGAGGGAGTGTTAGAAATTTGAACTGAGGGTTAGTTGCCCCTAGAGTCAAATGCTTACCTACCCACTTGACAACATTCATCTAGATAGGTGATTTTGAAATAAAAAGAGAGAGGAAACATGTATAGATGCTAGAGGAAAAAGGAATTAAGTTCATTCATTTGATTAAGAGAAAAGAAGAGAGCAAAAAGAAGGAAGATCAGTAGACCAGAGAAAAATTTAGAGGACAAAAGGAAGGCTCAATTTCAATGTTTATAACATGTGTTGAATCTGTCTATCATTCTATAAGTTCACTTTGGTTTGTCCTGACTAGTAGTGATTTCTCCAGGCATTATTGTATGTAAACTTTAGTGATGTAATTTTAAGATTAGTTTTTTATCAATTGGAGTATTTTGCATTTTCAAGTTGAAGTTGAATGCTCCATAATTTTGTAATAGTTTAACCTGTTAAATAGAAAGAAAAAAAGCATGCATACTAATTGATCCAATCAAGTTGGATCATTGTTGTGTCCTTTCTATTTGTTACAGTATGGTGCTTAGTATTTGAGAAGTTCATATTTACAAGTTTCATTGTTACCTTCTTCTTGCGTTAATGGTGGAAAAGTTTAAACATGGATTCTATTGTTAACTCACAAGGTTCACTTGTTAATTGAGTTCATCCTTTATTCACTTGGGCTCCTCTATGTTCTCTTTAGAGATCGATCTCTTCTCTTGTTGACCAAGCTCACTCAGTATACTTTTTGCCATGCTCAGTTAGAATCCTCTTTTGCCAAGATCCCTTTACTATCGAGCTCACTCAGCTCCTTAGCGTGCTAATTTCAGTTGGCACCCTACCTATTGATGGAGCCTAAAATTTTATCTCCATTATTGACCATGATAATTGAAACATGATTTTTGGAAGTCATAGAAATAGTCCCTTTAAAAAGTTGTACTTCATTACTTGTTTCAAATCAATTCTACCTTTAAGAAAGACGTGCAAACACAATCATAGATTGAAAATGTTAAGGATTTAAATTTGAAGGTTTCCCGAGCATGGACGTTCAAAGATGTAAAAAATAAGGGATTTGAGAGGAAACCTTTGTGGACCTACAAGGAGTGATAGTTTTTGGATGTGTGTAATTGTTTATACAATTTGTTATAATCAAAGAAATTAAATCTACACACAATATGGTAGTGTTTTCTAAGTCAAGTGTTGAGTTTCAATGACAAATAAAAACAAAAGTATAAAAGGCAAGTTAGTGGTGTATTAAAAATAAATAGTTTTTTTCATCAAAGACTCCATGGTACCTTCACATATATATGTAGTACCAGCTGTGTCTAGAAATAATCAAATTCTTATGAGGAACAATGTTCTCAGCAAAAGTAAAACACAACATACTATATTTCAAAAAAAGTGAAACAATACCATCAGTTCTTCAAAAAAATTCTAGAACGATACCAAACCTCACTATGGATATGAAAACTATTAAAAGGAACAATTGATTCTATAAACTAGATAAAACAATATAAATATATGCCAATTGTTCAAAGTTTCTCACATAAAACTGTCCATTTGTTTTAACAAATCAAAATCAAATATTTGAAGAATAGATGTTAGTGCTTATAGGGAGACTTGGTCAAGAAGGTGTTAATAAAGAATTTGAATGTCAATCTTATTATAGTCCAACTTATAACATTCAGAGGAAGTCCAACACAGAAAAATGATAAGATGTACACACAACTTAAAATTTGAAAGATGGAGTCTATTGAAGCTGTTGTTTGCAGTAATCATGTGTGCAAAAAAACCTAACAAAAGAAAGGGCATGGATATTAGGAAAGTAATGATGAATGTCCAATGGTAACCTTGTGATGAATTGACATGAAATTGATGAAAGAAAGCTATAATTATCAATTATACTTTGATGGATTTGGCATAAAGGGGCAAAGAAAGTAGAAGATTTTCTAGATAGACAAACTATTCGTGTGGCATGATTCATGTTGAAGTGTGTATATAGGGATTCCCATTTGTATGACAATGTTTACTGATGAGAAAATTTATGGAGTTATGCTCTCATGCCATGAGATATTTATTTATTGAAAGAGCCCTAATAAAACAATGCACAAATGCCTCATAATGAAAAACCCTTGGTTCAGATTATTTCTCAAACTATGATCACCCTTAGGAAGTTCACAATAAATATGAAGCCTATGGTAATGAGTTTTTATTTTATTAAATAAGCTTGCAATAGAGTTTGAGTTCGTGATTATTCAAACATAGTGATCAATCAATTCATGGTATGTGTATGTCTTGGATGCCACGTGAGTTGAAAATAAACAAGGGCTTTCAAAAGTTCAATATGTGCTGGTAAAATCAAATTAAAATTAAAAGGTTGAATAGTTGCGATTAGTACCATGATATAATAATAATAACATCTATTGTTAGCAACGGATTTATTATTGTGGATTATGAAGATGTATGTCAATCCAAAACAAAAATACATATCTTCTTACCTTTCAAGATATAAAAGGAGAAGATATTGGGAAATAAGAGGAAGACACATTTGAACATTTATATTCTAAAAAGTGTATTTTATATTACTTGTATGGAGGGATAAGGAGTTTAATATGACTTTGTAATGTAAATTTAATTATTTTATTTTAATAATAAAATAAAAATTCACTTGTTTATTTCTAAATGGCATGAAGAATTAAACTATAGATGAATCATCCTTTGTAGTTGATTTTTGAAATTATGTATGCAATTTAAATATCAGATAAGTGGACATGGTCATTTAGTATTTTAAATTTGATCATTTTAGATAATCTAAAATAACAATTTGTTTCCATATTTGTGTCTAGTTTCTTTCCCTACCAGAGGATTTAAAGTTCAATCTGGATTAATTTAAGATTGGATAATATTTGGTCTATCATATCTTGATTATTAAATTATTGGTAGGTCAAGTGCATAATAACTTTATAAAGTTGTATGTGAAAATTCACTAAAGTTGACTTTATTGCCTAGATGAATAGAGGCACTAGTCCTTCTATTATTAAAGTCAAAAAATCTATATCTTCTTTCCAACAAGCATGAAATTCATTGTTGACAAACCCTATACAAAATATTAATTTATTTCAAGTACTTAGTATTTAGTTTTAGTTTCATCAAGTTCAAGGACCTTTCCAGCTAGAGAACTCCAAAGCTTTAATTCACTAGTGATTAAGTTCAAGGAGAAGGTCTACCCACCTAGGTGTAGTGGAGTCTAAAGTTAGGGAGAATTAAGGTGATTCTTGTTTGTTGGCCATAACTGATTATGGAATCCTATTAGACAAGTGGTAGGGTCTTGGATTTCTAATGTGTTATTTTGGGAACCAATATATTGGTGACTCTACTGGGGAATTGTCCATTAGATATTTTGGAAGTTTACATAATTTGATTTACAAGAGATCTTGTGAATGTTGGAAATCTGATTGAAAAGATCATTGCAAGAAGAAATTGATTGAAAGAGGGAGATTTTTGTTAAAAGAATGTTTTCAATCATTTTTTTGTCATTGATGTCAAACCTACTATTTGTAGGAATGACAATTTCTTATAAGATCCAAGTATTATCACTTAGTTAATTAATGCAGAGGATTTGATCAATAGGATGTAACAAAAGTACCTAAAGGAAAGGTTGAGTTATGGTTTTGTAATGAAGTCCAAGGATCAATTAAGACAATGGTTAAATGATGTATTGATAACATACTTTAAGATATAGAGGTTGGTCACACTTAGAAACTTTGGAGGAATAAGTTGGAACAAGGTTAACTGCAAAGCTTAAACTAAGTTCATTAGTGAGTGTTGAGCAATCTAGTTTAACCTGAGAAAATTTCTAGTTAAAGTTGAGCAAATGGAAAATCTAGTGTGTGCCAAGTGATACAAAAGGATTTGAGTGTGTTTAGGTTCCAAGAAAAGTAACGAGTGCTAAGCATTAGAAAATTTTAGTGGATGTCAAGTAAATCTATAGTACATGCCAAACATCAGTAAAACGTGGTTGATGTTGAGTAACACAGTATGTGCTAAGCGCTAGAATTTCAATATTGCTGAGTTGCTACATTATTGAAAAGTAAAAGATTAACTAGATCTGAGCCAACAAAGTTGTTACCTTGAATTTTGTGAACTAGTTGGACAATAAGGATGATGAGCTAGTGGCACAAAATTCTATGCAAACCATTTTTGAGAAAATTCAAGAGGATTCTTCATGATGTCTCTAGAAGGAACAAAAATTGAGTTAGATTAAATGAATCATACCTAATCCCTTGAAATATAAATTAAAGGAGGGAAGAATTGAGTGGGAAAATAAATTCTAAGACTTCTATTTAAGGAGTCACGGGACAAGAAGCAAGAGCTGCTGGAGTGCCAAATTGTGAAGTGATAGAAGGGTGTCAAGGAGAAGGCATCTAAGAGAAGGAAGAATAAAGTATAGAGATTTTGCTTCGATAAGTGGTTAGAAATAGAGGATTACACTGGTACATTAAGCATGAAGACTTAAGGAGACAAAGCTTGAAAGGAGGTGAAGTTATCAGAACTACAGAGATTAAAAGCCAGGATAATTGTGAAGAGCTGAAGAGTGATCTAAAATTTGCAAGTTAAGTTGTATGTTGTACTTAGGTTGGTTGAATAGTCATTTGTAAATCCTTTAATGGGCTGGCATTCCAAGTGAATGTTCTAAAGTCCTCTAACCAGGCCCACTTCTAACATAGTGGTTAAATCTTTTAACCATGTCACACTTAACAGTGTGTTGTAGCCTTTAACAAGGCAGGCCTTTTGTAGAGAATCACTTTAGAATAGTGAGAATTGAGTAGCATGTTACTGGTGTCTTTTCCCAAATTGGTTTCCACGTAAATCACTATGTTATGTGTTGATTTTTTCATGTATTATGTTTGCATGGTGATTTATAGTAACTTGCTGAATAGGATAGTTAAAAGCTTGGATGAATAAATAGTTAAATGGGCACACCTTACTTGATGAGAAGTTTGAATTGGACATTTGGACCTTGAAGAAATGATTCACAGCCCCCCACCCCCTCTCATTTATTCTAAAAAATTTCTAACAGTGAACATTTACTCACCCCATTTGAGTCTACCAATAGATTGGTGACTCTACTTGGGAGAGCTGCTCACAATAGATTATTGTGAAATTACCTAGAGTTTTAAATTTTGTAGATAAAAATTAGAAGGTAGTTATATCAATATTTTTAGAAGCATACTATTCTAGAAGTAAGAACCCAGTAGATCAATACATTCCCCCAAAGAGGTGGTGACTCAATTTGATAGAATTTTTAGTTGGTAGCTCTGGTGAGGGAGAAGACTCAGAAGGAAATTATTTGGTCATGTACTATGATTAGGATGAGGATCTGTGTTACACTATGGAGGAGGTAGACATAAACTCACTTGATGCCTTTTTCAATCTAGAAAGATATGGAGATGAGACATTGACACATTTGTTCATAAGTATATTCAATATTTTTCAAGAGGTACCTTTAGACATTATGACTCTACACAAGGAACTCATAGGAAAATTTCATGAATTGGGAATTTTGCTAGATGATTTTGATTTGAAGCTTCTCTTTCAAATATTGGATGAAAGTTAAAGTTATTCATCTCCTTTGAATGCATTTTGGAACTTAGAAAAGCAAGAAGATGAATCTAAAACATAATTCTTTATAAGGATATTTAATGCTTATCAAGAAATACCTTCAGAATACAGATCTCCATCATTTCATCTTCTCTAGAAGATGTGGGAATTAGGCCTCTTATATGATCATTAGTTTCCTACCTCTCTCAAACTTATGGATAATGAACTAGTTGCAAAGGAGAATAAAATCAAGACTAAAGTAACATATGAGTCTAATGATATTTCAAGATTAAATTGAGAAGAATTTTTTGGACAGTCTGAGGAGGAATCCAATTATGATCATACTTATATGCTTTCAAATGGTAGTGAATATGACAATGAGGAAAAGGATTCTGTAAGTGTGGAAGCAATTTTAGCCTTGTTAGATCTGGAATATTAGAAACATATTGAAAGAAATGGTCCAAATTTTTTCCTCAATAACCATAGTGAGCAAGCTAATGGATTAGTGAATTCTCAAGAGGTATTCAATGAAGGAGATAATAATTCTTAAGATACATATAGTGAAGATGATATAGAATTGCATACAACATATGAACATGAAGAAGTCTTAGGATATTGTTGATGAAGATGTTCATCTTACTAGTCAAGAAGATGATGATTTGTAGAAGGATGAATTTAGGAGACTATTTGATGAAACATTTGTTAATCTAAATGAAATCTCTCATGATAGTATACCTTAATTTTCCATATTCTTGAACCCATTGTTCCAAGAAGAAGTAATAGAAGATAGGTCTAGATATTTTATGTTCTTGAATCCTTTATTTGAGAAAGATCTTCCATGCAACCAAATCCATCAGCATCATGATGAGAATAAAAAACCTGATGATAATTTTTAGGATAATGAAACTCAAGATATGAATGAGGGAGTGTGTTCAAAAGATGAGCCTATAAGAATTTTCCTTAGGGAAAAATCACCCAAGACAAAGAAACATAATAACTAGCACAAAATAAACCAACATAGTATGATCACAATAACAATATGATATTCCATTGAATTGTATAGTACACTAGAGGTGCCTATATATAAAGGCCTCTAAGAGGTATCTAGAATGTCTAGGAGTTAGCTATATGATAAGACTCACAATTAAGCACATGTCCACCAGGAGTGGGTTATCCTCCATTAAGCATAAGAGTTAGTGTGATAATGAAAGGGTAACCCTATAAAGCCATGCTACGTAAAATTATGTTGTAGACACCATGTGCTTAATTAAGAGTGTAAATAATTGTGTTGTCAACATGAAAACTTAGTTGATTATGTAAACACCATTGTTGTAGACACCATGTACTAAATTAGAGTTGCTTACTCCTATGTTGTCAACAAGACAACTGTTATGAGTATGCAAAATCCTAGGTGTCTAACCTAATAAATAATAAAATAATATATTTATCCTAAGTAAACTTAAGTAAAGTGTAAATAATAATTATTTACACTAACACCCCCCCTTAACTACAACTTAGGTGAATGCACTTAAGCTCACAAAAATGATGATGAAATGCATAATGGGTCCTAGCTACTAGGCCATGTTAGGTACCCAAGTAAAAATGCAATACTAAAATGAAATGAAATATCTCTACAAATGGAGAAATAGGGAAAACCTCGTGGGAAAAAATGTCCCCCAGAAAGAGAGATATATACAATATAGAAGAGAAGGATCATGTGACCTCCATGATGAAAAATCCCTCACCCCCAAGAGATATTGCAAATGAAGATACTTGAACTTTGTGAAGGGCTTGGTGAAGATTTCAATTACATACTACTTAGTAGGACAATACAATAATGCAATGACTTGCTCATGAATTTGGTATCTTATGTAGTGCATAAGAACCTCAATAAATTTGGTGTGATGATGTTGCACTGGATGTTTCGGGATCTCAATACCACTCTATTTATCAAAATGGATGACTGTGGGTTTAGGTAGATCAAAACCAAACTCCTTCAAAATCTACTACAACCAAATAGCCTCTATCACTAAAGTCATAGCTCCTCAATACTTAGCCTCAGTCGATGAGAGAGCAATGGTGTTTCTTCTTTTTACTCTACCAACAAATAGGGTTAGAACCAAGATGAAACATATATCTTGAAGTAGACTTGTGAGAATCAAGGTCCCCTACATAGTTAGAGTATGTATATCCCACTAACTAAAGTTTAACACTATCTACATAGTGTATCCCATGTGTATGTGCACCCTGAACATAGTGAAAGAATTATTTGGCTACTTTCCAATGAAGTTCATGTGGCTCTTTCATGAAGCAAGAAACCATGCCAACTACAAATGAGATGTTAGGGCAAGTATGTGTCAAGTATATAAGGCTTCCATCCAACTATCGATACAAAGTCACATAAATAACCGGAGTGGAACACTATTTTTTGAACTTAACACTTGGAAGAAAGGGAGTGGGTGTAGCCTTGTAGTCACTCATGCAAAATAGAGCAAGAAGATCAAGAGCATACTTGGGTTTTGATAAGGTAATCCTTGATGAAGACTGATGTATCTCGATACCAAGGAAATAGTGTAGTAGACACAAGTTTGTCATTAAAAACTTGTCCTACAAAGTAGCCTTGACACTATCGGTAATGGATGTTGTGATATGTATAATGAATCAAGTCATCAACATAAAGCACAAGAAGAAAATGTGAATAATAATCCCTCTAAAGAATATAGACATTTGGATTAGAATGACATCTAGTGAATCCTTTGGAGAGAAGGAAAGAATCCATATTGGCATACCAAGCTCTGAAAGCTTGTTTAAGTATATAGATAGACTTATTTAATTTGTAAACCAAGGTAGCATCCTATATGAATCCCTAGGTCTGCTCCATATATATCTCCTCATGAAGATCCACATTCAAAAATGTGCTTTTCACATCCATTTGATGAACAACCCATCACTAAGCTACTGCTATAGCTAGTGTCAAATGAATGGAATTCATCTTCACAACTAGTGCAAAGGTCTTAGTGTAATTAATGCCAAGTACATAGGAGAAACCTCTTGCAACAAGTCAAGCCTTATGTTTATCAACACTTCCATCTGCTACAAACTTGGTCTAATAGATCCACTTACATCGAACCAATGTTGTTCCCTTAGGAAGAGAGACTAAGTCCCATGTATCATTTCTCATAAGAGAGTTATATTCTTCCTCCATTTCTCTATCACATTCTAGAAAATTTTATGCTTCTTTAAATGATTTTGGATCTAAAGCAACTGAAATAGAAGCATGTGGGAGTGAATTGTGCTATGATCTTGTCCTCCTATTATCTGAAAGATTCCCTTCCAATGTTCCTATTGTATCCAATGTCTTCTTAGACCATCTAAGTATAGTGGAAGAAGATGTAGTAGGAGTAACCTCAACCTCTATAGATCAATGCCTTTGTGTTGGTTGGGAATGAACATCTTCCAAGTCACTAGTTTCACTATCACTTTCTTCAATGAAGGAGGAAGAAGAAAGAGTTGAAAAAGTAAAGATTGGACAACTTTCTTCAAAATGTAGATTCCTCTCTTAGAATATATCACATGTCTTTGGATCCATTAACTTATAGGCTTTGTGTTTATTTGTATATCCAACAAAGATACAAGGTTTTCTTTGAGCTTCTAATCACTTACATATATGTGGAGGAATTTCTGCCCATGCTAGACAACCAAAGACTCTAAAGTGCTTAACCATAGGTTTCCTACCAGTCTATGCTTCAAAAGGAGTTACACCATCCAAAGCTTTATGATGATTCCTATTCTAAATATAGTTAGCACAATTCATTGCTTTAGCCCAAAAGACTTGATCACATGACTTTTTTATTAGCATGCAAGTGGTCATCTCTTTGAGAGTTCTATTTTTCCTTTTAGAAACACCACTCTACTATGGTGTATATGGTAGTGAATAATGAAGGTAAATTCCCACTTTTCTATTAATCTTGTGTTCACATACTCCCCCCCATCATCTATTTGAGGAACTTTTATGGCTTTCCCTAATTTCCTTTCCACTTGAGCCTTGTAGCTAAGAAATTTTTCAAAAACTTCACTCTTATGAGCCATGAAGAAAACCCAAGTGAAACAAGAGTAGTCATCTATGAAGGTGAGTGCATAGAGAGACTTTCCAAATGATGGCACTAGAAATGGTTTTGACACATCACTATACACCAATTCAAGAACACATTATGCTCTCCAAGACTTCTCCTTCTCATTCATTTTTTGGATGTTTTCAAAATTGAGCAACTTGAACAAACACATTCTAAAAATTGTACGTGAGGTAGACCGTTAACCATTTTCTTGTTGCTAAGCTACTAAAGATATTTGTAGTTGAGATCTCCAAATCTCTCATCCCACAATTTTCTTTTTGCATTTGAATGTAATAACAAGGCTTGTGCATTTGATTTTGGCACAAAGGAGGAGAAGGTGTAAAGTCTTGAATCATGATTGGCTTCACCTATTGCAATCACTGAGCCATCCTTGATGCTTTTCACTATGACTAAATCTAGAAGAAATTCAAATTGATTTCCACCTCCATAGTGAGTCATTGGGTAGGCTAAAAGAAGGTTCGAGGTAAGATTAAGAGCATATAGAACATCCTTGAACATTACATTATACATCTCAACTTCACCTTTACCTTCAAATTCCACCTCAATATCATCACCTACAAAGATGTGTGGTACCTCTAAATGTTTTTTGGTAGAAAAATATTGATTTGACACACCCATATGATGTCTGGCATCTTAATCAATGATCCATTCTCCATAAATAACAATGTTTGTGAGTAAAGCATGCCCTTTTTCCTTAAAATCTGTTGGTGTTTGAAAATGCTGGAAGGTTTTCAATTATCCCAATGAGAACATGATGCATCTAGGGGCAGCTAACTCTCATTATGAACACATCATTTCAGACACTGGGCCAACTATAAGGTTAGACCCTTCTTCTACTTCAGGCTCTGCTAAACCTAGGCGGGTCGACCTCAAATTCAAATGATATCGTACCAGTGCAACACATATCCCTGAATCTATTAAGAAAATTGAAACCCCTTATATCTCCTAATGACTTAATGCAATAACAAAGATCTACAATAGCTGAATGAAAATCTATGGAATGCACAAGTTGAGTGAGGGTTTGACCATTCTAGCTCTTCAACATAAAATGTAAAGATGATTTGAATTTGATTTGATTTTATGTGGGTGGGGGAAAGTGGATGAAAACCAAGTATGAATCAACAACTTAATGACCCTATATCTGATCAGTGCCTAATCCATTGGGAAAACTTATGAATCTACCTCATGCATTTTTGATATCTGATACTGATTTATATATTCAAATATATGATCGATCCATTTACCTTGTAAATAGACATCAATGTTCAACTTAAATCTCATTCTTACCTAAGATTCTTCTCAATAAATCTACAACCCTATTGAATGTATGAAGGATTTACATAACTCTTTGAATTATCAGCAACAATGAAACAACATACAACCTTATAGGACTGCAACTATGACCTGGGCACTTGGTTCAAAGATCATAAAACATTAAAACTTACTGAGAATGGAGACAAGATTCAAACAGAAACTCACATTTGCTATTCTTTGTATTGATTTCCTTGAAACAATACACGAAAATGAAGGAAATTAACTCACAAGCTACCTAATAAACCAGACTATATAATAAAAAATGTTGTCATACACGCGAAAAATTGGTGAGAATGAGAAGCTGATGGGATGGGAAGGGGTTATCATAGCCAAAGAAAAGCTTCATGGTCTGGAACAAGCACATCCCAGATCTTCCATTTAGAATTCATCAATTCCAAGGCCAATTATGCCAAGTGTTTTCATTCCAGAGACTTTCCAAATTTGACAACCCTTACAATGAATGAAAGAAAGAATGATATAGGAAGAATGAATTCTTAGATCTGATCTTTTCTTGACAAGTGTCCTCTTGAAATTCAATCTTGTTCAATTGCAAAACCTCTTTCCTCTTTCTTCCCATCTAATCTGATTAGGTTTCATCATTGTTCTATTACTGATTTGCAAATATCCTTGTACAATGATGAAATTCTTTTGAATCACTAAAATATCTAATTTCTTCATGAAAATGCCAATGAAAATAAGTTTTGACTCAGTAAATCTGAACAAATTTTGACCCAAACTAAATTCTCACTGCCTTTTAACCATATTCAGGTCATCACCATGCTAGGAAACAATTCTAAACTTTCATACCTGAATATAGTTGCAATTTAGGTACCTGAGACAAATCCCCCTATAGCTTGAACACACTACTTCCTATGCAAAAATTGACTCTGGAATCAAAAATTTCATCTTCTCTTGATTTCGGTGATATATAATATTGCTTATCTGGCCTTCAGGAAACCCCCTGAATCTCATTTTGAAAAATGACTCCCCTATTAGAAACATCAGGTCTGCACATCCTTTAGATTTTAAATTTTTAAAAAATTTAAATGAATCTCTAAAGGTAAATCTTCAGATCAAAACCCCTTTTTGATTTAAAAGCTACACATCACCTAATTCGGAAAAATTAATTTAAAAAAAAAAACAATTTTAAAATCATTTTACTTTTCCCCTTCTGCCTCCATCTGGGTCAACAGGTTTTGACCTACAGCCACATGTCAAATCTTGATTGGTCAACCTCAGGTTCATCTACCATGTCACTATCTACTCTGGGCCCAGTGAGACGTGGTGAAATCCCACTTCCCCACATTTCTTAACCTATGCACACTTTGTTTTTACAGGAAAGTGCAATTTGTTGGATCTGCCATGTGGCAGCATCCTATGTATTGTGTATGTACTGATCATTATTGCCACATCGTCACTGACTGGGATTGCTACATCATCACACTAGGACCATCCGCCACGTGGTGCAATCCCACTTTCTCAAAATATTTAACTTCCTTGCATCTTCATAATGCATGGAAGCGAGCGCCTTCGGATCCGGACACTTCTGGCGATCTGAGCCTACCTCTGCCACATCACCATTTTTGCATCTTTGTTTAAAATCATACTTACTTCTCACTGACATTATTAGGTCAGGTCCCACCTCCATGGTCTAGCGCTTCCAAAAGTTCTTGTCTTTGTAGACATTACACATTGTGTGAAGAATTGAATTTAAACATTTAGAAAACTCACCACATATACAATGTGGGATATATCACTAAACAACTTCTCTTGCACTTTCCTCTACACTTGGCCTTTTTCATTATAAGGCAATTTCTGTGTGTGAGTAAGGATCACAACTAGAGAAGGTTTTTAGTGTGAAAACATAACTTGGAGATTTTCCTATCCACATAGATAAAGAACTCCAGGGAAATCATGAGTGGAAAAGCCTGGTTCAAAAGTTCTTATCCACAAATTTTCAAGCATGTGTCCATTTCATTGTTATCCAATGCCTTCTATTTTGCAACTACCCTCATTTTACTGAATTTTATCTTCCACTTGGGTGCATGCATCTTCTTTAACGTGCAGACTGGTGCTTCTCGCATGTGTTGATTTTCCCTTTTGCAAGTTGCCTTGGGCTCTCTCTTGTTCCTTAGTCGTCCTTGTCAATTGGATGGTTTTCCTTTGTTTACCGTGATTTCTTTCATAGGAGTTGCTCCTTCTTTTATGGCGTCTCTCCAAAGCTGCACTTTCTCTAGGGTCTACGCTCCACTGGTCTTTTGTAGGTAATGCCAATATTAATCCATTTATTTTTAAATTTAAAGTCATTGGGAAGTTCAGTGTTCTCCACCATTTAAACAATCTCATCCCAGAGTGATCCCACAGATTTCCTATACAACTGTTTGAAAGTAGAACATAAGGTTCAAATTCCTTTGGCTCTAACTCAAGAAGTTACTCTGTAATCTTTAAAACCCCCAAAAGTGTTATAACAATTTCAGAATCAGAAAGACTTTAACACTACATTTGCTAAATCCTTATGGAGTGGCAAAACAATTGATAATCGCACATTCTCTAAATTCTTGCACATTCACTTTCACATGGAGCTCCTTCTTATCCAACTCGTTCATCAAATCCTTGGCTCCATGCTTTGAAGTGATTTCGCACATGTTATATAGTTTCATAAAATCTATTTGGCCTTACCACTAACAATTATATGTCTCAGGACTACCATAAAACCTCTAAAGTTCATATAAAGATTCTTTGAAGATACTTCACTTTGACCATGTGTAAATTCTGTAAGTGCAGGTACATACTTTTTTTACACAACTTTCTCCTGGTTAATTTGTGCTCTGGTGAAGTTTAGTCGGGCCCCAAAGTGGGTCTGGCTAAAAAAAAATTGTTTCTAAACAACTAAACTAGCAGACTAATCTATTGATCATCTCAAACTGATTAAAGTCAAGTTTGATCACTGAACCATCAATTAAAACTCATTTTACCACTTATCTATGAAGTGTGACTTCGATACTAGGAGGTCTTTTGACTGGCCTTAAAAACTGACCCAAACACCTGATAGAGCTCTAAAAATTGGCACACTAATTCTCTATTCTGCAATCTTGCACCCTGTTGAATCTCGTTTCATGAAAAATTTGAGGTCAAAAGATAATGCCCATCAAATTTTCCCTATCAGAATTACATGCAAGAAAACATGTCAAAAAATAATAGACTTAGTTTGAATTTGGCTCAGAAAACTAGGCAAATGGGCACATGGAAAGACGAAATATGGGGCGTTGATTCTTTGTTATGAGGATAGTATGACTATGCGATTTGGGCTCATGATGAATAATTGGGCACAAATGGTGAGTGGTCAAAGTAGGCTACTTGGATTTTGCAGACTGGAAACACTGATAGAAAACATTTTTTGCGAATGGAATTGACCTGGAAAAGTGTGCAGATGGATTTGTCAAAATATGAAAACTGACATACTTAAAGTATTTTTAGAGAACAAAATAGTGGTACAATCCCTTCAATCTCACCAATCATAGATTAGGAGTTACAACACCACAAATAGGGGTTCCAATCAATCTGCATTTGCTGACACCAATAAAAAGTTACAAATTGTGTTTGGAATTATGTTTGAAAACTGATCAAACGGATTCTTCATGAGCTGAAACTTGAAACATAAAAAGTCTTTGATGGCTACAATGTAACACAAAAAGAAATTCAAAATTTGGGTCAACAGGTCAAAAGTTATAACACGTCAAAAAAGGCTTCCTAGGAACAAGTGCAATTTGCAAATGTGTGAAAATAGTAAACTACCAACTTTGAGGGATTCAAAACCTAGTCAAATAAGCTCGAAACAGCTTGAAATCTAAAAAATAGGCTCTTTGGTATGGACAGTAGACACTCTTAAAGCAGAAAATCACAAAACCTTTCTGCGTGCGAGATATTCGATGGAAAACACAACCTCCTGTCGCTTTTTGACACTTACGTGGAAATGTAGATTTGGAACTTGCTCAAAACAAGACTTTGCCAAATAGCTCAAACTGATGTTTTAACTTCATGGAACATGTGGATGGGCTAAATGGAGAGTGTTAGAAACATTTAACACCTCAAGGGCCTCACAGGTATAGCTGGGTACATTTGCATTTATGGGGCTTGAAATCTCAATGGTACTGAAAATTGACGTCGCAAGTTTTAGTCCCAACAGTGGCTCTGTTTGGGGATGCATGCCCCTTGCGGGCATGGAAAGATTTCAGATCTCTGGGAGAAGTAGACCACATACCTAAACAACTTTATTGAAAGTAGGGAAACTACTCTAACTATGTACACATGATGACCCTAGGTCATTGGAAAGTTTTCAAAACTCCTTTCCTCTGTCAAATACCTAATTTTCATTTATGTCTCTCTGAGGTAAGCTGGAAGTAACTTTCTCAATTTTACCAATCAAATTAGCATCTTGAATCACATCACTTGGTAAAAAAAAATATCTTTCTTCATTCTCATAATGCAAACATACATCAGTGTTAGCCTCTACCTCATGCTCATAATGAGAAAATAAATCAGCATGCTCATAATTATACAAACTTAACTGAGAATCAAAATCCAACGATGATTCATGCATGCTGATCAGAAACACAAAAGCCTCGTATTCTACACCATTCACCAAGTTGCATGTACCAAAAACTTGCAACTCACCTTGTGTCTCCAGCTACAAAGAGTGTTTGGAATCCGATCGTTGCCTACTTGCAGTCATATCTTTCACTAAATCAGATTCATCTTTCAATGAAACCTCTTCACATTCCTCAACCAACTGTTTAGTTACCAAACATGAAAACTCATTCTGAAAGTGTTGATCTAAACTATGCTGATCACTATCATTTTCTTCATCAGACTGAATGTCGAAATAAACCTTAAACTTATCTTTACAAGACTTATCAGTACATGAAGAAAATCTCTAATCTAATTGACAACCTTGACCATTTTCCTCTTGATCACATGAAATATCAAAACTTATTGTAGCATAACCAATATGAAAAGAATCTAAAATAGCATTAAAATTCCTTCACTAACATAATTAACATTCAACAAATCATCATGTGCAAAGAAATTTGATGTACTGTTATATACACCTCCAAAGTCTAACAAAGATTGTTCAAATTCTACCTCCTTTTCCACATCAAACTTTGGGGAATTGATTTGACTGCATGAGAAAGTATTATGAGAGAAAATATGAAGATCCTTAGAAATACTTATGTGCTTTTCAAACTCACAAGACAACAATTCTGAGATTTCATTGGAACTCAAGAAGACTACCTCACAAATCATCTCTTGGTTGTGATTGTCATCCGGATAACTTGAAGAACTTACAATAGGAAGATCATTAGTGTAACAATCTAGAAAATCAGAATTATATCAACATTCATTCTTATAATAGCAATCATTCCCCTTACTACTGTTACAAATTTCTCCAACTTCATATTCACTATAACAAAATTTATTTTCACTTTCATATCCATCTTCTTTATGCTAATTGTAATTACCTAATTCACTTGCATTTGAATCCTTCTCTTCACATTCAGAAGACAGATTATCTTGCTTTACGGACTCATTGTATTCATTACTACCTTGACTTTTAGCAAACTCATTATCATCAGAAGACATAACATGAAATCTATAATCATCATCTTCCATCTCTTGAATGAATCTTTCAATTTGTAAAAATCTTTGTAATCTTATAGGTGCTAGCCAATTGACTGAATCAGGTACTAGAACATCAAGGAAAACACTAGTTAGGGAAGATTCCTTGGGTCTACAATGAAAAGGCATCTTATTGATTATTGATTTAAGCCTTAAATAAAAAAATTTGACACTTAAACCTTGAGTACTTCCTACCTCAATTCTTCTAAGATTGACAATCCTTTTGTAGACCAGTCTATTTAGCATAGCAATGTTATTATTCACAATTTCTAAACTCTCAAAATTTGGCAAACCAATCTCAAATCTAAGATCTGACTCCATTATAGAATAAAATTTCTACATCTTCTTTCTAGTGCTGAAAATCATTGAATAGAGGCACTTATTCTAACATTTCACTTCCACGAAAAGAAAACATGAAAATCAAAATACCTCAAGTACTGATGCAAACTTTGATCTCCTAATTTGGCATAGGTGCAAGACTGAAAATCCTTTACACCATTGATTAAACATTGTAGAGTTGCCAACTCCCTTCAAGAGGAATAAAGAAATCACAACTTTGATCTACTTTTACACTTCAATTCTTTATAACAGCAGATTGCAAACAACACTTTAAAACTTATCAAGAATTTAAAACTCCTTTTCAAGAAACTAACAAAAGCTTCAGATCTGCCCATACAACTGAAAGTCCTTCAAAATTTTGCAATGAAATCAACTAGGAACAACTGGTATAGATATTTGAGAGTCGACACTCACACTTGTGAGAAATAAAACATAATTTGTTACTTGAAAAATTTGAACCAAACCTTCAATGTAGGAGAAACTTGCAGATCATTATTATCTTGAAAAGAAAATACACTATATAAATGAATTCTTGACTCTGAACTTTCTCCACAGCACTTGAAAAAACTGAACTAATTGAAGATAGACCTACAATAGTCATAGAACATAATTTTCATCCAATTTTACAACATACTGCTGATAATGAATAAAGCTTAACTAGGGAACATGAAACTTCAACAAAGAAAAGGAACACATCTTGCTCTAGATTTTCTATATCCAATCTGTTTCATGGTAGAGATTTTGGTTCTTTCTATATGCAACTCCCCAACAGAGTCACAATTTTGTTGGTGTTTGAAAACATTGGAGGGTTTTCAATTATCCCAATGAGAACATGATGCATCTAGGGGCAGCTGAATCCCATTATCAACACATCATTTTAGATACCGGGCCAACTATAAGGTTAGACCCTTCTTCTACTTTAGGCTTTGCTAAACCTAGGCAAGTAGACCTTAGATTCAAATGATATCGTACCAGTGCAAAGCATATCCCTGAATCTATTAAGCAGATTGAAACCCTTTATATCTCCTAATGACTTAATCCAATAACAGAGATCTACAATAGCTGAATGAAAATCTATGGAATGCACAAGCTAAGTGATGGTTTGACCATTCTAACTCTTCAACATAAAATGTAAAGATGATTTGAATTTGATTTTATTTTATGTGGGTGGGGGAAAGTGGATGAGAACCAAGTATGAATCAACAACTTGATCACCTTGTATTTGATCAGTGCCTGATCCATTGGGAAAACTTATGAATCTCCCTAATGCATTTTTAATATCTGATACTAATTTATATATTCAGATATATGATCGATCCATTTACCTTGTAAATAGACATCAATGTTCAACTTAAATCTCATTCTTACCTAAGATCATTCTCAATAAATCTACAACCCTATTGAATCTATGGAGCATTTACACAACTCTTTGAATTATCGGCAACAATGAAACAACATATAGCCTTAAAGGACTACAACTATGACCTGGGCTCTTCATTCAAAGATCATAAAATATTACAACTTACTGAGAATGGAGATGAGATTCAAACTAAAACTCACATTTTCTATTCTTTGTATTGATTCCCTTGAAACAATATATGAAAATGCAGGAAATTAACTCACAAGCTACGTAATAAACTAGATTGTATAATAACAAATGCTGTCATACAAGAGAGAAATTGGCGGGAATGAGAAGCTAATGGGATGGGAAGGGAGTATCACAGCCAAAGCAAAGCTTCATGGTCTAGAACCAACACATCCCAAATCTTCCATTTAGAATTCATCAATTCCAAGGTCAATTCTGCCAAGTGTTTTCATTCCAGAGACTTTCCAAATTTTCCAACCCTTACAATGAAAGAAAGAAAGAATGATATAGGAAGAATGAATTCTTGGATTTGATCTTTTCTTGACAAGTGTCCTCTTGAAATACAATCTTGTTCAGTTACAAAACCTCTTTCCTCTTTCTTCCCATTTTATCTGATTAGGTTTCACCATTGTTCTGTTATTGATTTGCAAATATCCTTGTACAATGATGAAATTCTTTTGAATCACTAAAATATCTGATTTCTTCATGAAAATGCCAATGAAAATAAGTTTTGATTGAGTAAATCTGAAAAAATTTTGACCCAAATTGAATTATCACTGGCTTTTAACCATATTTAGGTCATCACCATGCCAGGAAACAATTCTAAACTTTCATACTTGAATACAGTTGCAATTCAGATACCTGAGACAAATCCCCTTGTAGCTTTAACACATTGCTTCCTATGTAGAAACTAACTCTGGAATCAAAAAGTTTATCTTCTCCTAATTTCGGCGATATATAATATTGCCTATCTGGCCTTCAGGAAACCCCCTAAATCTCATTTTGAAAAATGACTCCCCTGTTAGAAACATCAGGTTTGCACATCCTTTAGATTTTAAATTTTTCAAAAATTTAAATGAATCTCTAAAGGTAAAACTTCAGATTAAAACCCCTTTTTGATTTAAAAGCTACACGTCACCAAATTCTGAAGAATTAATTTTGAAAAAGACAATTTTAAAATCGTTTTACTTTTCCCCTTATGCTTCCATCTAGCTCAATAGGTTTTGACCTACTGCCATGTGTCAAAGGCTGATTGGTTGACCTTTGCTTCATCTACCATGTCACCATCTACTCTGTGCCTAGTGACACATGGCAAAATCTTGCTTTCTCGCATTTCTTATCTCATGCACACTTTGTTTTTGCGAGAAAGGGTCATTCGTTGGATTTTCCATGTGGCATCATCCTATGTGTCATTTAGGTACTTCACTTTGAAGATACTTCACTTTGACCATGTGTGAATTCTATAAGTGCAGGTACATACTTCTTTGACACAACTTTCTCCTAGTTAATATGTGCTCTAGTGAAGTTTAGTCGGGCCCCAAAGTGGGTTTGGCTAAAAAAAAAATTGTTTTTGAACAACTAAACTGGCAGACTGATCTATTGACAAATTGATTAAAATCAAGTTCAATCACTAAACCGTCAATTAAAACTCATTTTACCACTTATCTATGAATTGCGACTTTGGTGCCAGGAGGTCTTTTGGCTGGCCTTAAAAATTGACCCAAACATTTGATAGAGCTCTGAAAACTAGCACACTGATTCTCTATTCTGCATTCTTGTACCCTATCAAATCTTGCCTCATGACGAATTCGAGGTCAAAAGTTATTGCCCATCAAAGTTGTCGTAACAAAATTACCTGCAAGAAAACATTTTAGAAAATAATAGACTGAGTTTGGATTTGGCTCAGAAAATAAGAGTTCCATTCAATCTGCATTTGCTAACACTAGTAAAAAGTTACAAATTGTGTTTGGAATTTCATTTGTAAACTAATCAAACAGATTTTTCATGAGCTAAAACTTGAAATGTGACAAGTCTCTGATGTCTACAATGCAACACAAAATTAAATTCAACATTTGGGTCAACTGGCCAAAAGTTATAACATGTAAAATAGGGCTTCCTAGAAATGTGTGCAATTTTCAAATGTGTGAAAGCAGTAAAGTACCAACTTTGAGGGATTCAAAACCTAGTCAAATAAGCTTGAAATGGCTTGAAATCTGAAACATAGGCTCTCAGATATGGACACTAGACACTCTCAAAGTGAAAATTCATAAAACCTTTTTGGGTGTGAGATATTCAATGGCAATCACAACCTCCTATCGTTGTTTAACACAGGTGGAAATGCAAATTTGGAACTTGCTCAAGATAGGACTTCACCAAACAGCTCGAAGTGATTTTTTAACTTCATGGAACATGTAGACTAAATGGAGGGTGTTAGAAACATTGAACACCTCAGGGGCCTCATAGGTATAGTTGGGTACATTTGCATTTATGGGGCTTGAAATCTCAATGGTACTCAAAATTGACCTCACAATTTTTAGTCCCAACAGAATCTAAGGATGAAAATACTTTCTCCTTATAGGCTTTAGGTAGTGGAACATTCTATTTCTTCATGATGTTCTTTAACTCATCTATTTGTTTATGATAACACTGATGTTCATCATGACCCATCTTCTTACAATAGGCCCACTTTTTCTTCTCCTAATTAGTTTCCCCCTTCTTGTTTATATTTGAGGAAGCCTACCTTATTGTTGATTTGATGTTGGTGTTGACTATTCTATATCCTCTGGTTTGTTGTTCTTCCAATTCTTCTTTTTACCCTTTTCTTTGTTTGAACATTGACCTACTAAGTTTTGAGAACTTCATTATCAGCCACAAATGCCTTAGACTTTGAAGAATTGAGAATTCTCATTGTTTACAACATTATTTGTTCACCCTGAAACAATTGAGCATAATCATCAAAAGTTATTTTCTTATAGGTAGCGCCTAATGTAGTCTTTGTGGTGTTGAAAGAAGTAACAAATGTGGAGTACTTAAATGGCAGCTTAATGTGAATGAGATAGATCAACCTATCATCTTTCATAGAAATACCACAATCATCTAGCTTTGTTCTTATTTCATTCACCTTAATAACAAATTCCTATATTGAATCAAAGGTCATAGGATCTAGGGAGACAAGCTCATCTTCAATTTTGTAAACATCCCCCTTAGTCACTTTACTATATAGTTTTTTGAGGGCATCCCAAGCTTCCTTGGATATATCATACCTCTGGATCTGATAGAGGATCCTATCTTCAACCCCAATCCTAATATCACTTAGGGCTTTCTTATCTACTTTTTTCCAAGCATGGATATCACTTTCAGATACATTATCACCTATTGGTTTAGGAAGAGAAGTGTCTACATATTGAGAAACTTCATTATGCATCAATTCACACCATATATTAATAGACCATGTGGCATAGTTATGTGGTGTTAATTTTAAAATGTTAAGATTTTCCATAATGCAAGAAATGAAAGATACCAATAGGAAAAGAGGAACACAACACCAAGAGACACCCCCTATTCACTCAAACAAGAACACCCCCCCCGCGAAAATGAAAGATTTTGGCACTTTATACTTAGTGCAATTACAATAGGCATTTTCCAATTTTGGCCTTAGTGGTCTTCTAATTTACTATTTACAACCTCATTCTGGAGTCCAAATCTAAAACGAAGCAATGTACAACAATTTTGAAGCAATACAATGCAAAGAAATGACCTAATTCAAAAAGATGTATTTTGGTCCACATAAGCCTATAATTTGCTTGTAGATCTAGAAAGTAAACAACAAAAAATTCACTTTCAAAAAAAAGGGAACATGATTTAGAGTCCAAATGAGCCTATACGGAGTAATTTAAGTTACAAAATGTAGTATTAGATAGGTACAGTCACTAAAAATTTCAATTTTTGATAAATCTATGCACCAAAACTAAAAAATAATAGCACTACTAAAATTTTTAATGAGATATCCCTTACTATAAAGGGCACTCAATCCCGATATTGTACTGTGGCAATTCGTCAAATAATTTGCAAAACAGGCTCTAATACCACTGAGATATCCCCTCTACTATATGGGTCAAAGAAGAGCAATACTGGATTGGGATGTTTGTCAAATACTTATCAAAAAACCTTCAGATTGTATTATTAAAGCACCAAAATGATGTAAATAAATCTACTAGCAATATTCATGGAAGAATCTTATTGCAACAATATTCATTACTGATTCAATAACTGAACATCAGAGCCCAAATGGAATATAGATAGCTAAACAATATCTAAAGAACCTGATTTTGCATTGGGAACACATTTAGCTTCCTTTAATGTTCTTTATCCATAATGCGAAGTGATCCCTTTGACAACTGGTGGCAGATCAGAAAAATTGCAGAGACGCCCCTCTTCCAAATCACACCTGTGGAACGAACCTGTTGTTTGCTGTCTCCATGAGTTTATCAAATTTGTCCCAAAGAAAATTGATGCTTCCGCCAATCCCTGGGTAATCTGCTATTCGAGTCTCTGTGCATTAGTTCCCATAGTTGATTCCACAGTCGCTTCAGACAATCGAATTGTGGTTGGGTCAAAGATCAATTCCATCTCCTGCGGTGAGCTATACTCTGTCCCACGAACTGGTCAAGACCTGCGATTATTGACCTCCAAGGTAAAGGCGCTGAATAGACTTCCAACCGCGCTGGAGTATCACTTCCTGAGTCTAAAGGTTTTCTTTGAGTCCGTCTGCTACAGCCTATGGCTTAACAACGTCTCCAAGCAATGGCGTTGCTGGAAGGTAGGGCGAGTTTGATCTGTTCTTCTCCCACCCGATCCGCCTTCTTGCATTATTGGAAATCTGCACCGAAGATTACCGCAAATCTGTGCAAACTGAGTCGAATGTTTCCTTATCTCCGCTGATAGCTAGTGCCCTTTTTCCTAGGCTCAATATTGGAATTGTTTGGGAGCGGGTAAGTCTGGATGATTGATTTTCAGCTCTGTCTGAAGGGTGATTGATCTGAGTTGTGCTCTTGCTAATTCCTCCAAAACTTCAACAGTTGACACCTTCTATAGGAAATCTTAATGATCACGAATTGGTCTTAGACCACAGAACTTTGTCCAGATGAAATGACTAAGATATCACTTCCAAATTCGTGATGATTCGGATGATATTTCACACCCTCAAAATCGCTTATCTATGGGAGTTATCGTTCCCAAAGATAGTCTGAGAATTTGCAGACCAATGGCAACAAATCGCTCCAATAGAAATCGAATCCACAAAATTGCCTGTTTCAAATGGGAGCCCTATGTCCTCTATTTATCTCCTTTGCTGAGAAGTTTTTGGAAATTATCTGGAATCATCTTGCACTACAATTATTAACTTTATAAAATTAAATAATTAACTTTATAAAGTTAGAATACAACCTTTATTTAATATTGGAATGAGTAGGCCCCACTTACTTAATTGGAAGACAAAATTGACCCTCTTCCCATAATGATTTGCCTACGAGAGTCAATGATAGGCAAATCCCCTGTTATAATTATGTTGCTAAGAGAGGGACATGACATTTAAGAAATTCTAGCCAAAAAAGAAAAAAAAAATTGCAACTAATTTCGAGCTTAGATGATTGAGATATGGCCTCCGAAAGTCATACTATCAAATCAAAACTGAATCTGGAAAGGGGTCTAATCAATAATTGTGAGGTCAAATTTGATGTCCAAGCAGCCATTGTAGTAATGTAATTGGTCCTGTGAATGATGGCCAATGGTTCTCAAATTTAACAATGGGGTCCACTAGCATCAGTAAAAATTAGGTTCCATGATGATGTGGTAGTGATGTCACTACTAACATTAGCTATATGAAATTGTGTGAATGTGTGACATCTTAAATATGACATGGATGTATGGTAGTTATTGACTAGGTGGGTGAGTTGTCAGTCATACTACTAATGTGTCATATGCTTACGTGTGTAGGGATACATAGACAATTGAGTTGGCAATGTTGCTAACTATTCGAAGCCACATGAAGACACATAGCATTAACAAAAATGGTTGCATCATGGTATGACTATCCTAGGGTCTCTAGTTGAGGTGGCTCATTGTGTGTAGAGGGTGCCACATCGAGGGTGCATCAAATTCCATGTGGTGCATTTAGTTGTCACTATAGGAGGGACCTTTGTCACACCAGAGAGTTTGAAATAGTCTAGAAAATGGGAAAAGGTGTTGGCAATGGTGAATCAATCATCAAGAAAGAAGATAGGCATCATGGTGCTAGAGTAAATGAAGACCAGTGCCCAAGTTCAAAAAAGGCAGTGGGCAGTGTGGAGAATTTTAGTCCCACACACACTGCACGAGTGATATATGAGTGGTTTAAAAACCAAAACATTGATAGTGTAAAACAAGTATGAGAGATGGAAAATATGCGAAGTTTCAGCCATGGGTTGATTTTTCTATTGCCAAAATATGGAGGAATACACCATTATATTGTAGTGAAGAAATATTCCTAAATTACAAAGAATATACCCTATGGGAGCCAGGGTTTTACCACCCAGTTCCTACAAAAAAATTTCTCTTCAGGCCTGATAGACCTTAAAAATTTCAAAAAATTAAAATTTAAAAAATTCAATATTGTAGAGAAAATAAAATTGAGATCTAAAAAAATAAAATTTTTAGATCTAATCGATCATACCGTACTTGCTAATTAGGCCTTTAGGTGTCATTTTGCAAAAAAATACACCTCAAATTTGACTATGGCCCAATATAGGAGAATTTATAGTCAATTTTCACCAAATCGATGCTCTGGATGCAATGGTGAGGTCAGCTTTGGCTCTAGATGTTTCCAATATCTATGGATACTCCAAATTTGAATCAAGGTGTCCTCAAAGAGATGAAATAATATTAGTCTCCAATGGCTATGAAATGACACATCTATGGCTCTAATACCATATAAGAATTTGCCTTAGGAAAAAATACCCAAGACCAAGAAGCACAATAACTAGCACAAAATAGACCAACATAGTATGATCAGAATAAAAATATAAAATTCAATTGAACTGTATAGTACACTAGAGGTTCCTATATATGAAGGCCTCTAAGATTTATCTAGAATATCTAGGAGTTATCCATATGATAAGGCTCACAACTAAGCACATTTCCACTAGGAGTGGGTTCTCCTCCATTAAGAATGGGAGTTAGTGTGATGATGAGAGGATAAGCCTAAAAGGTGTGTCATATTAAATTATGTTGTAGACACCATGTGCTTAATTAAGAGTGTGAACAACTATGTTGTCAACATGACAACTAAGTTGATTATGCAAAATCCAGTTTTATAAACACCATGTGCTAGATTAGAGTTGCTTACTCCTATGTTTTCAACAAGACAACTCATATGAGTACACAAACTCCTAGGTGTCTAACCTAATAAATAATAAAATAATGCATTTATCCTAAGTAAACTTATGTAAAGTGTAAATAATAATTATTTACATTAACAGAGCCTTCTTTCAATTCATCATAAGAGCAACAATTGTATCAAACATGATAAGTAAAGATATAATTAGACATACATAATAAAGAGAATGTGTTGAAGAATAGTTCTAAAAATTGTTCAAATGTCCTTAACTAAGAGTTATCTTTGAAGCCTTTTTGTGAAGAGAAACAAAATTTAAAGTATGGAGCATATTGTGTAGAGAAGGGCATTCAAGAAGTTGTCTTTGTAAGAAGAATGTCTTTGTACTATCTACTTAATATGATGTGATTGTATCATGGTATGTTTTCCATGACAATGTAATATGTGGAAGTTTATTTTATCTTACAATAGTTATCCTTGAAGATGTGTGATCAACTATGATATTATTTTAGGAAAAGTTAGGATGGAATAACATGTTGTTTGATGTATTTAATTACCTGTTGGTAATGTGATCATTAAGCTACTTTGGGTCGAGTTGTTATTGCATATCTTTTTTCTATGCATGGTCAAAAGTCCACCTAAATAGCAAGTATGATACATGACTTGACCTAAATTCTTGTTTATTTCATTACTATGGAAGAAGTTCTTTGATGTAATTATTATGTTTAAATCATCATAATGACTAATCATCAATAATTCCTTTTCTTATAACTTGCTTTTGACTAAAGAGTAGACTTTTTATTTAAGGGAAAGCATACAAGACTAATGTTGTCTTTTGTGATTGAAAATATTATATAATGGATGCATCTTCAGCATTATGGATGCACAATTATATTAGGTAGTTGACTTGTTTCATGTGGAATGAATATTTGGGTTAAGAGGATTGCCTACATTAGATTAGATATATAGAAATATTGCACATAGAGATAACTAAGTATTGATAGTTTTTAGTATTTAAATTTGTTGTGACACAATTTAATTGAAATGAACTACTAGTCATTAAGAGAGTGATTGTACTACCTTACTATTACAAAGTGGGGTCCAAATTTTTGGAAAGAGTTGTCCTTAACATGTGATATGGCTTCTTGATGGATATATGACAAGAAAACTTATTGAGATTAATTACTTTTCCTATGTAACTAATTGAAATATATCATCTTACATTTTTCTACAAAAATTAATGTTATTTAACTTGCACAATTCCACTACTTTCTTGGTTTTACCTATTTAGTCTCCCTCGATGTTGGGATGGGTATCTTTCATTTTAGGAAAGATTCTGGGAAAGCTTAATAGATTCATGGTAGGGCGGTAAAGCACTCCTACAATATTCTCACCCTTGTGTTCTAGATAGGTTCTAAAGCTTCTGCCAAAATGGTCGACATAATTGGTACATCATGGTATTTTGGTAATGAAATTATAGTTTTATGTTAATGTTAATGATAGTTAATCAAGTACTATTGACTAGTCAATATTCTTTAAACTCTGACTCTCATTAATTTTTTTGCATTTTATGGAGATTTTTGACATGGCATTGGTTTTACAAGGGCATTCTTTATCGATTGTGCTCTCATGCCATGGGATATTTATTTTTGAAAGAGCCCTAGTAACTATGATCACCCTTTGGAAGTTCATGACACTTATGAAGCCTTCGGTAATAATTTTTTACTATATCAAATAAGCTTGTTGTGGAGTTTGTGATTAATCAAAGGTGGAAATAAAATAAATTCATGCTATGTGTATGTCTTGGATGCCATGGGCGTTAAAAATAAACAAGGGTTTGAAAAGTTCATTATGTGCTAGCAAAATCAAATTAAAATTAAAAGTTTGAAGAGGTAAAATTAGTGCCATGATACAATAATAATAACAAAGGATTTAATTTTATGGATTATGAAGTGCGTCAATCCAAAACAAAAAGACATACCTTCTTAACTTTCAAGATATAATAAAAGGAGAAGATATTTAGAAATAAGACGAAGATATATTAGAACATTCATATTCTAAAAAAAGCATTTTATATTACTTGTATGTAGGCCTAAGAGTTTGATATGACTTTGTAATATAAGTTTAATTATTTTATTTTAATAATACAATAAAAAGTCCTTAATTTATTTCTAAATGGCATGGAGATTTAAACTGGAGATTGATCATTCCTTGTAATTAATTTTTGAAATATTGTATACAATATAAATATCAAATAAGTAGACATGGTCATTTAGGATTTTAAATTCAATCATCATAGATATTGTGAAATGTCAAATTGTTTCTATATTTGTGTCCAATTTCCTACTAAAGGAGTTAAAGTTCAATTTGCACTAATTTAAGATTGTGTAATGTTTGGTCTAGCACATCTTGATTAGCAATTCAAGTGCATAAGATCTTTCTAAACTTGTACATGAAAATTCATTGAAGTTGACTTTATTGCCTGGATGAATAGAGGCATCGGTCTTTCTATTATTGAAGTTAGAAAATCTATGTCTTCCTTCCCACAAGTATCAAATTCATTATTAACACACCCTATAAAAAATATATAATTATTTCAAATACTCAACATTCAGTTTCTATTTCATCAAGTTCAAGGACCTTTCTAGCTGGATAACTCTAACGCTTAAATTCACTTTAGAAAAGCTCTAAACCAAGTGATCAGGTTCAAGGAGAAGGTCTATCCACCTAGGTGTAGTGGAGGGAATCAAGGTGATTCTCATTCCTTGTATAGAACTGACTATAGAATCCTATCGGAGATGTGATAGACTCTTGGATTTCTAATCTATAGTTCTGGGAAACAACACCAATCACTTGAAAACCTCTATTGCTAAGACAAAGTGCCACTCATGCATCAACTATTACCAAGAAAATTTTGAATTTTTTAAGTTGAGTTTTCTCACACAGACATTATATATGTGAAAGCTACCTTTCTAGCAATAAAATGTAATGAAAATGTGCAATGTTCTTAAGAAGATAAATAGAGACATTGAGTGATGAAAGCCAAGCCATAAATGTTATATATTTAATCATGAGAAAAGAATATGAAAATGAAGGAGTTTCCTTCTTTTTGGTCAAATTAGAGAAAGGCGTTGCTTAATAAAAGTTAGAATGCTACAAATAGAGCAAAGGAAGAAATAGGTTATCATTTAGCAAAGTTGAGCTTAATTCATAGTTAAAATAGATAGGAATACACAGAATATTGATGTAAATGAAAGAAAGGATAATGATTCCTACAAATAGATCTTCATCAAAGTCATTGACCAGATATATATATCAAGGTCAAATATATAATCAAATATTCATTCAAATTGTAAACGAGTGATCAAATAATAGTGTTGCAAAGCCCCTTTTATTTTCCAAAAGGGAGCAAAAGAAACAAGACATAAAAGGGAGAAGAAAAATAAAAACACATCAAATAACTTAGAGGAGAAGTATAAAGTTCTATCTCATTGACGTCTTTCGATACTCACAAGAAACTTAGTTCACAACACAAGCTAAAGGTATTATCCAACTATTCATGGCTTTTAAGGAGGAATGATATCTTCTTCACTAACATCAAGGGTACAAGGTTATAATATATTAGATATAATTTAGAATAAAAATGAGTGAGAAAAATTAAAGTTTCTAGTAATGCTACTAACTTTTACTAGCCATGATGCTACAGAATATTCAAAATGGATACAGATCAAATTCGAAGTAGCTCTCTCTTTAGAGACCAATGAATACTAAGGTAGAAACTTGTTGCTGGAAAAGCAAAAGTAATTCAATGTATGATTTAAAAGTCGATGAATGTTCCAAATCAAAACGAAATTCCAATCTCCAAATTACAAACAACAAATAGCATGCATGGAATGTAATAAGGTATGAAATGACATTCAAAGAAGAAGGAATGAAAATCAATGTTATATCAATTGAATGTAGTGTTTTGAGACAATGAAGAGACACTACCGGAGTTTTTCTGGTATTTTCATATGTTTAGGAACAACAAAAGAATGTGGTAAGTTAAATTATTGAACATGTTACAGGAAGGTGTAGTTTTTTTTTTTTTTTTAGAATAAATAAATAACGTTCATATAGCATTTGAGTTTTCAGGAAGATGGTACACTATCAAGGTGAATATTTTCTAGGTTATGTCTAAAGCAAGGGGAATTTGGTCCCATATAGGCTCAATCCATAGGAAAAAAATGAGAGAAGAGATAATTGCATTTTTCAAAACCATTGTTTTTTAATTCATCAAATGCTAAGAAACCAAGTGTATTCATTTCAAATCAAAGGGAAAATACATCCATTATTCTACTAACTATTTCCAAGATATACCAAAGCATAAAGGCTATAACTATTTCCAAGATATACCAAAGCATAAAGGCTATGTTTCACACAAATCAAAGAAAAAGATATCATTGAATCATGTCTCAAGTTATTTAAAAATATTTTAAAAATAAAATATAATTTACTTATTCAAGGGATATAGAACATAAATGGATATGGGTAAATTAGAATTTACAGAAGTTTTGTAAATCCATAGAATTCAGGACCAACCTAATCTATAATACACAAATAACTAGTTTATAAGTTGAGTCACGAATATGAAATAGTTCACAAGTGTGTTGTTCACCTTGGTGGCTCATCAATTAATACAATGGGGGTTATAAAAAATTCAAGTTTAATGTTGCATGCTTGCCCAAATTTTTCCATTCACAAGTTGTATGTCATAGACTTGCCAGCTAATTTTGGTATGTGCTTGAGTCAAGATTTCACAAAAAAAATTGGAGGTTATTTGTCATTTTCATTTAAAAGAACATGAAATGGTATTACTTACTATAATATCAATAATGCAATGGTAGTGAGGTTCATTGTACATGGAGAATCAATAGCTACTAACATAAAATGTTAAGTAACAGAAAATTAAAGTCCCTAATAATCCTACTAACTTAAACATATCAAATATATCAAGCCTCATACTAAAAGAATTAATTGATACGAATAATTTATTCAAAATTATTTCAAGTGAGAAATCATCAAATCAAATAAAAAATTAGACCTACATAAAAAATTTAGACATATGAAAAAACAAGAAAAATAAAATTTCAAAAAAATAACAATAGGCATTGGTATAATGTGATTCATTTAAGGTTTTCTATTATAATTACATTTTTAGATATAGTCAATAGTAGTTGGATAACTTTTTAGAATGAGTTATTTTGATGAAATTCAGAATGGTATCAGTTAACTATTTTATTAAATTATGTAGGAAGCAACTTAAAGTGAACATAAATGTATGCTTGGATATTTAATATGGTTTATTATATTTCACTATTTAATAGGATGTTTCAAAAGAAACAATAACCTTAAAAAATGCAAAATTACTATGGAATTTATTTAACCATTACAAAGGTATTTAAAGATTGAATATAAAAATGACCTTAGCCAAGTAATAGGGTATGTAGTATAAAAAAGGGCTCAGCTAGGTATTAATCCAAAGTAGCGAAAAGAAGACCTACTAATATGAGAAGACCTTATTGATTAAAACATAAAGAAGCAAGTCTTAGGATGAAATTAAAATATGTATTTAATGAGGAATATAAGCATAACTATATAATTAGATAAATAGGGGAATTCTCCTACATCTTTTTCCTTACTTTAAGTGGACAGACATCCTTGGGCAAGAATGAAGGTTTTCTTAGCATCCTTGTTTCGATTCAGTGCTTATTTGAATGGAACAAATGTATTTAGAAAAATATTAACTAATAAAAAATATTTGGCCTAGGGCTTTTATTACTCAAAAATATAAAAAAGTATGAGATTATATAATCAAGACCTAAATATGAAGTATGTGGGCCTATGACACAATGGTAGATTGTGAGCCTTTCATCTTTGAGGTGTTGGGTTTGAATCTACTCAAAAATTAAATATAATACCATTTGTTCTCGATGAATAATAACAAATAATGAATAATCTAGTCTATGACCTATTACCTAAAAAACAGAAAAAGAAAATTCTTGATAAATGGATTCTAAAATCACATAATATAACAAGTATACCTTAGTTCAATTATGTTATAGTCCTATTAAATGGAACATAGAAAAAGTGTTATGCAAAATAGTGTTCTTAACTTATCAAATTTGAATAGAGTCTACATATATAGAACTCTTATCTTATATAAAAAAATTATAAAAGAGATTTTCAAAAGAACATATTACCTTATAATTCTATCTAAATATGAGTGATAATGCAATCTAAATATCAAATTTGAACAAAGTTTAGATATAGATAACCTTTATCTTATATATAAACCTTATACAAAAAAATTTGCAAATTACCTTATACTTCTATTTAAATGTGAGTGGTAATGAAATCTAAATAATTGTACAGAGTTCTTTAAAGCCAAATACATTACTATGATAAACTAAAAGTAGTGACACATCTAGGTTTGTGCCTTATTTGAAGTATGAGTAAAAGAGATATTTCATTTTCTGATAATGAAAACCTTTTCATTCTCTACACTTTTACTAGATCAACAAGAATTTTTAAATATTTGATGTTTGATCTCCTTGTGACAACACATAAACCCATCCCAAAATATATAGAAAAATTGTTCCTCTAGTACTATTGCACATATCTTTTCCCACTGACAAAATTGAATATTTGGTTTAAAAAATTCTTTGATCAATTCCTTCATTAATTCATTACTGAATTTGATGTTATGATTTATTGCCTCTCTTTCTGACCAATTTGGATGATCACCCATATAACAAGAAATAGCTGAGGTGATCTTCCATGGAGCTTCTCCTCCTAGAATAACATTTAAATATATTAATATACTAGTCAAAAAATGCTCTGCAACTCTTTTGTATGTTCTTGCTCATTTTCCAATTTGAATTTTCATGGGTGAGGTTGGCCCCCAAGGGCCAGGCCTAATCTAGAGTTCTTTCCTAGACTTGGAACTTGTCTTCACTACATTTGAGGAGCCCCAAGTTAGTATGGAAGCCACTCTCCCTGATGGAGCGGTGGCAGTGGAGTCAACGGTAGTACCAAAGGTGGGCTAGAAGGTTTTAACAAGTCATATTGTGGCTCTAGGTTGGAAGGAAGTGGTCCTTGGAGAGAAGGAAGCTAATTCCCTATTGGAAGCACCCAAGGTGATTAGTAGTGATGAGGTGGTAGAACTTGTGGTTCCAGATAGCTTGGTTGATAGTGTGTCAGCCGACCTGAAGCTCTACCTGATTAACAAGTTTGTTGCCTTTCGTCCATCGATTGAGATGGTAAAGAAGTGGGTTAGTCAAAGGTTGAAGTTAAAGGTGAGTGTGATGATTTCAGTATTGGTGAGCTGCATATTCTACTTTAAATTCAAAGTTGCTAAACATATGACAATGATAATGGCTAGGTCTTGGTCGCATGGAAAACATAGCTTGGTGGTGGCTAAGTTGCATCCAATGTTGGATCCAGCAAAAGAACTAAACAAGATGGCTTCAGTTTGGGTTATGCTCCCAAGACTCCCACTTGAGTTATGGGATGAGAGGATCTTGAAATCAATTGGAAATTCCTTCGAACATTTTTTTGCTATAGATATAGTCACTATATAGCGGTCTAGGTTGGTTTATGTCAGATTTAGTGTGAATGTGGCTATAAGTACTTCCTTTCCTGAGTCTATTACTTTGATCTTGAAGTGGGGTAAAATTGTATAATCTATCATTTACAAAAACCTAACGATATTTTGGTAGAAATGCTCATCTTTTAGGCATTTGATTATGGATTGAAAAAAGATTAATAAGTTAGTAGAGGAAGGGATAGTAAGGGAAGAGGAAGTGGGGGTGGCTCCTTTGAATGTAGAGGAAGAGGGTGACACAGTTGTAGATAAAGGATTTAGTGAGCAAGAAGAGAAGGGAGAGACTTCCTTGCCCAAGAAAATGGTAGAAGATGAGAATGTTAACCCTCAAGCAGAGATGGTGACGGTTAAAATAGAAGCATTAAAATTTTACCAAAATAAGGGGGAGTCTTGTGGGAATAAGATCACTCAGAGACCTAATGAACTAGGATAGTCAGGTGGGTTAGAAGAAGGGGAGATTTCCTTAGGAGAAGATACACTACCCTTTCTACAAAGTATTGAAGCACTCCTTAGCACTCCTTCAAGAAACTTGGTGTTGGAGGAGGTGCTAAGGGAGGAGAGAGATAAAGGAAAGGCAAAAGACTTGATGGAAGGGGGGAGGTGGCTAGAGTTCTTTGCTAGAATGAAGAGCTTGATGGAAGGGGGGAGGTGGCTAGAGTTCTTTGCTAGAATGAAGAGGATCCACTAGGTCCCAAGAGAGTGGATTGTCTAGAATTATTGGAGGAAGGGGAAGGGAAGTGGGAAACTCAAAGAAGGTAGACTAGAGACTCAAAGAAATCTGAGGTGGTAGTGGAGTTAAAGATGGATGTAGGAAAGTATGGAAAATAGAGTAGAAGAATGAAGCAAAAGGAAAGGGAGGTGGCAAGTGGTTGGTAGCCCACCTTGGACTCCTTAACAAAGGGTATGAAATTATTATTTCATCATGGAATATGAGGGGGTTGAATAGCCCTCAAAAGTAGTTTTCTCTCAAATAGCAATTGTCTAGTTTGAATGTTGATATCCTTTTGATATATGAAGTTAAAACAACCATGACTAATTTGAAAAGTATTGCTAGTAATTTTTGGCCAGGGCTAGATTTCTATTATAGTGAAGTGGATGGGGCATTAGAAGGTGTGGCTATATTCTAGAACCCAAGTGCTACTACATGATGTTTACTTCATAGTTCTAGATACTATCTTATTAGTAAACATAAGAAGGGTGATAAGATATAGAATATTGTCAATGTGTATGCTCCTAACACTAGGCAGGGGAGAGTTAGTCTTTGTGAGGAGTTGTCTATGTTTCTTTCTTGAAATAAAATACCTTTTGTATGGGAGATTTCAACTCACCTTTGTATCCTTCAGAGAAGGTTGGAGGAATGGTTGACTTTAATGATAACATGAAGGACTTGGCTCAATTCATCAATAAAAATGACTTAATGGATATGGAAATGCATGGAGTGAAATTCACATTGTCAAATAATAGTAAGGGAGCTGACCTTATCCAAGTGAAACTTGATGGAGTTTTAGTTCTGGTAGGTTGGGAGGGCCTAACTTCCTCCTCTCTCATGGAATTTCCTAAGACTATCTTGGATCATGCTCCCATTCCTTTTATTTGGAAAGAAGGGTCTTAGGGGGACCCAAGAACTTTTAGATAAGAAATTATGTGGCAATTCCACACTAATTTTAGAGCTAGGGTGGCAGAGCGGTCGAGGATTTCTATAGAAGGAATAACAACTAAATTAGAGAATGTTAGAAGGAATGTGTGGCCTTAGAAGAAGAGACATTTTGGTGATATCTTTAAAACTAAGATAAAGGTGGAAGAAAACTTAGAAAAGCTTTAGAAAGCTTGGGGGGGGGGGGGGGGTGTGGTCTCACTACAAAAAATATGATTCAGGAAGAGGAAAATTGTAGAAAGGTCTGGAAAGATATGATGATCAGAGAGGAGTCCTTTTTGAAGTAGAGATCTAAGGTTTTATGGCTCAAGGTAGGAGATAGGAATACTACATTTTTTCATAGATCAGCCTCAATCCATAAAAAGAGGAATACTATTGATAATATTAAGGATGAGAATAATGTCAAGCTTACTAAAATTGAAGAAATAGGCAACTATGTAGCTATTTATTTTAGGAACTCCTATTTGGAAGGGTAGAGAAATATTAGGGAAGAGGGCAGGAATAGACTAATCAATTCCATGCCCATAGTTATCTCGATGGAAAAAAATTAGGAACTCATACGAATTGTCATCGATGAGGAAGTTCACAAAGTTATCTTCTCTATGATAGCCTATAAGTCCCTTGGACCTAAGAATATCCCCCCAATGTTCTTCCAGTATTTCTAGGATGTTGCTAAACTGAATCTACTTTAGGTGGCTTGTGACTTTTTTAGAACTAGGAAACTGCTCAAATAGCTCAATAAAATGATAATTGCCATGATCCTAAAGGTGAAATACCCTAAGGTCCTATCTGATTTTAGGCCAATCAGCCTTTGCAACACCACTTATAAGATTTTTTTCAAAAATTCTGGTGAACAGGTTAAAACTGATGCTGCATAAATTCAATGGGAAAACCTAGAAGGGATTTGTCATAGGTTTTCAAATCCTTGAGGCTGCCATAACAACTCATGTAATGTTGCACTCAATGGAGAAAAGTTGTAATTTGGCTCTAAAACTTTACATCTTTAAAGCTTATGATAGGATTAATTGGTTATTCTATATGAAGTTATGGATAAATTTGGTTTTAGCCAAAAAGTTATAAAGATGGTAAAATCAATTGTTGAAACTATCAACTACTTCATGATGGTGAATGGTTCACCTTGGAGAAATTTTGAAGGGGAAAGGGCGTTAAGATAGGGTGACCCTATCTCTCTCTATTTGTTTATCATGGTTGCAGAAGTTTTGGGTAGGGAATTCTTGAGAAAAATGAAAGAGGGGTGATTAAAAGCATTAGACCTACATCCACACTTCCACGAAAGGTAATACAGTAGTTTGCGGATGACACCTTTCTAAGTGGGGAGTCTTCAGTGGGAGAGACCAGAGCTTAGAAGTCAGTGTTGGAGATATATATAGCTAATGCAGGATATAAATTTAACTTGGATACAAGTAAAGTGTTCTTTTTAAACACTCCCCCAGATATACAGTATAGGATTGTTAACATTTTAGGGTGTAATACTGAAAAGTTACCTAACACATATCTTAGCCTCCCCTTGACTTTGAATGATGTAAATAAAAAATTATGGAACAGATGAAAAAAAAATTAGATTCGATGGAAGGGTAAAATTTTGAGGAATGTGGGGAAGCTTCAACTTCTAATTTCCTCTCTATAGGGGTTACCTATGTACTTTCTATCACTGTTCAAAATTGATCAAAGTATGGTAGATAAATTGGAGAAAATACAACCTAATTTATTCTAGTCAAGAGGCAGTGAGAAGGTGAGGTTAAGTCAAGTTAACTAGGATATGGTTTGTAAACCAAGAAGCAGAGGAGGTTTGAAGGTGAGGAATATAGCTGATTTGAACAATGCTCTTCTCACCAAAATGGGATGGAACCTAATGAAGGAGGATTCCAATTGGTGCAATATCATGAAGGCTAAGTATCTTGGGAATTTGAGGTTCTCTCACTGCACCTAAAGAAATGATCTCCCTAAGGGATCTAAAGTTTGGGGAAGTGTTGTTAAGAATAGAACCCTTTTGAAGGAAGGCATAAGATGGCTAGTAGGGAATGGAAATCAAATCAAATTCTAGGAGCACCCATGGCTTATAGATAAAAAATTAATAAAAACAAAGTTTGGACCTCTCTAGAACCATCTCCAAGAGTAGGGAGGAGGAATGATGGCTAATTTTATTTGTCTAGGGAGGAAGTGGAAGAAGGTCAAGTTGCAATAGTTGGAAGAGACATGATAGAAGAATTAAATAGTCTACTAGAATAGTACAGGACTTAGGAAGGGACCAACATGATGAATTCATTTGGAAGGAAACTCCAATGTTGGAGTTCTCTGTTAAGTCTACCTATAAACTAATGTTTGAGAAAATCTTAGAACCTAATTTTTGGGGGAATATATGGTTTAGTTATCTAATACCTAATATTAATATATTCTGGTGGACCACTATCCATGGGAAAATGACCATAAACAACCTAATGAAGTGGGGAATTCTAGCTACCAAATAGATGCTACTTTTGTAAGATGGATGAGGAGAAAATTACCCACTTGTTTCTGTACTATAGGTATGCTTCCAAAGTTTGGGGGGAGGCCTTTATAGAAGTTGGAGGTTGACTAGGTGTTTAATAAGGATTTAGAGAAATTTTTGGAGAATTGGCAAGGCCCTTTTACTTGCCCTCTCCTTGTCAAGTTGTGGAAAGTTATCCCCCCCCACAACAATGTGTGCTAGCATGTTTGGAAGAAGAGAAATAATAGGGTGTTCAATAATGAAGAGAGAGAGGAAGAAGTTGTGGTGGAAAAGATATATAAACTTATGATAGAGAACATGAGTTGTAGCAAGTGGAGAAGGCTGACATTGCCCCTAGGAGAATTGGAGGTCAGAGTGGCTAGAGGCTAGAAATTGGAGGGGATATTAGAGGTTGATAACTCCAACATGTTGACAAGGAAAAGAACTAGATGGGAACCTCCACTCGCAAATTGGACTAAGCTTAATTTTTATGGTGCAACTAGGAAGGAAGGCTCAGTGAGGGGAGGAATGGTTTGGGATAGCATGGGATAGGTACTTTTGGCATATGCTAGGTAGCTAGGGAAAGTTTCAAACAACACTGCGGAGGTGATGGCATCGTATTGGGGTTTAAATCTAGTGCTAAGTGTGGGGCGGAGAAATGTGAAAGTTGAAGGTGATTCCAAAACTATCATAGAAACTATTAAAGGTAATATGAAAGAAGGGTGGGCTATAAAACATGTGATAGAAGATATTATACACCTATTAGCCAATTTTAATAGGTTTGATTTGAATCATATATTTCAGGAGGAAAATAGTGTGGTAGATAGTATGGCAATGTTAGGTCTAAAGTAAAAAAGAATAAGGTGGTGGAGGGAATGCAATGCCTTAGAAAATTTGGTAAGAGATTTGGTGAACTAAGAAATAAAGAATGATGAATCTTAGCTAGAGATATATTTTAAATTTTTGCATCATGTTGAGGAGTTGGCAAAAAGGACAAAGCTAGGAAGGACAGATGGCTTAGAGTGAAGGAGATAGTACTGTCAATAATAAATTCACGTAGCCTAAAAAAGAAAGATCTTTGAAGTTTGAAAGGAAAGCTTTAAAAATAATTTTCATATTTGTGTGCTTGTACACCATGTAGGGAAATGGTTCAAGTTTGAAATGGTTTTGTGTTTCAGGAATGATGAAATAGACTGGGACGAAGATGGTGGTGTTCTACATGTGACTTTAACTTATACTAAGGATGCTAATATTATTACTAATAATAATGGACATTATTGTAGCCTCATGGATTTTTGGCTTAAGTGTGGTTTCATTCTTAGAAAGTGTTTTTGGGTCCTAAAGAAGGTGAAAGGATCAGGAAAATTTGAAAAGATGGGTGGTAACCTTATGTGCATTTACCCATCCATGATTGAGGAGACTATGAGGAAACTATTGGTGTGGTATATTTTGGATGAAGGCGGGTTTGTGCCTTTTATGGAGGCTCTTAATAGACATGATGAAAATTCTTCCATGCATTTTGTTAATTCCTGGGAGGACCACAAAGTCACAATTAATGGCACATCGTTCCATATCTCTGAGGAAGTCATTGCTCTAGCAATGGGTTTTGCTATGAAGGAAAGGAAGTGGCAGAAGGTGACAAGGGTAGTCAATGAAGTGAGCCTACAAGGTTTCTTCCTAGACAAAGAGGAACCTATTCAACATAGAGGTGGTTTTATGTGAGAGAAGCTCCCTAGGCCATGGAATGAGGTATGTTTGATGTTGATGAAGTACCTTAGATTGGAAGGAAGGTATGGTGTCTATTATTACTACCACTTTCCCCTCCTAGATCATTTTCACCACTGCAATTTTATTTCCATTCCTTTTCTTTTTTACATGAATTAGAAGACACAATAAGTGATGTAAAAGAAAAAAATGAGAAAAGGGGTTAACTTTACCATTTTAGATCAAGGGTTATTTTTTCATTTGTATTAGTTCCAACTTGCCCTGGTCCCCCCTAGGACAGTTGAGGTTGATATTCTAGCTCATCCCAACCCCCGTCCCCTACTGGTCACCTTCACCTAGTGGGTTCCCTATAGAATTATAGCCCACTCCTCTTGGGAGAAAAGGAAGACATGATAAAGGGAAAGAGAAAGAACTGGTGGAGTTGGA
Organism: Cupressus sempervirens; assembly: GCA_028749045.1. Classification (NCBI taxonomy): domain Eukaryota; kingdom Viridiplantae; phylum Streptophyta; class Pinopsida; order Cupressales; family Cupressaceae; genus Cupressus; species Cupressus sempervirens. Next base: position 866,816,212 of record CM053789.1, read on the forward strand.
CGAGCAGGCAAGAGGGGGGGAGGGGGAGGTTTGGAAGGTTAGAAAAATCTAATGTGACAAATTTGGAAGATACTGGCAGCCCCAAATGGAGAATGAAGGAGAAGGCTTTGACCTTTGGAGAAGGGTAAATGGAGGAGAAGGAAGAGGAGAACTTGGATTCTTCTTAGTCTAGCTTGGATGTTGGCTTAAAGGAGAGAAAGAAGGTGTCATATGTCTTGGTAACCATCAGACTAAAATGTGTGGACTTAACAAGGGACTAGTTCCCTGATATAGTGGATAGAGCTCCCTCCCACATAACTATTTCCTCCCCTATTTCAGTTTTTTCCAAGGATATTGTGAACCCCCAAATTGTGAAGGAAGTTACTATGATGCAAGTGGATGGTTTTCCTGGTAACATGTGGGAGGTAAATGTGTAGGTCATAAAGAAGGCTAGTAGTGAGGTCTAGGAAAGAATTCATGCACTAGAGGAGAGAATGTGCCTACCAACTAAGTTTACTATAAAAGTGACACATGCTGGTACCACTACATTGAAACTGATCAAGGACTTGGAGGGGGACCTACCTAAGGAGAATACTAAAATATTGTTTGACTGCCTTGTAGAAGATGGGGCTAACATCATACTAGGGAAGAAAGTGGCTAAGAAGCCCTAATGGTTTTTTCTTGTTTTAGTTTTATGCTATTAATCTACTAGGTTTTGAACTTGATGGAGTTTAAGCTTTTCATACCTTTGTTTATATACTACTATAGCTTTTATAGAGTTTACATAGGTGGTATGTATGGTAGGCTTATTGATACTCTTTTAATTATGGTTAAGAACCTTTTTTGGTTTACTCATTAGTAGGGGGTAATTTTCTTTGATTGTTATCTACTAGTAGTAGACCAATTTGATTGTTAAAGGGGTAGCCCCCTAGTTTTGACTGCTTTTAATTCAAAAAAATTTAAATATATTATAAATATTATTTGATCTAAAATATCTATCCTTTAAATTTAATTTATATTAAAAGGAAAAATAATTAAATATCAAAGTCATTTACATCATAAATGAACCACATAGCTACTCGCATGAGATGATAAAGCCTAGATTTCTCAAGGTAAATTGTCTAGTCAATATCATCATCACATAAACTAGGTAATGCTAGTAGCAAAGCATGTAACAATATTAGTCCAAATGCTACACTTGTTGGAAAATATCTTGTTAGTTTCCATTGTACTTGCTCAAAGCATGCTTCCACATAATTTGCCCATGGAAACACATTACATCATATACGTTTAATCAATCTTACAATTTCATTGCATTATCTTTCTAACCATTTGTACTTGCAAATATGATCTAAATGAAGTATTTATATGAATTTAAAGTTTAAATAATACTACTAATACTTCTATTGATATCATATAAGGTTCAACCTAAATTAATAGACCGTTATTTTTCTAATAATATTATATTATTGTAAATATATGCATCAATATTTTTTATGGATCTGTTTAAAGTTATAAATGAATGACTAAAAGAAAACTAGTCCATTGCTATTTGTCATTTTCTATAAATTCTAATTATTTCTAAATTTTTATTGATACTAGCTGGAAAGGTTACAAATTTGTAAAAATATAGCATCTAGTATAATTTTTAATTTGACTACTCTCTTTCTATATAATTCACATTATATGTTTAAAAATACATGAAAGTGGTTTGAAAGAAACATACATAGTGCCCTTATAACAAAAGTCATCATGTCACGCCCTTCATATTTAGTAGCATCAAATGATGAATCATTTTAAAGATAAATTTAAAGCATCTCTTCAAGTTGTTAGAAATCTTTTCTATTATGAAAATGTCCCAACCTTTAGAAATGGCATCTTTAATACTTTTGAGTTGTAAAAGTGTTGCATAATCATCAAAAATATCATCTAATATTATGATAACTATTGTGATTTTTGCGAGAGCTATGCTATCACTAGAAAGTTTCAATTCATATGTAGAACTAACTACCAAAGAAAGATATTTAGTGGATTGCTCCCTTTTTGCAACTAGCTTGGAAATATCTGATTCAACCCACCAACCAAATAAATATTTATAAGAAATATTTTAAGATTAACATAGATTTAAAATACAATAAATTTTGTGATTTGATAAATTGCTAACATATAATTATATGTCATATAATTGAAAAATTAGGAAACCAAACTCAAAATTGATATAATTAAGTCTAATGTTCAATATAATAATTTATTTTTTATTATAAAAAATTTTATGTTAAAAAAAAAATATTTTTTATTTTAAAATTTAATTCATTGTGGAGAGATTTTAGTATCAAGATAAAATTGTAAACTAGAACATGAACCCTATAAGATTTAATGATTAATTCTATTGAAAGAAATAATAAGTTTTTTGAAACATTTTCTAGGCATTAAAAATTATACTAATAAGTCTACAATATTATTGTAAATAAAGCATTCGAAATATCTATTTGTTTTCTTGAAAATGACTAAGTAATGTAATTAACCATTACAAAGGTATTTTAATGATTGAATATAACAATGATCTTGGCCACAAAGTAGGGTACATAGTATAAAAAAGTACTCACCCAAGCACTAAATCAAAGTAGCGCATATGTTTTACTGTCATAATCAAGACCTTATCATAAGAAAATATCCATAATGTAAGAATCTATAAAGATATCTCAAATAATGATAAAAAAATAATATTTATAACCTTCTATAGGTGGTGCCTCATAAAATATAAAATGAAACATGAAATAAGTTGTTTTGATAATTAGTTTCTAGATTAGATTGTGTAAAGATTTTTGCCATCAACATTTCGAATCACACTATGTGATCCATCATCAGGATGAGAGAGCAAGAGATGTGAAACAATGTAAGTGATGGATCACTTAGTGTGATTCGAAATGTTGATGGCAAAAATCTCTACACAATCAAATCGAGAAACTAAGTATCATAACTATTATGGACTGTGAAAATCAAATTGCAATAATAATTTTTTTTATTAAAAATTAAATAAAGGACAATGATTGTTTAGAGATGGGGTGTGGGTCTATTACACAATGGTAGATTGTGAGTTTCTCATCTTGAAGGTCTTGGGTTCACATCTAATTGAACATAAAATATTATAATAATTATTGTCAATGAATAATAACAAATAATAAATAATCTAGGCTTTGATCCATTACCCAAAAAAAAAGGAAATAATTTTCTTAAGATATCAAATTTGAATAAAGTCTAGATATAGAAAACTCTTATCTTATATATACAAAATATTTTCAAAAAACCATATTACCATATAGTTCTATCTAAATGTGAGTGCTAATGCAATCTTAAATAAGTGCATCAATTCTTTAAAACAAATACATTACTATGATAAAGGTAAAAGTAGTAGCACATCTAGATTTGTGCCTTATTTGAAGTACGAGTAAAAGAGATATTTCATTTTTTTATAATGAAAACCCTTTCGTTTCCTACACTTTTACTGGATTGACAAGAATTTTAAATATCTGCTCCTTGATCTCCTTGTGAGAATATGTAAGCCCATCTCCGAATATATAGAAAAAATGTACTCCTCTTGTACTATTGACACATAGCTTCTCCCACTCAGGAAATTGAATATTTGGCTTTAAAAATTCTTTCATCAATTCCTTCATTAATTGATGATTGATTTTGATGATATGATTTACTGCCTCTCTTTCTGAAGAATTTGGATGATCACCCATATAACAAGAAATAGCTGAGGCGATCTTGCCGTGGAGCTTCTCCTCCTACAATAACATTTAAATATATTACTATTTCGTTCTCTAAAATATCTATCCTTTACATTTAATTTATATTAAAAGGGAAAATAATAAAACCTCAAAGTCATTTATATCATCAATTAACCGCACAGCCACTCGCATGAGATGATAAAAACTAGATTTCTCAAGGTAAATCTTCGCAATATCATCATCACATAAACTAGGAGATGCCAGTAGGGAAGCATGTAACAATATCGGTCCAAATCCTACACTTCTTTCAGCATACTTCATGTACTCATTGTAGGTTGGAAAATATCCTGTTAGTTTCCATCGTGCTTGCTCAAAGCAGGCTTCCGCATAATCTGCCCACTGAAATACAATACAACAAATATGTTTAATCAATCTTACAATTTCATTGCATGGTCTTTCTAACAATTTCTACTTGCAAATACGCTCTAAAAGATTTTTTTGCATCAATTTAAATTTTATGTAATAATACTAATACAACTATTGATATTGTATAAGGTTCAACCTAAAACAATAGACCGTTATTTTACTAATAATAATATATCATTGTAAATATATAGATTAATATTTTTATGAATATATTTAAATACATAAATAAATAACTAAAATAAAAGTAGTGTGATGCTAGTTTTCATTTTATATAAATTCTAAACTTTTCTAAATTTTTATTGATATCATGTGTAAAGGTTGTAAATTGTAGAAATCTATTATCTAGTATAATTTTTTATTTGACTTCTCTCTCTCTATATAATTTAGATAATATGTTTAAAAATACATGAAAGTGGTCTTGGAGAAGCATACATACCGCTTTTGTAACAAAAGTCATCATGTCACGCCCTTGATATTTAGCAGCATATATTGTCAATTGATGAATTGTTTTAAAGCTAAATTCAAGGCATCTCTTCAAGTTGTTAGGAATATTTTCTATAATAGAAATGTCCCAACCTTTAGAAATGGCATTTGTAATACATTTGAGTTGCTCAAGTGTTGCATAATCATCAAAAATATCATCTAACATTGTGATAACTATTGCGATTTTTGCCATAGCTATTCTACTACTAGAAAACTCCAATTCATCTACAGAACTAACTGCCCAAAAAAGATATTCAATGGATCGCTCCCTTGTTGCCACTAGCTTGGAAATTTCAGATTCAACCCACCAACTGCCATGCAAATAAATATTTATAAGAAACATTTTAAATTTAATATGGATTCAAAATACAATAAATTTTAGTATTTGATAAATTGCTAACATATAATTACATGTCATATAGAATTAAAAAATGAGGAAACCAAACTCAAAATTCACATAAGTAAGTCTATCATTTACTGTAATAATTTTATTTTTACTATCAAAATTTAATTTGAAAAAAATATAAATTATATTTTAGAATTTAAATCATTTTGTAGAGATTTTATTTTAGTATTGATAAAATTGTATGTTAGAACATGAACTCTATAAGCTTTAATGGGTAATTCTATTGAAAGAAAGATTTTATTAAAAACATTTTTTAACACTAAAAATTATAAAAATAATCTACAATATTATTTTAAATAAAACATTCTAAATATCTATTTGTTTACTTGAAAATAAAACATTCTAAATGTCTCTTAATTTACTTGAAAATTTATCTTGAGAGGTTTTTCATCTCCAATTTGTAGTGAAATTGTAGTATGTTAAAATCCAATTTTGCAAGCTCTAAAATCCTTTTGTCTTTTAACCTAAAAATATTAGTAAAAGCTTGTAGTTAATTTCCAAAAAAATTATATTTCCTTTTAATAAAAGAACAATATTTGACTTGTACCTCTCATTGTCTAGCTCATAGATTTCTATGAAATTTCGTGCCTCCCATCTGGTAAAGGTTCGAGGCCATTCGTATGTAAGAGCATACTCCACCTATAAGATAAAAAAATCAGTTTAAATATTAAAATTCTAGTGTACACTTTAAAATCAAGAATATACTTACACAAATGTATCACCTCTTTAAGAAAAACTCTCTTAGATGTATCTTCAGAATTTTGTAATAATTCTTTAAGATATCTAATGCTAAATTCTTTAGCCTCTTCCATAACGATTTCTCCAGGAAATGCCACACTGGAAAGTCTTAACAGGTTGAGCATGCTTCTCATCACTCTTTCTTCCTTACTATTATTGTACTCACAGAGTACAAACTGCCCATTGTCGTCCTTGAAATTCTTCAACGTGTCTTCTTTCAATACACAACATAAATAAAACTAATTAATACAAAAATGCATGTTTAAACAGATAGAGTTATTTAGATACATCTAAATATATCTTAAAGGAAATGTAGATATTTGTTTTCACTAGCGAAATATGTATTATATATTCAAGATAAAACACAATGAAATGTTCCTCGTCAATAGATATTCAAAATATACTAATCGGTATCTTCACACAATGTTTGAATACTATTTGAACTATTATTTGAATACCTGCAGAGACATCATAACGACGGAGTCGAAGTAATCTAAGTGCTAAAGCTGTGGCATTCAAATCCTTTGTAGCACTTTGGCAGCCTAATGCTATCCCCACACTTTCATCCCAACAGCTGCATCCATATTTTGGTACACTTTGTAAATTTAGTTTTAACAATCCAAATCTAGATGTTAAGAGGGTGTAGGGTTTTAACACACCGATAAACGTAGTCAAGAGCCGCTTTTATTTCAGCCTGAAAATAACGATCTATTCCGAGGCATTGCAATGCATCAACCATCTCAAGCCGCTCGATTAGATCACCATCTCCATCTCCACCTCGAGATTGCATTTCTTTTAACAAGATTTTGACTTGTTTCACAAGTGTTTCAGCACGTTCACGGTATTCAGGTTCCTGAAAAACGATATGCAACCATACTAAGCATGGGAGAAAAATAGAAGAAGATTATTGTAGAAAGAAATAGGAATAGAGAAGCATAATTTATACCCCGTATGGCGTCTCCATAGATTGAACAAAAGCATCGTCCCACTGATTGAAAGCGTTGGATGGTATGGAAGAAACGGAAGAAATGTGATCCCCCTTCAAATTAGACATCGCAGAAGCAGTTCAAAACAGTCTCTCTTTAAAGGGAACTGATATTCAAATGTTTAATGCTTGCTTTCAAGTTTACCACTATACTGCTATTTATAGTGCTCTTCTCGCCTATCTAATAAATAATTATATCCTTAATTAGATCTTAATCAACCTTAATCAACATACAGATTTTTGTTTAGAACCGATATTTACGTTGCGAGGGTGACGACAAAAGTTTTGAAATATTCCGAAAGATGGGTGCCAACTCACCTTTTTTGCAATCCTCCATTCGGTCCAACCTTGACTGGATGCCACAATTTGCGGTCTCAATCTTTTGGAAAAAATATCTGAAGAAAAAGTACAAGCTCATGTGTAGAGGCGGGAAAACTTATATCCAAAACACACAATCAAACATGGCTAGATGTCCTTTTACAAAATTGGTAGTAGTTACTAATCAACATGCAAGGACAACAAAACATCTAAACCTAGACAAAATGTACGCCCCTAATCTCTTTGTCAGATATTGATTTATCTCTTCTTACAAGGAACGAGAGTCCTTGCAAATATGTGACGAGAGGGTGGAGAGGGTGGATGAATGTGATAGAGGCTAAGTCAGCAATATGGACCCATGATGAAGAGTAATCTATAGGAAGCTTGCCACCAAAACTTAACAAGAGATTAGGAATATTTGTTAGGATGTGAGGATTGTGAATCAACTCAGCACACCCATGATCAAAACAGGATTAAGATTCTCTATGTATCAACCTTGGAACTTGAAACTGTAAGAAGATTATGATTAAGAAGTGAATGTGAAACATTCAATTGGTAGTAATCCAAAGGTATGTGATAAATAGTAAAGAATTTTCGACACTAAAAAGGAGATGCCTTTATAATCCAAAGGTTGTCTACATAAAGAATCACCAATTTATTAAAAAATATTCACTTGAATAATATCCAATATGCACACAACTAAAAGAATATGGTAGTAGCACTACCAACAATAAGTAAAGATGTAGTATAACATACTCCACATTACTCATAGTTTATGGGAAAATTGTTAACAAAAGATGAACATTGAAGCGACCAATTGCATTGGAAAAGCACAACAAAATGTACAGTAAAGCTATCCAATATCATTTCTCTCTACCCTTCAATTTCTCTACTTAGTCCAAGAAAAAAAAAAAACATTAAAAAATTCCAAAATCCACCCTTAGGGTGTGGTCTCATGAGGGGGGCTTTAAAATTTGTTCTTAGGGATTGGAAGGTCCGATGAATTGAAAAACCAATGCTACACCCCTCATCTCTTTATGAGATATTGATATATAGATCTTTTTGTCTTCCACTTGTCAATCATATATTTTTTTAAAAAATTATCATTTTTTTCTTTTAATTTTTTAGTCATGTAAATTAACAATGATGAATAAAATAATTCATGAGTCAACCAACTTCAATAAATTGTGTTATAGGCTAAAATTTTAAGCATATACTAGGGACAAAAATTCATGGGACCTCCTACTTTTTAAAAAGTCCTAAAACATTTTAGAGACACTTGCTAAATATTTTTAGGAAGCCCCCATCCATGGAATGTGCCTTTAGCACTAATATATTTCAACCAAGCATTGCCACATGTGTACACTCTAGTGCTTCAACGTTAGGATTTTTAAAAATAACATGTGTATCTCCGAATACTATAATTTGGTTTCTCTAAAGCCCTCAAGATCACAATTCAATTCTCATATTGTTCTCTAAAAAAACTTTTCCTTTATGCATGTTTTTTTTCTTAAAGAGATAAATTTCTTAAATTTAAAAAATAATATCTATAGTTTATCTTGATTAGAGTGAAGAAAATATGAGTGCAAAGAATTATTTGATTTGTTGGTCATGTAATATTGTGGTCTCTATTTCAAAGACCTTCCATCCCTTAGAAACTAGAATAGGTAATTTTGAGAATCTGATTTACCAAGGAAGCATGTAGAAAATTCTAATTTGAGCTTTGAAAAAAAACATAGCTTTCGAATTATGCATTCTGCAAGTCTTTAAAATTATCTATTAATTTGTAATAATATTATTTTCTCTTTATTTCTTTTCTCTCTAAATAACTTTTTTAATATTTTAAAATGTGTAAAAAGTCATAAACATAGGATGTTAATCTATGTTAAAACAATTGTAAACAATTATTGGTGATTTAATTATTCTTTTGCATATGAATGTGTAAGTATGAATTATCAAAGAATAGAAATCAAAATGTATGTTAGAAGGAGTTATTTAGATTTGTCTAAATATATCTAAAATTAAAGATAGATATTTATTTTTATTAATGAAATATGCATATACCCATATTAGAAATGTTCTTCCCAAACAAGAATAAAGATAAAAATATATAAATGGATAGTATCTTTTATGAAAAAATATCCAGGACAAGCTCCTCTTCATTAGGTTTTTAAAATATAACAAGTGTCACATAGTGGCATGTACTTGCCTTATTGTTATTAATTGTATTTGTAAATATTGAATACAAATTGTAAATTTTAAAAGAAATTCATAATAAATTTAATTTAATCTAATTCAAATATTATAAAATCAAAAAATAATTATTGTGAAAAATGGAATAAACATTTATATAATTAATTTGTTCTTGAAGCATAATTAAAAATGAATAAATAGAATAGTTTTAAAACTCATTATACTCTTATGGTGTTTTCCATAGCCAATATTTGTATTTTTCATAAGAAATATACTATTGCAATCACTTGCTCTTAACTCGCAATTAAATATTTTGTATTTCAACCAATTGAATTTAAGTATTTTTGTTTTTATTTTTACTTTTAAAATTTTCTAATGTTTAGATGACAAATTATTTTTAAGTTTTAAAGTTTTTTAAATTAGTCTACATTAACTCGATTAGTTCATATAGTTTGTGTCTTATAGTAGCAAAATTCTAGGAATCACTATCCTTATTCTAGGGCAAAATTTTAGGGTTCATAAGTGCAAACTAAATGCAATAGTACTAGCATAATTGGTAACTTCACATAATCCTATCATAAACTTAAATAAAATATTTAGTAAATATATATTTATTTTAAATTTGTAAGAGGCCAAAGCCAACAAGATTAATTATTATGTGTTGTAATTAATTATTATTATCTATTAAGCATGATCATGAGTAGATTGGAACCAAGGCCTCTTTGATAAGAGGCTTACAATTTACCATTGTGTTGTAGGCTCTTTCCTATTTACTAAATATAATTAATGTACCTCACAAGTATTTAAAAAATAATAATATTTCAATGGAGATTATGTAAATGTGTTGTGATAGATAATGGGACAAAGTCTAGATTATTTATTTTTAATCTATTAAAATTAATTATTACTATACTTTATGTTCAAGTGGACTCAAACCAAAGACTTCCAATATAAGAGGCTCATAAATTATCATTATGTTATAGGATCTTTGACTATTTTCATTTAATTTATTATTAAAAATCATTTGAAAAATAAATAAATCTTAAAAGAATCATTTAAATTAAAAATAAAAGTAAAATATATTTTTTAAGTTTCATAATAATGATAACTATTATGAAATAAACTTTTGTAGAAAATTTGAAATTAAAAGAAGAAAAAAAGGACAAAAGAAAGAAGAAAAAAACTACAAATGTTAAAATTTACCATATACAAAATCTACAAGAATAAGTAACTTAAAATCCAAAGAATTTACTAGACATGAAAGCTGAAAAAAGAGAATTATTAGGCTTATCCTGCACATTCATAACTACATATCACAAAGTTTTATGGAAAATGAAACCTACCTTTTAGTACTTAAAAAAAAATATGATTGGTGACCTAACTCAGTAAGTGGGTTGCTTCCATTTTATAAAAATTGTATAACAACCACAAACAATATAATTATTAAAATTATACCATAAGTTCTAGAGCTAAAACAAAATAGCTTGAATTTACCATAACAAGTTCACTATCCTTTTGTATAGTTTGCAAGACTCCTTAAATATACCCTAATTAGAAAAGTAATCTAGGAAAAACACAAATCTTTAATATTGTTAGAATCTGATAAGATTAATAACCCAGAAAACTAGTGCAAAGAGTAAATATCTAAACTATGAATGAAAATGATACAAAATCAAAATAGCATCATAGAGTTAGTCTCCAAGAGAGTAATGCAAATGCTGGAAGCAAAATAGCATTAAGAGGATGCAAAAAATAAGAGATACAAATACAAGCTAGGTAGCATTCTTATATAGACTAGGAAGAGGGAGTAGGTGATAACACCAACCAATGAGGAGAAACCATCTATTGGACTAAAGATAGCAAAGTATCTTCCCAAGATAGCTAATGGATGCTCACATGTAGGAAGGTGACACCTCACAACCATTCACCTAATAAGACATGCTTTATTAACCTAAGCGAGATTATTAAAAGTGTAGGAAAAACCTAGCAAAATAGGAAAAATAAAAAACTACACTAACACCCCCCCATAAGTGAAGCTTAGGTGGATGCTAACCTAGCAAAGCTATGAACGCAGGAAAATGGGTCCCGACAACAAGGCCTGATCAGGTACCCAATACAAGAAAGAGAACTAGATGAAGGAAACTAAGCCTCCAATCTAGGAAATGTCCCAAAGAGAGGAACAAAAAAGAGCATGAAGCATCTCTGAAGCATGAAGTTGCAAACACTGTCATAAGAAACTGTTGGAACCCCCACTGAAATAGTGCATGACCAGGTAGAGAAGACAAAGTCTGAAGAGCTGATCAATCAAAGAGGTGACCTCCAAAAGTAGGAATGAATGAGTGTCTATATAGTAGATGAACCATCTCACCGAAATGCATAGGTGCCTAGCCACTACATTTGCCTAGTACATAGGAACAAAAACTGAATACATAGATCACTCAACCAAACCAAGGAAGCAAAAGAGCCAATAGGTGAACACCCCCCATAATGCTGAACAGGGAGATGGGTGACCAGAACACTGAAATGTAATGCCAAAAACATCTGCAAGAAGAAGAATCAGGAATACCAACAATGCAATATAAGTACAAGCACAGGATAAAGGGCGGTGTCACCGACACACTGCATGGGCTAATGTCATGGAAGAAAAATTCACTTGACAAAGGTGGATGAGCACAAAATGGCAAAACATCATAACCCCCCATGGCACTTTATAACTGAGTGCAAGTACAAACAAACACAAGGTGTACAAGATCCCAGATATGCAAAAGAAGGCACTTTATCTTGGTGCATTTATAGAAAAAGGAATGCAACATAATAGAAGCATAAAATGCTCAGAAGTCAGAAAGAAGAGTGAGCCAAAAGAACAGAAGAAGAGATTCCAGGACCTGTAGAATCCAAGTAATCTACCAGAGTGCGAAAGTGCAAAACTCGAAGGAGAAAGAACCTGGAGCAGAATCTGGATAAAAGACCTCTACAACTGAATAACTCACAGAACCATCTTTCCAATGATATCTAGTGAGCCCAGAAAAGAGTCCGAATGAGCGAGATATGGCTCCCAGAAGGAAAAAGAGAACATCTAGCTTTGACTACCAAAATAGGCAACCAGACTGTAGCAAAAATCAAAAAAACCTATACCATCATCTCTGTCTCAGAACCAGCTTTTCGACGCATTTTTTGGATTGAAAAAATAAGTCTGTATGCTCAAGTTACGGAAGAAAAACTGACAAGGCCTCCTCATGAAGAGCATATGCTAAAAGTGAAACTTGGGCACAATAATCAAGGAAAAAAATAGTACACTATGATCTACTCAAAAAATCATGCACTTTCACAAAAAGAATCGCCTCAATATGAGGTGATATGAGAAAGTTATGATCCTCCAAAGTTTCCAAAACGAGAACTGTGCACAGTCACGGTTGAGAATCTGCAATTTCTGAAGAATTCATGCATGAAAATCAAAAAACAACTCCACTAGTGGATAGAGTAAAAAAAAAAAGCCAAGTTCATAACAAGAATTATCAAAATCGGAGTCCGTATGAGCAAGAACGAGACATTTGAAAATTGCGTTCAAATCTGCGACAGTCAATGGAGAGGGGTATGGTTGTAGCTTTTCATGCTCAATTCTGCAAAATGTATAGCTTGCATGCAAAATCTAACTGATAACCAGATGGTTCTTCGGGCTGCGAACAAAACCCAGAAAGTGTTTTTCTTTCTGATGTACAAAAAATGTTGTTGTAGTGTAAAGTAGATGCCTTTAACAGTAAAAAATGGCTCAAAAAATCAAAAAATGACCCCAGCAACCAGAATATAACATGCAAATGTTGGATCAGCTTCCTAAGTCCATCAATGGCATGCTGGAACTTGCAAAATTGATTGAAAACTCTGAATATGCAAGTTGGTTATCAGATTTGAGATTGAAACCCCAGAGAAAAATCATTTTTGTCAAAACTTTTCTGATTCTCAAGATCATCCAAAGATGCAAGAGAAGAGCATACTTCATTTTTTAAAAAACTACAATAAAGTTTATTAGCCCCCCCACCCCCCCCCCCCCCCCCCCCCCCCCACCCCCCCCTCGAATCTCTCAAATAAGAAAACTAAAATATACTCTTGCACATAGAAAAACTCTGATACCATGTTAGAATCTGATAAGATTAATAACCCAGAAAACTAGTGCAAAGAGTAAATATCTAAACTATGAATGCAAATGATACAAAATCAAAATAGCATCATAGAGTTAGTCTCCAAGAGAGTAATGCAAATGCTGGAAGCAAAATAGCATTAAGAGGATGCAAAAAATAAGAGATACAAATACAAGCCAGGTAGCATGCTTATATAGACTAGGAAGAGGGAGGAGGTGACAACACCAATCAATGAGGAGCAACCATCTATCGAACTAAAGATAGCAAAGTATCTTCCCAAGATAGCTAATGGATGCTCACATGTAGGAAGGTGACACCTCACAACCATTCACCTAATAAGACATGCTTTATTAACCTAAGCAAGATTATTAAAAGTGTAGGAAAAACCTAGCAAAATAGGAAAAATAAAAAACTACACTAACAAATATAAATTTGCTAAGCAAGTTTTCTATGTTTTTACTTTAGTAATGGTGGATGGAAGAACATATTATACTATATTTCACTACAAAGTTAGGAATAACAATGTATGAGTTAATTGGAGATATAACTGAAGGAGACCAGTGTGAATGAAGCTATAATTGTTTTCCCACTATGTATTTATACATCTAAACAAGTTTGTAGCATAAGGAATTCTCTAGTTTGTAGCATAAGGAATCCTCAATTATCTACAAGGAAACTAATAGAAAATGTTTAGTCAGGGCATAATTTTCAACATGGTTAAATGTTTTTCTCTTCAACTCAACGTGGTTAAATGTTTTTCTGTCAACTCAACAAAATGTGTCTTGCAATAGCCAACTTATCTCTTTTGCAATCCTCTATTCGGTCCAACCTTGGCTTGGATGCCACAATTCATGGTCTCAATCTTTTGAATTTTTTTTTTGAAGAAAAACTATGAGCTCATGTACAGAGGTGGGAAAATGTATATCCAAACTACAAAAGTAGTGTAATAGGGCACCACAAACAAGCATGGGTCGATGTCCTTTTAAAAAATTAGCAGTAATTACTAGCAAATATAAACATGTAGAACAACAAGACACGTAAACCTAGAGAAAATGTACACCCCTGACTTGTTTATGAGATATTGATATATCTTTTTATACAAGGAACAATAGTCCTTACAAACACGTTGACACTGAACTCTCCCTTATTAAGGAAACTAGCATGTGGTCTGGTCTTAGACTACTTCAAGTACCCCAAAATAGAGTCAAGAGAGGGCTCTACACCTTTAGAATAAAGTTGCTCACAAACATTGCCTAGGCACCCAAAAGAGTACAACTAGGTCTAATAGCACAAAAACACTAAATAATAGTTTTATGCTTGAAATGGGACCTTATATGTTCAAAGGCAAATTGGAAGGATTCCTGAACATTCAAAAAAATCAAAATAGTGGGTTAGAATATCCTATCTTGTTCCCAAAGGTTATGAATAACAAAACAGGCTTTAGGCCTAGGAGCCCCAATTAGCCCTATTAAGGAGGACTTTAGGGTTTAGCTTGAAATTATTCAAAAGGACCAAGAAAACAAAGTTCATATATGATTACCTTTTGGAAGAAGCTTCTAATTCCAAACTTCTAGACTCCCAACTAACCAACTAACCACTTTACCCAAAATGCAACAATTAGCCTTATTTGGCCTAATTAATAGGGTTTGTGAAGGAAGTACAAGTTAGATGATTTACTAGGTTAAGGCACTCTCTAGGAAACATTTAGGGATCTACAAGAGACCATATTCCACCCTTAGAGAGGTTTCATCAATGCCCCAATTGCCTGCAACACTTCAACACTTGTTGTCCTCAACCAAACACATGGATATGTTTGACCTAGAGATGGATAGTAAAATTAGATGCCTTGCTTTCTATATCTTATCCTTCAATATTCCTATGTTACATCCTCCTAACTTGGATTTTACCAAGTGGCATGAAATTCTGACTTGGGAAATGCAAGTTAGGGCATTTTGGCCAAAACTGGCCATTGAATTGAGAGTGTTGATTCACCTGAGAAAGAAACTTGGATATCTTTCTGATGCTGAGCACTTCAAAACCTCAAACCATTTGCATTCTTCTACTAATACAATTTATATCCAAAATCAAACATTCATTAGTCTCTATCAATTTGTACTAGTCCATACACTTATGTTTCGTAGTGAATTACAAGGAAAAATGAGGTCTTTTATTGATTCAAATTGGGAAACTACATGTTCTCTATCTTTCAACTACCTAAAAGGGTTATTTGAAGACCTTTCCCAACTAATCAAATGAATTTTCAAAGTTTGTGACCATTGGGAGTGATTAAGTGAGTGTTTGTTAAATGTAACAAGAAACTGCCAAGCTTTGCTGAGTAGTTGGTGTTAACCGAGCTCACTCAGTCATTTAAGATAGTTCCCCATATGTGTCAATCATTCAATGTTAACTAAGTTTAGAGGTAGTGTTGACTAAATTGGGTCAATTAACCAAGGAATGCCATCATAAACTCTATATTAACTAAGTTGGATTAGTTAACAAAGAGATTCCCTATGTTAACTGAGTACACAGTTTAGAAACCTAAAAACACACCTACCCTATCCTAGGACTAAGATGTGCCTAATGACCCTGGTCAAAAGCCCATGGTTTATAGATCACCAAATGGGGACTAGGTCTTACAAATAGGCTTATTTTGAACCAGAAACTACTTTGACCTGTAACAAATATCTCTTAGGTACAAATATCCTTAAGAGGAACTAATTAAGAGTTAGATATCGTGGATGCTCTGGACAGTGGAGGAATAGGTACTCCTACACAATACTCTTCTTGAAAAGCTCAATTCCCACTTGAAGATAGTTGTTGAACATAAAGTGTAATTCTTAGCAATGCATTCTTCACTCATCCATGTAGTATCTATGCCTAGAAGACCCTTCCATTTGACCAAGTAGTCTGTATAGGTGTTCTTTCTTTTCTTCTTGACCACCTTCGAATCCAAAATTTTCTCCAACTAAAGTGGTTGGCTTGGTGGCAGATCCTTGATCCATTCTGCATGTTCACCAACATCTTGCATTACTTAGTTCCTACATCAACTTTGAAAAGGATGAGATCAAAAACATTAAAAATGGTAGAAATTGATATGGTTTGGGGTAGTGAAATTTCATATGCAATTTCCCTTGATTTGTGCAATATCTAATAGGGTCTAATCTTCCTAATATGCAATTTTGTCTGTCGCCTTGGTAGCCTTGCTTTGTTTAGATAAGCCCATACTTGATCTCCTTCCTTGAAAGAAACATGTCTATTTTTCTTGTCTACCTACTATTTGTATTTTCTAGTATTTTGATTGAGAGTGTCTCTAAACTGATCATGAATTTGTTTGATCTATGTTGAGAATTCTTCACCTTATACACTAATTTTGAAATCACTTGGTAAATCTCTCAGTTCCATGACTCCTCTAGGATGAAGTCCATAGTTCACCAAGAATGGTGTCTTCCCTGTTGACTAGTTCACTGAGTTATTGAAGGAAAAATCTACTTGAGGGAGGATCACGTCCCATGTCTACTAATGTTTTTTAGACACCTCTGAAGGTTTCCTAATGATCTATTGACTACCTTAGTCTACCCATCTATTTGTGGATGGTAGGAAGAACTAAAAGATAAATTTGTGCCTAAATTTTTTGATAAGGTCCTCTAAAAATGACCTTAAACTTCACATCTCTATCAGAGATAATGGATGTTGGTAATCTATGAATCTTGACCACTTCCTTATAAAATAGGTTAGCAATCTGTGAAGCATCATTAGAGTTCTTGGAAGGAATAAAATGAGCCATCTTACTCAATTTATCTACAATGACAAAAATGGTATCAAAACCTAGTCTTCTCTTTGGAAGGCCTAAGATAAAATCCATGCTCACACTATCCCATGACTTTGTTGGAATAGGTAAGGGCTGATAAAGACATTGATTTTCCCTTACTCCCTTGGCTATTTGACATATTGTTCAAGTTTCTACAAACTTTTTGACATCAGTAGGTAACTTTGGAAAGTGATAGTTTATCCTTAGGAGTTCTAGAGTTTTGTCAATCCCAAAGTGATCTCCTAATGTGCTACAATGTTTCTCTTTGATCAAAAATTCCCTCATGAAGCATCTTGGAAACAAAAGTTGTCCTCCTTTAAATAAGAGACCATTCTGCAACAAATACTCAGAAAATATTGTGTTATATGCATCAAACAATGTAGAAAAAACTTTATGGATTTTCCCAAAGTTTGGATCATCTTTGTATAGATGTTTAAGGGCATCAATCCCCATGCTTTGCACTTGAACTTCTTCCACCAAGTTGACTCTCCTACTGAGAGAATTTTCTACCTTTTTTGTAGTGCCTTTCTTGTGTTTTATTGAGAATGTGAAGGCTTGGAGTTTCTCAACACACTTCATGTGTCTCCAACTCAGTTTGTCTTGGCTATTCAAAAAGTTGAGTCCATGATTGTCTATCTAGACAATTAATTCCTTAGGAAGCAAATAGTGCCTCCATTTCTTGAGAGCCTAAAACATAGCATATAGTTGTATGTCATATGTATTATATTTCTTCTTGCCATCATTAAGCTTTTCAAAGGAGAAAGCTACTGGTCCTCCCTCCTAACTGAGAACTACTCCGATGACAAGGTTGCTAGCATTACTCTCCACTACAAACAATTTTTTGGAGGTAGGTAGTACCAAGATTGGATATTTTCCTACTCTACCCTTCCATTATTCAAGTGATTCATCTACTTGAGCTGTAAATTGAAACTTTTTCTTCTTGCCTTCTTTAATGGTATCCAATAGAGGTGCATATATACGATTGAAGTTGTTAACAAATTTTCTATAGACTTTTGCCAATCCATGGAAGCTCCTGACTTCCCTTGTTATCTTAGGTGTTGGCTAGTTAATGATACCCTCTACCTTTTGAGATCCATCTTCAAGGTGCTCTTTGAGATGAAAAAGCCTAAGAATGTCATTTTTTTTGCATGAATGCACACTTTTCAAGATTGATTGCTAAGTTCTTTTGATGAAGTCATTGAAGAACTTGTTCCAAATGTTTCATATGCTCTTCCTCAGTTCTACTAAAGATCAATATGTCATCAAGGTAGACCACAACAAACTTACCTATGAAGTCATGAAGCACTTCATTCATTAGCCTCATGAAGGTGCTAGGGGTATTTCTTTGACCAAATGGCATAGCAAGTCATTCATATAACCCTTAATGGTTTGAAATTTTGTTTTCCACTCATCTCTAGGTCTAATCCTTATCTGATGATAGCCTGATTTAAGGTCTATTTTGAAAAATTAGCATGCTCCTCCAAGTTGGTCTAGTAGATGTTCAATCTTGGGTATAGGAAACCTATACCCTATTATTATTTTGTTGATTTCCCTAGAGTTAGTGAAAAGTCTCCATTTTCTATCCTTTTAGGGGCCAATACACTAGGGATTACATAAGGGTTGAGGTTCTTTTGAATGAGTCCTTTACCTAACAAATCACTGATCTATCTGGATAGCTCTACATTTTTATCAGGGGTGAGCTTATATGCAGCCTTGTTCCAAAGAGAAGCACCTAGTATGAAGTTAATCTAGTGTGAGATGTTCCTCAATGGTGGGAGTTCATCTAGAGTGTCTCCTACAAGTATTCCTTTATACATTTGTATTAGATTGTTTACATCCTTAGGCACTTCTTGAGTAACTTCTTTCATCTTGGGTTTGAGGACTAGTGAATACACTATTTGAGAGTCTTGGATAGTATTCCTCATCTCTTGTTGAATTGCCATGATAACTAATTGTTCTTTGGGTTTCTCTTGGTGAGGGTCAGTGTTGGGAATAAGATTATATTTGTGACCATCTTTAGTAATTTGTTATTTTTTTGTGAGACCATCATGTTTGGCCTTAAGGACATATTGACATGGATGTCCTAGAAAAAGGTAACAAATGTCCATGTCTATGATGTCACAAAGGACTCTATCGTTATAATCTTTTATTGAAAATTCTACCCAAGCTAGTTTATTTATCATTGCTTTCTTCCCTTTTGTCAACCATGATACATGGGTGTTGGAATGTCTTAATGGAAAGAATGCTTCTAAGAGGGGGGGTGAATCAGAAGTACTAGTTTTTTATACTTTTAAACCCTTAATAACATATAATTGAAATGAACATGCATGCATATAAACATTAAGTAATCATAAGAAACAAATATGCATCACCTCATAACACTTGAGATTTTGGTAACCCAAAAAATCTCTAGGAATAAGAAGGTAAAACTGGGGTGGGGATGATACCAACAAAGTCACTGCAGCAATAATGTTTGAACACTTCTGATGGTTTTCCTTGTTAAAGGATTTGCACTGTGTCAATAGTGACCTAGTTAAAGGATTTACAAACACTTTACATGAAGTGTTACCCTATTAAAGGATTTAATCACCTATTTAAAGGATCTACAAAATAGCTGTTAAGATAACCTATTAACATAGGGTTTCCTTTCTAATACAATGGCTAAAGAGTATTAGGTATAATAAACCTAATAGCTTACAATCCTTTGATTGCTGAATTCAGGCACTTGATCTGCTTTCTCTGATCTTGATCCTCTGAGATCTGATATTCATGTGTATCCTTTGCATTGTTCTGATCAATTGAATGTCTAACTATTGCTCTCTTCCTCTAAGTCTTTTACTCTGAACTCTGAACTCCACTAGAGTTTTCCATTCACTACTTCATCCATCTCTTATACAATGAGATTTCATCTTCCTTATATAGACATTCAAAGACTTAGGGTTAAACATGGATCTATGATCCATATTGAATCTCCATTTCTCGCTCATTCCTTGCACTTTTGTTATTGGTTGCATGCCTTCTCCATTTTTCTTGTTGGCTGCATGTAGATTGCATAGGAAATACAAAAGATTTGATCTTATCACTTAGACCCTTCAAGATTCATCATATGTTGGCCATAAAAAATGGATTACATCTAAATTTGTGCCTTTTCAAACTTATATACACATTCTGTGTTACTCGAAAATTACTAATTTCTGATGCTTGACATATGTAATAAAACTATCTCACTCAGCTCCTGTTGCATTTCTATTTTTCTCGGCATCATTTGTGACTCGGCACTCAAATACTACTCAGCACATGTATCATGCTCAGCATCTAAAGTCACTTGGCACTTGATCTTCACTCGACACCTAAAGGTTTCTCAGCACCTAAAGATCACTCGACACCTATTGGATTTTCTAATTCGACACATGGTGTGGCTCGGCATACATAGTGTGCTCAGTTTCAATGTATATAGTGGTTAAGTGTGTTGGCACTCAAATGTCAAAACCATTTTGAGAGTAACAATTTGCCCCTTTGATATGAGTGTCAAAAACACTTAACTAAGCATTATTTATTTGACCTTATGAGTACATTCACTAATCTGCTTGGTAATAAAAACTTGATCAAAATTTTGTAACTTACAATATATACCACAAAAATATTGTAACTCCCCCTGAGTTGATTGTGCCATTATCTATGTTGTCTTGGTAACCAAAATTTTGTGTTGTATATCATGCTCCTCCTTTTATCTTGTCTCCCCTATTCTCTTTTCTCTTTGTCTCCCCCATTCTCTTTATAATATCTCCCCCTTTTTGACACTTATGTCAAAGAGTGCTAAGGGTTAAAACCATATTTCATCAAAAATGCACTATTTACCTCCATAATCATCCTGAGAGTTGCATCCCAATTATGCAAAGCAATTTCCAATGACTTGTGTTGGATGGCAGTCTCTACAGCAAGGTGAACAAGTCCATCTAAAGTAGAAAGATTAGGGTCTTTCTTGAGAATAGTTTCAGCATAGACTTGTTCTTTATGGAGTACTTCCAAATGTGGGGTAATGGAGGATTGTAGCTGTATTAGTTTGGCCTTGATGGTTGCCTCTTTTGCTGTTAAAACAACTACTTCTTTCTGGGTGTGAAGTGTTTGATTAAAGTGCTTCTCACTTTGAGCTAGACCTTTGGGTAGTTGCATGCGTGAAGTCTTCAGATTCCTCTCCAGGCTCATTATTCTTTAGCTTGTCTCCTGTGTGAAGTATGAAAAGTCACACAGCTTGTTGTACAATGAGAATATATTCTCAAGTACCTTTTTCACTTTGTCGTGTTTCTGCCAATTCAACCTGGGAAAGTGCAATTTTACTAGATATTTTCTCATTTACTTTCCCTTGGAATTTCCTTCCAGACCATTCCATAAGTTTTACATTTGTTTCTTGGTCTTCATTTTTCACCTGGTCAACAATACCTGATAATTGTTCCATTATATGTTTTGACTCATCTGGTGACTGCAAACTAAAGGCATACATAAAGATGTCCTTAATCTCATGTAATGTTTGCTTTTGTTCATACTCCTTCCTGAGTATCTCCTGCTTCTTTCTTCTATTTAATGCTTCCTACACCTCATTGATTTGATCAATGCTTATTGTTTTTGAGTCATCACTTGGTATGACTATCTCCTCATCTAATTCAGGGTCTCCATAGTGAAGCACCCTTGCAACTTTTGTAGTACTTGAACCTGGTACTAATATTTGTAGTGGCATTACATCATTGCTTGGCTATTTTGAAGGAGTTCCCAAGGTAGGAAAATTTATCAATGTTTGTATTTCCTCCTTCTCATTAGGGGTTTCCTCTGCTTCCTTCTCATGATATCTACTATCTTGATCAATTATAGAAATGTGAGGAAGTGCATCTTGTGTTTTTTCTATAGGATTAGATGTAATAGTCTATCCTGTTTGGTCTACTCCTTTGTCTCCTAGAGCACTTGGCTTCTGTACTATGGTGTCAACTATTCTTGATGAAACAACTGTTTGCATTTGAAGTTGACCACTAGTGGTTGTAGAGATTATGGAAGATGGTTCTTGTGGATTCACCTTATCTCTAACCATGTCTTCTACTAATTTTTGTAATTCATCCACACTGACCAATACTGGATCTGTACATAATTTTTCTTGTTGTATGGATTCGTCATGGATTCTTTTGAGATCCTCTGCAGTTAAAGGATTGATGTTCTGAGAAGAAGTGTCAAGAACATCCTATATAGTTATAGTCTTTTTAGGTGTGATGAGTACATGAGGAGGGCTAGAAGGTGGCAATTGTGTGTCTTGCATACTTTGGTCTTGTTGCTGCTCCTGCTCAGTTGTTGCCGTTTCATCCTATTTTTGTGCCTCCTCCTCCTCACCTATTTCTTTCTCCTCATTTGTTTCTTTCTCCTCTCCATCTTTCTTTTCTTCTCCCTTCTTCTCTTCTTCTCCTTTCTTTTCTTATTCCTTCTTCTCTTCTTCTCCTTTCTCTATATTCTTTACTTATTCCTCCTCTTTCTCACTAGGCTCTTCATGTTCTGTGTTTTGTCCCTTAAGTGGATCTTCTTCTCCACCTTTGACAATAGTCAAGCCATATATCAACTTCCATATTTTTGTTAACTTACTGACAACATTTTCAATCTTGTTTTGTAAGATATCAAAGGCTCTATGCTTTGGTGAGAAATTGCCACTATATTTCTTGTTAACCTTTGTTATTTGACCTTTTATTAGGTTAGGCATCACCTATGCTAAGGTAGATTCTCTTATCTCCTTTTCAATTTTTAGAAAATGATGCCATTTGTTTTCAATTATCTCATATAATTCTCTAGGCATGGTATTGTCTAGCTCTAGAGGTGTAGACTTGAATTCAACCATCATGGCATATACTAATTCTTCTATTTTGTTTTTCTCTTCTTTACCTAGCTTGTTGAAATCAATGTTTTTCAAATCAGTAAGATCTGCATTGTTAATATTTTCACAAATTTTATCCAAGGCTGATTTAGGAGGATGACTTACAACTCTGAATTAGCTGATATCTTCTAACTTTGTTCTTTCCTCCTCATTAGAATCTGGTTGTGCTACATATTTTCTTCTTTTTCTCGGCACTTCACCAATCTGTTCAATATCCTTCTTCTTCTCTTTGATTTTTTCCTCGGCCTTTTGTGAAGATGCCCTTGTGGTAGCCCTTGTAATTGGTATTTGTGGCTTGGCTTGAATTGGCTTATCACCCTTCTTTGTTTTGGGCTGGGCTGGAGGCTATACTATTGCCTTTCTTTTCTTTGGCTAGGCTTGGGTTGGTGCTTCCTTGGCTTCTTCTTCCTTAGCACCTTCCTCCTTGTCTTCACCTAGGCCTTGAGTCAATTCCATTTGCCCTTGCTCTTGTTCATCCTCCTCCTCCTCATCATCATCTTCTTCTTTTGCTTCAGCCTCAATTCCTTCACAAAATTTCTTCTTAATTTTCTTCACCAATTTATCTTTCTTGTTCATTATGGAGGTAGTCTTTAACTCCATATTCACCTTTGACCTTACCATGTCATAAGTGCCAAATTGTGGGGCACTCTTGTTTTTCTGTTCTACCAATAATATAGTTATTGTTGTAGATGGTTCATCTATGTTGATCTCATAACCAAATAGGTGAAATCAATATCAACTAAGAAGCATATATCATTAGTATGTCTTTCCACTAAGGAAATTGGTATTCTTACTCTTTCCTTCATGGATTTCTTGAAATCCTCAAAATATTTTGTCATCAGTATGTCAAAATTGTCTCCCATTTGTTCTATATATTCATTAATTTGTGCGATGATAGTTCTATCATTTCGCCATGTAACTTTTCCAAAAGAGGGAAATTCATTCAGAACATAGAAGAATATACGAACCAAAATTGCACCAAATTTGCACTGGGCACCCTTTGTCCTTCTTATAGCTGCTAGGTTTTGATTAATCTATTTTAGTTGTAGTTCTGCAAGATCATAAGTATGATCCTCTTTCACCAATTTGTAGCCTACATCTACTACAATACATGATACACTGTTGAGTCAACTGGATTGATAGAATTATGGGCAATAACTCTAACAAAAAATTAAATGAGAGGATCCTGAATGGTGTGAATTGTCATTCCTCTTTTATTCCACTGGGCACCTATGTTTTTCTCAATAACCTCCTTGGATTCACTTCTTAGGTTCTTGTACAGATCTAGGGTAAGATATCTAGTTACCCTATAAATGTTTCTTTTTGTGATCTTGATGGGAACATCTTCTAGCCACAGACTACCATCATGAATTCTTCTTAACACAAGTCTAATCCATTCTGTCTTAAATATGGTGGAAAACTCAAAACTCATGTTAAACCCTTCCTTTAAGAAATTTTGTATTCATCTTTCAAAACTCCATCTACACACAACTTCTCATAGGCTTCTCTTATTTTCATGTCTCCTATGGGTCATATCTTACAACTATAGCATCTTCTTACGTCCTGAACCATTACAACTTTTAGGGCTATGCGAGAAAGGGGTCCGACGGGATTGTTCTTGTATGCAACTTTAGCGATGGGACAAAATCAGGCTGCTTAACATCATTAGATACTAGCTAGACTTCAAACGACTCTTTGTCATGGGTTTTCTTAGAACTTGAAGCCATTTGTGCAAACTAGGGTTTCTTTTACATAGAAATATGAAATTATATAGCTCTGCACAAATAAAAATACCTCAAGATCGATGAAAATGCATTGTAAGAGGTTGGAATCTGCTTGGAATACTAGATTCTCTGCTATGAAGTCACTCCACTCTCTTTCTCTTCTTTGCTTCTTGATTGCGATGACGAAGAATGATTGAAATCATGATATTATACCCTATTTCCATCGCATTAAATGCTCAACTGCCCACTCAGCTTTTGAAGGATTTTAACATTACTCAGCTTCCACTACATTTCCACTTCACTTGGCTTCCATTGGAGTTATTTAACTCGACATAAGTTATCAACTCAGCCGCTGTTAGGAACTCAACATCTATTGGGGGTTTACTCGGCATCTGAGGACAATTCAACAGCTTTGTGAGAATCTTCAAATTATGTCTTGGCATCTTTGCTTATGCTTATTTCTTCTTTTCATTACTTCTTTGTCTTGGGACTAATGTATGATATAACTTTGTATATCAGTCCCATACACCTCTCTTATGCTTAGTTTGATGAAGTGTGATCACTTGACCCATTGGGTGAAGTGATTCCTCCGCTTGATGCGTTGCACTCATCTTTCTTCTTCCAAGTCTTATTCATTTGTCTTCTTATTTTCTCAACATCAATCTTTTCTTTTCCTTTGTTGGATTCAATTTTTGGTGCTTTGAACCTTATAGGACAATTTGTGCTGATATGACCAATTTTCAAGTAGTTGAAACAAGTGGTTTGACTTAGCCACCTGCTATAATTCCCTTTGAAGTGTGTCTTTATACAATTTTTAGGAATATGTCAATATTTCTAACAATAATAACAACTATACCTATTGTTATAATCCCACCAGCAGTGATTTTCTTTTGTTTTGCTAGTTGATTTGATGTCCACATAGGCTTTGATCTGCATTCAAAGGCTCTATGTCCATACTTCTTGCAATTATGACAATCTCCATCAAATCTTTGTGTCCTTGTGACTTTGGACCTACAATCTTGTGTCACATGTCCTTGCATGTTGCACTTGTGATAGTAACTCTTGCTTTTGGGTGTGTTTGGTTGATTGATTCTTCTACTCCTGCAAACATTAGCAGTATGCCTCTTTTTATTACAATAATGACAAGCAGGTTTAGAATCCTTACCTTTGTCACTTATTTTCTCAACACTCTTTGATGATTCTCCAACTTCAGTGCTATTGTATCCAAGTCTTGATGTATCATGGGCTGATCTTGGGAATTTCATCAACTATTCAAAGTACTTGATGGTTTCACTTGATTTGCTGAGATTCTCTACTATTTCTTTTTCTCTGTTCAATTCATTTTGTAATTGTTCATTTTGCATCTTCAAAGTAGAGATCTCAATATATTTCATATAAAGTTCATGATGAAAGTTCATCATTTGGGTGACTGTATCCATCAACATGTTTGAGATCCTTGTTAATTCAATGCATTTTTCCGCAAGTTTGTTTGCAAGATTTCTTTTGTCATCTTCCATCATGACTCTATCCTCAACTGCTCTTTTCTTTTGTTCAGTGATTTCACATAACATTATGGCCTATGATTCATGTTCCATCTTGAGAGATCTTATCTCTTCTGTTTGAACTTTATTTTTCTCCATCAGTTCTGCTATTGCTGCATCAAACTCTTTAGTGTCTCCATTGGCAAACACTATTGTGGTATCAATCCCCCTGTAGTTTATATCATTTTCAGCTATGGCTATCTCTTTCCTTCTTTTCAAGGATTTTCTTAATTCCACTCTAGCTTCTTCTACCTTGTGTAGAGTGAGATGCACATCTATCACCTGGTTCTCAATGATCTTTCCAAGTTTGAAAACTTCCATCTTTAGATCTTTTCCTCCAAGACATTAGGCTTCTTCTTGAGAGAATAAAGCTCTGATACAAATTTTTGCAATGTCTTAATGGAAAGAACACTTTTGAGAGTGGGGGGGGGGGTGAATCAGAAGTACTAGCTTTTTATACTTTTAAACCCTTAATAACATATAATTGAAATGAACATGCATGCATATAAACATTAAGTAATCATAAGAAACAAATATGCATCACCACATAACACTTGATATTTTGGTAAACCAAAAACCCTCCAGGAATAAGAAGGTAAAACTAAGGTGGGGATGATACCCACAAAATCACTGCAACAATAATGGTTTGTCATGTTAAAGACCTACCCTATTCAAGGCTTTACACTATGTCAATAGTGATCTGGTTAAAGGATTTAAAAATACTTTACATGAAGTATTACCCTGTTAAAGGATTTAATCACCTATTTAAAGGATCTACAGAATAGTTGTTAAGCTAACCTATCAACATAGGGTTTCCTTTCTAATACAATGGCTAAAGAGTATTAGGTATAATAAACCTGATAGCTTACAATCCTTTGATTTCTGAATTTAGGCACTTGATCTTCTTTCTTCGATCTTGATCCTCTGAGATCCAATACTCATGTGTATCCCTTGCTTTTTTCTGATCAACTGAATGTCTAATTGCAGCTCTCTTCCTCTAAGTCTTTTACTCTTCACTTTGAACTCCACTAGGGTTTTCCATTCACTCCTTCATCCATCTCTTATAAAATGAGATTTTGTCTTCCTTATATAGATATTCAAAGACTTAGGGTTAGACATGGATCTACGATCCGTATTGAATCTCCATTTCCTACTCATTCCTTGCACTCTTGTTATTGGTTGCACGCCTTCTCCATTTTTCTTATTGGCTACATGTAGATTACATAAGAAATACAAAAGATTCAATCTTATCACTTAGATCCTTTGAGATTCATCATATGTCGGCCATAAAAATGGATTACATCTAAATTTTTGCCTTTTCAAACTTATATACGCATTTTGTGTTACTCGACACTTACTAATTTTTGATGCTCGACACATGTAACAAAATTGTCTCACTTGGCTCTTGTTGCGTTTCTATTTTTCTCAGCATCATTTGTGACTTGGCACTCAAATATTACTTGACACATGTATCATGTTCGGCATCTGAAGTCACTCGGCACTTGATCTTCGCTCAACACTTGAGGGCTGCTTGGCATATTACCTATTGGATTTTCTAACTTAGCACATGTTGTGGATCGACATACATAGTGTGCTTAGTTCCAATGTAGACAGTGGTTAAGTGTGTTTGCACTCAAATTTCAAAACCATTATGAGACTAACAATGGGATGGATTAAGGTGGGGTATTTTTAGTAGATTCAACTTATTTACTATTTCTTTAGAGACAAGAGTTTCAATA
This sequence comes from Cupressus sempervirens, assembly GCA_028749045.1. Classification (NCBI taxonomy): domain Eukaryota; kingdom Viridiplantae; phylum Streptophyta; class Pinopsida; order Cupressales; family Cupressaceae; genus Cupressus; species Cupressus sempervirens. Next base: position 866,844,327 of record CM053789.1, read on the forward strand.
GAACTAGTATCAATAACTACCTTACATACCTTTCCATCACTTTTTTAGTTGGTCCTGAAGAGAGTCTTTCTTTCTAGAGGCTCCACTGGCATGGGTGCTTGAATTAGTGTTCTCCTCATCATGAGAGTATCCCCTTCTTCAGTAGTATAGTCTCTAACACTTTCCTCATTATCTTCTTCTTGAACGAGATTAGTTCTTCTCTCTCCTTGATTGTTCTAATTCTTGGGACACTTGTTTGTATAGTGGCCCATTTGGTTACAATTGTAGCATTTGATATGCCCATTCTTTCTTCCACCATTTTTTCTTCTTCCATTACCGCTCCTTTCTCTATATCCACCTCTTGAACTGCTTTGCCCTTGGGTATTCTCCTTGTTAGAATCTCCTTGAGGTATTTTACATTTCTGTTCCTTTACCCCCGTAGTTTATTTTTCCTCTACCATTCTTTCCTTTATTTCTACCACTTTGTTCATTCCTTCTGTTGAACATCTCTTCAACCTTAAGTGCCAATTAGTAGTAGTGGTTTATAATGGTTCGACTTTTGAAATTTAGTTCATCTTGCATGGAAATTACTAGTCCTTGCATATACCTAGCAATATACCTATCAAGTTTTACACTTTCAAGCTCAACAAGTTTGGATTTCATCACAAACTTTTGAAATTCTTTAGTGTAGGTAGAGATATCCATCTCTTTCTACATCAAACTCATTGTCTTCTTATGAAGTTGAACTTCATAATCCTTACAGACATAGTGTTGGCAATATGAATAGATTAACGTCTTGATGATTGTCATTTATGACAACATACGTTCAACATTTCATTTATGCATGTTGAGTTAGAAAATTGTCTAAGTGTTAGACAATTTACAATAGCATAGAGAACAGATGTTTAGAGTATGGATGACTTGTTGAGAGTTAGATCATGTAAAGTTGGCAAGAAATTCATGATAGTATCATGATGACATGTGATAGTGTACAAATGTGTATGAACAATGCAACATGATTAAAATACCAATACAAGTATTTAATAGTGCAAAATAGAGAATAGTGGAAAATTGGATTGTACAACCTTAGAAATTATTTCAGTTATAAAATAATTACTAAGTTATGATGAGAAAACTATATGGATATTATTCCATAAGCTATTTTATATTACGTCAAGCGTGTAAACACATAAAGGCCGACTAAGTAGAGTTTTATAATTATGCAAGGTATAAGTAAAGATCTTATCTTGCATAGATAAGTGTGTAATCTATGATAGATGAACAAGTGTTATGTGATGCGAACTATTGGACAGAGAGCTTGAAAGATTTGTGAGCCTTATGTGATGTGAATTCTAATGTATGATCAAAGAAAGTGTGAAATACAATAGATAGAAAGTATTGTATGTATATCTATCTTGTGAAGAACTAAATTGTATAATTGCATGTTAGGGCAGTGGGCTCTTCCTACGTGGATTGTATTTGTTCTACTAGCTCCTAATAGGCTTGAGGATTTTGACAAGGTCTAGTCTCCTATTTACTTCATAGACTCCTAACTAGGTCAATATCCTTAACATGATCGTATTGTTTAGTGAATCATCTAGTGGGTATCATCCCAATTGGGGTTTTCCCTTGGTGAGGGTTTCCCTAGTTAACAAATAATGATGTTATAAATTATCTATGTGCATGGTTATACTTACTATTTAAAATTGTCGGTTTAATTTCATATCGAAGTTATAAAGTAATTAACAATATTTAGTTGTGGGAAAAAGTTGGTAGAATACCAATTCATCCCCCTCTCTCAATATTGTTTACTTGTAACAATTGGTATAAAAGCTTAGTTAGTTTGAATAAGTTTAACAACTTGAGTGAGATCCTTGAAGGTATGGAACAATTGAAGAAATATTACCTAGAAGAAGCTCTTAAGAAGATTGACCTTGTTACTAAAGAAAGAGATAACTTGAAAGATAGGTATGAAGATACGAAAGTTTTTATTAGCAAGTTAAAAGACAAGGTTAATGATTTGGAATCTGGCAAGGAATCAATTGTGCAAAATATTGATAATGATCAAGTAGGAGATCTTTAGAAGGAAAATGAGATCTTGAAACATGAACTAAAAATTGTTGAACTTAAGTTGTATCTTAAGAAAAATAATAGCAAGAATGAACCAGAACTAAAAACTAAGAATGCAGATCTTAGATCCTAGTTAAGTTACATCTAAGCTAGATACTATGAAGATTGAACATGCTATGTTAGAAAAGTACAAAACTACTATGAAAGGAGAATTGACACAAGCTAAGCAACAATTATAGAAACTTTATTCTACTAGTGAAAAGATAGATTAGAAAATATTTCACTAGGGACCTTCTCATGAAAAGATAAGACTTGGATATCTGATTGGAGAGAAATCAGCCAAGAAAGTTGAAATCAGAGAGAACTAGATCCAATTATTGAATCCCCTAAGGAATCTGATCTGAGTAAGGTAGAATGAAGAACATCTATTGAAGTATCAAACCAAGTATAATTAATTGATTTGTCACCTAAACTTGATGAACTTAGGAAAGATGGGAAAGGTTGATAAACCTAAGCAATATTACTAATTTATATTATTATAATTGTCATGCTTATGGACATAGGGCAATAGAATGTAAGAAATGTAAGTTTGATGGTAATAATGCAAGTAGTAGAGTGTTTTTGAATACTAACCCTACAAATAATGAAAGATGAAGATCATAGAATAGATCCAATGATGAAAATAAATATAACGGAGAGAAGAACCACTTCATGTATTATAGGTGTAACAATCCTAGACACATTGCAAGGAATTACAGAGCACTTGAGAATCAAAATCGAACTAATCAGAGGAGAAATGCACCTATATGCCAGCTATGTAATAACTTTGGACACACAACAAGATATTGCAAAATGGATAGAAGAGACATTAACAAGAATCTAAATAATAGAACAAACAACAACATAAATAACAAAAAGAATGATAATGGTAGTGATAACAGTCAGAAAGAAGTAATTAAGGAACATTTTGATGAATTCAAAGAAACATTTGTGATAGCTAAAGATCTAGAAAGCTCTTATATAGTTTTGGAGGAGTAGTTTTCAATTCACTTAATAAGACATTGAAGTCATAGATTATTTGTGACTCATCCTACCTTAGTTAAGCAATTTTAGTTGTGGTAGTGCATTAGTTGGCGAAAATGTATGTTAGAGAGAGTTGAAAGTTGCATAGTTAATAGGAGGTTAAGGACATAGAGAGAAGGTATGGTCAAGTGCACAAATATTGATATGATCATAGTGAGAAAGATACACATTTAATGCACAATGCAATTTGAAATGATTTAAGGATCACATGCAAGATTGTATTTACCATTTGTTCATGTGAAGTGTCTTGAGCGAATTGAAGAGCAATTTGATAGTGAATTGAATTGCAAAGTGAAGATCGTAAAGTATAATGTTACAGAAGCTATAAATCACATTTTAAGGTATTTTGCAGAGTCTGAATCCAATATTTTAGTGTTTATAGTCACAATTTCAATGGATAGTCAAAATTTATATGATGTGAGTGATAGACTACAATATGAGTTTAAGAAACATCCATTAATTTTTTTATTAGATGATCCATTGGGCCCATTTTTGCAAGTTTTGGAAAATGTATTGCATGTTGAGGATATAACAAGTTATATTCACTGGAAAATAGAGAGTATAGGTGATGATGAAATTCAGCGAGACCTAGGAACCATGTGCAACAATGACTTATCCTTAAAGTCTAATTATGTGGACCTATAATATTTGAATTTGATAAGGTGTATGTTTTACACAGAGTTTGACAATCATGATTGGACCCAAATAATTTTGAGTAGGGTAAATGATGATATGTTGTGGCTAGGTGATGTACAAATTGTTATTGACAATGACCTAATTCACAAGGTCATGAGATTGAGTAATGAAGGATGTAATCTTGTTAATGAGAAGATGGTTGAGACAAACCTAAACACAAGGTTTGATAGAAGGAACATGAAGGTTTACTCTATTCAATAAATAGGAGTAAAATTATTAAGCAAGATATTAGGATACAAGTTAAACCATGGATCGAGGATTAACTTAGTACCAACTAAATTTCTACATGTAACTTATGTAATGACTATGCAGGGAAGAAAAGATAATTTGTGCAAGATTATCAAATTACAACCATTGGATAACATTGGAAAGATTAAGAAAACTAAGAACATTGTTTTCAGATTTGAGTCCTTATTGACTCATATATTCTTCTATGCTACAAGGAAGTTTCTTTGATTGATATTTTGGGATAGCAGTGAGTGCACAATGAAGATGGTGACTCAATACTAAAACTCTAAGCCAAAAAAGCCAAAGATGATGACATTGATAGGATGATGAGGAGTTTCTAGTAAAAAATGAAATAGAGGTATAGGATACCTCCCTCAATGGTAGAGAAGTAAAATGAAGAATTATGTTTCATGGTAGAAATAGATAACACCTACATGAAAGTAGTGATACCAAGAGTTAAATTTGCACAACCTATTGGATATGCAATGAATGCTAAGTTGATAGAAAGGTATGTGTAGATCATAATCCAGTAAGAAAAGGACTTAGAATGCCCTAGATAGGGCACTTATGACGAAAAGATGAGAATAGTTCATTAAAAACTCTATAGGAAGGAAAGAAAGAAAAATGTAGAGAAATAGATAGGTTCCATCCTTAAGGAATTTGGCATCAATTGGGAAGAATTTGATGAGATTAAAAGCATTGCATTAGAGATGAAAGCTAGTGGACAAATTAAAGTTTCGGTAGCAACTCTTATTTTTGTTGCAAGACCCTTAGAAGGAGTGAAAATAGCACAAACGTGTGCATAGGCCCCTATTGCACCAATCAGAACAAGGGATGAACAACCTAGGAGGTAGATGGAGATGGACGCACCTATTTCATAGAGAAAGTCTGAGAGATTAGTAATGGTAAAGAAAGAACCTATGCCATCAACCAAGAAAAGCATCAAGAATACCACTAGTGGACTAGGAAAAAAAAGAAATACAATGCAAGTAACTAGTTTAGAGAGTTCTAAGGATGAAACTGAAGATAAACCTATTGAACACGATGTGTAGGAAGCCAAAACAATAGCTGGAAAAAGAGCTTGGAAACCCAAGGTAGAGAATCTGAACATGTAGATAATTAATGATGATAACTTTTTACTATTAAATCATTATTATAACATGTATAGCAATATGGATAGAAGGTTGTTAGAGAATGCTATTATAAGGAATATGATTTTGAGGAACAAGATATAATGTCCTGCAAGAAAACCCAAAAGAAATTAACCTAAAGTTTCACTAAGTTTGCCAAATAATTTTTTTTCTAAAAATAATTACATAACAACAATAGGTATAAAATAGTGGAAGTAATAACATACACATAAAAACATACCATAAAATAGATTACAATTCTTAAGGGTCCAATGACATTGAATCACATTTAAGTTTAATTAATACTAAAACCAATATATAATAGATCCAAATTAAAAAATAACTACAAGTACAAACCTATTTAAATATTATACAATAATCAGAATGCACAATCATCCAATGTACATGTCACAGAGTATGAAAGTTTGAAAGAATATACATTATAAAATATATTACGTCATCTCTTTAAGATCCATGAAATAAAGTACAATACAATAGGAATAACCATCCATCATAGTATAGAAAGATAGAATGAAAGTAAATGCAAAATATTGAACTCTAGCCATGGCATCGAACTAAGAGATCTGAATGGTAAAAGTAAAAAGCACTACCACCCGATCTTGTGGTCACCCATAAAGGGTCCACTCCCACTGAGCTAAGGAGACTGTCTCATGTTCCAAATAGGATAACAATCCAAAAAGTCAAAAGCAATATCTAGGTCAAGGAAAACCTAAAATTAATCTAACTCAAGGTAGCAAGACATATGTGACATCTAAACCTAGACGAAAACAAAGACACATAGGGAATCTACTATGTAAGTGGAAAAGTGTCATTGCATGAGCCAACTCTAAGGTTACTTAGCTAGTCTTTTAATACTTTGGCCCCCTAGTAACTCTCTGTGGCACTAGTATCCTTTCATACTAACAAGACAAACTAACTAAGAAAGGTCACAACCAAGCATTCTCTCTACTCTTATCCTAGTTTTTACTAGCACTCAAGGCATGGAAAGGAAAGACAATGACTCTTATTAATTCACTTTAGTCTCATTTAATGTAGTGTTATCACTTATTAAAATAATATACAATGGGTTACCTGACAGCCTCTTTAGGGCCTCAACCTCCATTACAAGCAACCTCCAAACATAACATATAGATAACTTACCCTAGGCTTCAAGAAAAGTCGAAAGTCTCATATAACCATATATAATTTTTAGTCCTTAAGCAAGCAACTAGAAAATTACTAAAAACCAATCATTGATCATAATTAAAAATTTACTTATACAATTGTCCTAATAGGACTAATTCAAAATGAAGTACATACCCACAAACAAAACATGACATCATCAAAAATAGTATACTCCTGGCCTTTGGTAGACATCATGAAACTAGTCAACACTCTAAATCAACCCCAAACCCAACATACAAGAAAAAGTACAAATAACAATGTAGTTTCATAGTTTTGTTTGATTTTGAAAACACACAGTTTGAGTTTATTATAAGCTTTGAGATTTCGTTTCATTGAATGTTTTCAATGTAAGTTTTTGATTTGATAAAGTTTATAAAATCCCCATATAATTGAACCCATATACACTATTAAATTTTATCTCCCAACAACCACTAACTCACCAAACTAATGCTAAAAAAGATCTTACATTTATATAATAATTAATAAATAATTAACTAGTAATTATTTAACAATATTAAATATTAAAATGAATTTCATTAATCAATTTCCTTCTAATGTCCTATTAACAAATTAATGAATTAAATTAATTTCTAATAACATAAATTTTAAGAAGCTACCTAATTAATTGACATGCTTTAATAATTAAAGGAAAATTATTAAACAAATATAATAATAATTAAATTGTTAACTAAATTAAAATTAAAATTTTAATAACTTAAAATTTAAATACATTCAAATTTAAATAAATTAAAATTTAACAAAATTAATAAAATGAAATAAGTTCCTACGATTTTTAAGGCTCACTGGTTTGGCCTGAACAGGCTATTGCTCGCAACTCTGCTGTCACAACAACACAATATTACCTACAATAGTACCTGTTGTCATGACAATAGACTCTACAATGTGGTAACTCTAATGGCTATTGGTAGCAATATCTCTATCATGCAGGGAGAAGGAAAAAATTAAGGGGGTGGTTGGCTCTTTCTCAACAATTTATTATTTAAAAAAAAATTGATAAGTAGGAGATAATTTCCACAACAAGTCAAATTGTGATATTGCTATCAGGATTTAATTGTGTGATTTTTGAGTAAAACTCATTGACCCATATTTCATGAGTAGTGATTCAACATGAATCCATCTCTCATGACAATAAATGGAACAATTAGCACTCATTGGATCTAGGTGATGCTCACAGGGGTGAAGCACCAGGACTTCTCGGGAAGTCACCCATCCTAGTACTACTCTAGCTTGAATGTGCTTACCTACGAAGTTTCCTCCATAGTTGAACCCAAAGCTTGCAACCCTATTTGAAAAACCTTCACCAAGTGTTGTGCCTTATGAAGCATTCATTAGAAAGCCCCTTAAGCTCATCAATTCATAAGTAGGAGATAATTTCCACAACTAGTCAAATTGTGATATTACTATCAGGATTTAACTATGTGATTTTTGAGTCAAACTCATTGACCCATATTTCATGACTAGTGATTGAACATGAATCCATATCTCATGAGAATAAATTGAACACTTAGCACTCATTGGATCTCGGTGATTCTCATAGGGGTGAAGCATCAGGACTTCCCAAGAGGTGACACATCCAAGTACTACTCCAGCTTGAGCGCACTTAACTACAATGTTTCCTCCATAGTTAAACCCAAAGCTTGCAACCCCATTTGAAAAACCTTCACCAAATGTTGTACCTTATGAAACATTCATTAGAAAGTCCCTTAAGTTCATCAATTGATAAGTAGGAGATAATTTCCATAGCAAGTCAAATTGTGATATTGCTATCAAGATTTAACTGTGTGATTTTTGAGTGAAACTCATTGAACCATATTTCATGAGTAGTGATTCAACATGAATCCATATCTAATGAGAATAAATAGAACACTTAGCACTCATTGGATCTAGGTGATGCTCACAGGGGTGAAGCACCGGGACTTCATGGGAAGTCACCCATCCCAGTACTACTCCAGCCTGAGCGCACTTAACTACAAAATTTCCTCCATAGTTAAACCCAGAGCTTGCAACCCCATTTGAAAAACCTTCAAAAAGTGTTGTGACTTATGAAACATTAATTAGAAAGCCCCTTAAGCTCATCAAGTGATAAGTAGGAGATAATTTCCACAATAAGTCAAATTGTGATATTGCTATTAGGATTTAACTGTGTGATTTTTGAGTAAAACTTATTGACCCATATTTCATGAGTAGTGATTCAACATGAATTCATCTCTCATGAAAATAAATGGAACACTTAGCACTCATTAGATCTAGGTGATGCTCATAGGGGTGAAGCACTGAGACTTCCTGGGAGGTCACCCATCCTAGTACTAAGCATCACCTAGATCCAATGAGTGCTAAGTGTTCCATTTATTATCATGAGAGATGGATTCATGTTGAACCAGTAATCATGAAATATGGTTCAATGAGTTTCACTCAAAAATCATACAGTTAAATCCTGATAGCAATATCACAATTTGACTTGCTATGGAAATTAGCTCCTACTAATCAATTGATGAGCATAAGGGGCTTTCTAATGAATGGTTCATATGGCACAACACTTGGTGAAGGTTTTAAAAATGGGGTTGCAAGCTTTGTGTTTAACTATGGAGGAAACTTCATAGTTAAGCGTGCTCAGGCTAGAGTAGTACTGAGATGGGTGACCTCCCGAGAAGTCCTGGTGCTTCACCCATGTGAGCATCACCTAGATCCTATGAGTGCTTAGTTTTCCATTTATTCTCATGAGATATGTATTCATGTTGAATAACTACTCATGAAATATGGGTCAATCAGTTTGAATCAAAAATCACACAGTTAAATCCTGATAGCAATATCACAATTTGACTTGTTGTGGAAATTATATCCTACTTATCAATTGATGATCTTAAGGGGCTTTCTAATGAATGGTTCATAAGGAACAACACTTGGTGAAGGTTTTCCAAATGGGGTTGCAATATTTGGGTTTAACTATGGAGGAAACTTCGTAGTTAAGTGCACTCAGGCTAGAGTAGTACTCAGATGGGTGACCTCCTAGGACGTCTCGGTGCTTCATCCCTATGAACATAACCTAGATCCAATTAGTGATAAGTGTTCCATTTATTCTTATGAGAGATGGATTAATGGTGAATCACTACTCATGAAATATGGGTCAATGAGTTTGACTCAAAAAGCACACAGTTAAATCCTGATAGCAATATCACAATTTGACTTGTTGTGGAAATTATCTCTTACTTATCAGTTGATGAGCTTAAGGGGCTTTCTAGTGAATGGTTCATAAGGTACAACACTTGGTGAAGGTTTTGCAAATGGGGTTCCAAGATTTGGGTTTAACTATGGAGGAAATTTAATAGTTAAGCACACTAAGGCTGGAGTAGTATTGGGATGGGTGACCTCTTAGGAAGTCCCAGTGCTCCACCCCTATGAGCTTTATCTAGATCCAATGAGTGCTAGGTGTTCCATTTATTCTCATGAGATATGTATTCATGTTGAATCACTACTCATGAAATATGGGTCAATGAGTTTGACTCAAAAATCACACAGTAAAATCTTGATAATAATACCACAATTTGACTTGTTGTGGAAATTATCTCCTACTTATGACTTGATGAACTTAAGGGGATTTCTAATGAATGGTTCCTAAGGTAGAACACTTGGTAAATCTTTTTCAAATGGGGTTTCAAGCTTTGGGTGTAACTATGGAGGAAACTTTGTAATTAAGCACACTCAAGCTAGAGTAGTACTGGGATGAGTGACCTCCCAGAAAGTCCTAGTTCTTCACCCCTATGAGCATCACCTAGATCCAATGAGTGGTAAGTGTTCCATTTATTCTAATGACAATTGGATTCATTTTGAATCACTACTCATGAAATATGTGTCAATGAGTTTGACTCAAAAATCACACTATTAAATCCTGATAGCAATATCACAATAATAAAAATTATTTTATAAGTAACAAAACAAATACCCCCTCAATAATTTTTTTTTATAATTTAAAAAAAAACCATGATAAATTACTCTAATAGGGAAAACCCATTTAATCCATCAAATTTGCATGCTATAATTCAATTTCTTTCTAAAACCCTTCCCAATTACAAATATGCAAGTATTAAAATTCATAGAACGAGGGTTCCAAAACTCAATCTCTCAAACATAGATAACTTTGATAGGAAGATAAATCAAGATGTACAATAGGATTTCATAAATGATATAAAACAAATCTACAAATATCTAAGAATGGATCTATCCAAATACGAATCAGATAGAAGATTGGAAAGATGGAAATCTTTTTGCATAAATTAATCACAAGATTCTACCTGAATCTGATGCTAACACGCAAACATGGAATCCCACGAAGAACATGAGAAAACCCGCTTTCTTCTAAAAACTTCCTTCTCTAAAAACCACTTCTCGAAAACCCAGTACTTGAAAAATGAGCTCCAAATCTCTGATAAAGAGTTGTCCCCTAATTTGGAGGTCTCATTGTGCAATCATGCAAGGGAACTAGTTGATCAAATTCATTTTAATATTTTTTTAACTTTTACATTTTCTTGCACACTTTTTGCAATTTAAAACATATTTATTAAATTAATTTTCTTTCTCTCCTTAATTGATTTTTGATGCATTTTTTATAGAAATATTTATTACCTTAAGTAATAATAATAATTAATATTTATTTAAAAATGTTCTCCTAAATATATTATTATGCTACAAAATTGGAATTATAACTCTAACTTTTAATTTAATTCTCTTATTTAATTAATGTCTGAAATAATTAAATATCAAAGTTTCTTAATGAAATATTTTGTTAAATTAAACCATTAATTATTTTATTAATTTGATTTAATTATTAAAAAAATATACTAAAGATCGACAAGATTGAAAAAACCAGTGATACAGTACAGGAAACTAGATCAAACTCAAGGGTTATAATCACAAATTTATGTCACTTGATGAATTTAGAAGGTAGACAACTTAGATTCTTACTATTACTATGGAAATTATCTCCCACTTATCAACTTAGATTCTTACCCTACTTTTTAGGACTTGATGGTTGAAGGATAGGATTCAGACCCAAGAGTTATCTCCCCTCTCTTACCATTGAGACATTGTGATACGGTATGCTCATCCTAGCAATTCAAGAAATTTGATAGCCAATACCTAAAATTTTCATAAAATCCACACATGTACATACACATATATTCTAAACTAAAGAGGCAATGGCAGGAAGTGGTACATCATGTAGATCCTAACTAGTAAGTGACTATGACTCCCTCCCTCAACCATATCAGAAATATCATACATAAAATAAAACATATAGATACACCATACACATGTAAGTGTGGGGTAAGTATCCATAGAAAATAGGTATAAATAATCAATCTAACTGACATCATGAAATAACTAAAATAACTATAAACAATCCTCATCATCAAGGAATAATCATGCATACATGAAATAACTAGTACCAAGTAATCTCATCATATAATCAACTAGGAAAGAAATAATATCCTGTACTCTAGAAAAAAAACATGAATAATCATCAAACATAATCATAAAGTTGGCCTAAAAGAGTTTGGCAATAATAACTGAAAAGTAAAGTAGTGGTAGGTACTACACAAGAATTTTGAGAATATAAAAAATAAGATACTTGAAGACCTATACAATGCATTAATTAATAGGAAGAAGATAGTGTTAGAAGAGGATCTAAGTATGAGGATCACATTAGTAAATAATCTGTGTGATGTTGACTCCAAGGAGGACTTAGATAGAATTTTGAAGGGTTTGAACCCTTGTTGAGGAACAAAATAAGAACAATTCTTCTAATGGGAGGAAATTACGAGGATGTAAGGAGAAAATAGAGGAGACAATTGTAAAGAATATGACTACAATGCCTAAGGTGAGTGTGCAATCAAAGCCTAACAACCTAGTATATGTACAAGTACATACACCTTCCAAGGAAGAGGAAGAAGTAGAGGAGATATAGAAGACAATTTCACCACCTCACATTGTTATGAGTTTTCAATTCATGGAAGAGAATAGTATAGACATAACTGTGGATACAAAGGACAATCCTTTTGAAGCATTTGGCTAATCCATTTTTGGCAATATCACTATATACAGTAGCTTTAATGATGACAAGAAACAAGAAAAGAAGAAAAAAGAAGAAGAGAAGAAAAGAAAGGTTGAAGAGGAAAAGAAAAAGGGAGAAGAAGAGAGGAGGAAGAGAGAAGAGGAAGACCAAAAAATGAGTCAAGAAGTTAGAAGATGATGCAGATTACAAGAAAGATGATGAAGAGAAGAAGAGAATAGAACTAAAAGTAGTTCCACTCTTTCCTAGAGTAGCTCTAGTAACAACAACAACAACAACATTTGTAGTAGTAGAAGTACCATATGATGATGACAATGATTAGAAGGGTTTGATGAGAACTTTAAGCAAGCTAATTGAGAAGAAAAAATCTATGAAGTCTTTGTAAAAGACTCTAGCTAAAGTCTTGGATTGAATGCAGAAGATAGTTACCACAACTATGGCCAATCTAGACTTGCAAGTAAAGGCCAAAGAATTGGTGAAGACCTTTGATGGGGAATTCACAACTCTAGTAGAACTAGCTTTAGCACAAGCACAGGTGAAGCATGATGCATTACTATTTCATACTACATGCAGAAATCTCACAAATGATTTGATAACCTTAGATGTTTGCATAACTTTTTTTAGGAGAATCATAAATGAAGGTAAAAATTTTTATGGACAATGTGCATTTTCATATAGTTACCTATCAAATTTTGATAACAAGATCAAAGTCCAAATGAGTGAGCTTCATATACTCACTACCAGACTGCAGCAACTAGATGCCAGAATTTAAGATTTCAAAGATGAGATAGAAAATATCCACAATGCTATCAAAAGCATTGAGTTTGATAAGGAAAAGGTACTAAGAAGATTCTCTTCTCTTAGAGAACACTTATCATCCAAATTTGTCATTTTGTAGAGGCAGTTGGAGGAGTCTCTTGTAGCTAAGACATCCTATGACAAGTTTGCCTATACCGAATTGAGCATAGTTGAAGTGGCATCTTATGCACTTTGTGCATTCATCAGTATATTTGATATAGTCAAAGTGAACTGGTAGAGGGATTTTGACAAGTTGAAACATGATTTTGTAGATTGAATTTCTAGAATGTCCAGCTGATCAACAGAAGGTAACATAGTTTTATGGATACAATTTTTGACACCATTGCCATTGATTTCAAAGGGGGAGTATTATGTAGAAGAAAAATTGTATAGATGCATATATATATGTAAGGGGGAGCCTATACATGTATTAATGTAAAGGAGTGATAAGGAATGTAATTATCCATCAACACATGAATAAAATTACTATGTTTTGAAGGCAATTGTGTGTAGTTACTTTTATTTGTTTTTGTTATGTATGACATCATTTTGGGACATAGAAAATTTTCTCAAATGTTTACATCAATGCCAAAGGGGAAGATTTTTGGAAATATGGTCAGATATATGTCTTGATGATTGTCATTTACAGTAACATATATTTAGCATTTCATTTATGCATTTAGAGTTAGAAAATTGTCTAAGTGGTAGATAGTTTATAGTAGCACTAAGAACAAATGTTTAGTGTACAGATGACTCATTGAGAGTTAGCTCATGTGTATTTGAGGAAAGCTTCATGAGAGCATCATGATGATGTGTGCTAGTGTGTAGATGTGTATAGATAGTATGACATGACTTATGAATAAAATATTAGTGTAGGTATTTAACAATGCAGAATAGAGCATATCAGAGAACTGGACTATATGACCTTAGGAATTATTTTGGTTACAAAATAATTACTAAGTTATGATGAGCTAAATATGTTGATATTATTTCATAAGCTATTTTATATTATGTCAAACATGTAAACACATGAAGAACAACTGAGTATAGTTTTTTAATTATGCAAGGTATAAGTAAAGATCTTATCTTGCATATATAAGTGTGCTACCTATGATAGACAAACAAGTATTATCTAATGTGAACTATTGTACAAAGATCTTGAAATATATGTGAGCCTTATGTGATATAAATTCTTATGTATGATTAGAACAAGTGTGAAGTACAATAGACAATATCTATTCTATACATATCTATCTTATGAAGAACTGAATTGTATAATTGCATGTTAGGGTAGTGGGCTCTTCTTGTATACATTTTATTTTTTCTACCAACTCCTAACAAGGTTGAAGAAACCCCTAATAGAGTTGAGGCTTCTAACATTGCCTAGTCTCCTAATAGGGACTTGAGAAACTATGTGTACTTCATAGACTCCTAACACAGTCAATATCATTAACAAGATCCTATTGTTTAGTGAATTATCTAGCGGGTATCATCCTCATCAGGGTTTTCCCTTGGAAATGGTTTCCCCAGTTAACAAATAATATTGTTATGACTTCTCTATGTGCATTTTTATATTTACTATTTTAGCATTGTTGGTTTGCATTCATATGAAAGTTATAAATTAATTAACAATATTTAGTTGTGGTCAAAAGTTTGTAGAATACCATTTCACCCCCACTCTTAGCATTATCTATTTCTAATACATATGTCTCTCTAAGTAAAGCCACCATCTTCTTCCATGTGGTGACACAATTCTTGTTATTCTTCACCCTATTGTCTTGAGTGAGGTTTTACCATGTGACTGCAAAGCCCTTGAGTACAGACTTGGCAATCTTCACCCTTTGGTTCTGAGGGATGTCTTCACAATCAATGAAACTAGTTAGGGAATCTACTCAATCCATTATAGCCTCTAGGTCTATCTTCCCATTTCATGTGGGAAATTAATTTTTGAATCCATGTTTCTCCTCTCCATAGAATTTAAAGTCCTCATAAGCACCCTCTGGTTAACATGACATTCTTCTTCCTCATGCTTAAGGGATTCTTTATCACTCCCTTGTCTGACTTCTTCAGAGTTTTTACTACTTCTATTACAAATCTCTTCTTTAAGCTTATCCATTTCTCATCTCATTAACTTCATTGGTCATCCTTGAATATAAATCTCCATAATCTTCTCCTTCCATGGTGTTATCAATTCCTTTACCCTAAGGTATTTTAGGTTGCTCGAATACCACTTGATGCAAAGCTCTCCCTTATAAAAGTAACTAGGTTGTGGTGTGGCCTTAGATTTATTCAAGTATCAAAAAATAGATTCAAGAGTGGCCTCCACACCATCAGAATAAATTTTCTCACAAACATGGCCTAGGCATCCAAAAGAGTACAACTAGGTCTAATAACACAAGCACACTAAATACTAGGTTTATGCTTGAAATGGGAACCTATATGATCAAAGTGGAATGGAATAGTTCCTAGACATTCAAAAACCTCAAAATATTTGGTTAGAAGATCCTATCCTATTCCCAAAGGTTATGAATATCAAAATTGGCTTTAGGCCTAGAAACCCCAATTAGCTAAAAGACTGACCCATTTACCCAAAATGTAGTAATTAGCCTTGTTGGGCCTAATGTGAAGGGATTATAGGTTAGATGATTTACTAGTTTAAGCCACTCACTAGAAAACATGTAGGGAACTATAAGAGACCATATTCCACCCTCAGAGAGCTTTCATCCATCCCCCAAGTGCCTGTAGCACTTCAACACCTAATGTCCTACACTAAACACATAGATATGTCTAGCCTAGGGATGGCTAGTAAAATTAGATGTATTGCTTTCCATATCCCATCCTTCAATATTCTTATGGTACATCCTCATTACTTTAATTTTACCAATTGGAGTGAAATTCCCACTGGGGAAAAGTAAGTTAGGTCAATATTGAAAAAAAATCAGTCACTAAATTGAGAGCATTGGTGCACCCGAGGAAGAAACTTGGATATCTTTTGATGCAGTGCACTTCAAAAAATAAAACCACTTGAATTATTCTACTAAGACAACCAAGATATAAAATCAAGCATTAATTTTTCTCTATTAATTTGTACTAGTCTATACTCTTATGTTTTGTAGTCAATTACAAAGAAAATTGGGATATTTTATTGATTCAAATTGTGAAATTACATGTTGTCTATCTTCCACCCACCTAAAAAGGCTATTTGAAGACCTTTCCCCACTAATCCAACCAATTTTCAAATGTTATGACCATTGGGAGTGTTTAAGTGAAAGTTTGTTATATGTAATGAGAAACTGTCATCCTTTATTAAGCAGTGACTATTAACTGAGATCACTCAAACATTTTAGATAGTTCCCCATATTTATTGAGCATTTAGTGTTAACCAAGTTTAGAGATAGTGCTGACTAATTTTGGCTAGTTAAGGAAGAAATATCGACATAAACTCTATACTAACCAAGTTTGGTTGGTTAATAAAGGGACTCCCTGTGTTAATTGAGTACACAGTTTAGAATCCTAAGAACACACCTACCCTATCCTAAGACTAAGATGTGCCTAATAACCCTAATAATTAACCCATTTTTTATAGATTACCAAATGGGAACTAGGTCTTACAAATAGGCTTATTTCAAACAAGAAACTAATTTTACCTATAACTAATATCTCTTAGGTATAAATGTCCTTGAGAGGAAATCATTAAGAATTAGATATTGTGAATGTTTTGGAGAGTGGAGGAATAGGTGCTCCTACACCACATGTGAGTAGAGGGTGGAGGAAAAGACATGAGCAATAGTACTTGTAAACTTTCAAGGAGAGGGTGGACAAAAATATTTTTTCTCATAATCAGAAAGAACCAATCAATGTGATAGAGGCTAAATCAGTAATATGAACCCAAGAGAAACGGTAATCTATAGGAAGCTTCAACAAAAGATTAAAGAGGTAATGAGAGATTAGGAATAGTTGTTGGGATGTGAGGATCACGAATCAACTCAACTCACCCATGATCAAAAGATGATTAAGATCCTCTAAGTATGTATCAACCTTGGAACTTGAAAGTATAAGTAGATCATTATTAAGAGGGGAATATGAAACATTCAATCAGCAATAATCCAAAACTATGTGATAAATATTAAATAATTTTTAGCACTACAAAGGATATTCCTTTATAATCCAAAGGTTGTGTACATAAAGAATTTCCAATTTGTAAAAAAATATTCACTTGAATAAGATACAATATCTACAAAACTAAACAAATATGGTCATAGTATTATCAACCATAAATAAAGAAGAAGTAGAACATACCCCACTTTACTTATAGTTTTTGGCAAAATCATTGATGAAATATGAACACTGAAGTAACTAATTGCATTGGAAAAGCACCAGATAATGTGAAGTAAAGCTATTCAATATCATTTCTACCCTTCAATTCTCTGGTTAGTGAAAGAAAACCAAACCAACAAGAAATTCCAAAATCCACCCTTATGGTGTGGTCTCATGATGGGGGGCTTTAGGATCTATTTTTAGGGAGTGGAAAGTCCCATGAAGTGAAAAAAAATTGCTACATGATTAATTGTGATCTTCACCTCCAAAATAGCATCCCCTTCCTTTTAGGGTAGAAATTTGAGCAGGTTGAAATGGTGTGGGTAGAAATTTCCCCACTAGCTTTGATTTGAGAAGTTAACTCTAGAGAAAGGTTTTTATTTTAGTTATGTTTCTCAAGTAACTTTTGTTCCCTTTAATTACCTTTAACTCTACATATTGTCATCCCTTCTCTTCCTTCCCTAATCCCCATGACTTCCTACTTGAAGCCCTATTTACCCTCATCTTAAACCTCTATCTCATCTCTTTCTCCCTTCCCTTTATTTCTCTCTTCCACATCTCTTTCACTTCCCCTTCTATATTTCTCACTTTCACCCTCACCCCCTTACTATCTCCTCCCCCTGCTAAATATATTTTAACTCCCCTACTCTCTCTCTCTCTCTCTCTCTCTCTCTCTCTCTCTCTCTCTCTCTCTCTCTCTCTCTCTCTCTCTCTCTCTCTCTCTCTCTCTCTCTCTCTCTCTCTCTTATTTTCTAGTCACCATATATGTCTATCCTTAATCATATTTTCAATTCTCTAAGCTCTATTTCATCTCCAGATCTCCTTCACCATTTTCTCTCTATAACATTTCATTTTATCCCTTTTATGCTCTCCCTTTCACCATCTGTCACTTTAATTATCCTCTTTCTCTATCTATCTCACATCTTACACACACACACACACATAATATGTCCCCTTTATTCACCATTTCTCTCTCTTATTATTTCTATCTAATACCCTTCCAAATTATCTCTCTCTCTGTCTCTCTCTCTCTCTCTCTCTCTCTCTCTCTCTCTCTCTCTCTCTCTCTCTCTCTCTCTCTCTCTCTCTCTCTCTCTCTCTCTCTCTCTCTCTCTCTCTCTAAGAAGGTCACTTCTATTTGAATTTATGAAAACTACATAGAAAAAAATAACTTGAATGTAACATCACAAGTTCACCTACAGTTTGTAAGACTACTTAAATATGTACCCTAATTAGAAAAGTAAGAAAGGAAAATATAAATATTTAAAATATAAATTTACTAAGCACCTTTTTATGTTTTACTTTAGTAATGGTGGATGGAAGAACATATCTTACTATATTTTAATGCAAATTTAGGAATAAAATTGTACCAATAAATTAGAATTATAATTGAAGGAAATTACTGTGAATTATGTGAAAGTTATTTGTCCAATATGTATTTTTACATCTGAACAAATTTGTAGATAAAGAATTCACTATGATTCTTGAAATACTCTAATAATTAATAGAAAACATGTTTAAAATTTGGAAGAAACAAATTAATCCAATGGAGATTATATATTATAGAAGATATCCAGCTCAACATTTGTCATTTGTCTTAAAAGTATTAATGACAATTTTGAAGATTCAAATGAATCCTTTACATCTCTTGTTTCTTATTTGGCTATGTGTAGAATCATGGTCAACCAAATTATGGCCTTAAGTGGAAATGAAAAACTAACAAATTAGGGTTATGTCAACTTGGCACGTAATTTTGAAGTAGTTATGGAATTTATATCGAAAAGTTGTAAGAAACGAATCTATATGAAATTAAATGTATTTTATAAACTACTAGGCCTTATTTGGAGAAAAAATTATTTTATTGATCAAAAATTTGGATTTTAATGTAGTACAAAAAATAATTTAGGGCAAAAATAAAAAGCAGGTGTATGTCTAACCACCTTAACCAAAATCAAATGATAATATTTTTAAATATAATTATAGATATAAAAAGTAGAATCATGTTTGGATGTGATGCATATTTTTGGGTAGTTTTATTCTAAATAAATAAATAATTATGATTTATTTACTATATTGTTTTCAAAATTAAAAAAACTCCCATGTCTAACCACCTTAACTAGTTTAGAAAAATTCTAAATTAGATTTTTCTTTTCTTTCCTTATAGTAGTCGAAGCATAGAATGTGACACATCTTTTAGATTTCAAAATTTTTATATAGTTTGAAAGGTATAGCTATTTTTCAATCAATATGTCAATCAACACTTTGTAGCTAACTCCACTAGAAAATAAGTAATAATTACTTACTAAACTCATAGATTGATAGACAATATATCGATGGATAACTAAGAGCGTTCTCAAGAAACTCTTTTTCATTTCATCACATTTGGATGAAAAAAAGTTGTCAACTACATTGTCAAAGTTAGAAACACACTACAAGAGCTCAAAAACTCATTTTTGTGACATTTTTGGTGTTTACCATGGAGGGTTGGTATCCAAAGAAAAACCAAGCCTGATCGAGTACCCATTCCCAAATTGGATACACACTCTCAAATTAGATACCCCTTTTTTTGTTCTTTTAACTAATTTTTTTTTTTTCAATTTCTTTTATAATAATATGACCCCTTTTAAGGTTCCTTAATATATATATTTTTAAGGCTTTAGCATCCTTAACCATACATATGATGGTTCCACGGGATCAAAAAGGGTTATAGGGTACCCGTTGACACTCTTTTACTCATTCAATCATAATATGTGTGCTTATGGGTCTTAGGACCCCAAACCACATAAATAATGTGATCTAATGGCTCAAAATGGGCCTTAGAATACCCAGTGACCCCTTTTGACCCATTTGATGATATTAAGTGTGCTTAGGGATCATAGGATACTCTATTACCTCTTTTGATTCATTCAAACACATAATATATGTTTCTAGAACCCCTAGAATGTATTTTTCTATTTAATGGGTCAAAAGAGGTCATAGGGAACTTTATGATCCCATTTGATCATTTCAAACACATAATGTATGTCCCTAGGGGGTCCTAGGACCCCTAGGAGCATATGTTGTCATATAATCAATCGAAATGGGTCATAGGGTACTCTATGGCCTCTTTTGACTCATTCAAACACATGATATATGTACAAAGGGATCATAAGACCCCTAGGAACATATATTCTCATTTAATGGGTCAAAAGGGGTCATAGGGCACCTTATGAACCCATTAGATCAATTGAGACACATGTTATATGTCACTAGGGGTCTTAGAGCCCCTAGGAATATATGTTAACACATAATGCATCAAAAGGGATCATAGGGTATTCTATGACCCCTTTTGACTCATTTGAAGAAATTATATATGTTAGGGCTCCTAGGATCCCTAGGAACATATGATATCATTTAATGGGTCAAAAGGAGTCATATGGAATCTTATGACTAGATTTGACCCATTCAAACACATGATGTATCTCCTTAGGGGTCCTAGGACCCCTAAGAGCATATAATATCATATAATGGGTTGAGAGGGGTCACAATGTACCCTATGACCTATTTTGATCCACTCAAACACATGATGTGTGTCCTTAGGGGTCTTAGAACCCATAGGAACATACATTGTCATATAATGAGTCGAAAGGGATCATAAAGTACCTTATGACCCCTTTTGAATCTATTCAAATACATGATGTATGTCCCTAGGGGTCTTAGTACATCTATGAACACATTTTTCTATATAATGGATTGAAAGGGGTCATACAGTATTCTCTAGCCCTTTCAACTCATTTGAACACATGATATATGTTCCTTAGCATCCTATGAACCCTAGAAACATATTCTATCATTTAATGGGTCAAAAGGGGTGACAAGGTACCATATGGCCTCTTTTAACCCATTCAAATACATAATGTATGTCCCTAGGGGTCCTAGGATCCCTAGGAACATATGTTATCATATAATGGGTTGAAAGAGGTTATAGGGTACTCCATGACCCCTTTTGACTCATTCAAACACATGAAATATGTTCGTAGGAACATATGTTATCATTTAATAGGACAATAGTTATTATGGGGAAACCTATGACCTAGTTCGATCCATTCAAACACATGATGTATGTCCATAGGGGTCCTAGGACCCCTAAGAAGATATTTTATCATATAATGGGTTGAGAGAGGTCAAAGCATACCATATGACCCCTTTGGATATATTCAAAAATATGATGTATGTCCCTAGGGGTGATATGTGTTATCATATAATGGGTCGAAAGGTGTCCTAAGGTACTCTAGGACCCTTTTCAACTCATTTAAACACATGATATATGTTCTTATGGGTCCTAAGACCCCTAGGAATATATATTCTCATTTAATAGGTCAAAAGGGTTCATATGACACCCTATAACTTGATTCAACCCATTCTCACACATGATGTATGTCCCTAGGGGTCATAGGAGCCCTAGGAACATATGATGTCATATAATCAATCAAAATAGGTTATAGGGTACTCTTTGACCCCTTTCAACTCATTTGAAGACATGATATATATTGCAAGGGTTCTTAGGACCCTTACGAACATATGTTCTCATTTAATGGGCCAAAATCAGCCATAGGGCACCCTATGACCCCATTCAACCCATTCAAACACATGATATATGTTTGTAGGGGTCCTGAGACTCCTAATAAAATATGTTGTCATATAATAGGTTGAGAGGGGTCATAGTGTACCCTATGACCCTATTTTGATCCATTCAAACACATTGTGTACTTCCTTAGGGGTCCTAGTACCCCTAAGAACATATGTTTTCATATAATGGGTCAAAAGGGGTCCTAGAGTACTCGATGGCCCCTTTCAACTCATTTGAACACATGATATATGTTCCAAGGATCCCTAGGAACATGTGTTCTTATTTAATGGTTCAAAAGGGGTCCCAAAGTACTCTATGACCCCTTTTGACTCATATGAATCATTATAGGGTTATATGTTATCATGAAATGTGTTGAAAGGGGTCATAGGCTATCCTATGACACCTTTCTACCCATTGAAACAAATAAAATAGGTCCCTAGGACCCCTAGGGACATATGTTGTCATGAAATGTGTTGAAATGCATCATAGGTTATTCTATCACCTTTGTTGACACATACAAACAATTATAATATATCCCTAGGCGTGTTGAGATCATAGGTTATCATGAAATGTGTCAAACAAGGTTGTAGGCTATCATATGACCCCCTTTTAACCCATTGAAACAAATAAAATAGTTCCTTGGGGGTGCATATGTTATCATGAAATGTGTTGAAAATGGTCATAGGTTATACTATGACCCATTTCAACCCATATGAACAATTATAATATGTCCCTAGTGGTCCTAGGAACCCTAAGGACATATATTGTAATCAAATTTTTTGAAAGGAGTCATAGGTTATCCTATCACCCCTTTCAAACTATTTGAACAAATGAAATAGGTCCCTAGTAGTCTCGGGACCCATAAGGGCATCTATTTTCATGAAATGGATTGAAAGGGCTCATAGGTCATCCTATGACCCCTTTCAACCCATATAAATAGTTATAATATGTCCTTAGGGGTCCTATGACCCTTAGGGATATATGTTGTCATGAAATATGTGGAAAGCAGTTATAAATTATGCTATGACCCCTTTTGACCTATTCAAACAAATAAAATAGGTCCCTAGGGGTCCTAGGACCACTAGAGACATATTTTGTAAAGAAATGTGTTGAAAGGGGTTATAGGGTATCTTATGACCTCTTTCAACCCATTCAAACAAATGAATTGGGTCCCTAGTGGTCCTAGGACCCCTAGGGACATATGTTATCATGAAATATGTTGAAAGTGACCATATGTTATCCTATGAACCCTTTTAATCCATTTGAACAAATTTAATAGGTCCTTAGTGGACCTAAGACCTCTAGGGACATATGTTTGAATGAAATGCAGCAAAAGGGATCATAGGTTATCCTATAATCGCTTTTGACCCATTCAAAAAAATTGAATAGGTCACTAAGGGTCCTAGGACCCCTATGGGCATATGTTGTCATAAAATACATTGTAAGGGGTCATAGATTATCCTATGACCCCTTTCGACCCATTGAAACAAATAAAATAGGTCCCTAGCATCCCAAAAGACATATGTCATCATGAAACATGTCAAAAGGAGTCATAGGGTACTCTATGACCCCTTTCAACACATACAAATACATGATATATGTTCCAAGTGGTCCTAGGACCGTTAGGAACATATGTTATCATTTAATGGGTCAAAAGAGGTCATAGATTACCCTATGACCCCTTTCAACCCATTTAAAGACATGATTTATGTGTGTAGGGATCTTAGGACCCCTAAGAACATATATTATCATTTAATATTTTCAAAGGGATCATGGGGTAGTCTATGACCCCTTTTGATTCATTTGAAAACATGATGTATTTTCCTAGGGGATCTAGGATCCCTCTGAACATATGTTATCATTTAATTGGTCAAAATGGGTTATAGAGAACCCAATGACCCCTTTTGGCCCATTCAAACACATGATGTATGTCCCTATGGGACATAGGACGCCTAGACATAGACATAATGTGTTCTGATGGGTAAAAAGCAGTCATAAGGCATGTCATGGCACATTACGACCTATTACATGACAACATATGTACATAGGGTTTCTATGACCCCTAGGGACATACATGTTATGTTCTAATGGGACAAATAGGGTGAAATTATATCCTATAACCCCTTTAAACCCATTACATGAAAAACTATGTTCTTGTGGGTCCTAAGACCCCTAGGTACAAAAATGGTGTGTTGACATGGGTTGAAAGGGGTCATAGGATAATGTATGACCCATTTCAATCAAATACATGACAACTTATGTTCCTAGGGGTCCTAGCCCCCCTAGGGACATACATGTTGTATTCTAATGGGTAGAAATGTTTTATAGGGTATCCTATTACCCCTAGGGACATGCCTCTTATTTACCTTTATTGGGCCTAAAATTTGATGGGCCCCTATAATTTAATGGTCTATTTTAGGGGGCCCAAAATTTTATGGGTATGGGTAGAAATGGGTCATAGGGTATTCTATGACCCATTTTGACACATTACACAAGAACATATCTTCTTAGGGGTCCTAAGAACATCATCATGTGTGTTGTTCTCTAATGGGTCAAAGTTTGACCCATTACATGATAATATATGTTCTTAGGGGTCCTAAGACCCTAGGTCCATACATTTTTGTATTTTAATGGGTCAAAAGGGGTTATCAGACAAAAAAAAAAATAACAGAAAAGCTAACACATCAAACCATCCTAGGTGGGTCCCTTTCTGTTATACTTCTCAGTTGTTGAAACAAGAAGATAAGATCTGATTCTTCAATTATTCTTCATCCTCAGAGTAAATAGCTATGACGTTTGAAAGTGATGTATGATCCTCAGTTACCTGTAAATTTACTTCAACCTGGGGATTTTTCATGTCCTCATTATTAACTACGAGGGTGACTTTTACTTTTACATTTTCTTCCTCATCATCTTCTAACATTTTTTCTAGAAACTAGTTTTTCCATTTATTAAAAGCATCATCATCTAGCCAATCAAAGCTTAGAGCTTCTCTTTGTATCATTATTAAAGAATTTGCATTTTCTTCTAAATCATCAAATTATTTCCTCATAGCAGTATAAAATAACTGTATTTTTACTAGCTGTTCATTTGTCTTTGCCTAGAAACAGTGGCTAGTTTCACTCATGATGTTTATTATTCTTTCATTGAATAATTCATCCATTTCCCTTTTCCACTTTTCTTTTTCTTTTATTATATCAACATATTCTAAAGCACAAGGAGATAGGGTGAATTTTTCAGCAATATATTGGAAAAAATAGACTGTTAATCTTCTCTATAAAGAATCTCTTTCATCATCAAAATTCTCTAGCTTATTTAATAAATCAAAAATCTTCTCAACTTGATGATAAGGCATTTCGACTGTAGATATACATATGATTGTAATATCATTATTTCTCTCCCTCCATTTCTATGCAAGAAGAGTCAGTTTATCCTTATCTATGTTCAACTCATCCATGAGGGCTACAATTCTTGTCAACTGATCAAAAAAAGTTGACCATTTTATTTTATCCCTCAGATATATTACACCTTGCTTTAATTTTTCTTCATATTGATTTCTCGATTCTATCTACAACACATGCAATTTTGTTTTTTCTTCTTCAAATTCCTCTGCAATATAGAATTGCGGCCTTTCAGTGGTGTCAGGTATTTCAATAATAGGGGTTGATCCAGATCCAACCAATGACTGTGAAGGGTATGCAATTGTAGTTGCAATGGATTCTCCCATTTTTCTTTTCTTTAGTATCCTCTCCATTTGAGACATTTTGTTTTCCAATGATTGTATCCATATACCCGTTTCCTCATATGCCTTTAAAACTTCTTCAAACCTTGCATTGAGTTGGGCAAACTTATATTTTTCTTGTCCAGATACAACACCACCCAATTTTAGCATTTCTGAAGCCATTCCCATTACTTGTTTACTACTTACCTCACCAGCCCTGTATACTGTCAATGTACTAGTATGTTCTACAGTGGGAAATTCATGCATCTTGGTACTTTCTCTCTTGTCTATAGACCATAGAACAAGGGCTTGGTGGTCATCACTAAATTTGACCCCTCTACAAGCCTGTAGTACTTCTTCAGCAGCTGTCAGTTGAACATCCTTTTGCTTCCTTACTGAATCAAAACCAATAGCATTTTCTTTATCCCATTCTAGCAGAAGGAGTATTCCTGATTGTCTAACTTAATGCCTTCCACCTTTAGTAGTGAACCGAGCAAAATCACTCAAAAACTTTGATTTTACCTCTTCCTTGATAACCGGGTCAAATTTATTTGGTTGCTCACCCTTGATCTTCTCACAGTCTTTCTATAAATTCTTTATATTTAATCTCCATAAAAACTGAGCAAAAGCCCTAGATCTTACAAAATTTTCATCATTAATAAATTTTTCAAAAGCCTGGGCAACAATTGGGTCAATTTCCTTACCTTGGTAATCAGCAATGGTTAGGTCCAAGGAAGGTGTAGGAGGTTCTTGTGGCTCTCCAACATCCAGGTCTGTAGAAGTGACAATCACATCCCCTTCTCCTCCCATTTGTCTAAGTTGTTCCTTTAGAGATTCCTCATCATCTATCTGGATTGGAGACTGGCTTGGGGAGTATTGTTCTTTTTGAGAAGAAGAAGACCCCTGCTCCAATTTTTGTCTTTTTGGATAGCTGGCTGCAGTTGGACTTCTTGGCCCTAGCTTCTCATGAGTGGGTACCTATTGCACACTCTGAACCATGACATAACCTGCCCTTTTCTGTAATGTATATTGGCCAGGAGTTACTACATTTCTACCACTCATTCTTCTTTGTATTTCTACTACCTTGTCTGGGTGTGCCTTAATAAATATATCTTTCTTTTCATTCATAGTTTGAATTATTATAGCAAAATTATTCATTAATGCCTGTATTTTATCTCCCTAGTATTTATTATCTTTTAATGGGTCGTACTGGGGGTCAAAAGCACTAATGAATTCTAGGTTTTTACTAAAAACTATCCATTTCTCTTTCCTTAATTCTTGCTCCTGCAATGTGAAAATATTTCTGATTATATCTTCCGGATAGTAAACCCGATGTACCATATGGGAAGCTCTCACCCTTTCTCTTAATAGATCATAGAATCCTTCACGGTCAATGAATCTGGCATGAGATTCTGCCATGTTATATCTATTCAAAAACAAATTTAAATGCTTCCACCCCTTTTTAACAAAAAAAAAATCATGCACTACAGTAACCATTGGAAAGAAAGTGTCCTTCTTGTCCAATTCCCTGTCATCTATAGTACCTATCTGCCATAAGAGCTCGGCTATCCCTATCTTCAAAGGTACATGAAAAGGTAACACATGAGGTTTTCCTAAGAAACCATAAACTCTTATTACTGTTGAAACATTGTAGGGAATTATATCCCCCCAGTTGTGACTGACAAGTAGCCCTTCAGCATGGTCCTTGGGTCTGTCCAATTCTAATAATGCTTGTGGGATTCTAGGGCTATCTCCTCTTAAAAGTAGTCTAAGCTTTGATGCAAAATACCTGTCAAATCTTATATAACTAGCATTAGTGGCCTCTGGAGTCATATCCACACTCCATAATTGCACTGGATTCCTTTCTCCATCCTTTTTGGTTTCTAACTCCATACCTTTGGGGAAGAAAGTATATCCTTTGTATAAAGCTACATGCATCATCAATGAATACCAATAGAATGGTTTGTTTACTTTCCCCTTTGCTATTCCAACCAGACCGTTGTGAATCTCTTTTCCTAGGAAGGTGGCAAAATCTAGAATGGTACTCATTCCAAGTTTAAGGGTTTGAGAAATTATAAGGACCATAGAACCTGGAATTTGATCACCGTCATCTATCCCCAAGATCTTGCAAAGAGAAAAATATAGTGCTTGAGCTCTCAGATTGAAATGTCTTCTTAACAATGGCTCTGGAGTACTGGCTGTGGTCATAGGCAAATTTCCAACCCTAGTAGTATGCTCATGTAGTGGCCCTATTCTCAATTATACTCGTTGTGCATCATATCTAGCTTGCAAATCATCCAGATCAATGATTTCATGCACAGCATGGTTAGGGTTTAGGTTGAAAACCTCACTAAACAATTCAGGGCAAACCCTAAAAAGGTTGACCCCTAAATGATTTTTTACACACCCTGTGATAGGATCACACCTCTTTGCCAGGTCCATCAATAAATCACTCTCAAAGAAGACACTGGGGACTACTAATTTTCCAATGTCAAATTCCCATACATTGCTCATAGGAGTGTCCAGTTTTCGCTCTGAAGACCATTTTTTAAACAACTCCAAACCTCCCATTGAAACCTGGGCATCCCTTATCCAATTAGCTTTGTCATAAAATCCTTCTGCCACAACCAATCTAGGGGTTTTTTGAATGACCTCCCTTCCCTTAGTTATTTCATGCACTAATAAGGGGAATTGTTCGAGAAAATCATCATGCACTGAATATTTTAGATAATCTTTTTGTCCAGTAAACTCTTTTCAGGGTGGCATTTTTAATGAAACTTTGGAAAATACACAACAGTAGATGCTTCAAATTTTACTCAAAAAGTCACAGAGCACTTACCCGCCAGAAATCGCACTTCTGCGCTATATGATGTCTTCTGCAATTTTATTGGAGTATTAACTAAGAAATTTCGTGCCTTAGCTCTAAAATCTTGAATACCCTTTTCTTATTGTGCTTTGGTGATTCATTAATGGTGAAATTTTGGGTTCTTTTTATGAATTAAAACCGCATGCACCAAGTCTGGATCACATTTACTCTTAGTAATCATTGCCTACAATTTGCACTCAAATTTGAATCCCATCTGTAGATTTTATCAGATCGCACAATCTTGATTTAAAAATAACAAGGCTTTACAGTCTTTTCTGAAAAATGCTATGTGTCACCATTGCACTTCCCCGCATTACTTAAAAACCTACATCTTTATTATGCGGAGATGCATCAACCATCGATCAAGACAAGATCGATGATCAACATAATCCATTTCGTATTAATGACCAGCTAGCTGTACTGACCAATAGGAAAATGCCATACTAGCTCATACTGTCTGACAACACTTCACACTAGCGGATATCGTATCTTCTTTTGAGCAAGCAAGTGTTTGACGTCATTACGGCCATGCGTCACAAATGCGCTTCCCTGCATTACTTAAAAACCTGTATCTTAATTATGCGGGGATGCATCAATCATTGATCAAGACAGGATCAATGATGATACTGCTTCTCATTCATTAAGCAACCAAAAATCCTTTTGTGCATACCTAGCATTACACGTCATCAGTCATTTGTAGTGTAGCATATTGAAATACAAATACCTGACCCCACTTTTCCACGCATCACCACTGCACTTCCCCAGATTACTTAAAAACCTACAACTCTATTATGCAAGGATGCATCAACCGTTGATCAAGATAGGATCAACGGGGATACTGCTTGGTAAGTAATCTTCATAGCTCTACCAATGAATCCACCAATGATATCACAGAAAAACAAAATGTGTGCAAAAGTACTGACAAATCTAACATACAAGAGCTTTTGCGGCGTACTGGATCTCATAAAATGTTAGGGGCTATGTGTCATCATCGCGCTTCCTCGCATTACTTAAAAACTTGCATCTTAATAATGTGGGGATGTGCTGACCCTTGATCTCTGATAGATCAATGGTGATTGAAAAACAATTCAACTTGGCATCCTTTTAAATGAAATATCACAATTAAAGGTACACGAAGGGTTTTCAAAAGGCATTCTGACGTAAATAAAATATTAGGATAAAAACCCTCACCAGAATATTTGAAGAAAATACCTTTTTTTTTAAATTTGAAAACGAGGGCACCACAAAACAAAGACATAACTGATTTTTCACCCAAATATCAGAAATTTTCCTATACTATGAAAAATCACACCAACAGTGGCTCTGTCTGGGGATGATAGACTACTCGAGTCTATGCAAGAATTCAGAATCTCTGGGAGAGTAGACCAGATATTTGGTAAGATGACAACTTCTTCAGAGAGCACAAAGAAACACACAAAAACAAGGAACCAGACTGCACAAGGATATTTACAAGGATTTACATAAAGTGCAAAACAGTAGGAAACCCTAAAACTACTTTTCATGGAAGAAAATAAGTATTTTTCAAGAAAAATACCTCTTCAAGAACTGTCCATGAACTGGAAATTCAAGAATATTGTCAAATATATCTTTGAGTATATAAGAATCTTCACCCCAAGTATTTTCAATGAGATATGGGCCTAACCAAATAGGATCAAATTTGCCATGTTTTCCTTTATCTTCAATTCTGGCATTCCACATTAAGACTAAATCTCCATTTTCAAATTTTCTACTTACAGTTCTTTTATCATAGAGTGTCTTGACTTGCAATTGCAACTTTTGGTTCCTTAAAGATGCTTCTCTTCTAGTTTCAGTCAGTCCTACCAATTCATCCATTCTCTCTTGCATTTCATCTGTAGTATCTTCATCATATAACTAGATGTAATTGTATAGTCCCATCAAGTTATTCTGAGGCATTCTGGCTTGAATCCCATATACTAAATCAAATGGAGCTACACCAATTGCTTTCTTAATAGTTACTCTGATAGCCCATATTGCCAACTATAACTTGGAATCCCATGCCTTTTTACTATCATCCAATGTTCTCTTAATGACCTTCAACAGGCTCTTATTTGTGGACTCAGCTTGTCCATTCCCTTGTGGATGATATGGAGTAGATGATGACCTTGTCATTCCATATTTATCACAAAACTTGATGAACTCCTCAGATCTAAAGAACATAGCATTATCTGTGACAATTCTCTGTGGACATCCAAATCTAGAAATAATATTATTCAACAGGAAATTATTTACCACTTTACTTGTTGCATTTCTTGTGGGGATAGCCTCTACCCATTTTGTAAACTAGTCAGTGGCAACCAGAATCCAAGAAAAGCCAATGCTAGATTTGGGGAAAATCTCTCCTATGAAATCCAAACCCCATTGTTGAAAAGGTGCTTGAATCTCCACTGGCTTTAATGGAGTATTTCCTGAGAATTTTAGTTTTCCCACAAACCTCTGACAGGGGTCACATTTCCTAACCATAAGTTGTGCATCTTTAAAAAGGGAAGGCCACCAAAACCCAACTCTCATTATCTTATGTGCAGTAGTTTTGTCCATGTAGTGTCCCCCACATACTCTAGCATGCATTTCTTTCAAAACCTCTTTTCCCTTTTCTTTATCAACACACTTCAACAAAATTCCCTCAAAATTTCTCCACCATAGGTTATTTTGGACAATTACATATCTGATGGCTTGCAATTTAGTATTCCTCTTTTCATTGTCACACATATGGGGAGGAGCTTCCATATGTTGCAAGTAATATATGACATTGGTGTACCAATCACATTGATCCATGTCACATAAGTCAGCTCTGAGATCATCATTTACCAAATTTATCTGATTAGCCTCTAGATTAGTTTCAGCCATGAGTTTGGCCAAACCTTGACCTCTTACTAACTTTGTTATTTGTATATCAATGTTAAATTCCTAGATTCTATTGATCCATCTACACCTCCTGCCTGATACTTCTTGTTGAGAGAATATATCCTTGACTGCAGCACTAGGAACAAAAGCGATAACAGTAGCACCTAAAAAGTAACTTCTAAAAGCTTTTACAGCCTTTACCAAAGCATATGTTTGCTTTACATTTATTTCATACTTAAGTTCAGTAGGTTGTAGTGACTTACTGAAAAAGGCAATAGGCTGCTCATATCCTTCTCGATTTTTCTGTAATAAGACTGCAGCTACAATATGAAATGATGCAAAAGAGAAAATATGCATGGGTTTTGCATAATCTGGGGTCATCAGCACTGGAGCATTCTTTATTGCAGTTTTTATATTCTGGAATGCTTGTGAAGGTTCACCATTCCAATCTATAATGGCTCCCTTCTTGAGCATCTTTGAGATGGGTCTACTAATTTCAGCAAAATTGGTAACAAATCTCCTCAGAAAGTTGACTTGGCCAAAAAAGGACTGAATTCCTTTCACATTTTTTGGTTTGGGGACTTTGTCAATAGCTATATTTTTACCCCATCCTTAGACACTATGTGTCCTAATAATCTTCCTTCTATGACTCTGAATGTGCATTTCTTTGGGTTTAAAGATACTCCATATTCCAGGGCTTTTTAAAAGATTTTTTCCAAATGTTTGCAGTGATCCTCAGCCTTGTTAGAGTACATTGTGAGATCATCCTGGTACATAACCATGAATTTGTCAAAATAATCATGAAATGCTACATCCATGGCTCTTTGGAAAGTACCTCCTGCATTAATCAAGCCAAAAGGCATCCTCACATAAACATATGTTCCCCATGGAGTTGTGAAGGTTGTCTTGAACTATTCACTTTCTTTTAGTAGAACTTGATTATATCCAAAGAAACCATCCATCATTGACATCAATTTAGAGCCAATCACTTGCTGTAACATGGCTTCCATATTAGGTAAGCCATAATTGTCTTTTAGAGATGCAATGTTTAAATTTCTAAAACCAACACAAAGCCTAATATCTCCATTCTTCTTCATGATAGGAACCAAGTTTGAAACCTAGGTGGAATGCCTGATTGGTTTAATTATCCCACCATCTCTTAGTTTTGTCAGTTCTTCTTGCATTTTTGGGGCAAGGGTAGGATTGATTGGTCTCTGTTTTTGCCTGAAAGGTCTTACATTTTCCTTCAATGGTATGACATGCTAAATAAGATCCTCCCTGTAAGCCTTAAGGTCATCATATGACCAAGAAAAAACATGTTTGTATTTTCTAAGAAGGTCAATCAATGTTTTCCTGATTTCAATAGGTAGACTTTGGCCAATATAAACCCTTTTAGGAACCTCATCAGTACCCAAGTTTATTTCTTCTAACTCCTGGGGTTTAGGGTCATTTTCTCCTGATTTTACTTTGTCTAGGTTATCAAAAATATTTTCCAAGACTACTAACCCCTTTGGCATCTTATTTGTTTTCAACTGCATTATTTCTTGACCAAAAATGGTTTCCTTCCCATTTATGGTTTCAATCAATCCACTGCAATCCATCTCCTGATCGTAATACTTGTCTTCATTTAAAAAAAAATTTGTAATATCTTTGTCATCTTCAAAACCTGCCAGTTTTCAATGTTGTCAGGTATGGAAGGTCTGTTTTGCACCTCAATCTGGGAGATTCCTGCAAATGATATTTCTTTTGGCTTGATTGCTACATTTGCCAACAGATCGGCCATCTTATTTTGGGTCCTATCTCTCCATGATATCCCAAATGCATCAAAGAATTCTATCTGATCCCAGACTACATTTATATATTGTTTCAATCTCCTATTCTTGAATAAGTAGGTTCCTTTGATCTAAGAGATAATTAGTTCAGAATCCCCTATGACACATAATTTCTTAATTTTATGATGTATGGCAACTTTGAGCCCTAGCAGCAATGCTTCATACTCTGCAATATTATTGGTGCAGGAAAACTTCAAGGTGAATGAATACCTAAAAGTGTTATTTTCAGGGGACACGAAGACTACACCTGCCCCTGCACCCTCTTTAGAACTAGCCCCATCAAAGAACATTGTCCATAATTTTGGTGAATTCATGCAACATTCAACTTCATTTTCGGTGATAGCAGGTAAGTTTTCAATTTCTTGAATAATTAATTCAACCCTGAAAGCATTAATCCCAGTATCTAGGAAACAAGTGGTATCTTTGTCAATTTCTTCACCTAAGATGTGGTTAACCCTTGGTTCCCTATTTACCTTGACAACTTTGTGCCCTATATGAAAAGTGGCATAAGTAAGATCACATTGTAGGCTTCCCCCCATAGCAGAACTCCATTTTTTGGAGAGTAACATTCTGTAGTGTGGAGGCATATCTACCATAAGGACAAACAAGGTCAATTCTACTTCAGGATATGCAACCAATTTGAATGGTAAGGCATTTATAGTACCTATGACTAGGACTTCTCTAGCGTCCATCCCTCTGCATCTGCCTTGCTTGGTATCCACCTTCAATCCTAAGGCTTCCATTACTTTGAAAGGCATTATAGTATTGAAAGCTTCTGAGTCTATCATGCAATTTTTTAAGGTCTTCCCTTTTATGATTAGACTGAGGAAAAAAATATCAATATCTTCTATGAATGCCACTGAGGAATCATCTAGAAACATTTGAAGAATCTGGGATATGATACCACTGTCCTCTATTACTAATGGGGTCTGTTGGGACATAGTTTGGTCAACAATAATATTATCGTTTGATATTCCACCCAACCATGACAAAGCCTTATTCTTATGCTCTTCAATTCTAAAAAGCTTAGACAAGAGCACTTTTACAGTAATTTGAGATAACATGGATATCATATCAACAGGTTCAACCATAGTAGGTTTTACAATAGTACCTGCATTTAGAGTCTTTTGAGCAGTAGGCACCACATTTTGCTTGATAACATCTAGTTCTTGACTTCTTTGGTTGCACAACTAGTTTTTTTGCTTCACCTACCTAAAATTGAACCTTCTTCTTTGGTTCCCATTTCTTACCCTTGTTCTCCTTGATTTTAGGCACATCTATATTGACTTTCTTGTCTTGATCATTCATCTTATGAGTGATGTCTTTGATGAATACACTAGATGGCCTTCCTGCATCATTATTTATTCTTCTATTTCTCAAATTATAATTGTTATGGACTTGTGAAATCATTTCAGCTATAATTCTGTCAATTTTCTCCTTGGAGGGCATTCTTAAACTTGTGATACCTACATCAAAAAATGTACTGCATACCTTATCTGTATCATACCCTTCATCATCTGAGAGTACTTGCTGATGATGTAGTTGGTAAGCAATTCTCTGGCTAGTAACATCATTTTCAGGCTCTTCTGAATCAGAATCTATCAAATCATCACACATACTCACCATATTGTAGCTTATATCGTCATGGCTTTTCTCTTTAGTTTCTTCTTCATCTTGCACTCCTTGGGCTTGGGCAAATGACTGAGCAATAGCACAATAATCAGCAGAATGAAGTGATTGGCATATAATGCACCATGGTACATCATCATTCATATTTACAGTGTTCCTTTGCAAGGGGTCTGGAGTACCCTTATCCTTCACATTTTGGGTTTGGTTGGGAACTGGTTTACCATCTTTTCACTGAGTGGTATAAGGGTAATTCTACATCCTAGGCTACCTATTGAAGTTGTTGTTATTCATAGGGGGTCTTTCAGCAACATTTGGCTTATTGAAACTAGTGGGATTCATCTTCTTCAGCATTTCTAAAACCTGGCCTATAGTAGGTTCTACGGGATTTTTTCCTATAGGAGTTTTGTCGCCCTCCCTTTTATTATTGTTATTAGGATTAAAAAGCTTAGGATCATCCCTCCTACCTAGTTTGCTAGATGCCTTTCTATTATTCTCTATATTTACTGCAACTCTATAGGTATCTCTTAAAGTTTTAGGATCTTTATCTCTCAATTGATAAGCCATTTTGCTATCAAAAGCATTGAAATAGGTTGTGAGACATGCGTATTCATTTAACCTCATAAATTGAAAAAGTTTGTACATATGCTTTTGGAATCTCACATTAAAATAAAATGTGGACTCATTTGGATTCTTCTTGATATTGTTGAACTCGTTCAACATGAATCCTGCATTAGTATTGTCCCCATATTGCTCTTTGAACAACTTCTCAAAATCATTCCATGAGGTAATACTGTCATCAAGCAACCTCCTAAACCAATCCCTGGCATCCTCTGTTAGTGAATGCATAAACAATTTCATTACCATGTCTTCGTGTTCAACTTCATAATCATTCAACATGTCAATGAAAATCCTCAAATGTTCTTCACCAATAGCAGCATTATTTCTAAAAAACTTAACCACTTTATCCCTTAAATCAAAAGATATGGGATGTGGGACACCAGGAATACCAGCAAAAGATATCTGTCTATACTTTTCTAGGTATATAGGTTTCTTCTGGAGACCAGGAACATTTGAAGTACTAGCTATATTAGCTTGACTTAGGGGAGGAGCTTGAGACTGTTGTGGTGGGACAAATGGGACTTGGGTGCCAATAGTAGAAGATGAGGTAGGAGCAGATTGGGGTACTCCCTAAGTTGAAATTGTGGGACCACTAACTGGTGCAAGATTTGTAGGTGGGATAGACAAATTGGGCCATGAAGCCAATGTAGAATTAGACTTTATAAATTGGATTTTCCTTCTAGTTTTTGTAGCTTGAGCTTCATTCTCAACCTTTTCAAGTTCTTTTGCAAGGTCTTCCCTCTCTTTTCGAGCCTTCTCAAGATCTAGATCTAACTTTGACATGGAGGGTTGTATAGGTTTGCTTGGTATAGCTTGAGGCTCATTTATTTGGATTCATATAGCCTTGCCTTTCCCTTTATGTGGAGCTTTTGTAGTGGGCTCTATAGGATCAACTTGAATAGGTTTATGGGCTTGAACTTGAGCAATAACAAGTTCTTGCCTTTGATTTAGGCGTTTCTCCTATTCTTGAACTTTAGCTTTCAGATTATCAACATCTCCAAAAACATCTTTATGGAGAGTTGTGGTATTCTCTTCTAATTTTTTATTTTCCTCTTTCAAATCAGCCATCCTTCTTAGCAAAGTATCTCTTTCTATTATGGCATCTAAGGTGGCTTGCTCCTTCTCATTTTCAAGATGAATGCATTTAGCTTCTTCCTCTGCAATCCATTTCTTCAAAAAATCTATTTCAGAGTGCACTTCTTTAGGGTCTGCAGAAGTTGCCTCAGAATCAACAGGGTCATCTAGATCTATAAGGTTTGGTTCAACATATGGGGCTACTCTGGGATTAAAAATATTATCAAACGAACTCCTAAATCCTAGCCTATAATTCATATCTACTACAAGATCTAGTTTTAATGAAGCAATTCCCATAGTAGACATGTCCTTGTCTTGAAAAACTCTCTCATCTAGTAATGGGGTACTGAAAATGCCTCCTAAGAGTCTTGTAGTTTTGGATTCAGAGCTAAGCGAAGAAGACTCTCTTCCTATTACTGGTTGATAATGGGAATTGATGGATGCACTACCTCTGGGTTTCCAGGTGGGATTTGGATCTGTCTTTTTCTTATTTTGGTTCTTCCTACCACCTTGGGGTAGATCAGTATACACTGATACATCTGGATTCGCTCTCATGTAAGCTCTTGTGTTTTTTCTCTTGTCAGCCATATTCACCTTTTTGTTACAATAAGCACTAGCTTCAAAACCTTGACTGAGTCACCACCCTATTTCGGGAAAATATATAATGACACTTTTGCTGACCGAAGGAAAACAATACACAAGTATGAACAAAAATATTTGGCATAGATAGACCAATCACTGATGTCATAAGACTGCAACTCTTGCTTGTTAGATAAGACACTTGGATAGGCTGAGTTCGTCAGTGTGTAGCAATGATACTTGGGCTCTATCTTCTTTAAACTCTCAAGGTTTGACACTAAAATATTCCCTTATAAAAATGAGCAAAACATAGATCATATGACACAAACGTACATAGCAAGACCAAAGAAAACTGCAGTACTTTTCACAAATGTGTTGGACAATTCTCCAGTAGAGTCGCCATTTTGTTGGTGACTTGGATGGGCCAAACCCAATTGAGAAGAGGAATGAAATTTTCAAATAATACACAAGAGATTCTTGTCCTTTTAATTGTGAATTACTTCACAGCATCCCCAGCGGAGTCACCATTTTTTTGGTGTTTTAAAAAGTAATAAAACTACTAAGTGACAAAAATGCTTAATACCAGAATGACAGTACATACACAATCTAGAGATTAGCCTATTCTTATTAACAATTGCATATGTAAGGTAATTGGACCAACCTTCAACAAAACCATAGATGGTTTTCTACTCTTTTGACTCTGCAAAACTAGGGTGGGTGTACCCAGGGATGATTCAAAACTGAAACAACTGTATGAGGATTATTCTTAGTTTCATTCTGATTCTCATTTCAAGATCCTCAAACATATACATAATTCTCAATAATCTTGGTAAACACATCCCATAAAAAGATATGGCTAGGAACTCTTCTATAGATCTGCAGATGTTTTTAACAACAATGGCTAACTGAAGCTAAAACAATTCTTGCAGACAAGTGTTGGCCGACTTTGAAGATCTACATGAAATAAAAGTAAAATTTGATTTGATGATGCATTTAAAAAACCATTTATAATATACCTCTCCTTTAGCTAAAATAATATGATCAGTGCCTAATCCATTGGGGTTCAGAGTCTATAGCAAATTCTTAGATCTAATTTGTTGCCTTACAACAAATTCTATCAGCAATTCTTATCAGAACTTATCATTTAAAATCCTTTTCAATACTTAAGGAATCTTATCACATTTATCAAAGCTTTTATTTAATCCATTGAATTAACAACAACGATAAATGGATATACAACCTAACTAGATTGCATTCAATTGCACAAGCTTTTACTCATACAACATCAAGGTGGCTAAGTATTTAAAAGGAGACAAAGTTCAGAAAGAACCGATATGGGGATAGTTCATAATTGGTATTCATTTCCTTTGAAAATGGTATATCTTTTACAATAAACTCAGAATGGCCTTTAGAAAGAAACACAGTTCATTCTATCTTCATGTATTTTCAGAGAATTTGATAGAAAAATACATTTCAAACTTGCCTTACAAATTTGGACCAAAAACCAAACTAAGCACAATACTTAGAAGAAATAGAAATCGGACCCTTCTTTAGCCTTTGAATCTAACTTAAATAGTGTGAGATGCAACAAGCTTTGGGCTAAAGAGAGTGACATGTTTCCCCTAAAAGATACTGACGAATGTCTATAGTAAAAGAGAAAAAAAAAAAATAACAGAAAAGCTAACACATCAAACCATCCTGGGTGGGTCCCTTTCTGTTATACTTCTCAGTTGCTGAAACAAGAAGATAAGATCTGATTCTTCAATTATTCTTCATCCTTAGAGTAAATAGCCATGAGGTTTGAAAGTGATGTATCATCTTTAGTTACCTGTAAATTTACTTCAACCTGGGGATTTTCCATGTCCTCATTATTAACTACAAGGGTGACTTTTACATTTTCTTCCTCATCATCTTCTGACATTTATTCTAGAAACTAATTTTTCCATTTATTAAAAGCATCATCATCTAGCCAATCAAAGCTTGGAGCTTCTCTTTGTATCATTATTAAAGAATTTGCATTTTCTTCTAAATCATCAAATTATTTCCTCATAGCAATATAAAGTAACTGTGTTTTTACTAGCTCTTCATTTGTCTTTGCCTAGAACCAGTGGCTAGTTTCACTCATGATGTTTATTATTCTTTCATTGAATAATTCATCCATTTCCCTTTTCCACTTTTCTTTTTCTTTTATTGTATCAACAGATTCTAAAGCACAAGGAAATAGGGTGAATTTTTCAGCAATATATTGGAAAAAATAGAGTGTTAATATTCTCTATAAAGAATCTCTTTCATCATCAAAATTCTCTAGCTTATTTAATAAATCAAAAATCTTCTCAACTTGATGATAAGGCATTTGGACTGTAGATATACATATGATTGTAATATCATTATTTCTCTCCCTCCATTTCTGTGCAAGAAGAGTCACTTTATTCTTATCTCTATTCAACTCATCCATGAGGGCTACAATTCTTGTCAACTGATCAAAAAAAGTTAACCATTTTATTTTATCCCTCGGATATATTACACCCTGCTTTAATTTTTCTTCATATTGATTTCTCAATTCTATTTGCAACTCATGCAATTTTGTTTTTTCTTCTTCAAATTCCTCTGTAGTATAGAATTGGGGCCTTTTAGGGGTGTCAGGTATTTCAATAATAGGGGTTGATCCAGATCCAACCAATGGCTATGAAGGGTATGCAATTGTAGGTGCACTGGATTCTCCCATTTTCCTTTTCCCCAGTATCCTCTCCATTTGAGACATTTTATTTTCCAATGATTGTATCCATATACCCATTTCCTCATATGCCTTCAAAAATTCTTCAAACCTACCATTGAGTTGGGGAAACTTATCTTCTTCTTGTCCCTATACAACACCACCCAATTTTAGCATTTTTGAAGCCATTCCCATTACTTGTTTACTACTTACCTCACTAGCCGTGTATACTGTCAATGTACCAGTATGTTTTGTAGTGGGAAATTCATGCATCCTGGTACTTTCTCTCTTATCTATAGACCATAGAACAAGGGCTTGGTGGTCATCACTAAATTTGACCCCTCTATGAGCCTATAGTACTTCTTCAGCAGTTGTCAGTTGAACATCCTTTTGCTTCCTTACTGAATCAAAAAAAATAGCATTTGCTATATCCCATTCTAGCAAAAGGAGGATTCCTGATTCTCTAACTATTTGCCTTCCAGCTTCAGGAGTGAACTGAGCAAAATCACTCAAAAACTTTGATTTTACCTCTTCCTTGATAACCGAGTCAAATTTATTTGGTTGCCGAGCCTTGATCTTCTCACAGGCTTTCTATAAATTCTTTATATTTAATCTCTATAAAAACTGAGAAAAAGCCCTAGATCTTACAAAATTTTCATCATTAATAAATCTTTTAGAAGCCTAGGCAACAATTGGATCAATTTTCGTACCTTGGTAATCAGCAATGGTTAGGTCCAAGGAAGGTCTAGGAGGTTCTTTTGGCTCTCCAACATCTAGGTCTGTAGAAGTGACAATCACATCCCCTTCTCCTCCCATTCATCTAAGCTATTCCTTTAGCGATGCCTCATCATCTATCTGGATTGGAGACTGGCTTGGGGAGTATTGTTCTTTTTGAGAAGAAGAAGACCCCTGCTCCAATTTTTGTCTTTTTGGAGAGCTGGCTACAGATGGACTTCTTGGCCCTGGCTTCTCATGAGTGGGTACCTATTGCACACTCTGTACCATGACATAACCTGCCCTTTTCTGCAATGTATATTGGCTAGGAGTTACTACATTTCTAGCACTCATTCTTCTTTGTATTTCTACTGCCTTGTCTAGGTGTGCCTTAATAAATATATCTTTCTTTTCATTCATAGTCTAAATTATTATAGCAAAATTATTCATTAATGTCTGTATTTTATCTCCCCATTATTTCTTATCTTTCAATGGGTCGTACTGGGGGTCAAAAGCATTAATGAATTCTAGGTTTTTACTGAAAACTATCCATTTTTCTTTCCTTAATTCTTTCTCTTACAATGTGAAAATATTTCTGATTATATCTTTTGGATAGTAAACCCGATGTCCCATATGGGAAGCTCTCACCCTTTCTCTTAATAGATCATAAAATCCTTCAAGGTGAATGAATCTGGCGTGAGATTTTGCCATGTTATATTTATTCAAAAACAAATTTAAATGCTTCCACCCCTTTTTAGCAAAAACAAAATCATGCACTACAGTAACCATTGGAAAGAAAGTGCCCTTCTTGACCAATTCCCTCTCATCTATATTACCTATCTGCCATAAGAGCTCGGCTATCCCTATCTTCAAAGGTACATGAAAAGGTAACACATGAGGTTTTCCTAAGAAACCATAAACTCTTATTACTGTTGAAACATTGTAGGGAATTATATCCCCCCAGTTGTGACTGACAAGTAGCCCTTTAGCATGGTCCTTGGGTCTGACCAATTCTAATAATGCTTGTGGGATTCTAGGGCTATCTCCTCTTAAAATCAGTCTAAGCTTTGATGTAAAATACCTATCAAATCTTATATAACTAGCATTAGTGGCCTCTGAAGTCATATCCACACTCCATAATTGCACTAGATTCCTTTCTCCATCCTTTGTAGTTTCTAACTCCATACCTTTGGAGAAGAAAGTATATCCTTTGTATAAACATACATGCATCATCAATGAATACCAACAGAATGGTTTGTTTACTTTCCCCTTTGCTATTCCAACCAAATCGTTGTGAATCTCTTTTGCTAGGAAGGTGGCAAAATCCAAAATGGTAGTCATTCCAAATTGAAGAGTTTGAGCAATTATAAGGACCACAGAACCTAGAATTTGATCACCCTCATCTATCTGCAAGATCTTGCAAAGAGAAAAATATAGTTCTTGACCTCTCAGATTGAAATGTCTTCTTAACAATGGCTCTAGAGTACTGGCTGTGATCACAGGAAAATTTCCAACCCTAGCAGCATGCTCTTGTAGTGGCCCTGTTCTCAAGTATACTCATTGTGCATCATATCTAGCTTGCAAATCATCGAGATCAATGATTTCATGCACA
Organism: Cupressus sempervirens; assembly: GCA_028749045.1. Taxonomy (NCBI): domain Eukaryota; kingdom Viridiplantae; phylum Streptophyta; class Pinopsida; order Cupressales; family Cupressaceae; genus Cupressus; species Cupressus sempervirens. The sequence continues at coordinate 866,886,748 of CM053789.1, forward strand.
ATGTAGTTAGGGTTTAGGTTGAAAACCTCACTGAATAATTCACGGAAAACCCTCAAAAGATTGACCCCTAAATGATTTTTTACCCACCCTGTGATAGGATCATACCTGTTTGCCAGGTCCATCAATAAATCACTATCATAGAAGACACTGGGGACTACTAATTTTCCAATGTCAAATTCCAATACATTGCTCATAGGAGTGTCCAGTTTTTGCTCTAAAAACCATTTCTTAAACAACTCCAAACCTCCCATTGAAACCTAGGCATCCCTTATCCAATTAGCTTTGTCATAAAATCCTTCTACCACAACCAATCTAGGGATTTTTTGAATAAGTTGCCTTCCCTTAGTTATTTCATGCACTGATAAGGGGAATTGTTCGAGAAAATCATCATGCACTAAACGTTTTAGATAATCTTTTTGTCTAGTAAATTATTTTCGAGGTGACATTTTTAATGAAACTTTGGAAAATTCACAACAACATATGCTTCAAATTTTACTCAGAAAGTCACAGAGCACTTACCCACTAGAAATCATACTTTTGCACTATATGATGTCTTCTGCAATTTTATTGGAGTATTAACCGAGAAATTTTGTGCCTTAGCTCTGAAATCTTGAATGCCCTTTTCATTTTGTGCTTTGATGATTCATTAATTATGAAATCATGGGTTCTTTTTATGAATTAAAACTGCACACACCAGGTCTAGATCACATTTGCTCTTAGTAACAGTTGTCTGCAATTTGCACTCAAATTTGAATCCCATCTGTAGATTTTATCAGATCACACGGTCTTGATTTAAAAATAACAAGGCTTTATAGTCTTTTTTGAAAAATGCTACGTGTCACCATTACGCTTCCCTGCATTACTTAAAAACCTACATCTTTATTATGCGGGGATATATCAACCATTGATCAAGACAAGATCGATGATCAGCATAATCCATTTCGTATTAATGACTAGCTAGCTATACTGACCAATAGGAAAATGCCATATTAGCTCATACTGTATGACAACACTTCACACCAGCAGATACCGTATCTTCTTTTGAGCAAGCAAGTGTTTGACGTCATTACAGCCACGCGTCACAAATGTGCTTCCCCACATTACTTAAAAACCTATATCTTAATTATGCAGGGATGCGTGAACCATTGATCAAGATAGGATCAATGGTGATATTGCTTCTCATTCATTAAGTAACCAAAAACCATTCTGTGCATACCTAGCATTACACGTCATCAATCATTTATAGTGTAGCATATTGAAATACAAATACCTGACCCCACTTTTCCACACGCCACTACTGCGCTTCCCTGCATTACTTAAAAACCTACAGCTCTATTATGCGGGGATGTGTCAACTGTTGATCAAGACAGGATCAACGGGGATACTTCTTGGTAATTAATCTTCATAGCTCTACCAATGAATCCACCAATGATATCATAGAAAAATAAAACATGTGCAAAATTACTGACAAATCTGATATACAAGAGCTTTTGCGGCATACTGGATCTCATAAAACATCAGGGGCTACGTGTCATCATCGCGCTTCCCCGCATTACTTAAAAACTTGCATCTTAATAATGCGGGGATGCGCTAACCCTTGATTATTGATAGATCAACGGTGATTGAAAAACACTTCAACTTGGCGTCCTTTTAAATGGAATATCACAATTAAAGGTACACGAAGGGTTTTCAAAAGGCATTCTGACATAAATAAAATATTAAGATAAAAATCTCTGCTAGAATATTTGAATAAAATACCTTTTTTTTTAAAATTTGAAAACGAGGGCACCACAAAACAAAGACATAACTGATTTTTCACCCAAATATCAAAAATTTTCCTATACTATGAAAAATCACACCAACAATAGGTTGAAAGTGGTCATAGGATACTCTATAACCGCTTTCTACCCATTGAAATACAAGATGTATGTCCCTAGGCATCCTTTGATGCTTAGGAAGATATATTTTTGTATAATTGGTCAAAAGGGGTCATAGGGTGTTCCATGACCCATTTGGACTCATTGGAGCACATGTATGTCCCTAGGGGGACCCCTAGAGACAAACGACATCATATAGTTTATTATTAACTTAGGTTACTAATATATATGTATATATATATATATATATATATATATATATATATATATATATATAATATTTAATAATAATATATATGATATATAATTAGGGTATCCCATGACCTATTTGTACTCATTGGAACAAATGTATGTCCCTTGGGGGACCCCTAGGAACATACATCATCATATAGTTTATTAACTTAGGTTACTAATATATATAATATGTAATAATAATATATATGATATATAATTATATAATAATATATAATAAGTAATAACTATATATAAAATAATTATGTAATAAATAATAATAATTATATAATACTATATAATAAATTTTAGTAACTATATATAATAATTAGTCCGCCCCAATTATGCTATAACTATATTATAGTAGGACTTGATATAACTTAAAAATTGATCCCCACTCCCTTAACATTTGAATTTGGTGCCATAATTTGGGAACATAGATCAAGTACCTATTTTCAAGTTGGATGCCCATTCTAAAATTGAATACCCATTCTCAAATCAAGTACCAGATTAGGAAAGCTATTACATTTTTGGTTTAGCATTAGGATGGGTGGGAAAAAAGTCAAAGTGCATTTCAAAATTCTTTTAGATGTCTCAAAACTACATATTTTTCACATCGCCACTTTTTGGCACACCATGATCCTGCACATACCCTTCTTCTTATACAAAAAAAAAGCTATCACTATAACATTTACATAAGCATGATTTAAATATTTTTAAAGTTTTACTAAAGAAGACCATTTTGTGGCATGCTACTTAGACACAACATGTTCCTAATTTTATAATAGCTCAAATGGATATGGAAATTTTGAGAATAAAATTAGTTAGTAAAATTTATAACCTCTATGAGTCCAAATCAAAATTTCAAATTTTTAGGATAGATATGATAACAAAATTTAAAATCTATGTGATGTGTTTACATAATTTTGTGTTTGAAGATTTACATTTACACAACTATGGACTATCTTGTATCAAGAATTTGGATGGTTTAAACATCACATGCTAAGCTTCATTCTAGTACTAATACTATTAAATAGAAAACATTGACTTATTTTTTCCAAGATTCATTTTCTCCTTATTGCATGATGTTTAAAGATTGCCTCTGGAATCACTCAACACCTATATTACATCCAATAGAAATAGACAAAGTAAGAGAGTTGTATGACCTTTCTCCATAATGGAAGCTTTGAATTTACTATACAAATGAATGTTGCAATGATTCCTAGGAAGTCTATAATTTATTTGGGTGCCCTAAGGGTGAAAGGGAAAAAGAATACAACACTATCAACCAATTGATTCATTTCAAATCTAATCAAGTTTTCCCACACTATACAAGTGTTATCTGAGATAACTCAATAATTGATTACTTTCTAGTTAAACATGGTTAATAGATGAGACTTTCTCATACTAAATTGAAAACCCAAAATAAAATAGAGCTTGAAGATAGAAGAAATTGAACCCAATACCCATTGCTAATGTTTATAATAAATTGGTTAATATAATAAGATGCATGCATATAAGAAAATATAAATTAGAGTATTTTGAAGATACATGACATCAACACAAGTATTTCCAAATTTTCTTCCTCCTATGAAAATTTCCATTTTTTTGTTATCAAAAGACTCTAAAATTTCTCATGTCTTCACCATTTGTGTTTATGGTAGTTTATTAAAATATCTACATTTGAATCTATTTGGCATGATGACACAATAAAGTATTGAGTTTAAACCTTTACAAAGTTCCTAGAAAGAAATATAAAATTCAACAACTCAAAAATATATTAATAAAGACTACTTAAATGGTAGCATGTAAAAAATTTAATCCTGAAACTCTGTTTAGCCTCATAAATCGAAGTTGTGTATACAAAATGTGAAGCACATATAATGTATGTGAATTGTTTGAGAAAGTTCCTACTAAAAAAAGACATTCAATGTTATAGTAGAATTTTCCCTAAAGAAAAATAGATGCCCATAAAAGGTAGATAACTTACATGAGAAGCAAGCCCCTAACAATCAAATATGTGATAACATCTTATATTCCTAGCTAGGAGGCTTTCTAGGTTGCAGCCAATACAAAGGTTTTCCAGAAGCTCTCTTATATCATTCTACTTCCTCCTACCTACTTTTCTAAAAAAAATCCATGTCATAATATATCAAACAAGACCACAAGTCATAAATTTAATTACAATATATATCTTCCCTTGGAGGTGTAAGTTGTAATCCAAGTAATGGGCATCAATAGTTCATGTGCTCTTGCAGGTAAGTCCAAACACAATCGATGAGTCAACCCCCAACAATGCAAGACATCATTTCATCATATGATATTGCACCAAAAGGAATAACACACCACACTGGATGAAACCTATTGTAAATAAAGATTAGAAAGAACAAAATATAACTCAAAGAAAATGACACCTCAATTTTTGAACTCTTAGCATAAGTACTTAAAAATGTTCCACAAAAAAATAATACCCACACATAGCACAAAACTACTTTGTGAACAAAAACCTAGTATAGAAAATAATATTTTTGTTGGTAATGCAAGTTTTCTCATTGACCAAGATACTCCTACATCATTAAGGGAGAAAGTAAAAGAGAAACAAGTAAGAATGGAGTATGTAAAGTTTAAAGTAAGAATTGGATATATATTCACAAAGCTATTTCCTAAAGACTATTTTGAGTATCTGAGATGTAATTTAAGTCTCTTTCCCCTATCCAAGATACACTAAGTAAGGATGCATATAGCATTAACTCTTGAATTATAAAAAATATCTTCATAGAGTTGATGCAAAGTGTTCACTCTTTAGGGACTATTTTGTAAAGTTTTGGAAGTGTCCATAATGAAGTAGATATAATTGATACATGTAAGGTAAAAGGGTTAACAAAAATGTTTTATAATTTTCTCATTGAAGCTTATAGTTACCTTTTCAAATTTTTTCAAAGGGGGGAAGAACAAGTAAAGGGAGAGAGAAGGTAAAGAGATAAGATTGTATCAAAGATTAAGAAGATCAAAGAGAACATCAAATGAGTAAAGTCTTCTATAGTCTAAGGGAGATTTCTAAAAGACGGAGAGTTGTTACTGAATAAAGGAGTACACATAAATGGGGAGATATTGGAAAAGGACCTAAGGAGCCTATTACATAGAACCTAAATGAAGAAGAGAGTCCAACTCAATTTCTTCATATGAAATTTGATGACTACTATTTAATAACATAATATTATGTAATATGATATCTTAAGTATTTCCATCAATGCAAATGGGGGACATTGCTAGCTCTAACTAAAAATGTTGTTAATGTATGTAAAAGATCAATGCAAAAGGGGGATATTTTTAGCTCCAACTGATAATGTTTTTAATGTATGTAAAAGACTTGTACAAATTATCATGTTGTGGTGGATGTTAAACCTTAATTAGTTAGACATGATGGTAATTCAGTAGAGTATCATACTATTTTATAAATGAATACCATTTGATTGATGAAGAGGATTTGAAGAAGGTATGACGAGGATGTAAGTGTTGATAACTGTATGCATTCAATAGGAAATTGGTTGAGTTAGAATCTAATAGTCTAATGTTGGTTTGATTGTTTGAAATATTTGTTAAGTATTGATATCATGTATAAGCTAGCTAGTTTGGTCAATGAATAAAGAACCATACTATTATTCAAGGTACTACCATTTTTAGTAAGCCCCTGATGAAGAAGTGTAAGATGTATAGTGTCAATGAAGAAATTTTAGTTTTAACTAAGTCTAATGTTGATTGAGATAAGATGGATTATTAATTGAGCATGGAAAGAAATAATTATTTATAGATGATATAGCATTAGGCCAACATTTTGTAAAAATAAAAGATAATTGAGTAGTTTCAAGGATAAGAATGAAGTTAGTTATGCAATTAATGGATAGATAAATTCAAAGAATATTTGGTGAAGATTATTAGATGATTTAAATCATAGCACAAATCAAAAGGTTAAGGTTTGATAATCAATTATCTAGATTCAATGAATCTAACCAAGATAAATATCTATGGTTGTGATTAAGGGAAATACCTAAAATATTTTATAGAAGAGGAAAAATAATTCTATTTAAAGGATGAAATTTCCATTCACTATTGTTGATCAAGTAAGAAGAAGATATTGGTATTCAGAAGGGGAACTAATTGAAGGTACATTGTTAAGATGAAGAAAAGTGAGTGCTAAGTTATTGAAATAGTATGTGGATCATTCAAGAATAAGAAGAGGGAACAAGAATGAAGAAAATACCAACAATGCTAGAGACATCACCCATTTACATAAACAACATTCTCATGTCAATTTCTAACTGATATATAAAGACCACTTTCTCTTCCATCTTTCTTCATGACTCCTTTCAGCTCCATCTGCTCATAGTTTCATCAATCATTTCATAGTCATTTCATTTTGATCATAACATTTGATGCAATGAAGCAACTCTTTTTAGTTTTCTTCTAACAGGGGAATGTCCTCTAACTTACCTCTTAGATAGTCATAAGAATCCCTAGGTAATACCTTTATGAATATGCCAGTTATCTCAATTATTTTGTTCTCACATACTCTAATCTCAATTCTTTGTCTTGTATCAGCTTTATCAAATAATGATACTTAATAGTAATGTGTTTTTCTTTGTCTGGATCACATGATTCTTAGATATGTTTATAGAACTTGTATTATCACAATATTTCATAATAGGTTTGATTATATCTTCCTTCATACCTTTCATACCTTTGATCCATGTGGTGTTTGAATAATTAAATGTTGTTGTAACATATCAAGCCTCTGTTGTGGATTGAGAAATACAATTTTCTTTCTTTCTTGTCCATTAAAGCAATCTCCTTCCTAGATAGAAATAAACTCCACTTGCACTCTTTTTATCACTAATATTTCTTTCCCAAACAACATCTATAAAAGTTTATTCAAATCTATCACTCTTATTATACCATAATCCATAGTCTTCCATTCCTTCTAGATATCTCAATGTTCCTTTCATAACTATCATGTGATTTTCTCTAGGATTAGCAAAAAATCTAAAAACAATAACAATAGATAGAAGTAATATAGTACAAGGTAGGAGAATCCCAAAAGGAGATGTCCTACCCCCCAAAACAAAACACACAATGAAAACACAACAACGATGCAAGATCTGATATTAAATAACAATGCTTGATTCATAAAACAACTTATTACATGTAATGAATTACGTTGTAAGGTCTTCCTAGTTATGACCAAATACAAAGAAAGTAATAGTTCGACAAGATCCCACAAGATCCAATCCAAACCATACCTAGTCAAGATCCACACTCTAGTAGACACCTCCAAGGAAGATCTAAACTTCTACTTGCATGCCCACTAAGAAATCTCCTTATTTCCCAAGTCATAGCTACTAGCTCTTTTTAAAATTTTCTTCTCTTCCAAATCCTCTTCTCCAAGTTTGATGAATATGAATAAAGACTCCACAAGACCCCCTACTTATATCCAACTAAGAGACAATTCATCCTAGTAAGCTACAAATTAAATAAACTAGTATATTAAATACATGTTGAGCCACAAGTTTGCCTCCAATAGATATTAAATGCCAAATACCTTAAAAGGATTACAAAAATTATTAAATTCATCAAGAAAAATTAACTAAGACCCAAATATGTCCACACAAACTCTAATGATCGATCGATGTGATGATCTCAATTGTCATGCAATAAATGCACCAAATCATCTAAATAAATCTACGAGAATTTCATCTTGCAAGCCACACTACTGAGCATTAGCAACCACCACAAGCATCGCCAAGCTCCCACAAGTATTGCCAAGAAATATGGCCCATGTAGAAAAACATTATATGCCAAGAACCTTTAGTGACCAAGTGCCTTTAGTGAATAAGCACCTAGACGAACACTACACCTAATAATGATTGAGCACTACTTGAATCCAAAAGCCCTCCAACATGATAGATTGTCAACTATCCTAAGATGCTCCTAAATTAGATGCCCTAGGTGAAAAAAGATGTTCTAAGTAGCTAGAAGAAAATCTTCTAGGATTCAACACATAAATCCCAAACTGATTTTTCACATACATGTCCTTCAAGTGCTCAAATTGTACACTCTTTTCCTTGTTATAATTTTTCTTCTTCACATCCATTCTCGATGTTCCACAAGTTTTCTTTCCATGTTGATCTCCAACCTTCTTAGAATATTTCAACTCAAGTCAGCTACCAATACTCAGGTTCCTCCTACAGAGTTCCTCATTTTGCAAAGGAATAAGGGAATGCTTCTTGCCACCCTTCTCGATAGTAATCACATTCTTGAAACAATCATCCATAGACCCACAATCATAATGCCAAGGTATTCCAAGCAATATGTGACAACTACTCATGTCCACAATATCACACAACACTTTATCCTTATACTACCCAATCTGAGAATTAACAAGACATGGATTCCTCACCTTTAAAGAATGTTCATCTTGTAACTGACCAATCTCATAAGGATAAGGATGTATTACTCTTCTCAAACCAAGTTTTTGTTAGTCTTAGAATGGTTTTGACATTTGAGTGCTAACGCACTTAACCACTTTCTACTTGGAAGTTGAGCACACTATGCATGCTGAACCACAACATGTGCCAAGTCAAAAAAATCCAACAGGTGCCAAGCAACCTTCAGGTACAGAGTGACTTCAAGAGTCGAGCATGATACATTATCGAAGTGATATTTAAGGGGTGAGTCACAAATGATGTCGAGAAAAATAGAAATACAACAGGAGCCGAGTGAGACAGTTTTGTTACATGTGTCAAGCATCAGACATTAGTAAGTGCCAAGTAACACAGAATACACATATGAGTTTGTAACTTCACTAATTCAGATGTAAACCATTTTTATGGTCAACATATGATGAATCTTAAATGATCTAAGTGATAAGATCGAATCTTTTATATTTCCTATGTAATCTACATGCAACCAATAAGAAAAATGGTGAAGGCATGCAACCAATAACAAAAGTGCAAGGAATGAGCAGGAAACAAAGATTCAATATGGATCGTAGATCCACACCTAACCCTAAGTCTTTGAATATCTTTATAAGGAAGACAAAATCACATTGTATAACAATATGGATGAAGGAGTATGGGGAAACTATAGTGGAGTTCAGAAGTAAAGAGTAAAAAGGATGTAGAGGAAGAGAGCAGTAGTTAGACATTCAGTTGATCGAAATAGAGAAAGGGATACAAACAAATATCAGATCTTAGAGGATCAAGATTAGAGAAAGCAGATCAAGTGCCTATATTCAGCAATCAAGGATTGTAATCTATCAATTTTATTTTACCTAATACTCTATAGCCATTGTATTGGAAAAGAAATCCTATGTTGATAGGTTAGCTTAATAGTTATTTTGTAGATCCTTTGAAAAGGTGATTAAATCCTTCAACAGGGTAACACTTCATGTAAAGTGTTTGTAGATCCTTTAACTAGGTCACTATTGACACAATGTAAAGAATCTAATAGGGCATGCCTTTCATAGGGAAAACCATCAGAAGTGGTTAAATATTATTACTTCAGTGATTTTGTGGGTATCATTCCCACCCAAGATTTACCATCTTATTCTTGGAAGGTTTTTGGGTTACCAAAATCTCTAGTGTTATGTGGTGATGCATATTTGTTTCTCATAATTGTTTGATAGGTTTACATGCATACAATTTACTTTCAGTTAAAAGTTTTAATGGTTAAAGTGTAATACTTCTGATTCACCCCCCCTATCAGAATAATTCTTCCCATTTGAATATTCCAACAATTGGTATTAGAGCTAAGTTCTCTCAAGAAGAAGCCTAACAGCTTGGAGGAAAAGATCTAAAGATGAAATTTTTCAAACATAAAAAGATTATTGAGAACCAGGTGATAGATGTGCATCTCACTCTACAAAAGGTAGAAGAAGCTAGAGAGGAATTAAGAAAATGCTTAAAAAGAAGGAAGGAAATAGCTATAGCCAAAAATGCTATTCATTACAAGGAGATTGACACCACACAAGTATTTTCCAAAGGAGATTCCAAAGAATTTGATGCACCAATAGAAGAATTGATGGAGAAAAATAGAGCTCAAGCAGAAGAGATAAGAACTCTTAAAATAAAACATGAATCGCAGCCATGATGCTATGTGAGATCACTGAATAAAAGAAAGAGTAGTTGAGGACAGAGTCATGATAGAAGATGACAAGAGAAATCTTACAAATAGATAGGAGTAAAAGACATTTGAGTTTGAAAGAATCTCAAACATGTAGCTTGACACCTTAAGCCAGATGATGAATGCACATCATGAGATGAATATGAAGTACATTGAGATATCTACATTGAAAATGCAAAATTAGAAATTGCATAATGACTTGAAAAGAGAAAAGGAAATTTTAGAGAGCTTCAACAAACCTAGTGAGGCAATCAAGTATTTTGAGCTATTGATGAAATCCCCAAGATCAGCCCATGATACATCGGGATTAGGATATACCAACACTAAAGAAGGAGAGTCATCCAAGACTACAGAAGAAAGAAAAAACAAAGGTAAGAACACCAAACCTACCTATCATTTCTATGGTAAGAAAGGACATACCTCTAATGTATACAGAAGCAAGAAAGCCCATTAGCATGATAAACCAAAGACTTCAAGCTATTGTCATAAGTGCAAGAAGCAAGGACATCAAGCACATGAATGCAGAACTAAGACTATCAAGACAAAAAGATTTGAAGGCCAATGTTGGGTAAGTGCACAATGTTGTGGTGCCAAAAGGGGGGTATAAGTGGACACCTTTTTCCTAAAATTTAAAAATTTTGAACTTCAACAAGAATTTGAAGATAGTTACACTCAAAATTGTCAAATATGACAAAAAAAAAGTCGTAGTCCTTTGAATCTTGTTTCTAAACTACTAATTTTTTTTCAAAATGGTTTAGTTTTAGGTCCTCAAAAAAGGGGGCCACAAAAATTGGTACTGTTTATTCCAAAAAAACATAGCACAGTACAAAGTGTGGCACCCCTAAAATTTTAACCATTTTTTTGAAATTTTTTAATCGCTTTGGTCAAAAGTTACTTAACACTATGTAGTTTATGACAGATTTTTTGAGTAATTTTATAATGTCTATTTGTTTTTAACAATTTTTTTAACTAGACACATCCCAAAAACATGAAATATATGTGTGCTCCTGCTAGAAATAATTGAAAACTAATCTAAAATCAAAACTTTTTTTTTTCAAAGTGTGTAGAATGGAGTCTAGTTTCTAAAAATTTAAGTTGTTACAAAATTTGATGAATGAGCTAAAATCTATAGCCCAATTAGTATGTGGTGGTTTTTGAAAAAAAATGAACATACATTCAAAAGAAATTATAGATGAAAGGTTTGAAATAGTTCAAATTAAAAATAAATTATATGGTTAGATAGCTAACACAGAGACCTATAATGCTATGTAACCTGATCTTATCGATACCCAAAGACGAGAAATTTTGAAGGGGAGCATAGAAGAAAAAATAATCATTTTTTATATGTTTTCTGGAAAACACATCTCAGGCCTATTCATCAAATCCAAACCTTTGGGTTGGATCTCCAAGGCAAAACCAAGCCTTAGGCTTGGGTTTGATTAAGGTTTAAATAGCGCATGCTCCCTATAGCACGTACGCGCTATAGCGTGCACGCACTATTTAAACCTCAACTCTAAATAGCGCGTGCGCGCTATAGGGTGCAAGCACTATAGTGCGCACACACTATTAAGATGTAAGTTGCAAAAGAAAACTAGGTGGGGGGGGGGATAGGGGAATGGCTATGTGTGTGCATGAAATATATAGAGAGAAAGTAGGGGATAGGAGAGGGGAGAGAGTATAGGATGGGAGAGAGAAAGTGAGAAAGAGTAGGGGTGGAAAAGAGATTATAGGATGAGAGAGAGAGAGAGAGAGTAGGGGTGGCAAAGAGAGGAAGTGTGAGAGATAGTATGGGTGGAAAAGAGAGAGTGCGGGATGGGGGAAAGAGATTTAAAGTAGGGGATGGGAGAGAGAGGAAGTGTGTGAGAGAGTATAGGTTGGGAGAGAGAGATTAAGAGTAGGGGATGGAGGAGAGAGAGAGTAGGTGATGGGAGACAAAGTGGGAGAGGAAGAACTTGAGAGAGAGGAGTATGGGAGTGCATGTGTGTGGAAGAGAGAGAGTATGGAATGGGAGAGGGGGAAGACAAAGTAGCTCAAGAGAGAGTAGGGGATGGAAGAGAGAGTAGGCAATGGGAGAGGGAGTGGGAGAGGGGGAGATAGGGGGAATAGAAATGTGTGTAAGAGAGAGAGAGAGAGAGAGAGAGAGAGAGAGAGAGAGAGAGAGAGAGAGAGAGAGAGAGAGAGAGAGAGAGAGAGAGAGAGAGGAGGGGATAGGAGAGAGTGTAAAAATTTAAGAGAGACTAGAGGTTAGCAGAGAGAGAGAGTGGAGAGGGAGAGAGAAAGAGAGAGAGTGAGAGAGAGATTAGGCAGTGGGAGAGGGAGTGGGAGAGGGAGAGCAAGTGAGAGAAAAAGTAGGGGATGGAAGAGGAGAGAGGGCAGATGGGTGTGTGTGTGGCAAAGAGAGAGAGTCAAGAATGAGAGAGGGGAGAGAGAGATAGAGAGAGTAGGCAATGGTAGAGGGATGGGAGGGAGAGAGAGAGAGAGAGAGAGAGAGAGAGAGAGAGAGAGAGAGAGAGAGAGAGAGAGGGAGAGTAGAGAGGAAGAAAGAGAACTTGACAGAGATAGACAGTAGGTAGTAGGGGAGGGAGTTAGAGAGGGAGAGGGAGAGGGAGAGAAATAGGGGGGATGGGAGTGTGTGTGACAGATGTAGAGAGTAGGGGATGGGAGAGAAGAAGAAGAGTGGGGGGATAAGAGTGTGTGTATCTATGAAAGTGAGAGAGTAGGGGAAGGGAGAGAGTGTGAAATTTTGAAAGTAGGGGGTGGCAGAGAGAGAGTACGATGATGGGGGAGAGAAAGTAGGCGATAGGAGAGGAAAAGAGAGAGGGAGGATGGGAGTGTGTGTGTGTGTGTAAGAGAGATAGAGCAAGGGATGGGAGAGAGTGTGAGAGTGTGAGAGTAGGGGGTGGATGAGAGAGAGAGTACGACGATGGGGGAGAGAAAGTAGGTGGTGGGAGAGGGAAAGAGAGAGGGGGGATGGGGGTGTATGTGTAAGAGAGATAGAGTAGGGGATGGGAGAGAGTGAGAGTGTGCGAGAGTAGGTGATGGGAGAGAAGAGAGAGAGTAGGGGATGGGGGAGAGTGTGAGAGTGTGAGAGAGTAGGGGATGTGAGATGAGAGAGAGAGAGAGAGAGAGAGCAGGGGATGGGGGAGAGAAAGTAGGTGATGGGAGAGAGAGTGGGAGAGGCAGAGAGAGCTTGTATAAGATGGGGGAGAGAGAGTAGAGAGGGAGAGAGAGAACTTGAAAGAGAGAGATAGTAGGTAGTAGTAGTGTGAGGGTGAGAGAGAGTAGGGGGTGGTAGAGAGAGTACGATGATGGGGGAGAGAAAGTAGGCGGAAGGAGAGGGAGAGAAAGGGGGAATGGGAACGTGTGTAAGAGAGACAAAGTAGGGGATGTGAGAGAAGAGAGAGAGTAGGGGATGGGGGAGAGAAATTAGGTGGTAGGAGAGGGAGAGGGAGAGAGATAGGTGGGATAAGAGTGTGTGTGAGAGATCTAAAGAGTCAAGGATAGGAGAGGAGAGGGGGTGAGAGAGGTAGAGAGAGTAGGCGGTGGGAGAGGGAGGGTGAGAGAGAGTAAAGGATGGGAGAGAGTAGGAAGAGAGAGAGGGAGGGGATGGGAGAGAGAGTAGGGAGGATAGGGAGTAATGTGTTTTGAGATAGTGCATACGTGCTTTATAGTGTGTACATGCTTTGTAGCGCATAAGTGCTATAGTGCGTACGCACTATCTCAAATCACCAAAAAATGGTCAAAAACCAACCTTGGGCCCCATTTCATCCATGTTTAACTTTTGGTCTATTATGCTCTCTGTTATTCTGACAGAAAACACGGGTTTCAACATCTAGCAAACACTATTTCAACACTTTTGGAAGCTAGCAAACACCAAATTCAATCATTGGATACGTGATTTGAAGAATTTATGAATATTCTTTTAATAGAAAAGGTTAGTGCAATCCATTTTAAATATTGTTTGTCAATATATAGATACAAATTTGATTATAATTTGATATGTTATGTAATATATATAGTGAATTCATTAAAATTTGTATATTTGAATGAAATGTTATTTCAAAATGGTTTGAAATTTGACAAGTCGTTTGATATATATTGTGTATTCATTCAAATAATTATAATTTTTATATGTAATTGATTATTTTGTAATTTATACATTTTAAGTAATTCAGATGTTTGAATAATTTGACATGAAGAAATCATCATCATGCCAAGGAAGAAACCAAAGATTCAAACAAATGCAGATTGGGAGATAGATTTGATAATTATAAGAGATAAAATGAAATTACTATGTGAACAAAGAAAATTGCAAATCAATGATGAAGAATTAACTTTCGAAAAGGATCAAGAACCACTAGTACAAAGAAACAACGAGGAAGTATTAGAAAGACAAAGAGAACGAATGATATTGTTACGCTCAAGAAGACAATTGAATTGTGAAGCTACACCATCCTCCAATGTTGGAGTCATATCGTCTGTTACACCATCTTTGAATGTTGGAGTCATATCATCCACTACACCATCTTCCAATGTTGAAGTCATATCATTCTCTCATGTTGAAGAGACACTAATTTATAGATCCGAAAATATACACACTCCATCATGTCATGTTGAAAGCACAACATCAACACATCAAGTAGGTGATATTCCATCTTTTACATCTTATTTCCAAGGCACATCATCTTTAGTTCAAGGTACGCAATACACACAACCTTATATTGATGTTCAAAATGTTGAGAGAATTAAAGAGATTAGAACACCTTCTAGAATTCATTTTAGAAAACCAAAATATTTGATTGATATTGATACTAACATTTTGAAATCAATGCCTAACAAGATTAGCAAGCGTACTTGTCAAAGAAAAGTTAATCATATGTGGAGATTATTTTTTAAAAAATGAAATATTACAGGTCAATGCCAATTATTTGTTGAAATGATGAGGAATTTGAAATTTAGGCCTATCATGAACATTCTTGGGCTAAGAACGATGGATGATTCAAATGAAAGAAATATTGTAAGGAATCTAATGAATGCTTATGAAAAAGTGGGTTCTAAATCACGCACCAAAGATAGTAATATCACAAGACAAGTACTCACATCGACAATAGTAAGTAGCCAAATGAAGAAAGCTTGACTCATGAGAAAGAAAAGAAAAACATTAAAAATTGGTAGAGGTACCTTAAGGAGAGCCATGCTAAGGCGTGAGAGATTAGAAGATCCAACAAAAAATGAGTTATGGACATTTAGCGATAGACTACCGCGAAAGAATAAAGAAATTAGTGAAGCCTTGAAATCATTGATCGAAGATTTTTGGAAAAATAACACATGTGTTTCTCCTAATCAAAGAGATGTTGTAAGAAGGAGGATTGGTAGCCGAAATCGTGAGCCATATGCGAAACATTTTTTGGACTCAACTCAGACACAATTTTTTGCAAAATTTATTGGTATGTATCCTCAAATTTGAATAAGTCAAAGATTTTTTGAGATGGGTAAACCTTTTTATGTGAAAATAAATCACACACGCACAACTTGTTGTTGTAGGATACATATTGAATTTTCTAACCATTTTGATATTTTTAGGCACATATGCATAGTTTTGCATTCTCAGTTTGTTTTGCAGGATTGTGACATAAAAGAGCCACTAAGATTTTCAAGGGAATTCATATCCAATATTTTATGTGAAATAGGGGATGGCCAACAATTTACAAGACATCATGCTTCGATGGTATGTGCATATTTTGTGGTTCTTTGCAACTTTTATCAACTTGTCAACATATGGATAGTACACATGCAATTGGAAATGAAATAGTAGATTATGAAAAATTCAAGACAGTGACATATGCTCTAAAAGATGGGAAACATGGTAAAAGATGTGATCTAGTTATTGAAAAGATTCCAGTGTATGAGTTCATGAAGATTTTTCGTGAAAAATTTATGTACGAGTATGCAAGGTATACCCATAGAGATCGATGGTTGGATTTGCAATTCAAGTTGTGCAAGGATAAGTTTCCATTGGATACCATTGTTTCAGTTGTAGATTTTGCAGAGAAATACACACTACAACCACAAAATGAAGTGCAAGCAAAGTATTATACATCTCAACAGGTTTCTATATTTGTTCACATAACATTCATGCATTCACCTACAAGTACAGAGGATGACAGGAAGATTTTGAGGGAGTACCATTTTTACATCAGCAATGATCGATCACATTCTACGGAGTTTGTACATGGTTGTTTTCAACTATTTTATGGAGATTTGGCTAACAGGGGCATATTATATCATCAACACATTATTTGGTTAGACAATTGTGCATCTCAATTCAAGAATGCACGGATGTTGTATTGGTTAAGCAGGATCCACAGGTTGTGTAGAATTCAATATGTGTGGAATTTCACAGAGGCTGGTCATGGTAAGGGAGAGCACGATGGTGCAAGCGCATGCATTAAAAGAGCCTTAGCTCGTGAAGAACTAAAGTACAAAGATGGAGCAATATTGATAGATGCAAAATCCATCATCCAATGGTGTAATGCTACAATGGGTCTAGGTAAGGAAGGTGAGTCTATAGTTCATAGATTTTTTTGGTTGATAGATAATACTAACATTGCACCATATCAAGATTGTTGCACACTAATAGGATCTAGTGATTTACACTCTTTTAGAAGCTTTGATGCAGGTTCATGGAGTATCCACACATGAAAAATGGCATGCTATTGTCCATCATGTGCAGAGGAAAATTGGGATGACTGTGAGTCAACTGAATGGGTGGACAAATGGGATATACAGATTTTGGACCCAACTGACACCTATCGTCCCCCACAAGCATTGAAAATGGTAGAGATAGATTCATCTATTGACTTTGACCGCTTGTCAGATTTAGTGCAACCTGGTAATATATATATATATATATCTTTGTAATTTCAATATGTAACTTTATAACTTTTACCCAAGTATTTTTTGAATTAATGATCGCATTTTTTACATTTGTCACTGCAGACCATGTTTTTGCTATTATTGCACCTGAAGACAATGAAGAAGGGACACATTATTATTTGTGTCCTTGAGTTGAAGCCAAACAAAAATTAGATCACTCAATTATAGATGGTGAAGGTTTAGAGTACCATGTCGGTGCGGTGGTTGTAAAAGGCACATGGCTTAGACGATATCCTATGAAGAATCCTAACTTGTGGTTATTCGAGGATTGGAAACCAGAGAGGAAGATTCTTAATTATTCAAACCTTGTTGTTGCATCAAATGTCCACTTGATAAAATATGGTGGAAAACCACATAATAAGATTCTTTGGAAAGTTCGCGAGTCAGACCATGACGCAATACTTGAGACATTAAAATGTCGAGAAGATCCAGTTGGCTCATTAGATTGAATTGGGAGAGAGAGAAAAAGTGACCAGTTGGATCCAAATACAATGTTACAACCTCTTCCCCAAGACTATCACATGACTAAGGTGGACCGTATTGTTATGATGTGTAAGTGATGAGATTTAGTTTTGATTTGTTTAGAATATAGATACATTATTTGAATTTATATTAGATTCTTTAATAGGACCCATTTTTTTAATCTTATCTTAGATTTTTTATTGTGCTAATTCTTCATTTGTAGGTCACCAAAGAAGAGGGCTAATAAAGTTGACGCACAAGTGATAAAGGGTGAGATGCCAAAATAATCTGCGAAATGGTATTATCAATTTACATCCTCAATATTTATTAGTGTTCTTTGTTCAAGTACCATTGTATGATAATCATCTTATGCCTAGAATTGCAAAGGTTAAATTATGTCAATACTAAAGTTTGTAGCCTGAATACTAAGGTTTTTAGCATCAATTGGTCACGCTAAGTATAGTAGTTGTATCATGAATCCTTCTGAACCAATATGACTAATATTCTTAGAAGAAGACTAAACCATATCATCTGTCTACTCCCTCTTTATATAAGAGTTTGTCAAACAATGAGAATGAAACATTGATTATTACTCCCCCCTCAATTTAAATTCTCCTTGATTGCATTTTGTGAAGTTTTAAGTCACTATCAACCTCTATATCATTGTATTCTTCTTATCATCAAATTACAAAATAATGAGAATGTGAACGGTGACTTCTTCACATGAACCTGACAATTATAAATGCTACACCTTAATAAATGTTTGGGCTTGGTCTTTACCATTCGAGCTTATAATACAATACATTCGCTTCATTTTTATTTGGAAGTATTTATTATGTTTATTCCAAAAGTCATTCTTCATTTGCCAATATGAAAATGCGACTATCATGAAAGGCATAGTCTTATAATTTGTAATTTGTATAATGGTGTAAAAGCTTGGTTGTGGGTTTGAATCCATTGCCCCATGACCCTCCTTCTCATGCATTTATTCTATTTATTCTTCTACCTCCTCCTCCACTTGGCCATTTTGCAACACCATCTGGATGGAACTCTAGCCTTCCTCAAAACCATTATACATGACCTCTCCTTCTTCAAGATATTCTATAAAAAGTTCCTCAACCCTTGAACCTTTCAAAACCCCAATCTCAATGGAAGGCTTCTAGACCAAACGAACTAGTAGATCTAGTTCTTTAAGAGAAAGAGACAACAAATCCAATTTTCTAGTGACTAGATGGAAAATTGGGGAAATCATTTCAATTAGTTGTAAATCGAAAGGAATTATAGGTAAACTATATCAATATAATAAGTAACTTAGTAATTATATCAATATAATTTAATTACTAAGGAAATGAATTTATTACTCTAACATATAGTACATTATTTTGCAGACAAAGGTATTGAGTTTGATGTTTAACAGATTTACATACATGTGTAATAAATAATAAGTCTCGTAGCTTTGGGATCAACACTATAAAATGAAGGATGTCATACTACATTCATAGAGGTACCAAAATATTTTATTTGATATGGAGACAAAGGAAAATGTGTATTCTTCATAACTGCATTTGAGTCTCATGTATTATCATTTTCAGCTACTAACATCAGAGATACCTTTACATCTTCATCATTGTATTGATCAACGAGTCCTTATTGCACTCACTAGTTGTAAGCCAATGACTAAGGTATGAAAGAGTTTACATTAAAATTTCACTAGTACTAAAATTCAATATAAAATTCATAGGCACAATCGAGTGGTAACTTTGATAGTTTTTGTAGGGTCTTATTATTCCTGACCATTAGTGTATCCCTGAGGTGTATATATAGAGGAATTATCAGCTAGCTGTAAGAAAATATTAAGTTTTATGTGTAAATATATATTTTTTTTTTATATAAAATAGTTATTTATTCATATATAATTTTGATTGTAACATGTTGAGTTACAGAAGATTCTAGACTAATGGACTAGTGAGCATGTTAGGAAGACCTCATTATATACACTGGTCATCTCCCACTTGTTGGCAATTAAAGACAATTAGGGATTTATTTTGTTCCCCTAGTTGGAAAGAGTATATATCTAATGATGTACATTTTACACCTATATGGCATTATTGGGCATATGTTTTGTATAATTTTTTCTATGTATGTCATTTTTTACATATATTTCATGTATGACATTATTAGACATATGCTTATGATGTTTCAAATTATTGATAAATGAATTATATGATATTGTTAGACTTTATGGAATCAACTTTGATTTTTTGTTATCACATTGGTTTGATGCTTGTATTCAATCAATCAA
This sequence comes from Cupressus sempervirens, assembly GCA_028749045.1. NCBI lineage: Eukaryota > Viridiplantae > Streptophyta > Pinopsida > Cupressales > Cupressaceae > Cupressus > Cupressus sempervirens. Next base: position 866,906,734 of record CM053789.1, read on the forward strand.
CATATTTTCCTTTTAATTCTTCCACATTTGGCATATCCATCTAACAATGTACTTATGATACTCCCATCAAGAAGTGCATGATTGCATGGTTTTATGGTGGATGTCCCTCTCTTTTTTAAATTCCAATTTTAGTCATCTACATGAGTAAGGGAGATCAATTCCATTTCTTTCAATTGTATTTATAGGTCATTAAAGTTTTTTCAAAAAATGTGATTAAATAAATATTATTCAGCATTTACCTCTATCATCAAGGTTGATTCATTCCTCCTTTTATTTTACCAAATAATTTGGATAAATCACCCATGGCTCCTTACATTTCTTGAAGAAAATTTTCAAAGACTTTGCAACATTTCTTCTCTTCTTCCATATAGTTCATGTTCATTGAAGACATTTGGTCAAACAATATATATGCTTTGTATATTCTCACAACACCAATAGTCATGGTACAATGCTTACAAGATCCATAGTTGAAGAGAAGCTATGTGAAGCTTCTAGAACCATGGAACTATACTTAATTTAGTATTATTGCATCCATGTTATTATGAAAGTGGAAATTTCACATAGATAAGTAGGGAAACCAAAATTGAAAGCCAAACTTAACATAGAAACGTAAAGCAAGCCTCAACTATATTCTCATTAAACATTGTGAATTCAAATATCTTTGGTGAAGAATATCTTGGAGCTCGTGCAACATATGGATGAGGTTCTAGTTCCTATAGGACTGTGTTGCAAAGACCTACAATAACCTCTCTCACTTTTTGTAGATCGCATTTCATTTTCATTCTACAACGCCATCTCGAGTGATGTTGAAACTTGTAGTGTTGACCAGTACAAAGTTGCCAACTGCCAAATCTCTCTCATCTAACATTCTGGGATCAAACTGTCTCCTCCATTAGCTCCGAGTGGCTGAGTAAACCCTATCCCCAACCTCATCTTGTCCGCTTCAATGCTCGAACATTCTCTGTCATGCTGAACCGAAATGTCCCTAAGGGTCACTAAACACCACAGGGTTGCAATCTTTGGCGGGGCATATCTCAAAGCTCGTGCGACATATGGATGAGATTCCAATTCCTATAGGACCATATTGCAGAGACCTAAAATAACCTCTCTCACTTTTTGGATATCACATTCCATTTTCATTCTACAATGCCATCTTTGGTGATGTTGAAACTTGCAGTGTTGGCCAGTACAAAGTTGCCAACTGCCAAATCTCTCTCATCTTTCGTCGTGGGATCAAACTGTCTACTCCATTAGCTCTAGGTGGCTGGGTAAACCCTATCCCCAACCTCGTCTTGTCCCCTTCAGTGCTTGAACGTTCTCAGGCACACTGAACCGGAATGTCCCTAAGGGTCACTAAAAGCCAGAGGGTTGCAATCTTTGGCAGGGCATATCTCGGAGCTCATGCAAGATATGGATGAGATTCTAGTTCCTATAGGACCATGTTGCAGAGATCTACAATAACCTCTCTCACTTTTTGGAGATTGCATGCCATTTTCATTCTACAACGCCATCTTGAGTGATGTTCAAACTTGTAGTGTTGGCCAGTACAAAGTTACCAACTGCCAAATCTCTCTCATCTTTCGTCATGGGATCAAACTGTCTACCCCATTAGCTCTAGGTGGCTTGGTAAACCCTATCCCCAACCTTGTTTTGTCCCCTTCAGTGCTTGAATGTTCTCAGGCACGCTGAACCAAAATGTCCCTAAGGGTCACTAAACGCCACAGGGCTACAATCTTTGGAGGGGCATATCTCGGAGCTCGTGTGAGATATGGATGAGATTCTAGTTCCCATCTCAGGTGATGATGAAACTTGCAGTGTTGGCCAGTATAAAGTTCCCAACTGCCAAATCTCTCTCATCTTTCATCATCGGATCAAACTGTCTACTCCATTAGCTCCAAGTGGCTAGGTAAACCCTATCCCCAACCTCATCTTTTCCCCTTCAGTGCTTGAACATTCTCAGGCATGCTAAACCGGAATGTCCCTAAGGGTCACTAAATGCCATAGAGCTGCAATCTTTGGTGGGGCATATCTCAGAGATCGTGTGAGATATGGATGAGATTCCAATTCCTATAGGACCATTTTGTAGAGACCTACAAGAACCTCTCTCACTTTTTAAAGATCACATTCTATTTTCATTCTACAACGCCATCTTGGGTGATGTTGAAACTTGCTGTGTTGGCCAGTACAAAGTTGCCAATTGCCAAATCTCTCTCATCTTTTGTCGTGGGATCAAATTGTCTGCTCCATTAGCTCCGGGTGGCTGGGTAAACTCTATCCCCAACCTCATCTTGTCCCCTTCAGTGCTCAAACGTTCTCAGGCATGCTGAACTGGAATGTCCCTAAGCATCACTAAATGCCATAGGGCTGCAATCTTTGGCAGGGCATATCTTGGAGCTCGTGCGAGATATGGATGAGATTCTAGTTTTGATAGGACCGTGTTGCAGAGACCTACAATAAATTCTCTCAATTTTTGGAGATCACATTCCATTTTCATTCTACAATGCCATCTCGGGTAATGTTGAAACTTGCAGTGTTCGCCAGTTCAAAGTTGCCAACTGCCAAATCTCTCTCATCTTTCATTGTGGGATCAAACTATCTACTCCATTAGCTCCAAGTGGCTAGGTAAACCCTATCCCCAACCTTGTCTTTTCCCCTTCAGTTGTCGAACGTTCTTAGGCATGCTTAATCGGAATGTCCCTAAGGGTCTCTAAATCCCACAGGGCTGCAATATTTGACGGGGCATATCTTCAAGCTCGTGTGAGATATGGATGAGATTTTAGTTCTTACAAGACCATGTTGTAGAGATCTACAATAATCTCTCTCACTTTTCTGAGATCACATTCTATTTTCACTCTACAATGCCATCTCGGGTGATGTTGAAACTTGCAGTGTTGGCCAGTACAAAGTTGCCAACTGCCAAATCTCTCTCATCTTTCATTGTGGGATCAAAATATCTACTCCATTAGCTTTGGGTGGTCAAGTAAACCCTATCCCCAACCTTGTCTTGTGCCCTCCAGTGCTCGAACGTTCTCAGGCACACTAAACCGGAATGTCCCTAAGTGTCACTAAATGCCACAGGGCTGCAATCTTTGATGGGGCATATCTTAGAGCTCGTGCAAGATATGGATGAGATTCTAGTTCCTACAGGACCATGTTGCAGAGACCTACAATAACCTCTCTCACTTTTTGGAGATTGCATTCCATTTTCATTCTACAACGCCATCTCGAGTGATGTTGAAACTTGCAATGTTGGCCAGTACAAAGTTGCCAACTGCCAAATCTCTCTCATCTTTCGTCGTGGGATCAAACTATCTGCTCCATTAGCTCCAAGTAGCTAGGTAAACCCTATCCCCAACCTCGTCTTGTCCCCTTCAGTTCTCAAACGTTCTCAGGCATGCTAAATTGGAATGTCCCTAAGGGTCACTAAATCCCACAGGGCCACAATATTTGACGGGGCATATCTCGGAGCTCGTACGAGATATGGATGAGATTCTAGTTCCTAGAGGACCATGTTGTAGAGATCTACAATAATCTCTCTTGCTATTTGGAGATCACATTCTATTTTTACTCTACAACGCCATCTCGGGTGATGTTGAAACTTGCAGTGTTGGCCAGTACAAAGTTTCCAACTGCCAAATCTCTCTCATCTTTTGTCGTGGGATCAAACTATCTGCTCCATTATCTTTGGGTGGTCAGGTAAACCCTATGACTAACCTCATCTTGTCCCCTTCAGTGCTCGAATGTTCTCAGGCACACTGAACCGAAATGTCCCTAAGGGTCACTAAATGCCACAAGGCTGCAATCTTTGACGGGGCATATCTCGGAGCTTGTGCGAGATATGGATGAGATTCTAGTTCCTACAGGACCATGTTGTAGAGACCTACAATAACCTCTCTCACTTTTTGGAGATCACATTCCATTTTCATTCTACAATGCCATCTCGGGTAATGTTGAAACTTGCAATGTTGGCCAGTACAAAGTTGCCAACTGCCAAATTTCTCTCATCTTTCATCATGGGATCAAACTGTTTGCTCCATTAGCTCCAAGTGGTTGGGTAAACTCTATCCCCAACCTCATCTTGTCCCCTTCAGTGTTCGAACGTTCTCAAGCATGCTGAACCAGAATGTGCCTAAGGGTCACTAAATCCCATAGGGCTAGAATCTTTGATGGGGCATATCTCGTAGCTCGTGCAAGATATGGATGAGATTCCAGTTCCTACAGGACTGTGTTGTAGAGACCAGAGATCAGCCAAGGATAAGGATAGCATAGTAAGAAAATGATTATTTATCTGGTGGATATAATTTTTTTATATAACAAACCATTTATATGCATAGTAAAAGAACTGAATATAGATTTGAGACATCTTGATCACTTGTAGTCTGATCATCTTCACAAGTATGCAACTTTTGTTTCACTATTTCATGCAGGTTTATTGAACTTTCTTTATGAGGTCATTTACAAATGGGATGTTGAAAGGTTGAGTTCCTATGGGCCGTCAATACTTTGACTATACTTTAAGTCAATGATTATTAATATGGGAAAAAATGGAACTCGTTGTATTTTGAAGTACTGAGAAGATGGCCTTGCCCTTCCCCAGGAGTTTTAGAAATGGGAGACATTAGGTAACAGAGTGAAAATGTTACTATCGCTTCAACGCACATGACACAATTGGAAATGCAATTTTTGATGGTAATCATTTTGTGATAAGGGAGAGACTAGGGATGATCATTGTTACTATCTCTTTAGTAGTGGATTTTTGTTTTCTCTTGAATTTGGTGGTGGGGGATCAGTGGTAATTCTTCTTGGATATTCCTTCTTATGATGTTAGTGACAAGTGTTGCTCTTTGAAAACACTTGTACAATCTTTTTTAAATTATTAGATAAAAACAAAGAATTGAAATTATTAAACATGATTAGCCTTTAGTTCCTAGAAGATCATTATTTCCCCATCAATGCATTTAGAAAGTTAAGTTTTAAGAAGATCATAAATAGAAAAAATTAGAGAAGCGATTTAAACATTTATATTGATTGGAAACATGTGAGTCTTGAGTTTCCTCTACCTTTTAAAGAATGTTCCTTAGCTAGCATACCTAATTCCACATTCCATAAGAGTTTCATTGTGCTAAAGATTTAGGAAACCAACTGCTCTAAGATAAAGCTTCCCGGTCAATAATAATCTAGCCTATTGAGGTACATAATACTTCTTAATTAAACTTGTGTTAATTTAGTATTAATTTTGTAATTAACTACAATTTCAGTACCTGTGTACAGGGGGTGACTGAGAAAACTATTTGAGGTCCAATTTGAAAATATATTTGTAAGGAACTCGACCAAGGTTCACAACTTCGATGATTAATACATTCATTCAGGCTAGAACCTCACTACAAAAAAATAATATATAAAAAAGGTAGTGAATAACGTCATGTCTAGACCCAAATCAACTAGTGAAAGTCAAATCAGCATAATGTGGAAGAACAATATATGCATTGAGTGGGTTGTCATAGAAAAGCTTCAGAATAAAATTCATGTCTAGAATTAAAAGACCTTAAAGAAATTTTATGCTTGTACAAACTAGTGTAGACAAAATAACACGAATATCTCCAGTAGTCAGTCCATTTCCATCAGCCGGCCGGTGGGAGCGAGAAGTATGGGATATGTCCAGTGTTTATTCCATCAATCACCAATGGCCATTCAAAATTTAATATGATTACAATATGTGACAGAGCATTACAAGAACTTGTAATGCTCTTGTGAACATCGTGTTAATTCTTGTAGGAATCCCTAAGATGCTTGTTATACTCAAAATTTTGTTGAAATTGAATTAATTTTTATCTTGTCAGTTAATTGGCTTAGGGTGATATATGCTTCTTGGATGGAATAATGAGTTCATGATTAACTCTATATTAAGATTCATAGCATCTTCTAGTTATTTGCAAAGGAAATTTATAAATTAAGCTAATGTCATATGGCTTGCTTGAGAAAGATGTCCGTTTTCTTATTGATGGGTACCAATGACTGTCCACATTTAATTCTTCAATATCCTATTTGACAAGCTTTCCATAGACATTTCTTTGCCATACTAAGTATTTTTGAAAACATATTTGAGTAGAAGCACTATGGTAGATACTACATGATGTTTTAACAAATAAAGTAATGGGTTAAAGACTATTATTTCCAAGGTATTATGTCATAGTATTTTAATTTTAATGATCTTAGACTAATGATATTCTTGAAGGTAACTTTGACATGCAGCAAGAAAGACAACCTACAGCCAAGGCTATATTGTGCCTACAACCAAAGTCATAAATGCTCACAGCCAAAGCCACTAGTGCACATAGCCAAAGCCATGGATGCTTATAGCCAAAGTTACAAGTGTTCGCAGCCAAAGCCATGAGTACATGAAGTTGATGATCACAATTGTTTACAACTATTCACAGAAACAACTTCTTTGCAGTTTTTGAGAAATACTAATAAAGCAAAAAATAACATCTACTAGTTTGTAGACATAATGGCAACTCTCTAGCAATTGAATTTAATTTCATACATGCACATATCTAATTTAATGTCATACATGAACATATCTAATATAACGTCATACATGAACAAACATATAATATAAAATGATAACCAATAATGTAATATACATTAACAAACACATAATATATTATAATAACCAATAATGTCGTATATGAACAAACATATCATATATTAACCAATAATGTCATACATCAAATATAGAATGTCATATGTACATCAAATGTATGTCAAATATGTCTCTCTGATGCCTATATGTATACATGGGGAAGGAAACAAGTCTCTCTCTCTCTCTCTCTCTCTCTCTCTCTCTCTCTCTCTCTCTATATATATATATATATATATATATATATATATATATATATATATATATATATATATATGTATATATATATATATATATGTATATATATATATATATGTATATATATATATATGTATATATATATGTATATGTATATATATATATGTATATATATATATGTATGTATATATATATATGTATATATATATATATGTATATATATATGTATATGTATATATATATATATATATATATATATATATATATATATATATATGTATCGAATATCTCAACTACATCTTTTCCTTCCCACGAGGGGAAGGAAACAAGTCTCTCGACATCATCTGTCGTCGTGTGGAGGGAAATAGTGGAGATGATGGGGCCTTCTTGACATGCTCACTTGACCTCTTGTTGAGGCTCTTCTCCAGGTCCAACTAATACAAAGAAAGTAGATATGAATCAATATTTATTATACGTTGAAATCAAATATATGTACACGCAAAATTAATTATTTTCTTACCACCAACAAATAGTTACTCTGTAAGTCCACCTCAAATGCTCATGGATGATCAGGCGTGACAAGACCCTGCAACCATTCAATAAATATAATCACTTATAAATAACATTAGAAATTTTGAGATTAACTATTATAAAAAACAACTAAAATGAAGAAAAATCTTTCATACCTTCGTCAGTGGCTGTGAGCTAGGCATAGCTGCGGCCACTCTACTATCAACAGACAGTCACAGATGAGGAGGTGTGTCCGACATCATGAGCTGCATGTCATACAATACATGTTATATCTAACATGAAACATGGAATAAATATAATCAAATGAATTAAATTAACATGAAACAGCTGTACCTATGTGAAGCTCGTATGATGTCTCTGCTCTGTGTTTGTGGTAAAGGTTGAGGGTCTTGTGGAGAACTGATGCACATGCATAATTTTATTTGTCAATCCTTAATATGATTACATAATAAATATATGTATTAATTAAAATGATTAAATTGATACATACCTCAGGACTCATCGAAGGGACAAAAAATGGGCCTAGAGGATCGCTGTTAGGGCCAGCAACACTTTGACCCTAAATTTTGAACAATGTCAATAAATGCTAATTAATTAATCATTCACTATACATATGAAATGACATCAAATTAGTAATTTACCTATGTGTCAATGCCAAATGTCTCATTCAGAAACTCATCGATGACAAGCCCATCATTCGCAGCATCTCCGGCATGAGTGCCAAATGTGCATAGGGATCCACATGAAGTGCACATGTGACCATGATGCATAGAAGGCTCCCCCTCAACTAATGGGCTCATGGAATGGATGAGGGTCTACGTCAAAGCATTAATGTCCCTAGAATGCTGGCCTCTACATGTTCCTTCACAACTAAAGGAATAATCACATGCTTGTGTTGTGGATGGACCATAGGTGCCCTAACTACATTAGGGTCACGATGTGCTCCTGGCCTCTCAAATGATGACCGCTCACCTCTACCCTGGGAGTCTAACATATCAAAATAATTGGGGATCTCCCCAAGGACAAACTCAATATAATTTCTTCAAAAAATACATGGGGACCTCGTGATTGCTGCAAGGAGGGGCATCAAAATCCATCCACCATCTATCCCAAAAATTATTTCTAATAGCATCGTGTATACACCAATGGATGGGGAACCATTTAGTACCCTCTCTAACAGTATTTGGCTCACTGGGTTTTCTAAATAATGCGCATATACTACCTTTTGATATTTCTTTTTTTTTAACATCTTCATATGACAATTTATTTGCATAAAATCTTTTTGTTCATCCCTCTTAGCCTACCAAATATCTAACTGACCACTAACTGAGGCTATCTCATTGTTAATGGATTTGACGGATGATGCCAATTGAGCCCTCATTGGATTGGTTTGTCCAGATTCTTTCAACCAAGCAATGAGTCTTTCTAATTCAGTTTTGCCTCTTTGTATTTCATTTCTTATATTTTCTTGTGTGCCTGGCAGAGATCTTGCAATTGGTTTAGGTTATGGAATTTTTTGTTCTTCTTGAGGAGGGTTTTGATTTTGAGGTTCTTGAGGGTTTTGTGGATTTTTTGGTTCATTATGGACATTTCTTGATAAAAAATCAATTGAAATCCAACTAAATAAACAAATCTAAATGAAATTTGTAAAAACCCTACAAAAGAATATCAAAAACCAATAAAACAATATGGAAAACATATTAAAAAATGCAAAGTTAAGTTTATATCACTTACCTCATCGTCGTTGGTGTGCTCATTGTCTTGGATTTCGTCGGTGAGGAGGCATTTTGGCAAATGGTGGTGAATTTTTTCTATCAAACCTGCGTACGCGTTGTTGGAGAGCCAAAAAGAAAAATGAAAATGATGGGTCGCGGGTCTCCGACCCATCATATAACTTTTTTCATATTAGAATAGTGCATACGTGCTATGGCTTGGGTGACCCAAGCCACAGTGCGTGCGTGCTATAGTGCGTACGGGCTATAGCACATACGTGTTATTGAAAATTAGGAAAAAAAAAAAAAAAAAACCTTGTCATCTTTTTGGCACCACAACTCGGTGCATACACCCTACTACAACTACAAGAAGTATGGACATAGAGCTTTTGAATGCAAATCAAAGCCTATGTGGACACCAAATCAACCAAAAAAAACAAAAGGAAATGAAAATCACTATTGGGATTACAACACTAGGTATAGCTATCATTATTGTCAGGAATATGGGCATATCCCTAAAAATTGTGTAAGGACACACTTTAGAGGGAGTTATAACAAATGGCTAAGTCAAACCACTTGTTTCAGTTGGTTGAAAACTGGTCATATCTAGAAAAACTGTCCTATAAGGTTAAAAGCACCAAAAATTGAAGCTAACAAAGAAAAAGAAAAGATCAATGTTGAAAAGATAAGAGGGCAACTGAATAAGACTTGGAAGAAGAAAGATGATTGTATCAAATCAAGTGAAGGGATCACTTCACCCAATGGGTCAAGTGATCACACTTCATCAAACTAAACATGAATAGATGCACGGGACTGATATACAAAGTTATATCATACGCCAATCCCAAGACAAAGAAGTACTGAAAATAATAAATTAGCATAAGCAAAGATGCCAAATCATAATATGAAGATTCTTACAAAATTGTCGAGTTTTCCTTAGAGATCAAGTAAAACTCTAGTGGGTTCCAAGTTCCTAATAGTGATCGAGTTGATGACTAATACCAAGTTGAGTCACTCCAATGGAAATTGAGTGAAGTGGAAATATAGTGCAAGCTAAGTAATGTTAAAAATCCTTCAAAAGCTGAGTGGGCAGTTGAATATTTAATGTGATGGAAATAGGGTATGTTATCATGATTTTAATCATTTTTCTTCATTGTGAATGAGAAGCAAAGAAGAGAAAGAGAGAAAAGTGACTTCACAACAGAGAATCTAGTATTCTAGGTAGATTCAAACCTCTTACAACACGTTTTAATCGATCTTGAGGTATTTTTGTTTGTGTCGAGCTACGCAGTTTCATATTTCTTTGTAAAGGAAACCCTATTTTGCACAAATGGCTTGGAGTTCTAAGAAAACCCATGATAAAGAGTCATTTCAGGTCTAGCTAGTATCCAATGAGGTAAAGTAGCCTAATTTTTGTCCCATCCCTGAAGTTGCATATAAGAACGATCACATCGGAGCCCTTTCTTGCATACCCTCAAAAGTTGCAATGGCTCAGGACATAAGAAGATGCTATAACTGTAAGATAGGAGCCATAGGAGATATGGAAATAAGGGAAGCCTATGAGAAGTTGTGTGTCGATGCAATTTTGAAGGATGAATATAAAATTTCTAAGAGGAAGGGTTTAACATGAGCTTTTGGTTTTCCCACCACATTTAAGATAGAATGGATTAGACTTGTGTTGAGCAGAATTCATGATGGTAGTCTATGGTTAGAAGATATTCCCATAAAGATCACAAAAATAATCATTCATAGGGTAACTAGAATATCCTACCCTAGATCGGTACAAGTCCTTGAGAAGTGAGTCCAAGGAGGTTATCGAGAAAAACATAGGTGCCAAGTGGAATAAAAGAGGAATGACAATTGACACCATTCAAGATACTCTCATTGAATTTGTAGTTAGAGTTATTGTTCATAAATTCTATCAATTCAGCAGACTAAACAGTGTGCCTTGTATTGCAATAGATCTAGACTACAAATTTGTGAAAAAGGATCATACTTATGATGTTCCAGAGATGCAACTACAATAGATTAATGAAAACATAGCAGCTATAAGAAGGACAAAGGGTGTCCACTAAAAATTTGGTGCAATTTTGGTTTGTATATTCTTCTATATTCAGAATGAATTTCCTTCTTTTCAAAAAGTTGCATGGAGAAATGATAGAACTATCATAGCACAAATAAATGAATATACAGAGCAAACAAGAGACAATTTTGACACATTGATGATAAGTTATTTTGAAGATTTCAAGAAATCAATGAAGCAAAGACTCAGGATTCTAGTTTCTTTAGTAGAGAAACATGTAAATGATGTTTGTTTTCTTGTAGATATTGACTATAGCTATCTACAAGCCATCATACCAAGAGTGAGATGGTTGAGGCCTCTTTGTTATGAGATCAACATAGATGAAGCATCTGCAGCAATAACTACATTATTGGCAGAAGAGGTAGACAAGAGTGCCCCACACTTTGGCACTTATGATGTGGTAAGGTCAAAGGTGGATATGGAATTAAAGACTACCTCCACACTCAAGAAAAAGAATAAATTGGTTAAAAGGCTAAAGGAAAAATTTGGTGAAGGCACAACAGAAGGGGATGAAGAAGATGAAGAAGTAGAAGGAGATGAAGAGGAGCAAGAGAAATGACCACCAGCATTAACCCAAGGCATGGGTGAAGATGCTGAAGAAGAGGAAAGTGCAGAGAAGGATGCAACCAAGGCTAAACCCAAGAAAAGAAAAGCAAAGAAGCAACTAGTTGCACGGTCTAAGGCACAGAAAATTGTGACAAAATCTAGCCCAGTAAAGCCAACTACAAGGTCAACAACCAAAGCAGAGAAGGAACAAGAAAAGAAGAAGGTCATAGAGAAAGGTGGGCTTGTAGAGCAGAAGAAAAGAAAGTTTATTGCACCACAAGAGTCAAAGGAAGAAGAAATAGAATCTGATGAAGAACAGTTTAAAATGGTAAGACACTCCACTTTATCCAGATTAGAAGGTATTTTTAATGATATTAGAGATAATGCAAATTTGTCTGGTCTTAAGACCATAGAGTTCAATAAGTTGTCTATAGAAAAACAAAACATAGTTGAGGAGTCCATCTACACCATGATGGAAAAGTTCAAGACTACTCCACTTGAACTTGATGACTCAATACCCAAGGAGTTAACCACATTAATTGAGAATAAGTGGCATTACTACCTCAAAATGGAAAAAGAAATAAGAGAGTCAACTTTGGCTCGTGTAATGCCAAACTTTAAAAAAGGTCAAATTAATAAGGCAAGCAAGAAATATGCATGCAAATTTGTACCTAAATACGGAGCCTTCAGTATCTTGCAGAACCAAATTGAAGATGTTCTCAAAAAATCAAAACAAATATGGAAGGTAATCTATGGATTGACAACAAGAAAGGAGCGAGAAGAGAACCCTTTTCAAGGGAGAAATGAGGAAGAAGATAATGATGAAAGTGAAAAAGAGGAAGATGTGGAGAAAGATGCCCAAGAAGGTGAACAAGCAATAGCTGAGGAGCAGCAACAAGAATAGAGTGTCCAAGACACCCAATTGCCACCACCTAGTCCTCCACATATTGCAACTACACCTGTAGAATCTATAAAAATAAAGGATGTTACTGACACCTCTTGTCAAAACATCAATCCACTCACTATAGAGGATCTCAAGAAGATTCTTCACTAAACAACATTGCAATCATAGTTGTGCACTAGTCCTATTTTGATGAGTGTAGATGATTTGCAGAAGGCAATAGCTAAAATTTCCAAGGAAAAGGTGAATCCACAAGAACCACCTTCACAACTTCCTAAAGGTACTAGTACTCAACCTAAAGAGCATGAAGTCAAAGATACAACTGCTAAGGTTGACACTTTAAGGGAGACAGAAAAAGAGAAAACTAGATAGAAAGATGCTTTTGTATCTACAAAACAAACACAAGGTGCATTACCAAAGATAACTGTCATTGATCAAGGTAGAAAAGAATAGGATAAGGAAGGGGAGAGCCCTAAGGAGAAGGAGCAATAGGAAATTCAAACATTGGCCAACTTGCCCAAAATAGGGACTACCATTGAAGCTTCATAGCAGTTGAGCACCGCAATACCATTGCAAATATCTATACCAGGCTGTAGTTCTACCAAGGTTGCAAGGGTACTTCACTATGGAGACCCTACTCTTGATGAAGAGATAGTCATTCACAGGTATGACTTTGACACTATGGCCATTGATCAAATGATTGAAGTGCAAGAGGCACTTGAAAGGAAGAAAAAGCAAGAGATACTTAGGAATGCGTACAAACAGAGGCAAGCATTAGTAGAAATCAAGGATATATTTCTAGATGCTTTCAATTTATAGGTACCTAGTGAAGCAAAGACCATAATGGAGCAACTAGCCAATATAGTGGACCAAGTACAAAGTGAAGACCAAGAGACCAATGTAAAACTAATGGAATGGTCTGAAAAGAAATTTCAAGGGAAAGTAAACAAGAAAATTGCAAATGAAATAGCACTATCCCAAGTTGAACAAGCCAAGACAATTGAAAAGGTCAAATAGGTACTTGAGAATATATTCTCATTGTACAAAAAGTTGTGTGATTTCTCATACTTCACAGAAGAGACCAGCCAAAGGATAGTGAGCTTGGAGAGGAATCTAAATATTTCAAGCATGCAGCTACCTAAGGATCCAACTCAAAGTGAGAAGCATTTTTCTCAAACACTTCGTACTCAAAAGGAATTGGCTGAGTTGACAATAGAAAAGAGCACCATCAAAGCCAAATTGCTATAGCTTGAATCTTCCATCACCCCAAACTTGGAAATCCTCCATAAGGAACAAGCCCTTGCAAAAAATGTTCTAAACAAAGACCCTAATCTATCTACTTTAGATGGTCTTGTTCATCTTGCTGTAGAGATTGCCATCTAGCAAAAATCTCTTGAAATTTCTTTGAGTAATTAGGATGCTTCTCTTAAGATGATTATGGAGGTAAATAGTACATTTTTGGTGAAATATCATCTTAACCCTTAGGAACCTTTGACATAAGTGTCAAAAAGGGGGAGATATCAGCATGAGATATATTAGCACACCAGTTTTGGTTCCCAAGATAGAACAGATAATAGCACAATCAACTTAGGGGGAGTTACAATAATTTTGCAGTATATATTGTTTCTTAGAAAATTTTGATCAAGTTTTTTACTTTTGTATATATACTGAGTAGACTAGTGAATGTACTCATAAGGTCAGATAGATAATGCTTAGTTAAGCATTTTTGTCACTCATGTCAAAGGGGGAGATTGTTAGTCTCAGAATGGTTTTGACATTTGAGTGTCGACACACTTAAACACTTTCTACATGGAAGCCAAGCACACTATGCATACCGAGCCACAACATGTGCTGAGTCAAAAAATCCAACAAGTGTCGAGTGAAGATCAAGTGCTAAGTGACTTCAGGTGCCAAGAATGATACAGGAGCTGAGTGATATTTAAGTGTCAAGTCACAAATGATGTTGAGCAAAATAGAAACGCAGCAAGAGCTAAGTGAGTCAATTTTGTTACATGTGTCAAGCATCAAACATTAGTAAGTGCTGAGTAACACAGAATGCACATATAAGTTTGTAACTTCACTAATTCAGATGTAAACCATTTTTATGGCCAACATATGATCAATCTCGAAGGATCTAAGTAATAAGATCGAATCTTTTATATTTCCTATGCAATCTACATGCAACCAATAAGAAAAATGGTGAAGGCATGCAATTAATAAAAAAAGTGCAAGGAATGATCGTGAAACATAGATTCAATATGGATTATAGATCCACACCTAACCCTAAGTCTTTGAATCTCTTTCTAAGGAAGATAAAATGACATTGTACAATGGTATGGATGAAGGAGTATGGGTAAACTATAGTGGAGTTTAGAAGTGAAGAGTAAAAAGGACTTAGAGGAAGAGAGCAGTAGTTAGACATTTAGTTGATTAGAATAGAGCAAGGGATACAAACAAATATCAGATCTTAGAGGATCAAGATTAGAGAAAGCAGATCAAGTGCTTCTATTTAGCAATTAAGGATTGTAAGCTATTAGGTTTATTTTACCTAATACTCTCTAGCCATTGTATTGGAAAAGAAACCCTATGTTGATAAGTTAGCTTAACAACTATTTTGTAGATCATTTGAAAATGTGATTAAATCCATTAATAGGGTAACACTTCATGTAAAGTGTTTGTAAATCCTTTAACCAGGTCACTATTGACATAGTGTAAAGCCTTTAATAGTGCAGGCCTTTCACAGGGTAAACCATTAGAAGTGGTTAAATATTATTGCTACAACAATTTTGTGGGTATCATTCCCACCCCAGTTTTAATATCTTATTCTTGGAGGGTTTATGGGTTACCAAAATCTCTAGTGTTATGTGGTGATGCATATTTGTCTCTCATAATTTTTTGATAGATTTACATGCATGCAATTTACTTTCACTAAAAATTTTTAATGGTTAATGAGTAATACTTCTAATTCAACACCCCCCCCCAGAAGCATTCTTCCCATTTGAATATTCCAATATTTTCTAAACCATATCCTCAACAACAAGGTTGTCAGTATGATGACTATCCATAATCACATTATAGACTTTAAATTATCTCCTTTCATAGGTTCACTAATATGGTTTCAAGCCTAGTTCACAAAAAAATATCTTTTGTCACCATCCTTAGGACATTCATAAGCTCTATGTCCTTCTTCATGTTATCTAAAACAAATACCCTTCAAATCACCTCTACCTATCCTTCTCTTCTAATGAATAGGTTTAGATTCATCTTTTGCACTTGGTTTAGCCTTTTCTAACTAATCTTTTTTGTCCTTCACTCAAGAACTACCTTGACTCTTCCTCTTTAGCTTCACTTCTACTCTTAGCACATACTAATAAGAATCCTTAACTAAAGCAATATTCAACATACCAACCTCATCTCAAATATTGAATTTCAAGCCATTAATATACCTAGCCACCTTCTCAGATAATTATCTATGCCCAGACCAAATAGTGAACTTGTAAAACTCCTCTATGCAATCTTTCACAATCATATCCTTCTATTTTAGATTCCACAATCTCCTCAATAAATGAAGTTCATAATCTATAGGAATGAACTTAACCTTTTATTTCATAACCAACAATCTCTAATGAGTGATCTTCATTTCATCTTCTTCTTCTCTATCTCACTACAATTCCTTCCAACAAAGAGAAGCATGTCCCTTCATCTTAGTCTATGTTAACCTCACTCTAAGTAAATATTTGATATCCTCTAGCTCAAAGTAGTATTCTAATTCATCAATCCAATCAATCAAGCCTTCAAAATTCAAAGTGCCTAAGAAATTAGAAACCTCCATCTTGTGCTTTATCTTCAATTGAGATCTAGGCCTAGCTAATGGACTACCCCTATTTCCCATAGGTTTCTCCACATCATGAGTTCTATCTTAACCACTTGATCCAATAACCTCAAATTCTTTAAGAACTTCCTTAGAATAAACTTTAGTACTCAAATATTGAGGTACACCACCTATAACACTTATGATCTCAACAATCATATCACTCTTCATCAATGTCATCTCCAATCTGAATTTTAGTTTAATCTTCTCTGAGATCCTTTCCTCAAAAACATCACATATATCTTCAATCTCCTTAGGGTTCAATTGTCTTTGATGAATCTTCTAATATTTTTTTAAACCCTCCACTAAAATTCAATCAAATCCAACCTTCTATTAGATAACCTTTAGCCCAAATCTTGGTACAAACTATCTCAACTTCGTCAATTTGTCTACATGCCTAGGAAAAAATTTTCTTTGATACCATATAATGTTGTGCAAGGCATTAGAATATCCAAAGAATATGTCATATCCCCCAAAAGGTAACCACACAATAACAATAGAACAATAATGAAAGATCTAATACGAAATTACAACTCTTTATTTATAAAATAATTGACTACATGCAATGTGTCAGGCTATCAAGCCTTCCCTATTACATCTAAATACAAAGAACATAATAATTCTACAAGATCTCATAAGATTCAATCCAAACCCTAGCTAGTCTAGATCCACACTTTGGTAGAAACCTCAAAGGAAGATCGAAACTTGTACTTGCAAGCCCACCAAGAAATCTCCTTATTTGCCAAACCACAACTACTACCTCTTCTCAAACTTGGCTCCTCTTCCACATCCTCTTCTCCAAGCTGGATGAATATGACTAAAGACTCCACAAGAGCACATACTTATACCCAACTAAGCCACAATCTAGCTTAGTAATCTAAAAATTAAATAAACCCTTACATTAAATAAATGTTGAGCCACAAGTCAGCCTCCAATAGATATTAAATACCAAATGGCTTAAAAGGCTTATAACACTTATTAAATATACTAAGAACAATTAAACAAGATCCAAATAGGTCCATGCAAACTCCAATGATAGAGCCATGTCATGATCTCAAGCCTCATACAATAAATGCACCAAATTATCCAAATAAATCCTTGAGAATTCCATCTCGCAAGCCACACTACTGAGCATCAACAACCATCACAAGCATTGTCAAGCTTCCAAAATATTTTCCAAGCAACATGACCCATGCCAAGAAATGGTATATGTTGAGCACATTTAGTGTCTAAGCCCCTTCAATGATTGAGCACCTCAACAAACATTAATGATCGAGCAACACTCCAAGTTAAATGCCCTCCAACAGTGAGGATTGCTAACTACCCTAGCATTCTCTTGCATCAAAAGATATGTTAGGTCTATTGTGTACAACATACTACAATTTCAAAATCATTGACCTATACAATGTTTGATTCACCTCATTTGTATCATCATTCTTTGAAATTTTATGTCTAGTCACCATAGGTGTTCCGCTTGGTCTTTTGTCCTCCATTCCAAATGTCTTCAATATCTCCTTAATATTTTATTTTGAAATGTAACTACCTTTCTTCATTTGATAAATTTTTAAGTTACCATCAAAGAACTTGATTTATCCAAAGATTTGCATCTCAAGTTCCTTCTTCATCTCATTCACAAATGATTTGCACATCAGATCTTGTTCTACAAATAATATATCATCAACAAACATTTTTGGTAGCATTATCTTACTTTCATATTCACTTTTAAGTATATATTTTTATTTTTATTAGTTCTTACATGACCAATTTTCACCAAATAAGTGCATAATATTTCATACCATGCTCTAGGTGTTGCTTCAAACCATATAATTATTTGTGTAGTTTGTATACCATATTGTTCTTTCTATGATTAACAAATCCTTTGAGTTATTCAATGTCTACTTCTTCTTGCAAGATTTCATTAATAAATTTAGATTTGACATTCATTCACTATACTTTGAATCCTTTGTAAGCAACATATGCAAGAAAAGTTCTCACTAATTCCAATCCTACAATTGTGGAAAATGTCTCTCCATAATCAGCTCCTTTTCTTGTACATATCGCTTACAAGTTAATCTTTCCTTGTTCCTTGTGACTTTACCTTTCTTATTCAGCTTGTTTCTAAATACCTACTTAGTTCTAATCGAATTTTTGTGTTTTGTCCTAAGTACCAATGATCATGTCTTGTTCTTCTTTATTTGATTAATTTTCTCATTCATTTCCTTTATCCAATATTTTTTCTCGAAAGTTTCTTTAAATATTTTAGGTTCATTTTCACATATTAAACATGTATCATTCTTCAACTAACATTTTGTAATGACTCCTCAATATTTTGTTTCAATGAATCGGTATGGTGTATGTTTCCTTCTTACATACCTTGCTAGGATAGGTTCAAATATTCTTTAATATTGGTATATTTCACTTGGTTTTACTTGCTCTTCTATTTTAGGTATCTCTAGTTGCAACATGCTAGATCTATCCAATGTTCAATTCCCTCTCTCTCTTATTTCACTTGTTTTGTTTGTGACTCACCTCCTACAACTTCATGCTTAGTAGTCTATGGATAAAAGCTTTTCTAAACTTTTTATTGAACCTTAGCCATGCCTAGTTGGTAATGCTTGGTACCATCCTTCTCAAATTCACGCCAAGTACTTGGTACACCTATATAGATGTAGACAAAGTTTCTATAATTTTCATGTTCTTTCTTGTATTCATCCTCATCATTTCCTAAAAATTCATCAACTATAACACTTGAACTTTCTACAAATTTTTTAGTGTTAGAATCAAAAATTTATATGCCTTGCTTTTAGTGGAATATCCTAGGAAAATACCTTCATCACTTTTTGTATGAAGTTTTCCTTTCCTTGTTCCTTGTAGTATGTAACACTTGTGATGTAGGGGCATCCTGAGTCTAAGAGAAATCATGCATCACCCAAAAATATTTCTTTTTTGTTTCTTAAATAAGGGTTAGCTTAGTGTAGAATTTTTGTTCTCGAGGCTTGCTTCTTAGAAAGTTAGTAATATGAGCTCAAAATGCCCTAATTTCAGAGGTGGATATTCATCTTGGACATATTAGCTTATGAATTGAGATTTAGTGCCATTTCATGAGTATTCATGGATTTATTGTTGATTTTTCATGGCAATATTTGTATAAAAAATTATGGCTCACCATTAGAATCCTAAACATGCCTAGATGAATCCCTAAGACTTGATGGATGGGCACTTTCACAAATCAATACATGTAGATTAGGAGTTGATGATCCTGAAAAGTGGTTGTAATATCCAATCAAAGCAACAGTCTGAAAGTTATGGGCTTCTGAAGTTGGAGCGTCCAAAAATTTCAAAAATAAAAGTCAAAAATGGTTTTGGTTGACCCTATATGTATTCTTATGGTCTATCTACCTTAGCTATTATGTTTGATTGTCTTGAACCTTCCTAAGTGGCATTAAATTGTGCATTTATGAAATGCCTATACATTATCAAGGATAGTTCTTGGTGATAGTTTGTATCTTTGTCTTGCATATTACTATAATGAAGGCAACCATGTGGGATAGCATATTGTAATCTTGACTTCTATAATTCTACATTTACAGGTATAATAAGAAGCCCATATCTTGTTCTCACAAATTGTTGTTATTTCTTTGTTTCTATTATGTGTTTATGGTATTAAGGGATGCACCCTTCATCAAGTGGTATCAGTGTTTGTCTTCTTGAGTGTGTGGATAAATCACCAACTATAAGGTAGTTCATAGTAGTCAAGAACATGGTTTGGGAAAAGCTTGTAGATCAGTCACCAATTGTGAGGTAGTTTGCACCAAGATTTTAGTAGAAGAGAAAAAGTGCCTCCATGAAGAGAGTGTGGTGGAAGAGCTATTGGTTTTATAGATGAGGGTTTTAGAGCCCTCCAGAGATTTTTCAAGCATTGAAAGAAATAATGCAAAGAGGAATAAATCTTGCCATAAGAGATGAAAATGAGGATAAAGGTGGAAAAGAAGAAACTACTAAAGTAGAAGTGGTCTTGAACCTAGAAGAAGAAAGAATTTTCAAGGCTTTCTATAAGATTGGACAAAGAGCTAAGTTTGATGTTCCCACAATTTTTGAAAATTGTAATTCATAGAATTTGATTGATTGGATCAATGAATTGGAGGAATTCTTTGAGTATGAAGATATTGAGGATCTTGATACAGTCAAGTTTGTGAAGACAAAACATGAAGGGATATGTGAAGATTTAGTGGTAAGAATTTTAGTTGGACTAAAAGAGAAGAGGAAAGGATAAAATCACCAGATGAGACGGATGATACATAAATTGAAGAGATGATTCATTTCTGTGGACTATGAATTGGATCCACTAAAGAAAGTGCAAGGGTTGAAGGAAGCATAAAGATCTATTCAGGAGTATATTGAAGAGTTCTCCCAAGTTCTTATAAGAATTGGCCATACAAAAACTAATAAGGAGAAAGTATCTTGTTACCTTAATGGGCTAAGACCAAGCATTCAGGAGGAGATAATTTTGTTTTTAATTACCAATATTGAGGAGGTATAAAATTTTTCCCTAGGAGTTGAGGAGAGGATGAACACAAATTTTGATAGCAAGAATTGTGGAAGAGGTTGCGATGGAAGATCCAATGGATGGTCTTATGGAGGCTAAGATGATGATCAAAAGAATAAGGATGAGGTGAGTAGTAGTAGTTAGAACTAGAGAAGAAACAATTCCAATAATTTCCATGATCAAAACATTAGACATCAAAGAGCAAGAGGTAGAGGGAAAGGATCTAGAGGAGGAGGCTTCCATGGGAAATGTTTTCACTATGGAGAAGAAGGGCATGGAAGAATTAAAGCCCAAGCTAGAGTAGCACATGTTGATTAAGATGTTAGATAATCACATTCTAAATATGTCAAAAGAGAATTCCTAGTTAATTGAAGAGTCTTGATGAGTGGTGAGAATGAACATAATCAAAGAAGGAGTTTGTTTCACACAAGGCACAAATATGAAGATAAGTGTTATGATGTGATCATTGATGGTGGAAGTACAAAAAATCACATGTCAGAAAGGATGGTCACAAAGTTTTTGCTAACTAGGAAGAAACACCTACATCCATACCATATTGCCTAGGTGCAAGATGACCACAAGGGCATGGTCGGTCAGAATGGTCAGTGAAGCTCTAGATTGAAAGCTACTAAGATGACATGCTTTGTGATATCATACCTATGGACATATGTCATATGTTGTTGGCTAGGTTGTGATAGTTTGATAGGTATGTTGTACATGATGGGCAAGAAAATACCTACACTATCACAAAGGATAGAGTAAAAGATAAATTTAAGGTGTTAAAGGAGAGGAAAGAAAAGGTCTTTAATGCTACTAGAATATGTTTTGTTGATGAAAAGGAGTTTCTCCAAGGAATCAAGCATGAGTATATGTGTTTTTTCGTAATCCCAAAATATGGTAAAGAGGAAGTAGAGGAGGTACCTATAGAAGTTACAAATTTGTTGGAAGAAATTCCAAATATTATATCGAATAATATACCTGATGGATTACCTCCAGTGAGGAAGAAGTCACCAAATGGATTTGATTCTAGGAGTCAATTTTCCAAACAAGTAAGTGCACAAAATGACACTAGTAGAAAAAGAAGAGTTAAATAGATACTTTCATCAGTTGATGTAGAAGAGGTTGATTTGAGAGAGTTTGAGTCTAGGTATTGTACCAATAGTATTAGTACTAATAAGAATGGAGAATTGATATGCACATATTCATAGGCTATTAACAAGATCATGATAAAGTATAGATTTTGATTGCTAGGGATGGATGCTATTATGGACTATTTAAGTGGAGCTATGCATTTCAAAAAGATAGATATGAAGGGTGGGTACCATCACAGTCACATTAGAGAATGAGACAACTAGAAGGCTACCTTCAAGATAAGGGAAGGATTGTATGAGTGGTTACTCATTCCTTTTGGGCTAACCAAAGCACCAAGAACTTTCATATGGCTCATCAATGACATACTGAAGGAGTTTTTAGCTAAGTTTTCCATTGTTTACCTAAATGATATTTTGATCTTTAGTAAGATGTTGGAGGTGAATTTGATGCATATTTGAAAGGTGTTTGATAGCTTGAGGGAAGAATTTGTTTTGATAAATCTAAAGAAGTGTAGTTTTTGAAGGAGTTGGTGTGCTTAGGATTCATAGTTTTAGAAGAAGGTCTAAAAATGGACCTAGTGAAAGGAAAGGCTATCCTTGAATGACCTACTCCAAAGAATGCTATAGAGGTAAGATCTTTTCACGGGCTGACTAGTTTTATAGAAAGTTTATAATAGGTTCTAGCAATATTTGTGGACCCTTGACTAAAAAAAATTCTATTTATGATCAAGAATTTTATGTTGTAGGTCAGACATTGAAGAAGTGGAGACACTATCTTCTTTCTAAGGACTTTGTTTTATATACTAATCATCAAGCTTTACAATATTTTAATCGTCAAGGAAATAAGAGGCATTTAAAGTTAGTTGGGATTTTGTAGAGTTATACATTTGTTTTAAGACACAAGAGTGGGAAGTCTAGCTAGGTTACATATGCTCTTAGTAGAAGACAAATTTTGCTGACAAAGATGAAGATTGGGATTGTTGGGTTAAAAGAACTCAAGAATTTTTATGTACAAGATCTTGATTTGGTAAAGCTTTGAAAGCTTTTACATAACATGTTACACTTGACAAAATGAAGTGGTTGGATTTCATAATCCAAAATGGTCTATCGTTGAAAGGGGGCCAATTGTGCATTCCAAGAATTTCAATGAGAGAGAATCTCATCAAGGAGAAGCATAGTGGAGGATTAGCTAAACAATTTCAAAGAAAAGACCATTGCTTTGGTTGTTGAGAATTTTTTCTAGCCATAGTTGTTGTAACATGTGAAGAAGTTTGTGCAAAGTTATAAATGGTGTAAGATGGAGAAATGAGTGAAGAAGAATATGGGGTTGTATTAGCCATTGCATGTATTAGAGAATTTGTGGAAGTATGCCAGCATGGAAATCATTCATGGATTATCAAGGACTCATCAAGGACATGATTCTATTTTTGTGGTGGTTGAAAATATTTCAAAGATCAAACATTTGACTCCTTGCAAGAGACCAATGATGTTTTTCATGTGGAAAAGTTATTTTTAGAGAAATGGTGAGACTACATAGTCTGCCAATGAGTATAGTTTCAGGTCAAGATACCAAATTTGTTGGATATTTATAGCATACATTGTGGAAGAAATTGAACATAGATTTGAGGTTCAATTCATCACATCATCAATAGACTCATGGATAGAAAGGATTTGTGAATTGTTGTTTGGGAAACTTGTTGAGATGTTTGGTTGGTGAAAAACCAAAATAATGGAATCTAATTTTACAACAGGCGGAATTTTCATATAATAATTCTATCAATAGGAGTACTAGTAAATCACCATTCTAGATTTTATATGGGAGTAGTCTTATAAATGCTTTTAAACTGAGGTAATTGGATAAAGGAGAAATAGGTAGTGCTAAAGTAGAAGAAGCTGTTGAAAATTTGAAGAAAGTCCATGAGGAGGTAAGGAAGCACATTATCAACATGAATACATAGTACAAGACTAAGGTAGATGTGAAAAGGAGGTATAACGAGTTATAAATTGGAGTTGAATTCATGGTTCATTTGAGAAAAGAATAATTTTGAGTGGGTACATATAATAGGCTAAAAATTAAGAAGTTTGGACCATGTAAGATATGAAAAGGAATGATTCAAGAGATGCTTATGGAGTGGAGCTACCTTCTTAATTGAATATTTCACCAATGTTTAACATTTCAGATTTGATAGAGTAATATGAAGGACATGGTGGAGATGAAGTTGTAGAACTGTAGTGGAGTATTCCAATAGCTAGTTCAACTACAAAGGAGATTGAGGGGATATTGGATAGCCATGTTGGCAATAGTAAAAAAAATAAAACATATGAGGAATACCTTGTCAAATGGAAAGGGAGGCTAGTAGAAGATTCAACATGGCTAGCAAGGGAGGAGGTTAACCATCTTGGTTTTCCTCTAAACACCTAAGATGTGATGTAATCACTTCTCAAATTACATTGGGTGTCAGATGCTGGAGCATCCTAGGTATACGACAAATCTTGCAATATCCAAAAATATTTTAGTTTTTTTTCTTGAATAAAGGGTTTTCTCAATGTAGAGTTGTTGTTTCAGAGGCTTTCTACTTAGTAAGCCAGTCATACAAGCTTGGAATGTTCCAATCTTAGAGGAGGTTATTCATCTCGGATATATCAACTTATCATATGAGGCTTAGTACTAGATGATGAGTATTCATGGATTTAATGCTGATTTTTGGTGTGTAATTTATATATAAAATATTGTGGCTAACCATTGGAGGCCTAAATGTTCCTAGATGAGACCCAAAAACTCAATGGATAAGTACTTGCACTAATCTGAGCCTATAGATTAGGAGCTGAGGATTTGTAAAAATGATTATAATAGCCAATCAGAGAAATGGTTTAAAAGTTATGGCCTTTTGAAGTTGGGCAAACTAAAACTTCCAAAATAAATGTCAAAAATGTATTTGGTGAACCCTATATGTATTGTTAGGGTCTTTCAACCTTAGATATTAAGTTTGACTGTGTTGAACCTTCCTGGGTGAAATAAAATTACCTATTTAAGAAATGATCATACATTATCTCGGATAGCTCTCGGTGATAGTTCACAACTTTGTCTTGCAAATTACTATAATTTAGGTGCCCATGTCAGTTAGCATATTGTAATCTTGAGTTCTTTATTTCCACATTTCCAATGATAGTAAGAAGCCCATATTTTATTCTTGTAAATTGATGATATTTCTTTATTTATGTTATGTGTTTATGGTATTAAGAGGAGCATCCTTCATCAACTTGCTTCAAAAAGCTTTGAGATATTTCACATTAGGTATATAGCCATACCAAAGTTCAAAAACATATTTTTTTTAGCATTTCTTCACTTGATTGGTTCAAATTATAAACTTTAGTACTTACAACTTCTCTCCAATACTTTTGTGAAATATTTGTCTTCATCATCAATATTCTTTCATAATCCATGATTGATCTATTCCATTTTTGTGCTATCCCATTATGTGGTTGACTCCTTGCTTCACTCATTTGTTGAGCTTCATTCCTTTATCATTGCAAAATATGTTGAAATCATCTGATATGAATTCATTTCCTTTATCTAATCTCAAGCACTTCAAACTCTTTCTTGTTTCTTTCTCAACTATAGCCAAATAACACTTAAATAGTTGAAATGAATTAGTTTTTTTATTTTATAAACATCACAGTAATCATTATAGAGAAATCATCAATAAATAAAATGAAATATTTGTCACCATAATAGCTTTGCACTCCAATAGGACTGCATAAATTAGTATAAACTAACTGCAAAATATCATTAAAAAGACGAGTCTTTCTCTCAAAACTAGACTTTAACATTCCCATTTAACATTGTTTACACATCAACTTATTAGGTTTTCTTAATCTTGGTAGCCCTCTTACTCTTTTCATCTTACCAATTCTTACCAAACTATCAAAGTTCACATGGCATGACCTCTTATGCCACAACTAAATATCTTCACATTGTGCAAATAGATATGTACCTTCAAATAAGTATGGATAGAAGAAGTTGCCTCTTGTTTGATCACCACTTCCATTTAGTTCACTAGTAGCATCATAAATATTTTCCTTTTCTATTTTGGAATTGAACTTGGTGGCTTGAATTGATCAAGTGTGCCACACTGAACAAGTTATATCTTAAACCATCAACCAAATATGCATTGTAAAAATGATCTTATCATTCATTTTAATTGATCCTATACCTTTCACATAACATCGTGCATCCTTACCAAACCTAAAACTAGTTCCATGCTTTTCAATCTTTCTTGTATCTCTATTTATATGATTTGAAAAACTACTATCAATTTTGTTGGAATTATTTAGAATAACTAAGAAGTGGGGTGAATTAGTTAGTGAACAACTTAGTGAACCCATATCCATAGAACATTTCCATCATGCATGCATCCATTAGATTATGCAATTACTTAATCTTGTAGGTTACTATCAAATCAACTTATAGAAATGTAAACATGAAACATAATAGATTCAATAACACATTTGACACAATGATTTGACATGGAAACCCAATTTGCAAAAAACTACTAGTAACATGCTACTCATTCTCACTCTTCTTAAGTGATGCCATGTGAAAGGCCAACCTTGTTAAAGGTTATAATGTAGATTGCTAAATGTGAATAGGTTAAAGGATTTCTATCACCCTATTAGGAGTGAGCCTTGTTAAAGGACTTTAGATCATTCATTTCGGATGTCACCTAGTTAAAGGATTTGGGTAAAAGTACAAAGTTGTGTCACCTTTCAGGCTGACTTATCAGAATGACTAAATTTGAGTATTTCTATCCAAAAATCAATTTTTATCAAACATATGATCTAGATAAATTTATTCCAGCTAAGTTATGTATGGTCTTATACTTTTCCAGTTGTAAATGTCTATTAAATGCATGTTTTACACTATATTATATCCAATTACTAAAATAAAATTATTATTTTAGAAAACTAATGTTTCAATAACTCTTGCTATTTTTAATGATTTTTTTTAGTAAAATAAAAGCACCATTTTATATAGCTCAAATTCATGAATATTCTCATATAGATCATAAAGTGTTTTAATTAGATATAGTATATTGTAAGTAAAAATTCCTACAAGCATGTATTTTAACACTCAGAAAGAAGTCAATTTTGAGAAAGAAAAAAATATTAAATAATATCAAAAAAATTTAAAAATTATATGATGTTGTAGAGGAGAGAGTCCTCTTTCAAAATGTATAATTTTTCTTATGGTTAGAATAGATTTATTTTGAAAAGTGTGGTGGGAGATGAAAACTATAAATTTCAGTTGAGTTGAAATTAGATTCAGTATAAAAGAGAAAATATACGTCTAAAGTCAATTTTTATTTTTGAATGTTCTAGATATATGTGTTATCTATATCATACTCTGAGTTCAAATGGAAATATATTTATTTCCATATAGTTTTGTGGTGGGAAATAAACCTATAATTTTAAACAATTTTTAGCAACTAAAATATTATCTATCAAAAATAGGATTTAATAAATCATTTCTTATTCCAAATAATTATTAAAAATTATAATCCTAAACTTCAACAATATCTACACATTTCATTAGTTTACTTCATTTTCAAATTCTAAATAATAACACTAGTTTTATGTCATTAAAGGTGAACAATTATACTTTTGTTAGCCTTTTCCTTTACAAAAGGCTAACATAGGTCTGCACTTTTACCCATTTACAAATGACTGTTAGGTCAATCTTAATCCAAAGGATTTACCCTAGACTAATATAATTATTAGAGAGTAATAGTAAGGCTTGATCTAATAACAACTTACAACTCCATTTGTAGATTATAGATCTCTATTTTAGTCCTCCATTTTTCTTGGCTTTCACACTCTTTAGCTTTGATAGCTTGTTCATCCTTCAAGCATCAATACTCTTAAGCCTTCTCAATTTTCTTGCCAATCTAGTCTCTTTTCTTAGGTCACTAAATGAAGAAAATACCCTAGACTCCTTATTTTCCTTAAGTTCTTGCACATAAAAACCCTTGCCTTTGATTAGTCATCTCTATAAATAGAGAATTAAGATATTTTATACTTCATCCTCCATCTTCCATTTTAGGGTTACATTAGATTAGGTAGGATTCAATGAATCTACCCTTATTTCATTTCATTCCCTTCTAGAAACTTCTCCTTCAATCCTCTTGAATTCTCCTTAAAATGGTTTACCATGAATTCTATGCCACCAGCTCATCAAGCTTATCTTCCACATGGTTCACACAATTCAATAAATCAAACTTGTTAGCTTAGATGCATAAAATTCTCAATCATTCTCATAATGCTAACACTTAGCATTAATTAGCTTCTAATGCTCAACACATACTGCATTTCTTGACATTTTTTATCAATTCACTTAGCACAAACTAAAGTTTACTGGTGCTCAGTATCAACTAAACTTTACTCAGGTTACACTGTTTCACTTAGCTTACATTGATATTGAATTTTCTCAGCTCCAACTAATTTTCTGCTCAGCTTAATCTATCTTTTCTTGGCACCTACTATGCAAAATATTAAGCTCAAGAGACAAATTTCATTTAACTTGTTCTTCTAAACTTAATATGTGTAACTAATCTTTGCAACCTTAAGTAGATTATCAATGCACTATAATATAACTTTCTTAACTAATCCTTGTTCTCTTTTTCATATCATAACTCAACCTTTCCTATAGGTGCTATTGTTAGCTCATTTGATCAAATCCTCTTCATCGATCAAGTAAATGATAGTACTTAAATCATATAAATAATTGTCAATCATATAAATAATTGTCTTACTAGAAAGTAGCAAGTTTAACATCAACAACAAAATAATTATTGAAACAAATTTATCATACTTGTATCAATCGGTTTTCAATACTCTCCCTCTTTGGAATTGATGCAAAACCAAACTAACCGGACTTAATCAGTAAGACCAACAAAATACCAAAAATAAAATAATTCCTTGTATTGAAATCTATCCCTCTATCAGCAACTTTCATCTTTTGAATAGCTTATGAAATTTTGTCCTAACCAACAAACAATCAATCAACTAATCTTAATGTCTCCCTCTTGATTATTTCTTATATCTACCTCAACATTATCTGCCTCTTACTAGGTAGATGTAATCAGTAAGTACACTTTCTCCCTTAGCACACTTACTCCCTTAGTAGTCAACATTTTTCCTTCAATAAGATTAGATAGATATAGATTTCTCCTTCATCTCACTTAGCTTTCATCTCTCAATACACTTTCCCCCTCGTTGACAATAATGCCAAAGACTTGACATCTTCATAAGCAAATATGAATATTGTAATGCCCCACCAAGGGATCCAAATAATTAAACTAGAATTTCACTAAGTTTGGTAACATTTTTTTTTTCCCATGAAAGTAAATACCACGTAAAACTTATGCACAATAACGGAAGCAATAGTAATGTCCATCTGAAATTAAACATAACATACAAAATAGATTACATTCTTAAAGATCCCTTAACGTTGGATTACATCTAGAAACATAAATCCATCTAGTACAACAACCACATGAAATAACAATGATAAGTCCATTGTTTATACATTACATTTCAAATACTCAATCATCCACTATACATGTCACAGGGTATGACAAGCTCAAAAGAATATACATACATAGAATGACGTACATCTTCTTATTCTACCCCTTGATACATCAAAGTAAAGATAATCACATAATACACATGATACATCATCAAAGAAGTCATATACATCCATCATAAAGATCAAACATAATAAACTAAGTGCACGGTTCCTCCCAACCATTAATAGCATCATTAGACCATTGTGGATCCTAGCCATCCCTCCGTGCGTAACATTCCAAATTACCGAAGAGATCATCAGTATTACATAGTAGGAATGTCACTCCTAACAACATCATAAGTAGAAAGTAATCTAACATGCAAATAAAAGAATAAGATAACATCATCTAATCATATGCTAATCATCAATGAAAAGGATACATATCCACCATCACGAAGAACACATCAGCCACGATGTCTCAATGAAACTCAAAATGATAAGAGTGGAAAATACACTACCACCCAACTGCGTGGTACCTAAGTGGTCCACTCCTACCGTGCTGAGGAGATAATCTCAAGTCCCAAATAGGCTATCCATAACACATACTGAAATCTCCATAAGTCCAGGAATCCTAAAAGTATACTAACTCAAAGGTTCCAAACACAAAATCTGACATCTAATTTCCAGAGGCACACAATGACATGTAGGAACCTACTATGCAAGAGGGAAAGTTTCATCAGAATTATCACGTACAAGTTACCTTGGCAGTTAGCTAAACTCCATAGGTCCATACTGATTTCATGAGGCCACTAGTATCCTCTCATACTAACGAGGCATACTATGGAATGCAAGGTCGCAACCATGCATCTCACTACTTCCATCCTAGCCTGTACAAGCACTCAAGGCATGGGTGAGAAAAAAACTCTTACCTTTTTAGGTTCATTCAGTTAGTATTAGGTGTGAATGTTATCACTTATTAATTCAACTTACAATGAGTTACCCTAGTAGCCTCTTAGGGCCTCGGCCCCCATTGCAAGCCACTTCCTGTCACTACATGCAGATATCCTACCCTAATGCTCATGCAATCATAAATCTCAAAATTACAAAAGATAATCCATAATAAAATCATCAAATATGCATAAAAGCATCAATTATCCATGAGCAAACGTCTATAGAAAATCATGAACACAACAACTCTCTATTGGCAACTGAAGTATCACTGATAATCAAAGTATCCAATGGTTCTCAATAACCAAAGTATATATCTCAATCATACTGATCGAAGACTCCAAAAATGGTTGAGTCAAACATGTCACATCATGACATCATTAAGAATAAATCCACATCACAGTCCCATCATGATGACTAGAAAATAACCAAGGATAACTGAGCGATGACAAAAAATAATGGTTAAGTCAAGTGTCTTATACAAAAGAACCTCAACTATAAGAATCAGTAATCATATCCAATACATAGAGCATTCCATCACATAACCATGGTTGGGTTTATAAAGATCGAGATTAAAACATCATCATGACATCACAATCACAGAACTCCCAAGCCTTTGGTAGATGTCCTATAACTGGTCAACACTAGTCAACCCAAAACCCAAAACAATAGCATAAAGAATACATAATGCAAACACATGTTTTGGTTTTGCTAAATTTACAACTTGAATTTAAATGCAAAAGTCTCGGTTTACATTCCCAATTCAATTATCAAGTGGAAAAACTTCATGTTTAACCCAGCCCAACTATTTTTGTAAAAGTTTCTACCATTAAACTCAGTTTTCTAGATGTTCTAAATGTCTCTTAAATTTCCATTTAGACCCCCATCATTTTTAAAAAAAAATACTAATTGAAATTCTTTCCATATTCATCTTTCCAAATTAAAGATTATATTGAATCTATATTGCTCACCATTGTAAAATATCTTGTATTAAAGAATTCCTCTTTAAATTCCAAACATCAAATAATATATCAATTATTTATTAATAATAATATATATATATACTTATATATATATATATTTATACATATATATATATCTATATATATATATATATATATATATTTATACACACACACATATATATATATATATATATATATAAAAATACATATACATATATAATTATCATAACAATATTTATAAAAAAATGATTTACATAACATAAACGAAATTCATTAAAATGATTTTATAAAACAATATAAAATCAAACCCCACATTATACAAATACAATGCAGACTATATAAAAAAACGTGCCGTCGTAACGCGGGCAGTTTGCGAGCCGTAGGTATACTGCGGTCACGCAGGTACTCTGCGTCTGCAGACCTACCACGTACAGTGGTCGGGGTTGGGATATTTCGTCCTGCCCTCATATGCATATGTATATTTATTTATATTAAAAAAACATTTTTTAATAACGTTTTCCAAATGCAATCACAATGCATTTTAATGAGTTTTTACTGCGATAATTCGCTCGGCTTTCCAATTATATATATATACATATGTATGCATATAAATATATATGTGTGTGTGTGTGTACATTAATATACGCAGAACTTTATATAGTATATATTTATATGCGAAAATGCATATTTGAATTATATATAGATCTTTTCACAAAGAATACATATATATATATATATATATATATATATATATATATATAATTTTATGAGTTTCCTATAAATATTTACTTTCTAAATTTTCTCAATAATTTCCTAATGAATTTTGGCTACAATTCAACCCTAGCCCCCATATTCTTTTCAGATCTATGCATATAAAGATTCTCAAATAAATTTTAACTACCCATATTGAGAATGCACAATAATTATGAAATTCCTCAGAAGACATATGGAAGACCTGAAGAAGACAGGGAATGCATGATGTGGAAATAGCATAACTAAAATCACAAGAGTCTACCCAGATTCTGATGCTAATTCACTCTTCCTCAGAAACCCGCAAAGTAAGCTCCTCCCTTCTTTAGAGTTCTCGAGTCCTCCAATGCTCCCATTTGCACTCCAACCGCTATGTCTAAGCCTCTTTGAATGCCTGAATATAAAGAGTTTTCAGGAAACATCTAGAATGCTTCTAGAAATAGCTGGAAGGTGTCACCAACTAAGCATGGGTCTTTTCCAACCTTCAAGATGAGCCATAGGGTTGTAGACACCATGTGCTTAATTGATGCACTAACCCCCGTGTTGTTGACACATGAGAAATAGAAAAGTGCGTTAACTCCCATGCGAGCTTATAAGCCCAATTTACTTTTAATATAATTTCTACTTAAATATTTATAATTTTTATTTTTATTTTTATAACTTTTATTATTATTGTTTATATATTACTTATTATTATTATTTTATTATTATTATTAATTTTAATTTCTAATTTTCTTTTATTTATTTTCATTTTCCTCAATAATTCAAAATATCAAATAACATGATATTTTATATTAATTTTCTCAAATAATTAATTTATTAAATAAATCTATTTATTAAGACTTAATTAATAGAAAATTCACCATAGACCTCCAAGATAAAATATGAAAACCCATCATAGAGAAAATCACTCAAAATCAATCTAAAGGGTTAAAAATCATGAATCATGTCATCTAACACATTTTGTGGGTAAAATATCCAGATACTTGTCCTACCTCACTAGGACAATTGGTTTAAGGGTTTGGGATTTGGACTTGAGAATTTATCTCCCTTCTCTTATCATTGAGATAGTATAATAGGGTACGCTCATCTTGGCAATTCAGGGAAGTCGATACTCGGTACTTGCAACCTGCAAAAAAACCATGCATGTACATACAGTATATAATGCTAAGCTAAACAGACAATGGCAGGAAGTGGTGCATCGTGTAGATCCCGACTAAGTAGGTGACTACGACTCCCTTCCTTAACCACATCATAAATGCCATACAATAAGAAAACACGCACACCATACACATGTAAGAATGGGGTAAGTATCCATAATAAAACACATGAGATAATAACCATCAACTAATCATCAACCATAGCTGAAAACAATATAATGATCATCATGTATGCATGAAATGTAAAGTCTAAATGATCTCATCATATAACCACTGAATCCATAACATAATGTCTGGTAGTCTAAAAACAATACCACTAATCCATCAACATAACGTTATTCCATCAAAGTTTGATAATAACAACAACAATGTCTAGAAAAGATGTGAATGAGGGTAGGCACTACATCCACCCCCCCTTGGGTTAGGCTTACTCCTAGAAGCATACAAATAAGTAGGGATATAACTCTCTCAATCTAGTTGCATCCTCCCATGTAGCTGAAGAATCATTAGTAGGGTCCCATTGGACCCTTACCTACTCAATGGTTTGACCCTTGAGGGTCAACTCTTACTGCTCCAAAATATGAACCGGCTCCAAAGCCGGCTGGCCATCCTCTACCTATAACGCATTCCAATCAAGAACATGTACAATATCAGGTATATATTGCCAAAGCACTGAAACATGAAAAACATCATGAATGCAAGCTAGACTGGGCGGTAGAGCAAGGCGATAAGCAACTGGGCCAATCCTCTCTAGAATCTTGAATGGTCCCACAAAATGAGGTGCTAGCTTAGAACCCTTTCCATATCGGATTGTACTCTTTTGCAGTTGCACTCTCAAGAAAACCTTATCTCCCATAGCAAATTGCTTAGCAGTCCTATGAGCATCGACATATTTCGTCTGCCTATCCTGTGCTGTAGTCAAATGCTCACAGATACGCACCACCTATTGCTCCATATCACAAAGCATCTTAGGACCCAATAGGATGCGATCCTCAAGACTATCCCAACTCAATGGTGTACGACAAGGACATCCATATAATGCCTGAAATGGTTCCAAACCAACAGAACTATGATACCTGTTATTGTAAGCAAACTCAACTAGGTAGAGATAGTCCTCCCAATGTGTCTGCCTATCCATCACATACATCCGTAACATATCCTCCAAAACTTGATTCACTCTCTCTATCTGACCATCAGTCTCTAGATGATATGTTGAACTGAAGTTTAACTACACTCCAAGCTCATGCTGCAACAATGTCCAAAATGTAGATGTGAATACAGGATCCCTGTCAGAAATGATCTTTCTAGGAATACCATGTAACCTCACAATATCACACATAAAGACATTAGCTATAGAAGCTTCTGTGTAGGAAAACCTAATTGGTGAAAAATGCACCACCTTAGTCAATCGATCAACGGTGACCATGATAGCATCATGATGCCGAATAGTCATAGGTAATCCTATAATGAAATCCATGGAGATGATATCCCACTTCCAAGAAGGAATGAGATTAGGCTACAAAAGTCCAGCCGGGTGTTGATGTTCTTCCTTAACTCTCTGACACTCAAGGCACCTAGCCACAAAAATCAGCAATATCTCACTTCATCCTAGACCAAAAGAACAAACGTCTCAAATCAGCATGCATCTTCTTGACACCTGGATGTGCTGAGTAAGATGTACGATCCCTGGTCTCTACATGAGCTGATCCCTCATGGGCAGACTCATGGGCACTGATAGCTCTACCACGACCATGGCCTCTACCATGACCTCTACCATAGCCTCTAACAGAAGACCTAGTCCCAGATAGCATCTTACAATAGTACAAGGTACTAAGTTCACTTCTATGTTTAGGTTTACGTTAAAATTTCTAGTTTTAAAAACTAAGTGTTGAAGTATAAAAAATATTCAAGTAACAGTTCAAGTTTTGTTTCAGTTCACCTAGTTTCAAGTTGAACAAATACACTTAATAGTTCAAAGTTCCAGTTGTTCGAAAATACCTAGAGCTCCCAATGTAGAAACTTAGGCTCTGATGCCAAATGTAATGCCCTGCCAAGGTATCAAAAGAATTAACCTAGAATTTCACTAAGTTTGGTAGCATTTTTTTTTCCCATGAAAGTAAATACCACGTAAAACTTATGCACAATAACATAAGCAATAGTAATTTCCATCTAAAATTAAACATAACATACATAATAGATTATATTCTTAAAGATCCCTTAATGTTAGATTACATCTAGAAACGTAAATCCATCTAGTACAACAACCACATGAAATAACAATGATAAGTCCAATGTTTATACATTATATTTCAAATACTCAATCATCCACTGTACATGTCATAGGGTACGACAAGATCAAAAGAATATACATACATAGAATGAGGTACATCTTCCTATTCTAACCCTTGACACATCAAAGTAAAGATAATCACATGGTACAGATGATACATCATCATAGAAGTCATATACATCCATCATAATAAACTAAGTGCATGGTTCCTTCCAACTGTTAATAGCATCATTAGACCATTGTGGATCCTAGCCATCCCTTCATGCGTAACATTCCAAATTACCGAAGAGATCATCGGTATTACATAGTAGGAATGTCACTCCTAACAACATCATATGTAGAAAGTAATCTAACATGCAAATAGAAGCATAAGATAACATCATCTAATCATATGCTAATCATCAATGAAAAGGATACATATCCACCATCACAAAGGATGCATCAGCCACGATGTCTTAATGAAACTCAAAATGATAAGAGTGGAAAATACACTACCACCCAACCGCGTGGTACCTAAGTGGTCCACTCCCACCGTGCTAAGGAGATAATCTCAAGTCCCAAACAGGCTATCCATAACACATACACAAATCTCCATAAGTCTAGGAATCCTAAAAGTATACTAACTCAAAGGTTCCAAACACAAAATCTGACATCTAATTTCCAGAGGCACACAATGACATGTAGGAACCTACTATGCAAGCGAAAAAAGTGTCATCGCAATTATCACATACAAGTTACTCTGGCAGTTAGATAAACTCCATGGGTCCATACTGATTTCATGTGGCCACTAGTATCCTCTCATACTAACGAGGCATACTACGGAATGCAAGGTTGCAACCATGCATCTCACTACTCCCATCCTAGCCTGTACAAGCACTCAAGGCATGGGCAAGAACAAAACTCTTATCTTTTTAGGTTCATTCAGTTAGTATTAGGTGTGAATGTTATCACTTATTAATCCAACTTACAATGAGTTACCCTGGTAGCCTCTTAGGGCCCCGGCCCCCATTGCAAGCCACTTCTCGTCATTGCATGCAGATATCCTACCCTAATGCTCATGGAATCATAAATCTCAAAATCACAAAAGATAATCCATAATAAAATTATCAAATATGCATAAAAGCATCAATTCTCCATGAGCAAACATCGATAGAAAATCATGAACACAACAACTCTCTATTGGCAACTAAAGTATCATTGATAATCAAAGTATCCAATGGTTCTCAATAACCAAAGTATATATCTCAATCATATTGATCGAAGACTCCAAAAATGGTTAAGTCAAACATGTCACATCATGACATCATCAAAAATAAATCCACATCATAGTCCCATCATGGCGACTAGAAAATAACCAAGGATAATTGATCGATGACCAAAAATAATGGTTAAGTCAAGTGTCTCATACATAAGAACCTCAACTATAACAATCAATAATCATATCCAATACATAGAGCATTCCATAACATAACCATGGTTGGGTTTATAAAGATCAAGATTAAAACATCATCATGACATCACAATCACATAACTCCCAAGCCTCTGGTACACGTCCTATAACTGGTCAACGCTAGTCAACCCAAAAGCCAAAACAATAGCATAAAGAATACATAATGCAAACACATGTTTTTGTTTTGCTAAATTTACAACTTGAATTTAAATGCAAAAGTTTCGGTTTACGTTCCCAATTCAATTATCAAGTGGAGAAACTTCACGTTTAACCTAGCCCAAATGTTTTCGTAAAAGTTTCTACCATTAAACTCAATTTTCTAGATGTTCTAAATGTCTCTTATATTTCCATTTAGACCCCCATCATTTAAAAAAATAAATTACTAATTTAAATTCTTTCCATATTCATCTTTCCAAATTAAAGATTATATTGAATCTATATTTCTCACCATTGTAAAATATCTTGTATTAAAGAATTCCTCTTTAAATTCCAAACATCAAATAATATATCAATTATTTATTAATAATATATATATATATATATATATATATATATAATTATAATTATATATATATATATTTATACATATATATATAAATACATATACATATATAATTATCATAACAATATTTATAAAAAAATGATTTACATAACATAAACAAAATTCATTAAAATGAATTTATAAACCAATATAAAATCAAACTGCACATTATAGAAATACAATGCGGACTATATAAAAAAATGCGCCGCTATAACGTGGGTAGTCTATGAGCCGTAGGTACACTGTGGTCAAGCAGGTACTCTGCATCCGCAGACCTACAGCGTACGGTGGTCAGGGTTGGGATATTCTGTCCTGCCCTCATATGCATATGTGTGTGTATATATATATATATATGTTTTTTAATATAACATGTTTTAATAACGTTTCCCAAATGCAATCGCAATGCATTTTAATGAGTTTTTACTGCGATAATTCACTCGGCTTTCCAATTAATTAAGTATATATATATATACATATGTATGTATATAAATATATATTTGTATATATATATATAGATATATGTGTATATATATACATAAATATACGCAAAACTTTATATAGTATATATTTATATGCAAAAATGCAAATCTGAATTATATATATTTTTTTTTTCACAAAGAATATATATATATGTATAATTTTATGAGTTTCCTATAAATATTTACTTTCTAAATTTTCTCAATGATTTCCTAATGAATTTTGGCTACAATTCAACCCTAGCGCCCATATTCTTTTCAGGTCTATGCATATAAAGATTCTTAAATAAATTTTAACTACCCATATTGAGAATGCACAATAATTATGAAATTCCTCAGAAGACATATGGAAGACACAAAGAAGACAGGGAATGCATGATGTGGAAATAGCATAAGTAAAATCACAAGAATCTACCTGAATTTTGATGCTAATTCGCTATTCCTCAGAAACCTGCAGAGCAAGCTCCTCCCTTCTTCAGAGTTCTCGAGTCCTCTAATGCTACAATTTGCACTCCAACCGCTATGTCTAAGCCTCTATGAATGCCTGAACATAAAGATTTTTTAAGAAACATCTAGAATGCTTCTAGAAACAGTTGGAAGGTGTCACCAACCAAGCATGGGTCTTTTCCAACCTTCAAGATGAGCCATAGGGTTGTAGACACCATGTGCTTAATTGATGCACTAACCCCCGTGTTGTTGACACATGAGAAATAGAAAAGTACATTAATTCCCATGCAAGCTGATAACTCCAATTTACTTTTTATATAATTTCTATTTAAATATTTATAACTTTTATTTTAATTTTTATAACTTTTATTATTATTATTTATATATTACTTATTATTATTAATTTTAATTTCTAATTTTCTTTTATTTATTTTCTTTTTCCTCAATAATTCAAAATATCAAATAACATGATATTTGATATTAATTTTCTCAACTAATTAATTTTTTATTTAAATCTATTTATTAAGACTTAATTAATAGAAAATTCACCATAGACCTCCAAGATAAAATATGAAAATCCATCATAGAGAAAATAACTCAAAATCAGTCTAAAGGGTTAAAAATCATGAATCGTGTCATCCGACACATTCGGTGGGTAAAATATCCAGATGCTTGTCCTACCTCACTAGGACAATTGGTTTAAGAGTTTGGGATTTGGAGTTGAGAATTTATCTCCCTTTTCTTATCATTGAGATAGTATAATAAGGTACGCTCATCCTGGCAATTCAGGGAAGATGATACCCGTTACCTGCAACCTACAAAAAAACTATGCATCTACATATAATATATAATGCTAAGCTAAACAGACAATGGCAGGAAGTGGTGCATCATGTAGATCTCGACTAAGCAGGTGACTACGACTCCCTTCCTTAACCACATCAGAAATGCCATACAATAAGAAAACACGCACACCATACACATGCAAGTATGGGGTAAGTATCCATAATAAAACACATGAGATAATAACCATCAACTAATCATGAACCATAGCTGAAAACAATATAATGATCATCATGTATGCATGAAATGTAAAGTCTAAATGATCTCATTATATAACCACTGAATCCATAACATAATGTCTGATAGTCTCCAAACAATACCACTAATCCATCAACATAAAACTAGTCCATCAAAGTCTGATAATAACAACAACAATGTCCAAAAAAATGTGAACGAGGGTAGGCACTACAAATATTTTTACTTTCTCCCTCTATTACCATTCTTATGACTGATTTATAGCTCTAGCTCTAGCTCTTTGATTAGTTTAGGGAGCTCTTGAAATAAGATCCACTACATCAATGTGTAACATATGTAAATCACCTTGTTTGATGCAAGACACTCCTCATGCTTCTTAGATAGCCTTTTATATAGGTATCACCCCTAGTTTACCTCTTAGATACTCATGAGCATCCTTAGGTAATGGTTTTGTAAATATATCATCTATTTGCTCTTTTGTATTAACATATTCCATCTTCACCTCTTTATCTTGAACTAATTCTCTCAAGTAATGATATTTGATTGCAATGTGTTTAGTATTTGTATGCATCACATGATTCTTTGATATGTTTATATTACTTCTATTATCACAATAAAGTATCATAGGTTCAGTGATTTCTTCCTTTACACTTTTGAGTAGCTATTTGATCCATACAATGTATGTACAATTTACTATAGCAGCAACATATTGAGCTTCAACAGTAGATTGAGATATACACTTTTATTTCTTTCCAATCCATGTAACTAGCCTTTTGCGTAGGAAAAAGGCTTCTCCACTAATTTTCTTTCTTTCATCAATATTTTTAGCCCAATTAGCATCATTGTAGGTATTCAATTCAAATTTCTCATTTTTCTTGTAGGATAGATGGTGCAAGAGCACCTAGGTAGCCTAAGTGTGAAACCTAGGTATTTCTTTATTTTTGTCTTGTAGTGATGCTAGCCACATCACTAGTCTAATAATAGGATCAACTAGGTCCTAAGGTGAGGTTAGATAGGTTAGAAGAGCCCCACAATGCAATATTGCTCCTAATTGCTAAAAATTGCTTATTTGGCTCAATAGAGAATTTTTGGTTTTTGAGGGCCAAATAGGGAAAGCAAGTGTTTTAGGGTCCTTATTAGGTTTTTTTGATCCATCTTAAGCCTTTCAAAAGGTTTGGTAGGAAGTAGAGCAAGTTTGGATAGATAATTTGCAAAATTGCAAAAATTGCTAATATTTTTGCAAAGTTGTCATTGACAACTTTTGTAACTTTTATGCAAAAAGAGAAACTTTTTTGTGGGAGATCTTTAACCATTTAAAGTAGTTAGAAACATCCATTCCAAGCCTATATTAGGTCAAACTCAACCTTTTCAAGAGGTTGGAGGAAGGAGAAATGAGAGTTTAAGAATAGTAATCAGCATTTTTACTACGTTACAACAGTTTCTTGCTTTGGAGTGTTTTTCATGCTTTGTGCAAATCAGACTTAACTTTTTCTGAGTTTGAAGTGTTAGTATTAGTTGTCCTTAAATTCTATTTTTAGTTTTTGTGTTGTTACAAAGAGCTGTGTGTGGTTGAATAAATTATTTTGTAAGTTAGTAGGTTGCTGTTCTGAACTGGGCAGCGAAAAAAAAATGGAGTCTTAGGGCCTTTTCCCATCATATAAAATGTACAACCTCTTGGGAGTTGGAACTAGACTCCTTGTACATCATGTATAGAAAAGTAGAGCCCATGGGAAGCATAGAACACATTTTTAAAGTGATTCCCTAGGGAAGCCAAATGTAACTTGGCTAGGAATCACAGTTGGAAAAATGAGCTATGGAGGGGATTGAGCATGCAAACACCTCAATCCGTCCACACAGCGAGTAAGGAGAAGGTATTCACTTGCTTCAATCCAAGGGAGAGGTCTTGGAACATTTTCCAAGGTGGTTTTCCATCAAAACAATGATAAAGCACTTGAAATCCTCATTTTTGGCCTAAAACTATAATTTGGTTGTACAAATAGTTTGTGTCATGTCCCCTTTTCAAATAATTAAAAATAATAATCTTTTCTAAGGCAGGCAGGTCCAAAAAGGTGAAGTTTTGGAAAAAGGGGATAATATTTGGAAGCTAATGGACTAATAAATAAAGATTATTATTAAAATATGTTTTATTAACCCCTCTTGGACGTGAGTTACGGTTATGCCCTCTTTTTAAGGGGTTTGGAGGCATTTTGGGGGGATTCTAAAAATTGATTTTTGCTCATTTCTTTATTATTCTTTAGAGGCTGCCAAACCTGTGGAGAAGGATACCCAAGAACAGGAGTTTTTAGGTTTCTAGGAAGGCTAAGGATGGGAGTTTGAAGCCATTTCATATGCATGCTCATACAGAGTTTGCCTTTGTGCTGAACAGTGCAGATTTGTGAGTTTTCGGGAGTGTTTTTTGTATGAGTTTGGTGTTTTCAGTTGAGTATTTCAAATTAGTTTGGGTTGCTGCTGTATTTCAGACTTTAAGATGTTAAAATAGAGCTGAATATATGTATTGGTACATGATTAAACTTCTGAGATAGATTATTAATGTTTTTGTGGTGTTTTCGTGCATTTTTGTGTTAATTTCAGGAGCCCGATGAGCATAGTTTTTGTCCTACATTTGTGAGCTGTTGTGTAAAGGCTATATAGATCTGGAAATGTCATTTTGTAGGCTGTTATGCTGCTCAAAATTTCTATAAAAATGTCCACTTTCAGATTTATTAATATTTTGTGAAGTTGTGAGGAGTTTGCTTGAGTTACTAGCTGATTCTAGTTTACGAATATGGACTTGAGATTGTTATATTGGTATTTGGGATTCAGTTGACTGGAAATCTTTAACACTTTTTGGTAGCAGTGATTGTTTGGGTGCTATCATGGATTTGATTAGCAGATTGCAAAGTGTTGTCTTTTCTTGTGCCAGGAGCTTATCCGATGTTGGTATTAGTTTTTATACACCAGTGTTGGGCTTTGTTCATATATCTAGTCGACCATACTTGCTGGAATGTGTTGATGATATTTCATATTTGGCATTGTGTACAGATGACTCCCAGGACCATATTGGCATTGCTGACATCCAGGAGGATGCAGTGGGCAATTTTGAAGACTTAGTTTCCTTGGGTACAGAGGAGTTGGACAGCAGTGCTAATGTTTTTGATACTCTATATGTTGATATGAGCTTTAAATTTGATTCACAGGATATGGATTGTAATACTCTAGAGACTAGTGACTTTGAGGATACTCCTTTAGATAGTCCATCAGAGGAGGTTTG
Organism: Cupressus sempervirens; assembly: GCA_028749045.1. Classification (NCBI taxonomy): domain Eukaryota; kingdom Viridiplantae; phylum Streptophyta; class Pinopsida; order Cupressales; family Cupressaceae; genus Cupressus; species Cupressus sempervirens. The sequence goes on from CM053789.1 coordinate 866,949,750, forward strand.
TAGGAGACAGTCAAGCCAGTGCCATCATGTGTCTAATCAGTTGTTAGTTAGTGACAGAGACATTGCTATCAGTTGCCAGCATTTTGATGCTGCTCGTTAGTTGTTAGCAATTTATGGATGGGGTTTTCCTACTAGTAATGAGCAGGAAGGCAGTTATCTTTCCTTGACAGAGATCCACTCTTTATGGGAGGCTATTCAAATTTTGAGACAGAAAAATATGCAGTTGGTAGCCAACAAAGATTATCTTATGGAGTGGGGTAGTATAGCATAGGATGCATTATTGGCCAAGGAAGATGAGGTGAGTGAGCTTACTAGGCAGCTTGAGGTGACTTTTGAGATTCTTGAGAGTACAACGTTGGCTTTCAAGGAGTCACAGTTTCATTTGGCTAAGGTGACCATGGAGTTAGAGCGACTATAGTCTTTACCTAATTCTATACAGTCACAAGCTGTGGTGTTTGGTGATTCGAGGATGTCCATGGCCGAGATTGTCAGAGACAGTGGAGATGGGGATGCATCCATCCTTGATACTAACATTGGCATATCAGGTTCATTCCGACTAGAGTTAGGTTCAGTTGAGTTGGGTGTTGTAGTAGATTTTTTCATGCTTGACATGGTGGTGGCCTCTAGTACTAATGGCACAGAGACTAGAGATGTATCAAAGATCATGTGTGATGTTGGTGAGTCGGCAGTTGGCATGGTTCCTGCTAGTAATACTACTCCCTTGCTGATATCTTCAGAGGTAGTAGTTAGTTCCAACATGGTTAATGATCAATTGCAGCTAGCTTCATCTAGATTACAGTCTAAGCCACTAACTGAGATTGGCGCATTCTATCGGCTATACACTATGAGGTACGCTCATCAATTTACCTTTGATGACCATGTTGATGAGATGATGATACAAAGATGTACTTTGGTTCCTAGTGCTTGTCATCATTTATGGGATAGTTTAATGCCTCAGGATGAGATTTGTGATGGCCACAGCATGGCGATAGGTTCTACAGTTGATAGCTTGATAATACATGACTTAGAGTAGGAGTTTTAGAGTGATGCTTCAACGGATGTTGTTATTGATTCTACTCCTTTGGCTATGACATCTCCTGACTTAGCTGGTGATCAGTCACAGTGGGTTGTATCACTTGATCACGGTGAGTTGTTGACTGAGGTTGGTTTTTTTTATCAACATTATATTGCAAGGTATGTACATCAGTTAGCATTTGATCCTTGTGTTGAGGAGTTGATGGTAGGAAAATTTGGTTTGGGTTCCAATTCTTTCTATTTATCTTGCGATGGCATTTCACCATCAGGGGTGCATGGTAGTTATGGTTATGAGATAGTCGTCAGTGATCTACAGAGTTGTGTTGATTGCAGGCGTTGTATAGTGTGTGGATTCTCCATACTTGGTACAATTTTATTCAAGAGCATTCACCATTATTGCAAAGTTGGATTGTACATTTTGTATAGGCCAGTGGAATGCATTGATGGTATTTACTATGTTGGTAGTCCACTTTAGTTGGGTTTTGATGTTCTCAGAGTTTGTGTCTCGTGGGTTTCTGAATGTGGAAGTTGTGATTTTGGAGTTTGGTCAAGCTATAATTGTCAGTTTGATTATGGATTCCTCTTGGTCATATTGCAGAGGATATTGTAGGAGCCTCTGTTAATTGGTAGTAGTATAGTTCATGACTACATTTGGGATCTAGGTGGATTGATTGGTTTATTGTTTAGCCATTTCTTGAGGACAAGCAATGTTTGGGAGGGGAGGACTTGTCATGTCCCCTTTTCAAATAATTAAAAGTAATAATCTTTGCTAAGGTAGGCAGGCCTAAAAAGGTGAAGTTTTGAAAAAAGGGGATAATATTTGGAAGCTAATGGAATAATAAATGAATATTATTATTAAAATATGTTTTATTAACCCCTCTTGGACGTGAGTTAGAGTTATGCCCTCTTTTTAATGGGTTTGGAGGCATTTTGGGGGGATTCCAGAACTTGATTTTTGCTCATTTCTTTGTTATTCTTCAGAGGCTGCCAAACCTGTGGAGAAGGAGACCTAAGAATGGGAGTTTTCAGATTTCTAGGAGGGCTAAAGATGGTATTTTGAAGCCATTCCATGTGCATGCTCATACAGAGTTTGCCTTTGTGCTGAACAGTGCAGATTTGTGGGTTTTTGGGTGTGTCTTTTGTATGAGTTTGGTGTTTTCAGTTGAGTATTTCATATCAGTTTGGGTTGCTGCTGTATTTCAGACTTTAAGATGTTAAAATAGAGCTGGATATATGTATTGGGAAGTGATTAAACTTCTAAGATAGATTATTAGTGTTTTTGTGGTGTTTCTGGGCATTTTTTTGTTAATTTCGAGAGCCCGATGAGCATAATTTTTGTCCTACATTTGTGATCTATTGTGTAAAGGCTATACAGATCTAGAAATGTCATTTTGTAGGCTGTTATGCTGCTCAAAATTTCTATAAAAATTTCCACTTTCAGATTTATTAATATTTTGTGAAGTTGTGAAGTTTTTTTGGCACTATTTTGGACATACCCGATTTGGGTTTATTTGAGAAATTGGTGGATCTTTGTAATATTGGTTGTTTGGTTTTAAAAATTTGATTTGAGGCTTTAAATATCATACAAAACTAGTAAATTGACATTTCAGTTTGGGGGTTGAACAATCACAGAATCTTGAAGTACTTCAAAAATGGTATCCAAAAATATAAATTTTTTATAAGGTTTTTAAGAAGTTTTTCAAGAAATCTTGTTTCCAGCTATTTAGGAGGGCTAATTCCTAGTAGCCTTTTTGGAGCAATTTGGTGTATTTTTCCTAGTAGATTGAATGCACCTATGAAATCAGCATTTCTTAGGGTCATGGATGTTAGAAGGAGTCTAAACAAACCCTAGATGAAGAACTAGTACCCTTGGAGCTATAGATGGACTTGAGGGTTAGTAGTGGACTGGAGCCGGCTAGTAAGAAATTTGATGTTACTTTGTTGGTGTGCCCCCAGCTGAAGGATTAGGATCTCTTGAGCAAGGTCCTAGTAAGCATAGGGTGTTAAGAAGCCCTAGTGGGTCTAGTGAATGACCTAAGGTAGCCCTGAGAGAGCTTGGGGTTTGGAAGCAAAGTTGGGGTGTTAGATCAATAGACCATACTCATCTATTCCTTTTAGATATCTCATTATTCTCTTTGCTACCATCAAGTGATTCTCCTTCGAATTAGAAGAGAATCTTGCAACTATCCCTACAAATAATACAATATTAGGTCTCCTATGTACTACATATTTGAAGTTAGCAATCACAAAGCCATATAATGTTTGATTCACCTTATCTAAATCATCATTCTTTGACAATTTATGTCTTGTCACCATAGGTGTACTTATTAGCTTGGAATCCTCCAATCAAAAAGTTTTTACTATCTCCTTTACATACTTTGACTGAGTGATGTATATACCATATTTCATCTGATGTACGTACAAACCCACAAGAAACTTGATCTCTCCAAATATAGACATCTTAGATTATTTCTTCATTTCATTTGCAAAAGCATTACATAAAGTATCTTGACCTCCAAATATGATATCATCAACAAAAATTTCAAATAACAAAATACCTTTGTCTTTATCTATCGTCAAGTACAAATTGTTTCTATCATCAGTCCTCTCAAATCCAATCTTTGAAGCCTCTCATACCATGCTCTTGGTGCTTTCTTCAAACCATATAAATATTTTTGTAGTTTACATAACATGTTTTTTTTCCATTAGCATCAACAAATCCTTCTAGCTATTTTATATAATCCTCTTGCTCCAATATACCATTTACAAATGTAGACTTAACATCCATTTGATAAACTTTGAAACCTTTGTATGTAGAGTAAGCAAGAAGAGTTCTTACTCTTTGGAAGCTTGCAACAGGAGTGAATGCCTCTCCATAGTCTATCCCTTCTTCTCGTGCATATCCTTTATGGACTAATCTTGCCTTGTTCCTTACAACTTCACCATTTTCATCTAACTTGTTTCTGTATATCCAATTGGTACTAATCACATTTTTGTCTTCTAGTCTAGGAACTAGAGTCTATGACTTATTTCTCTCAATTTTTCCAATCTCTTCTTCCATGGCTTTACTCCAGTCTACATCTTCTAAGGCATCTTTCACTATTTGGGTTCTTGTATGCTCAGAAAAAATGTATAATTTCTCAACTTGTTCCTTGCCATTGGTCTAGTATCTTTATCTCCAATGATTTGTGCAGAAGGATGATGTCTCTTGACATACTTAGACAATCTTGGTTCAACTCTAGCTTCTACATTTGGCAAGTAGTAGGTTTGATATTAGTGACAAAGCAATAATTGAAACACTTGTATCATAATTGTATCAATCGGTTTTCAACAAATTATACATCTATCATTCTTGTTCATATGTGAAATCAATGCAATTTTCTCATCTTCTTGAGAATTGTCTTTCATTGTTACATATACAACTTCTTCATCATTTTCATTAGTATCACTATCAGAATCATCTTTTCCAATAATATAATAAGATTTCTTATCTTTTCCTTTGTAATCTTTGCTAGCTCAGTTGTCTCTATTGTCTTTTGGTAAGTGCAAGAAGTTGGGTCTCACTTTTGGACAAAAATTGGAAATGTTTCTCCCATTTTCGAATTTTTTTGTCAATTGATGCCAAAATTTGAGGCATCTAGAAATTGAATATAAAAAAACTTTGGAAATAAAAGTTGTGGTACTCAGAATATAGATTTTGAATATGTAATTTATTTGTATACTGATATGATATATATTTTTTGGTATGGATCTTTAAAAACTATTTCTTTGAAATGCCTATTTTAGGACCATACCACACTCATGTATGGACACCATAATTTGAGACAAACAAATGAATTTTCATAAATCCTTTTAAATGAAGTTACTTAATACACCAAAGATTGATGAAAACATTTTACCTTAATTATTTATTCAATAACTTTTTATTATTATTTTTTAATTGCCTATAAAGGTAAATTTTAAAATATCTCATGTACAGAGACCATAATTTGATCGAAATTTCACCTTTTTAAAGAAACTCTTTTTTTAAGCTTCAAAATGATTGTATGTAGATTGATTAAATATAAATTAATTTAAGAAAAAGCATAAAACAATAAAGTTATTAAGGTTTTAGTGAACCTCTCTATTTTACAACTAGGTACCACCTTTGATTAAGAAAGAATGTAAAAATAGTAAATAATATTAGAACACTATAAAATTTATATTTCTAAAATCGGGATAGTGAAAACTCTAATGGTTTTTTGTTTCACAAAAAGAATTGATCAAGAAGACCCTCTAAAAATTATGGCAAGGTTTGAATTTGTTAGTTGAATTCCTTAGCCCAATCTTGAGAAGTCAAGGCATGGGCTTGGTCTCACCAAGCCTATCTTGAAACCAAATCCAAGGCAAGAGAAAAAAATTTGATCCCATGTTGTAAGAAATGGGCACCTGTTATTTGAAATTCAAAAAATGGATGCCTATTTTGAAAAATTAAAATGGACATTTAAAAGAAATTTTAAATCTCACCCTTGAAAAAAAAATGGGCACACATTTTTGAGAAAAAAATAGCTACCCAAATTTTGAAAAATAAGTGACAATTTTTTTATTTTAAAAAATGGGTGCCCATTTAAAAAAAATTCAATTGTCTTTTTTTTTTTAACTTTTTTTTAAAAAAATGGATGCTTGTTTTCTAGAATTTGGATCGGGCATCCAAGCTTAATACTAGTGGCCATTTTTAAAACTCGGGCACCCATTTCTAAAAGAGTATGATCTCAAACTATAAACTTCGCATAGTTTTGAGACCCAACTTCTTGCTTCTACCCTTTTCTCTCCTCTTTAAATTTTCTATCTTTCCTTTCCTCATTTTCATCTTTGTTAGGACACCCTCCTCCAATATGACCAAATTTGTTAAATGTAAAATAGATAATATGAAGTTTACCTTTGTCTTTTCATTTTCCTCTTTGTAGCCTTCTTGCCAATAATGCTTCAAGATCATCAAGATCATCATTTGATTCACTATCATTGTCCACATATCTTTTCTTCTTGTTTCTTTTAGATCCATCAAGGGTTAGTTGAGACTTGAAAGGACATTCAACACTAGCAAGTGAATAATTATGAAAATTTGATAACTTAAATGTATTTAGTCTACAAATTAGACTATCTAGGGATATATTATCACTAGGTGTACATCTCAGTTCTTCAAGTATATATGCTCTAATTGCATAGATAGGAAGTAAAGTCCTTAATACCTTACTCCTTTGATAGCATTGAAAACATCATTGATTTGCCCACAATTTTTTGCAATAGTTTCACCTTCTTTAATTATCATGTCATCAAATTTACCTCTCAAACTTTTATCTTTACCCCTTAACACAATTTTGTACCCTCCGTAGATTTAAGCCAACTCATCCCACATTTTCTTAGCAATAGTGTGATCCTTCACATCATCAAATTCTTCATAACTCAGTACAAATGCTAGATCTATCATTATTTTATTATGTTCTTGCTTCTCCTTCATTTTCTCAATAGTCATGGGTCTATGAATTATAATATATTAGTTTTCCAAGTAGTATGTTGTAGAATCTCTAACTCCAAAAAGATGAAATTTCATTAGTCATTTACATGTTGTTCTCCTTGTTCAACTTAGGTACCTCTCTCTTGTACATCTCAAACTTTATCTTAAGTCCTTCAAACTTTCTTTACAAGCAATAAATTCTCTAATACAAATTGTTAGAATTTTCAAAATAACTAAGAGGGGTGTGAATTAGTAATCCTTGGGTCGAGATTTACCCATTCAACATTTAATAAATTCAAACAACTTAACCAAACTCCTTAAAGAACCTAGTCTATATATAACTTAATCCACAACTTAACATTCTTTGACTCTCTATTCTATATATGTTGCTACTAATAGTAAACTAAATAATAGTAAAATAGCATGCATAACATAACATCCACACAAGTAAATGGCACCAATATTTACTGTGGAAACCCAATTAGGAAAAAACCACTAATAATATACGCTACCCACTTTTTACTCTTGTGAAGTGAGCTCTATTAAGAGCCAACCTTGTTAAATGTTATAATAAACATGTTTTGGTGTGACCCCATTAAAGGATTTAATCACCTTGTTAGGAGTGGCTTAGTTCTAGAGGATGTTCAATCATTCAATTAGAATATCACCTTGATTAAAGGATGTACAAATGATTGTTAGGTCAACCTTGGTTAAAGGATCTTCACTACCACAATGGTTAGAAAGTAATAGAAGGTTTCATCTATAAAATATAACTTACTTTGCAAATTCAGATCTCTATCTAGCTCATTTACTAGTTCATTGACTGGTCTCCATTATCACCTCTATCACTAATCTTCTTAGCATCCCTTTAAGAAATCACACTTCACCAATCTTTGATCATCCTTTGCTACTATATTCTTTATAGGCTCTTTACAAAATTTTCAATCAACAACAAACCAACCTTAGAAAATGTCTCCTTAAATTGGTAATTTTGATCTTTTGTCACTTAAACATCACCGTAGATCTTAGGGTTAGGTTAGATCCATTGAATCTATCAATCATTTTTCCTTCTACTCCTTCAATTATACTTTTAGAAGCTTCTTCTTGAATCATTGCCTTTGATCACATAATAAACTCAATTCTTGCACTAAAAATACCAACTCATCAATTCTTATAATCATTCATTTTGACTAATCCAAAAATTCAATTGTGTCAGCCTCAAACTTAATTGTTTCAAAAATAGTAATATTGTTGATACTTGGTCATCACTACATTCTCACTAGATTTATTGGTCGTCACTATTCTCTACAACACTTGACAATCTAGTGATGACTTTCATTTCAACCTTTCCTTTGTAACATCTTGGTATTGTACATTTTTTCAACTTCTTTCTCTATGGAGTTATTGAATTAGTTTATTATTAGTAAAATATTTAATGGTATCATCCATTTTTACCAAAATAAAATAAAATTGTCTTCATATCATTTTCTTATTTTAAAAGAAATAATATTTAACATTTTAATTATATTCTAATTATATTTCTTTAATTAAAAAAAATTATTAGTTCTAGTATAGCTCTAAAAAATTATAATGAAAAAAATTAATATATTAGTTATAACTATGAAATTACTAATTTATATATGAAATTGAAGCTATAATTAGCTACTATGTGAAACATGTTTCTTTTGTATTGAAAAATTATGCATATATATTGAATGAAAAAACCTATAAATCAGAAAAAATAATTTCCATTGTAAAATATGATTTAAAATAGAAATTATTTTTGGTTTCAATTTGCCCATTACAATTGTAACTATTTTTTTTATGTTTATGCTAATCTTGTTTCTAATACATTAATGATAATACTAAAGATAATATAATTAGAAAAATCTATACAAAGGGCTCTAGTTTTGAAAATAGTAATTATATTATTATTCATTTCAAACTTATATATTCACTTCCAATGATTACCAAGGTGGAAATATCTTTCTCTATCTCCACATGAGTTGTCATAGGAACAGAGTGATTCTTTTCCCAAACTTTAAAATTGGCTATTAAATATCCTCCACTACCACATGTACCTCCACTATGGGGAGGTGACCTCTAAATTCATTTTTTGATGGAGGTTTTGTATTTTTGCCTAGAAATTTTGGTCAAGAAATCTTGCCTTGGTATAAAACCTAGCCCCAATTTTAAAATTTTCACTATGATTAACTAAATTTGTTTGTTTGGCAAGGATATCTACAAGGTGGCTACTATTTCCAATGGTCTGTGTGAGTCAAATATCTAAATTTACACCATTTTGAGTCAAGATAAGTAGAACACACGTGACTTTGAGCTTAAGAAAAGGAAAGTCATTAGTTGAGTTCTTGGTGATTTTATAGTCTCATAGTCTCCAACTCATTCTCAACTCTATCCAACATTTTAAATTTTTGAAATTTGATGTCCAAGCCAATATCTACGTTATGTTAATAAAATCCTTCAAAATATATATTTTCAATTGAACCATTAACTACAAATGAAAAAGATGTTAAGAAACATGCCCAAAACATATATTCTTATTTCCATTCTTAACGTCTCTAACCATAAAGAGTTTAGGCAAGAAATTCCAAACATGTGTTTTAGAGAAGATTCTTAACATCTTTGTCAAATACAAGATGTTAAAAATTGAGAGGTTAATTAACCTCAAGAAAAGTTAGTTAATCTTCATGCCTTCACCAATGTGAAGAAGAACACAAACATTATCTCAAATGAATGTAATGATAGGGTATGTGCAGGATCATGGTCAAGCAAACTATGCTCTTAAGTGGCAATAAAAAATCAAAAAATTAGAGTTATGTCAACTTGATGTGCAATTTTCTACTTGTTATAAACTTTATATCAAAAAGTTGAGAGAAAAGAATATCTAGGAAATTGAATCTAGTTTCTAAACCACTAGGACTTATTTCAAAAAAAATAAAATTGATTGGTCAAAATTTTGAATTTTAATTCAATATTACAAAATTTTAAGAGCAAAAAAAAGAAGTAGATGTATGTCTACCCACCTTAATCAAAATAAAATGATAATATTTTTTTAATAATATTCTAGATATAAGTAGTAGACTCATGCCTAGATGTGACACATATTTTTGGGTACTTTTATTCTAAATAAATAATAAGTAAATAATTTTTGACTTTAGTATTTTTAGAACTAAAATACTCTTGTGTCTAACCACCTTAACTAATTCAAAACTCTATGAAATTTAATTTTTCATTTTTTTCCTTATAGTGGAAGAAACATAGAATGTGATGCATCTTTTGGATTTAAAAAATGTTGTACCATTTGAAAGTTAGAGTTTTTTTTCAAGCAGTGTGTCAGTCAGCACTTTATACCTAACTTCATTAGAAAATAAGTAATAATTACTTACTAAACTCATAATCTGACAAACCTTACATTTATGGAAGGATAAGAACATTCTTAAGAAACCCTTTTCATTTCATCAAATTTTGGTGAAAAAAACGTCTTCAGCTACATGTTTGAAATAAAAATCAGATAAAAATATGCCAAAAACACATTTTTAGGATGTTTTTAAACTTGACCATATAGGATTGGTATAAAAAGATATAGTAGACCTTATAAAGATATTAATTACTTGCATTTAGTATCAAGTTGGGTGGGAAAAAGTTCAAATAGATTTTAAAATAGTTTGAGGAATTTTAGAACTATATATTTTTTAGATTGTCAGTTTTTGGCACACCATGTTCCTGCACATAGCGGATACATTTTTGTAGTGTGGTGTTAGAGAGACAATAAAGCTCCAATCAGGCTGCAAGATCTATTGACATGCCAATCAAAAACCATGTGTTCACAAAATCAAGGAACATAAGAAAAACATGCATAGGTTGATTAAAATGTTCATTAAAAGTGATTCATCTAGAGGGGATAGGTTTTTGACAATATATTTCATTTTGAAATTTCACGAAGTGTGGAAATTGAAATATTTGGAGTTGTGGTCAAAAAATGGGTTCCCTATGCATACTATGATTAGAAGAACCTATTATACATTCATGGAAAAGGAAGAATCATGAAAAATTCACAAAAATGGTGGGAGAAACAATTATAGATCGAAGAAACGTGCAAGACACATAGCCAAATCATATTATCCCAATCTTGGTATATGACTTGTTTTACAAAATGTCAATGTCAAAAGAGCCTTTGCCATTGATTTGAGATAAGGCAAAGACATAATTTGTTAAGGGTGAAATTTAAATACTAGCACATGCTATAAGTAGGCTCAATAATTTATCTTTAGTGGACCTAACATGTCCATTCTACCTCATAGTATATTATTTAGACTATATCATTTCTTGGAAACACAATGTAGCATCACCATGGAAATGCAATCTACCATTTTACATGTTCCATTTGTATTAATATAAATATAAAGTTACATATTCATAAAAATGGGTCTAGGGGACACAAAGATCACCCCACAAGAGTTCACATGGCTAGAGCTTGAACATTTAACTACTCATAAGAAAAAAAAGAAATCAACACCCAAGCTACAAGATTCATGCCAATCGAGGGGGGAGTATCATGATCATCATGATCCTATACATGAGTAGGGTTCGTGGGGGTTTTAGGAGGAACCCACAAATAAACAACATCACCATTATTATCTTTATCATTATCTTCCTTTGGCTTGGAAGGCAATATTGCCATGTCCAACTAGGGGAAATACCACTTAAGATATGGAGTGGAAGTAGGCCACAAAAGAGCAGGAGCAACAGGGGGAGACATTAACGACCAACCAAAACCATGCCTCTAAGAAGGAGAAACTTGGCACTACTTACATCCAAAATAACCATTATATGAGTGGTGAGGAGGTTACAACCTAGGGGTGTAGGAGTAATGGGTAGAAGAGCTATGACCCTACTAATGACCATGAGGAGGCATATGATCTCAAGAAATAGCATAAGGTATCACCCTAACTATTATATAGGAAGAATTCCCCTAATGTGCTAAGAAAACTTGTAGGTGGGCCACCTCTAGAGCTATTTCATCATTTTGTACTTGAATCTACATCATTACATTATTGTACATGCAAGATTTAGTATCATAGAAGAATTTATATCAAAAGATTTGAAAAAACACATCATTTTTGTCATTCCATAGAGTGAATAAAATATCCATTCTAAAAGCATGTCAAATTTGAAAGTACTTATAGGGAAGCTTGAGTGAATTCACCAACAAGATTATATGCCAAGAAAAAAATTATGCATAGAAAGGCTTTAGAAAGTCATGAATCTAGTACCAATGCTACTAGGCACATCTACAAAACCAAAAAGTATGGAGAAACATCTTAGGGTGCCCTCAAAAAGGGGATTTGAGGTATGGGACACCCAAATGGCAAAGCTAACGGCCCAACAACAACCCTTGGAAAATCTTGGGCATTTGGAATGCATAGAAAAATGTGGAAGCATATACACAAGCCCCTATATGCTTGATTGAAGGCCTTAAAAGGAACATTATATCAAGAAATTAAATAAGTGGATAGAGGGGATTAAAATTGTTACATATTTTGTTTATCATTAAGAAACTTAAAGAAAATAAAATTATCAATTGTTTGTTGATATGAAATTGTTTTGAGGAAAAGAACTTGGAATGGAATAATCATTATTTTGTCAATGATGTCAAACCTACTACCTACTAGTGTGAAAAATTCTTTTTGGTATGAAAGATATAATTTAGTTGATTGATGAAGAGGATTTGAAAAGAGGAGATACCAATAGCACCTAAAGAAATGTTGAGTTATTTGGTATGTAAAAATCTATTAGTGAACAGATTGTCCCACCTTTACAATTAACTGATTTTACTCTATGCCCATTTCTTGGGGGAAAACAACTATTCACAATAGTTGAAGAAGTTTCTACCCTACTCTTTAACTTCGTCTCTGAATTTTCTCAAGGTAGAGCTCCCTTTTCAGATTTACAATGAATTGAAATTATTTTCGCACTTTTACCAGAAAATGCTTAAGGGTCTCTCGGTTGCTCTTCAACAACAAGGTGATTAATAGCACCAATCATGAAACAATAATGAAATTGAAAACTAACATGTAAATAGAGTCCATTTAAAAGCATGATTTCACTTCATTACATGCAACCTTTCAAGCAAAAAAAATGATACTAAAACTAAACTAACTCTCAATCAACTTACATAAAAAGAACAAGAGCTAAGAATTCGAGATTCATAGTTTTCACTCACAAAGTAATGATAACATAATGCCTCGAACACAAAGTCTCAAAGCATAAACCTGAAATATTTAATATATGAATACCATAACTTTCATGCTCAAAGTCTTCTGAAAGCTCAAAGATGCATATATTATCTCAGCTTGCTATTTTATTTTATTTTTTAAAAACACTATCTGCTACTAAAGAAACTTAACTATCTCTTGCTAAAGATACTATTACTTGAACCTTAAAAAGGTTTAATGCCCCAGCATTTATAGTTTGAAATCTCGAAAAGAGCCTCCATTAAAGCCCAATTCTTTTGGTTAAAAACAAGAAACAGTTATAAAAACTAAAAAGAAAGATGCCCAGCTATTCCATTAAACTCTTGCACCTTCACTTGTTTCTCCTCTTCTTCTCCAACCGTCTGTCGCACTAATTTCTAGCTACGAAATGTGGCCACCAATTCTTGAGTTGTGGCAAGTTGGGGGTTTTTCAAGCTTAAAAGCTGGGCCCGACACTCATCTTTCTGCCACCTGTATTCTTTCATCTTCAAGCCCTGTCGTGGCATCAGGTTTTGATTAAAGCACAACATGGCCTCAACACTCACCAGCGTGGAGAAATCTTCAACCTTGGGGTGTTCGCTGTCCCTGATCTGCTCTGCCACTTCGATGAAGCTCTTCGTTAGCACCTCTGTGTCCATGTTTCTCTCATCAAACTGCAAGATGCCCATTGGGTTTACTATCCTCATGTCCTTAATAAAATCCTCGTGCACATTAGTAATCCTGCTTTCAATGCTCTAGATTTCTTTAATTGCTTCCCTATAGACCATTTCCTTCCAGTTCATGTTATTCTTCAGGATGAATAGCATGCACTGTTCTACAGTTTTCATAGGGTTTTCACCCAGGAACTTAAGGACGCTGAAGCTTTCTATCTCTGTCACCTGAGAAACTAGGGCTTGGCATTGTGATAACTTTGTTTTCGACACGGGTACGAACATTTGAATTTCCCCTGACAGTGCTTCTCCTTCTGCGTAGACATTTGTAAATTCTGAAATAAATTTGTTACCTTCCTAAATTATGTTGTTTACCTAGACTCCCATGGCCTCCATCAAGAGCTTCCCCCTTTGCACCTATCTTATCAGCAGCTGGCTTTCTACAGAGTTAGGGTCGAAGGGTTGCGGCAACTGGATGATTGGCATGACTCCAAGATTTACTAAGGAATCGATGTACTTGGCCATGGAAGTCACCATAGCTTTTAGATCCTTCTTTTCTCTACTGTCCTTTTCTGATTGTGTGAGCATATGATCAGCAGAAAACTTAAAAAAATTGTTGCCAGTGCTTCTTTTCTTGTTGATTGAATTTGAGAGCTAGGAGGGGATGGCAGGGCTTGCTGGCCTCAATTGCGTATCCCTGACCGGAGTCAGGAATTTGAGCTGGTCTATCTTGGGGGCTTCTTTAAGTTGGACATCTCCATCTCCGCTATCAGATCTCGCTCCAAATCTAAAACTCTAGAATGGGTCGAGGACCAAAAGACCGAAATGAAATCTCAAGGCCTAGACTCGGGTGAAGGATTGGAGCCAAACTTGTTAGCCACATTTATAGTCGCCAATTCTCTTTCGATTTTAATTTTTCTCTCAAGTGCATCCACTTTCCTTGTCGCATGAGAAACTTAACGCCCTTGAAGTGCCCATCCAAAGCCTTAAACCCGTGTGGTGAGCCCTTTTTCCCCCATTCTAAACCACTTTGAACCACTTTGAACAATAGTTCAAAGTAGTTTAAAGTGGTTCGATGCGATTTTTATTACTAACGCTTTCTTTGCACAGGTAATGTATCTCACTCGGTGGTTTGTTCTTCTGAAGCACTTTGAACCACTTTGAACCTCTGTTCAAAGTAGTTCAAAGTAGTTCAAAATAGTTCAAGACTTACCTAATGATCACTTTCAAGCGTGGAAAGATAGCGCGCCGCCTTTCACTCGTGATCCTGTTAGATGAGCGTGGTCTAAAAGATAGTCCTATTTCCAAGGAAGATAATCATTGTAAATCATGCTGAAGATCTTCAAGCCGTCAAGAGGACTCAATTTGATTAATGTTGAAGCATTTGAAAAAGGAAAGAATTTAATGCGGAGCTCATGCAAAGGGTTTTCAAGCATGCGAAAGCTGGCGGAGGTGATGTCGAAGTAGTGGGTAATTATTATCCCATAACCTCGTATGAAGTTACTAATTTCCTTTAAAACTCATGTAATTACCTCCAAAGTATATTATCACATGAGAAGCTACTATAGAAGGGGAGCTGTTAAGGAAATAAGAGAGATTTTTTGGGTTTTCGGCAAAGGACAGGTGAGAATTTGACAATCCTGTTTGCTCTGCAACTATATTCGTTTCCAGATTTGTCTGTTTAGTCTTTTCTTTTTTTTAGATTATCATGAGGATGGTCTTGCATTTCCTGGGTAAGACTTCTAGTTTGGAATGCAAGAGACCAGTTATATGTGACAGTGATCTACAAGGGGTAAAGATAGAAAGCCTGCAGACCAAGTTTTTAGAATATTCTAATGAAAATAATGGGTGCATGGAAGTGTTAACCAGTGGGTTAATAGAGGCCACAGTGTTCCCCCCATCATTTGTAAGCCCTAAACTTTTGCAGTTGTGTATAGATCACTATGATGTGAGGAGCAAAAGTATTTTGAGCGAAGATGGCACCCCTGTTCTTTCCATTTAGAGAGAAATTGTTGCCTCAGTCCTGCGTCTAATGACTAATACTTTTGCAGTGTTTTCACCTACCCAAGCCTTGGCTGAATACTGGGCGAATTCTAGTACATTTTGAAATACCTTAGCCAGGAAATGGATTGAAGTCAATTATGGGGGTGCGTCTAGGCTGCCAAAAGTCATTAAAAAAGTACACATGCAACCTCACATTCATGACTTGGTCGTAATGTTGCATCGTGTGAAAGGTTCAGCAGATATTTCTCTCTATGAGGAATGGATGTTTAGATATATATAGAAATTATTTTGAAGGGTGAGCAATGGATGGATTGGGAAGAAATCATTGCTACCTCGCTAAGGACACAATTGAGGTGTGCCAAAGAGTTTCCTGAAGATTTCTACATGGCCTCCTATCTCACCTATTGTATTGCATCTACTTGCGACCTCACCCCTTTGCATCATGGTACTTGGAATGAAGAAATGTGTGTGTTTCGATATATCCCTCTATTGCAAAGAGATAAAGTCTTAGAAGATTTCCGCAAGGTTCATGATGTGCTTCTCGATAATGTCCATATGTCTTTGAAAAAGACGAAAATGCAAAGGCTCTCCATAGAAGCTCAAAAGTTAGTACTACAATATGGGAGCTTCTATATACAGTTTCCCAAGTTCACATACTTAAGAGTTGGAGGTTTTGAAGAAGAACCTATGAAGTTACCTAAGTACACCCTGGATTGTTTCATTTTTGCCGAATTGTGCAGACTGCTCTTTTCTGTTGTAAAAGACAATTTGCCAAAGTAGAACTGGAGGTTACTTTTTCCCATTGAATTGAGTTCATTTGTCTGTAGCAGCATGGATAATGCTTCCATCATTAGGAGCAATTTACTAGGGTTCAATTTTGGCTTCTATTGCAGAAGGAGGGATTTTGATAGTAAAGGCTACACAACTGAGACTCTTGGCCTAGAAATGCGTCCTCCGACTGTTTCATATTTAGAAGATATTTGGAAAGATTGTAGAAATGAAGAAGAAGTGCTACAAAAAGATCATACCAAGCTGACCCTTCAACAAATTAAAGCTTTCAAATTGAAGTTCAATGTAGAAGGGATAATGGATGATGGCCTTAATCTGATTGAACCTAGCTGGAAAAAGTCAGACGAAGCAAGGTTCTTGGCAGTAGACTGGTTCAAAGAAGAGGAAGATGACATTAATAGAAGAATCAAATTCATCCTTACCTATACGGATGATTGGTTGTAGCAGAGAGCTCACAGGAGTATCAGAGAGCCTCCTATGGAAGTAACTTCTTCTCTTGAATTTTTTCAGTCTGACATTTCCTCTCCCCCTGTTGTAGGTGACATAGTCATTCAAACAAAGAAGGAAAAATGTCATCTCTAGCCACAAACAACGGCCCCTAAGACAAGATCTCGCTCCAAATCTGAAACTCTAGAATGGGTCGAGGATCGAAAGACTGAAATGGCATCTCAAGGCCCAGACTCGGGTGAAGGATTGGAGCCATCTGATATTGGAGATGGAGATGTCCAATTTAAAGAAGCCCCCAACACAGACCAGCTCAGATTCCTAGCTCTGGTTAGGGATACGCAATTGAGGCCAGCAAGCCCTGCCATCCCCTCCTGGCTCTCGAATTCAATCAACAAGAAAAGAAGCCTAAAACCTCTGATTATGCCAATTAAGGACATTGTCACAAGATATGTGGCAAAAAGTTCAAAGGCCAAGAAAATGAAAATAGACACCCAATTGGTAAAGGACCCCTAAATCGAGAAGATAACTATGGAGGTGGCCACTTATACACAGAAGCAAGATTCTGCAAAAATCGATGAGGAAGGACTGAAGGTCACTTCCATTGACCTGGGGACTATAAACAGGAGCACTACCAACAACTTTTTCAAGTTTTCTGTCGATCATATGCTCACACAATCAGAAAAGGATAGCAGAGAAAAGAAGGAGCTGAAAGCTATGGTGACTTCCATGGCCAAGTGCATCAATTCCTTGGTAAATCTTGGAGTCGTGCCAATCATCCAGTTGCCACAACCCTTCAAGCCCAACTCTGCAGAAAGCTAGCTGCTGACAAGACAAGTGCAAAGGGCGAAGCTCTTGATGGAGGCCATGGGAGTCTAGGTAAACAACATAATTTAGGAAGGTAACGAATTTGTTTCAAAATTTACAAATGTCTACACAGAAGGAGAAGAACTATCAGGGGAAATTCAAATGTTAGTACCCGTGTGGGAAATAGAGTTATCATGATGCCAAGCCCTAGTTTCCTAGGTGACAGAGATACAAAGATTTGGCGTCCTTAAGTTCCTGGGTGAAAAGCCTATGAAAACCATAGACCAGTGCATGCTATTCATCCTTCAGAATAACATGAACTGGAAGGAAACGGTCTACAGGGAAGCAATTAAAGAAATCTAGAGCATTGAAAGCAAGATTACTAACATGCACGAGGAACTTGTTAAGGACATGAAGATAGTAAACCCAATGGGCATCCTGCAGTTTGATGAGAGAAACATGGACACAGAGGTTCTAACGAAGAGCTTCACTGAAGTGGAAAAGGAGATCAAGGACAATGAACACCCCAAGGCCGAAGATTTCTCCACGCTAGTGAGTGTTGAGGCCATGTTGTGCTTTAACTAGAACCTGATGCCACCATAGGGCTTCAAGATGAAATAATATAGGTGGCAGATAGATGTGTGTCAGGCTCGGCTTTTAAGCCTGAAAAACCCCCACCCTACCGCAACTCAAGAATTGGTGGCCACATTTCGTAGCTAGAAATTAGTGCGGTAGACAGTCGGAGAAGAAGAGGAGGAAACAAGTGAAGGCGCGAGAGTTTAAAGGAATAGCTAGGTGTCCTTCTTTTTAGTTCTTATAACTGTTTCTTGTTTTTAACCAAAAGAGCTAGGCTTTAATGGAGGCTCTTTTTGGGATTTCAAACTATAAATGCTAGGGCATTAAACCTTTTTATGTTTCAAGTAATAGTATCTTTAGCAAGAGATAGTTGAGTTTCTTTAGTAGCAGATGGTGTTTTTTAAATTTTTTAAAAAAAATAGCAAGCTGAGATAATATATGCATCTTTGAGCTTTCAGAAGACATTGAGCATGAAATTTATGGTATTCATATATTAAAGATTTGGGGTTTGCGCTTTGAGACTTTGTGTTTGAGGCATTATGTTATCATTACTTTGTGAGTGAAAACTGTGAATCTCGAGTTCTTAGCTGCTATTCTTTTTATGTAAGTTGATTGAGAGTTAGTTTAGTTTCAGTATCATTTTTTTTGCTTGAAAGGTTGCATGTAATGAAGCAAAATCATGCTTTGAAATGTACTCTATTTACATGTTAGTTTTCAATTTCATTATTGTTTCATGATTGGTGTTGTTAATCACCTCGTTGTTGAAGAGCAATCAAGAGACCCTTAAGCATTTTCTGGTAAAAGTGCGAAAATAATTTCAATTCATTGTAAATATAAAAAGGGAGCTGTACCTTGAGAAAATTTAGAGAAGAAGTTAAAGAGTAGGGTAGAAACTTCTTCAACTGTTGTGAATAGTTGTTTTCCCCCAAGAAATGGGCATAGAGTAAAATCAATTAATTGTAAAGGTGGGACAATCTGTTCACTAACAAATTTTTGGCAACTCTACTCGGGAGAGTCTCGTTAAAGAACCTTAAAAACCCTAAGGAGAATTATGTATAAAAATGGTTCTTCCCCATAACGAGGTCCTCCCTGTAGTACAACCCAATCTTCGATTCGAAGATACTCAAGAAGACCTGATAGCAGACTTAGCTGCAATCACTTAGAGATTAAGAAGGAATGGTCCACAATACCAGCAGGTATTAATTGTGTTAGAAAGAGAAGAAGAAAGAGTCAAACTATTGAGAGGAGTACTAGAGGTCCAAGAAGTGGTGGTTGCTGATAGGTTAGCTCAAGCACCAGTAAGGCCTTGAACTCACACCCACCAAGAGCTAGCTAACCGAAGATACACAAGAGAAGAACGAGAAAAATGGATTCTTGATGAAAACTTTGAGCCATTAAAGAATTTGAAATTGATGCCTAATTTTGATGACCTAAAGAAAAAGATCGTCAAATCTCAAAGTAGAGCTAGTTTGCCTCCAAAAAAATCCCCTGTTTCGCCTTTAGTGCAATCTTTGCTCCCCTTGAATATGCTTATTCCTGCTGCTATTAACATCCAGCCTCTAGAAGCTATACCACCTCCAAACATGGCTGCCATCCAACCATGGGGTCAGAACATAAGACCATTAAACCTAGGAGTCAACCCTGCCCCATTGCCCAAAGGAGCCACAAAAGTATTACCCAAGTTCGGTGGAGATGGCAAGATCTCCACAGAAGACCACCTGAGTGCCTTTCATTCAGCCTGCACCGTTATAAGTGTCCCCACACAAGAAGTCATGGTAAGATTATTTGTAAAAAAATTGACTGATGCTGTCGGAGACTGGTTTAATCATCTTCCCCGTCACTCCATCGCTAGCTGGGACGATATGAAAAATGCCTTCGAAGATAGGTTCAAAACTCCTGAAAATGAAAGTTCCCTATTCTTCCAACTCAGCCAGATGAAAAAGGAAATGCATGAACCTATGAGGGAGTTTGTAGCTAAATTCAACAGACTGGTTCAAAGAATCCCTACTACTTCTAGGCCTAATGCAGAAAGTCAAAAGTCATTCTTCATCAATGTTGTACATCCTGATATAAGTTTCCACTTAATAAAAGATGCATGCACCACCCTTGCTATGGCACAAGCGCTTGCTATCCGATTCCAGGATGCGTTTATCAATGCAAGAAAATGGAAAAGAGAAGTTCAAACCCTAGGGATGCCTTGCTCTTCAAATTCCACTGATCCTGTATTACAAAAAATGATGAACGATATTGCTATGATGAAGAGACAACAGAATAAAACCCATGGCCCTTTCCCTAACCCCTACCAAGACACACAAAGGTGATCACTACCTCTGAATTCTGGCAAGAACCCTACCGCAAGTTCTTCTCCCACGAGACTATAGATTGAAGAAAGGCCCAAACCGACAATGTGCTCTTTCCATATGACGAATGATCATGATGAACATGATTGCCCTGAATGGCTAAATTGTGTACAAATGGCCAAAAATGCTATTGCTGTGGAACAAGCGTCTGAGGAATCAAAGGTTCAGGAGGAAAATCAAGGGGCTTATTTTCTAGAATATGAATTAGACTCTGAGAAAGGGATTACTATGTTCACGACCCTATAGAATCCTGCATGCATAGTGATGACTAGGGGACAGGGAAACCAGAAACCTTACCCTGGCAATAATCCAAATGCAACTGCTCCCAAAGGGAAAGACCCTGCACATGCTGATCCAAAAGCCTTGAAGAAAATGGAGGCAATAGCTGGTAGTTCATCCTTTGATATTTTTGAGTTCTGCAAGTCATCCTCTATAACTATCTCCCCTGCTGAGTATTTAAGACTCAACCCTAAAGAACTAGACAAGCTGGTTCATTACATGAAAGGTAGTTCTACCAATAATGCTCAATTCACAAATGATACTTCTAGTGGTCCAAATGATTGCAAGGAACCAATCTTTGTTTCAAAATAGTTCAAGACTAGTGCTACTTATGACGACATATCTATGCACTCTATTCGAGGAGAAAGAGATGAAAGGAAGCCTGAACCATTCTATATCTCCTTGCTATTAAATGGATAGAAGCTTAGCAACTGCATTATCGATTCCGGGGCTTCAGATAATGTAATGCCCAAAGTCATCACTCAAGCCCTAGGCCTCAATTGTAATCCAACCCTTGGTTCTTGCTATTCAATGGATGGAAAACAAGTGCCACTAATAGGACAAGTGAAAGATGCACAAGCTGTTTTATATGCTTTCCTTGAGAAAAGGGTGAAACTCACCATCCTTGTAGCCAACATTCCGCCCAGTTATGGGATGCTCCTCAGTAGAACCTTTTGCAAGGATTTGGGGGGAGAAATCAAACTAGATTGGTCGGAGGCATATATCCCCATAGGCAAGAAGCGGGTAAAGTTGGAGCCTGAACCAAAGAACAAATATATAGTGACACCCTCAGATGACCCTAAGGAAAAGATACTGTTACAAGAATGTCAATTTGGGAACTACATAATCTTGCCAGAGGAAAAATGTGAAGTGAGCAAAGTAACAGATTGCAAAGATATCCTTTCGACCCTTGAATTTGATGGAAGTTGTTCCCATTCCAGATAAGGAGCTGGTCCTTATTTCACCCACTGGACAGGTCTTCCCTTTCTCTTTCAAATTGGATTTTCATAAAACTAACAACACTGCCGAGTATGAGGTATTGCTTTTGGGGCTACAAGAAGCAAAATCTAAAGGAGTGAAACAACTAAGGGTAAGGGGAGATGCTGAACTTATTGTGAAATAGGTGAAGGACCAATTTTCTGTTAGGAGCGATAAGTTGAAGCATTACAAAAATTTAGTGTGGGATGAAATTGAATCTTTTGAAGCCTTCTCTATTGAATACATTCCTCGCATTCAAAATACGAAAGCTGACTCTTTGGTTGTATCAGAATCATTATTACTAACACATCTAGAGTTTAAAAGTGATACTTACAGAATCAAAATGATATACAGACCCAGGGTCCTAGACAACATTAACCACTGGAAATTTTTCAATGATGATGCTCAGCTGAAAGAATTCCTTGAGTGTGTTGGAGATTTTGCCGAAGTTTTCTTTGAAGGCTCTGAACACGGTGGTAAACGGGTTAGAGAAGAGCTCACTAAAATCGGAAAAATTGTTCAGCTAAAAAGAAATAAAATCCCTAAAGGTCTGGTGTCTTTAGAAAATCTTTTTGGCAGAAAGGATGATAGTTCCTTAAATAAGGAGGTTGATTCTAAAGAGAATAAGGATGGTCATGACAAAGTCAACATTGGGACTAAAGAGAACCCCAGGTTAGTTTCTATTGGAAAAACCTGTTTTGTAGAAGAAAAAAGAAAATTGGTTGAACTTTTGATTTCATACCAAGATGTCTTCGCCTGGGGATATGAAGATCTAAAAAACTTCAAAAATGGCGAGTTTGTTCACCACATACCTTTAAAACCTGGGGCTAGTACTTTCAGGCAGAAACTCCAAAACTATAATCCCAAGGTATCAGAAGCTATTTTCAAAGAAGTGGAGAAAATGCTAAAGGCTCGTATAATATATCCCATACATCATTCAACCTAGGTGGCCAATATCGTCCTTGTAAGAAAGAAAAGTGGAGAAATAAGGATCTATGTAGACTTCAGAAATTTAAACCAAGCAAGTCTCAAAGATAACTACGTACTGCCCACTATGGATCATGTTCTGCAGATGGTGGCTGGATCTGAAGTAATGTCCATGCTTGATGGATACTTGGGATATAATCAAATCTATGTTGCGCCAGAGGACCAACATAAAACAACCTTTGTTACCCCTTGGGGCACCTTTTCTTACAACTGGATGCCTTTTGGTTTGATCAATGCAAGAGCCACTTTCCAGAGAGCTATGAACTCTTCTTTCAAGGATTTGACAGATAGGATTATTGTGATATATTTGGATGACCTAAAAATTTACTCTACGAAGAGGAAATCTCACCTTGAGGATCTAGAAAAAGTGCTCGATAGATGCAGGCAACATAAGATATCTCTGAATCCCAAGAAGTCCATATTCTTTGTAGAGGAAGGTAAACTTTTGGGGCACATTGTATCACAAGATGGTATAAGGATTGATTCGGAGAGAGTGGAAGCTATATAGAAACTAACTCTGCCCACTAATAGAAGTGACCTGAAATCATTCTTTGGTCAGATTAATTTTTTAAGAAATTTTGTTCTAGAATTCTCTGAGAAGGTAAGGTACATGCTAAATATGATGAGTGAGAAGCACCCTTTCAGATGGCAACAAGAAGGTAAGCAAGCTTTTGAAGACATCAAAATAGCTATCGCAAACGCTCCCATGCTAGTAAGCCCGAGCTTTGAAAAAGATTTTATCATTTATTGCTATGCTTCTGAACATTCAGTATCGAGTATTCTGACCCAGCCGGATGAAAAAGGGAATGAAGCCCCGATTGCTTTTATGAGTATCCCATTAAAGAAGCATGAATTGAATTATACTCAGATTGAAAAACATGCATTCATAGTGGTTAAGGTGTTAAAGTAGTTTAGATATTATATTTTGCATTCCCATTCCATTGTGTACGTACCAGAGACTGCAGTCAAGAGTATCTTAACCCAATAGGAAGTAGGAATGAATAAGAGGGCTATATGGGTGGCTAAAGTTCAAGAGTTTGACCTAACAATCAAACCTACTTCTCTAGTAAGGGGAAAAGGCTTGTGTAAATTGATGGCCAAAAGTAAAGCTATCTCTTCTGCAAAAACTGAAGAAACCCCTTTTGTTTTGCTGGTCAGTTTGACAGATCCATGGTTTTTAGATATTGCATATTTCTTAACGTATGGTGAATGCCCTTCCCATATGAATCATCAAGAGAGGAAAAATCTTAGATTGAATGCCGAGAAGTATGTGATTTTAGATGGTGTTCTATATAAAAGGGGGATCAACGGAACTTTCCTAAGGTGTGTAGACGAAGAACAACAGAAGGCATTGTTGAAGACCTATCACTCTAAAGCCTGTGGAGGTCACTTCTCATCCATGGTTACCACTTTCAAGATACTTAGGAATTTTTTTTATTGGCCAAGTGTGTTCAAGGATGCATACAAGTATGTGTAGGGCTGTGAAAAATGCCAACTTTTCACTGGGCGTCCTCAGTTATCGGCACTACCCCTCAGACCTATGGTCATCGATGAACCTTTATAGCAATGGGGTATTGACTTTATAGGACCTCTGAATCCACCATCCAATGTCGAGCATTGTTACATACTGACAGCGATAGACTATTTTACCAAATGGGTGGAAGTAATTCCTACAAAGAAAGCCAATTCACGGGTAGTTTGTGATTTCCTATTGGAGCATCTTTTCACCAGGTTCGAGGTACCTCAAAAAATAGTTTCAGACAATGCCTCTTATTTTTCCTCTAAAGAAATATCTATTTTCTATTATGAATATAGTGTGTCATTAGCTCATTCATCAGATTATTTCCCACAAGTGAGTGGGCAGGTAGAATCCAGCAATAAGAATCTGGTGGCAATAATGAAAAAATTGATATCTGACAACTCCAAAGACTGGCATAAAAAGATCTATGAGGCATTATGGGTAGACTGGATCACACCAAAGAGAGCGATTGGCATGGCTCCCTTTGAACTAGTATATGGAATTGGAGCTCAAGTATCTTTACCACTGGAACTATCTGCCGCGAAGCTGTAATCAGTAATTGAAGATCAAGTTTTTAAACACTCTTTGGAGAGAAGGGTAATGTATCTTCATAAGCTCTAGAATGAAAGAAGTAAATTGGTTGACCACATAATAGAACACCAACTGAAGGTGAAACGTATCTTTGACAAGCGTGCCAGGCCACGACAATTTTTGAAAGGTGATGAGGTTCTTCTATGGGATAAAAGAAGAGAACCTAAAGGAGCCCATGGAAAATCTGAATCTCTTCGGAAGGGTCCTTTCCTCATTTCAGGAGTAGTTGGTCTTAACACCTTTCGACTGAAATATCCAGATGGGATAGTTCTGCCTTTTACCTATAATGGGTAGGACCTGAAGTTAGTCAGCCTCTAGCTCTTGCAGTTCCTTCCTATTCCCGTGTACATAATTATTTTTGTTGTGCTTCGTCTCTCTTTCTTTTGCTTTGGTTTCATTGTTTTCCCATTTTTGAGTTCTCTCTGTATTTCGCATACACAGTCCCTTGTCAGAGCCCTTGTTAGCCACATTTATAGTCGCCAATTCACTTTTGGTTTTAATTTTTCTCTCAAGCACGTCCACTTTCCTTGTCGCATGAGAAACTTAACGCCCTTGAAGTGCCCAGCCAAAGCCTTAAACCCGCATGTTCAGCCCTTTTTCCCCCATTCTGAACCACTTTGAACCACTTTGAACAATAGTTCAAAATAGTTCAAAGTAGTTCAAAGCGGTTCGATGCGATTTTTATTACTAATGCTTTCTTTGCGTAGGTAATGTATCTCACTCGGTGGTTTTTTCTTCTAAAGCACTTTGAACCACTTTGAACCTCGGTTCAAAGTAGTTCAAAGTAGTTCAAAGTAGTTCAAGACTTACGTAATGATCACTTTCAAGCGTGGAAAGACAGCGTGCCACCTTTCACTTGTGATCCTGTCAGATGAGTGTGGTCTAAAAGACAGTCCTATTTCCAAGGAAGATAATCATTGTAAATCATGTCGAAGATCTTCAAGCTATCAAAAGGACTCAATTTGATTAATTTTAAAGCATCCAAAAAAGGAAAGAATTTAATGTGGAGCTCATGCAAAGGGTTTTCAAGCATGCGAAAGCTGGCGGAGGTGATGTCGAAGTAGTGGGTAATTATTATCCCGTACCCTCGCACGAAGTTACTACTTTCCTTTAAAACTCATGTAATTACCTCCAAAGTCTATTATCACACGAGAAGCTAGTATAGATGGGGAGCTATTAAGAAAATAGGAGAGACTTTCTAGGTTTTCACCGAAGAACAGGTGAGAATTTGACAATCCTCTTTGCTCTGCAACTATATTCATTTCTAGATTTGTCTGTTTAGTCTCTGCATTTTTTTAGATTATCATGAGGACAGTCTTGTATTTCTTGGGTAACACTTTTGGTTAGGAATGTAAGAGACCAGTTATATGTGACACTAATCTATGAGGGGTAAAGATAGAAAGTCTGCAGACCAAGTTCTTAGAATATTCTAATGAAAATAATGGGTGCATGGAAGTGTTAACCAGTGGGTTAATAGAGGCCGTAGCATTCCCCCCATCATTTGTAAGCCCTGAAATTTTGCAGTTGTGTATAGATCACTATGATGTGAGGAGAAAAAGTATTCTGAGTGAAGATGGCACCCCTATTCTTTCCATTTAGAGAGAAACTGTTGCATCAGTCCTGCATCTAACGACTAATACTTTTGCAGTGTTTTCACCTACCCAAGCCTTGGCTGAATACCGGGCGAATCATAGTACATTTTGAAATACCTTAGCTAGGAAATGGACTGAAGTCAATTATGGGGGTGGGTCTAGGCTGCCGAAAGTCATTAAAAAAGATCACATGAAACCTGACATTCATGACTTGGTCGTAATGTTGCATCGTGTGAAAGGTTCAACAGATGTTTCTCTCTTTGAGGAATGGATGTTTAGATATATAGAAATTGTTTTGAAGGGTGAGCAATGGATGGATCGGGCAGAAATCATTGCTACCTCTCTAAGGACGTAATTGAGGCGTGCCAAGGAGTTTTGTGAAGATTTCTACATGGCCTCCTATCTGAGCTATTGTATTGCATGTACTTGTGACCTCACCCCTTTGCCTCATGGACCTTGGAATGAAGAAATGTGTGTGTTTCAGTATTTCCCTTTATTGCAAAGAGATAATGTCTTAGAAGATTTTCGTAAGGTTCATGATGTGCTTCTGGATAATGTCCATATGTCTTTGAAAAAGACGAAAATGCCAAGGCTCTACATAGAAGCACAAAAGTTAGTACTGCAATATGGGAGCTTCTATATACAGTTTCCTAGGTTCACATACTTAAGAGTTGGAAGTTTTGAAAAAGAACCTGTGAAGTTACCTAAGTACGCCCTATATTGTTTCATTTTGGCCGAATTGTGCAGACAACTCTTTTCTGTTGTGAAAGACAATCTACCAAAGCAGATCTAGAGGTTACTTTTTCCCATTGAATTGAGTTCATTTGTTTGTAGCAGCATGGATAATGCTTCCATTATTGGGAGCAATTTACTAGGGTTCAATTTTGGCTTCTATCGTGGAAGGAGGGATTTTGATAGTAAAGGCTATGCAACTGAGACTCTTGGCCTAGAAATGCATCCTCTGACTATTTCATATTTAGAAGATATTTGGGAAGATTGCAGAAATGAAGAAGAAGTTCTGCAGAAAGATCATACCAAGTTGACCCTTCATCAAATTAAAGCTTTCAAATTGAAGTTAAATGTAGAAGGGATAATGGATGATGGCCTCAATCTGATTGAACCTAGCTGGAAAAAGTCAGACAAAGCAAGGTTCTTGGTAGTAGACTGGTTCAAAGAAGAGGAAGATGACATTAATAGAAGAATCAGATTCATCCTCACCTATACGGATGATTGGTTGTAGCAGAGAGCTCACAGGAGTACCAGAGAGCCTCCTGTTGAAGTAACTTCTTCTCTTGAATCTTTTCAGTCTGACATTTTCTCTCCACCTGTTGCAGGTGACACAATCATTCAAACAAAGAAGGAAAAATCTCATCTCCAGCCACAAACAACGGCCCCCAAGACAAGATCTCGCTACAAATTCGAAACTCTAGAACGAGTCGAGGACTGAAAGACCGAAATGGCATCTCAAGGCCTAGACTTGGGTGAAGGATTGGAGCCATCTGATAGTGGAGATTGAGTTGTCCAATTTAAAGAAGCCCCCAAGACAGACTAGCTCAGATTCCTGACTCCGGTCAAGGATACACAATTGAGGCCAGCAAGCCCTGCCATCCCCTCCTAGCTCTCGAATTCAATCAAAAAGAAAATAAGCCTACAACCTGTGATTACGCCAGTTAAGGACATTGTCACAAGATATGTGGTGAAAAGTTCAAAGGCCAAGAAAATGAAAATAGATGCCCAATTGGTAAAGGACCCCCAAACTGGGAAGATAACTGTGGAGGTGGCCACTTATACACAGAAGCAAGATTCCACAAAAATCAATGAGGAAGGAATGAAGGTCACTTCCATTGACCTAGGGACTATAAACAGGAGCACTGCCAACAACTTTTTCAAGTTTTCTTTCGATCATATGCTCACACAATCAGAAAAGGAAAGCAAAGAAAAGAAGGAGCTAAAAGGTATGGTGACTTCCATGGCCGAGTACATCAATTCCTTGGTTAATCTTGGAGTCACGCCAATCATCTAGTTGCCGCAACCCTTTGACCCCAACTTTGTAGAAAGCTAGCTGCTGACAAGACAGGTGCAAAGGGGGAAGCTCTTGATGGAGGCCATGGGAGTCTGGGTAAACAACATAATTTAGTCAGGGGAAATTCAAATGTTAGTACCTGTGTGTGAAATAGAGTTATCACAATGTCAAGCCCTAGTTTCCCAAGTGACAAAGATAGAAAGCTTCAGCGTCCTTAAGTTCCTGGGTGAAAACCCTATGAAAATGTAGACCAGTGCATGCTATTCGTCCTTCAGAATAACATGAACTGGAAGGAAATGATCTACAGGGAAGCAATCAAAGAAATCCAGAGCAATTAAAGTAGGATTACTAACGTGCACGAGAAGCTTATTAAGGACATGAAGATAGTAAACCCAATGGGCATCCTGTAGTTTGATGAGAGAAACATGGATGCAGAGGTGCTAATGAAGAGCTTCACCAAAGTGGCAAAGCAGATCAGGGACAGTGAACACCCCAAGGCCGAAGATTTCTCCACACTGGCGAGTGTTGAGGCCATGCTACGCTTTAATCGAAACCTGATGCCACGACAGGGCTAGAAGATGAAAGAATATAGGTGGCAGAAAGATGTGTGTCAGGCCCGGCTTTTAAGCCTAAAAACCCCCACCCTACGACAACTCTAGAATTGGTGGCCACGTTTCGTAGCTAGAAATTAGTGTGGCAGACGATCGGAGAAGAAGTGGAGGAAACAAGTGAAGGTGTGAGAATTTAATGGAATAGCTAGGCATCTTTCTTTTTAGTTTTTATAACTATTTCTTGTTTTTAACTGAAAGAGCTGGGCTTTAATGGAGGCACTTTTCAAGATTTCAAACTATAAATGCTGGGGCATTAAACCTTTTTAAGTTTCAAGTAATAGTATCTTTAGCAAGAGATAGTTAAGTTTCTTTAGTAATAGACAGTGTTTAAAAAAAAAAAAAAAAAACAGCAAGCTGAGATAATATATGCATCTTTGAGCTTTCAGAAGACTTTAAGCATGAAAGTTATCGTATTCATATATTAAAGATTTGGGGTTTACGCTTTGAGACTTTGTGTTCGAGGCATTATGTTATCATTACTTTGTGAGTGAAAACTGTGAATCTTGAATTCTTAGCTATTGTTCTTTTTATGTAAGTTGATTGAGAGTTAGTATAGTTTCAGTATCATTTTTTTTGCTTGAAAGGTTGCATGTAATGAAGCGAAATGATGCTTTGAAATGGACTCTATTTACATGATAGTTTTCAATTTCATTATTGTTTCGTGATTGGTGTTGTTAATCACCTCGTTGCTAAAGAGCAACCGAGAGACCCTTAAGCATTTTTTGGTAAAAGTGCGAAAATAATTTCAATTCATTGTAAATTCAAAAAGGGAGCTGTACCTTGAGAAAATTCAGAGAAGAAGTTAAAGAGTAGGGTAGAAAATTCTTCAACTATTGTGAATAGTTGTTTTCCCCCAAGTAATGGGCATAGAGTAAAATCAATTAATTGTAAAGGTGTGACAATCTGTTCACTAATAGATATGAAATTGTTTTGAGGAAAAGAACTTGGAATGGAATAATCATTATTTTGTCAATGATATCAAACGTACTACCTACTAGTGTGAAAATTTCTTTTTGGTATGAAAGATATAATTTAGTTGATTGATGAAGAGGATTTGAAAAGAGGAGATAACAATAGCACCTAAAGAAATGTTGAGTTATTTGGTATGTAAAAAAATCACTAAGACCAAGTAAGACATTGATACTATAGTGTATTATTTATCTACTTAAAGTCTAAAATGAAAGATTACTCAAGTTAAGACTAGAAGAATATCAAGTAAGAAAAGTGTCTACCAAGTCTTTCTGTGCACTTAGTGCAAGCTGAGTAAAAATCAGTGGAAGTCGAGTGAAAATCAAGAGGTGATGAGTAAAGATGAAAAATAGTGCAAGAAAAGTGAATGTTAGTATATATAAAGTTTAGTTGTTGCTGAGCATCAATAAACTTTAGTGTTTGCTGAGTGAACTAGTGTTGGTTGAGTGATAGAACAATAGATGTTGAGTGACAAAAAATAGTATTGATTCAAAGATTTGACAAATATGAGTTAACTAATTTGATTTCTTAAATTATGTGGAGCATCTGGAACATAACTAGAGCCATAGTATTCAAGGTAAACCATTTTGATGAGAATTCAAAGGATATTGTAGAGGAAGTTTCTAGAAGAATTAAATGGAAAAGTGGGTGTATTCATTGAATCCTACCTAATCCTTCCTAACCTTAAAAAGGATGATTATTGTTAAGTGGAAAATGATCTAAATTCTCTATATATAGAGATAGATGTTTAGAAGCAAAATTTGTCATGTGTGAAAACCCGAGGAAGACAAGGAGTCTAGAGTGTTGCTTCATTCAGTGGTCAAACAAAGGTGACTTTAGTTGGCATACAAAGAAAGAAGGCTTGACAAAACAAATTCTTGAAGCATGGACAGGCTATCAGAGCTAAAGAGTATGAATGCCAATTAGAATGGCAGACTGAAAGAAAGATATTTAATATGCAATTGAGTTGTGAGTTTTTATCAGTTCAAGTCCTACTATTACTTTTTAATAAATGTACTAGTGTCAATAAAATCCTTTGGATTAAGGTTGACCTAACAGTCATTTGTAAATCCTTTAACTGGGTGACACTATAATGGATTTTTTTGAAGTCATCTAACGGAGTTTGGATTTACATAGGGCATCACTTCAGAAGAGTGAGAATTAGTAGCATGTTACTGGTGTTTTTTTTCCCAAATTAGGTTTTCGCAAAAAATCCTTGTGCCAAATTGTGTGAATGTTATTATGGTGTTTCATGTTTACATGTATGCAATGTTGTTTTGACCTAGGATAGTAACCTACAAAGTTAAAGTATTATATGATCTAATGGATGCATGCATGTTGAGGTTTCATGGGTATGGGTCTACTAATAATTGAAATCTTTTATTTCTACATCTAGATCTTAGATAATTGATTCACCACCCTTCTCTTAGTTATTTTTAAGAATTACAACAATTCTTATCAAAGCCATAGTGCTTGAGATGATCAGTTTGAAAGTACTAAAAGCAAAAGATCTATAATGTCTAAAAGAGAGGTACCCAAGCTTTAAAAGGAAAACTTTCTTGCATGGAAAATTTTGATGAAGCTACACCTAGGAGGTCTTGAAGACCATGAAAAAATGTACCATCACCACTAAGCATGTTGATCCTACTGGTGCCCTAATTGCCGATGATCTAAGAAAGAAGAAAGAACATATTTAGACAATGTTGGAGATTGCCTCTACGCTAATTTACTTAGAGTTCAATTACATAAGGGATTGTGACACTGTAAAGAAGATGTGTGATTGTTTACACATAATTTATGGAGGAGATACAAATGTTTTGAGAGCCAAATCTAAAATTTTGAGAAGGAAGTTTGATGACATGAGAATGCAACAAGGTGAGAAGATTGTTCAATATTTCTATAGAATAAAAGATGTTAATTTATTTAGAGGAGCTAATGGTATCATTGATGATGATATTGTAATAAGAAAAATACTGAGAACACTACTTCATATCTATCCTATTAGAGTTTCTTCTATATAAGAACTAAGATGTATACCTCGTACAAATCCATCCGTAAAGGTTTGATGGGTTACTACCTTTGAACTCTCTAATTTTGATAATTTCAAAACTAAAAATGTTGAATCTTCATTCAAAGCTAAACTATCATTAAAGGAACTGAAAGAGAAAAATAAAATGGTCAAATATGTTTCTAGTAATAGTGATACAAAACTGGAGGATGTAGAATAGCTTGAAGAATTATTGGAAAGGGGATTTCATAGAAGCAAAGGAAAATTCAAAGGTAATCTCCCTATCATGTGCTTTGGTTGTAATGAGGTTGGTCATATTGCTACTAGATGTCCAGAGAAGAAGAACAATAGAAATGGCAACAAATACAAAAGAAAAAGAGATGAGGACAAAAAATATTATAAAGATAAATGAAAGAAGTCTTGCTACATTTTTGAAGAGGAAACCAAAGATGGATTGAATGACTATGATGATGAAGTGGTGTATATTGTAGTGACAGATGATTCTGATGAGGATGAGGCAACTACGCTAGAATCTTATGTGAACAAGAGTGATAGATGGATCATTAATAGTGGATGTTCACATCACATGACTAGAGATAAAAGTAAGTTCATTATCCTTGATTATTACCATGGAAATAATGTAAGATTTTGTAATGATGTACCTTGCCTAATAAAAAGAAAAGCATCAGTGAAACTCATAGAAAAGATCATGTGTGACAATGCATATTATGTAGAAGGACTTAACTATAACTTCTTGAGTGTGTCATAGCTGAATACTTAAGATTATAAACCTGAGTTTGAGAATAAGATGGAAAAGATCTATGACACTGATGGTAAACTAATTGGAAAATATGATTAGACTAGAGGTAATCTATTCTATCTCGACATGAATGATGCTACTTGTCTTGTTGTCAAATTTGATGATGTGTGGCTATGGCACAAGCGATTATGTCATGTTAACTTTGATAACTTAGTGAGTATCACTAACATTAGAAGAGTCAAAGGTTTCCCTAAACTAAAGAAACCTAACAATATTAGTTAGGCAAGATGACAAAATCTAGTTTTAAAACTAAGACTCTCACATCTAAAGAAATTCTAGAATTAGTTCATAATTATTTGTGTGGACCTATGGATGTGAAAAGCTACAAATGTGACAAGTAAATTATCCTATTTGTTGATGATTATTCTAGGATGACGATAATTATGTTTCTAAAATAGAAATCTAATGTTTTGCAAATGTTTAAGTGGTACTTAGCTAGAGTTGAAAAGGAGATAAAAAAAACCTTGAAGTGTCAGATATCTAACAAAGGTGGAGGATTTCTATCAAATGAGTTTGAGATGTTTTGTAATGATAGAGGAATCAAGAGACAAAATTCTACACCTAGGACCCCTCCACAAAAAGAGATTTCTGAAAGGAGGAATAGATTTGTAATGGACTATGCTAGAACACTCATGATGGAGAAGAATGTTACTTTGAAGCATTAGGGAGAAGTTGGAAGTAAAACTATCTATACCCTAAAATGAGTAGACATTAAGAAAGGTACATATTCAACACCTTTTGAACTATGGTATGGATACTCACCCAATGCAAAAAAAATTAAAATATTTGGAAGCAAGTGCAACATTCTTAAGGTTTTTAGGAAAGATAAATTAGATGCTAAAAATGAAGAAGGTATATGCCTTGGATATTCCACAAGAAGTAAAGCTTATAAGTGTTTAAATACTAACACTAAAAAAATTGTGGAAAGTACAAATGTGAAGTTTGGTGAATATACAGAGGTGGATGAAGCTAAACTAATTAAGAAACCTAAAGAGTACAAATCCTTTATATAAACTTAAGAAGGTTTTCCTATTGATGAAGGTGTTGTAAACCAAATTGCAAATCAAGAGCAAGTTTTTGTGACTTTCAAGACACATACAATGAATGTTGAGTTGCATTCAGAAACCAAGTTGCCTTTAGGAGCTTAGTTGCAGATAGAAGCTGAGGTACATTCTATTTCTAAGATAAGTGTAGGTGAAAGGAATGCCAATCTATCTAATAGAGAAGTACATAGTGATTTAGAAGTTGACAAACCCATTGAAGAAATAAGAGAAGAACTAAGATTGTCAAAGTATGTTAGAAGACATCACCTTGCTAAAGAAATTATTGGAGATAAATAAGCAAGAGTAATGGCAAGGAATAGGTTGAGAATGGATAGATGTTGTTGAGCATGCATGAACCTAAGATAGTGAAAGATTCCTTAGAGAATGAAGACTAGAGTAAAGACATGAAAGAAGAGATTTCTCTAATTAAGAAGAAGAAAGCATGGACTCTAGTACTTAGAACAAAGAACAAGAATGTGATTGGAACCAAGTGGATATATAGAAACAAGTTAGATGAGAAAGGTGAAGCCACAAGAAATAAGAAAAGATTAGTCTACAAGAGCTATGCATAGGAAGAAGA
Source organism: Cupressus sempervirens (assembly GCA_028749045.1). Taxonomy (NCBI): domain Eukaryota; kingdom Viridiplantae; phylum Streptophyta; class Pinopsida; order Cupressales; family Cupressaceae; genus Cupressus; species Cupressus sempervirens. Next base: position 866,984,184 of record CM053789.1, read on the forward strand.
AATTGATTATGGAGAAACATTTGCCCTAGTCACATGCAATGTGATAGAGGGACAACTTGAATTGATTCTCTCTAGACAAAAAGATGACAAGTCTTTAGCATTATTATGAAAGAGGGAGATATTAGAGTGGGTGATAAGTACATGAGATAAGATGAGGGAGATAAGTACCTAAATATCAAAAATAGGGAGAGATACTCCAAAGAGGGAGTTAGAGAAAGAGAAAAATAACCTACATAGAGAGATAAAAGAGAGATAAACTGAAGGAGATTGACAAAACATACATTACCCTATATAGAGGAAGGACATATATTGATAGATGGAGAGATTTCAAAGATATTATTTTCTTTTTGGTATTGGCTTTCCATCAATGCAAAAGATGAAGATTGTTGATATGAGATTGTTTTGAACTTAAGAATCTACAAGGGAACAATCATTATTTTTTCAATGATATCAAATCTACTACCTATTGGTGAGATAATTTCTTTTTGGTCCAAAAGCTATCATTTAGTATATTAATGAAGAGGATTTGGAATGATGAGATAACAATAGCACCTAGAGAAAGGTTGAGTTATTTGGTATGTAAAAGAAGCACTAATGTGAATTCTTGAATTATGTGAAGTGTGTTGAAGATAACTATGATGAGCTGGTGGCATAAAATTCAAGGTAAACCATTTTGAAGTGAATTTAAGGAAGATTTTAGAGGAAGTTTCTAGAGGAGCTGAATGGAAAAGTGGGTAGATTCATTGAATCCTACCTAATCCTACCTAACCCTAAAATGGATGACTGTGGTTAAGTAGAAGAAAATGTAAATTCTCTATATAAAGACATAGTTGATTAGAAGAAAATCTTTTTATGTGTGAAAACCTAAGGAAGACAAAGAGTCTAGGGTATTGCTCTTTAAAGTGGCCAAACAGAGGTGATTGCTAAACTGACATACAAAGAAATAAGGCTTAAGGGGATGAATGCTTGAAGGGTGAACAAGTTATTAGAGCTAAAGAGTATGAATTCCAAGTAGAATGGAGGACTAAAACAAAGATTTGTAATTTGTAATGAGTTGTAAGTTTGTATCAGATCAATTCCTATTGTTACATTCTAATAACTATACCAGTGTGCATAAAATATTCCTTTGGATTAAGGTTCACCTAAGAGTCATTTGTAAATCCTTTAACTAGGTGACATTCTAATGGAATGGTCTAAAGTCCTCTAAAAAGGCCCATTCCTAAGAAGATCATTAAAATTCTTTAACCACGAAAAATTTAACAGTGTGTATTATAACCTTTAATAGGGTTGACCTTTCATAGGGTATCACTTCAGAAGAGTGAGAACTAGTAGCATGCTACTGGTGGTTTTTTGCAAAATTGGGTCTCTAAGTAAAATCCTTGTGTCAAATTGTGTGAATGTTATTATGTTGTTTCATGTTTACATTTCTGCAAAGTTGGTTTGACCTAGGACAGTAACCTATAAAGTTAAAGTATTGTATGATTGAATGGATGCATGCATATTGAGATTTTATGGATATGGGTTTACTAAGCACTGAAAATTTTTAGTTGTCCATTTGGACCTTGGATAACTGATTCATCGCCCCTCACAGTTATTCTAAAGAGTTCAAACATTGTTCAACCAAGTACCTTGAAGAGTTATGATCACATATATTGCAAAAGCACTTGATAGTTAAAGGCATCATGAGTGTTCGAATTATAATGCACAACATGTTCATATGGAGAAAAGGTGACAAGCTTAAAAATAAAATGAACATGGAGTCATCATCAATTTAAACTATGAGCTTTTCCACATTCAAAGTAGTTGTCATCATGCCATATAGGTAGAAAAGTAGAAGGTAAGAGGACCTAAGTAGAAATGGTTGTGTTTGATAGAGTGACCCATAGCCAAGGATAACTTAAGAAACCTCTTAAAAGAAAAATATATAAAATGTTGCCAAATTAAACATTCAATGCGCATGAAAAATTTCTAATGAAGGGCAATTATTTCATTCTAGGCAATGGAGAAAATTATTTTCTATTGGTGAAATTTTTCTTTCCATATCAAAATTTAATAATAATTGTGGTGAATTAAAATATTGTTTTTGGTATGCATATAAATATAGGTGATTTTGTTTTGGTAATAAACATTTTTGTAATCTAAGAGGGGAATTAATTGTTTCATATTATGCAAAATATTAATATAGTTGGTCAATATGTTAGTTTCTATAGAGAGATCATTTAAATTTTTGGTGAATCTATAGAGTCATAATTGGTCCATGGTCCACATGCCAAGTGTACACTATACAATGTACTTGAAGTCTATCAATCCATTAAGATTCAATTAATAATTTGTATCCTTTTTATTGCCATTTTAGTTGTCATCACTTTTCATGTTATCATTTTTATGGTGAAAGGAATTAATTTGGACCATTGATCTAAGATAGATCAATGACCTCAACTCTATTTCAATCCTAATTTAAAATGTTATAACATAAAGTCATTCTTCCCAAAATTAGGACACATGTCCCAAAGAAAAAATATAAAATAGTTGGTTAAAAGAGGGTAGTTGGAGACACACATAGGTAAAATGGCAGGCAATGTGCAACTCTAGGGAAAATATTATTTTATTCTAAGGATGAAATAATATTGTTCAATAAAAAAATTAGGAAAAGTTTTGCAAAAATTTTAAAATAGTTGTGTCCTAAATGTAGAATACATTGATGATTGGACTGGGATTTGGGACCAATTATGTGTAAACTAATGAGTGATCATACTAGGATTTTGACCCAAATTATTTAATATCTTGGCAATGGTGTTGATCCCATGTGTAAATTTCACTCACCAAATTGTGATTTCCCAAAAGGATGGAATTTTCGAATTATGAAGAATCACTAATAAAAAAATTGTTGGCCACAACATCAAACTTCCTCTTTGACAAATATTTGGTGGTTCCTATGACTCAATAACAATGGATATTATAGCTAGATTCCTATAAGGACACAAGAAAAGTTTGTACATCTTGCTACCATGTATGTTGAGTTTCATGATATGCTTAAGATGTTTTGGTGAAATATGTCCTCAAAAATTTAGTTTTCCTCTATCTGTATATTGCAAGCTATGCTACACAAACTATTGTATGTAGTGAGCATATAGGCTCAAGCATAATTGCTTTACCATAAGATGTATGTATTACATACAATCAATGCATGGGCCTCTAAATTTGAGAAGTGAAGAGTTTCTTGATACACCATTCATGATTTGTATGATATATGTAAAATGTGAGCTTTTAAAAACAATGTGGAAGCATTAAAGTGGCAAATTATTTGTTTGATTAAATCCAAGTCTACCGCCATTCATATATTTATGCATGTTGAAATTTGACATTGCATGTGAGGTGTTTAGAAAGAGTTCTTTCATTGAATGATATGCCTATAGTTGCATAGGATATCCAAAATGGAATTTTCTTTTTTCACTAAAAGAGGGGAAAACTTGTTATTGAATACCAAAGAGAGCAGAATGACACAAGAAACAAGGAGAACTACAAAGCTTTATCCTAGTCCACAAGTTGAACTAGCATCTGAGATAAATCAAGGGGAAGCCTCTTATGATGAAAAAAAATGTTCCAATTTGGCCCATGCTTAGAGGCCCATTTAGCTTGACAATCAACTACACCATTCCACTCACAAGGGATATGCATAAAAGACACAAAATCTAGAGAATTGCATAACTAAATGATATGCTAAATAACTAGAGCCAAATGCCAATCCACACGCACAAGCTTTCTTCTATTCAATAAATTCACAACCACCTATGAGTCATTCTCACATATAATTCTTTTCCAGCCATGTTGAAAATATTGTTTCACTGCAACCAAGATAACCAGGGCTTCCATGAGGTTATTAGTATGGTAACCCTTGTCTATAGAAAATAGAAACTGAATATCACCAGAACTATCATGCCTAACTCTCTTGATACCAACCAGACCAGGATTTCCATGAGAAGAACCATCAGTGTTGATTTTAAGAATGCCTTCCTTAAGAGGAGACCAATACCCCTCACAATTAACATGTTGAGACTGTTGCCTAGCTTTATTCCCAAAGTGGTTGTGTGGAACTGAGGGAGTGCTACCCTAAAGAGGAAAGGAAAGGCATGAGTAAATACCAGTATCTCTAGGATCCAAACCTCCTCCAATGTCACATTTAGCTAGGAGAGTGTCATGAAGAGAATTAACAATTTTCCCCGATAAGTGCCTAATCTCAAATTGTACATCATGAAAGATCCTCCTATTCCTCTCAAGCCAAACATGTCATAATATAAGGGAAGGGCCAATAGTCCAAGAAACCTATATAAAAGAAGTCTTGGAAGGTGGTTGGCCCAAATGGTCCCAAGAAATAGACAAAGAGGAAACATTCCAATACGTGCGTCCCCACACACTCCACTAGAAGTGCCATATTTTTTTGGGAAAGGGGCACTGGAAAAAATTGTGAGAAATAGTCTATTCACTTTTGTGGCATAAAAAATCGATGGAAGGACCCTGGAAGTCTCCCTTGTAGAGATTCTCCCAAGTAAGATAATGATTGCAAACTAGAATCTAGAGGAAAAAGTTACACTTAAGCCATGAAAAACTATTCCAAACTTTCTTCCACCAAGAGACCTCCACCTAACCAAAAAGTTGCATCATCAATGCAAAGTACCATGAAGAAATAGAATACTTACCAAAAGAAGCACTTCACCAAGACAAAACATTAGGTTCCTCCGGAGAGCTATACTCCCTAGAAGCTAATATCTGAGAAAGTTCCAACTGATCCCCTATAGAGCCACCTAGTTGCCAATTAGAAGAATTCTTCCATCTGTAACCCACAACATGGCCCAGGTTATAAGCCTCTTTATAATGAGCCACCTTATTCCATCTAGTAGAAAGGAAGAAATCACAAAGAGACTACAAGTTTGGATGAGAGGATAAGAGAGGAGAATGCCCATTCCAAGAATCACTCCAAAATAGAGCCTTAGTGCCTCTGTTACAAATCTAAAATAAACTTCTATTCACTAGGTGAGCACCAATCTTGAGGTATTCCACACCATAGAGCCTCTTTCCTCAAGAGAAACCTATAAATATCTAAAGGTTCAACATGTCATGTCCCCTTTTCAAATAATTAAAAAAGAAAATCTTTGCTAAGGCAGGCAGGCCCAAGAAAGTGAAGTTTCGAAAAAAGGGGGTTAATCTTTGGAAACCGTTGGACTAATAAATGAAAATTATTATTAAAATAAGTTTTATTAACCTCTCTTGGACGTGAGTTACATTTATTCCCTCTTTTAAGGGGTTTGGAGGCATTTTGGGCTCATTCCAGAACTTGATTTTTGCTCATTCTTTGTTATTCTTCAGAGGCTGCCAAACCTGTGGAGAAGGAGACCCAAGAACGGGAGTTTGCAGGTTTCCAAGGAGACCCAAGAATGGGAGTTTGCAGGTTTCTAAGAAGGCTAAGGATGGGAGTTTGAAGCCATTCCATGTGCATGCTCATACAAAGTTTGCCTTTGTGCTGAATAGTGTAGATTTGTGGGTTTTTGGGTGTGGTTTTTTGCATGAGTTTGGTGTTTTCAGTTGAGCATTTCATATCAGTTTTGGTTGCTGCTGTATTTTAGACTTTAAGCTATTAAAATAAAGCTGAATATATTTATTGGGACGTGATTAAACTTCTGAGATAGTTTATTAGTGTTTTTGTGGTGTTTCTGGGCATTTTTGTGTTAATTTCAGGAGCTCGATGAGCATAGTTTTTGTCCTACATTTGTGAGCTGTTTTGTAAAGGCTATATAGATCTGGAAATGAAATTTTATAGGCTGTTATGCTGCTCAAATTTCTGTAAAAATTTCTACTTTCAGATTTATTAATAACAGGTGAAGCTGTGAAGCTGTGAAGCTTTCTGGCACTATTTTCGACATACCCGATTTGGGGTTTCTTAAGAAATTTGGTGGATCTTTGGGATATCAGTTGTTTGATCTTAAAGATCTGATTAAAGGTTCGAAATATCATGTAAAATCAGAAAAGGGACATTTCAGTGGTATCAGAGCCATGATCTTGCCAGCCTGAGGGTTTGTAGAAGTTTGCAGGTCAGTTTTGACAACTACCCAGATCTTGCATTTCAGTTTTGAGAACTACCCAAATCTTGCATGTCATAATTTATGATTGCATGTTGCTTCTAATCAGCTACATGTCAAAATTTATGGTTGCATGCTACTTCTAATCATTTTCACGTTAGTTCTTGGTGAATTTGGTGGTTGTAGAAGTTTGCATTTCAGTTTTGACAAGTACCCAGATCTTGCATGTCAGTTTTGACAACTACCCAGATCTTGCATGTCATAATTTGGTGGTTGCATGTTGCTTCTAATCAGTTGCATGTCCAAATCTATGGTTTCATGCTACTTCTAATCATTTTCATGTTAGTTCTTGGTGAATTTGGTGGTTGTAGAAGTTTGCATGTCAGTTTTGACAACTACCCAGATCTTGCATGTCATAATTTGGTGGTTGCATGTTGCTTCTAATCAGTTGCATGTCCAAATCTATGGTTGCATGCTACTTCTAATCATTTGCATGTTAGTTCTTGGTGTTTGAAGAAGTTATATCTTATTGGGGTTACACTCTACTTTATCCAGAATGGACAGGTATAGTACAGAGTCTCAGAAGGAACGATCTTGGACAATTGATAGCCAGAGTCAAAATAGTAGAAAGGATGGTTATTTAGACATTCGAGATAAACTTATGAAAATAAGCCATGACATGTCTAAACAGTTGGTTGAGCACCACCGTATAATGAATGACATGTTATCTAACCCAGCTAAGGTGGACAAGTTGACTGGATTTCTATTTGGCATATTTTCTCACAGGACAGATGACACAATTCCCAAGCACTTGCATGAGGAGTTTGAGAAACTAGCTAATAGCTAGGTAGAGGTCTCAGATTCTACTCTTCCACAGGAGGTGGTGGGAAAGGATATTACACAGATTGATAGTAATGGTCAACTTGATACTCAAATTGAGACAATTGTTTACAGGTCGTCAAAGGGTGATGCCACAGGTATTCAGGATGGTATAGTTACAACAGGCAGTGACTATAGTGTAGTGGGTTTAGATGAGGATTATGAGGATGTTGTTGTGCAGGATGGTGAGATATCTGGTAGAGATGAGCAAACATTGAGCATTCATGATTTTGCTGAGAAAGAGTACCAGGCACAGTTAGATGCTTCATCACATGAGGTTGAGGCAGGTAGTACTTCACATGATTTATCCCACCAACTGAAGGTGAACAAAGATAGTAGTGTGACTTCATTATCTCATCATGACAGGTATGTGGAGTTAGTTGGTATTGGTCATATTACTCAGGTAAGGAGTTTGCTTGAGTTACCAGTTGATTCTAGTTTACGGATATGGACTCGAGATTGTTATATTGGCATTTGGGATTCAGTTGATTGGAGATCTTTAACACTTTTTGGTAGCAGTGTTTGTTTGGGTGCTATCATGGATTTGATTAGCAGATTACACAGTGTTGTCTTTTCTTGTGCCAGTATCTTGTCTGATGTTGGTATTAGTTTTTATACACCAATGTTGGGCTTTGTTCATATATCCAGTCAGCCATACTTGCTGGAATGTGTTGATGATATTTCATATTTGGCAGTGTGTATAGATGAGTCCCAGGATCATATTGGCATTGATGACATCCAAAGGATGCAGTGGGCAGTTTTGAAGACTTAGTTTCCTTGGGTATAGAGGAGTTGGACAGAAATGCTAATGTTTTTGATACTCCGTATGTTGATATGAGCTTTAGATTTGATTCATACGATATGGATTGTAATACTTTAGAGACTAGTAACTTTGAGGACACTCCTTCAGACAGTGCATCAGAGGAGGTTTGTAGGAGACAATCAAGCCAGTGCCATCATGTGTCTAATCAGTTGAGAGTTAGTGACCAAGACATTGCTATCACCTACCAACATTTCGATTCTGCTCGTCAGTTGTTAGCAGTTTATGGATGGGGTTCTCCTACTAGTGATGAGCAGGGAGGAAGTTATCTTTCCTTGACAGAGATCCACTCTTTATGGGAGGCTATTCAGATTTTGAGACAGAATTATATGCAGTTGGTAGCCGACATAGATTATCTTATGTAGTGGGGCAGTACAACATATGATGCATTTTTGGCCAAGGAAGATGAGGTGAGTGAGCTTACTGAGCAGCTTGAGGTGACTTCTGAGATTCTTGAGAGTACACAGTTGACTCTCAAGGAGTCACAATTTTATTTGGCTAAGGTGACCATGGAGTTAGAGCGACTACAGTCTTTACCTGATTCTATACAGTCACAAGCTGTGGTGTTTGGTGATCCGAGGATTTCCATGGCCGAGATTGTTAGAGATAGTGGAGATGGGGATGCATCCATCCTTGATACTAACATTGGCATATCAGGTTCATTCCTACTAGAGTCAGGTTCAATTGAGTTGGGTGCTGTAGCAGATTTTTGTGGTGTGCCTGACATGGTGGTGACCTCTAGTACTAATGGCACGAAGACTAGAGATGTTGTATCAAAGACCATGTGTGATGTTGGTGAGCTGATAGTTGGCATGGTTCCTACTAGTAATACTACTCCCTTCGCAATGTCTTCAGAGGTAGTAGTCAGTTCCAACTTGGTTAATGATCGATTGCAGTTAGTTACATCTAGATTGCAGTCTGAGCCACTGACTAAGATTGGTGCATTCTATCGGCATTACACTGTGAGGTATGCTCATCTATCTACCTTCGATGACCATGTTGATGAGATGATGATACAAAGATGTACTTTGGTTCCTAGTGCTTATCATCAGTTATGGGATAGTTTGATGCCTCGGGATGAGAGTTGTGATGGGCATGACATGGTGATAGGTCCTGCAATTGACAAGTTGATAATACATGACTTAGAGAAGGAGTTTTGGAGTGATGCTTTAGCAGGTGTTGTTATTGATTCTACTCCTTTGGCTATGACATCTCTTGACTTAGCTGGTGATCAGTCACAGTGGGTTGTATTACTTCTTCATGGTGAGCTGTTGACTGAGGTTGGTTTTTTTTATCAACATTATATTGTAGGGTATGTACATCAGTTAGCATTTGATCGTTTTGCTGAGGAGTTGATGGCAGACAAATTTGGTTTGGATTCCATTTCTTACTCTTTATCTTGTAATGTCTTTTCACCATCAGCAGTGTATGGGAGTTATGGTTATGAGATAGTGGCCAATGATTTGCAGAGTTGTGTTGATTGCAGGAGTTGTATAGTGTGTGGATTCTCCATACTTGGTACAGTTTCATTCGAGAGGGTTCACCATTGTTGCAGAGTTGGATTGTACATTCCATATAGGCCAGTGGGATGCGTTGATGGTATTTACTGTGTTGGTAGTTTGATTTGTCCACTTTACTTAGGTTCTGATGTTCTAAGAGTTTGTTCCTCATGGGTTTTTGATTGTGGTAGTGGTGATTTCGGAGTTTGGTTGAGCTATAATTGTCAATTTGATTATGGATTCCTCTTGGTCATATTGCAGAGGATAGTACAGGAGCCTGTGTTAATTGGTAGTAGTATAGTTCATGACTACATTTGGGATCCATGTGGATTGATTGGTTTATTGTTCAGCCATTGCTTGAGGACAAGAAATGATTGGGAGGGGAGGACTTGTCATGTCCCCTTTTCAAATAATTAAAAAAGAAAATCTTTGCTAAGGCAGGCAGGCCCAAGAAAGTGAAGTTTCAGAAAAAGGGGGTTAATCTTTGGAAACCGTTGGACTAATAAATGAAAATTATTATTAAAATAAGTTTCATTAACCTCTGTTGGATGTGAGTTACAGTTATGCCCTCTTTTAAGGGGTTTGGAGGCATTTTGGGCTCATTCCAGAACTTGATTTTTGCTCATTCTTTGTTATTCTTCAGAGGCTGCCAAACCTATGGAGAAGGAGACCCAAGAACGGGAGTTTGCAGGTTTCCAGGGAGACCCAAGAATGGGAGTTTGCAGGTTTCCAAGAAGGCTAAGGACGGGAGTTTGAAGCCATTCCATGTGCATGCTCATACAGAGTTTGCCTTTGTGCTGAACAGTGTAGATTTGTGGGTTTTTGGGTGTGGTTTTTTGCATGAGTTTGGTGTTTTCAGTTGAGCATTTCATATCAGTTTTGGTTGCTTCTGTATTTCAGAATTTAAGCTATTAAAATAGAGCTGAATATATGTATTGGGACGTGATTAAACTTCTGAGATAGTTTATTAGTGTTTTTGTGGTGTTTCCGAGCATTTTTGTGTTAATTTTGGGAGCCCGATGAGCATAGTTTTTGTCCTACATTTGTGAGCTATTTTGTAAAGGCTATATAGATCTAGAAATGACATTTTATAGGCTGTTATGCTGTTCAAATTTCTGTAAAAATTGTCTACTTTCAGATTTATTAATAACAGGTGAAACTGTGAAGCTTTTTGGCACTATTTTCGACATACCCGATTTGGGGTTTCTTAAGAAATTTGGTGGATGTTTGGGATATCAGTTGTTTGATCTTAAAGATCTGATTAAAGGTTGGAAATATCATGTAAAATCAGAAAAGGGACATTTCACAACACTAGGTAAATACTTGCATGATAGGATATGGGCCCAAAGCTGAGACTGACAAGAACACCAATGCCAATAGAGCTTAGCAAGAAGAGCTTGATTGCACAAGATAGTAGAATGAAGGTCAAGGCCTCCTTCCTTTCTTGGCCTACAAATCATATCTTAATTGATCAGGCTCCATTTGGTATTTTGCAAATTGCCACTCCAAAGAAACTAGTGAGAGAGAGCATCAAATTCCTTAAGAAAATACACCGAGGTAGCCTGAACCATGCTTCTATAGATGCGAAGGGCTTGAATCATAGATTGAAGGAGTCTCACCTTGCTAGTGGCAGAGATCCACCTATGAGTCCGATGATTGACTTTTTGTCAAAGTTTGCCAAGAAAGCTTTGCTAGAAAAACCTAGGCTATCTACCACCACAATAGGGACCCCCAAGTAATTTAAAGAGAGAAACTTAATATCAAATCTTAGGATATTAGGAATCCTCTGCGGGATAGGCTCAAGAGTGATGAAAAAAAAAATAGAGGGCTTGCGGTCATTAATTTTCTGCCTAGAAAATGCTTGTTATGGAATAATTGCAAGCAACTACTTATGAGACTATCCACAAAAAATTTCCAAGTACCCTTCCTCCACCATACACAGATCGATGAATGTGGCGATTGCATATATAGATGCAAGTATTGAGCTCATGAAAGATTGCATAGATCAAATATGATAGTTATTATGTCCTTCAAGCTCAAGTCATAATAGACATTTTTAAATGATTTTAATGACAATATTGAAGGACTTTTATAAAGAATGACACTTACGAAAGCTCTGAAAGAAAGCATTCCATGTTTTAAATTAAATGGGTATTTAATGAGCTTGCCAAAAGTGAATTTAGATGGAATATTGGTGGAAACATGTTAGAAATTTCTTTGCTATAATGACCCAAAGCCATGTGGATACACTTATTTCAATATTTGGTTCTCAATAGGTAACAAATCATGTGGATAAATGATCATATGAGAAAACATAGATACAATAGAGGGAATATGGATAGGATTTGAAATTATTTGTAAGTGAATAGTTCCTAATGTGAAGAATAAAGGTAGATGGTAGTAAGGAAAACTTGATAGAAAGTAATCTTAGGGCCCATTTGGTAGTGGAAATACAAGTGGTATAGGCATATGTCAATTCTTAAAATTTTGAATTTTTTGTTTGGATGCACCAAATCAGAGTTGGAATACGAAATAAAATAGGAATATGTATTCCAATTTTGGCCCAAAAATGAGGTTTTGCAATTCCACCTAAATAGGTGGAATTGGAATACGTATTCCTATTGCAATATTATTTATTTTAGAAAACATAAATTTTTGGGTCCATGAGTTCCCCATCAAATTCTAATTGAACCAAACAAAGAATATGAATATGTACCCCCATTTTCTATTCCAGAATAGCTATTTCTATTCCCCTATTCCTATTCCCATAGCTAAACAGGCCCTTAGTGAATTCAACAATTAGCATTTTGTCTTAAAATGTATATGTTTTATGTCATATTTTGTAGGTAGTGACTTTGGTATCTATGGGTTAACTTCATAAAGGTTAATTAACCAATTCATTTTGCACAAAATTATGAGGTTGGTTAACCTTTCCTAAAATGCACAAATGGAGTTAAACTTTAACCTAGAGAGCGGGTAGTTATACCATGAAGCCTATAAATGCAATGGTATTTGCACTATAACAAAGGAGAGGGTACTTTTTACATGGAGAAATTGTGGAGAGTTTTTTGGAGAAACATTAAATGAATCTTAGCTTCATATTATGTGTAAGAGCCTTTGAGTTTGTATATTGTCAAAAGATAATGAAGAATGCATTTGTTCATATGTTCAAATTATTCTTCTGAATTATGATCACTTGTTTATCATATGTTAAACTATTGATTATTTTATACATTCATATGGATTATTTGATTTGGTGCAAAGTAAGCATTGATTTCATGGTATCTTGATTTGGATGTACTCATATAGCTTATCACTTTGTATATTAGGATTTTCTATATTGCTTTTACCATGATTAAATCTACATTCTAATAACACCCTTATGAATTCTTATCTTTTGTGAATCTCAGTCAATAGTGATATGTCCATTGTTGAGGTTTGTATTTGTACCTTCTTTAGTTTTTTTGTCCCTCCCTTTGTGCATTTAGGTAAAAGTACACATAAATAAAAAAAACATGCATCATACAAGTGAGCTGCCCCTCTCTAGCACAAAGGAAGATTGCTAGTTGATAGTTATTAGTTGAAGTAACCTCAACTGGTGCCATAGTTGTTAATTTTCAGAGCGAAAATAGGACCAGTTTCAAAGATAGTTTTATAGTGACAAATGTGTTTAGCAACAAGAACTAAGGACTAAGAGGTATCAATATTACTAAATTGACCTGTCCTAGTTTTTTAAGAATGTTCATAACACACTTTGCATCAATATCTACTATAAACAGGCTTTTGAAATCTTCTATATTTGGTCATCATTACACCATGGTGCAAAGGGAGAACTTATGTTAGGTAGGCTATCTAGATATAGATTGACAACATAAGCTAGTAACATTGTGTCCCTCATACCTCTTATAAGGCCAACCCGACCCACCCAAGATTTCCAAGAGAGAAATTGCCAAAATTAAGTTTTGCCCATCTAGGTTCAAGGGAACCATTTGATTATGTTCCTCATACCAATCATTGAAGAATTATAAAATCAAATGCAGTTTTACAATATTTTTAGCACTTTGAAATTGAACACCATAACTACATATATTCTCCCAAAGTCTAATAAACAATATTTATATCAAAAGTAGTCTTAACATGTTTAGTAATAAACAATTTCAGAAAATATTCAAAATATAAACCTTCTCTCTTTTTCCCATTTACATTTTAACATTTCCAAATATTAACCGTAATAGAAATAAAATGTAAAATCAAAACTTAATAAATTTCTGATAAGTTTTCCCATATCCTTTCATGTCTTAGATATATGGAAATTTGATCGCAACTAATTAGTAATGAACACATAATCCAACTAATATCGAATCCTTGAAAGTTCAAAATAAGTAAAATTAAAATAAAAACTTAAATCAAAATATTCACTGAAATAGATATTCTTTACTTATCATTTTCCTCATTGGAATCAGTGAAATTATTTCTCATTAAATTGAAACTAAATCTCGTTGATAGAACTGGTCATGTTTCTTCTTTCACACCTTAGATCTCGTTAGATTTACTCATAACTAATTTGAAATTGACAGATAATTTATTGATATCAAATGCTTTGAAAGCTATATTTAAAGGAAGATTATTGCTCGTGCTTCCTTAATTTTTCTTTGATGCTTACAACACTAGTAACAAATCAATGACTTATAATATTTGACCATTGCGGTGGAGATGTTAAATAAAAGTATTGCTAAACGTAGACTAGTTTTACGTTTGATCTTTACAACATCCACGCCTGAATTATTGTGGGTAGTTAGTTTTCTTCCAACACCATAGTGTATGCTGGACCGTTGGGTAATGTTCAAGTCAAATGCTCACCAACCCATCAATCAACATAGTGTATCAAGATATGAACAAGTGTCACATAGTGACTTGTATTTGCCCTAGATAAATAGTACAAATGAAAAATTATTAGTCACAACTTTATTGTATTTGAGAAATTATTAAATATGTGCATAATTTTCAATGCTATGCAATTGCTTATTCTATTAGTATTAATTAGCATTACTATATAGCTATTGTAAGTAGTATTCATAATTATTAAATTATACAAAACAAAAGTTAGATATTTATATTATGCTAAATACTAAGAAGAAATATAGTTTAAATATAAGCACATAGGCCATATTGTATTTTGAAATACATTAGATTAAATTTTATCTTAAGAATATAAATGTAAAAAAATTAGGTACTAGAAAAAACTAAAAGATAGCTAAATTTAAACCAAATAATAAAAATATAAATTAGAAACATTAAATCTTGACTTGTATCTATTTTCTATTACAATAGATAAAGAATTCTTAATATATGATTACCTTATATTCATGAAACCTATATTTGAATTCTAGTACTAAGAAAGATTTTCAATTGGAAAGTATATGCTATTTTTTATCATGATCAAGAATTATGTAAACACCCCTTAAATATCATTTTAAAGATATGTCCTTAAATCTAGATGGCATGACATGTCATGAATACAATTTCTTTGTATCTAAGTCAAGGTAAAGATTTAAAAGATATCCTTGGATAATTATTGATGGTAACAAGAAAGTAGGAGGAAGATTAGTAACTCTCAAATAATGTAATATAAAACTAGTAATAAAGCATATCTAATGCAAGTACACCAACTAAAGTGAACAATAATTGAGTAAGGTATCATTGATCAAATATTTTAAAATATCTAAATTTTCATAATCCAAGTGGGAATTAAAGGGCTTGAGTGAATATTCATAATTGGCATGATATAGAACTTGAATATTTCCTTTAAATTAATAATACCTAGTGTAAAATAATATATGTGTGTTACTATGATTTAATTTAATAATACCTGGTGTGTGTTCCAATTTCTTTGCTTTGAATAACCTAAAAGTGGCAATGGATATATCACAAGGAATCAAATTTTAAATAATATAACATTTGAAGCACACTTGTTAAAGAGGTACTAAGGTTCTTATTGCTAAGATTCCCAGCTTTTTACAAATATCTTTGCACAAAGTGATTAAATAAAATATCATTTTATATTGTCAATATTTTATATTTTATTTATTTATTTATTTTATCAAAATATTGTAAATTTGTTTGTTTTCTTAATAAAAGGCTATTGCCCACTTTTGTTAATATCAATTAAGTTTTTCTCATAATCCTATATTAACATATGAATAACTTAAAATATATATTACTACTCCAATTCATTACTCTTCTTTGTCAATACTTTGAATACACAATATTACTGAATAATATTTCTCCAATAATATTATTCAAATGATATTATTCTTAATTAATAAATAATAAAATAATAAATGAAGCTAAACATGAGTAATATTTAAAAATTAAATGATATTACTATAGAAGTCACTAATATAATGTATAATATAATTTAATTATAATTTTAATATTTTAATAATATTTAAGATGTTAAAAATTCTTGTATTCAATTTATAATTTTTAAAATTAATTATTCTATTTTTATAATTTGTTAGCATTTAAAGTATTAGTATTTTAAAAATGTATTAAAATATGTTCAATCTATTTCATATTTTCATATATTCTTATTCAAAATATCGCCTAATAATATGGTATGCTTTTTGTAAATATTCCCTATAACACCCAAAAGTATGAACCGATAAAATTGAAGCAAAATAATTTTACGGATTTTAAAAATTAAAAATCTCTCATATGTACATTAGAAAAAAGGAAACTTCAAAATAAAAATATTAAAATGTAATTGGTTGAAATAAATAAAATTAATCACAACTTAAGTAGAACTGATTGCAATAGTATATTGCCTACGACAAATACAATAAATGATAAATCAAACAATATTGATGAAAATATTTGAATTTGGTATTTCTTAAACCATTTTCCAATGTGACAATTTAATAGAAGGCATATATGGTTTGGTGTCAGATGTTTGTTCAAATAAATCTATTTATATTATTTCTTTTAAAGAAACATATATAAATATCTGATATCATTTTTAAATACTTACTAATAATTTCAATCTTAACCTTCAATCTTAAAAAACTAATAGTCGTTGTTTCTACACTACTGCTGCTAATCACCTTTCACAAAAAATAAAGTCTGCATTGAACAGCCTTTTTCAACAATTTTATTTATTTTAATTTTTCTAATTTTTAATTTTACTATTTTTTGGGGTTAAAATATCTTTCTAAAAAACCAGATTTGTCCACATCAAAGCCAAGTCAGATGTGAAAATGAAACAGAAGCTTAAATTATTTTATTCCCTATAAATATAAAATGGACCAAATCTGAAAAATGGTGACTATGAAAGGTACATAGGATACTCTTCTCCACTACGTAATTATTAAACAACTAATTTGTACACCCCCAATTTGAAATGGACAGATAATCAAACTAATATCAACTCCTCCAAATTTAATAAATAAATAATAATTA
The DNA here is from genome assembly GCA_028749045.1 of Cupressus sempervirens. NCBI lineage: Eukaryota > Viridiplantae > Streptophyta > Pinopsida > Cupressales > Cupressaceae > Cupressus > Cupressus sempervirens. The sequence goes on from CM053789.1 coordinate 867,000,914, forward strand.
TTAAAATAAAATCTTAAAAAATTCATTGTTATCATTATCCTACTTTGAATTGAATTACCATCTTAGATCTCATTAGATTTAATCACAGCTAATTTGTAATTGACAGATTAGATAAATTAATTGATATGAAATGATTTGAAAGCTAATAATATGGTACTTCCTAGCATTTTCTTTTTCTTTTCTTCTAATTCAAGAAATCAATATTCTTTGTTGTCCAGAGAATGCTAATAATAGTCAACTATAAAACTACCTACCAAACATGAAATTAAAAAAGGAGAGGGGTAAAAGAAAGAAACTATATTTTGTTGGAAATATGATGTACTTAGTTTGTACCTAGAGCCTTCATTCACCTACTTGTTAGAAGTTGAGTTTCCCAAGTCTTCTCTAACACTATAGTTCCATCAGAGACATTAAATGTGGTAGGTAAGTTTGAATTTGAAAATGAGAGGGAAGGTGTTTTGTGTGAATATAATACAAAAGGATAGAATTTTCTTTCATTCCATATAGACAAGATATTCTGCATGATTCAAAAGGGTCCAACAAAGAAACAACATCATAAGCTTTTATCACAGTGCAGCAACATGGGTGATTGAGATTCTAAATATTTTTGTGAAAGTGAATTTTTTTCATATACGAGCAGCGATTGCTTTAGGCTTATTGTATGCAGCCATACATTGTTGTAAGTTTTTTTTAGTAGTTAGATATTTTTCTTTTTGGGTTTGTAGTTTTACTCACTAGATTTGTAATAGTTTGAATCGATTAATAGAAAGTAAGCAAGCAAGAAAACTTGCCAATCTCCAGTATATTGTGTTTCTAATCTTGTCCCCATTTATGTATTCCACTATGTTTTTTTTTTTGCATTCCTTGGAATGTAGTTCTTACTTCTCACACAAGTTAAAACACTCTACTATCGAGTGTTATTTGTTTGGGCCAATCTCCACTGCCAAGTGATTTTGATCGAGTGACTTGGTCTCAATTGACTAAGAAACTTAGCCATTGTACTGTCGAGTGTCTCGCCCTTTACATTATCGATCATTTCTTTTATGATTGAGCAACTCGGCCTTACCTTGCCAAGTTACCCCTTTGCTGACAAAACATCTCAGCAACCAGCTCAGCTCCCTTTGATGTTTTGGAGATTTTGAACCTTAAAATGGAGGATAATGAGTCTATTACAGACTTTAGGTCAAGGATCTCTAGTTTGATAAACTAGTTAAAGTCAAATGGAGAAGATTATGAGGAGAAGAGAATAGTGGAAAAGATATTGAGAAGCTTGCCTTTAAAGTATGATAATATTGTGATGACCATTGAAGATGCAAAGGACCTCACCACTTTGACAATGGATGAGTTGATAGGTACTCTCCAAAGCCATGAGCATCGGATCAATAGATCACTATCATCTTCAAGAGAGAAATCTTTTAAAGCCCAAGCCAATGCAAGAGGTAGGGGGAGAGGAAGAAATGGCTCTGGTAGAGGTTCTAGAGGTAGAGGTCATGGCAACTCTAGATAAAGAAATGTTGGAGGAGAAAGCTCAAGATGAGTAGGAAGCTAGGAGGGAGCAAGAAGCTTTCAAAATAGCTCTACAAGAGGTAAGAACAACAACAACTCTAATAAGAGAAATGTGGAGTGTTATTACTACCATAAATTTGGGCATTATGCAAGTGAATGCTAGAAAAAGAAAGGTGATTAGTCAACAAAGAGTAAAAATGTGGCTGATGTGAATGTGGGTGAAGCAAACAATCCCACGGCCTTCATCATGTGCAATATTGGTGAAGAAGGAAACCCTGAGGTATGGTATCTAGACAATGATTACAACCACCACACAAGTGTTAATGAAAACTTATTTTCATTTATTAATAAGAATTTCAAATCTAAAATCAAAATGGGAAACAATGGAACCATTCCCATTGTGGGAAAATGATATATTATGGTATGAACCAAGCAAGGTGAGAAGAGAGAAATTCAAAATGTTTATTTTTCTTTGGGTATGAAGCACATTTTTATGAGTGTTGGATAACTCATTCAAAATGGTTATAAAGTGCTGATGGAAAATGACAAGTGTATCATTCATGAGAAAGATGGGAGTAAGAAGATTCTTGAAATAATTCAAATGGCAAGGAACCAAATGTTCACCTTGAGAATATAGAAATGTTTCTTCTCAAATCATTGTTGCACCTCCCAAGAATAAATGGAAAGTAGTACATCAACAATTAGCTCCAAAGAGGATGATTGAAGACCCCTCAAAGCTATGGCTTCTCAGGTATGGATATTGTGGTTTTGTTGGTTTAAAATTATTATCCAAAAAGAAATGGTAGATGGTTTGCCTAGTACTATAGTCATGTGACAAGTGTGAGGCTTGTATTTTGGGTAAGCAACACAAGCTTCTCTTTAATTCTAGTAGCTCTAGAAGGGCAAGGCACCATTAGAGTTGTTGCATTTTGATTTATTTGGCCCTATGGAAACCACTTCTATTGGAGGAAGTATACATTTTATGGCATTCATAGATGATTTCAGCCATAACACATGGGTTTATTTTTTGAAACACAAATATAATGCATTTGATAAGTTTGATAAATTTAATGTTTAAGATGAAAAAGAATGTGGGCATTATTTAAAAGTCCTAAGGTTAGATAGAGGGGGGAGTATACCTCCAATTCTTTTGTAAATTTTTGCATGAAAAATGAATCCAGAAGGAGCTTATAACTAGCTATAGTCCATAGCAAAATGGAGTGGTTGAAAGGAAGAACAAGACCATTGTTGAGATGGCAAGGAGCATGATGAAATCAAAGGGACTCCAACTTGAATATTGGGGATAGGTTGTCACAACAACAATATATTTTATAAATAGATGTCCAACAAAGGAAAACTGTGACAAGATTCCTCTTGAGGGATGGGCAAGACATAGATGAACAGTTGAGTACTAGAGGGTATTCAAGTGTGTAGCATTTGCACACATGCTAAAAGAGAAAAGGAAAAAGTTGGATGATAAGGGTGTGAAGTGCATCTTTACTATTTATAGTTCAGAACCAAAGGCATGCAGGTTGTATGACCCTATCACCAGGAAGATCATCATCTCAAGAGGTGTAGAGTTCATTGAAAACCAGTCATGAGATTTCTCATTGGATAAATTAGTAAGCACTTGTAATGCCCCGCCAAGGGATCCAAAGAATTAACCTAGAATTTCACTAAGTTTTGGTATTTTTTTTTTTTTTTTAACACAAAAGTAAACATCACATATAACTTATGCACCATAATGGAAGCAATAGCAATGCCCATCTAAGAGTAAATATAACATACACAACAGATTACATTCTTTAAGGATCCCTTAATGTTGAATTACATCTAAATCAACTAACATTATTGAATCCATCTAATACAACAACCACATGAAATAATAATGATAAGTCCAATGTTTATACATTACATTTCTAATTACTCAATCATCCATTGTACATGTCATGGGGTATGAAAATCTTAAAAGAATATACATATGTGAAATAAAGTACATCATCCTATTCTAATCCATGATACATCAAAGTAAAGATAATCACATGATACACTTGATACATCATCATAGAAGATAAATACATCCATCATAAAGATCAAACATAATAAAATAAGTGCACAATTCCTCCCAACCATAAGTAGCATCATTAGACAATCGTGGGCACTAGTCATCCCTTTGTGCATAACATTCCAAATCACCAAAGAGATCATTGGTATTAGCATAGAAGGAATGCCACTCCTAACATATACTATATGTAGAAAGTAATCTAACATGCAAATATGAGCATAAGATAACATCATCTAACATATGCTAATCATCAATGAAAGGATACATATCCACCATCATGAAGGATGCATCAGCCACAATGTCTCAATGAATCTCAAATGATAAGAGTTGAAAAACACTACCACTCAACTGCGTGGTACCTATGTGGCCCACTCCCACCATGCTGAGGAGATAATCTCCAGTCCCAAATAGGCTATCCAAAATCACAAGCATAAATACTCTCTATAAGTCCAAGAATCCTAAAAGTATACTAACTCAAAGGTTCTAAACACAAAACTGACATCTAATTCCCAGAGGCACACAAATACATGTAGGAAGCCTACTCTACAAGCGGGAAAGTGTCATCGCATATATCATGTACAAGTTACCTTGGCAGTTAGCTAAACTCCATGGGTCCATACTGATCGTCATGCGGCCACTAGTATCCTCTCATACTGACAAGGCATACTATGGAATGCAAGGTCGCAACCATGCGTTCTCTCTACTCCCATCCTAGTTTGTACAAGCACTCAAGGCATGGGCGAGAACAAAACAATTATATTTTTAGGTTCATTTAGTTAGTATTAGGTGTGAATTTTTTACTTATTAACCAACTTACAATGAGTTACCCTGGTAGCCTCTTAGGGCCCCAGCCCCCATTACAAGCCACTTCCTGACACTACAAGCAGATAACCTACTGTAAGCTCATGGAATCATAAATCTCAAAATCACAAAGATAAACCATGATAAGAACATCAAATATGCACAATAGAAGCATCAAATCTCCATGAGAAAGCATCCATAGAAAATCATGACCACAACAGCTCTCTATTGGCGACTAAAGCATCACTGATTATCAAAAGTATCCATTGGTTCTTAATAACCAAAATATATCTCAAATCATACTAATCAAAGACTCCAAAATGGTTGAGTCAAAACATGTCACAACATGACATCATAAATCAACATTTCAGTCCCATCATGGTGACTAGAAAATATCCCAAGGATAATTGATCGATGAATAAAAAATGATTAAGTCAAATGTCTCATTTGTAAGAATCTCAACTATAACAATCAGTAATAACAAACATTACATAGAGCATTCCATCACATAACCATGGTTGGGTTTATAAAGATTGGAAATAAGACATCATCACGACATCACAATCACATAGCCCTCAAGTCTCTAGTAGACGTCCTATAACTGGTCAACACTAGTCAACCCAAAACCCAAAACAATAGCATAAAGAAAACACATTGCAAGCACATGTTTTGGTTTTGCTAAAATTACATACTTAAATTTAAATGTGGAGGTCTCAGTTTACATTTTCCAATCTAGATATCAAGTGGAGAAATTGCACGTTTTACCTAACCCATGTATTTGTTTAATAGATAAAAGTTTCTCCCCAAAACCATTAGACTCAATTTTCTAATTGATCTAATAATATTTTGTTTATATAAACTTTGTTTGAGTAATGACATTCCCAATGAATCCAATATTATCAACAAAATTTACATATTTCAAAACTTTGATTTATAACACGTTCTAATAATTAACCATAATTAAACTAAGTTTAATTAAGTTAATTATTAATATCTCTCCATTTTAATAATAATTGATATGTTATTATTCATATTTTTAAATTATTTATCTTTTATAGAATGATCCATCTATACAAATCACTTTAAATAAAATAATTATTTATAACTAATATACATATACTTATATATATATATATATATATATTGATTTCCATATATTACAATTAATAACCAAAGCCAAATGCGAATTTCATTGTGTCGTCGTTGATTTCATATTGCTGGCACGTGACTAAACTGTCACAGGTACCCTGCGACCCATTTAAATAACGAACAGTGGGGAAAAAGGGGGGGGGTTACGGGGTATAACCTGCCCCTCCACACTTTATTATATTCATTTTTTTTAAAATCGCATAAAACAATTTCAATATCATTTTTTTTATAAAACATTTTCATGCGATGTGGAAGTTTATTAATATAAATCTCTATTGCAATTTAATATCTGAATATTCAATATATGTATATATATATATATATATATATACATATACATATATATATATATGTATATATATATATATATATATATATATATATATGTATGTATGTATATGTATATATAGATATATGTATATGTATATATATATATACATACATATATATATATACATATATATATATATATGTATATGTATATATATATATATATATATATATATGTATATGTATATATATATATGTGTATATGTGTATATATATATATATATATATGTATATATATATACATACTCGCAGAGTTTTATCAAGTATCACAACATATAAACATGTATATATATATATATATATATATATATATATATATATATATGTATGTATGCAGATTCAAAAATATAAACATGTATATTTTACGATGAACATATACACAATTTATTTAAAGGTTCCAATTTTCAGAATTTTCCTATAAGCTATTTGATCTCTAAATTTACCCAATAATTTATCTAATGGGTTTAGTTATAAGTTTAAACCCTGGCCTTGTAATCTCCTCATATCCATGCATATAAGGTTTCTCAAATAAATTTTAACTACCCATATTGAGAATGCATACAATCAAAATAGTAAAATCCTCATAAAACATATGGAAGACACGAAGAAGACATGAAGTGCAAGATGCGGAAATAGCATAAGTAAAATCAGAAGAATCTATCCGAATTCTGATGCTAATTTTCTCTTCCTCAAAAAACCTATAGAGCAAGCTCCTCCCTTCTTCAGAGTTGTTGAGTCCTCCAATGCTCCAACAAATGCTATGTCTAAGCTTCTAGGAATGCCTGAATATAAAGAGCTCTCAAGAAACACCTAGAATGTCTCTAGAAACAACTAGAAGGTGTCACCAACTAAGCATGTGTCTTTTCCAACCTTCTAGATGAGTCATAAGGTTGTAGACACCATGTGCTTAATTGGTGCACTAACCCTCGTGTTGTTGACATATGAGAAATGAAAAGGTGTGTTTACTCCTAGGCAAGCTTATAACTCTTATTTAATTTTTATATAACTTCTATTTAAATTTTTATAACTTTCATTTTAATTTTTATACCTTTTATTATTATCATTTATTTATTACTTTATTATTGGTTTATAATTATTATTAATTTTTAATTTTTAATTTTCTTTTATTTAATTCTTTTTCCTCAATTAATTCTCATTTAATTAATTATAATCAAAATATCAAAGATCATGATATTATATTAATTTTCTCCAAATAATTTATTTATTAATTAAATCTATTTATTAAGACTTAATTATTAGAAAATTCACCATAGACCTCCAAGATAAAATATGAAAACCCATCATAGAACAATTCACACAAAATCAGTGTAAAGGGTTAAAAATCACGAATTATGTCATTCAACACATTCAGTGGGTAAAATATCCAGATACTTGTCCTACCTCACTAGGACAAATGGTTTAAGGGTTTGGGATTTGGACTTGAGAATTTATCCCCCTTCTCTTATCATTGAGATAGTGTAATAGGGTATGCTCATCCTGGCAATTCAAGGAAGTCAATACCCGGTACCTACAACCTGCATAAAAACCATGCATGTACACACACACACACACACACAGATATATATATTACTAAGCTAAACAGGCAATGGTAGGAAGTGGTGCATCGTGTAGATCCCGACTAGCAGGTGACTACAACTCCCTTCCTTAACCACATCAAAAATGTCATACAATAAGAACAAACATGCACACCATACACATGTAAGTATGGGGTAAGTATCCATAAAAAAACACATGAGATAATAAACCATATAACTAATCATCATCAATAACTGAAAGCAATGTAATGATTATCATGCATACATGAAATGTAAAGTCTAAATGATCTCATCATATATCCACTGAATCCATAACATAATGTCTGATAGTCTCGAAACAATACTACTAATCCATCAACATAAAGCTAATCTAACATAGTCTGATAATAATAACAACAATGTGTCCAGAAAGATGTGAACGAGGGCAGGCACTACAACACTTCAAGTAAAGTGCCAATAATTTATAAACAAACTAAAGTTGGTAATCAACATGATGAAGTAGTAGTAAACACAAATAGCTCTAGACAATTGTGGATTGCTCTTGACAGAAATATGGAGAAAGGCAAGCAACCATAGACAGTAAGAGACTCAGCTTTGAGTAGCTCTAGATAGCTCCAAATTGGTGTACAATAGGTATCGAATAGAAGCAGTAGTAGTAGTTAAATTAAAGACCCCACGATCGACTCCCTATTGCCAAGAAAAACCAAGAGTATAAGGAAGATATACCAAGATGAAAGGTATGATGAAGAGTATGGTGAGGGTGTAAGCTTTGCATTATTTTCTCATAGTGATCCAATTTATTTTGAGGAAGCTATGAAATAAAAGAAATGGTGTAATTCCATGGATGAGGAAATAGATGCAATAAAGATAAATGAAACATGGGATCTAACTATTTTGCCTCCCAAGAAATAAATAATTGGAGTTAAGTGGGTCTATAAGACCAAGTGTAATGCTGAAGGAAAAATAGATAGGCATAAGGAATATTTGGTAGTCTAGGGGTACAAATAGTAGTATGGTAGAGATTATAATGAGACATATGCCCCAATTGCAAAAATGCAAACCCTCTATGTTGTCGTTGCAATTGTAGCCAAGCACAAATGGAAGGTGTTTCAAATGGATGTGAAGTCTATCTTCTTAAATGGAGTACTAAAAGAAGAGGTGTATGTGGAGCAGGCACCTAGTTATGAAGTTTCAAGTGAAGAATAGAAGGTGTATAGGTTGAAGCAAGCTCCACAGGTATGGTATAGTAGGATGGACACATACTTGATGAGCAATGGCTTTGGCAAAAGCAATGGTGAGCAAACTCTTTACATCAATGCATCTCATATAAAAGTTTTGATTGATATCTTGTGTGTAAATGATTTAATTTTTATTGGAAATGATAATTTCTTTATTGATGATTTCAAAGAGGCCATGAAGAGTGAGTTTGAGATGACAAATTTGAGCCTCTTGAAGTATTTTCTAGGCATAGAAATAAAAAAATGCATAATGGCATATTTATCTCTTAAGAAAAATATGCAGATTAGATCTTGAAGAGATTTAAACTTCAAAATAGTAAGGCAACCCTAACACCAAGAGCCGTAGGTCTAAAATTGAGCAAGGAAGATTATAGCAACAATGTAAATCCAATGTTGTATAAAAGCATGGTTGAAAGCTTGATGTTTTTGATAGCAACTTGGCCTGATATGATGCATGTAGTAAGTTTGATTTCTAGATTCATGGAAAATCCAGAGGATTCCCTTTGGAAAGTGAGAAAGAGGATCCTAAGGTATATGAATGGCGCCAAAGGATTTGGTATTTTGTATACTACAGAAAATAAATTTGGGTTAGTTCATCATATAGATAGTGATTGGGATAGAAGTTTGGATGATTGGAAGAGTACTTTTAGTTATGCATTTCATATAGGTTTAGGTGAAATCTCATGGGCATCAAAGAAAAAACCAATTTTTTCTCAATTTGTAGTAGAGGCTAAATATATAGGAGCAAATGTAACAACATGTCAAGCTATTTCACTAAGAAGAATCTTTGCAGATTTAATGAAAAAACAAGAGGAATGTACCACAATCTATTGTGACAATATTTCCTCAATAGCTTTGTCAAAGAATCTAGTCTTTCATGGACAAAGTGAGCACATTGAGATAAGGTATCATTTAAGAAGAAAGTTGGTTGTGAATGGTAAAATTAAGAAGAAGCAATAACTACTGGACATATTCACTAAGCCATTAGGCTTAGCAAGTTTTATGTGCCTAAGAAGATGTCTACGTGTAGTTGATTTGGATCAGTCGTGATCTGTGTGTTGTTGGCTCAGGACAAAGGCAAAGTGTTGGAAATATGATATACTTTGTTTTTTCCTAGATCCTGTTGTTCAATGAACCATTAGAAGTTAAGTTCCCCAAGTCTTTTTTGACATTATAGCTCCATCAAAGACATTAAATGCAGTGGGTAAGTTTGAATTCAAAAATTAGAGGGAAGTTTTTTCTTTCTATGAATAGCAAGAGACAAAAGGAGGGAATGTTCTTTCATTCCATATAGAGTAGACATTCTGAGTGATTCAAAAGGGTTTAACATAACACAAACAATAGAAGGTTTTATCACAATTCAACAACATAGGTGATTGAGATTCTGAATTTTTTTGTGAAAGTGAATTTTTTCCTATATGAGTAGTGATTGATTCAAGGCTTATTGTATGTAGCCATGCATTGGTGTAAGTTTTGGGTATCTGTAGGATCATGGTGTGCCAAAAACTGGTGATCTAAAAAATATGTAGTTCTGAAATATCTCAAACAATTTCAAAATCTATTCCAACATTTTTCCCACCCACCTTGATACTAAATGAAAACAATTAATATCTTTATAAGGTCTACTATATCTTTTGATACCAATCCTATATGGTCAACTTTAAAAACATCCTAAAAATGTGTTTTTGGCCTATTTTTATGTGATTTTAACTTAAAACATGTAGCTGGCAATTTTTTTTTAACCAAAAATTGACAAAATAAAAAGGGTTTCTTAAGAATGTTCTTATCTTTCCATAAATGTAAGGTTTGTCGAATTATGAGTTTAGTAAGTAATTATTACTTATTTTCTAATGGTGTTACGTATAAAGTGTTGACTACCACACTAGAAAAACAACTATAACTTTCAAATGGTATAACATTTTTTAAATCCAAAAGATGCATCACATTCTATGTTTCTTCTACTATAAGAAAAACTATAAAAAAATTTTTTTTTGCAAAGTTTTGAATTAGTTAAGGTGGTCAGAAATGAGAGTTTTTTTATTCCAAAAATACTAAAGTAAAAAATTAATTAATTATTATTTATTTAGAATAAAAATACCCAAAAATATGCATCACATCTAGGCATGAGTCTACTACTTATATCTAGAATATTATTAAAAACTATTATAATTTTATTTTGATTAAGGTGGTCAAACATACGTCTACATCTTATTTTTATTCTGAAATTTTTGTAATATTGCATTAAAATTCAAAATTTTGACCAATCAATTTCTTTTTTTTTGAGATAGGTCATAGTAGTTTAGAAACTAAATCAATTTGATAGAGATTATTTTCTCTCAACTTTTTGATATAAAGTTAATAACAAGTAAAATATTGCATGTCAAGTTGACATAACCTTGATTTTCTAATTTTTTATTGCCACTTAAGAGCATAGTTTGGTTGACCATGATCCTGCACATACCCTTTCTTTAGTAGTTAAATATTTTTATTTTTGGGTTTTTAGTTTTACTTTCCAAATTTGTAATAGTTTTACTCGGTTAATAGAAAGTCAGAAAGTAAGAAAACTTGCCAATCTATAGTATATTGTGTTTATGATCTTGTCTCCATTGATCTATTCCACTATGTATTTATTTGTGCATTCTTTGGAATGTAGTTCTCACTTCTTACACAAGTTAAAATACTCCACTATCGATTGTTAATTTTTTTGGCTCGGTCTAGACTGCCAAGTAATTTTGACTGAGTGACTTGGTCCCTATTGACTGAGAAACTCAACCATTGTACTTCCAAGTGTCTTGACCTTTACCTTGTCAATAATTTCTTTGATGACTAAGTAACTCAACCTTACCTTGCCAAGTTACTCCTTTGCCGACCGTACAATTGTGCAACCAACATTACTGACTAGCTTGGTTCCCTTTGAAGTTTTGGAGACTTTTCACAAATTTATATTTGGATATTCATTTAAATCTTGTGTAACTATATTGCTTCTTTTAGGTTTAAACTGTACTATGTACTTAAAAACCTTCATAAGTCAAATTCTTTTGTGTCCTTGCTATTTTCATCTAATTTTCTTGGATCACTGACCTCTTTTTTTCTCTCTTAATATTCATCATCTACCTTCCTATTTCATTGTGGAAAAACTATATCTAAAAAGTGTCAGAAGGTATGAACGTATTTGGCTTCTCTTATAGTGATTACATATCTCATATTTTTATTTCTGCAAATACTTTTGTGTATAGATTCTTTGAGTGTGCAAAAGATTTTAGCCTATTTTAATTGGCATAGCATTCAATAAATTAGTATTTATACCTATAAGGTTATGATAGAAACCTTAATGAACCTCAGCTATTTTTTTGACATGTCTCTTTGAAAAAATATTATTAGCAAGTTAAATCTAAAAATATGAATTTAGTTTTTAGGAAGATATGGTGTGAGGTGTGCATTGTTGTAGGGATATGGAAGTTAATAAGTGGGCATCATTTGAAGAAGAGGATCAAACGATCAAGCATTACATAAATAATTATAAACCTGGTAATTGGTATAAGTTGTCTCATCTTGTAGGTAGGTAGTTTTTCTTTTACTCAATCTAGTTCCAATCTTATTCTATTGACTAATTAATGGAGGATGGTCATATAAGGAAATTACCTGCATAAAATGGATTTTGTATAATTAGCTGTATTCATGAATGTTACATAAATATCTAAAACTTTTGAATTTAGATGTGAAACAAAATGTGATGTCACAATTTTTACTTTTTTTCAATTAGTAAGATAAAATTTTAATTTTGTTCCATGTTTTTTTTTTTTTTTAAAGATATTTAATTAAATTTTAATGTTTTTTTATTGGTAAAAGGTCTAAATCTTGACAATTTATTAAATGATAAAAATTACAAAGATCCTCCTTAGGGACTTTCATTCACTAATAGTTTACAAAATTTGATATAAGGTTATACCTTTATTTACATTGATATTCTGATGAAAGCATTTACTCATATTTTAACAATATTCTTTTGTGTCTCCTTTCCTTACTGAACATCTTCTTTATATGCTAAGCTTGGACTAATCTACACAACAAGATTTCTTGGTCAAGACTAGTGTTGGTAGTTATATCTAATAACATTAGTAGCATAAATATATAAACAATAATAACTTTATTTAACAGTTAAATCTTGATAGAAATATCACAATAATAACTTAATTTTACAATACCTACTTTGTTTAATTCTTACTTTTTATAATTCATAGTTGTTAGCTCTAGTCTACTTTGTCACTCTTCCCTCTTAATCATTTTAATATAATCAATTTTGTTTCATCTTAGTATGTGGGTAGATAATTTGAATTGATTTTAGTTACTATGGTTCTTTATTTATTGATGACAATTTTCTTTCTTGGTTTTATTCTTTCAATTTGTCTTTTGATCATATTTTAATCTTGTTTCTGTTTATCCAAAAGGGGTCCATTTAAATCATTAATGCACTTGTTTAGTCAGATATGAATGATAATTATAAACTGGTTATCTAAACTTGAGATTGCTTAGAATTTGTTCACATAAAGCCTCTTAGCGAATTTGATTAAGTCTGTTATATGATACACATAGGGATGGGCCTACTTATTGTTTAAGAGGTAGTTAATTCTTCATCTATCATCTAGAGTCAAATGGGAATATAAAGATTTAACTCAAACCTAGATATCTATTTGGGATTGTTCATACTAGAACATATGACATATTGATGATACTCAAATATCATCATTAGCCAATGATATTAAAGAATTTCAAATTTTGGGAATTAGATGGAAGGCCACAATATAATCCAACCAGTAATTGTATTGTGAGGGGAAGTTAGCAAAACTTAATCAATGGCATATCTGTAAATCATACCAAATTTGCAATTTTTCATTTCCTAAACATTCTTAAGGTTTAAATCACCATTACTAATTAGCATATACATAGGTTGTTTAGCATTCATTAATCATTCTTCCAATTTTTTGTATTTATTATATTAAATTTGTGCACCGAGTTTGACAAACAAAATGTTTACCATTCCCAAAGAATGAGTGAAATCCTAAGTTTTTGTTGTAATTAATTATACATACATACATGTATGTATGTATGTATGTATGCATGTATGTATGTATATATATATATATATATATATATATATATATATGTATGTATATATATATATATGTATATATATATATATATATAAACATATATATGTATTTATGTATATACATACATACATACATACATATATATATATATACATATATATATATACATACATAAATACATATACATATGCATATATATATATATATATACACATACATACATATATATATATATACATACATACATACATACATACATACGTATATATATATATATATATATATATACACGTATGTATGTATGTATGTATGTATGTATGTATCTATATATATATATATATATATGTATGTATGTATGTATATACATACATACATAGATACATACATACATATATATATACATACATACATACATACATACATACATACATACATACATACATACATAGATACATACATACATACATACATACATATATATATATATATATATATATATATATATATATAAACTGAATGCATTCTAATACAGATAAAGGAAAATTTGGAGATTGTTTTGAGCTTGTTTTAAAAACCATCCACAATATATATGTATCTAATATGATCTTAAGCCTATAAGTTAGGGCATGCTTAAAACAAATGATATGAATGTCAATCTTCAAAGAAATGAAGAAAAATTGGCCCATGATAACATATAATTATCTCAATATGCCTATTTTATTGATATTTCATCTATTTACATTCTTTATACTTGTAAAAATAGATCAAAGGATGAACCATAAAAAACCCAAAGAGTACTGATTGAGGCCAAGAAATGGGGAAAACAAAAAAAGAAACCAAAGAGAGAAACCAAGGGCTAGTGAAAAACTAGCACATCCTACAATAAAAGGCCACACCTAGAGAAGAAAAGTAAGTGAGAGATGAAGGCCGAAATATAAAAGCTACGAACAAATGAAAGAACAAACTAGTAATGAAAATGAATAGACAAAAATATGCCCTACCCCAAGTTTGACTTAATTAATAAAGCCTTCCTCTTGATGATACAACTCCATACCTTTCCAATCATTAACTATGTGTGTGTTGGTAGTAGCTAGCAAAAACATCTAATTATACTTGATTTCTTCATCTATTTCTACAAAATTCCTTTAATTTTTAATCTCCAAGATCAACAAAATTTGGAAATAGAGATTGTTAATTCCATAATCACTCTTTTTCTGGATACATGGGTTATCATCTATGTTCTCCAATAGCACATCAAGCTCCTTGATAATGGGTTTCCTAAAGACAAATCTACAAAAATTCTTGATGGCTTCTTTATCCCTATCTACTTGTAAAACAATAGCAATGAACATGGCTACAATATCTACGTTGTGTTTTTGTATATCCATCAACTTTGAGTAACTCTTCCTCAACCATAATTTTGATATCCCTAATTACCATATCATTATTATGACTAACCATCTTATTGATCCTAAAATCACTAATAACCCCCCAAAAATGGCATCTCCCTTCTCCTATACCTTATGCAAATAAGTG
Source organism: Cupressus sempervirens (assembly GCA_028749045.1). Taxonomy (NCBI): domain Eukaryota; kingdom Viridiplantae; phylum Streptophyta; class Pinopsida; order Cupressales; family Cupressaceae; genus Cupressus; species Cupressus sempervirens. The sequence goes on from CM053789.1 coordinate 867,016,206, forward strand.
TATCCATACAAACTTCTACAAACTAGCCTAAACCTAAAAGGAACAACCATAAACACTAGGCTACAAACACAAGATAGGCTTCTTTAATTAGAAATGTTGATAATCATACCATGATCCTTGAAAACATTAAATGATGGAAAATTCACACTCACAATTGCTTATTATTATTATTTTTACTACTTTGACCGAGTACTTATCAAATGTGTCTTAATTTCATACCTTAACACCATGTGAATAGGCCAAAATAAATATCAACAAAATTTGGTATAAAATATCATAACTAAATTTTTGTGCTTCTCTTATCCATTCACATGTGTGGGAGGATTTTTGGAATTCATATTTCCCAAAATGGTGCTAAGCATAATTAATGGTAGATATTATGTATATGTTGGTTAACAATTTGTCTCCCTTGGTTTGGTTTGTGCCCTAACTCTCAATATGCCCAATTTGATGAAAGAAAAAAGTTATTAGCAACAAAATGGGTCAATGTATGTGTTCTTTCAAGGACCCCTAAATTGAAAAGGTACATCTCCCTTATATGTAAAGATTTGCAATGAATTTTTTTTTTTAGTAGATAAGTAATATTTAGGGTTATGCTCTTAACCAAAGAGCATAAGAGGTATGACTAGATTGTCTAAAGGCATTGAACAACCAAAGAGGTTTTGATGATGTTGACTCACAAAGCTCCACAACTATGAATGCGCATGAGTCAACTTAAGATCCTCCAACATCTAAATTCAGCCTACATAATGTATACTATATAAGAAGATGATGTTTGACTATCTAAGAAATTCTCTAATTTCCCAAGTCAATGAGATTTGATAACAACCATTTGTTTCCTACTTAGTAGCTTACATCAATCAAGTCCAAAATTTCTCACACGGTAATGAAAATAGATATGCACTAACTTGTATAGAATAGAGGAAATGAGACAACACTATAAATGAAGAAAATACAAATTATAACCACTAAAAATAAAGAAATAAAACACAAGTCATTTGCAACTCCACAGCTTTCATTAACAACACATTTCATTCCTAGGCACCATTAAAAAGTTAAGACTAAACTAACATGAACTATACAATCCAAGATATGGATGCAAAGTATCACACAGTAGTCCCAATTGTAGGGTTTTACCCAAATCAAGATTCTTCTAATATTATTTACTTACAAAAAGGTTGCATATATAGGGCCTTTTAGAAATGAACAGTTAAATTTCATGATTAATGAATAGAGAATCTTTGAATCAGTCTAAAATAGGATTGAATAGTTAGTCATCTATTATGAAAATTTTAGTGTAGTGCCTACCCTTGTTCACGTCTTTTCTGGACATTGTTGTTATTATCAGACTTTAATAGACTAGTTTTATGTTGATGGATTAGTGGTATTGTTTTGACACTATCAGACATTATGTTATGGATTCAGTGGTTATATGATGAGATCAATTAGACTTTACATTTCATGCATACATGATGATCATTATACTATTTTTAGTTATTATTGATGATTAGATGGATGGTTTATTATCTTATGTATTTTTATTATGGATACTTACCCCATACTTGCATGTGTATGGTGTGTGTGTTTTCTTATTGTATGGCGTCTCTGATGTGGTTAAAGAAGGGAGTCATAGTCACCTGCTTAGTTGGGATCTACACGATGCACCACTTCCTGCCATTGTCTGTTTAGCTTAGCATTATATATATATATATTGTATGTACATGCATGGTTTTTCTACAGGTTGCAAGTACTAGGTATCGACTTCCCTGAATTGCCATGATGAACGTACCCTATTATACTATCTCAATGATAAGAGAAGGGAGATAAATTCTCAAGTCCAAATCCCAAACCTTTAAACCAATTTTCCTAGTGACGTAGGACAAGTATCTGAATATTTTACCAACCAAATGTGTCGGATGACATGATTCGTGATTTTTAACCCTTTAGACTGATTTTGAGTGATTTTCTTTATGATGGGTTTTCATATTTTATCTTGGAGGTCTATGGTGAATTTTTTATTAATTAACTCTTAATAAATGAATTTAATTAATAAATTAATTATTTGAGAAGATTAATATAAAATATCATGTTATTTGATATTTTGATTGTAATTAATTAAATGTGAATTATTGAGGAAAAAGAATTAAAAGAAAATTAGAAAATTAAAATTAATAATAATAATAAAATAATAATAAAGTAATAAATAAATAATAATAATAAAAGTTATAATAATTAAATAGAAAATTATAAATATTTAAATGGAAATTATATAAAAAGTAAATTGGAGTCATAAGCTTGCATGAGAATTAACACACTTTTCTATTTCTCAAGTGTCAACAACATGGAGGTTAGTGCATCAATTAAGCACATGGTGTCTACAACCCTATGGCTCATCAAAAAGGTTGGAAAAGACCCATGCTTAGTTGGTGACACCTTCTGGCTATTTCTATAAGCACTCTAGATGTTTCCTGAAAGCTCTTTATATTCAGGCATTCCTAGAAGCTTAGTCATAGTGTTTGGAGTGCAATTGGAGCATTGGAGGATTTGAGAATTCTAAAGAAGGGAGCCTTCTCTGTGGGTTTTCTGAGGAAGAGCGATTTAACATCAGAATTCGAGTAGATTCTTGTGCTTTTACTTATGCTATTTTTGCATCATGCATTTCCTGTCTTCTTCATGTCTTCCATATGTCTTCTGAAGAATTTCATAATTTACTGTGCATTCTCAATATGGGAAGATTAATTTATTTGAGAGTTTTTGTATGCATGGATCTAAAAAAAACATGGGGCTAGGGTTGAAATTTATAGTCAAACCCATTAGATTAATTATTAGAAATTTTTGGAGATTAAAGGTCTATGGAGGAATTCTGAAAATTGAAGTTTGTATTTATATATTGTCATTTTGTTTATACACACACACACACACACACACACATATATATATATATATGCAATTATATATATATATAAGTGTGTGTGTGTGTGTGTGTGTGTGCTCATATGCTATGATATTTTAATTTTGTATATATTTATATGTATATATATATATATATATATATATATGTTAAAAAATCAGATAACATACTCGTGGGCAGAAATGTTTTGATAAACGTTTTTCGCAAATGAAAATCATGTAGCGATTGTCAAAAGAATAAACATTTTTAAGCATTGATTCGGGGGGGACGAGACCTGCACCCCACTGCGGACACAGCGTACCCCATCACAAGTACTATGACGGCAGTGGTCTGCAGTACCACTGATGCCGCAGGCCCTGCAACAGTAGGGTCTTGCATACCGGCAGTTATATTAATAATGTGTGTGTTGTTTTTTAAAAAAAAACGTCGGCCATATTCGATTTGGCATTAATCAAATTTGATTAAATTGATTTTGTTAAATGATACATAATTTATATTTTCATATATGTATTTATATGTATATATTAAATATATATATATATAAGTATGTATATAATATGTAAATATAATTATATGTTTTATAATTATGAATTTGTTAATTGGTATATATCAAAGGCTCATGATTAAAATTAATTATTTTAATAAAAATGGATTTGGAAGGGGAACGTTTGGATTAAAATTATAATTAAAGAATGGATTTGTATTCATTTATAAATGTTCCTTCAAATTCTTTCTCTTAACTTGGAAACATAAATTGAGATCTCTACATGTAAATTCAAGTTGTAAACTTAGCAAAACCAAAACGTGTGTTTACATTGTGTATTCTTAATGCTACTGTTTTGGGTTTTGGGTTGACTAGTGTTGACCAGTATAGGACATTTACCAAAGGCTTGGGGGTTATGTGATTGTGGTGACATGATGATGTTTTAATCTCGATCTTTATAAACCCAACCATGGTTATGTGATGGAATGCTCTATGTATTGGTTGTGATTACTGATTGTTATAGTTGATATTCTTATGTATGAGACACTTGACTTAACCATTATTTTGGTCATCGATCAATTATCCTTGGTTATTTTTCTAGTTTCCATGATGGGATTGTAATGTGGATTTATTTTGATGATGTCATGATGTGACATGTTTGACTCGCCCATTTTTTGAGTCTTCGATCAGTATGATTGAGATATATATTTTTTAGTTATTGAGAACCATTAGATATTTGATTATCAATGATACTTCAGTTGCCAATAGAGATCTGTTGTGTTCATGATTTTCTATGGATGTTAGCTCATGGAGATTTGATGCTTTTATGCATATTTGATGATTTTATGGATTATCTTTTGTAATTTTGAGATTTATGAGTCCATGAGCATTACGGTAGGATATCTGCATGTAGTGATGGGAAGTGGCTTCCAATGTGGGCCGGGGCCCTAAGAGGCTACTAGGGTAACTCATTGTAAGTTGGATTAATAAGTGATAACATTCACACCTAATACTAACTAAATGAACCAAAAAAGATAAGTGTTTTGTTCTTGCCCATTCCTTGAGTGCTTGTACAGGCTAGGATGGGAGTAGTGAGATGCATGGTTGTGACCTTGCATTCTGTAGTATGCCTCGTCAGTATGAGAGGATACTAGTGGCCGCATGAAATCAGTATGAACCCGTGGAGTTTAGCTAACTACCAGGGTAACTTGTACATGATAATTGAGATGACACTTTCCCGCTTGCATAGTAGGTTCCTACATGTCATTGTGTGCCTCTGGGATTAGATGTCAGATTTTCTGTTTGGAACCTTTGAGTTAGTGTACTCTTAGGATTCCTGGACTTATAGAGATATGTGCTTTGTGATTTTGATAGCTTGTTTGGGACTTGATATTATCTCCTCAGCACAGTGGCAGTGGACCACTTAGGTACCATGTGGTTGGGTGGTAGTGTATTTTACACTCTTATCATTTGAGATTCATTGAGACATCGTGACTGATGCGTCCTTCATGATGGTGGATATGTATCCTTTTTTAGTGATGATTAGCATATGTTAGATGATGTTATCTTATGCTTTTATTTGCATGTTAGATTACTTCTACATATGATGTTGTATTTATTACGAGTGACATTCCTACTATGTAATACTAATGATCTCTTTGGTGATTTAGAATGTTACACACAGAGGGATGTCTAGGATCCACGATGGTCTAATGATGCTATTGGCAGTTGGGAGGAACCGTGCACTTAGTTTATTATGTTTGATCTTTATGATGGATGTATATGTTCTCTATGATGTTTTATCATGTGATTATCTCTACTTTGATGTATCATGGATTAGAATAGGATGATGTACCTTATTCTATGTATGTATATTTTTGAGCTCGTCATACCCTATGACATGTACAGTAGATGAATGAGCATTTGAAATGTAATGTATAAACATTGAACTTATCATTTCATGAGGATGTTGTACTAGATGGATTCATGTATGTAATTCAACGTTAAGGGATCTTAAAGAATGTAATATGTTATTTATGTTATGTTTACTTTTAGATGGACAATGCTATTGCTTCTATTATTGTGCATGAGTTATATATATGGTATTTATTTTCAAAAAAAAAAATTGTTTCTAAACTTAGTGAAAATTCTAGGTTAATTCTTTGGATCCCTTGGCGGGGCATTACATTTGGTATCAGAGCGCAAGTTTCTACATTGGGAGCTCTGGGTATTTTGGAACAACTAGAACTTTGAACTATTAAGTGTAACTTTCCAAACTTGATCTAGGTGAACTGAAACAAAACAGGACTCAAACTGTTACTTGATTATTTTTTCATACTTCAACACTTAGTTTCAAAACTGGAAATTTTACTTAAACCTAGACATAGAACTGAACTTAGTACCTCGTACTGTTGTAGGATGGTATCTGGGACTAGGTCTTTTGTTAGAGGCCGTGGTAGAGGCCGTGGTCGTGGCAGAACATTCAGTGTCCATGAGTCTGCCCATGAGGGATCGACCCATGTAGAGAGCAGGGAAGAGCACTCTAGTAGACAGCAGGCAGAGAGCCATAGAGAGGACCAAGCTGAGTCTGAAGAGGTCAGTTTGAGACAAATGATGCAGACTATTCTAGAATGTCTACCTCTTGTTCAAGAATAGCCTAAAATGCATCAGACAAAACAAGAGGATAGACCCAGATCTAGAAGTCCTCGGAAGGAATGCCAGAGGTCCATTGTGTCCACTCAGATGAAGGATCTTTCAAGATCCAAGGTTAAGCCATTCAATGGGAAAGGTTCTGGTTATGTGGCCGAGCAGTGGCTTATTTCTCTCGATAGGTTTTTTGCCATGCAAGAGTTCGACAATAATGTTAAGGCAAGGTTTGTGATCACTAATCTAGAGAATTTTGGGGCCACTTGGTGGTCGATTGAGGAGAAGAAGTTGGGAATCGATATGAGCAGTGTCACATGGGAATTATTCCTAGAGAGTTTCCGTGAATGATTCCTACCAGAGGAATGGAAACAACAAAGGGCTGATGAATTTCATAATCTTAGATAGTACACTTTGTCAATGATCGAGTATGAGCATAAGTTTTATGAGTTGATGCCTTTTTCAAGGTTCAGTGAAAATTCAGCTCAGTTGACACAACATTTTATTAGGGGTTTGAATAACCGTATTATTGGGGGAGTTAAGGTATTTGAGCCAAAAACCCTCAAGGATGCGGTGCATTGAGCTATCCTTGTTGAGAAAAGTGTCAACCTTGGTCAAGGTAGTTTTGTAGGAGCACCAGTGGCATCATGATCTAAAAGAAACTACAATTTAGGTGGTAACAAGAAGTTTTCTTTCTCTAAGGGGAAATAGTATCAACAACAGTCTCAACAGACACAACAATAGAATGGCTCAAATTCTCAAGCTCAAGGCAGTGGCAAAGGTTCTAACACCAAGAACAACTGCAATGCTCAATGCAATAGACATAATCAGACCAATCAGTCAACTCAGAGTATCCAGTCTTTTGTTAGTAGGAATAGTCGTCAGCAATCAAATGTACCACCTATGGGAAGAGGTTCTGGAAGAAATACAGAATGCTTTTCATGTGGTCAGATTGGACATTATGCAGCCCAGTTTCCTCAAGAAGCACCTCAATTTCAGGACCTAGACCTACCATTTCAGAGCCTACATTTGGTGATGCCGATAGAGCTCATAGAGTTTTTGCAGTAGTTAAGCAGCGTCAGGCAGATCACCAGGGAACAGTGGTTGAGACCACAGGTGCTATTAGAGGTATATCTCTTGCAGTATTGTTTGATTCAAGAGCTACAGATTCATTTATTTCACCATCTATAGTTTCTAAGTGTAAGCTGGATGCAGTGAAGCAAGATCATGGTTGGCAAGTGGAATTAGCCTCAGGCAATAAGGTTTCCACAGACTCTGTAGTTCATAAGTGTGGGCTTAGCTTAGCAAGCTTTGATACGGCAGTGGATCTTTGAGTCATACCCCTTGGTTCCTATGCTGTGGTTTTAGGCATGGACTGGCTTAGATCTCATAGAGCCAGTATAGATTACAGGAAGAAGATTATTATGTGCCAGGATTACCAAGGGAATAATGTGTCAGAGATTTGTAGTTTCATGGGTTTAGCTGGTTATTATCGCTGATTTGTATAGAATTTCTCTAGGATAGCACATCCTATCACTTCTCTTCAAAGGAAAGGAAAGAAGTTTGTATGGACAGAGAAATGTGAGGAAGCTTTTCAGAAGCTCAAGCAGCTTTTGACCAGTGCACCAATTCTAGTTGTACTTGATCCAAAAGGTGATTTCATGGTATGTACAGATGCTTCTCTTGAAGGGATTGGGGCAGTATTGATGCAGAACGGATGGGTGATTGCATATGAATCACGCAAGCTCAAGGATCATGAGTTAAATTATCCTACACATGATCTTGAGTTAGCAGTAGTAGTTCATGCTTTGACAAGGTGGAGACATTTCTTGTTGGGGCACAGATTTGAGCTACATAGTGATCATCGTAGTCTTCAGTACATTTTTACTCAGCCTAATTTGAATGCTCACCAGAGGCGATGGATGGAGTTTCTATGCGAGTATTATTTTGAGGTTAAGTACATTCAGGGTAAGGAGAATGTGGTGGCAGAGGCTTTGAGTCGCAGGAGACATGTGTTATCATTGATGACTCTTAGTGTGGATTTGAGGAGTCAGATTCTTCAAGAACTTCCTATAGATTCTTGGTATTAGGAAGTGTGCAGAGAGATAGATTTAGGAAGATCTTTGGAAGGTAAGTTTGCAGGTTACATTCAAGAGTTAGATGGTCTTTTGAGAATTTGGGGAGGATTTATGTGCCATTTTTGGATGAGCTTTGCACCTTGATACTAGCAGAAGCCCATCGTACACCTTACTCAGCACATCCAGGTGTCAAGAAGATGCATGCTGATTTGAGATGTTTGTTCTTTTGGTCTAGGATGAAGTGAGATATTGCTGATTTTGTGGCTAGGTGCCTTGAGTGCCAAAGAGTTAAGGTAGAACATTAGCACCCGGCTAGACTTTTGTAGCCTAATCTCATTCCTTCTTGGAAGTGGGATATCATCTCCATGGATTTCATTGTGGGATTACCTATGACAGTTTGATGTCATGATGCTAGCATGGTCACTATTGATCGATTGACTAAGGTGGTACATTTTTCACTGATTAGGTCTTCTTACACAGTAGCTTCAATAGCTAATGTCTTTATGCGTGATATTGTGAGGTTACATGGTATTCCTAGAAAGATCATTTCTGACAGGGATCCTGTATTCACATCAGCATGAGCTTGGAGTGCAGTTAAACTTCAGTTCGACATATCATCCAGAGACTGATGGTTAGACAAAGAGGGTGAATCAAGTTTTGGAGAATATGTTACAGATGTATGTGATGGATAGTCAGACACATTGGGAGGATTATCTCTACCTAGTGGAGTTTTCTTACAACAACGGATATCATAGTTCTATTGGTATGGCACCATTTTAGGCATTATATGGACGTCCTTGTTGTACACCATTGAGTTGGGATAGTCTTGAGGATTGCATCCTGTTGGGTCCTGAGATGCTTCGTGATATGGAACAACAGGTAGTGTGTATCCGTGAGCATTTGACTATGGTACATGATAGGCAGAAGAAGTATGCCGATGCTTATAGGATTGATAAGTAGTTTTTTGTGGGTGATAAGGTTTTCTTGAGAGTGCATTCACGAAAGAGTCCAATCCATTACGGAAAGGGTTCTAAGCTAGCACCTTGTTTTGTGGGACCATTCGAGATTCTAGAGAGGATTGGCCCAGTTGCTTACCGTCTTGCTCTACCACCTAGCCTAGCTCGCATTCATGATGTTTTCCATGTTTCAGTACATCGGCAGTATATTCTTGATATTTTACATGTTCTTGATTGGAATGCATTGCAGGTCGAGGACGGGCAGCTGGCTTTGGAGCTTGTTTGTATTCTGGAGCAGTGGGAGTTGACCCTCAGGGGTCGAACCATCGAGCAGGTAAGGGTCCAATGGGACCCTACTAATTATTCTTCAGCTACTTGGGAGGATGTAGCTAGATTGAGGGAGTTATATCCCTACTTTTTGCAGGCTTCTAAGAGTAAGCCTAACCCAAGGGGGTGTAGATGTAGTGCCTACCCTCATTCACATCCTTTTTGGACATTGTTGTTATTATCAGACTTTCATAGACTAGTTTTATGTTGATGGATTAGTGGTATTTTTTTGACACTATCAGACATTATGTTATGGATTCAGTGGTTATATGATGAGATCAATTAGACTTTACATTTCATGCATACATGATGATCATTATACTATTTTCAGTTATTATTGATGATTTGATGGATGGTTTATTATCTTATGTGTTTTTATTATGGATACTTACCCCATACTTGCATGTGTATGGTGTGCGTGTTTTCTTATTGTATGGCGTCTCTGATGTGGTTAAGGAAAGGAGTCGTAGTCACCTGCTTAGTTAGGCTCTACATGATGCACCACTTCCTGCCATTGTCTGTTTAGCTTAGCATTATATATATATATATATATATATATATATATATATATATATATATATATATATATATATATATATATATATATATATATATATATATATATATATATATATATATATATATATATATATATATATATATATATATATATTGTATGTACATGCATGATTTTTTTGCAGGTTACAGGTACCGAGTATCGACTTCCCTGAATTGCCAGGATGAGCATACCCTATTATACTATCTCAATGATAAGAGAAGGAAGATAAATTCTCAATTCCAAATCTCAAACCTTTAGACCAATTATCCTAGTGAGGTAGGACAAGTATCTGGATATTTTACCCAACGAACATGTCAGATGACATGATTCATGATTTTTAACCCTTTAGACTGATTTTGAGTGATTTTCTCTATGATGGGTTTTCATATTTTATCTTGGAGGTCTATGGTGAATTTTCTATTAATTAAGTCTTAATAAATGGATTTAATTAATAAATTAATTATTTGAGAAGATTAATATAAAATATCATGTTATTTGATATTTTGATTGTAATTAATTAAATGTGAATTATTGAGGAAAAATAATTAAAAGAAAATTAGAAAATTAAAATTAATAATAATAATAAAATAGTAATAAAGTAATAAATAAATAATAATAATAAAAGTTATAAAAATTAAAATGAAAGTTATAAATATTTAAATGGAAATTATATAAAAAGTGAATTGGAGTTATAAGATTGCATGATAATTAACACACTTTTCTATTTCTCAAGTGTCAACAACATGGAGGTTAGTGCATCAATTAAGCACATGGTGTCTACAACCCTATGGCTCATCAAAAAGGTTGGAAAAGACCCATGCTTAGTTGGTGACACCTTCTAGCTGTTTCTAGAAGTACTCTAGATGTTTCCTGAAAGCTCTTTATATTCAGGCATTCCTAGAAGCTTAGTCATAGTGTTTGGAGTGCAATTGGAGCATTGGAAGATTCGAGAATTCTGAAGAAGGGAGCTTTCTCTACAGGTTTTCTAAGGAAGAGCGATTTAGCATCAAAATTCGGGTAGATTCTTGTGTTTTTACTTATGCTATTTCTGCATCATGCATTTCCTGTCTTCTTCATGTCTTACATATGTCTTCTGAAGAATTTCATAATTTACTGTGCATTCTCAATATGGGAAGATTAATTTATTTGAGAGTTTTTATATGCATGGATCTAAAAAAAAACACGGGGCTAGGGTTGAAATTTATAGTCAAACCCATTAGATTAATTATTGGAAATTTTTAGAAATTAAAGGTCTATGGAGAAATTCTGAAAATTGACGTTTGTATTCATATATTGTCATTTTATATATATATATATATATATATATATGTATATACACTCATATGCTGTGATATTTTAATTTTCTATATATATATATATATATATATCTACATATACCTTTATATTTATATATATATTTATATATATACATGCATATGTTTATAATATATATATATAGATATGTTAAAAACCCAGATAACATACCCGTGGGCAAAAATGTTTTAATAAATGTTTTTCACAAATGAAAATCGTGTAGCGATTGTTAAAAGAATAAACATTTTTAAGCATTGAGTCGGGGGGGACAAGACCCACACCCCACTGCGGACACAACGTACCTCATCGCAGGTACTACGACGGCAGTGGTACGCAGTACCACTGATGCCGCAAGCCATACAACCGCAGGGTCTTGCGTACCAACGATTATATTAATAATCTGTGTTGTTTTAAAAAAAAAAACATTTGCGATATTCGATTTGGCATTAATCGAATTTGATTAAATCAATTTTGTTAAATGATAAATAATTTATATATTCATATATGCATTTATATGTATATATTAAATATATATATATATATATATATATATATATATATATATATATATATATATATAAGTATGTATATAATATGTAAATATAATTATATGTTTTATATTTATGAATTTGTTAATTGGTATATATCAAAAGCTCATGATTAAAATTAATTGTTTTATTAAAAATGGATTTGGAAGGGGAACGTTTGGATTAAAATTATAATTAAAGAATGGATTTGTATTCATATATAAATGCTCCTTCAAATTCTTTCTCTTAACTTGGAAACATAAATTGAGATCTCTACATTTAAATTCAAGTTGTAAACTTAGCAAAACCAAAACGTGTGTTTACATTGTGTATTCTTAATGCTACTATTTTGGGTTTTGAGTTGACTAGTGTTGACCAGTATAGGACGTTTACCAAAGGCTTGGGGGTTATGTGATTATGGTGACATGATGATGTTTTAATCTCAATCTTTATAAACCCAACCATGGTTATGTGATGGAATGCTCTATGTATTGGTTGTGATTACTGATTGTTATAGTTGAGATTCTTATGTATGAGACGCTTGACTTAACCATTATTTTGGTCATCGATCAGTTATCCTTGGTTATTTTTCTAGTTGCCATGATGGGACTGTAGTGTGGATTTATTTTGATGATGTCATGATGTGACATGTTTGACTGAACCATTTTTTGAGTTTTCGATCAGTATGATTGAGATATATATTTTTTGGTTATTGAGAAGCATTGGATATTTGATTATCAGTGATACTTTAGTTGCCAATAGAGAGCTATTGTGTTCATGGTTTTCTATGGATGTTAGCTCATGGAGATTTGATGCTTTTATGCATATTTGATGATTTTATGGGTTATCTTTTGTAATTTTGAGATTTATGAGTCCATGAGCATTAGGGTAGGATATCTGCACGTAGTGACGGGAAGTGGCTTGCAATGGGGGCCGGGGCCCTAAGAGGCTACCAGGGTAACTCATTGTAAGTTGGATTAATAAGTGATAACATTCACACCTAATACTAAGTGAATGAACCTAAAAAGATAAGTTTTTTTTTCTCACCCATGCCTTGAGTGCTTGTATAGGCTAGGATGGGAGTAGTGAGATGCATGGTTGCGACCTTGCATTCTGTAGTATGCCCAGTCAGTATGAGAGGATGCTAGTGGCCACATGAAATCAGTATTGACCTGTGGAGTTTAGCTAACTGCCAGGGTAACTTGTATGTGATAATTGCGATGACACTTTCCCACTTGCATAGTAGGTTCCTACATGTCATTGTGTGCCTCTGGGATTAGATGTCAGATTTTGTATTTGGAACCTTTGAGTTAGTGGACTTTTAGGATTCCTAGACTTATAGAGATATGTTCTATGTGATTTTGATAGCTTTTTTGGGACTTGAGATTATCTCCTCAGCATGGTGGGAGTGGACCACTTAGGTACCATGCAGTCGAGTGGTAGTTTATTTTCCACTCTTATCATTTGAGATTCATTGAGACATCATGGCTGATGTGTCCTTCATGATGGTGGATATGTATCCTTTTCAGTGATGATTAGCATATGTTAGATGATGTTATCTTATGCTTTTATTTGCATGTTAGATTACTTCTACATATGATTTTGTATTTATTAAGAGTGACATTCCTACTATGTAATACCGATGATCTCTTCGGTGATTTGGAATGTTACACACGAAGGGATGGATAGGATCCATTATGGTCTAATGATGCTATTGATGGTTGGGAGGAACCGTGCACTTATTTTATTTTGTTTGATCTTTATGATGGATGTATATGTTCTCTATGATGTTGTATCATGTGATTATCTCTACTTTGATGTATCATGGATTAGAATAGGATGATGTACCTTATTCTATGTATGTATATTTTTTAGCTTGTCATACCCTGTGACATGTACAGTGGATGAATGAGCATTTGAAATGTAATGTATAAACATTGAACTTATCATTTCATGAGGATGTTGTACTAGATGGATTCATGTATGTAATTCAACGTTAATGGATCTTAAAGAATGTAATCTGTTATTTATGTTATGTTTACTTTTAGATGGACAATGCTATTGCTTCCATTATTGTGCATGAGTTATGGTATTTATTTTCAAAAAAAAAAATTGTTTCTAAACTTAGTGAAAATTCTAGGTTAATTCTTTGGATCCCTTGGCGGGGCATTACATTTAGCCTTCAAGGAGAATGCCAAATATGGATACAATGTCAAAAATTGAGAGACATAGAGAGAAGGTGACACATGTCATATGTTCATAGGGAGAGTGTAATCTTTTGTTAGGGCATCCATTTTTCTTTGGATTTATGGCCTTGGCTCTCTATGCCTTCATTACATCAATTAGACTTCACCTTATGGACACTTGGAATGAGAATGTTGTTAGCTCTAATCATCCAATAATCATGCATTTCTGTCAAATTTTCAACTCTAGAAATATTTGATTTGATATTTTCTATTGCACGCTTTAGAACATAAACTGTTGCTAAGAGTTCCAAAATATTTTCCACCTCAAAATTTGATGGATTAGTAGCCTCTTCAAGGAATGCTAGGAACTTATTCTTCATTCATTCGATGTCTACTAACTGTGCATTACTAGTAACATATGATTTAGTATGCAAGACCTTTAAATGTTTGAATATCTTATCCATTACTTTCTTCACTAAATCATAAACATCCTTCATCTCATGCTCAAACTTGATTGAGCTCTCATTTTTGAATTCTAATGATTTCTTCCAATGAAGCAATGTTTATAGTCCTATTTGGAGTATCTTGTGGGTCATGTCAATCACCTCTTGCAACAAAGACAATTGCTCGGTTAGGTAGTCTGATGCTTTATGCATTAAATTTTGGTGGCTTAACACTGCTTCTCTCAATTTTTCAATGTCCAACAATAGATTCCCAAGGTTCTCAATAAGAGGGAGAACTTAGGCCATATTTTCATCAATCTAGTCATGACCAATTTGACCAAATTGCCTCTCCTATTGTAACTTAAGTAGAACATTCTTATTCTCCTCTACATTTGGATTGAATGTGCTTGTAGAGGTACTTCCAAGTATAGATTTGATGTAATCCATCAATTCCTTATTTGAGGCTTTGAATACCTCTTTTTGTGATATCAACTCTTTCAGTCTATCCTCAATCTTTGCATTTTTTAATTTCCATATGTTGACCATGGAATCATGCATTAGAATGCCTTTTTCAAATGATCTAATCTAAAATTTATTACGAGTTAGTTAATGAATTGTTCCCTCCTTTTGAAGTTCTACAATCTCCACTAACATGTGACTAGTAGAAGAATCTGTGGCCAATGCAACTATAATATTATGCTTATTTTCCTTCTTTGATGTTCAATGAGATGAAGTTTCTTGGATGATAAGGTCTTTAGATGGAGCACTTACCTCACATATTCTCCTCTTCTAATAAATAGTCTCTTCCAACTAAGATTTAGTAGAAAGGACATTGAGTGTGGACTATAGAGCTATATGATCAAACTAAAATATTTTACTTTAGTAATAGAGAGGGCTAGAGTATCACCTTGCTGAGATGCCTCATGCTCTTGGCTATCTAGATAATTATTTTCACCATCGAGGTTGATGACTAGCACAGGGGAGGAGGGCTTGGCTACTGATTTATCCTTCTTTTCTTTTCCCTTTTCTTTCTCTTCTTTCGCAAAATTTTTTGTATCTAGCAGAGATCTTCCTCTATAGGTTGGGATGATTTGAACATAATTTTCATGAGGTTGGTCTCCTCCTCTACTGACAAATTATGTTGGTTTGGTTGATGTTGATGTAGCAAGAGTTATGGATGTAGTAGGAGTAGATCAAGTTGTACTAGAACATACTAAACTATTAGAACTTGTAGTTCTAGTTCTCTTCTTCCATTATCGGGTCCACTCCACCCATTTTTCCATCATCTTGATGGTACCACACATCAAGACTTCCATTGTGTTGAGAACAAGACCTTAAGGTGGAGTTGATACTATAGGAGTATCATAAATTTTCATGTAAGTTGAGGGATACATGTAGGAGTCATCATCTGCAAGATCACTAACATCAACAATACCATTGTAAAACTTAATCTCATCTAATGTTAATTTGGACTAGTATCTTTCTTTTTTTTTCTATTCATTATAAAACCTATCCCAATAGTCTTCAATATCTAGAACATGCCTATGAGCGTACACTAGGTATGTATGGTCTTTCACAAAGTTAATAGGATCATACTAGGCTCTCATCACCTTATAACCAATCAATTTAGTCATACTCTAAAAGTCTTTAATTAAGTTCAGGGCATCATATATTGAGGCACAACAATAGGGTCCTACCACTATTGGAAAAGGAATCTCGACAATTTTCTTCACATTGGAACATAAGGTGTTTACCTCTAGTAAATTTTACTACATAATTTATCAAGAACTACCTTATCTTTAGGATATCTAGAGAGCCTCTTGGGGAATCCATTGAATGCACAAATCCTTAGGTATGAGAAAGATGGAAGGATGAAACAACATCTGAATTAATTGACCATTGAAATAGCTTTTGGTGAAAATCTCTGCTCGGATTATCCTTGCAATTCATGGCATAGCCTCATTCTGAAGGCATCATTTACCTTGACATATTCCTCCAAACTCCTCGTCAAAGAAGATTGCATTAGTTCCTTGTTCATAGAAAGCATAATGGATTGGTCAGGCAACAATATCTACTTTCTCTCTAGATTGTATCTTTCAATACATTCCTTTACCAATTTTGGTGCTTACATGACTATACAGACCCCAATAGCCTCAACCGATCCACTTTCTTTCAATTTTTGAGTAATTGGATGGATGGGCTAGGTATTGAACCTTTGTAGATCACCTAAGTCATAAAATTTGAAGGAAGTGTTAGAAATATTATGTATTTCACTCTCCAATCCAATTAGGAGATCATACCCTTAAAATTTGATGGCTATTAGCTTATATTTTCATGGAGAAGACAAATTTCTTTGATAAAATAGCAGGTATGACATGAAGAGCTTTGTTTGGGGAAAATTAAATCATATAGACTCAAAAATTTGAACATTGGTGCTACATGAATGAAATGACTCATAGCTAATGGTCATAATGGTTTGATTTGCAATAAATTGGATAGAGCAATGGCTCTTTAAAATATTTTACCTCTACCCATGTCACAATTCATAAATATGATGAACATAAAATTTAGTTAAATATCCCATAGAAGTGAGATTAGTCACTTTCCAAATTGATTGGTTTCAACTTTAATGTAAACTACCCTTTTGACTACAGAAACCAGAACAAGGGTAGCACTGCAATTCTTTATATGCAGGGAAGGAAACATAAGCTTATCTTTTTGTAAGCTTGCCTTTTCCTTTGATTCAGGATCACATCATGAGCTACACTCCATTAATGCATTGGCTACCCTATCACTTTCTTTTCCACACAATTATTTTCCTTTATATTTTAACTCATTTCTTTGAGAAGTCATGAAATTTTTTTTTTCAATTAAGAGCTTGGACTATTATCTTCTTTACTTCAGGTTCACATGTCATCAACTACTCCATCAGAAACCACTTTGTGGTTTTTCCAAAGATTGTCTTTGCATCCAAATTTAGTATTGCCACATTTCATAAAGAGGCTCTATAATCTCTCTTTGATGGAAAGTATCATCAAAGCATATGCTTTCGAAGAACTTGAACAATTAGAAGTATTTCTCTTTTTTCTTGACATTATTTTAGAAATGAACTCAAAGAAATTATCTTCCAAAGGGAAATCACTTAGATTGATGGAACTTCATTCCTCTACAAAAAAATAGACCCTGAATTCAGATTGGTACTGTGAAAGTTCCATGGCTATGGATCATTTTTCATCTAATCTTTCCATCATGAATCAATCTTTGAAATCATAAGGAGATATAGATATACTATGTTTCTTTGGGATGTTAATTGACAAAGTGCACCAACAATGAGAATTTGACAAAATGGAATAGAATCTAAAAGGCACACCACCTTAGCATTAGGAGTTAATTGAGGAGTAAAATAACTCTTCCTTCTCATCAAGAAGATGGTTGGACAGAAACCCACCCAAACCTAGATCACCTAAGACCTTGATGCAAGGGAAATAAATGAATTCCACATTTAGGTGTCGGAGGAAGAAGAAAATGGAAAAATCAGAAGGACCCAGAAAGAAAGCCTCATTGAGGCTTGATGAGAAGGGATCCACCTAGGAGAAACCTAGAAAAGGACTCAAACATATATGTAATAAAAGTTGACCAACCTAGAGGCTTAAAAAGGAGGGACTAAAATTTGGCAACAATATCATTTGATATTTGTAAATCTATAGTCATATCTTACAAAGTCATGTTTATAAAATTGGAGATGTTAATATTTCTAAAAGGTAATCTAAATTTATATTATCCATTGTAGGAGTAACCCTTTATACATCATAAGACAACACAATAGAGATTCTGGTTGTTGATAGACTATCAAAGGATGTTTCTTTTAACTTATCATTAAGAGCTAGATTTGCTTCCCATTCCCATGCTCCAATATGATCCTCTACTATAAATATGTCAATCTAGCTATGGAATGGAGGAAGTTGGAAATCAAGAAAATAAAATAGTAAATCAAGATTACTACAGAGGGTCGAGGTCCAGTCAAGAAAACCATTCATATCCTCTACTTCCAAAATTGGGTAAGATAAAACTTCTCTGCCTCCCACCACCTATTGTTGGTAGAATCTAGGTTTGGAATTGTAAGGTCATCCTTAATATTTGAGATTATGAATTCTAGGTCTTGGATGTATGCCACTTTGAAGAACCTTGTACATAAAGTTATATGAAAACTTTGTGTGGATCAACATTTAGAGCTGAAGAAATGAACATAGTTTGGATGTCCAAGCCTAATCTAAAATTTCCCCCATTGTTGATAAATTCATCCCCAAAAATTGTATATATTGTTCTCACAAATAGGAAATGAGTTACAAGTAGAATATTGTGGAGTCTATTTCTACTAATAGGACAATCAAAGGCCATTTAAATAGCTGGCCCCCTTAGTATAATGGGTGTTGACATTGAGCAATTCTAGAATTTGTTACCTTTTGATTCAAGATGGAGATCCAATATAAATATATATGATTAATCATTACCTACAAGATGAAGTGGAAAAACTATTTAATTTCTAATTTTAAAGATCTCAATCAATACCATCTCATAACCCATAAAGATAGAGGATTGATTGCAATTTTTTTTAGAAAGGGAGATTATAGACATTGAAATATGACTAAGTAATTTGTTCCATTTTCCTTCGCTAAATCTATTATTTTAGTTTATTATCTTTTGAATATTCTTAATAATGACATCTTCTACATCATCACCTAAATTGGGTAACATATATACTTCTTTGTTTCCTTATTGGTAGATATGTTGGATTGTACTTTCCTCAACTTTATTGATTAGTAATAGAGAATTTTCCAAATTTGTGTTAAGAATCCAATTAGGTGTTGTTTTTTCATAAGGCATTTAGAATATTTGTGAATCCCCTTTTATAATTAGCCTTCCAATGTCCATTTCTAGGCTGCCATTAATGCTATTTGTTAAAAATTCTAATTCAAATTTTTTTTTTCAAACATATCTATAAGGGTTTGGAATTTTGAGCCATTTAAGAGCTATCCATTGAGTGTGTCATACAACCTAGGCTTTATTTACCAAGGTTACCTCTAGATGTTGCATCAAAGTTCAGCTTTTCTCATTCTTCTAGTTGGGCTTCCCATTTGTATTTTTCTCTTGTCTATTTGTTTTATTTGAGATGTACCACTATCAGGTTGATAAGATTATGCCATTTTTTCTGCATTTATGCATCCTAATAAGAAAAGGTCCATTCCTCTTTTATTGAATTCCTCATATTGTTGTTCATGACTTTAGTTAAACTTGCTTCAAATTTATTGAGGAAGTATGAGATTATGATCTCTTCAATTGTATAAATTCTACAATTTCTTTCCTTCCATATTTCCCAAAGAAAAATGATTAGGATGGTTTTTTGTATTTGTTATGAGTATTTGATTGTCATTATTTTGTCTATCGATTTAAATGTTCCCAATGGTTGTTATGATGTGCTAATGACAAATTGAGTTTTTCGCATAACCATTGCTAGCACTTTTCTATGAAAGGGCACTGGAATAACAGATGCTCCATCAACATTATCATATTTACACAATCCATTGAAATGTATGAAATAATTCTAAATTTGATTTTCTATGTTTTTCAGCATTGACATTTCATATCACACTCTATGATCCATCATTAGCATGAGAGAATGTAAGAATACAATTTTTTTCTAAATTTGATTTACACAAGGGATATCTTGAAGGGCATTTGAAACCCATCTTTATGGATCTATTCATTGTAAGAAGTCCCCTTTAGAGGTTTGCCCATAGAAAAATACATTCCTTAGGAAAGCATACTGGATCTCAACATAGAGACAACGAGATATCTAACTTTCCTCAACTTTGTGAATTAATAATCAGCTAATTGTTTGAATGTTCAAATGGGAAGAGTATTTCTGAGAGGGGGGGTAATCAGAAGTACCAATTGTTATCCTTTGAAACCCTTAATAACATATGATTGAAATTAATATGCATGCAAGTGAACAAACATAAAATGAGAACATGCATCAACACATAATACAAGAGATTTTGGTGACCCAAAAACCCTTGAGGAATAATAAGGTAAAAATGGGGTGGGAATGACACCCACAAAAAATATTGTAGCAATGAGTTCGACCACTTTTGATGGTTTACCCTATTAAAGGCTTTACACTATGTCAATAGTGACCTGATTGAAATGATTTTCAAACACTTTACAATAAGTGTCACCCTATTAAAGGATTTACATAAAGGCTATTAAACCTACCTAATACATAGGATTTTCTTGTCCTTCTCCAAAGACTCTTTAACCTAGTTGTTAAGCCAACCTATCACCATAGGATTTCAACCTCTAATACAATTGTGAGAGATTATTAGAATATTAGACCTAATTGAATGCAATCTGAAATTGTTGGGTTCAAGTACTTGATCTTCTCTTTCTCTTTGATCCTTGCTTGATCTAATATCTAAATATGACCCCTGTTCTACTCTAATCAACTAGATATAAATGCTATCCCTTTCACTAAGTATTTTCTCTTCACACTGGAATTTCACTATAATCTTGCCTTTTTTAGCTTATCTTCCATACATACAATGGCACATTCATTCTCCTTATAAAGAATGTGAAGACTCAGGGTTAGGTATGGATCTATGATCCAAATTGAATCTCAAATTCTCGCTTATACTTTACATTTTTCTTATTGGTTGCATGCCTTCACCATTTTTCTGATTGGTCGCATGCAAATTACATAAGGAATGTATATGATTCATCCTTATCATTTTTCTCCTATGAAATTTCACTAAGTCGGATCCAAAAATGGTTTACATCTTAGTTTGTGCAAGTACAAACTCTTATGCTAATTCTGCATTGCTTGGCACATGGAGTATTGCTAATGCTCAACACATACTGTTTCTAGATTGCTAGGCATCTACTACATTTCTTGTTTTTCTTGGCACCTATATCACTCGACATATGTTGTTCTAAGTTTCTTGGCATTTGAATGATTTTTTTACTTGGCACATGAACAATTCCTAGATCACTCAGCACATACTATACTATAATCTACTCGACACTAACTGTGACTCGACACCTATCAAAATTTTGGCTCAACATCTATTGTGTACTTAGGATGTACGATGAAAATGGTTAAGTGTGTTGACACTCATTTTTGAATACTTTTTAGTTGACCAACACTAATAACCCTAGTTTAGATTTTATTTCCCATATTTTGATGCTCAGCATATTAAATTTTCCTTTCGGTCTTTATGATTTTCTATCCTTTGGAAAATAAATTGTTCATAAATTAGATTTTCTTGGTTCAATAGGTTTATTTCTTCAGCATATTTTCATTTCCATATCTCTATTTGATTAGTATTTAGAAGTTGTTGATAATCATAGATACACTTACTCCAAATATCAATTAGTGTGTTCTTGATATTAGGAGGGAGTTTGAGGCTATCTAGTGGTGGGAATCCATCACATGAGTCCTCCAAGAATAAAGCATCCCTTCCATCACCTATATCCCATGATACATCCTTACAAATGCGAGAACAACAATGCATCCTAAAGTTCCATGTTTTGGATCCTTTTGGGGAATTATTAGTACAAAATAATGATAAGAGGTTAGAACTAGAGATATATTTCTAATAAATAATTTTACCTCATTTTTTCATCTATTTCATGATACATTCTCCAAACTAGTTTTCCTCCAAATGCTTCATTTTTCCAACTTAGTTTTTAAAATCCTAATCCTCCAAATTATTTTTGTTTGCAATATTATCCCATTTAGTTAGGGCCTATTTTTTCTTCTCCTCCATTTTTTTCCAAAAGATATTTTGATATTTTTTATCTATTGTACACATATTTTCTCTAGGAAGAGGAAGACATGACAACTGAAAAGTTGGAATAGTGGATAGAACTAATTTAATCTTGGTTACTCATATAGCCTTACTTAGCCACTTCCCTTTGTAGTTTAACATTTTTTGATCTAGATTTTCTAAAATGTGGTGCCAAGATTTAGAATCTTTATTACCTTTTTCCAACTAGATACTAAGGTATTTACAAGGGAAAGGACCTTTTATATAAGCCATTAAGTGGAAAATACTTGTTTCTATTTCTTGATGCATATTTAAGAAAAATATTTTAGATGTTTTAGTATTTACCATTTTTTCTGAGGCTTCCATATATGTATTAATGATCAGTTAGAAATTATAGGCTTCTTCCATAGAACTTTCTCCCAGGAGTATGGTATCATCTAGAAATTGTTAATGTGTGATTTTAATTAATCCTTCTATTGGTAATACTTCTTTAAGTTTAGCTTCCATTTGAGCCTTTTATACACCTCTACTGAATGCCTCTACCATGATAATAAATTTAGGAAGAGTGAGATTGGATGTCCTTGTCTTATTCCTCTTTATATGCCAAAGAGTCCTTTTGGAGTACCATTTATAAGAAACAAGATTTTCAAGGTTGAAATGCAAATTGCTATGAGAACACAAAAGCTTCAAGGGTTTTACATAGGAATATTGATTCTATTTTATCATAATCTTTTTGAATGTCTATTTTCAATAGCATGCATGCTTCTTTATTAGTTTGGGTAGAGTTTATTAATTCTTGAATGATTATGATCATCTAAAATTAATCTATTGGGGAAAAAGAAAGTCCATTCCTCAGAAATTAATTTTTGTAAAACTATTTTGAGTCTATTCGCTAAGGATTTTGATATAATTTTATATATAGTGTTACATAATTCTATTGGTTAAAAATCCCCTAGTTCTTCATGATTGTA
Source organism: Cupressus sempervirens (assembly GCA_028749045.1). Classification (NCBI taxonomy): domain Eukaryota; kingdom Viridiplantae; phylum Streptophyta; class Pinopsida; order Cupressales; family Cupressaceae; genus Cupressus; species Cupressus sempervirens. The sequence continues at coordinate 867,039,428 of CM053789.1, forward strand.
ATTTTTGTGAATTAGAGCTATAAATTATTTTCTAGTATATCCCAACAATTTTGAAAGAAGAAGGCTTGGAACCCATTAGGGATGAGGGATTTATCCATATTTCTATTAAAGAGAGACATTTTAATTTCTTCTAATCTAAAAGCCTTGGTTAAGAGTTTTTTTTCCTCATTTGTTATTAATTCTAGGATTGAACTTTTCATAATGTTTTGCACTTGTAAATTTGAACTTTCATAGTTGTTAAGAATATTAGTAGAGTAGTCTATAAATACTTATGTAATTTGGTTTGGATTTTCTATAGTGTTACCTTTATTATTCTTATTTTTTGTTATTCTATTAATATTCTTGTCATTTATCATGATATTATTAAAAAAAACCTATATTATGGTCAACTTTAGATAATTGTGTTTCTCATGATTTCTATTTCCGAAAACATTCTTCCCTTGGTACTATATTTTCTTGTTTTGATAATAGTTTGTTTTCTCTTATATATCTAATGTTTTTGATACAATATTGTATCACTTCTTCACTAACTTTCTATAAGTCATTTTCAATTTTTACTTTGTCTTTGAGAATACTATTGAAATGGTTCATGTTCCTTCTTAAAATATTATGTTTTAAGAGTTTTAGTTTAGATACAAAATAGAACATCTTTGATCCTTCAAAATTACCTTCATTCTAACATTGCTTTAAGTTTCTCATGAAGTTATCATCTTGGAACCATATTTTCTTGCACTTGACAGGGTTTCTTGAGGGTTTTTGTTGATCTACTATCTCTTATCTGATGAGGTAATGATCTTAACCTAAATGAGGTAAAATTATAGAATGAAGGATGCAATTAAATGATCTAAGCTCCACTTGGAAGAAAAATCTATCCATCCTTTCAACAATTTGAAAAAAATAAATCTATCTTCTATTATACCATGTGTATACAGGTCATTTATAGGGGGACATTGATTAAGTTTTATTTGTGGAACCATTCTCTAAAATATGTCATTACATGAGAGATCAATTGATATCCTCCAATTTTTTCTTCCAAATCTTGCAGAGCATTGAGACCCCTTCCAATTTAAAATGAATCAGATTGATAATTTTTCATAAATGCACTTATTTCATTCTATACAATCTTCTTACTTGTTCTTGGGATCAGTCCATAGACATTTAAAAGGATTAATTGCATGTCATTTTTGAAAATTTTGATTCTCCCACATCCAATTATGATTTGAAGCTAATGTACTGAATTCTAACTTTCTAAGATCCTAGATGAGACCAATACCCCCTGATGCCCCTTCTAATGTAATCATATCTAATTTCCAAAGTCTAAATTTCATACTAAGCTTTTTACCCTCAAATTTTCTTAATTTGGTTTCCCAAATTATGATAATTAAGTTAAATAATCTTATTAAGAGTCATTTAGTCCCCTAATATTCCATGTTGTTAACCTCATTACACTATGGGAAGGACCTTCCCCTTCCCAACTTTAAGAGTATCTTGGATTTTTTTTGACTTCCACCTTTCCTTGTTGTTGCTCTAAATTTTGTTAGTTTTTCCTTCCTCTTTTCCTTTTTGTTTCCCACATCTTGGGGCCTCTATGCCTTCCATATTTAGGTTGAAACCTAGTTAGTCAATGTGTTTGATTACATTATTTTTATTGATTATTATTGTTTTATCCTCTAATACCTCTCCCTCTTCTCCAAGTTCTTGAATAATATATTATTGATGTCTATTTTCTTACATTCAGAGTTTTCCTTTTCTTTACCCATTTTGTTATCCCCTTTTCCTTTGGCAGTATACTGATCCAAGATACTTTGTTCTTTTACCCAAAATTCCTTGTAGTAATATTTGAATTTATTCATGTTTTATCCATGCTATTTAATACTCTTGTTTGCCCTAAATATTTTGAGTTCATGAATGATTCTACCTCAAATGGGATAGGCTTCTAGCTATCCTTCTCCAACCCTTTTTGGGTATTGTGATTATTTTGTAAAATACTTTTGTTAAAATGATCCCTTCCATTTTGTAGTGTTTTCTATAATTTATATGAATTTTTCCCCTCTTTTGCTCTTTTCTAGAATGTAATGTGTTTTGATTGAATTGATAATTCTTGAGAGGATAAGTTGTCCAAAAAATAGTTATATTTAATTTTCCCAATGTCCTTAAGTGGTATACCTGAATCTTTTTCTTCACCAAATGGTGCTAAATTTTTTTATTTTTCCTTATTAATTCTTTTGGTTGTAGGATAGTTTTTCTCAAATCTTTACCTTATCGTTCCAACCGATTTCCTAGAATTTTCTTTGTGTTTACTTTTAGTTACTTTCTCATAATGAACATTTGAGATTTTTACCTCTTCTATTTCTTGAATTCTAGTTTGAGAAAAAAATTCCTTTTCTGAATTCTTAGATTATGAGCCTATTAAAATAGTTTTTGAGCACTCACCTTTTTTAGTGATATATATTTTACTGATTAGACTTTGATTGACATTTTTCATGGTCTAAGTTTAAAAGGGATTCATTATTTGAGTCCATCATTAACATTAGGTTTTTTTCATTTATTACATTTTTTGGCTTCAATCTACTTACTTGTGTTCTTCAAGGATTCTATTTCTCTTATTTTTAATTCTTTTGTGATGGATTTTGAATTTGTGTTATTGATAGCTTAGAGATGATGCATTTGTGCTTCTTTCCATATTATTAGTTGGTCAATGATATCATTTTGAATTTACATTATATCATGAGTCAATCTATTGTAAATGATAAAATTAGTTTTAATATCCTTGATAAATATATATTTTTGTATGCATTGTTCACATTGTTGCATTCATTCTACATTTTCTTCAATATTTCAATTATTCCTTAGCTGAATCCTCAATCCTTCTTGAAAATAATTTCTTTCTTTTGGTTGAACTTTTTCCTCATCATGATCATGGTGTTGGAAGTCTTATTGGGAAATGGGGTGGAGGAGGGGTTTTTGTGAATCAGGATCAATAAAACTTTTCACTGTTAAAATAGTATCTCATGTTAACTATATTCATTCCTAATCAATCTCGTATCTTAGATCTGATTACATATAACCATAAACTTGTCATGTTGAAATTATAATGTATCTTAGCATAACAAACATGAAAAAAGAAACACACAAAACATGACACAAAAGATTTGGTAACCCAGAAACCCTCCAAGGTGAAAGAAAAACTTGGGTGGGGTTGAAACTTACAAATATTTACTATTGCAAAAAAAAAGTTCACTTGTTAGGGCTACAATTTGATCACTTCTAATAATCCACCTTGTTAGGGGTCTACTTTGTTAAAATATTTAAACAAAAATCAGGTTTCACCTTGATTAAAGGATTTTACATTTACAATGAAGTAAGGATTCTATTAGGAGTTTTAAATAAGGTTTGTTAAAACTATTCTATTAAGAGATTTTCCCTAACTCAATCTATCAGAACTAATTTAGTACCCGATCCTTTAGTTTTATCTAAAAGTTGTTTATGGATCTCCTCTCTTCAATATCTCAAACTAATTTCCTTATTTGATATATTTTATTATGTCCTTCATTGCATAGTTTCTCTGTCTTCTCTTCTCTCTAACCTAGCCTCCTTGCTTTGTACTTCACTTGTTTAGTCCTTCACATATTCACACTCATCATTCTCATTTACATTGTCATAATTTATGGTAATTCGATCTATTGGTATATCTAAGTTTTGTTATCTATTAGAGTGAAACACTTAGTCATACATAAGGCAGAGTAAATCGGTCATCATTGTGATTGACCTACTCTATATAGGATGGGTCATGGAAAGACTTCTAAATCATGTATATGTTGAACTCAATAGGAGTTGAGCAAGTCCTTTGTCATTGAGTATTTTTAGTATAAGGTGAGCATAGTCAACATCGAGAAGACAAAGCACATAGATGTCAAGTTATACATAAGGAGCTCAGTAAGTTAAGGCTAAGAAAAAATAGGAAGAATAATTATGACTGAGCATCAGTGGTAGTATGTACAAATTAACAAAGAGAGAACATAAATATATAGAATGGTACACAAACTTTGAGGTAAACTATTTTGAGCTGAAATTTAAATAACATTTAATGATCATAGAGTTTGTTACATGGTTTTTTATGCATTTTGACGTGGATCATTAATCCTTATGAGGGATGAGAAACCAAATAGATGAAGAGGCAAAGAGGGAAGAATCTAGAAGACTCTAAAAATGTGTTTAAATAGGTAGATCCAAATCCTATTGTAGTATGAATGCAAAGAGAGATATTGTAGAAGAGAGTGTGAAATATGCAAAGTGTGAGAATGAGTTAAGTTTTGGATGTTGCATGCAAGAGTTGTGAGGAATAGAGTTAGTGACCTAATGAAGCAATGAAAGATAGAGAAAAGGTATATCAGATAAGAGATCAAATTAGAGATTAGAAGGGGGAGATTCGTAATCATAATTGTAAGTTTAGACTGAGGGATTAGGTATAGTATCAATTTTGATGGATTGACTTAGGGAAAATCTCTTAACATAGAAGTTTTAACATACCTTTTTAAATCTCCTAACAAACTTCTTACTTATTTGTAAGTGTAATATCCTTCAATCAAGGTAGAATTAACACTCTTAAATCTTTTAACAGAGTAGACCCCTCACAAGGTACATCACAAGAAGTAATCAAATTGTAGTCCCAACAAGATAACTTTATTATTGCAATAGTGATGATTTATGGGTGTCATCCCCACCCCAATTTTACCCTCACCTTTAAGGGTTACAAAAATATTTTTTGTTATATGTTTACATTCAAGGATGTGATGCACACTTATATTTATTTAATCATTTTATTTTTCATGTTATGCTATGTATAAACTAGAAATGAGATCATTAATGTGGTGAATGTAGTAAGGTTGTTTTGAAGGATAAAGGTTTTGTAGATCTTGATTCACACCCCCACTTAGTGTCTCATTTTCCAAATAAAATTCTAAAAATTACTATTAGAGAATTGTTCTCTTGAATGAAGTCTAACATATTGAGATTTTAGATCTTGTAGATGAAGGCTTACAAATTGGGAAAGGTTATTAACAATCAAGTGACTGACATCCAACTCATACTACAACATCTTAAAGTAGAAAGAGGGGAACTAAGGAAATCCCTATGAAATAGAGAGGATATGTTTATTCAAAATAATGACACACTTTATGAAGAAGTTGATACACAAGGATTGGTTGACATTAGAAATTCCACTGAAAGTGATGCAGCCATTGTAGATCTATTAGACAAGAATAATATATTGAATGAAGAAGTTAGAGGAATAAAAAGAGAATATGAAATCCAGTCAATAAGGATATGTGAAGTGATTGAACAAAAGAGGAAATTTGAAGAAGATAGAGTTTAGTTGAAGAATAAAAAAGAGAAATGGCTATCAAACTTGAAGAAAGGTCATATGATGTACAAAAGATTAAAAACATCCAACTAGACATGATGAATTAAATGATGATTGAAAATTAGGAATTTGAATAGGAAAGAGATGGAGATAGAAAATATAAGATCAAAAAGTGACCTACTAAGGAATGAGTTAAGATCTAATAAATAACTTGTGAAAAGGATGAACAAGCCCAATTAAGCAATAAGATACCTTGAGGAACTAATGAGATCACCTAGGTCATCTGGCAACACTTCTAGATTAGGCCATATAAAGAAACATTCATCTATTGAATAAGGAGAATCATCCAAGATTGGAGAGCTAAGGGATGTAAGATTTTAAAAAAAAAAAAAAAAACATGCTATCATTATGGTAAACTTGGACATTCTACAAACATTTGGAGAAGCAAGAACAATGTTTACCAGTTACTATTTTTATTATAAAAAGCAATGACATCAAATACATGAGTGTCGATCTAAGATGAACAATACACCTACTGCACCTAGATTTGAGGGATATTATTATAATTGTAAAAATTTTGGACATAGAGAATATGAATGTAGATCACAAGAAAAACCTAACTAGATGAACAAAAGGTCAAACAATTCACCTAAAAAAGTTTTCCGTAATTGTCACAAAATTGGAAATTTGAGAAAAAACTACAACACCTAAGGACTAGTACCAAACAATGATCATATCAAGGGTAAAGACAAAGTAGATGTTGAAAAAACAAAGAAAGAGATGAATCAAACCTAGAAGAAAAGGGTGGAAGCTGAAAGAAGTGCAACAAATGAAGTTAGGATCACCCAATCGAATGGAGAAGGTGATCATGCCACCTCAAATTGATCAATAAAGGTATGTAAGGAACTATATACTTAATGATTTGTATTACATCAATTCCTAACATAAATTTTGAAAAAGTTCATATCTACATGAGAAAATATGCATTTTTTCACAGATCTATGAAGAGATAGTGCAAAAGAATCATCTACACATCGAGTGTTGAGCATCAATAAAATTGTCTGTATTGATCAAGCATTGCAATATGGACTAAGTACCTGAAATGTCAAAGTGATTTATAGGCCAAGTTAGATTAAATTTACCAAGATGTGTAGTGAAGACCAAGATTTAAAGCTTAGTAATGACTGAGATTGCTAGATTCCACCTAATAGAGGATAAAACATTTATGCAGACCCTAACTTGAATGAATGGAGGTATATATTGAGAATTTGAATGTATTTTACACACCTTGCATTCAAATTTCAAGAGAATAAAGTGATTTGATAAATTTGCAAAGCAATTGAAAGATAAACTAAAGTGGAAGAGTGATGGAGTATTGATCTCAAGATGTGATGAGTTCTTCAGAAAGTAAAGTTTCAAAACCCTAACACAAGAAAATGGCATCTTCATCATCTACAACCAAGAATAAGGTAGAAGAGGTAAGAAATGTTCAATTCATGTTGAGTGACATTTTCTCTCCACCTAAGTATCATGTTATTCCTAAGATTTCCATGAAAGAAGATTCAATGGGTGTGTTATCATTGATACCACCTAAAATTAGTATGATTTAGGTTGTGAGGAGTTGTGACAATTGTAAAATGGTGAATTTGGAGACTATGAGAATTGTGTGGCTTATGAACAATTATGTGATGAAGGAATATTAAAGGATGAGTTCAAAATTGTTGAGAGTAAAGGGTTAACTCATGCCCTAGATTTTGCAAGAAATTTCAAAATTGAATTGATTAAATTTTTACTAAATAGAATTTATGATATGGAGTTGTGTCTAGAAAATGGGCTAGTTAAGATTAAAAAGAAGATAACTGATGCTATTACTAGTTACCCAACATTCAACAAGAAGAAAATAGTGCATTGAAATAGAAAATAAGCTATCAAGGGAAATACCAAAGCTAAGTGGAATGGATGTGGCATATCTATTTCTAGCATTACTAATCCATTAATTGAATTTCCTATGACTTTAGTCTCTCATAAGTTTTATTAGTCAAGTTGATTGAATAGTGTGTCATGTATGGTTGTTGATTGGGTATGGAAGATAGTGATGAAGGATCATGAATATGATCTTATTGAGTTATAATAGTTACAACTAGTAGAGAGCCTAACCTGAGTCCGAAAAGAAAAGAATTCAATGTGTCAATTTGGATCATTGATTATGTATATTTTCGTTTACACTCAAAATTATTTTCTAGCTATTAGGAATGTTCTATGGGAATAAGGTAAACCAGTTACAAGATAGGTTAGTGCATATATAACACAATTGGGAGAAATTATTGAGAATGTTCTAGATGGATAATTTGAAGAATTAAAGAAAAAAATGAGAAAGAGATTAAGGATTAATATCATTTGATTTCCATAATCCATTATCAATACATTATAATTTTTTTATGAAATTTGATTGTGTCTGATTTTTAAGCATCAATGTTTTGGATCACACACAATTATCCATCATCAAGATGAAGAAGAGTGCAAGAAAATAGAAAAATTAAGTAGAAAAATAGAGAAAACACAAAGATATAAATAGAGGAAGATAGGAAAGGAAGTGGGCACAAAGATTGAGAGGGGAGATCACATGATAAAAGAGGAAGTGAGTTTAAACTTAAATCAAAGAAAAAAATATTAAAAATGAAGAGAAATTCAAAATAAATGAAAACAAACAAATAGATGAATAAATAAAGTACATAAAGAGGTAAAAAAGCCAAAATAAAAACAAAATAAACCAAGAAAAAAAAAAAAAATCTTGCATCATTAGTAGAGAAGCATTATAACAATGTATGTTTTCTAGTTGGTACTAAAAACACATTTGTGCATGCAGTTAAGTTAAGGATAGCCTCAATTATACCTTTTGGCTATAAAATTAAAGTTAATGATGTGTGTGCACCCATCACTACACTACTAAAGGAAGAAACTAATACAAATCTCAAGCCATTTGGAAAATTTAAAGAAGAAAATGCCAGAATAACAGTAGCCATAAAGATTGCTTCTACATATAAGAAAAGGAAGAAAAGTAGTGAAGACCTACAAGGTAAAATTAGGCACACAAGTAAAAGGAAAATAGGATTTTATGTTAACAAAAGGTCTTAGAGAAGATAAAGAAAATGGCAATGAGGAAGACAAATAGGCAGAGAGTGTAGAGAAAAAGGGTAAAGAAGCCTAATATAGTGAAAACCACTAAGCCTAAGGTGAGGAAAGTTGCAAAGAAGGTAACACCTAATCCCATCTCTCCTCTTACACAACAAAGACCAAGAATGAGGGCAGAAACATCAACAAGTGTGGACCCATGAGTCAAGGAAGGAGTGGTAAAGATCACAAAACCAAGTGGCATAAGTGCAAAAAAGAGGAAAATTGCATCCACTATAGATCAAAAAAATAAAAGGCTAGTGAAGTATAAAGATATTGAAAATAAGATGTAGAGAGGACCAATTTTTATGAACCTCCTCATCACTAAGTCATTATACCTACAAATCCAAGAACTTTTGGCAGACCACATGCCAACATCAGAAACTCTCCAGGCCTATCAAGATTTAGATATGCAATGTATGATGCATTGAGTAATGTTGATAAATCTAACGTAGAGGTGGCCAAACTATAGAAATCATGGCTAATATTAAGGTTGAACCTATAGAACTAGAAATGAAGATTCCAAATGATTTGTATAGTAGACTTGATAGAAAATGGTAACATGAAACAAAAATTGAGAAGTAGAAAAGGAAAGACACGTAGGCCAATATTATGCCTAAATTGATAAATAAAAAAATGAAAACAATTTTGGAGAAGTATAGAAATTGATTTATTCATAAATTTAGAACATTCATGATTTTACAAAATAAAATGGAGGTTGTCGTATAGGAGAATGAATTGTTATGGAAGAGAATTTTTGGACTAACCACAAAAGGAGTTCAAAAGGAGAAAGAAGTGGACACTATAACCATTGAGGATGATCAAAGTGATGAAAAAAGTTTAGGTATACTAACCCTATAGGGTACTATGTCACCTATTCATTGTACTACACCTGACACTTGTATTGCAAAAAATAATGGACTATCCTAAGGAAGGAGAAACACATGTCCAATTTGTTGATTTCAATAAGCAAATAAAGAAAATGGAGCAACAACAACAACATGAGGAACCAAAAAATGAAGCAACCCAAAAGGAATAAGATAAAGACTTAAATGTAAAGCAATCTACTACTGTTCAAATAGGACCACATGTCTCGGGACCTTAGGATGAGGGAGATAAGGGGATTGGACATAAAGAAGAAGAAATAGAAAAAGAGAATGTAGTCCCATGTTCTATGACTATTGTTCCCACTACTGAAATGGTAGCAAGATTGAGTGGTGACACACCCTCACCTAACAATTGTAGTGCCGAGAAACAAAACTCCATAGTAGTGTAAAATCAATACTAATCTAATAATGAAAGTATTAACACAACCAAAGAAGTTAACACTTATGATAGGATGGGGTTATCACGACAAAGGGAAGCAAACCAAGAATGGTAGGCTCCTTATGGTATAACCTATGATGACGTAGTTGTGTCCTTGATGGATGGAGATGTGTGCTCACAGTATGCTCAAGCTTCCAAAGGATGGGGATTTTATCAAGTGTGTAGATGGGTGAAGGTTTTAGCAATGGAGGTATGGATGTATTCTAGCATGGTGATGGTGTAAAATGGCTTTGATGTGTCGATCTATGGGGTATTACAAGTTTTCATAAAAATTGGATGATATTTTTTAAGGAAGAGGGTTCCATTTATAGGCCAAGGTGTAGAGAGATGGATGATCAAGATGCAAGGACGACAACATGGTGAAGGAGGGTCAAGATGCATTTAAAGGGGAGCACATGAATTGTGCTTTTTTGGAGCTAATTAGAAGGTGACACATGACAAAGGGTGATTTGATGGAGGGAAGGGTAAGATGAATGGCCAAAAAAGGAGGCTCAAGAGATAAGGGCTTCATAGATGCTCATAAATGCTTTGTAAGAGCCATGCATGCTTGTGTAAGAGCCATAAATGGATGAGGGTGAGGGTGAGGATGAGATTGTTGACTTGGGCTTTGGTTAGCAAGTCTTAACCCTCGCTTAAGTTGTGCACATGTTTAGGAGGGGGTTTAGGCTTAGTTTTAGAAAGGGGATTAGGGGGCAAGTGGCTTAGCTTTTATGGGATGGGTTAGTTAGGTGGTTAAGTGAGGTTAGTATGGGTGAATAGGTTGGATTAGGGGTAAAGGTTGGGTTTAGGGATGTTTTAAAGGTTTGGGATAATTTATTAAATTATTTATTTAATAAATAGGGATGCAGGATTAAAATAAATAGATTTGAAGATTTATTTAATTTAATAGAGGAATAGGGTTTCGATTGATAATTTGATTTTGGATTATCATTTTATTTTATCAATTGGACTATAGTTAATCAAATTAATTAATTAACTAGGGGATGATGATTAATTAATTAAGTAGTAAATATTTAATCAATAATGTCTTAAGAGATGACTTAATACAAGTACTTAATGATGTAATCAGACTTAGGTTTTTACATTTTTCCCATCTTTGACATAGTGTTGGAAAAACACTATTTCAATGAAGTTTGAATATAAATAATGTGAAGAAGACTTTTCAAAGTGAAATGGTTGCCCCAATTTTGAGTAGAAGAGGAGAGAATGGACTGCGTGATGCCCCCTCAAGAAGGTAGCGGGGAAAGAAAATGAGGCATGGCGACTTCTTGAAAGAGTTATAGGAAGTTGGGGGCTACAAGAGGACATGGAAGGGCTAAAAGAAGGTAAAAAGGATAGTAAATGACAATAAGAAATAAGGAAAGAGGCAAAAGGAGGTTGTTGGATGAGTCATAAAGGAAGATAGGGCATCTTGGGGGGGCTATAAGGGGCTAGAAGGAGGCTAGAAAGGTTTTTTTACTTTTAGATGGATGAGGAGATATTGCTACTATGAGCTCTAATTTAGATGAGATGATGGCTATGATTGGATGACCTCAGTATTGATCAGATGTGGTGTGATGAGTATAAGTGCCATAGATGCCAAATTGATTGGTAGGGTTAAAAACCATTCTTGTATTTTTTATTTTTTATTAGCTTATAGAATTCTCACGAAAGATAAAATGTGATACCGTAGACACAGTTCTGGTGGGATCGCTTGTGGGATTGGCAGGATCGTGATCTAGCAAAAATGGCTAGGGGAAGGGTAGAAAAAGGCTTGAAAAATAGATTTTGTGGGATTGAAAATGTGTGGTAGAATTTTCTTCTGGGATTACAACTAGGGTAGTGGGATCGCAATCCTGCTAGGAAAAATGCAAATATGGCTGTGGGAACATGATTCCACAATAGCAATTACGTCAATGCAAGAATAGGATAGAGTTTGACTAGGAGGGGAAGTTGCAAATGTGATCCTGTGAGAACATTGGTCAATAGGATCATGAGGTTTAGCTTGCATAGGAACGCATTAGTAGGAACTCAAGTCAAACTTGCTAAGAGGTCAAAAATTCAAAGAGTGATCCTACAGGAATATTGGTCCATGGGATCATGAGTTTGCAAGCATTCACAAGAATATAGTGGTGAAAATGTGAGAAAAGGGAATGGGTGCACACAAAAAAAGGGTTTGATAGGGGAATGGGTGTAAAGAAAGGGTATGTAAATTATAAAAAGGAACACTGATGTGCAATTAGTTTTGGTGTGTAGTGGTCTTTAGATGCTCTAGTGTCATGCGAGTGATGAGTGGCCATACTATGCACTGGAGATTAATTGACACTAATAAATTGGGAGAGGATTGAGGGTATTCGTCTAAGATATTTGGTGAGGTTGCCCCACACACACACACCTATATGGGCATGGTGACAACATTGTGTGAGCAGTGGCACAATGAGATAGGCACATTCCACTTACCTAAAGAGGAGATGATGGTGACAATAGAGGATGTATATAGGATTTTTAGATTACAAGTACAAGGGACACTAATAATGGAAATGAGAAAGATGACTTCAAAGGCAATAGTGCAGCGACTAGTAGGGTCGAGTGTTGCATTTTAGAGCCAACGAGGGTAGTTTGCACTAGATGAGCTGAAATGTCGCTTTACTGATTTTGTATGATATTTCCAAACTTTAATTAGATCTTTAAGATCAAACAACTAATATCACAAAGATCCTCCAAATTTCTCAAGAAACCCCAAATCGGGTATGCCAGAAATGGTGCCAAAAGCTTCACAGCTTCACCTATTATTAATAAATATGAAAAATGGACATTTTTACAGAAATTTCAGCAGTATAATGGCCTACAAAATGACATTTCCAGATCTGTATAGCCTTTACACAACAGCTCACAAATGTAGGACAAAAACTATGCTCATCGGGCTCCCAAAGTTAACACAAAAATGTCCGGAAACAACACAAAAACACTAATAAACTATCTCAGAAGTTTAATCACGTCCCAATAAATATATTCAGCTCTATTTTAACATCTTAAAGTCTGAAATACAGCAGCAACCCAAACTGATATGAAATACTCAACTGAAAACACCAAACTCATACCAAAAAACAACCCCGAAAACTCACAAATCTGCACTATTCAACAGAAAGGCAAACTCTGTATGAGCATGCACATGGAATGGCTTCAAACTCCCATCCTTAGCCTTCCTATAAACCTACAAACTCCCATTCTTGGATCTCCTTGGAAACCTGTAAACTCTCATTCTTGGGTCTCCTTCTCCACAGGTTTGCCAGCCTTCGAAGAATAACAAAGAAATGAGCAAAATCAAGTTCTAGCATCCGCCCAAAATGCCTCCAAACCCCTTAAAAGAGGGCATAACTGTAAATCACATCCAAGAGAGTTTAATGAAACATATTTTAATAATCATTTTCATTTATTAGTCCAACGGATTCCAAAGATTAACCCCCTTTTTCCAAAACTTCACTTTCTTGGGCCTGCCTGCCTTAGCAAAGATTATTATTTTTTAATTATTTGAAAAGGGGACATGAAAAGTCCTCCCCTCCCAAAAATTTCTTGTCCTCAAGCAATGGCTAAACAATAAACCAATCAATCCACCTGGATCCCAAATGTAGTCATGAACTATACTACTACCAAATAACATAGGCTCCTGCAATATCCTCTGCAATATGACCAAGAGGAATCCATAATCAAAATGACAATTAAAGCTCAACCAAACTCCAAAATCACCACTACCACAATCAAAAACCCATGAGACACAAACTCTTAGAACATTAGAACCTAAGTAAAGGGGACAAATCAAACTGCCAACACAATAAATACCATCAATGCATCTCACTAGCCTGTACAGAATGTATAATCCAACTCTACAACAATGGTGAATGCTCTCAAATGAAACTATACCAAGTATGAAGAATCCACACACTTTACAAATCCTATAGTCAACACAACTCTATAGATCATTGGCCACTATCTCATAACCATAACTCCCATGCACCCCTGATGGTGAAAAGCCATCACAAGATAAACAACAATAAATGGAACCCAAACCAAATTTTCCTGCCATCAACTCCTCAACACAAGGATCAATTGCTAACTGATGTACATACCCTGCAATATAATGTTGATTAAAAAAACCAACCTTAGTCAAGAGCTCACCATGAACAAGTGATACAACCCACTGTGACTGATCACTAGCTAAGTTAGGAGATGTCATAGCCAAAGGAGTAGAATCAATAACAACACCTACTAAAGCATCACTCCAAAACTCCTACTCTAAGTCATGTATTATCAAGCTATCAACTGCAGGACCTATTTTCATGTCGTGCCCATCACAACTCTCATCTTGAGGCATCAAACTATTCCATAACTAATGATAAGCACTAGGAACCAAAGTACATCTCTGTATCATAATCTCATCAACATGGTCATCAAAGATAAATTGATGAGTGTACCTCACAATGTAATGCCGATAGAATGCGCCAATCTTAGTCAGTGGCTTAGACTGTAATCCAGATGAAACTAACTGCAATTGATCATTAACCATGTTGGAACTGACTACTACCTCTGAAGATATCACCAAGGGAGTATTATTACTAGTAGGAACCATGCCAACTGTCAACTCACCAACATCACACATGATCTTTGATACATCTCTAGTCTCTGTGCCATCAGTACTAGAGGCCACCACCATGTCAAGCATACAACAATCTGCTACAACACCCAACTCAACTAAACCTGACTCTAGTGGGAATGAACCTGATATGCCAATGTTAGTATCAAGGATGGATGCATCCCCATCTCCACTGTCTCCGAAAATCTCGGCCATGGACATCCTCGGATCACCAAACACCATAGCTTGTGACTGTATAGAATCATGTAAAGACTGTAGCTGCTCTAACTCCATGGTCACCTTAGCCAAATGAAATTGTGACTCCTAAAAGCCAACTGTGTACTCTAAAGAATCTTAGAAGTCACCTCAAGGTGCTCAGTAAGCTCACTCACCTCATCTTCCTTGGCCAACAATGCATCATATGTTGTACTGCCCCACTCCATAAGATAATCTTTGTCAGCTACCAACTGCATATAATTTTGTCTCAAAATCTGAATAGCCTCCCATAAAGAGTGGATCTCTGTCAAGGAAAGATAACTACCTTCCCACTCATCACTAGTAGGAGAACCCCATCCATAAACTGCTAACAACTGACGAGCAGCATCAAAATGCTAGCAAGTGATAGCAATGTCTTGGTCACTAACTCTTAACTGATTAGACACATGATGGCACTGGCTTGACTGTCTCGTACAAACCTCCTCTGATGTACTGTCTAAAGGAGTATCCTCAAAGTCACTAGTCTTTAGAGTATTACAATCCATACCCTGTGAATCAAATCTAAAGCTCATATCAACATACGGAGTATCAAAAATATTAGCATTGCTGTCCAACTCCTCTGTACCCAAGGAAAATAAGTCTTCAAAACTGCCCACTACATCCTCCTGGATGTCATCAATGCCAATATGATCCTGAGACTCATCTGTACACACTGCCAAATATGAAATATCATCAACACATTCCAGCAATTATGGTTGACTAGATATATGAACAAAGCTCAACACCGGTGTATAAAAACTAATACCAACATCGAATAAGCTCCTGGCACAAGAAAAGAAAACACCGTGCAATCTGCTAATCAAATCCATGATAGCACTCAAACAATCACTGCTACCAAAAAATGTTAAAGATTTACAGTCAACTGAACCCCAAATACCAATATAACAATCTTGAGTCCATATCTGTAAACTAGAATCAGCTGGTAACTGAAGAAAAATCCTCACTTGATTAATATGACCAATACCAACTAACTCCACATACCTATCATGATGAGATAATGTAGTCACAATATTGTCTTCACTCACCTTCAGCTGGCAGGATAAATCATGTGAAGTACTACTAGCCTCAACCTCTTGTGAGGAAGCATCTAACTGTGCCTGGTACTCTCTCTCAGAAAAGTCATGAATGCTCAATGTCTACTCATCTCCACTAGGTATCTCACCATCATGCACAACAACATCCTCATAATCATCATCCTTGAGGTCAAATCTATCTATCACTCTTTGACTAAAATCATCAAATGTAGTTACCTGATCATGACCTTGAGTAGTCATTCCATGATACCACCAATCATAGGCTACATCTTCCAAGTGTAGACTTGCAATTTGAACAACATCACTCTCCTTCATGGGGTTAAGTGTGAAGAAGGTCTGTAATTTTTGTAGCCATGCTCTAGCTGAAATTTTATTTCTTCCATCAAAAGTAGGTGCTATAAACTTGCTTATTTTATTTTTGAGCTCTCTTCCACTTATGTCATGTTGCCTTCTGCACTCTTTCTTGGGCATCAAAGTGTTCATCATATCCACATATTCTCTAAAAGGAACCAAACTATAAAATTCATCATCTAAGCCATTATAAGTAGATCTTAATGTAATCAAGTTACCTGTAACCTCTTCCACAGGATTAATGGCTGGATTTGGCACTGGTGGCTCATCTGCAGGAAAGAAAATAGTTTTGGTTGATTTAGATGGTGTGGATTTCAGATTTCTTGGCTCCTCTGAAGTGCTCCCTTTCTCATTAATAGATGCAACTCCTTGTAGTTTTTCTGTCAATATTCACAAAGCCTCCCTAGTTTCTGCCAAACTATCTACTATTTTCTTCTGAGTATTTTGGATGTCTTGGAAGAATTTTTTTGCCATCTCATCTGGATCAGCCATACTTTTCCCTTCCTTGGATTTTGTACTTTTAATTTCAACTGGAGGTTTGATCAAAATTTCTTTATTCTTTTCTCACTGCAAATATCTTTTTTCTCTTTCACTTAGTTTCATGCAACCATAAATTTTGACATGCAGCTGATTAGAAGCAACATGCAACCACCAAATTCACAAAGAACTAACATGCAAATGATTAGAAGTAGAATGCAACCATAAATTTTGACATGCAAGATTTGGGTAGTTATCAAAACTAACATGCAAGATCTAGGTAGTTTTCAAGACTAACATGTAAGATCTGGGTAGTTGTCAAAATTGACATGCAAGATTTGGGTAGTTGTCAAAACTGACATGCAAACTTCTACAACCACCAAATTCACCAAGAACTAACATGAAAATGATTAGAAGTAGAATGCAACCATAAATTTTGACATAAATCTGATTAGAATCAACATGCAACCATAAATTATGACATGCAAGATCTGGGTAGTTGTCAAAACTAACATGCAAGATCTGGGTAGTTGTCAAAACTAACATGCAAGATCTGGGTAGTTGTCAAAACTGACATGAAAACTTCTACAAACCCTCAGGCTGGCAAGATCATGGCTCTGCTACGACTGAAATGTCTCTTTACTAATTTTTTATGATATTTCCAACCTTTAATCAGATCTTTAAGATGAAACAACTAATATCACAAAGATCCTCCAAATTTCTCAAGAAACCCCAAATCGGGTATGCCAGAAATGGTGCCAAAAGCTTCACAGCTTCACCTATTATTAATAAATCTGAAAATGGAAATTTTTACAAAAATTTCAGCAGCATAATGGCCTACAAAATGACATTTCCAGATCTTTATAGCCTTTACACAACAGCTCACAAATGTAGGACAAAAACTATGCTCATCGGGCTCCCGAAGTTAACACAAAAATGCCCGGAAACAGCACAAAAACACTAATAAACTATCTCAGAAGTTTAATCATGTCCCAATACATATATTCATCTCTATTTTAACATCTTAAAGTCTGAAATACAGCAGCAACCCAAACTGATATGAAATACTCAACTGAAAACACCAAACTCATACCCAAAAACAACCCTAAAAACTCACAAATCTGCACTATTCAACAGAAAGGCAAACTCTGTATGAGCATGCACATGGAATGGCTTCAAACTCCCATCCTTAGCCTTCCTAGAAACCTACAAACTCCTATTCTTGGGTCTCCCTGGAAACCTGTAAACTCCCGTTCTTGGGTCTCCTTCTCCACAGGTTTGGCAGCCTCTGAAGAATAACAAAGAAATGAGCAAAATCAAGTTCTAGCATCCACCCAAAATGCCTCCAAACCCCTTAAAAGAGGGCATAACTGTAACTCACATCCAAGAGAGGTTAATGAGACATATTTTAATAATCATTTTAATTTATTAGTCCAACGGTTTCCAAAGATTAACCCCCTTTTTCCAAAACTTCACTTTCTTGGGCCTGCCTGCCTTAGCAAAGATTATTATTTTTTAATTATTTGAAAAGGGGACATGACATGAGCACTTGGACCAAGTAACCATTGAGAGGTGGATCTATTTCTATGTGTGTGGGTTAGTCTTGAGGTACGTTTCCCTAGATATAGGTGGGATAGGTGTTAGCTTGGTGCTAATACTAGTTATCATGTAGATAGTGGATGTAGGAGTCCCAATAGCCTAGCAATCATTGAGGATAGCAGAGTTATATTAGGATTTACATCAGATTGTGTATTAGGGGGTTAGATGATACGGGAGGAGTATAGGGTTCTCCACTTTATCACATCATGAAATTTAGGTTGATTAGATAGAGAGACAGGTAGGCAGATGAGCTAGTGGCATACAGCTAGTGAGAGCCCTTGAGCTATCATCATATAGAGGATGTGAACTACTAGCAAGTCTAGTGTTGATGAGATCAAGGTGGTGGCATGGAGACCATATATGGGTCTAGTACCATGGGCAAAGGAGGGACAGTATTTTCCCTATACAATATCACCATTTTTTTTTGGATGGTAGGAGTACATTGCAGAGCAGTTCCAACTAGATAAAGCCTTGTGGTAGTTTGAATGGGTCTAGGTGGCTCCAGGAGTTCTAAACTATTACCAGTGAGTTAGTCATGAGCTAGTAACTATGTATGGGCCAACACTTCAGTGAGATGGTTTGTTATAGGCCTGGATGGATTTAGCACTATAGCCTTGGGATTGGTTCAATGGAGTAGTAGATGTGGGCTACACACATGATTATTGAGATTGGTTCATGTGGATGAGGCCAATGGGTCAAGCCCAGGTGACTAGAGTGGCAATAGTGGAAGGGGAGACAACTCAAGTAGCCTGATAGGGTAGCTATGTAGGAAGAGGGCTATGACAGTGAGAAAAAGCTATAGTAGGGGAGTAGGTGCTTATATAGTAGAGGTAGAGGGGAGGGAGGTAGGAGGAGAGGGGGAGTACAGCTAGAGAGAGGAAAGGAGATGCCAGTGGTGGAAAGGAGACCACAAGAGGATGAGGAGGAGAGGCCATAGAGGCCAATGGGTGGAGGATATGGGGGTAGCTCTTTGGTGGGGGGAGGGGATGATGGATAGGTAGCCTAATATTTTTCCTTGCAACATACCCATGATGCAGTTGGCTAGCTACTATGAGATACACAATAGGAGAGAGACTAACTCAAGATTAAGTATGATTAGCTAATACAAGAACAGGATGCGATGAGAGGATAGGCAAAGAGGCTAGAGATAGAGGTGAGGATACTTCAGTTGGAGGGTGGGTGGCTAGAGGGGAGGTTAGAGGTGGTGAGCCTCGACAAATAGGTAGTACAAGTGAGAGTGGACACCCTCCAGTAGGAGTGAAATAGACTAGTGGTGGAGGTCAAGACCCTAAGAGCATAGGTGGAGGTGGGTGCAACAATGGAGGAGTTGAGGAGATTACAAGGAGAGGTGGAGGATTTGAGAGGGAGAGTAGGATTTTAGTAGGGGAGGTACCATGTAGTGGTCCTAGCAGACCAAATAGAGTATTATAGATGATTGACATGGTCAAGGATAGTTAGGACCCATATAGGCATGCAGGGAGGAGGGGGAATGAGTGGATGGAGCACTGGGGGCTCATAGAGGATAGATAGGTCTTAGCACATAGGGTAGAGCCACAAGACAGGGTAGAGCTATAGGTGAAACATGGGAATGAATGGGAGAAGGGATGAGGTGGAGAGCTTAGGTATAGGAGGAGGATAGATGAGGCCACCACCTCCACTACCAGCACCACCAAGGGTAGAGAGGTACACCTATGAGTCTCATGATGATGAGGTGGCAGAGGAGGGGGATTAGTGATATGCTAGTTTTTGATATATTATTGATTGGATCAATTGGTTGATGTATTTTTGTGGGTGCAAACCCACTGTATTGATAGGATTCATTTGTATGATACGGACATTGGATATTTGGACTATGATAAACATGTGGGATTTTTGCAGAGGTGGGTGATTTATTCTTTTATTCTTTGTGGATGAGATATATATAGAGTGGATTATTCTTTGGGATGGGATATGAGTCTATGGATCTATGATGTTATGTTGATTTTTTTTATGATATGTTTAGATGTATATGAGAGACAGATGTGTTTCTTGATGCAAGATGTGATGATTATGAGAGACATGATATGAGTTTTTGTGATGCAAGATATGTCATGTAGGATGTGATTTGTATGGATACCATTGATTCTATTGTGATGTAGGATATGATGTCTTGATGATACAATTTGATGACATTGATAGTTTATGATGTAGGATGTGATGGGCATTATGGTGTGTTTTGTATGGATAGTGCAGATATGCTATGATATAGGATATGGTGTTTTGATGTTACTAATAATTTATGATGTAAGATATATCAATTATGATATGATTTGTGATGGATTTTGTTGATTCTGTTGTGATGTAGGATATGATGTTTTGAGGATATGATTTGATTGTATTGATAGTTTGTGATGTAGGATGTGATGGGAATTATGATGATATTTTGACATGTTGTGATGATTATGGTTTGTTTTGTACAATAACCTCTAAATAATTACAAATATCAAACCTAAGAAATGAATGTAATATGATGCTAACTATGGGAAAAGATAATTACAAATGAATGTTTGTAAAAAAGAATAATTATAAAAAATCATGACCTAAGAGATGAACCATGAAGGAAGGATAAAAAAGAAAAAGAAAAGTGTATGCGAAGTTATGATGATGGTTTATGTGTCAAACAAGACATGTGAAACTATGATAAAAAATGATAAAAAGAACATAAGCTATGCTAATGACTTACAATAAAAATGAACACAAACTATGATAATTTGAACATGAGATTTATGATAATGAAATATAATAAAAATGAATACCAATTATGATGATAAACTATGATAAATGCACTCTAAGCTATGATGAGAACATAGGATAAATGAATTAAATGTTTAGAATAATCAAACATGAGAAATATAACTAGCATATAAGAAATAACTTTAATTGATGATGGTGAGACATGAAGAGATAAATCCTAACTATGAAAAAAGACATGATAAATGAACACAAACAAGGATGATGGATAAGAAAAATAAACATAAGCCAAAAATGATAAAGAAAGTAACAACTATGATTCGAAAATATGATAAAAAACTTAATCCATGATGGTGAATGATGATAAAGAATGAATCTTGTCAAATATGAAAAATGGGAGTGCTAATAATATGATGATGGGAAATGAATCGAAGCCACAAAAAAAAAAAAAAAAACTCTAGCCAGGATGAGAGAAAAATAGGGGAAATGCACCTAGGTTTAGGATAATGATCAATGATAAAGAATGCCATTAGATGATGGTAAAACCTTAAATAAGGGATGAGGGCTGGGAAATAGTATGATAATGAAGATAGAAAAAATGTGTTGAGGAAAATGAAATGGAATAAATAGATTTTGATGAGTGGCACCATTTCCAGGGATGGGGCAATATATCACTGATAGGTCATGACCTTGGTTTAGGGGGAAAAGGGGTATGCACAACTTTAAAAACACAATGAGTGTAGGAGGCTTTAAGGGAGGTTATTGGTTAGGGATTGAGTTGAAGGGAGGGGATTGGGATATGTGTGTGAGTATGATAGGAATAAGACACTTCTCTTGTATGGGAGAAACGAGTGAGAGTGAAGCAATATATAATAAGCTTGAGGGTGGAGTACTTCGTAAAGAAGTACCACCATGTAGTGTGAAAAATTTATTTGATGTAGGAATATTAGGGACATGCAAAGGTTACTACAAAAATCAAGGCATTTTTCGAAATATTACATAGGACTGACTCGAACAAGCACGCAAGGATTGCCCCAACATCATACATGAGTTCCATAGGAATTAGCATAGAAATGATGATGGGTGATCAACAAGAAAATGATAGTCCCCAACTGCATCATGCCATCATAAATGAAAATAGGTTTGGTTATGCAAGTGTGATATCTGACTGACTCACAAGTAGAAAATAACCTTGGTCAAAACCATGCTCTCGAGTTGCCCCACTTGTAGAACACCATGGTATAGAATATTATGGTGGTCATGAGGAAGGAACACCTAAAAAACTTGGGACATCCCTTTTGAAAGATAAAAATACACAAAAAAAACCCGAATTATTAAATGAAATCCATGATAAAGTAACCTTTTTCCAAAGAGATCAGAATAACTAGATACTGACAAGCTAATAGGAGAAAGGTTACCTCCTAAGGAAATATATAGACAATATTGTTAAGATATTGATAAAATTGGCACCCATAACCTTTTATGGACAACTGGCCATTAACACAAGGTTTTTGAAAGGATTATGACAATGTACAAGCACAACTATACATAAGGCGGATGACTTATGGATTCATGAAAAAATAAAGGAGTGGGTATGTCTATGATGGGGAAAAGCTTAGGTTGAGGAGATAGTATCGATGCCTTACATTTATTGTTACAGTGGTATGATACACAAAGTTTTTTTTTGTTACAAAGGTATGGCACATAGAATATTGTTCTTATTACAAGGATATGATACATATGATATTATTTTTGGTGCAAGGATATAATACATATGATACTATTGTTATTACAAAGATATGCTATATATGATACTATTGTTGCCACAAGGATATGATATGCCAGATATGAGATACATGGTAGGGTACAAGGATAGGATAGCTATGACATAATCTAGTAGAATACATGATCTAGGTGGGGTGCTAAAATAAATACGTGTGAAGTCTTCAAGTGTGAGGGTGAAATTTCTTGGAACACCTTGAAGAACAAGAAGATGGGTGATGAGGTGTGAAGGGGTGATAGGGTAGATGCAGGTCACTTATAGATAATAAAAAGGCTAAGTACACATGGTGCCTAATTTCTAGGTTTTCACCAAGGTACCTATCCAAGGTTCTTGAATTGCTTAGTTTTCACCATTGGACACTTATTTCTATTTACTTATTTTTTGTCTTCTCTTCTCTTCAACTTTCTAATCCTTAAGGGGGCATGATACACTAAAGATTTCAGGAAAAAATTTTATTGAATTGAATGATGTTGGTTGGATCATTCAAGACTTCACCTTCAAGTGTGGATAGCTGATAGGTCCCTGAACCAAAAGAGGTTGTGACCACATAAGGACCAAGCCATGTGGGCTCAAACTTGCCTATCTTTTCCCAGTCAGCCTGGACCTTCATGTTTTCTTTAAGGACCATGTCTCATCTTGAAATTGGTGTGGATGGACCTTCTTGTTGAAGTTGCACTTGAGGTGATTTTGATAGACCATGAGGTGGTCACAGGCTTGTTGCCCTTTTTCATGAAGTAAATCTACCTAGGTAAGTCTAGAGACTCTATAATCCTCATCTAATATCTAGCCCCACAAAGAAATGTGTAGGGATGGGAGTTCAACCTCAATAGGTAATAATGCTTTAGCACCATAAACCAGGGAGTATGGGGTTGTGCTTGTGCATGTATGAAATGATGTGTGATAGGCCCATAGGGCAGGGTTAATTTGTAAATGCCAATCACAACCAAAATCATTGACAACCTTCTTTAGGATTTTGAGTACAGTTTTACTAGTTGCCTTCACCTAATCATTACCTTGTGGGAAGTATGGGCTAGGAAAATAGTGATGGATAGGAAGGGAAGTGCACAATTCCTCCATATTGAGATTTTCAAAATTACCTCAACAATTAGTAAAAGTTGTAGCTGAGATGCAAAAAAAATATGATAGAGAATAAACTTGGACACCTAGACTCCTATGGCAATGACAAGGGGAAGTTCTTCTACCCATTTAGTGAAATAATCAATGGTGGTGATTATCCACTTCTATCATTTTGAAGAGAGAGATGTAATAACACCAACAAGGTCAAATCCCCAACATGCAATATGGCCATGGGGGAGAATAGGTTGTGGATCTTAAGTTGGGGCTTGAATTATATTAGCATGTTGTTGACAGGGTAGACACCTTTTTACAAAGGCGCATGTATCATGCTCTAAAGTGGACCAATAATACCCTGCCCATAGGATTTTCTTAGATAGAACTATTATGCTTCTGTGAGCACCACAAAGTCTAGCATGTACTTTTTTGAGAGCCATTGCAGCCTAATTTTGGTCTGAACATCAAGAGAGAGCATCAAGACAGTTGTGATGATATAGGGTTTGAGCTCTATGACAGTATATCAGGATGCTCTATAAATAAGGTTTTGGTGTTGGGTTCATGTGAGATGGGGAGATATGATACCATTTTGTAGGTAAGCATGAATTTCATGGTAGCATGGGGATTGGGGATCAACCAAGAGACATGCCTATGTTGATTCATTATTCTTTTATGTAGGCTCTTGTAGCTACTCAACTAAGAAGTCATATTGTGTAGCCTCTCACAAAATCTCTAAAAGTGAGCCAATAGTGGCCATGGCATTTGCAGCTTTGTTTTACAACTTGGGTATCTGTCTGAATTATATCTATGTAAAATTTTCTCTTAACTGATCAACAAACTCTTTGTAAGGTTGTAGCATGTCATCTTTCATCTAATATTCATCCAAAACCTATTTGATAATGAGTTTTGAATATCTAAAGACTTGTAGCTCTATGGTGTTCGATTCGATTGCTATTTTGAGTCTTGTAATAAGGGCCTCATACTCTGAGATGTTGTTTGTACAATGAAACTATAGTTTAAAAGATTTAGGAATGTAATCTCTTGAGATTTGACCAAGAGTATATCAGCTCTAGAGCCATGGGATGTGTAGGATTGATCAAAGTATAACTTCCATGATGGTTGTTCTTCTATTAAATAGAGGTGTTCATATAGAAATTCCATAATGAGAGGGTGATCTGCAACCAGAGGTGCATCTTCCAAATGATGTACTATAGCTTGGCCTTTGATGGCCTTTCTATCAACATATTGGATGTCAAATTCATTGAGAAACATGACCCATTTAGCTATGTGCCCTGTGAGTACTTTGAATGATAACACATACTTTAATGGATCAATCTTGGATATTTTTTGCACAATGTGGCTCAACATGTAATGACACAACTTCTGAGTGGAAAATACCATGGATAAGAAATCCTTTTCCTTCAGTGTGTAATTGAGCTCATATCCAAAAAGAGTAGTGTTGATGTAGTAAATAGCCCTCTCCTTTCCTGTATCATCAAGTTGCTCTCGAAGACCACCTAGTACTATGGGGGTAGCTATGATGTATGATATGAGTGGACATCCTATAACTGGAGTAACCAATATAGGTGGACGAGCCAAGTATTGCTTGATTGATTCAAAGTTCCATTGAAAAATAGGGTCCCACCTAATTTTTTTTATCCTTTTTGAGTAAATGAGTAAATAGTTGGCACTTGTCAGTGAGCTGAGAGGTGAATCACTTGAAAAATTGTAGTTTCCCTTGAAGAGAGTGAAGCTTCTTGAGTGTCTTAGTGGGAGCCATGTTCATGATGGATTTGATCTTTCTAGGATCAATCTTAATTCCACATCATGATACAATGAATCCCAAGAGCTTTCCTAAGGTAATGCCAAGGACATATTTTTTAGGGTTGAGCATGAGATGATATTTAGCCAAGCAATCAAATACTTCCTTGAGATGAGATAAGTAATCATGGGCATTAAGAGATTTTACAAGAATATCATCCACATAATCCTCTAGAGTTTTATGGATTAGGTAATGGAAGAAGATGTCATGGTGTGCTGATAAATTGCCCCAGCATTCTTTAGTCCAAATGGCATCATGTTATAACAAAATATTCCCCAAGGTTTGGTAAATTTTTTCTTATGTTGATCTACTTTCACAATCTATATCTGATTGTATCCAGAGAAACCATCCATGAGTGATAAGAGCTCATGGCCTACAATGAGATCAACAATCATATCTATGTTTTCTAATGGGAAATTAGCCTTTGGGAAACCCTTGTTGAGAACTCTGAAGTCTGTGTAAATACTAATATCACTAGAGGCCTTGTGATAGGTACCATGTTGGAGATCCATTTAGAGTAGTTGATTAGGAAAAATGATCTTTTCCTCTAACAATTTTTCTAGCTCTACTTTAACCAGTAAAGAAACTCTGGGATGCATTTTTTGGAGCTTTTTCTTGATAGGCTTATCCTTTGAATCGACAACCAAATGGTGTACTACTAGCTTGGGGTCGAACCTTGGCATGTCTTGGTAGGACCATGAAAAATGGCCAACATTCTCACATAGGACTTCAATGAGAATTTTTGCCTACTCAAGTGGTAGAGATGTTGTAATGTATATGATCTTTGGTTCTTTAGTCAGACTGATATTGACCAATCTAATTTCCTCTATCAAGATTAATGATATGGCCTTTTTGTGATCCTATGGGGGGGAGGATGACACCCCCATCATTTGGTGCCTCTAAGAGGTTTTCATTATCAGATGTGTCCTTTATTTTCTCTTCATTTTTTGAGTCATCCAATGGTGCTCCAAAGGAGTTTTCACCAAAGGATGGTTTTTCTTTACATTTTTTATTTTTCTTTACATTTTTTAGTTCTATTTTGTGACTAGAGATTTCCTCCTCCCCAAAGTCACTTGCTAGCTCTAGTTTGTAGACATAAGTTGATGGTGGTGGTGGCCTTTTATGTGGTGTTTTTTCCCCCATGCATCGAAGGAGTGTGTGCTCTACAGAGAATTCATCAACATGAACACCACTTTCTTGGTCCCAATCAATGAGTTTAGGGTGAGTGAGTGGTAACTCTATAAGATTTAGGTATAATTGGAAGAGCACAGAGGCTCCTAGGATAATTTCATCAAGGAATATATCATCATAGGATTTCTTTTCAACTTGCTTAGGGATGTCTTCAACCTTGATAGGACTATTTTTGCTATTTGTGAAGGTATGGCCTTCTTTCACGATGCCCCTAGTTATGGGGAGTCCATAGCCTAAGCTTGTCTTTTTTCTTCTTCTTTGTATGCTTGCACAATCTATCTAATACCTGAATCTAGATAAACTAGACCACCTCCTTGATAGTCCCATTGCTCAGTAGCAAGGAGATGAGACCATGGGTATTTTTGTTTGAAGTGATCAAGAAGTTCTTCACCTTTTGGAGGTGGCTCTTTGTATAACCATGCAGTAATGTCTGGAGTAGTTTCCTCTCCACCAAGGATACCATTGGTAAGAAATGTTAGAGATCCAAGCTATTTGATCTAAGGGTTCATATCTATTCTTGGTATCTGATATGTTGGCTGCCCTCAAGTATGTGGATCAAGTGGTAAAGCATTGACATCAAAAGCATCTGTGAGATTGTATTCTCTACAACCTTGGTAGTTGATCTTAACTATGGAAAGGGTGGAATCTAAGATGGTATCTAGATCATGGTAGGTGCCAAAGGAACTAGCCATGGTGTGGCCAATTTTGATTCCAAGGAAATGGTTGGTGTATGAAGCGTCAACCATATTACAATAGGCAAATGGTTCAGGATTTTCCTAGATGGTTACCTCAGTGCCATTATGCAAAAACTTGATACACTAATGATATGTCCATGGGATTGCCTTCATGGTGTGAATCCAAGGTCAACCAAAGAGCATGTTGTATCGAAGGTTAAGATCAACCACATGGTAAACTATTTCTTGAGTGGTTGGGATGACTCTGAGAGGTAGTAAGATGGTTCTTTTAGTGGTGTGCTCCAAGTTGTCATATGCTTTGATGGTAATGACCTCATTAATGATATCCACCTCATTCTATCCTACTTGTTTGATGAATTTCAAAGTACATAGATTTAAAGTTGACCAATTATCTATCATGATCTATTTGACTGTAAAGTTAGAAACCATGACAATGATGCAAAGTGGGAGTATATGATTAGGTTCAATTGCTTGCATGTTAGAGGTTTTGAAGGATAGATCACATGATGCAGAAAGGTGGCCAACCAAGTTATAAAACTTAGTGGAATTTATGTCAATATGGATGCATGACTCATGAAGAGTACTATCTATCTTGATAAAGTGGGCTTGTTCACAAGAGATCTAGAATGGAAATATGAGCTAGCATATTTTCAAGGTATTCCAAGATATTATAATGTATTGTAGCCCTAATTGAGGTGGTCCTAATGAAGATGGTTGTGATTATGTAGATATAGATGAGCTAGTTATATTGAGTGAGGCTCATCGAGTAGTAATTGCACACTAGGCGTCCATACCTTTGATGTTTACAACATTGACAACAAGCTCAACTTGTGATATGCACCTAATAAGGCTTCCATAGTCTAAGTCTACTAAAGTATAGTTGGGAGACTTGCCTTAGTCATCTCCTTGTATATCTTAATTATTGTTGGTTTTTTAATAGTTGCATTTGTAGGTCCTCTACCTGTGTTCATGTTATGGAGAGGAAAAGCATTTTGATATATCAGTAATCTAACATTTGGGGAGGCCTGTGCTCCCACTATAATCTATTCCTAATCAATAAGGTCTTGGACATAGTCCTTGAGTTGCATGGATTTGAGGGTAGTGTGCCCTTTGACATGATGGAATTTGAAAAGCTTATTATCCTTATACCAAGATGCCCTAGACTAATTTGGTTCCAAGGGTTGTGTTTTTGGATGTCAAATAGGATTATCCTAGGCTAGTTTTTCAAAGATTGCATCAAGAGGTTCCCCCAATGGGGTGTATACATGAGGTTGTCTTCGGACATGTGGTTTAGGTCCAGCTGAAAATGTGATAGCATTAGTCTTATTTTAATGGCTAGGTATTCAGATAGTGTGTTGATTGTTCTGCATAAGTGATAGCTGATAGGATGGTGGTTATTGTTGATAAGGTTGTTTTTGACAAAATGTGGTGGGACTATTAGTTGCTACCCCAAAAACATGAACATGTTGAGTGTCAGTGATGCCATTAGTAACTATGTTCTTATTTTTATTCCAATAGCATGGTTTGTCTTTTCTTGGACCTCAGTCTTGGGTGTTTTCTTTGTAAATTTTGATAACATCATCTTTGATGAGCCCTTCCTCAAGTCCCATACCTTTCTCTTTCATTTCTTTATATGTTTGTAAATAGTTCATGACCATGTGATGGACAAGACAAGGATGTGCATTATAAATGAATATTTTGACAAGGTACATGAGATCCTAGTTGTGAAGGTTTCCCAGAATTGTAAATATTCTGCAAGGCTTTCTCCTCCCTTTTGTTTGGTATGAAATAGGTCTACTATAGATAGCTTAGTCTCAACTAGATGAGTGTATTGAGCCACAAAGGCTTCAAAAAGATCAGCAAAAGTTTTAATAGTGCCTTGGAGTATCTGGCAAAACCATTCAATTACAGGGCCCTCGAAGCTCTTCAAGAAAAGGCACATGAGGAACACATCATTATAGGCCACTTCCTTGCAATGCATATAGAATTCTTTGACATGTGTAATTGGGTCACTTTTCCCTTTAAATTTATCAAACTTGGAGATCTCAAATGCTTAGGAAAAGGTGTCATCGTGATGGTTTTATCTAATGGATATGGGAAATGATTTTTGAATTTGAACGATTTTGAGTTTGTCCCATCTTTGAGGGCTTTGAGAGAATTTTTCATCTCTTCCCACTTAGAGTTCAAAGATAGGGAAATGGGTGCCCCTAGTCTTGGTGCCCTTGGTGTAGGATGTGTAGCTGATGTTGACAGCTGATAAAGGAAACCTTGACTTCCATAGTGTGGTGGTTCGAATATAGGTTGTGCTATTAGTGGGATAGATGGTATTGGTTGTTGGAATGGGTTTAGGGCATACTACTGCATCGACTAGATAGATTTTTTGTGGGGGATTTGTGGTGGGGGGACATATGTGTGCGATTATTGTCCTACTAGATAATTTTGTGGGGCTACCTGGGCATACTGCTAGTATGATGATTGTGGCTAAAAAGGTGGTAGTATGGATAATACATGGGCCATGCTTTGAGACTACATACCTTGCCCAATATATGTGGGTTGTGCTCGTACTTGGGAAGCCAACTGAGTGCTAATGGGTGCTAGATAATTAATGTGTTGAAGGGTGTTCATAACAAAGTTTGGTAACTGAGGGATGACTTGGTGATTGCCTAAGGGTGGCATAGAGAAGTAGTTTGTAATGGGTGGTAATGAATAGACTTGAAGTAGAAGGGATAAATGCAACTAAGGTGTGGAGATGGGTGTAGTGTTGTTAGTAATGGTTGGTAATGAATAGACTTGAAGTAGAAGGGATAAATGCAACTAAGGTGTGGAGATCGATGTAGTGCTAAAGGAGATGCTAGTAATAGGGCCCAAAGCTCTACTAAAACTCTAAGGTCCTAGAGGAAATGAAGCCAAAGAACTTTGGCTAGTGGCAAATGGATTTAGAGTGATGTTGGGTGGGATGGAAGATGAAGTATTAAACCCTAATGGAGGTTTTCTTGTAGTGTACTGGGATGTAGGTTGGGTGCTTAGGTACTAGTGAATGGATTAGATGTACTTTGAGATGGAAGGGGAAATGCCATGCTACTAAGTGGAAAAGGAATATACAGTGAAGTAGGGATATGAGTGGCAATAGTAGATGTAGATGGTATACTTCTAGATGATTGATATGTGGTATGAACAAAGGATTGAGTGAGGATGGCTTTAGTGTTTTCTGGAATGGGAGTAGTGACTTGTGGTGAAGCAATATTTAGGTATGTTGGTTGATTTTTGGTTGTTTGATACCCATTGTTTGGCGAAAAAGAATCTTTAGGGGAAAATGACCCTATAGATGGTGGTTTCCATCCAATAAAAGGGTATGAGGGATTTGTAATGTCGGTGGCCGGTGGTCTTCCAAAATCAAAGGTGCCAACATCATCACATAAGAAGTTTTCCATGATGGTTTCTATATTTTGATCTATGATGGCATTAAAAATGGTTGCATCTTGAAGTTGGTTCATGAAAGCATCAATACCTATTGAGGAACCCATTTCTTTAGGAGTATGTGGTGGTGGGTCTAGCGGTGCTACTGAAACTATAGGGTATGGTTGAGCTCGAGCTGTGCTACTACTAAGACTAGGATCCATGTCTTTCTTCATCCCTTTGTTCTTACCAAAATATGTGGTTGGCAGCATTAAATCTTAACTTTTCTAGGGATGGAATGCAATAGAGATGGTGATGAGCGTATGTGACAAGATGATTTATCTAGGTATGACTCGAGTGGAAGGATTTCCTAAGATGCAAAGGAGGATGCATGAAAAATGCTTATAATCATATCTAGGAAGCCTAAATGATATGGTACTAAGTAAAGGAGATTTTGTTTCCCTTAAGTGTGAACTCATAAATGTGGTGGTGATATCAAAGAAATAATGTAATTTCATGAACAATGGGAGGATGAATGGAATCAAATCTGTAACCCAACCTTTTGCTTAAGGTGATGTGGGACACAAGTGACAGTTTATCCTAAACAATACTTAGTTTTGAGGACAACTATGATAGTGAGATGGAAGGAGATTTATTTATGGAAACAAAGCTCAAAATGGGTGAAGGAAAATGTTTCTAAGTGTGGAGAAAATAATGGAAGACACTAGGGTTTAATGATGCTATATTTGGAGTTGAAAACCTAACGTTGATGGAAAAAGGTGGAGGAGATGATTCTACCAGATATTTATATGGGATGAAGAGCTAACTAAGAGACTAAACCTATGAGGAGAAAAGTCCATAAGTGTGTGTGAACAAAGATGGACCTAATCAAAGTAGTTAACATGAAAGTTGTCAATAAGGCTATGGTTGACACCTTGTTGGAGAATCAGGTTATGAATTTTGTAGTCCCAATCAATTTGTAATGCAACATCTACACCATCTTTCTCAATTTGGTCTAGTTTGGTGATCCTTGTGTTGGGGATATACTTCTTGTGTTATTCTTCTATCTCCTTGTAAACTGGTACTTGTGATATACTTCTTGTGTTATTCTTCTATCTCCTTGTAAACTGGTACTTGTGAAAGTTTAGCTTTCTTGAACTTGGTCTTGGTTTGGCCTAACATGAGATAACTCTTTGAGATTTGATCACAACTGCTGCTTTTTGTAGAGGTAGTGACTATGTTAAGTATACCTTTTAACCTTGGGTTGAAAACATAAATCACTTGAGGAGTAACTAAATTTCAACAAATGGTGTTTTTGGAGTAAAGATGGTTTCCTTGGGTAAAATGGTTTTTTTGTGGGTTATTTGTAGGATATAAGTAGTAAAGTGGCACAAACTAGGCCTAGGATTGCTGCAAATAAACTTTCTACCAATCTTTTTTGAACAAGGATATGGATGATCTCATTTATCAAAAATGAATGGTTTTTTTGCAAGAAAGATTTTCGGTCAAGTAGGATATGGAACAATGGTAATTTGAGAAAGGTAACCTTTGGATCAAAGAGGGACAAGTTTGTTTACAACTAGACTTTTATTAATGACTACTTCTTGAGATACCAAAGATAGTTTTAAAAAAGGGGAAATTTAAACCAATGAAAACTAAAGTTGTTGCGAATGGACTTGCTAACAATTGTTTTTGGGATAACAAAGATAAGACCTTTTGCAATGTGGCAATTTGTGAATAAATAGTTTCTCAAAGGACAAATCAACTTTATGAAAGGTAAACAAGTGATCTCTTTAGAAAAAGGATTTGATAGTAGCCATAGAACTATGTATGTTTTACAAATGTTTTTCATAGGTCTTGAGAACAAATAAGATAATTCAAACATAATTTTTATCCCTAAGGTCAAATTTTTTATTGTAACATGCTATTCTATTGGTGTTTAAAAACATTACCCATTTCCAATTATCCCCATGAGAATATGACACATCTAGGGGCAGCTAACTCCCACTATCAACACATCATTTTAGACATAGGGCCAACTATAAGGCATGGCCCTTCTTCTACCTCAAGCTCTACAAAAACTAGGCGGGTAGACCTGCAGATTCTTTATATGGCACCAGTTGTCAAAGCATACACTGAATCTAATATGAAGTAGATTAAAACCCCTTATATCTCCTAAAGGCTCATGAAATGACAGAGATCTACAGTAGCTAGGTGCAAACCTATGCTAGTCATAAGCTGAGTGAGGGTTAGTTCTATTATAGCTCTTAAACATAAAAAGTAAAGATCATTTGATTAATGATGTTGATTCAACAAAACCCCTAAAATGCATAAATATGAACAAGTGATCATGTAAACGATCAGTGTATTATCTATCGGGAAAATCCATGAATCAAATGTATACATATGAATATATGAGGCATATGTGTATCTTCAGATATCTGATCTATCCATCTAACTTGTAAATGGACATCTATGCTCAATCTAAACCTCATTCTTACATGATATCCCCATCAGCCAACCTACAATCTTGCTGATTCTCTGAAACATTTACATAACCTCTTGGGTTATAAGAAACAATGAACTAACATATAGCCTTAGGCAGTTGCAATTACAACCTAAACTCTTTGTTCAGAGATTGTAAAACATTGAAGATCACTAATAAGGGAGATGAGAATCAGAAAGAAACTAATGAAATTCATGTTTCTTTCTATTAATTTCCTTGAAACAATACATTTAAAAGCATATAATCAAAACATGAAAACACCTAACATGTCTGAACTATCTGTATTATCTTTACACCTGCTGCTCACATGAGAGAAAAATGTTGAAGAATGGAGGTGGAATTACAATTCTGGATCCAAAGAAGTGGTCTTATAGAATGACTGTAAATTTCCTACTGACAATGGTTTCACTGTCACAAAAAATTGGAACCCCTACAATGAAAGAAAGAATGAAAGATATAGGAAAAGATGAAATTCTCAGATCTGATCTTTACATGACAAGTGTCCACTTGAAATTCAATCTTCTGCAACTGAATCACTTCTTTCATCTTTCTACCTCTTTCATTTCATTTGATCTGATTTCATTTTCATCATTTCTTGTAACAAACTTGAGAATATCCTCTATTTAATGATGAAAACTCCTTTTGCATCCAAAATATTTGATTTTCCTACTGAAATGTTGGTGAAATTTTAGTTTTAACTGAATGAATTTGAACAAATTTCGACCCAAACTGAGTTCTCACGTCCTTTTGACAATATTCAAGTTATTACTATGTTAGAAATTAGTTATGATCTTTGATTACCTCAATACAGTTACAATCTGGGAACCTAGGAGAAAACTTGGTATAGCTCGAACACATTGCTATCTGTGCAAAATTTGACTCTAGAATCAGAAAAGTAAGCTCTTCTCGGTTTTGACGGTATATTGAAGTGCCTAATTTGGATTAAAAAATGGCCCGGTTATGGCCATTTGAAATTTAGGGTTCTGAGACATGATCAGACATTAAAATTAAAAAATTAAAAAATTTAGATAGTAGAACTATATAAACTTTTTAAAATTTATTCAAATTTTTCATCTCGTGCATTTGAAGCCTCTTTGGATTTCATTTTAATTTTCACTTTTATGCTCAAAGTCTCGTGTCCACGCCACTTGTTGAAGTCTGACTGGTTGTGACCCCTTTTGAAATATTTGTAATTAATTAATTAATTAATCTCATTTCCTTTTCATAGCACTGGAAGCCCCATTCATTTGAATTTATGTTCATACGCCTTCAATGGAGATATTAATATTTTATTAATATCCCATATACCCTCATAGCATCGCGAGCACTTGAAACTTCTTTTACATAGATACAGGCTTTAAATGCCTTTACATTCTCACAACCAATCACGTAAATCTGAAGAAGCTCAAAATTTGATTCACATCTATATGGGATCCTCAACTCACGTAGGAATGTAAGCCTTTCACTTTACCTTCACGTTCCTATGACACTTTACGCTCTCACGCCCTGAGTGTATCGTCGAAAATGTTTAAAATTCACTTCTCAGGCCTGTGGGGTCTTTACATATGATCGGAAAGCTTTGAAATTTATCTTATACCCACACGTGGTAAGTGTAACACTAGAGGCCTTTGCAACTTTGTTTTCGATAATACACATGTTCTAAGCTTGGGAAAGTCAAAGCTTGTTGACCTCAGACCCCTCCACGCATGTATCGGATTCCAAAATGAAGTGTGTCTTTAAAGACACTTATTATACATACTGCCCTCATGTATTTAAGGATTACAAACTACATCTACACAAACAATATGGGATTAACACCCTGAGTCCTTTTCTTGCTTTGCTTCTATTTTGCATTGATTTTTATGGCTTTAGAAGGTAGATTCAATAATTTGATTGCATTGGCGTGGGTTTTCTGTTAGTGGGTGTTGATTGCTTAAGCATGCTCACTCCTTTTTTATACATTTTCCTCCACTGATTGCCAGTTTCTTTTCCTTTGGTGGGTTCTCATTACTTGGTGCTTTTTTCTTGCCCAAGTCGTGGGCTTTGCTCTGCTATAGATGGATAAAATATGACTATCTCTAGCACCTTTCCTTTTTTGTGTGCTTCTTTGACTCTGACTGTGGCTTTTATTGTGCATGCAGGATGTCTTTAGCTGCACATTGAAACTCCCTTCATTTACACAGAAAATCTGCCTCCTTTGCAGTGGATTTACACATTCATATGGTCTGCAAGTCTATTTGCACTTGACATGCCCTCCCCTGCATTTGTTCTTTTCATTGTTGAGGCTCTTTTGACTGCATGGGAGTTTTGCTTGTTTGCCTGTAAGCCTGCGGCTTCTCACATCTTTAATACTTCCCCTTTGTGGGCTTCAACCTTCATGTTGGTGTTCTTCCTCCCCGCTCATGCTATGAGCCTTTCTCCATTAGATGATTCCCTTTGATTACATGGGCATCATTTGGATGTGCTATGACTTCTTTGATGGTGTTTGCCTCTGCATGGATAGTTTTGTTATCTCATGGCATCCTAGCCTGAGCTCTTTCTTTTATTGCTATTCTCTTTTATCTCAGCCGACTGCTTTCAAATTAAGACACCTTCTAATTTCATTTGCCATCATGGACATAAGACTTGGCTTTGACTGCATATGTTGTTTTCTTTCAATGCATGAGAGCTCCTTTGAGCTGCATGGTCTCTATTGAATGGAAATGTACAAATACAAATCCCCATGAAAAATGAGTGAATTTGTCACAAACAAGACAAAGATCCTTGACTGGAGCATGTTTAGAAAACTCATAGCATAATGTTTCTTTACCAACATGTTCATCTGGCCCTCAAACCATTAATACATGAGTTAGTGTAGATTAAGAAGCTCTCTTTAATGTTGAAGGTGTGTTAAAAGTAACTGCATGTGAAGGGGTGGAGTCTTCATTTTGGCTTTCATTGCACTGAAAACATGAGACACTACAAGCAAAGATGAGACATCTCCATATGGCACATGTCCAATCAACTCTAGGAGTTACACCTTTAGAAACTCCTTGCATTGATTCATTCACAAAATGTTCCTGTCCTCCTTGAGTTGCTCCTAAACCTCCAGTTGGCTTGCTACTATACTCAAAGAAAAAGATGTCGTCCATTCACTATCAAACCCTTCTTCACCAATTTTAATAATGCTTGGTTGGGTTATATTGATCATTCCACCGTAACTATAGCATGCCCATATCCTTTAAGTCTAAAACAGTCATTAATATCATATAATAAAATAGAGTAATCATTTTATATTTCCTCAATTTCTCTTGGCATCTTGTTCAAAATAAGTTGGACCCCAAGTGGGCCCAGCCTAATTTTTTTTTTTTTCTGAACAACTGAACCATAAAACTAATCCACTGGTGACTTGATATTGATTGAAACCAAGTTCAATCAGTGAACCATCAAATAAAACTTGCTTCATCACTTCTTTGCAAACTGTCATTTTAGCGCCAAGGGGTCCATTGACTGCCCTTAAAAACTGACCTGAACCTCTGACTGGGCTCTGAAAATTGGAACACTAATTCTCTGTTCTGCACCCTTCTACCCCATTGAATCTTGTCTCATGAAAAATTATTAGTCAAAAGATATTGACTGTTTAAGTCACCCTTTTAGAACTGCCTGCAAACAAATATGTCAGAAAACACTAATCTGGGTTGGGAATCGGCTTCAAAAACTAGGCAAATGAGCACATAGGGAAATGAAAAA
This sequence comes from Cupressus sempervirens, assembly GCA_028749045.1. NCBI lineage: Eukaryota > Viridiplantae > Streptophyta > Pinopsida > Cupressales > Cupressaceae > Cupressus > Cupressus sempervirens. Next base: position 867,076,556 of record CM053789.1, read on the forward strand.
TGTGGAACTCATTCTCTATCATGAGGATAGTATGAATATAAAATTTTGTCTCTTGAAAAATCATGAGGCTCATTTGGTGAGCATGTGAAGTTGGCTACTCAAAATTGCAGGACAAGAGACAACAACAAAAAAATGTTTTTTTGCAAATGAAAAGGCCCTAGGAAAGTGTGCAAACGGATTCGTCAAGGTTTATAAACTGGCACACTTAAAGTATTTTCAGTATAAAACACAGGGAAACCAACCATTCAATCTCACCTCTCACGGATCAGGAGATATGACATCATGAACAGGGCTACTAATAAATCTGCAAATACCGACACCAGTAAAACTTAAGAAATTGTGTTTGGAATCGCGTTTGAAAATGAATCAAATGGATTTGTCATGAGCTGAAACTTGAAACATAACAAGTCTCTGACATCTTTAATGCAACACAAAAGGAATTTTAGTATTTAGATTAACTGGTGAAAAGTTATAGCATATCAAACAGGGCTTCCCAGAATTTGAAATTAATTGCAAAAGCATGAAAACAGTAAATGACCAACTCTGAGGGATTCAAAACCTAGTTAAACTGACTCAACACAACTCGAAATATAAAACATAGGTTCTTAGGTATGAACACTAAACACTCTTAAATCAGTCTGTCATATAGTGTTTCTCGGTGCGAGATGTTCAATGGCAAACACAACCTCCTGTCGCTATTTGACACTTCGGTAAAATGCAAATTAGACATTGGCTCAAAATAGGACTTCACCAAACAACTCAGAGTATCAATTTATCTTCATGGAATAGGTAGATAGGCTGAATGGAAGGTGTTAGAAATATTAAACACCTTTTAGGCATCAGACTGGCAGTCAGGTACATAGGCATCAGAAAGCTTTAATAGGGCTTAATTTCTCAACAGTGCTCAAAATCAGGGCTGCAATTTTGAGTGCCACCAGTGGCTATATCTGGGGATGCATGTCCCTTGTAGGCATGGAAATATTTTAGATCTCTAGGAGAAGCAAACCATTCCTACAAACTTCAAAACTTCTCTCAAACAACTTTATTGAAAAAAGGAAACTACTCTAACCATGTACAGGCGATGGCCTCGAGCCACGGAAAAGTTTCAGAACTTCTTACCTCTATCAAAAACCTGATTCTCATTTACATCTTTCTGAGATAAGCTATGATTACTTCTACCCATTTCACCAATTAGATTAGCATCATGAACCAAATCACTTGGAAAAATGAAATCAACATCTTCACTTTCATAATGCATGTAAAAACTTGGCATAACTCTAACCTCTTGCTCACTATGAAAGAGAACATCAACATGCTCTTGATTATAAACATTAAATTGAGAACCATCATAAACATATGACGGGTGCATGCTATCAAGAGGAAACACAAAACATTCACACTCCACTTTATTCACCAAGTTGCATATGTCTAGAAAATACAACTCACCTTGTGTCTCCGGCTATGAAGGGTACATAAAATCTGATCTCTGCCTCTTTGCAATGATATTACTCATCAAGTCAGATTTACCACTCACTGAAAATTCTTCATATTGAAATAACTGGTTAGTCACCAATTCTAAAAAATTGCTTTGAAAATGTTGATCCAAAATATGTTGATTACAATATTTATCTCCATTTAACATAGCATTAGAATGAATCTTTAACTTTGCAAAATTACTATCAGGCTGATCAGTATAAGATGTGTTAGTGTAAAAGGAAAACTCTGAATCAACAACATCATTTTCAATATTTCCCTCTTCATCATAAGTATAGAAACATATTTCACTGCAATCACCAGCATGAGAAAACCTTGTGATAGAAGAAAAACTCCCCTCAAACACATCCCCTACATCTATCAAGTCATTATGTGCACATACATCTAAGGTATTACTATATGCACCTCCAAAATCTGATAGAGATCTTTCAAATTGTGTATCTTTTTCCACATCAAATATTGGGGAATTGACTTGACCAAATGAAGAAAAACTATGAGCGAAAATATGAACAACCTTAGAATTACTTACATTCTTTTCAAAATCACGAGCCAACAAAATAGAGATTTCATCAGAGCTCAAGAAGACTTCCTCACACATCCTCTCCTGGCTGTAATCATTATCTAGATGACATGAAGAACACATAGTAGTAGTAACATCAGTACAATAATCTGAAACATCAGAATCATTATAACATTCATTTTCATCATAAGAATCAACAGTTCTACTACTATCACAAACTTCCTCAAACTCATATTCACTATCACAAGACCGATCTTCAATTTGATATCCATCTTCTTGCTGGTCAAACTCTTCTGATTCACTTGAAACTGAATCCATCTCTTCACACTCATAAGGAAAATGATCTTTCTCTATGGATTCATTATACTCATTACTGCCCTGACTTTCAGCACATCCATTATTATCAGTAGGAGATATATCATGAAATCTATAATCACCACTTTCTATCTCCTCAATGAATTTTTCAATTTGCAAAATTATTTGTAACCTTATAGGTGCTTGCCAATCGATTGAATCGAGTAGTAGAACATCAAGGAAAACACTAGGTAGGGAAGATTCCTCAGGTCTACAATGAAAAGGCATCTTACTGATTACTAACTTAAGCCTTAAATAACATTGTTTGACACTAAGACCTTGAGTACTGCCTACTTCAATTCTTATAAGACTAACAATCCTTTTGTAGACCAGTCCATTCAACATAGCAATGTTATTGTTCATGATTTCCAAACTCTTAGAATTCAGCAAACTAATCTCAGATTTAAGATCTGACTCCATTATAGAATAAAATTTCTACCTCTTCCTTCTAGAGTTGAAAAATCACTTAATAGAGGCACTGATTCTAACATTTGACTTCCATGAAAAGAAAACATGGAAACCAAAATACCTTAAGTGCTGATGTAAAACTTCAACCTACTAATCTACCATAGGTACAAGACTAAAATTCCTTCACACCACTGGTCAAAAATTTGTAGAGCCACCACCTCTTTGCAAGAGGAATATAACAATCACTGCTGTGATTCACTTTTACATTTTAATTTCTTATAACAATAGATTACAACCAGCACTATAAAAGTTATGAAGAATTCAAAAATTCCTTTCCAAGATCTATCAACAGTCACAGATCTACCCATACAACTGAAAGTCCTTCAAAATTTTGCAATGAAATAAACTAGGAACATACTAGTACAGAGATTTGAGAGTCGCCACTCACACTTTGTGAGAAATAAAACATAATTTGTCGCTCGAAAAATTTGAACCAGACCTTCAATGTAGGAGAACTCATAGATCATTATTATCTTGAAAATAAATTACACTTTATAAATTGATTCTTGACTCTGAACTTTCTCAACAACACTTGCAAAGACTAAACTGATTGAAGATAGACCTATAACAGTCATAGATCACAATTTACATCTAGTTTCACAACACACTATTGTCCATGAATAAAGCTTGACTAGGGATAAAAAAATATCAATAGAGAAATGGTAAACACCTCACATAACCCTACTGCTGTAGCATATCCTTCCTATTGTATTGAATCTTCTTCATATTCTCAAGGTTTATCTTATATCATACATTCAATACAATCCCCAACAGAGTTGCCATTTTGTTGGTGTTGGAAAACGTTACCCATTTCAAATTATCCCCATGAGAATATGACACATCTAGGGGCAGCTAACTCCCACTATCAACATATCATTTCAGACACAGGGCCAACTACAATGCATGACCCTTCTTCTACTTTAGGCTCTGCAAAACCTAGGCAGGTAGAACTGTAGATTCTTTATATGGTACCAGCTATCAAAGCATACACTGAATCTAATATGAAGCAAATTAAAACCCCTTATATCTCCTAAAGGCTCATGAAAATACACAGATCTACAGTAGCTAGGTGCAAACCTATGCTAGTCATAAGTTGAGTGAGGGTTAGTTCTATTATAGCTCTTCAACATAAAAAGTAAAGATCGTTTGATTAATGATGTTGATTCAAAAAAACCCCTAAAATGTAACAACATGAACAAGTGATCCTATTAATGACCAGTGTCTTATCTATTGGGAAAATCTATCAATCAAATGCATACATATGAATATCTGAGACATATGTGTATCTTCAGATATCTAATCTATCCATCTAACTTGTAAATGGACATCTATGCTCAATCTGAACCTCATTCTTACATGATATCCACATCAACAAACCTGCAATCCTATTGATTTTCTGAAACATTTACATAACCTCTTGGGTTATAAGCAATAGTGAACTAACATATAGCCTTAGGGAGCTGCAATTACAACCTAAACTCTTTGTTCAGAGATTGTAAAACATTGAAGATCACTAATAAGGGAGATGAGAATCAGAAAGAAACTAATGAAATTCCTGTTCCTTTGTATTAATTTCCTTGAAAAAATACATTTAAAAGCATGCAATCAAAACATGAAAACGCCTAACATGTCTAAACTATCTGTATTATCTTTACACTTGTTGCTCACATGAGAGAAAAATGTTGAAGAATGGAGGTGGAATTACAGTTCTGGATCCAAAGAAGTGGTCCCACAGAACGACTGTAAATTTCCTACCGACAATGGCTTCATAATAAAAAAAAAAATGGAACCCCTACAATGAGAGAAAGAATGAAAGATAGAGGAAAAGATGAAATTCTCGGATCTGATCTTTACATGACAAGTGTCCACTTGAAATTCAATCTTCTACAACTGAATCACTTCTTTCATCTTTCTACCTCTTTGATTTCATTTGATCTGATTTTTTTTTCATCATTTCTTGTAACAAACTTGAAAATATCCTCTATTTAATGATGAAAACTCCTTTTGCATCCAAATTATCTGATTTGCCTACTAAAATGCTGGTGAAATTTCAACTTTTACTGAATGAATCTGAATAAATTTTGACCCAAACTAAATTCTCACTGCCTTTTAACCATATTTAGGTCATTACTATGTTAGAAATTAGTTTTGATCTTTATTTACTCAAATACAGTTACAATCTGGGAACCTAGGAGAAAACTTGGTATAGCTCGAACACATTGCTATCTGTACAAAATTTGACTCTAGAATCAAAAAATTTAGCTCTTCTCGGTTTCAATAGTATATTGAAGTGCCTAATTCGGATAAAAAATGGCCCTGTTATGGCCATTTGAAATTCAGGGTTCTAAGACATGATCAAACATTAAAATTAAAAAATTAAAAAATTTACATAGTAGAAGTATATAAACTTTTTAAAATTTATTCAAAAATTTCATCCCGTGCATTTGAAGCTTCTTTGAATTTCATTTTCATTTTTATGCTCAAAGTCTCCTATCCACACCACTTGTTGAAGTTTGACTGGCTGTGACCCCTTTTGAAATATTTGTAATTAATTAATTAATTCATCTTATTTCCTTTTTGTAGCACCAGAAGCCCCATTCATTTGAATTTATGTTCATACACCTTCAATGGAGATATTAATATTTTATTAATATCCCATATACCCCTGTAGCATCATGAGCACTTGAAACTTCCTTTACACACATACGGGCTTTAAATGCCTTTACGTTCTCACGACCAATCATGTAAATTCAGAGAAGCTCAAAATTTGATTCACATCCATACGGGATCCTCAACTCACATAGGAACATAAGCCTTTCACTTTACCTTTACGTTCCTACGACACTTTACACTCTCACGTCCTGAGCATATCCCCAGAATTGTTTACAATTCACTTCTCGGGCCTGCGGGGTCTTCACTTATGATCAGAGATCTTTGAAAATTATCTTACACCCACACGTGGTAAGCATAACACAGGAGGCCTTTGCAACTTTCTTTTCGATAATACGCATGTTCTAAGCTTGGGCGAGTCAAAGCTTGTTGACCTCGGACCACTCCACGCATGTATCAGATTCCATAAAGAAGCGTGTCTTTGAAGACACTTATTATACATATTGCCCTCATTTATTTAAGGATTATAAACTACTTCTACATAGACAATATGGGATTAACACCCTGAGTCCTTTGCTTGCTCTGCTTTTATTTCGCATGGGTTTTTATGGCTTTAGAAGGTAGATTCAATAATTTGATTGCATTGGCATGGGTTTTTTGTTAGTGGGTGCTGATTTCTTAAGCATGCTCGCTCCTTTTTTATACATTTTCCTCCACTGATTGCTGCTTTCTTTTCCTTTGGTGGGTTCTCATTACTTGGTGCTTGTTTCTTTCCCAAGTCGTGGGCTTTGCTCTGCTGCAAATGGATAAAATATGACTATCTCTGGTGCCTTTCCTCTACTATGTGCTTCTTTGACTCTGACTTTGACTTTTATTTTGGATGCAAGGTGTCTTTAGCTACACATTGAAACTCCCTTCATTTACGCAAGAAATCTGTCTCTTCTATAGTGGATTTACACATTGATATGGTTTACAAGTCGATTTGCACTTGATGTACCCTCCCCTGCATTTGTTCTTTTCATGGTTGAGTCTCTTTTGACTGCATGGGAGTTTTGCTTGTTTCCTTGCAGGTCTGTGGCTTCTCATATCTTTAATATTGCCCCTTCATGGGCTTCAACCTTCATGCTGGTGTTCTTCCTCCCAACTCACGCTATGATCCTTTCTCCATCAGATGATTCCCTTATATCACATGGGCATCATTTGGATGTGATGCGACTTCTTTGATGGTGTCTGCCTCTGCGTGGATAATTTTGTTCTCTTATGGTGTCCTAGCATGAGCTCTTTCTTTTATTGCTATTCTCTTTTATCTCAGCCGATTGCTTTCAAATTAAGACGCCTTCTAATTTCATTTTCCATCATGGAATTAAGACTTGGCTTTGACTACATATGTTGTTTTCTTTCAACACATGAGAGCTCCTTTGACTTGTGTGGTCTCTATTGAATGGAAATGTACAAATACAAATCCCCATGAAAAATGAGTGAATTTGTCACGAACAAGACAAAGATCCTTGACTAGAGCATGTTTAGAAAATGCATAGCATAATGTTTCTTTACCAACATGTTCATCTAGCCCTTGAACCATTAATACATGAGTTAGTGTAGATTAAGAAGCTCTCTTTAATGTTGAACGTGTGTTAAAAGAAACTGCATGTGAAGGGGTGGAGTCTTCATTTTTGCTTTCATTGCACTAAAAACATGAGACACTATGGGCAAAGATGAGACATCTACATATGGCACATGTCCAATCAACTATAGGAGTTGCACCTTTAGAAATTCTTTGCCCTGATTCATTCACAAAATGTACCTATCCTCCTTGAGTTGCTCCTAAACCTCCAGTTGGCTTGCTACTATAGTTAAAGAAAAAGGTGTCGTCCATTCACTATCAAACCCTTCTTCACCAATTTCAATAATGCTTGGTTGGGTTATATTGATTATTCCAACTCAACTATAGCATGCCCATAGTTGGTAAGTCTAGAACAGTCATTAATGTCATATAATAAAACAAAGTAATCATTTTACATTTCCTCAATTTCTCTTGGCATCTTGTTCAAAATAAGTCGGACCCTAGGTGGGTCCAGCCTAAAAAAATTTGTTTCTAAACAACTGAACCATCAAACTAATCCACTGGTGACCTGATATTGATTGAAACCAAGTTCGATCATTGAACCATCAAATAAAACTCGCCTGATCACTTCTTTGCAAACTATCATTTTTGCACCAAGGGGTCCATTGATTGCCCTTAAAAACTAACCCAAACCTTTGACCGGGCTCTAAAAATTGGAGCACTAATTCTCTATTCTACACCCTTCTACCTCGTCGAATCTTGTCTCATGAAAAATTCTCAGTCAAAAGATATTGACTATTAAAGTCACCCTTTTAGAACTGCCTGCAAACAAATATGTCAAAAAACACTAAACTAGGTTCATAATCGGCTTCAAGAACTATGCAAATGAGCACATGGGAAACAAAAATTGGGGCACTCATTCTTTGTCATGAGGATAGTATGAATATATAATTTGGGCTTTTGAAAAATCACGAGGCACATTTGGTGAGTATCTGAAGTTGGCTACTCAGAATTGCAGGACAAGAGACAACAACAAGAAAATATTTTTTGCAAATGAAAAGGCCCTAGAAAAGTTTGCAAATAGATTCATCAAGATTTATAAACTGGCACACTTAAATTATTTTCAGTATAGAACATAGGAAAACCAACCATTCGATCTCACCTATCACGGATCAGGAGATATGACATCATGAAGAGGGCTACTAACAAATCTGCAAATACTGACACTAGTAAAGCTTAAGAAATTGCGTTTGGAATCACGTTTGAAAATGAATCAAACAGATTCAACATGAGCTAAAACTTGAAACTTAACAATTCTTCGATGTCTATAAAGTAATGCAAAAGCAATTTTAGCATTTGGATTAATTGGTCAAAAGTTTTAGCACGTCAAACAGGGCTGCTTAGAATTTGGAATAAATTGCAAAAGCGTGAAAATAGTAACTGACCAAATTTGAGGGATTCATAACCTAGTCAAATGGACTCAAAATGACTCAAAATATGAAATGTAGGTTCTTAGGTATGGCCACTAAACACTCTTAAAGTGGTCTATCATACGATGTTTCTAAGTGCAAGATGTTCAATGGCAAACACAGCCTCCTGTTGCTATTTGACACTTCGGTAAAATGCAAATTAGACATTGGCTCAAAACAGGACTTTGCCAAACAACTCGAAGTATCAATTTATCTTCATGGAATAGGTAGATGGGCTGAATGGATGGTGTTAGAAACATTAAACACCTTTTAGGCTTCAGACTAGCAGTAGGGTACATAGGCATCAGAAAGCTTTCATATGGCTTAATTTCTCAAATGTGCTCAAAATCAAGGCTACAATTTTTGAGTGCCAACAGTGGCTATGTCTTGGGATGCATGTCCCTTGTGGGCATCACAAGATTTTAGATCTTTCGGAGAAGCAAACCATTCCCACAAACTTCAAAACTTATCTCAAACAACTTTATTGAAAAAAGGAAATTACTCTAACCATGTACAAGCAATGGCCCCAGGCCACCGAAGACATGAAGAACTCATAGTAGTAGTAACATCAGTACAATAATCTGAAACATCAGAATCATTATAACATTCATTTTCATCATAACAATCAACACTTCAACTGCTGTCACAAACTTCCTCAAACTCATATTCACTATCACAAGACTGATCTTCAATTTCATATCCATCTTCTTGCTGGTCAAACTCTTCTGATTCACTTGAAACTGAATCCATCTCTTCACACTCAGAAGGCAAATGATCTTTCTCTATGGATTCATTATACTCATTACTACCCTACCTTTTAGCATATCCATTATTATCAATAGGAGATATATCATGAAATCTATAATCACCACTTTTCATCTCCTCAATGAATTTTTCAATTTGCAAAATTATTTGTAACCTTATAGGTGCTTGCCAATCGACTGAATCAGGTATTAGAACATCAAGGAAAACACTAGGTAGGGAAGATTCCTTAGGTCTACAATGAAAAGGCATCTGAATGATTACTAACTTAAACATTAAATAACATTGTTCGACACTAAGACCTTGAGTACCGCCTGCTTCAATTCTTATAAGACTGGCAATCCTTTTGTAGACCAGTCTATTCAACATAGCAATGTTATTATTCACAATTTCCAAACTCTCAAAATTTGGCAAACTAATCTCAGATTTGAGATCTAACTCCATTATAGAACAAAATTTCTACCTCTTCCTTCTAGAGCTGAAAAATCACTTAATAGAGGCATTGATTCTAACATTTGACTTCCATGAAAGGAAAACATGAAAACCAAAATACCTTAAGTGCTGATGCAAAACTTCAACTTGCTAATCTGGCATAGGTGCAAAACTAAAATTCCTTCACACCACTGGTCAAAAATTTGTAGAGCCACCACCTCTTTGCAAGAGGAATATAATAATCACTGCTGTGATTCACTTTTACATTTTAATTTCTTATAACAATAGATTCCAACTAGCACTATAAAACTTATGAAGAATTCAAAAATTCCTTTCCAAGATCTATCAACAGTCTCAGATCTACCCATACAACTGAAAGTCCTTCAAAATTTTGCAATGAAATAAACTAGGAACATACTGGTACAGAGATTTGAGAGTCGCCACTCACACTTTGTGAGAAATAAAACATAATTTGTCGCTCAAAAAATTTGAACTAGACCTTCAATGTAGGAGAACTCGTAGATCATTATTATCTTGAAAATAAATTACACTTTATAAATTGATTCTTGACTTTGAACTTTCTCAACAACACTTACAAAGACTGAACTGATTGAAGATAGACCTATAACAATCATAGATCACAATTTACATCCAGTTTCACAACACACTATTGTCCATGAATAAAGCTTGACTAGGGATCACAAAATATCAACAAAGAAATGGTCAACACCTCACATAACCCTTCTATTGTAGCATATCCTTCTTGTTGTATTGAATCTTCTTCAAATTCTCAATGTTTGTCTTATATCATACATTCAATAAAATCCCCAGCAGAGTCGTCATTTTGTTGGTGTTTGAAAATGTTACCCATTTCCAATTATCCCCATGAGAATATGACACATCTAGGGGTAGCTAACTCCCACTATCAACATATCATTTTAGACACAGGGCCAACTATAAAGCATGACCCTTCTTCTACTTTAGGCTCTGCAAAACCTAGGCGGGTAGACCTATAGATTCTTTATATGGTACCAGTTGTCAAAGCATACACTGAATCTAATATGAAGCAGATTAAAACCCCTTATATCTCCTAAAGGCTCATGAAATGACACAGATCTACAGTAGCTAGGTGCAAACCTATGCTAGTCATAAGCTGAGTGAGGGTTAGTTCTATTATAGCTCTTCAACATAAAAAGTAAAGATTGTTTGATTAATGATGTTGATTCAACAAAACCCCTAAAATTAAATAACATGAACAAGTGATCCTGTAAACGACTAGTGTCTTATCTATTGAGAAAATCCATGAATCAAATGCGTACATATGAATATCTGAGACATATGTGTATCTTCAAATATCTGATCTATCCATCTAACTTGTAAATGGAAATCTATGCTCAATTTGAACCTCATTCTTACATGATATCTGCATCAACAAACCAGCAATCCTGTTGATTCTCTGAAACATTTAGATAACCTCTTGGGTTATAAGAAACAATGAACTAACATACAGCCTTAGGGAGCTGCAATTAGAACCTAAACTCTTTGTTCAGAGATTGTAAAACATTGAAGATCACTAATAAGAGAGATGAGAATCAGAAAGAAACTAATAAAATTCTTGTTCCTTTGTATTAATTTCCTTGAATCAATACATTTAAAAGCATGCAATCGTAACATGGAAACACCTAACATGTCTGAATTATCTGTATTATCTTTACACTTGTTGCTCACATGAGAGAAAAATGTTGAAGAATGGAGGTGGAATTACATTTCTGGATCCAAAGAAGTGGTCTCACCTAATGACTGTATATTTCCTACTGACAATGGTTTCACAGTCACAAAAAATTGGAACCCCTACAATGAAAGAAAGAATGAAAGATATAGGAAAAGATGAAATTCCTGGATCTGATTACATGCAAGTGTCCACTTGAAATTCAATCTTCTACAACTGAATCACTTCTTTCATTTTTCTACCTCTTTGATTTCATTTGATTTGAGTTTGTTTTCATCATTTCTTGTAACAACCTTGAAAATATCCTCTGTTTATTGATGAAAACTCCTTTCGCATCCAAAATATCTGATTTTCCTACTAAAATGCTATGAAATTTCAATTTTAACTGAATTAATTTGAACAAAAATTGACCCAAACTAAATTCTCACTGCCTTTTAACCATATTCAGGTCATTACTATGTTAGAAATTAGTTCTGATCTTTAATTACCTGAATACAGTTACAATCTGGGAACCTAGGAGAAAACTTGGTATAGCTCAAACACATTGCTATCTGTGCAAAATTTGACTCCAAAATCAAAAAATTTAGCTCTTCTCGGTTCCGATAGTATATTGAAGTGCTTAATTTGGATAAAAAATGGCCCTGTTATGGCCATTTGAAATTCAGGGTTCTGAGGCATGATCAGACATTCAAATTAAAAAATTAAGAAATTTACATAGTAGAACTATATAAAGTTTTTAAAATTTATTCAAATTTTTCATCTTGTGCATTTGAAGCTTCTTGAATTTCATTTTCATTTTCACTTTTATGCTCAAAGTCTCCTATCCATGCCACTTGTCGAAGTTTGACTGGCTGTGACCCCTTTTGAAATATTTGTAATTAATTAATTAATTATTCTTATTTCCTTTTCATAGCACCGAAAGCCCCATTCATTTGAATTTATGTTCATACACCTTCAATGGAGATATTAATATTTTATTAATATCCCATATACCCCCGTAGCATCGCGAGCACTTGAAACTTCTTTTATGTACATACAGGCTTTAAATGCCTTTATGTTCTCACGACCAATCACATAAAATCTGGACAAGCTCAAAATTTGATTCACGTCCATATGGGATCCTCAACTCGCATAGGAACGTAAGCCTTTCACTTTACCTTCATGTACGTACGACACTTTATGCTCTCACGCCCTGAGCGTATCCCCGAAAATGTTTAAAACTCACTTCTCGGGCCTGCGGGGTCTTCACGTATGATTGGAGAGCTTTGAAAATTGTCTTACGCACACACATGGTAAATGTAACATTTGAGGCCTTTGCAACTTTTTTTTTCGATAATAGGCATGTTCTAAGCTTGGGCGAGTCAAAGCTTGTTGACCTTGGACCCCTCCACGTATGTATCAGATTCCACAAAAAAGTATGTCTTTGAAGACACTTATTATACATATTCCCCTTGTGTATTTAAGGATTACAAACTACTTCTACATGGACAATATGGGATTAACACCCTGATTCCTTTGCTTGCTCTGCTTCTATTTGTGTGGATTTTTATGGCTTTAGAAGGCAGATTCAATAATTTGATTGCATTGGCATGGGTTTTCTGTTAGTGGGTGCTGATTGCTTAAGCATGCTCGCTCCTTTTTTATACATTTTCCTCCACTGATTGCCGCTTTCTTTGCCTTTGGTGGGTTCTCATTACTTGGTGCTTGTTTCTTGCCCAAGTCATGGGCTTTGCTCTACTGCAAATGGATAAAATATGACTATCTCTGGTGCCTTTCCTTTGCTGTGTGCTTCTTTGACTCTAACTACGACTTTTATTGCCGATGCAGGATGTCTTTAGCTGCACGTTGAAATGCCCTTCATTTACACAGGAAATATGCCTCCTTTGCAATGGATTTACACATTCATATGGTTAGCAAGTCGATTTGCACTTGATGTGCCCTCCCCTGCATTTGTTCCTTTCACTGTTGAGGCTCTTTTGACTGCATTGGAGTTCTACTTGTTTTCCTATTGGCCTGCGGCTTCTCACATCTTTAATACTGCCCCTTCGTGGGCTTCAACCTTCATGCTGGTGTTCTTCCTCCCTGCTCACGCTGTGAGCCTTTCTCCATCAAATGATTCCCTTTGATCACATGGGAATCATTTGGATGTGCTATGACTTCTTTGATGGTGTTTGCCTCTGCGTGGATAATATTGTTCTCTCATGGCGTCCTAGCATGAGCTCCTTCTTTTATTTCTATTCTCTTTTATCTCGGCTGGTTTCTTTCAAATTAAGATGCCTTCTAATTTCATTTGCCATCATGGACGTAAGACTTGGCTTTGACTGCATATGTTGTTTTCTTTCAATGCATGAGAGCTCCTTTGACCTGCGTGGTCTCTATTGAATGGAAATGTACAAATATAAATCCTCATGAAAAATGAGTGAATTTGTCACAAACAAGAAAAAGATCCTTGACTGGAGCATGTTTAGAAAACTCATAGCATAATGTTTCTTTACCAACATGTTCATCTAGCCCTTGAACCATTAATACATGAGTTAGTGTAGATTAAGAATCATCTTGAATGTTGAAGGTGTGTTAAAAGCAACTGCGTGTGAATGGGTGGAGTCTTCATTTTGGCTTTCATTGCACTGAAAACATGATACACTATGGGCAAAGATGAGACATCTGCATATGGCACACGTCCAATCAACTATAGGGGTTGCACCTTTAGAAACCCCTTGCATTGATTTATTCAGAGAATGTACCTATCCTCCTTCAGTTCCTCCTAAACCTCCAGTTGGCTTGCTACTACACTCAAAGAAAATGGTGTCGTCCATTCACTATCAAACCCTTCTTCACCAATTTCAATAACGCTTGGTTGGGTTATATTGATCATTCCAGCTTAACTATAGCATGCCCATAGTCTTCAAGTCTAGAACAGTCATTAATATCATATAATAAAATAGTGTAATCATTTTACATTTCCTCAATTTCTCTTGGCATCTTGTTCAAAATAAGTCAGACCCCAGGTGGGTCTAGCCTAAAAAAATTTGTTTTTGAACAAATGAACCATCAAACTAATCCACTGGTGACCTGATATTGATTGAAACCAAGTTCAATCACTGAACCATCAAATAAAACTCGCTTCATCACCTCTTTGCAAACTGTCATTTTTGCGCCAAGGGGTCCATTGACTACCCTTAAAAGCTGACCTAAACCTTTGACTGGGCTCTGAAAACTGGAGCACTAATTCTCTGTTCCGCACCGTTCTACCCCATCGAATCTTGTCTCATGAAAAATTCTCAGTCAAAAGATATTGGCTATTAAAGTCACCCTTTTAGAACTACTTGCAAACAAATATGTCAGAAAACACTAAACTGGGTTTGGAATCGGCTTCAAAAACTAGGCAAACGAGCACATGGGGAAAGGAAAATTGGGGCACTCATTCTCTATCATGAGGAAAGTATGAATATGTGATTTGAGCTCTTTAAAAATCATGAGGCGCATTTGGCGAGCATCTGAAGTTGGCTACTCAGAATTGCAGGACAAGAGACAACAATAGAAAAATGTTTTTTATAAATGAAAAGGCCCTGGAAACGTGTGCAAATGGATTCATCAAGGTTTATAAACTTTCACTGTTAAAATATTTTCAGTATAGAGCATAGGGAAACCAGCCATTCAATCTCACCTATCATGGATTAGGAGATATGACATCATGAATAGGGCTACTAACAAATCTGCAAATATTGACACAAGTAAAACTTAAGAAATTGTGTTTGGAATTGCATTTGAAAACTAATCAAATGGATTTTTCATGAGCTAAAACTTTAAACTTAACAAGTCTCTAACATCTATAATGCAACGCAAAAGGAATTTTAGGAATTCTATTAACTGGTCAAAAGTTATAGCACGTCAAATAGGGCTTCCTAGAATTTGGAATTAATTGCAAAAGCATGAAAATAGTAACTGACCAACTTTGAGGGATTCAAAATCTAGTCAAACAGACTCAAAATGACTCAAAATATGAAACATAGGTTCTTAGGTATGGACACTAAACACTCTTAAAGTGGTCTATCATACAATGTTTCTGGGTGTGAGATGTTCAATGGCAAACACAGCCTCCTCTCGCTATTTGACACTTCGGTAAAATGCAAATTAGACATTAGCTCAAAACAAGACTTCACCAAAAAACTTAGAGTATCAATTTATCTTCATGGAATAGGTATATGGGCTGAATGGAAGGTGTTAGAAACATTAAACACCTTTTAGGCTTCAGACTGGCAGTCGGGTACATAGGCATCGGAAAGCTTTCATAGGGCTTAATTTCTCAACAATGCTTAAAATCAGGGCTACAATTTTGAGCGCCAACATATTCAATGGCCCATAACTTGATGTATCCTAATTCTAGTACAATATGTCCCTCTCATCAAAGAGGTGAGTTGATACAAGAGTCAATCGACAAATGGTACACATCAAAGAATCTTCAAGGCATGGCAAATAGAAGTTCCCCTTCTATAGGAATGACCCTTGGAGATGAAACCCAAGTAACCTCATGCATCTACCAGGGAGAACAATGGTGTGTAATCTTGAGGGATGTTGTTTCCATAGCTCTATGAATGAAAATATCATGGATAAAATCAAGAATGACTAAAATAGTGTTCTAAATGGGTTTGTGGCATCTCAGCAAATGATTGTTACATATGTGATCTACTTAAGAATCTACTCTGGACATGTTGAAATCATGAGAAAGTATTCCCAGCTTAGGCTACCCCTAGAAAGACACCACCCAAACTTGGGTGATAGAGTGAGAAACTTTACCTTTCCCCTCATTTATATATTGGCCAGACATTTAACTAGTTTGAGCTTCTTAGCGAAGGGGAAGGACTTCCTCGAGGTGGATGAACTTGCTAGAAGCACACCTAGGTTGTTGCAAATGATCTTGCTAACAACTTTTAGTACATGCATCATGTACTTTAAGGTCTTAAGATATAGGAAATAGAGAAGACAAAGATGTGGTATAGGGCACAATCTCAAAACATGCAAGGCACTTCATTCTTTTCTATTTGGATGCTTTAGTGTATCCTAATAAATTAGTTTTTGAAGACATGCATGAGCTTAACATTCAATTTGTTCATTTCTAACTTTACAACGATGGTCAACAAAAGGAAATTGAGTCAAAAAAAGGTAAATCACTTGTGAAAGATTCAAAAAGAAGGGAATAAGAATGAGTTTATCTTTAAGGCATTCAAGATTTTATGATTTCATTTTAAGCACTCAAATTGAGGTGTTTGTGCACAATGTTTGTTTGCACTTTTAAAGTGAAGTGTTCATCACATTGGTTCAGTTTTATTAATTAACATTCAAGAGTGGATTATTTATTTAACCTATTCAAATATTACAATCAATAGGAAAAAAAATCTCAGAAGACTTAGCCATTCATTCCATGAAAAAATGAGATTTGTTTAGTTTTAAGCCTCAAAACACACTTATAATGACAAAAACCTACAAGAAACCTATTAGTGTTTTTCTCTAGAAAGTATTTGCAATAGAGAAATGTGAAAATCTATTGCGAATTAGTCAAACCTACAAACCCATGGGTTGAGGTTGCGATCCCACAGGCATAGGAACATAGTTAAAAGTCATGGGATTGAGGCATAGGGACTAGTGAAAAACATTAGAAAAATAGGCCATGGGTTAAAAGGTTGCAAAGCGATCCTATGAAACAATTATCCTACGGGTTCTTAGGGGAGTGTTCCCATGAATAGATGGGTCAGTGGGTTCACTTGAGGAGGGAGAAATTGGGTTGTAGGGGTTGACTAACTTGGTAAAGCATTCCTGCCAGTCTTTTCCAGCAATCCCACCAAAGAAAAATGAAGTTCCCACAGGAATAGGGTCAATTGGGATGCAAGAGATGTGATTCTTACATGTGGTGATGGTGGTTAGGCGAACAAAACTCTCACCCTTGCGAGTTCACATTCCTGATGGTTTATGATAGTGATCCTGTGGATGTGGGTTCGCAATTATAGGGTGGCAAGATCATGATCAAAGTGCATTTTGAAGTGTTTTAAAGTAAAAATTGATTATATGGCTAGGAGCATGATTTCGAATGAGAGACTTATGTACCTGCAAAAATATTAGCAAACCACCTGTGCACACACACATGCACAAAACATTAATTTTGTTAGTCTAACATATAACAAGGAAAAAAAGATTATAGTGACCCAAATGCAGGGTCCCATTGGGCGTGCCAAAATGTATCAATTAATCTAGTAGTGTAAAATGAATACTATTGTAATAATGAAAGTATTAACATAACCAAAGTAGTTAACACTTATGATAGGATGAGGTTATCACCACAAAGTGAAGCAAACCAATAATGGTAGACTCCTTATGGTATAACCTATGATGAAATATTTGTGTCCTTGATGGATGGAAATGTGTGCTCAAGCTTCCAATGGAAGGGGGTTTTATCGAGTGTGTAGATGGGTGATAGTTTTAGCAATGGAGGTGTGGATGTATTCCAGCATGGTGATGGTGGAAAATGCCTTTGATGTGTTGATTAGTGGGATATTATAAGTTTTCCTTAAAAGTGGATGATATTTGTGAAGGAAGAGGGTTCCATTTATAGGCCAAGGGGTAGAGAGATGGATGGTCAGGATGAAAGGATGACAAAATGGTGAGGCAGTGTCAAGATGCATACAAAGGGGAGCACATGGATTGTGGTTGTTTGGAGCTAATTAGAAGGTGACACATGTCAAAGAATGATTGGATGGAGGGAAGGGTAAGATGAATGGTCAAAAAAGGAGGCTCAAGAGATAAGGGCTTCATCAATGCTCATAAATGCTTTGTAAGAGCCATAAATGCTTGTGTAAGAGCCATACATGCTTGAGGGTGAGGGTGAGGATGAGATTGTTGAATTTGGCTTGGGTTAGCAAGTCTTAATCCTTGCTTAAGTTGTGCACATGTTTAGGAGGGGGATTAGGTTTAGTTTTAGAAAGGGGGTTAGGGGCAAGTGGCTTACTTTTGATGGGATGGGTTAGTTAGGTGGCTAAGTGAGGTTAGTATGGGTGAATGGGTTGGATTAGGGGTAAAGGTTGGGTTGAGGGATGTTTTAAAGATTTGGGATAATTTATTAAATTATATATTTAATAAATAGGGGATGCAGGATTAAATTAAATAGATTTGAAGATTTATTTAATTTAATAGAGGAATAGGGTTTTAATTGATAAGTTGATTTTGGATTATCATTTGATTTTATGAATAGGACTATAGTTAATTAAACTAATTATTTAACTAGGGGGTGACTAAATATGGTTACTTAATGATGCAATTAGATTTAGGTGTCTACACATATAACACTATTACTCTAGAAGAATTATTGAAATACCAAAATGGGATTTGAGCAATCTCACATTTGAACAAACTATCACCTTGCAAGATATATTAGCAAGAAGGAAAAGTCAAGAAGAGATGAGGCAAGAATAGGAAAAAAATGTTTTGCATGATATCAAGGACATACTTGTTGATACCTTTGATATTAGAACCATTCATGAACATGCCCCCATTAGCTCTCAATTGGTGCAAATTTTTGAAAAAGTCAACACTAGGGATATTGAGGAAAATGATAAACTTATGGCCTAGTATGAAAATAAATTTGAAAAAAAATTCATAAAAAATTTACTATTATCATTTTAGTAAGGAAAGTAGGGTTGCATGCACACTTGTATATAATTTACAAGAACTTGTGAAGAATGTACAAGGTCTATACAATATACTTTCTATTGTGCTAAGGTTTGCTAATAAATTTTAGAAAAATCATTCATATAATTCAAGCTGACGTGAAGCTATCAAGAATTTCTATCTCTCAATTAGTTGAATCAAGCTCAATACATTATAACTGACTTTTGTTTGCACAAGGGATTTTGGTTGAGCTACAAACAACAAATAGCATAATGAGGGCCAAACTTATCTCTATCCATAATATATTTGTTTCTAGATTTGATTGTGTAGAGATTTTTACCATCAACGTTTCGAATCACACTACATGATCCATCATAAGGATGAAAATAGAGCAAGAGATGTAAAACAAAATGAGTTGCAAAAGTTGACTGACCCAAAAGATAAAGGTACTAGGAGGAAGAGAGATTGCATGCTAACCAAAGAAGAAAGAAGGTTGATTCCATTCAATGTTGATTCCTCACTTGGAGGTTATGCAATGAGAGCTAACTTCAGCAAAGGATCTAGTGCAAAGAGATCATAATCTTTCTATTTTTGATAGCTTAACTGACTTGGAAACAAATCTAGAGTTAAATATTCATATTTTAGAATGAGTAGGAACCACCTAGGATCATGTTCTTGCCATGATCAATCAACTATACAAACAATTCATTGACAAATATGGTTTTCTTCCACCTACTCAACCCCAGCAATAGAAAGAAGTGTCAGAAACAAGGGGGATAGATGATTGATATATATAAGGAATAATGATGAATTATGATTATGAAGGAGATAGATTAGATATTGTGTGTGTGTGTGTGTGTGTGTGTTTGTGAAGCTCAGAGAGACAAAAGTTGGGTAGGGTACGACAAAGCTAAAATTAGACTATTTTGAGTCATGTAAAGTATGTATTGTATATTGTATTATAAAAGAAAGTTTTGAAGTTCTATAAGAACCAAGCCATAGGCTTAGGGCTAGTACTATTTTTTTTTACTCTAAAATTGTAATCATGAAAAAAAAAATTCACTAATATGAAAGTTGGATATTGTTGGTATCTCTAAGTTTTGTTGCTTATTAGTGTCAAACACTTAGTCATATACAAGGTAGAGTCATCTAGTCATCACTGCGACTGGGCTCCTCTATGTAGGTTAAGTCATATAAAGACTTGTAAATAATCATGTATATGCTAAATTCTATAAGAGGTGCAAAAATCTTTGATCACCAAGTACTTTGAGTATAATATGAGCACAATAAATGCCAATAAGATATAGCACATAGATGTTGAGTAATATAGAAGGAGCCAAGTAAATTAAGGTCAAGAAATAGTAAAAAGAATAGTTATGACCAAGAATTAGACACATTATGTGCCAAGTAACACAAAGAGAACATAAACATATGGAATGGTACAAACTTTGAGGCAAACTATTTTGAGCCAACATGTAAATAATATTCAATTATCATAAAGTTTGTTATGAGGGTTGTTATGCATTTTGATGTGGATCATCAATCCCTATGAGAAATGAACAACCAATCAGATGAAGATGAAAAAAGAGAAGATTCTACAAAACTCTAAAAATGTCTTTAAATAGGCAGATCCAAATCCTATTGAAGTATGAATACTAAGAGAGATATTGAAAAAGAGAGTGTGAAATATGCAAAGTGTGCAAAGGAGTTAAGCTTTGGATGCTACATGCAAGCATTATGAAGAAAAGAGTTAGCAACCTAATGAAGTAAAGAAGGATAGAGAAAATATGTATCAGGTAAGAGATTAGATCACAGATTGGAAGGAGGAGATCCATAATCAACAATTGTAAGTAGAAAACAAAGGATTAGAAACTGAATGACATATTGACTTAGGAAAAATCTCTTAACAGACTTGTTTTAACAAACCTTTATAAATATCGTAACAAAATTCTTACTTAATTATGTGTAAAATCTTTTAATCAAGGTAGAACTAATAATCTTAAAGCTTTTAGCAAAGTAGATCCCTCACATAGTTGATCATCACAAGTGATCAAATTGTAGTCCTAACATGCTAACTTTGTTACTACATTATTGAAGATTTGTGGTTTTCATCCCAACCCTAGATTTAGGTTCACCTTGGAGGGTTTTTAGGTTACCAAAATCTTTTTTGTTATGGGTTTACATTTCATGGATGTGATGCATAGTTATATTTATTTCAATGTTTTATTTTTCAAGTTATGTTAGGTATAAACTAGATATGAGATGGTTAATGTGGTGAATACAATAAAGTTCTTTTAAAGGATAAAGATTTTTTAGATCCTGATTCACCCCCCTCTTAGTATCTTAGTTTCCCAATAAACTTCCAAAAAGATCCCTTCCTTACATAGATAATCATTAGAAAGTTCTAGATTTTAATCAATGATCCATATTTCACCCTTTTTCCATTTTACCATTCTAATTTTTTGATTGGTTAATATTTTATTCTTGGGATTAATTACTTCTTCCAAAATGCATAATCTACTCCTAAACTATCTCTAAAATCATTAAATGTTAGGTAGAAGTCAGCTAAAATTATTTACATAAGTGTTTGTGCCATTACAAACTCATATGTCAAAATTGGTTTACTTAACAATTGAATGTTCTAACACTCGGTCATAACTAACATTCATGTTATCTCTTAGATTCTATAGGCTTGGCATACACTGCTTTACTCAACATAAGTTAATCTTTACCTTGTTTGATCTCCATTATTTTTCTTAGCATGTATGTTGGCTCAGTCTCTATTGGGGTTCTCAGAAATGTTTAACTTGTTCAACATCTAGTGATATGAAAACAAGTCCTCTTTAGCTTGGCCTTCTTTGGATAGCTCAATTGTGGTGATGACTAACCAACACCACCTTAAAAATGACTGAGTGTTGGACACTAATAGGAAACTTGGGCTTAGAGATCAACAAATGGTTTTTTATTATATCTTTAGAATTTTTTTCAAAGGCTACAATGTCCCCTTCCTTTATTTCTTCTCTTGAATGATGGCTCTTATTATCCATATTGTAGATAATTTTTCTATTAATAAATCCTCATAACATTCCTTCTTGTTTTACCACATTTTAATGTTAAGATCTATATTTTTTTTATGTTTTTGTTTCTAATTGATATTAATGCGAAGATTTCTCTTAATGGTGAATTTATTTCAATGTGTTTTAGGTCAATAGTTTGGTCAAGATCTATTTTGAATATTTCTTTTTTAATAGTTTGGTTAGGATCTATTTTGAATATTTCTTTATTTTTTCCTCCAAATCTTATGTAACTCAACTCATAAATTGACCTCTTAGTTATAATGTTCAATGGCTTGAATTTATAGGATCCTATTTCCATATTTATAAGGAATTTTATATTATTAGAATTAAAAAAACCCTTTGATACCAATATGTTCTCCAATTGTAAAACCAATACATTTAATAGTTTCAATATGATTGAGCTCTAATGGAAAGGATTCAATGGAAACCCATTTTGGCACATGACGTTTTTAGCCAGAGTTTCAATGAAGTTTGGCTCCCATTTAATGAATTTAGTAGAAAAGCCTTTATAGAAGCAATAAGGGAGTGAAAGGAAATCATTTTCTATGTATTCATTTTGAGAGTGAATATAACTTAAATGATTAGAAAGGAAGGGTATAAGTACCTGATCACCACAAAAGTCATTCAACTATCTAGATAGATTGGATTTTTTTAATTTAGATCCATACTAGTAATAGAATATACCCTTATTTTGATATTTCATCCAACAATTTCTACTATACATATTTCTTATAATGAGAGTATTACTTTTATTGATGTCTTAGTATCCTGAGGGAAATTTAATGTTTTTGGGCATAATTTGAATGACTTGAGTATCTAGTAGTTCTTTATTAAAGAGGGCATCTTCCCTAGGTTCAATAAAGGCATGGATGGAAGATTTAGATGATTTAGAGTGTGGAATCTAATAAGTGGCAGAGATGCCTAATTGAGAAGGAGAAGAAGAGCATCTAGGGTGCTTATGAGGAGGGACATAAGTGTTAGAGAGGGTATTATTATGCTCACAATTTTGTTTATTTTCTTGATTCAGATGAAGGTGAGAGTTAATAATTGAACTAGCTAAATTTTTAGAGATATGTCCTTTCTAATGAGACTATATTAGCTTTTGAAGAATATTTAAGATAGATAGGTTGTAGGGAATTAGATCTATTGATGCTATTTTTCCTACAATTTATTTTGTTAGTCACCATTATCCATTCACCTTTTTCATGCTTCATTGTTTGAGATTAAAGATTAGGACATCCATAAGAATGTTTTTTAGGTTATTCTTTAGTTCTTCAAATATATTCTCGATCTTGTAGATATTTCTTGATATGTGATGGATCTCCTAGAAAAACCTTTGATATTTTTTATGTTTGGAATGAAACATCTTGTATCACTCAATTAGTCCTTTAGCCAAAGTATCCAAAGTAA
Organism: Cupressus sempervirens; assembly: GCA_028749045.1. Taxonomy (NCBI): domain Eukaryota; kingdom Viridiplantae; phylum Streptophyta; class Pinopsida; order Cupressales; family Cupressaceae; genus Cupressus; species Cupressus sempervirens. Next base: position 867,100,104 of record CM053789.1, read on the forward strand.
AGATCAAAAAAACATTACCCTAGCTTTGCATTTTGTTTGTTGATTCAGTGAAATCCTCTTAATCTAATTGATGGAAAAAGAATTTTTTGGAAGTGGATAAAGGGAAACAAGGAGTGAATTGTGTTTTGGAATTGTATTATTTCTCTCCTATTCCTTCATTTGTGTTATTTTGCAATATTCATGGAGCTCAAAATTTTTCTTACGCCAACATCACTTATTTAGCTACTCATTTCAAGGGAGAATATTCTAATAATTAATTTTTAATACTTATTATTTTCTTTCTATTAATTATAAAATTTATTTATTTAATTAAAATATTATATATTATGCAAAATCAAAAAATATGAAAAGAACATAGCCAATCATGATCATTTTTTACAACAAGAAAAATGATCTTAGTAGGATTCAATTTCAATGCATTACCTCTTGTTCTTATTCATGTGAAAATCACATTTCCACATTTATCCTTTATTGAACATATATTGTTAGTAATTAAATAATTAAATGAGCTTTGTAACTCCCCTTTAAGGTGAATACTTTCAATGAGGGTTCCCCCCTCTAGACATGGTGTAGGCATGTCTAGATTTTCACCTTGTCTTTCTTCTCAATCTTCTTATTTTGTAATCCTTCTAGACTGTGAGGCTCAAGTTTTCTCCTTTTCCTCCTTTGGGATCTCCTACCAACTTGACAATTTGGCCTTTTTTGGCACATTTTCTCACAAGGAGGCATGAAAGAATGGTTACCTAAGGATGGTGGAGATTCCTAAAATAGGGAAGAAAAATGCACTACCCAATCACAAGGTTATTGTTTCTTTATAAGAGGTGCTTGGGATATCTCATAGAAAGTAAGGCCATGAGTTCTATTTTCCAAACTTTTTTGGTTGACAGTATTTTCCTTGGATTTTCTTAAGCCATGATGGGTCACTTTTCATCTTCTCAACCATTCATTGAAATTCTTATTCGCACTCTTTGAAATGGAGACTCAATGGCTCAACTAATGTCTCAACAATAGTGGGTGGCCTTTTTATTTCCAGTTTTGTTCTTGAGCAGGATAGGTGCTCCATTCTAGTGGGATCTTTAAGTCTAGGTAATCATACTTTGACCCTAGCTAAATGGAAACCTAGTTTTGATCCAGCAATAGATTTTCTTTGTATGACACTAGTTTGGGTAAGACTTAACTGTATTCCACTAGAGCTATGGGATGGAAAGGTTTTTAGATGAATTGGTGACTATTTTGGCCATTTGATTAGAATAGAGAATATTACCTCGAGAAAATTCAGAATTATTTTTGCCAAATTCTTTGTTAATGTAGATATTAACAAAACCCTTTTTGGTGTGGTGGTTTGAAATCAAAATGGAGAACATGCATTAAACACATACCTATGTGAATGTTTCTCTCTTCTATCATCACTAATCCAACTATGGCCATGTTATATGTGACTACTTCATAAATTAGTAGAAGAAAAAAGAAAAGAAAAATAAGGAGAGAGTGACATTGGTGGGAATGACTAAACTAGGGATCTCTTCTAGGAAGTGTTGAAACACTTCCTCCCTATGGAAAACCTAGGTTATACTAAGGATAAATAGGGAAGGAGGATCACCCAGTATCTAAAGGATTAGTTAAGGTTGGCTCTTCAACTACAAAATTAGGATGTGCAGAGGCTAAGGAAAAAATAGAGGAAAGTGGAACTCCTAAGGAGGAAAAGTTGAGCTCAGGTAAGAATTCCTGATAGATGACTTTTTTGAAGCCTCCCTTGGTAAGTTACTCCACAAGTATGGAGGAGATGGAAGTGGTTCCCCCTACTGAAGAGAAAATGAAACATTCTTTGGTAGTAGAACCCATGAACATATTGGAGGAAACACTCAAGATGAGACAATATGCATGGTGAATATGCATAATGGGAGGGAGTTATGGTAGAAGCTATGGGGAAAGAGTGCTTCACAAATAATCTCCCTAATGGTTTCTCTTTCAATCATTGATGAAGTGTTAACCCTGACAATGTTGTGTCTGAATTACCTCTCAGCCACAACCTTCAATATGGTAGATCTTATTGAGGGATAGAGCATAATTAAGAGAAAGCCCTGTGGAACAATAAAGGTTGATGTTGGTTAAGTTTCTAAAATTGGGAGACCACCAGAAAATACTATTATTGCTAAACCGATAGTGAGGAACGTAGCTCAAATTATGCTCCTTACCTTGGAGGATACTCAAAAATATAAGAAATGAAGATCATCTCATGAAATGTGAGGAGTGTCAATAGCCCTTGGAAATAGTATATTATTAAGAAGAACATTATCAATCTTAAGGTGAATGTCATTATTATTTAGGAAGTCAAGATGACCAAAAATAATTTTGAATTTTTTCTGGCACATATTTGGCCTAAAGAGGATTTTTATTATAGAAAAGTGATGGGTGCTTCTAGTGGTATTGCTACTATGTGGGACCCTAAGAAGGTGACTGGTAGGGAGGTCTTTTCAAATCACCATTTTCTCACTAGGGAACTTAATGATAAAATTTATAGATGGCTTCTGCTTGACTTCTATGCCCAAAATAGTAGGGCTAAAAGACTCCATATTTGGGAGGAAGCCCTTTGAGATATAGGATATATTTAAATTAGTAATATTATGTGTGATGGTGACTTCAATGTGCCTCTTTATCCTTCTGATAACTTGGAAGGCTTGAAGGGATACTCAAAGATAATGTATTACTTGGAAGACCTCCTCAAGCATAATGACCTAGTAGATATTGACATTTAGAGTTCTCCTTACACCTATTCTAATAATAGGATGGGCAATAACCTTATCTAGGTAATATTAGATAGATTTCACATCTTAGTGGATTGTGATATCCTCCTTTTCTCTTCTCTTCACACATTCCCTAGGATGATTTTAGATCTTTCCATGATCCTATTTAGCTAGGTTCTTCATTAATCTTCAAGATGAAAACCCTTTAAGTATGAGATTATATGGCACCATCACCCTCATTTAGAAATTGTGAATTTAGCAAATAATGGTGGAATATTAGGGTGGAAGGAATGACTATGTACATAATAGAAAGAAAGTTAGAAAATATTAAACAAGAGTGGGAAGCTAGATTAAGACAACCTTTGAAGATAGTTCTAAGTAGAAAAGTGATATTGAGAAGAATCTTGAGGATATCAAAAATACCATGGCCAATGGGCTTACTCTAAAAAAATTATAAGGAAAGAAAGGAATTTAAGAAATAGGAGGAAGGACATTATCAAGAGGGAAGAGATCTTCTGGAAAAGAAATTGTGGATTTAATTGCTTACTAAAGGGGATAGGAACACTACCTTCTTTCAAAAGTTAGCCTTGAAAAACAAGAAGAGAAACACTATTTCCAAGTTGCATGATGATAATAATAAAGAGCATACAGAGGAAGCTAATTTAGGAAATTGGGATACTAAATACTTCTAGGATATCTACAATCAATCTGCTCTTCCCCCAAATCAAACCAAGAGTGAAGGAGTATTAAGATTCATTACTCTAGTTGTGGATGATGATATGGACTAGGATTTGGTAAAGAAGGCGAGCATGGAGAAGGTGAAAGAATATTTATCAGATCCATGGGAGATTTCAAGGCTTTGGGCCTAGATGACTTTCTACCTAGTTTTCTTTACTTGAATTATGGGAAATCATAAAATATGGTTTTTTACACATGGCTGAAAACTTTGTTAATAAATGGAGATTCATGAAAGATCTTAATCAGAGATATATCATTATGGTTCCAAAAACTTGTGAGCCACTAAGAACTAGGAATTTCAACCCATTGACCTCTATAATAGATTATTTCTAACATACTTGTCAATCAGTGAAAGCCACTCTTACATATGCTCACTAGCCTATCTCAAAATGAATTTTCCCTAGATGCCATGTTCTAGATGTGGTCCCTAGTTCCCCTGAATTACTACCTATGGAGAAGAGTAGGAAGTTAGGAATGGAAAAAAATTTAGGTATGTTGAAAGAATATGATAGATTGAGATTAGAATTTATATTTGAAATCTTGGTTGGGCTCAAATTTGGAGAAAAGTTACCTTCATGATTAAGGAGATTATAAACTTTAAACTTGTTTTCCTCCTTAATCGATACCCTTGGAAGTTCCACAATACTACCAAAGGGCTCCCTTCACCCCTATTTAGTTTTCATTGTGGAAAAGGTCCTAGGGAAAAATTTTATGGCTATGGAAAAATAATGATAGATCAAAGGAACTAAAATTGCCACTACCCTCCCCCCAAAGGTTGTACACCAATTTGTGGATCATACTTTCCTCTCTATGGAATCACTTCAATCAGAGAGCTTGGTGTTGGAAGGAGCCCCTAGACTACTATGCTAAGGCCTCTAAACATCATATTAACCATTGTAAGAGAAAGCTATACTTCTTTAACATTGAGAGAGACCTTCATGGTTGGATTATTAGGGAGCTAAATTTCCAAATGATTTCTCTTCTAGATACTTATCTTGGGATGTCCCTCACTATTAAGAAGGTCACTACACAATTTTGGAGATTGATAATGGAGTGCATGTAGAGAAATCTAACTAGATGGAAAAGTAAGTTTCTTAGTAGTTCTAGTAAGCTTGAATTACTCTTTTCCTCCATATAAGGTATTCCTATCTATTTTTTTTTATCCTAATTAAAAAATTTAGGAAACATTAGGGATACTATTGAGAAAGTTCAACACAATTTCTTGTGGTCAAAAGTGGAGGAGAAATAAAAGATGATCCTTGTGGCCTTGGAGAAGGTCTTCAAACCCAAATTCCAAGGGGTTTTAAACTTAAGAATTATTTATAATCTGAATAGGGCCCTTATAAATTACGATTGGTTAATGTTTGATTTGTAATGTTCTGGGATTGTGTAGAATTATGAAAGCTGAATACCTTAGAGTCTCACCTTTCTAGTACCATTTTGTTGTAATGATCTCCCAACTAGATCAAGAGTATTAACCAACATTGTTGACAACTAGGAACTTTTGAGATAGGGAGTGAGATGGTTAGTTGGGAATGGGAACAAATTCAAAATTTTGGAGGATAATTGGGAGTGGGCGGGTGGTGGCACCTCTATGCCAAACCTAGAATATAATTTTGTGAGAAATGAGTGCATTAATCATTTTGGTATATGGATATGTCACTATGTAAATAGTAATGGAAAATGGAGAAATATTGACCAAGATATCCTGAACCTAATTTTAATCCAAGAGCATCAAGATATTTTTGAAGGAACCTATATTCCAACCTTTTCAGCTTAGGATTTAATTGTTTGGGAATTTAATGTCTCTATGGAATTCAACATCAAATATTCCTAAAATGCTATTATTGGAAACATCTATGGAATATAGGTAGTGGAAAATTCTATGGTAAAATTCTATTTACCATGTGGAGTGTAGGGATTCGAAACATCTATGGAATATAGGCATACTCCCTAACACTTCATGGGAGAATCCCCATGGTGGAAAATCTCAAGAGGAGAGGGTTCAAATTGGTTAATTATGTTAGAACTACCAGGATCATCATTGCATATAATGATCGAGCTAGCAATACTGGATACAACCAATATTCTTATAGAACCATAGGAAGTAGTTAAGCCATATCATCAATCCTACAAGGGACATTTGCAGAATCCCAATAATTCCCCTCCCAGTGTCATCCATCATGTCCTTCAAGATTCAAACCTATAACCAAGCCTTGATACCAATTGTTAGAAAGGATAATATTTTTGTTGCACCAAAATGTCAACTTGTCAATTCCCAATTCAACCAATAGCCTTATAGAGCCATAGGAGGTAGTTAAGCCATGTCGCAAGTCCTACAAGGGATGTTGGCCCACTTCCAACAGATTGGTGTGTGATGTGCCACAAAAAGGAGGAATATATTACTTACCATCTAATACATTATAACTATACTAGTGAGATATGGAGGGGAATCTTGAATAGGTATGGGACCCAATAGGTGTTCAATGGTAACCTTAACCAATTTATCTTAGATTGGGAGGCTCCATTTGCTCACCCCCTCATTAAGAAGTGAGTGAGGGTGTTACCCCTATATCTATGTTGACACTTATGGAAGGAAAGGAATAATACCATCTTTAGAGATAAGTCCTTGCCCTCATTGGTTACTTTATAAATCACTACTAATCTTAGAACGAAATGCATCCCCCTCTAGAGATCGAAGACTCCACCCCATCCTCTTGCTATTAGTGATTATAATATTGCTAACAATTAGGATTTTCTTGATCTAATTTCCAAATTTGAGAACTCCAAAGTTAAGGACAGGTAGAAAGTAAAATAAAAGTCACTCAACACCTAATAGTTTTAAATTAATTTTGATGGATAAAATTGTTATGGGTTTTCCTCCCTAGGATACAAAATTAGGGATGACAAAGGTAATCTGGTGATGGATTACATTGGCCACTCTAGAGACAATATGATAATTTTTTTTGGAAATTATGGGGCTTTTCTACGGAGTTATGTCAACGAACTCAATTAGGATTCTTATTTCAATTGTAAAGAGTGTCTCTCAACTCATTATTAAAACTATTAAGACACAAAGTAGAACTAATTGGAAATATTCCTCAATAATCAATGACACCCATGCCTTCATATTGAGATTTTAGATAGTGTTCATTCAACATATATACCCTACAAGAAACCAAGTGTCTAATGTGCTAGTAGTGATTGGTCATAAGGACGATGACATGTGTAATTGGACTAATATTAATGGCTTGTTAGGTAACATATAGGCATTTGTGACAAAATAAATAAATTAACCTTAATGTGAAATATCATTTATTATAATTAGGATCCCTTTTGGGTAAACGTTATTTGTGTTACCTTTTTAAAAGTTAATATTGGCCAAAATAATTATTATACATTTAGAAAGATCATGATTGGTCCTAGAAATGGTCTCTACTTTTAAGGGATTTTTGTATAAAAGGGGTGCTACCTTAGTTAATATTTGGTGGGATTTTCTTTGGGAAGAAAGGACACGAGGGTTAAATTATCATGGTATGATAATTGTTTGTAGGAGAATATGTGGCTAGTCTCAAAGGGCATGTGGTCTATGCATGTGGCTTACTATAATTAAAGATAATACTTGAGATTTTATCATTTTCTCTTCAACCATTTGAACTAGTTTAATCCCTCTATTAGATTACTTTCTATTTGAGGTCCTACATTATCCAGAATGTAGGGTAATGTCAGTTTCTTCTAAGGATTTCACTACAGATTTGGGAAAGAACAAAGTTATGGAAAAAATTCCTTTTCACAAATGGTTTGGATACCATTGAGTAGTATAATGAATTTTGTTTGAGTTTTCTTAAAGAAAATTTTCTTATGTCATAAATGCAATGCATTAAAATATATGATGAGGATATTTCTATGCAATTTCTTAATTCGTGGAATATTAGGAGGGTGATCGTTAATTGGATATCTTTTGAGAGAAATGAATATGTCACTACAAAGGTTGGTCATCTCCCCTTAGAAGGTAGGAAATAGAGAAAGGAGAAAAGGGTCTCAGACAAAGCCATTCTTAGCTAGTTATTCTTTCTTGATGATATCCTAATTCATGAACATGGTAGGTTTGTTAGAGTGGTTGTGTTGGATTCATTGAAAAATATATGTTACAAAATTATGTGTTGTATCACTCTTGAAGGTAGCTTTCATATTTTTTACTAGTACCTCTTCCCAATCTTTAACTACTTTAGAAACTTTGACCTCATTTTGTTTCCCTACCCAATTCTACATTTTATGGAAGACAACATCCTCAAGGTTAGGAAGAAGATGAAGGAAGGAAAACCCTATATCATTCTTCAATAGGCTTTTATGTGTGAACTATATAACTTCATGAAAGCCCTTTGTACTCCCCATCCTATCAATGTCCAAGTTTCTTAACCTAACCCTACTATATTTACCTTGACCCCTCAAGTCTCTACCAATGTTGTGTCCACTATGGAAACCAGACATCCTATGCCCCCCTCAACACAAATGCTCAAAAAAATTAAAATGGAAAAAGGAATCCATATTGTGGATCCTAATGTGGAGAGAAAAAGTGGGAGAAGGAGTTCCTTAAGGAATAAGAAAATAAGGTTGCAAAAGGAGACCAAGGCCAGGCATGACCACCCAAATAGTTTGGATTGTATTGGTAGTTGCAAGAATAAACCCCACACAAAGATATAGAAAATTAAGGCTAATAGGAAGAGGTAAAATGAGGATGATGAAGAAGATACAACTAGTAATGATCATGATAGAGTAGGGGAGATTAGTCCTACTAATAGCCACTTAAGCTTTATGTCATCTCATGTTCCAATACTTCCAAGAATGATGCCCCTTGAAAATCTAAAAGGGTGGGGGACAAGGGAGCCACCTTTACTTGTGGTCCCTAGTAGCATGGGAAAGATAAACTTAGCTTGGATAATGAACCACAATAGACATCTAGAGATGAAAACTTAATCTCAAATGAGGTGTATGCAACCCTAGAGAAGAACATTAAGAAGTTGGAGGAGAGATAGGAGGTTGTGGAATAGAGGTTCAATGCTGTGGCCTAGTTTGCAATTAGGATTATACATTATGTGACTTTGACCCTCCAGTTGCTCCATGTTGAGAAATAGGGTATCACTATTGTGATAGAGGTGGACAACAATGGTTCCTTATGTAGGTTTTTTGTAGATCATTGGTTACAATTATTGTTGGAAAAGCTAGTAGGGAAAGAGAAGAAGAAAGAGAGCTAGCTCTCTCTTGTTTTTTATGTTTTTTTGCTATTTTTTTCTTCAACACTTGGCCGAAGTTGGAGTGTTTTTTCTCAACTCTACATTAGTATGGATTTAGGACATATTATATTTATAGCTACTAATGCTTTTAATGTTAGATTTATGGTACTCTACTTAGGGGTTTTTAAAATTAAGAAAAGGGGATAGGTTAAGTATTTACTGACTTTATGTTGTTCTGCAACATTTTGTTTCTGACTAACCTGAAGTTTTTGGTTGCTTTTTAATTTCAAAATATGTGAAAAGGTTAACTCAATAATTTATAAAACTATTTTTTTCTTAAATATTACTAGCTATGAACATTATAAGGAAACAAATCAAGGCTTTCCTATAGTTTATAATATTTAAAAGATTAGTATCCATGTTAAATTTTTTTAAAATACCTTTTTATTGAAATTTAAATCAAAAATTTAAAAGATTAACATTTAACTTAAATTACATTTTAAATTAATAGAATAACAAAATAATAATCTTTTTATTTTTTTTATATATTTAAAATATTTTATTATAAAAATTATAGATGAATTATTAAATGTAGGGTTTGTTTTATTAAATATTGATAGAAAAGAGGCTTGTACCTTTGGTGAAATGGTGGGTCTTCTTGCATGTAGTACTTACAGCCAAGGGTTAAAGAAGAATGTTATTGGCTTTGACCTATTAACCCCAAGCATTGGATCACAAAGGCCTTGGGATGGTATCATCTCGAGATTAACACATAATAATAAATGAAAAATAAATAATCTAGGGTTTGGCCTATTACCTATAAAAAACATTATTGTTAAAGAAGAATCTATACATCCTAATTCAATGGGAGAATATTTTAAAAGATGCACATAACATTTAAACAATGTTTGCAAGAAATTTTTAGCAAATATTTTAATTTAAAAAAAAAAAAAGTATTTCAATTCATACAATCTTTTTGGGATGGTTATTGGATTTTCTTGTTGTATTAGAGTTTTATTGAATTTTCTCATTGTATTAGAGTTTTTTGAATTCTTTTTTTGTATTAGAGTTAATATTTTTTTTATTGGAAGAATCATTTTATGAACAAAAAGACATTTTACAAATATATGACAGTAGAAACAATGCTATTTGGTAAACTAGTAGTAATGAAATTACAACAAATGTATAACTGAGTTAACAAAAACATTGAGAGTTAATAGCTCCTAAACAAGATTCCTTTGGAGAGATACTACAATCCCTTTCAATAGATTTGAACACCATATTGCACAAGACTATCATATGGTACCTTCATTAGCTTGGACTTTAAACTTTTCTTCAAAAATATACAGTTGATAATTAATATGTTCGAGCGACTTTCTAATATCTATATTAGTCTAAAAGGTGGCTTTTAGAATAAGGAGAGAAAGAGAGAAATCTAAAGTAACCATCAAATACTCGACCTCAGCCAAATGGAAAGAGTGTGCAAAGACTACCATACACCTTAACCACCAAATCTATTTAAAGATAATGTGCTTGAAGGATTGCATGAGAATATTAGGGGCTAGAGAAAGACGAAGTAATGCATTTTTCCAAGACAAAGTTTGAGGAAATAAAGCTAGAATGGTAGAAAAGATGAACCTCTAGAGCTATTGGGTGTGAGAACATAACAAAAATGTGTGCTTAATAGCCTCCCTTTTATGGAAGAAGGGACATCTTGGAAGATGGCTGATAAAAAATAGATTGTAATCAACTCAAATTTTGACACACAAAATTTTCCATGCTAGCAACTGAGACTGAGCATCAACTTTAGGCTTCTAGATGAGAGCACTTAATTTGTTCCAAGAGGATATTTTGAGGTTACACTATCACTTGATGTTGAGTTACTGGGAAAGTTGAATGGAAGGAAATAACTATTTGTACACAACTCTAAGTAGGAAACTCTGAAAATTATGATTGTTGGGTCATCTCCAATCCTTTAAAAAATTATCATGGCAAGGTGTGTACATGAGGCACCAAAACTTGAGTCTCAACAATTGAAGGATTTCAAGCATTAGCCTTTAATAAATAGCAAACAAATTGAACTGTGATTTGATTTGATCCCATGATTTCCATTCAAACCTTTGGGGGTCCCATAAGTCATGAAACATACAAATACCTTTCTTAAACAAATATCTTCCCTTGAGATATTTTAAGATTTTCAAAGGGCTATTATTTTCCTGGACTAGTCGGTTCCACCAAATGGAAGAGGAAGAAAACCTTGAGCCATGACTTAAATTCTAATAATACCAACATAATTTCTTTGAAGAAATTTTCTAAGCTCTCCAAATAGAATTAAGGGGGGTTGCACCATGGGTTTTAAAATAAGGAGCCAGTAGTAGTTTCTCTTGCCATCTAACTGAGTTCCATGACTTTCTAGTGGTAGCTATTTGAATACAGTGTTGAACTAGATTTTTCCAAGGTGTGCCACCCTCTAATGCCCTTAAAATCCATTTTGTGTTGAGGAAAATTCCTTGTGTGTATGGAGCATAATTCCCAAACGTCCTTTGTCCCTTGGTTGGCTAGATGCAATGTGTCCAGGAAGTTATTGGCAAACCTTTGGAATTTCCCCATTTATTCCAAAGAAACCCTCTAATAAGCTAAGTCAATTGAGAGTAACAGGTTTGAGAGGGTAGCCAACAAGATCTTATTAGCAACTTGGATTCTACTGGTCATTGATAGGAACTTATTGGTCCAATTTAGAATTTTTTTTTTTAATTTAATCATGAACCAAGACTACATCACTTTAAGTAAAACCCTAATGCCAAAGGGGCCGCCAAGATATCTAGTGATGGTGCCATGTTTAATCTCAAGCCATTGAGTATGAATCCAAGGGGTTAGGGGTTTGGATGCATAATGATGAATTCAATTTTATGCATGGCTAGTTTTGACCCAAAAATAGTGCAAAAAATATCCAAAAACATCCAAAAAATTATTCACTTCCTCTACCAAATTTTGCATAAACAACATACTATAATTTGCAAAATGAGAATTGAGTGGTTTTGCACTGTGAGGCACTAAAATACCATGAATGATTTTATTGGCAAGAGCATGCTGATGAAAATAGCCAAGAGCATCAATTGTGAGCACATAGAGAAAGGGCACAAGGGGATAGCCTTGTTTGATGGATTTTTGCAAGGGAAATGGCAAACAGAGCATGCCACTGATAGTGACCTAAGCTAAAGCATCATGGAAAAGCATATTGATTTATTTTCATATTTTAGGCCCAAAACCTAGCCATTTAAGCATATTAAGGATGAAAGGCCATAAGAGTTAATCTTGAAGAGAAATCTCATAATATTATCAAGTGTTACTAAAATAAAATATAAAAATTGTTATGCTCCTATAATATTATCACTACAAATTAAGTTTTTTTAATGATTGATCAAAACTTATCTAGGGAGGATTTGAAATACCATTCATAAACACTACATATCCTTCTAAATATGCTTTAATAGCTATATAACATTAATTTATCTAATGTCATTTCCTATAAATGATAGAGTGATATATCACGTGTTAGATTTCTTATTTGAAAAATACAATTGACTTTGTCAATATTTTCTTTTCATTTTTTATATTAATTATTATTATGTTACAAGTTTGAGTAGACTCAAACCTATAACCTTTGAGATAAGAAGCTCACAATTTACCCTATATTGTAGACTCTTGTTTATAAGACCTATTTTGAACTTGTCAATTATTAATAAACATTTGATTTAATTGATATTTAAGAAGAAAAATAATTTTAATAATATTATACATATTTCTAATTAAAATAATAATCTATTTCTAGTAGGCATTATAGATATCTAGTTTTAAAGTTAAATTTTTTTATAGACTCATATTATCTCTACAGTATTATGTAAATTCCATATCTAGCTATTATATTGAAGCCATGAATACTTTTAATTATTACCATTTACATTATAATGTAATCAAGTAATAGTTTTCATTAACATCACTTATATTAGAATGTAACCAATTACATTAGAATGTAGCTATAACAAATATAGGACAACATTTTCCATTGTAAATCTAAGAATAAATCCTTCTAGTCCTTCTAGTAGAAGACATCACATGTTTTCTATGCAAATTAATCTAAAATATATTTGAATATATCTATTGATTTGTATTTATTCTTTTGGTTGGGACTACAAATACTCTAGAAGAGTTCAAATAAATAATTTTATATATTTTGGGTATTGATTATATTGAATTCGGATGATGATGTAATAGTGATTCTATTATTCTATTAAAACTATACCCAGTCTTACATCATATGAGGGTTACTCCAACAAAAGTTTACACATAAAATAATCAAGACAATAAATTATATAAAATTAAAAGAAATAATTCTAATTTTCATTCATAATAGCATAAAAATAGACACAGGTCCTTTAATCTTAATAAAGGGAAATACATGATTTTCAAACTTTATAAAAGTGAAGCCACTTAGGATTTATGAATTTTCAAGGTGGAAATAAAATCCTTTACAAGCTGTTCTTCACTCCTTACTACTCCTATATATGAAGAGGATAACTCAACTCTAAATGGATAACATGTATAATCCTCGTGTCTTCTTGAAATCTCACTCTTCCTCTTGATGAGAAACACATAACAATCAATAAAAGAAACACAGCTAATTAATGACCTTCCAACTTCCCTAATAAACAACCTATAAATATTTCTTTTTAATTTTCTCAAGTTGTTCCTTGAAGGCCATGCTTTACATGATTTAATAAGTATGTGTACATGAATCTTCATATTCTTTGTTCTCACATCAAGGACATTTCTTTGATGTTATCATTATAAATGATATAAAATTGTCTCCATTATTGAAAATCATAGTTATTGGTACACATAGGCCCAAATATTAAAGATTCTTTTGAGTCCATATGTCATTCTACACACTTGCTCATGTACATGGGACCCATACATATGTTTGTAATTATTTGTAGCCACATCAATAATATGAAATTATAAAAAAATAAAAAATAAAAAATATGATACAATATTTTTTCGTTGACATCGATTCTTTTGCATTAAATAACTTTTGTGAGGCAATTTTTTCATTTTATGGATAATATTAAATTTTAGGTTAGAAAGACAGTACTACAATTATAATGCTCTAACAAAATATAAGATTGCATATATTTTGAAACAAAGAACTTTATAATCCTAACAAGATCATCTTACTTAGTAGAGTTTCCACTTTTGATGTATAAATTGGTATATCAAATTTGAGAACATACCTTATAAAAATCACTTTTTTCAAATAGAATTCTTAACTCCCAATATTTAACATTACGATTTACATAAATCATGACAAAAAAAATCTAATTTTTCCTTAATATAAATGTGGCACATTAAGGAATATTTAATGGTTCAAAAAATAACTGTAGTTACATTATTTTTAATGTAATTCTTGTAAAGGTGAATTTATTAGAATTGTTTTTTATATCCTTTCTTCTCATTGCAATAATAGATAGATGGTGATCTTAAATACTTGTGCTAAAAGAACTCCTGATCAAACCAATAATCAAATGCAATATAGATTTCTTTTATTATTTCTTAAAATTAGTTGATTGTGTATATATTTATTTTAAATAAAAAAACTAAAGATACAATTTGAAAGAATATATGAATAAAATAAATACCAATTTATAATTTTATCAAATTTTTAATATAAATTTTCTTTTCTTTAAAGAATTTTCTTGGAAGAAAATTTAAATTATTTTTAATAGTCAATTGAAAAATTATATTACAAACTAATTTAATTTTTTAATTCTCCTTTATACTATTTATACTAAAAAATAATTTGTTGTATTGTATTATGGTGCAAGTTTGCTAAGATGTGGGAGGAGGTGCAGGTTACGATGGATAAACTATTTGCAACCCAATATAAAGCGATGGACCTAATATTGTTCTACCATAAAAATCTTGGGAACAAGTAATTACTTATCCATTCAATAATTATTTTATGAAGTTATTTTAACCGAAGGAAACTACTATCACATGGATTTTTTTTGTTTAGGTGGTCTAAAATAGCAAAGCAGCTACCAGGACTTGGAAGACTTCTTATGAAAATTTTTATTCTAGCATCTACATTCCAGGGCACTCAGATAGTAGGGAGGCCTTTGACATCGAATATTGGAGGTCAAAATTAGTATGAGCAACTTATACCATCAAATAATGTTCAGTCACATTATTACTACAAGGGAACTACAACCTATGTGCTACCAAATATGTTTCTCCAGTTGGATTAATGAGTTCGACACCAGCTCCACTACCTTTCTTTGATTTGGATCCATCAAAGGATAGGGTGCACACTTGATCATTTTCATATTCCATGGGTGATCTTACCTTTGAATCCTTGGATTCTTTTTTATGTTCTTCTTGTCCTATTTCACCTTCTCAAATTCTTTCCTGCTGTGGGTCTAAAATTTTCATAAAGGATGAGTTCATTTTGACTACATTTTCTGCTATCCATGCTTTTGGAACCATTTTGGAAACTTGTGCAATTGCTTCTTTGCACATGGTGCATGATATCTCAGAATGAAAAGCATCATGCATTCTACACTAGTTGGGTAACAATAGATTTTGAATGGATGCATCTTTTCCTAGTTCAACTTCCTGCTTAATGCTTTTTAGGACAAAATTCCTAAAATTCTCAAACATTGCTTCATTCAGTGATGGTTTTGAATCATCCATAGCTGGTACTTTAGTGAAAGTTGGAGTCACATCAAGACATCCCCCTTGATTGTAACCTTGCAACATTAAAACCTTTCTAGTTTTGAGAATATATGATCCCAAAGTGGTTTCCATAAACAAGATCTCATTATACCATACTCAATGATCAACAACTAGAGCCTTGGAGTGCTCTCTATCCTTATCTAATTGGGAATTACCTTCCATGGGAGCCACATGTGTGAAAAGTCCATTGCAATATAACCATTAAATTTCCTTGCCCAATCTCTACTAAGAAGCATGCCATACCCTTCAGGAATATCCACAACAGATATGTCAATACAACTTTGAACATGTGGATCAAAGGCTAATTGCATGTGAATATTATTCAACTCTCCCACAACTGGGACTTCAGTTTTATCCAATTGTGTAACCTTATTGTAAGTCTAAAGTGGAATCAATCCCAACTTTCTACATATGTCCAAAGGTATTACATTACTT
Organism: Cupressus sempervirens; assembly: GCA_028749045.1. NCBI lineage: Eukaryota > Viridiplantae > Streptophyta > Pinopsida > Cupressales > Cupressaceae > Cupressus > Cupressus sempervirens. The sequence continues at coordinate 867,116,047 of CM053789.1, forward strand.
GATGCACTAGAGTCAATTAAACAATTATGTAACACTTTTCCAAAAATTCTAACAGATACTAGGAAAGGTGCAGGTTCCTCCTTCCCTTGATAAAAAACCACTGGCTTCTGCCCTTTTGAATCAAATGTATCATTGCTATATATAGAATTTCTCCCATTTTGAGTTGTCATGGAACTTTCCACTATAGGAGAATTATCATTGATCATTTCTAGTGATGGATCTTTTGAAGATACTTGTCCATTTGATGTAACCTTCTGATCATTCTTAGAGTTTTGCACCATTCCAATGAAACTTGAAGGATTTTGAGCAAGCTTAGATGCATATGGTGATACATCATCTACAACATTGGTTTTTTGCACAAAATTGTATTTCTAGACATTGGATGCCCCTCTTGGAGGATGTGATACATTTTGAGAAACAATCTTTGTGGGGGTGTCATTGAAACTTTCCAATAATGTATCTCTAATTTTTGAAATGTTCATCAATTCATATATTGGAAGACTCACTTTAATTTTCTTGAATTTCTCTAGTACATAAGAACTCAATCTATTCAATTCCTCTCTAGAAGGACTTCCTTTCTATTTTTGTCTTGGATTTTCACATTGCCTTTGTTCTCCTTGTTGAGCAGATGAGAGCTCATGAGTTGTCGATATTTAGGGGAGTCTCTGAGAGGCTCAAGATTATTGTTTGCATTTGGATGTGAGGGAGTTGAAAATTTATTTGGAGGAACTGATGATGTTAATGGCTCATGGTTCCTATAATTCGTTTGATATGTCTTTATTGGAGTATTACCCAATGTTTTTTGAAAGGTTTGCACTTCACTTGTCCCTTCCACCAAGACACTATTATATAGAGGAGGGAATAAAAATCCATCCTTATTTAGTGATTCATTTAGGGATACTGGTGGAGGTTTATTTTTTGATGGGACTTGATAACCTGGCATCTCTAAAGGACCATTTGTTGAAGCTGGTGGGAATTTCTCATTAGCTTGTATTGGCATGTAATCCTAAGAATCAGGAGGAGGAAACTTAAAATCATCAAAAACCAATGCTTGGTCATATCTTGGTGAGGGTAACATCTCATATCCTGTAGGAGGAGGATTCTCAGATGTGGTAGTGTTCCTCACTTCTTCCTTGAAAATATCTGGTACTTTTTGTAATTTGTGACACTATAATTCAGAATGTTGACTAGTCTCATGTAATCTACACCATCTAGATAATGCAACTTCTGCTAAGAAAACTTTATCATTTGGGAAATTCTTAGATGGAGGATTATCCAATGGTGATGGTATGCCCCCATTATTTGGATTAGTGTTCCATGACCTTCTTTTATGACCTTGGTTATTATTATGATATCCTTGATTACCTTCATTGAATCCTTGATTGTGTCCTTGATTACCATTGTGATGTGGAGGGGGATTCCCTTGATAACCTTGGTTGCTATCTTGATATGACTAATAATTCCTTTGTGCATTTTGCAACTGATTATTTTGATTTCTAAGGTAAGTGACCTTAGTGGACAACTTTTTCACTTGTTCAATCAAATCTCTCATCTCATCTTTTTCCTCTTGAGTCCTTGTAGAATTTGTCATGTTCTGGAGGTAAATTGGCTCTATGGGCATTACCTACGACATAGGTGCTCTAAGGTGCAACACCAACTGGCTTGGAGGGGCAAGAACTGGATTGATATTTGAAGCATAATTCAAAGCTCCTTGATTCAATGCATTTGCATTTCCAAAATAACTAGGTGCTCCATTCACAGTTTCCAGCAATTGTAAACTAACTTTCTCTGCCTCAACATATGCTTGGATCAAACTTGTAGGAGCTGGATGAGTTTTTTGAACAAACATAGATGTGAAACAATCTAGGGCTACATAGTAGATAGGTTGTGTTGCATCATCTCCTATGTGATATGGATCATGTAATCTTGAATAAGCCATTTGAAAATTGAAAGCACCAATTGATTCACGTTCTTGTCTCCTTATCTCAATAAACTACTTATACAATTTTGCAGGGGTGATAGGCAATCTGAACTTCTCGAGGAATGCATCCTTCAATTGTTGCCAAATTTGTATTGAATTTGAAGTTAGGTTGATATACCAGTAAAATGCTTCCTCACCCAATGATAAGGGAATAGTCTACATGCAACATCCTCATCTTGCACTTTACTACTTTGGAGGACATCCTCAAAAATTTTAATGTGTTCATCAGTAGTGCGATTCACATCATTCACAAAGAATTTTGAACAAAAGTGTTCAGGATTCTTTGGCATATTATTGTATGCAGCAAACATTGCAAGGGGTGATGCATTCCGCGGATGCCATTGCTAGGCTTTTGCTAGAACTTGTTGTTGGATAGTTGCAGGTGAAACAAATTGTATGGGTATTTGCACAAATAACTGTTGAATTTGTGTAGCTCCTAGTGGAACTCCTCCTTGGATTTATCCTTGTGCTTGAGTTGAGTTGATGGAGTTTGGAATATCTTTGTGAGATTAGCTACACTTGGTGAATTCTAGCTCGCAGATGCTTCTTTATTTCCTCGCCTAGGCTTTGGATCAAAACTCAACTCTTGTAATTCATGTGCTCCCAAGGTGAATCTCAAGGATCTTCAATGTACCTCGGGCGAGGATGAATTAATGTTCTCTAGTATGTGAAACTGCTATGAAATCTTTTAGTCAAGGCCCTCCTTCTAGCACCAATTTCTATTGATCTGTATTTTATGACTCACCAAATAGTAGAACAAAATACCAAAATATCTTATCCTCTCTTGAATAAAGTCTTGTGTATGCTAAGATTGCTAGAAGATCATACAATGACTTCAAGGTTCCTCTAATGCCAGGTCTTGACTATGGATAAGATCGGTGATTGATGTGATTTGCTAATGATCACAAGGGGCCTTACGTGTTTATTCATATTCATTTCAAGCCATACTAGATGTGGGAGCTATCTTAAGGATTTGCAATGAAGTTCTTTTTTGGGAGTTTTCACAGAATATGCAGAAATTCAATAAGGTATCGTTTAGGAATTCTATTCTAATCCTAAGGGTAGTGATAATAGTAAACAGTACTTTAGTGGACAAATTCCTCAATTTACCGAATTTTGCTTCGCCAAGTTATACTAGAACTAAGCATGAACCAGTGCAATCTTCAAGGGTTATGCCAAAGATTTTCATATCACCACATACACCATCATAAAGAACAATGTATACAAATGATAGAAGTTGACCATATGCATGAAAGGGGTTCAGGCTAACTTTACACAATGAATTAGAATCACTAAAATGTCAAAAGTATGAACCAAATGAATTCATCAATACACCATCATATTCTCCATTGTAATCACCACACATTGACTATGCTAAACCTAATCTAATTGAAGAAATTTAGGAGAACAAGCAAGCACTAAGACACATCAGGTATTCACCAAACTCCAAAGAAAACTTTATTATCTCAGCAGCTCATAGCAAAAATCTCATAAAAATCTCCCTTTACAAATGAGAAATGAGGCCTTTATATAGGTCCTCAATTACAATGGGTGGCCCGGATGATCACAATAACCGATGGCCAAGATCATGCCACATCAGCCCTAATTAGGGTTAGGGCAATGGAAAGGAATCTACATTAATGCCACAAGGAATCCACTACTATAGTGGGTAATAAATGCCCACTATGCATGCTCGTTTAAGAAGGAGTGGGGTGTAATAAGTGATCCCTATGCACACCCACTATGCATTTAATGAATCTATCCTTGATTTTTTTACCTGAAAGATCAAAATTGATTTAACATTATTTTGAACTCCTCTATACTGATGCTTGGTGCAGATTCTTGCTTGAATTCTAGAACTGCAATTACTCTTTCTGTTTTTCCCAAGCTTTCATCCCAATCTGGTAGTAAGTCCTTGGTAGTGTGCATTGTATTTGAGAAGATGGAGAAGTTCTCAAAATCATCTCCTCCATATACATTTAGTTGAAAGAATTCCTCTAACTTGACTTTTAGATTATCAGTTGTCATTTCTTCTTCCGCCAATCTCTGTGATAACAAGGATGCAACTGCATTTGATATTCCTTGCTTGATGTTATCAAAAATCTTTTTCCATTGACTGGATTCCCTAATAAAGCTCTCAAAAATTTCCTTAGCCATGATCACTGCACTGTACCATCGAATAAAATCATTGACATCCCCCTCGTTGATAACTCAAACATCAATCAATTCTTTCTTTGGGGTATCCATCAGATTCTGAATGTTGGCAATCACCTGTTCTTGGTAAATATTCTCATCCACCCATGATTCGTCCATGCACTAGATCCTAGATATTGTAGCCAATGCCCTATTGTGCACTTGTACTAACTCTTCTGTATGTTTGAAGGCTACCTCCTGAATTCCTTCGATCCAAATCTTTGCACCTTGAGTAATCTGCTTGATCTTGTTAATATCACCTACCACTTCACTAGAAACAACTGTTGGAGGAACAAATGATGGACCTTCCTCTCTTACTGGATAAGGCAAGTTATTGATTTACTAACATAAGGCCCGAATTTCTCTTTTCTTCTTTTTATACCCTTCTTCTACTTTCTTTAGCCTATCTTTCAAAGCTTGTGTGGAGTCATCAAATTCTTCCAATATTTTCTCTCGAGAGGCTTGACCAAGATTACTTCTGTAACATGATATTCATCTGGAGCAATCTAATTTTTCCCTTTTTCAACTATGGGAGTCACAATCTACAAGATTCTGGATCCTGATTCTCCTCTGATGAATTTAGTATATCTTTTTTCTTTCCCTTTTTCTTCTAATTGATTTGATCGGTCCAAAATTTTATGTAATTCAATTGCTAGATCAACCTCCCTTTGTTGATGCAATTGAATTCATTGCCTCAACCATTTTGGAATGGGTATACTTTGGTTCCCTGGAATTACCAATTGTTCTTTCCTTTGGACTGTTTGAATTTCAATCTCCTCTTCACCTCATACTATCCATCATAACCTTAGGAACTATGGCCTTAGTACTTGGAAGATGTATTGCTACTCCTAGAGTTTCTTCCTCTAGTAGACCATCTCCATCATTAATAATTTCTTGCTCTAAGATCATAGAAAGACTTTCTTCTATAGAAATATCTTGATCCCTCCCTCTTTCTTGCATGGACTTTTCATAGGCATTTATACTCATCCTATCATGAATTGGCCTATCCAAATTCTCTTCTTGCTGAAATCTCCTTCTACTTGTCCCTACATCCTGCCTTTCAAAAGTTTCTATCTCTTGGACACTTGGAGTTCGACTTGGAGAAGAGGGAGAATCTCCATGTTTCTACTTCTTATTTTGAGGTTCTTGGATGACTTCCTCAATCCTACGATGCTTTTCCTAAGGTACCTCCTTCCCTTTCTTGGTTCCTACATCTTTGGATGGAGTTCCTCTTTCTTCAAAAGTTCCTTCAGATATTTTTCCTAATCTTTCATCCCTAAGTGGTCGATGGCCAAGCAACCTATATGTGAATCCATTAGTTGGTGCAACTAATTTTTCAAGCTTACGCTCAATCCACCACTTTGTAAATTCTAAGACTGGTTTTGAAAGAGCTTTGAGATCTATAATTTATTTCTTCTTCCAATCAAATGGTTGAGCTATCATTTTTGGATTGAATCCTTTTCGCATCATATTTGGGTCCTCCTCCATTTGATCAAGAACCTTGAATATGTTGCATGTTCTAATAATGTTCAATGGTAGTCTTGAATGCAATCTTTCTCTAATCTCATTTTTGTCTACTGTATTTGCCCAAAATTCTTCAAGGTAAACCTCGTGTTGGTACTTTGATCATCCTACTGATGAGATCTTGTTGTAAGGATCAAAATAATTCCTCTTTGGATAAAGCGAAAAATGAAAGAAGTGGAGCTCATTTGATGATTTCTATGCAACTTTTAGACATGGGCATACCACAGTTTTCCCTTCTCCTACAGAAATTGGAAAGTGCAATCCCAACTTCTTCTTCCCTTCTTGAATCTTGTCATAGGTTGTAAGTTGTCAAGTAAGCTCAACAAGATCATCTTGTCCGTTGGACACCTAGGAAGTTTGTATGGTTCCCTGGAGAATCCTTGAACTTGGATGTATGAAAAGGTAGGAAACTAAATGAACCAGGTGCCATATTCCTCGAGCAACTTCACTGCACCCATTGACATTCTTATATGTGGCCTCTTTTGTAGTGTTCTTACTATGCGCATGGAAAATATATCATTAACCCTCATGTAATCATCCTTTGAATACAAATGCAACTATGGGTAACATTCATGAACTTTGAGGTGTTGGGTTTCGCTTCCAATCGGTCCTTTGCATCATAGTCCATCATAATTTGTCCTCTATGCTAGCATGTAGATGACATAGGAGCTCATGTAAAATTTCCTTGTATGCTCTAGATTCATCAACTGTTCATTTAGATTATCACTTATCAGCCCAGCCCAATCCATTTTGTCACCTTCCTCCATTACCTGCTCAAAAAAATACTACATCCAAGATTCAAACATATAATAATAAGGCATGCCAAATGTGCAACTCAACATCATGACCATGTCACTATATTCCCTATGCAAGTCAAGCCATACTATCTCTTTAGGAATCTTGGAATGATGTGGTCTATTATTTTTCAACCATCTTTTGTTGATTATTTCTTCACAAAAATTGATTCCAGACGTGTAGATTCTTTGTGCTCGCTCCCTTGTTTTTGTGACCATCCTTGGGTGAGAAGGAATTCCAAATACTTCAAAAATGGATGCCGAAGAAAAATCTACCAGAATATTTCATTCAAAATCCCAGATGGTTCTATCTCTAGGACTATAGTGCTTGGTACATTCCATGATTAACTCTAGATGCTAAAAAGGAGGGAAACCAATTGTAGCAAAAATTTTGCTTCTCAAAATCCTTGTGGCCAGGTATGTCGGGTGATAGTCAATGTATCCAAGCATTCTTCAGTTAAAATATTTCAAATCAAGGCTGCCCAGGCTTGTATCTCTAATTTTTGCCCACTTTGACACAATTTTGGATTCAGGATAGAATCCTCTCCTTTCATTCTTTATTAGTTATCCTCACGTTTCTCCTATTCCCTTGGGCTCTGCCATTCTCCTTTCTACAAAGAAAATTCCTTTTTGATAGGATTCAAAATCTTCTATCGTGAATTCTTAGAAAACTCCTCAACAATTTCAGAGAATTTCTCAAAAAAAATTGCTTCCTTGAACTCCTCAAATCTTACTCCTATTCTAGATTTTCTCTTCAAATTTTTGTGTGAGCCTGAATGAATGAAAAGGTTTCTTATAGAAATCATCCTTCAAAAAAGATCCCTTTAAAGTTGTAGACTAAAATTAGGCAATTGCTTTACTTAACCATCACGGTTTCCATCTTTTGTGCCACTTGTCACTTTTTTGTTGTTTGATTCAAAAAGTTTCTATTTTGATGCTCTTGACTTTATGATGAAGCTCAATATTTCTTAACCCATTTTGATTTTTTTTCACTTTTATTAATTAAATATCAATTAAAAAATCAATATTTAATTAATTTCCATATTTAAATGAAAAAATCAAATTCATTTCCAACTTTTCTCCATCTTTTAGTTTTTTGGATTCTTATTCAAAAAAAATCAAATTAAATATTAGTAAAACTAATATTAAATTTTTTAATGTAAATCCAAAAAAAACTTTTTTTGAAGGAAAATTATTTTTTGCTTTTCTCTGAACTTGGCTTTTTACTTCATAAGGAATTTCATTCTTTTGCCTTAAGTTTTGGATTTTTCCCAAAATTCTCACTTTTCTGGCTTTTCATTGGATGTCCATTGCTTCAATTTTCCACTATTCTGGCTTTTCATTGGATGTCCATTGCTTCAATTTTCCACTATTCTGGCTTTTCATTGGATGACCATTGCTTCAATGATAATATTTCCATGCCACACTAAAATTGTGCTCCACAATTCGCGAGATCGAACTTTTCCCAAAATGGAGGATTTTTCCTTCATGATATTTCCTTTAAAAAAATTTGCGTTCCATGCTTAGGAGGTCAAGGTTTTCATGGAATGAAAGATTTAATCTTTTTCCCCCACTGATTTAAAACTGTGCTTTTTTCTTTATGAAAGCAGGATTTTCAAGGAATGAAGGATAAAATCCTTCATCAAAACATTCATCCATTTCCTAAAAACTGTGCTCCATGCCTTAAGAGGTCGGGGTTTTTGAGAATTGGAGGATTTTGTCTTTTCTAATCATTCATTGGGTCCTGTTGACCTATGCTCCATGCTTTATGGAACCTACAACTGACATATGGCTTGAAAGGAAAGCAGATTTTTGATGGAATGAAAGATTTTTTTCTCAGCACAATATTTCCTTCTCATCTCAAAATTGCACTCCATTCCATTTAAAGGCACACTTTTAAAATCATCCAAGATTTCATTTAGTTTGACCAGCTGGCAACTCTTCATAGTTATTGTATTGTCATTAGGCATTTTGACCTAAACAACCTAAAGGAATGATATTTTTGATAGTGTGACTCTCAGGGCATTGGAAATTACATGAGGATGGCACTCTATACCAAATCTATGTTATTCAATGTTATTCCATTACAAGATCCTCTTTGGCTTTATGAAAAGGTGATACCATCTTTAGTTACTGATGTGCCTCTGATATTCTTGTAAGTTACATTACTTATTTCCACATAAGATCCCTAATTTCCGCAAGAACCAGAAGCCACCGAGTCACAATAGTATTGATTAATTGCTACTGGATTTTTCACATCTACCATATCAACGTTCTCATATGTTATATTCCTTGTTGCACCAGAACCCACTTGCCATGTCTTGATTCTCAATCCATTCATTGTTGATTTCAATTTTTTGTTTGATACATGAACCAAGTGGACATCTTCCTTTGAGCTTCCTCTTCCAATACTTCCAATACTTATCCCATGACCTAGGCCTATCACCTATCCTGATACAATCATCACCTAATTCTGTGCATGAAATTTGATAGAGTGAGCTTTTCATGGAATGAAAGATTTAATCTTTGATTTAAAACTACGTTCTGCATTTTAAGAGGTTGAGGTTTTTGAGACTAGAGGATTTTCCCTTTGCATAAAATTTCCTTCACTCCTGTCGACTTGCGCTTGTCACTTTATGAAAGTATAATTTTCAAGGAATGAAGGATTCTCCTTCATCACAATATTCCTCCACTGTGCTCTAAGAATTCCAGAGCGAGCTTTTTGTAAAATGACGGATTTTTTTTCTTTTCATCACAATTTTCATGACCACTTAAAATAGTGATCGATGATTTTAGGAAAATGTGGGACATTTTAATGATGAAGGATTCTATTCTCTATCTTCACTGACATGTGCCCTACAACATAAGGAAATAGCTGGCAAATTAAAAAAATAGAAAGGGGGTCCCAAGCTTGGGCGATATTGTAACTAGTGGTCACAACAATAAACACTGGTGACAGAGTTTCAGACAGTTCATCTATGCCTTGTGAGAAATATAGATTAAAACCAACTCACAACCCTAAAACTTAAAAACAATTTATACTCAGCAATTTAAAAATTTCTCAGCACATGAAGGTGCTGAGTGCTAGTTTTACTCAGCACTTTCTCAGCACATGAAGGTGCCGAGTGATAGGCAATAGGTGCCGAGTGAGCTCGGTATAAGAAGAGCTCGACACACAACAATTGCTTGACACCAATGGATGCCGAGTGAGCTTGGCTCCAACTAAGAAAGAAGATGCTAAGTGTTTTGTTTCAAACTTAAGAAATATAACTTAGGAAATATTTCAACATGAATTCTTTCACCATTAAAACCAGAAAGCCAAAACTTTAAGCTTTCAACCAATCTTGTCAAATGCAATGAATAGAAGAGTAAGAACAATAGATTCGAGTATGCTTGCTTTCTTAGTATTTAACTTTGATTTAAAATCAATACAAGATCTGGGAGCATTCGACTTCAACCAGAAAACCCTAAATTTACCCTAAAACTTCAAACAGCTTTAATACTTCAAACTTTAAACTTGCAACTCTAATGGCTGCATACAAAAGCACCTAGAGCAATCATTGCTTCACAGGTCGAATCCAATGAACAATAAAATTACAGAGTGAATAGAGAGAAGATGTGCAACTGCAAGCACGAAATAAACAAACTTCCTTCTCTACACTCTGACGACTGGATCTGCTGATCTTCTTCCACTGTTCTTCTCTGCAACTTCTAATCTGATCTACTTGATCTGCTCTCTATCTTCTTCTCCTTCTTGAATGAATGAATAACATTCCTTTTATCACATTCCATTTTCCCTCTCAACGTTCAAATTCAAAAATCTCACCTACTGCATTCATGTTTTCTATTTGTTATGAGTTGTCAGGTGGTAGGTGGGCATTTGGCTCCAGGGGCAAACGTCAACGTTGCATTAAGTTTTCCAACACTCCCCCTTTGTCCCGAGCCAAAAAATTAAAGGATCACCCCTGATCCACATCAACTACACCAAGAAACTCTCTTAGGTGTACAAAAGGTCCAATGCCTAAAGGCTTGGTGAAAATATCTGCTAGCTGTTGTTCTGACTTACAAAAATTCATTTTGATATCCCCATTCTCCACCAACTCTCTGATGAAGTGATATCTGAGTTCAGTATGCTTGCTTCTCCCTTGGAAGACTGGATTCTTGGACAATGCAATTGATGAGATGTTATCACAATAAATTGTGGTTCCATCCTCTTGCCTTTCATTCAAATCAGTCAAGATCCTCCTTAACCAAATTGCTTGACATGCTGTTGCATTTGCTACAATGTATTCAACCTCTGCTGTAGATTGAGCAACAATAGGTTGCTTCTTGGATGCCCATGAAATTGCACCCGATCTCATATGAAACAAGTATCCAAAAGTGCTCTTCCTATCATCTATACTTCCAGCCCAATCACTATTTGTGTAACCCACCAACTTAAAGTCGTCATTTGTAGTATACAAGATTCCAAATCCCTTGGTACGTTTCACATACCTTAGGATCCTTTTTCCCACTTGCCAATGGGAATCCTTTGGTGTTTCCATAAATCTAGAAATCAAACTTACTGCATGCATTAGGTCTGGCCGAGTTGCAGTCAAATACATTAGACTTCCAACCATACTCTTGTATAGTGTTGGATCCACTCTCTTGCTAGAGTCTTCCTTGCTTAACTTCAGACCTACTGCTATTGGTGTGGGGGCTGCCTTACAGTTCTACATATTAAATCTCTCCAAGATCTGGCCTACATACTTTTCTTGAGAGATGAATATGCCATCATGCATTTTTTTTACTTCTATGCCTAGAAAGTATTTCAAGAAACCTAGGTCTGTCATTTTAAATTCACTTTTCATGGCCTCTTTGAAATCACCAATTAGAGCCTTATCATTACCAGTAAAAATCAAATCATCTACATACAAGACAACAATCAATACATTACCATCTGTTTCCTTGATGTAAAGGGTGGGCTCACCATTGCTTTTTCTAAAGCCATTGCTCATCAAATATGAGTCAATCCTATTGTACCATGCCTGTGGAGCTTGCTTGAGCCCATAAAGAGCTTTCTTCAATCTATATACTTTATGTTCTTCACCTACAACTTCATAACTAGGTGGCTGCTCCACATACACTTCTTCTTTCAATACACCATTTAGGAAGGCAGACTTCACATCCATTTGAAATACCTTCCACTTGTGCTGAACTACAATTGCTATGACATCACACATTGTCTCCATTCTTGCAACCGGGGCATAGGTCTCATCATAATCTCTTCCATGCTGCTATATGTAGCCCTTGACTACCAGCCTTGCCTTATGCCTATCAATCTTGCCTTCAGCATTGCATTTGTTCTTATAGACCCATTTCACTCCAATCACTTGCTTCTTGGGAGGCAAATCAATTAGCTCCCATGTCTCATTCTTTTCTATAGCATCTATTTTCTCATCCATGGCATTACACCATTTCTTCTCCTTAATAGCTTCCTCAAAATATACTGGATTACTATGAGAAAATAATGCAAAATTAACACTCTCATCATAATCTTCATACCTTTCATCTTGGTATATCTCCCTAAGACTCTTGGTCTTTCTTGGTAACAAGGAGGAGAGTGTGGGACTGGAATCTTCACTACTGTTGCTTTGCCGACTAACTCGATCTTCACTAGTACTTGGCAGTGACACTCGGTCATGCCTAGAGGAGCCCGGAAATGTCTAAATAGCTTACCTTTTCTTCTATTTGCTCCTTCTTCTTGCTATTCATTAGCATCTTCTTCACTCATAATTGGTACTTTACTTGAAGTGCTCAGTGACTCATCTGTTGAACCATACCAAGACTGATTTTCAAGAAATTCCACATCTCTTGAAAGCATCATCTTGTTGTTCAATGGGTCATACAATTTGTATGCCTTTGATTCTGGGTTGTACCCTGTGAAAATGCATTTTATACCTTTGTCATCAAATTTTTTCCTTTGCTCTTTAGGCACATGTGCATATGCAACACATCCAAACACCCTTAGCTATTTCACTGTCCATCTTCTTCGTGACCAAGCTTCCATTGGAATTTTGTCACGGACTGCCTTTGTAGGACACCTATTAATTAGGTAAACTGCTGTTGCCACAACCTCTCCCCAAAATTTAGTTGGGAGACCTTTCTCTTTCATCATGCTCCTTGCCATTTCAATAATCGTCATGTTCTTTCTTTTAGCCACTCCATTCTGTTGTGGTGTATAGCTGGCTATGAGCTCTTTCTTAATGCCATGTTTCCTGCAAAAATTTACAAAAGAATTGGAGGTATACTCCCCTCCTCTATCTGATCTAAGGACCTTGATATAGTGTCACATTCTCTTTCAGCCTGGGCTTTAAATTCTACAAATTTATCAAAATGCTTCAGATTTATTCTTTAAAAAATACACCCATGTCCTACGATTGAAATCATCAATAAATGTCATAAAATATGTACTCTTCCCAATGGAAGTAACTTGCATAGGACCGACTAGGTCAGTATGCACTAGCTCTAATGGATATCTAGCCCTCCTAGAATTTCTAGAATTAAAGAGAATCCTATGTTGCTTAGCCAAAATACAAGCCTCACACTTGTCACAAGAATTTCCTACATGTGGCAAACCTTCTACCATTCTTTTATTTGACAATAAATTTAAACCAGCATAGCCAAGATGACCATACCTAAGGTGCCATAGCCATGAGGGGTCTTCAATCACACTCCTTAGAGCTGGTTGTGTGGGAGGTGCAACACTAACTTGAGATGAGAAACATGTCTCAATTCTCAAGGGAAACATTCTGTTCTTGGTCATTTGAACTGCTGCAAGTAGGTTCTTGCTCCCATCCTTTTCTTGAATGACACACATGTCATTCTCCATCAGCACTTTGTATCCATTTTGAATGAGCTAACCAATGCTCATTAAATTGTGCTTCATACCAGGGGTGAAATACACATTTTGTATTTCCCTTTTCTCACCTTTCTTGGTGCGGACCATAATAGATCCCGTGCCCACAACTGGTAGGGTTCTATTGTTACCCATTTTAATCTCTGATTTGAAACTCTTGTCAATGAATGAAAAAAAGGTTTCATTACCACTCATGTAGTTTCTACATCCACTATCGAGGTACCAAACCTCAGGGCTTCCTTCTTCACCAACATTACACATGATGAAGGCAGTGTTTTCACTTCCCATATTCACATCAGCCACATTTGCTTGTCCTGACTAATCTTTCTACTTCTTCCAGCATTCATTTACATAATGCCCATATTTATGACAGTAGTAGCATTCTACATTACTCTTATTTGAGTTGTAGTTTTTCTTACCTCCTCTTGAAGTATTTTGTGAGCTACTTGCTCCATCTACTCTTCTTGAGCTTTCTGCTACAACATTTCTTTGTCCTCCATTTCCTCGGCCTCTGCCTCTGGAGTTTTTGCCTAAGCCATTTCTTCCTCTCCCCCTTCCTCTTGGATTTGATTGAGCCTTGAATGCTTGGTCTTGGGTAGAAGATGTGGATCTATTGATCCTATACTCATGGGTTTGAAGAGAACCCATCAAATCATCCATTGTCAAAGTAGTGAGGTCTTTTGCCTCTTCTATGGTCATGACCAAAGGGTCATATTTATGAGGTAAACTCCTAAATATCTTTTCCACTATCCTCTACTCTTGATAGTCTTCTCCATTTGACTTTAGTTGATTAATCACATTGGAGGTTCTTGAACTGAAGTCTGCAACTGATTCATTTTCCTTCATCTGAAGGTTCTCAAACTCCCTCCTTATATTTTGTAGCTTTACAACACGAGCTTTATCAGTCCCCTTGAAGTTTGTCTCAAGGATATCCCATTCTTCCTTTGCATAATTTTCTGCTGCAATCTTTGGGAATATAGACTCTATCATTGCTGCTTCAATCAAACTTAGTGCTTTTGCATCCTTCCTCCTTGACTCTTTCAAATGAGTCTTTTGTGCATTTGTGAAAGTAGCATATTGAGTTGGATCAGTCACATCATTGAATCCATTGACCACAAACTCCCACAAATCATTAGCAACCATAATGGTTTTTATCTTCTTTGCAAACGTATCATAATTCTACCCATTAAATGATGGTGTTTGCTGCCAAATCTTTCCTGCATCTCCTGCCATGATAAATATCCCAAGAAAAAACAAATGCCCTAACTCACTTTGGATGTGGGGCCTCAAAGCTCTAATACCATGTGAGAAATATAGATTAAAACCAACTCACAACCCTAAAACTTAAAAAAAATTTATACTCGACACTTTAAAAATTGCTCGGCACATGAAGGTGCCGAGTGCTAGTTTTACTCAGCACTTGCTCGGCACACAAAGGTGCCGAGTGACAGGAAATAGGTGTCGAGTGAGCTCAGCACAAGAAGAGCTCATCACACAATAATTTCTCGGCACCAATGGATGTAGAAAAAACTTGGCTTTAACTGAGAAAGAAGATGCCGAGTGTTCTATTTCAAACTTAAGAAATATAACTTAGGAAATATTTCAACGTGAATGCTTTCACCATTAAAACCAGAAAGCCAAAACTTTAAGCTTTCAACCAATCTTGTCAAATTCAATGAATAGAAGAGTAAGAATAATAGATTCAAGTATGCTTGCTTTCTTAGTATTTAACTTTGATTTAAAAACAATACAAGATCTAGGAGCATTCGGATTCAACCAGAAAACCCTAAATTTACCCTAAAACTTCAAATGGCTTTAATACTTCAAACTTTAAACTTGCAGCTCGAATGGCTACATACAAAAGTGCCTAGAGCAATCACTACTTCACAGGTCGAATCCAACGAAAAATAAACTTATAGAGTGAACAAAGAGAAGACGTGCAACTACAGGCATGAAATAAACAAACTTCCTTCTCTGCACTCTGACGACTAGATCTGCTGATCTTCTTCCACTGTTCTTCTCTACAACTTCTAATCTGATCTGCTTGATCTTCTCTCTATATTCTTCTCCTTCTTGAATGAATGAATAACATTCCTTTTATCACATTCCATTTTCCCTCTCAACGTTCAAATTCAAAAATCTCACCTATCGCATTCATGTTTTCTATCTGTTATGAGTTGTTAGGTGGTAGGTGGGCATTTGGCTCCAGGGGCAAACGTCAACGCTGCATTAAGTTTTCCAACATGCCTCTGATAAACATTGATATCTATGTAGCATCGATTTCACAAGAGATTACTTGGTTTTGGATAATTTCCTAATTACTCCAATGAGGCAATAGAAGCTGCAGTGTCTGGGGACTTCATGAATACCGTTGATGATGAAGAATCTTGGAAACATATCCTAGACCTAGCCAATAGTTAATCCATAGATATTTATTATGTGATCAGACGCCAATGAAAGGTTTCTTTCAATTAATTAACTTAGATTATTTCTATGACTATGAATAATAATTATGTTGTTACTCGTAATTATCAATGGTGTGTATTGTATTTGGTAGTGGAGAAGTAGATTCTTAGTTGTAGCATCTATTTATTTCTCATATCTACGTTAACATTTTGTTTGACGAATTATTTCCTTTCGGTCTTTCATATCTTGATTAGACATGCTTGTATATTTTCTCTATTTCTATTTGTATATATATTCATATACATATTGTAGCCTACATCATCATTAGTCTATGTTATGGAAAAATTCAATAAAATTGTTTACAGAAAATGTAGAATTGCATATAAAACAAATTGAGCTATTTTGAGAAAACTTTCAACGGGTATAACTACTAGATATGGACAAAATGGGTCTATTAGAAGACTGCAAGAAGCTTTAATCTATAATAGTGTAATAAGTAGTGAGGATGCACACTTGCAAAAAGTGCTAGTGGGGTGATAATCCCTACAACAAAGATGCTGATTAGACAAAATGTACCAAAGAAAAAAAAAATTTTAGTGAAATGTATCAAAATTGGAGAGTGGCTCCTCTATTACACTATCACCAAAAGCATTATGGGAAATTTGTAAAGCCCTTTTAGTGGGCTCCTCTATTGTTGGCTAGCCAATTGCCCACTCTCCAAATTTGGAGACAAGCTAGGAGTTAGAGAATTTTGGAGGATTGGGAAGGGTGTTATTCATCAACTATCTTTCCATAGCTTGGACCAAAGTCAGTCTCCTTATCATCTTATGTATTTCATATTCTTGCTATAAAATCCTATTGTAAATGTTGTTGCCTTGCATAAAAAGAAGATTTTGGATGACATTTTTTATTCTTAGTTTTCTTGATTGTTGTTCAAGGAATTATGTACCCTCGGTAGGGAAGTAGTGGCCTTATGGGTGAAGGGGTTAGTTAGGACATCCCTTGAGTGTAGAGTCTCATCCCTTGGAGGGAAGAGGTAAAAATTGTGGAGTATGGGATTTATGTGCCAAATCTTACTTTTACACTTGGTGGTGATAAGAGAAAATATTGTGAGAAGAATGATATATGCATTTTGAAGCCTTGTGAAGACATAGTATTGTCTATATGGATTTTGACACTTTGTGAAGGCATTATACTTGGTAAGTTTTAAGGATTCTTCTCCTGGGTTTGGCACACCTTCACCCTCTTTAATGGGTCCTTGGTGGCCTATTGTGCAAGCTTGGTAAAGGGGTGTTTATTTCTGTTTTGTTGGTTTCTTCCACTATTTAGCATTGTAGGTCATTGTTAACCTTGGAAATGAAATGTTAGAATATATATTCCACTAATATAACTTGGTAGGGTGGTGGGGGGTTGGGTGAGGTGAAATAGTTATACAACTATTATTATAATTATCAAACTTAAACAAACTTAATTATACGAGTAATATAAATTGAAACCACAATAAGATACTCATACACAATCAGAGGGAAAACCCCAGTGGGGATGGTACCCACAAGATGATGTACTTGTTTGAAATATAAGAGAAGTAATTGAGAGGGGAGGGATGAATCACTTACCAATCAAATAAATCTTAGATCCCTTAGATGTCAATATAAATCAAAACTGCACTCTGTTGTAACTCATTAAATAGACAAAAAAATGTTATAACTCAATAAACATTGAAATAGCTTCGAAAATGCTTAACATGAAAATATTAAGATATTATCCATGATTGATATTAATTTATCTTAGTTACAAACACATAAGATAAATAGCATGAACACAAGATTTTAACATGGAAGCCCTATTTAGGAAAAATCACCAATTGTAACTAGTTACTAATTTTCACTCTTCTGAAGTGAGCCTTGTTAGGAGCCAACCCTATTATAGATTAAAAAATACACTATTAGGTGTGACCTTGTTAGAGGATTTAATCACCCTATTAGGAGTGGCCTTGTTAGAGTTCTTTAGACAATTCAATATAAATGTCAACTTGTTAGAGGATCTACAAATATCTATTCAGCCAACTCTGTTAAGAGATTTAGATTATTGCTATAGTAGTTAGAGAGTAACAATGAGATGACTTGACTCTTGATGCAACTTAATTTCTAATTATAGATCTCAATTCTTGCTTGTATACTTGATTGTTTATGATCAAATCTATCTTTGCATCTCATCAAAGATATTCTTCTTATCCTTCTAATTTACTTCCTCTTAGCATCATCAAATCTTCAATTCTTTTTCACAGATTCAATTCTCAAACTGACCTTCTATTTATATCTTACACATTATCAAGTTGGCTTGAATACAACTTAGAATAAGTAATATTCATCTTCTTGGTTGGCTAGAATCAACAAACAATTCAATTTAACTTAATATGCGAAAACACAAAAATCCTTCATTAGCTAATCATGTTTGGTACACACTAACTCAAAGCTATTTTCCTATGTTAATCAAGTGAACTTGGTTAATACTACATATTCAAAAATTTTCTTTGGTAACTAAGTGAGATTGGTTAACACTCAACTTTTTCAAACTTTCCTTTGTCACCCAACTGAACTCGATAGACATAGGAAACTGGACTAGGCAAACTTTGGAATGCTTGGCAAACATAGAAAACTGCCTTCAATGCCCAAGTGAGCCTGGCATACATTGACTAACAATGATATGATATTTTTTTTAACATCAAAGACAATACATAATTAATCAATTATTTTTAACAATCTCCCTCTTTGGCATTGATGACAACACAACATGTCATAATGCAATGAAATTTTAGAGCTAGAATAAAGTAAGGAACATATCCTTAGTTTTATTCTATTTCTCATCTATGAGAACTCCCTCTATTAATGTGAACTTCCTTTGCCTTCGGTTTCTCCCCCTATCAATAAATTTTTTGCCCTTGATATTTCCCTCTTTGCAATCTCTTGAACTGATAAAATTTTAGTTAGATATGACTAAAAACTTCTCCCTCTTTGACATCTCATGCCAAAGACAATATTCAATTTATATCAATGTACCTAATGTACTAATTTATTTTCAATGTGCCTTTTTCAATAGTGCATCAATTGATTGATCTTAAATATGCTCTAGTTGATGCATCACTAAACTTAAGTTCGTGAGCTTTGGATAAATGAACCCTAGCTTACCTCTCAGATAATAAAATGCATTCTTAGGTAATGGCTTAGTGGGTATGTCTACAATTTGTTCTTTAGTATTCACATATTCAATCTTACCTCTTTATCTTGTACCGATTCTATCAAAAATGATATTTTATAGCAATGTGTTTTGTTTTGGTATGCATCACTGAATTCTTTGATATTTTAATTGTAGTAGTCTTATCACAGTATATAACCATTGGATACTTGATCTCTATCCTTATACCTACCAACAATTGTTTGAACCAAACAATATTAGAGCAATTAACTATTGCTACCACATATTTTGCCTCTATTATGGATCGAGAAATACAATTTTTTTTCTTTCTTGTCCAAGACACTATTCTTTATCAAGAAAGAATGCTCCACCATTGGTGCTCTTTCTATCATCAATACTTCCTGCCCAATCAGCATTTATGAATACTTTTAAATCTAAACTGCCTATCTTTTTGTACCATAAACAATAGTCTTTAGTATCTTATAGATATCTCATGATTCTTTTGATTGTAATCATGTGATTTTCTTTGAGATTTGCTAAGAATCTTGCCACCATACCAACTACTAATGCAATATCAAGCCTTGTATACACTACATACTACAATTTTCCAATCATTGATCTATATGTGGTCTGATCTACCTCCTTGGAATCATCATTTTTGGAAAGCTTATGTCTAGTAGACATAGAAGTTCCAACTATTCTTGAGTATTCCATTCCAAATTTCTTTAGTATCTCCTTGATATGTTTAGATTGTGTAATTTAGATACCATCTTTCTTCTGTTGGATCTACAATTCAACAACGAATTTTATCTCTCCAAAAATAGACATCTCAAATTCTTTACTCATTTATTTTGAAAATCCTTTGCACAAGTAATCATTTCTTGTAAATAAGGTGTCGTCCACGAATATGTCTACCAACACAATCTTCTTATCTAGTGTGTTGATATATAGACTATTGTTGCCATTTGTTCCTTAAAAACTAATCTTTATCAAGTAGTTATGAAGTCTTTCATATCAAGCTCTAGGAGCTTGCTTGAGACCATATAATGCTTTGTGTAACTTTTAGACCATATCTCTTTTTCTGGGATCTACAAAAGCTTTAGGTTGTTCTATATAGACTTCCTCATCAAGAATTCTATTCAAGAATACTTATTTACATCCATTTGATAAACTTTAAATCCTATATGAGTTGCATATGATAGTAAAGTTCTAACACCTTCTAATATTGCAACAGAAGCAAAAGTTTCACCATAATCAATACCTTCTTCCTGAGAATAACCTTTACATACTAACCTTGCTTTTTTTCTAGAAACTTCTTCTTCTTTATTTAGCTTATTTCTGAATACTCACTTTGTGCCAATTGCATTTTAATCCTTGGGTCTAGGAACAAGAGTCCAAATTTTGTTCTTCTCTATTTGTTCTATTTCCTTGTTCATTGCTTCAATCAAACTTTCATTAGCCAAGGCATCTTTAACATTTCTAAGTTCAAATTCAGTAAGTGGACATGTACCTTTCAATTTTTTTCTTGTCATTATTCCATCTAACCTATCTCCAATGATCTAATCAGGTGCCTGATACCTTCTGACATATCTAGCTAATACAAGTATGTTGGATTTGGAGTTCGCTTCACTTATTTCTTCATGATCTACTATATTAAGCTTCGGTCCCACTATCTGTGACTCGGGTTCATCAGACCTAGTTTTCTCTAGCAACAACTTGATAGCTTCTAACTATGACTTGGTTCCTTCAGACTGTGACTTGGGTTGCACTGATTGTAACTTGGTAGCTTTTGGAGATTTTGGGGACTCTAGCAATGAGGCCTCCTACTTTCTAGATAGATTTGAAAAAGTATTAGGTTTATAGTGAACAAATATTCTATAATCCTTTAGTTCTTTGTTGCTTTCTTCTTTACTATTTTCTACAAACTTGTCAATTCTCACCTGTGTACTTCCTATGCTTTAATAAATAAACAAATTCAAACATTTGTATGATTTACTTCTATAGGAGTATCCTAGGAATAGGCCCTCATCACCTTCGACATTAAATTTACCTTTCCTAGATTCTTTAAAGATATAATATTTGCTACCAAATACTTCCAAGTAAATTATATTTAAAAATTTCTAGCCGTACCATAGTTCAAAATTAGCTTGATTTGAGTCTTTCCTCAACTGTACTCTGTTTTGTTGGAAATCTAATTGAAAATATCATTGATCAAGAAGATTGATTCAAAGAGGGAGATTTTTGTTAAAAGAATATTTTTAAACATTGTTTTGTTATTGATGTGAAACCAACTATTTGTAGGAATGACAGTTGCTTATAAGATCTAAGTATTATCACTTAGTTGATTGATGAAGAGGATTTGATCAACAAGATGTAACAAGAGTACCTAAGGGAAAGGCTGAGTTATGATGTTGTAATGGAAGTGCAAGGATCAATTAAGATAATGGTTAAATGATGTATTGATAACATACTCAAACATGTTGGTCACACTTACAAACATTAGAGGAGTAAGTTGTAACAAGGTTGACTGCAAAGCTTAGACTAAGTTTATTAGTGGGTGTCGAGCATTAGTAAAAACACAGATAGTGCCGAGTAACATAGTATGTGCTGAGCACCAGTATTTGAATAGTGTTGAGCTACTACATTATTTTAAATGATGAATATTCACCAAATCTAAGTTGAGAAAGTTGTTGCTTTGAATTTTGTGATCTAGTTGGAAGATAAGGATGATGAGTTGGTGGCACATAATTCTATGTAAACCATTTTTGGGTAAATTCAAAGGATTATTAAAGGAGTTTCTAGAGAAAACAAAATATGGGTTAGATACAATGAATCCTACGTAATCCATAAAAATTGAAATTAAAGAATGGAAGAATCAAGAAGGAAAAGAAGTTCAAGACTTCTATTTAAGGAGTCAAAAACAAAGAAGCACGAGCTACTACTACTACTGGAGTGCCAAATTATGAAGTGGTTAGAAGGGTGTCAAGGTGAAGACATCTAGAAAGAATAGAGCATAGAGACTTCACTTTGATGAGTGGTTAAAGAGAGATGATTGCACTACTACATTGAGCATGGAGACTCAAGGAGACAAAGCTTGAAAGGAGTACAAGTTGTCAATAGTTCTAGAGACAGAAAGACATGCAATGATATGAGCTGAAGAGTCATATGAGATCTACAAGTTAATTTGTATGTTTTAATCAGGTCAATGACTTTCTAATAATCTTTAGCCATTGTATTAGATATGAAAATCATATGGACTTAGGTTTTTTTAATAGCCATTTGTAAATCCTTTAACAAGGTGGCATTCCAAGTGGATGTTCTAAAGTCCTCTAACTAGGCCCACTTCTAATAGGGTGGTTAAATCCTCTAACAAGGTCACATTTAATAGTGTGTTGTAAGTCTTTAATAGGGTAGGCCTTTCACAAGGCATCAATTTAGAAGAGTGAGAATTGAGTATCATGTTACTGGTGGTTTTTTTCAAATTGGGTTTCCACGTAAATCACTATGTTATGTGTTGATCTCTTTTATGTGTTATGCTTGTATGTTGATTTAGAGTAACTTTTTGAGTAGGAAAGTGTGAGGCCTCACCAAATCCATCATAGTACCAATGAGATAATTGCATTATGGTGATTTTAATCCTATGATTTGATACACTTTTGAGAATGTAGGGTTATGTCATTTTAATATCTGCATTTTGATGATCTGCAATTACTTCTACATAGTATGACCTAATTGATGCATTTAATGATTCTATTAATGTTTTAAGCTATTGGCATTGCTTTAATAGAAATTGAATGGTAGAAATGGTTGTAATGTAAGAATGTAATGTTTAAAGTGGAAATTAGAGTTAAAAGATAAATTTATTTATGCATTTAGACCTAACCCGCATACCTAGGGATTCAATAGTTGTGGATTCAACATCTTGTCACAATGATAAAAATAGACTATGAAGTTATTTAGAATATTAAATTGAACATGTTATGTTGATAATTAAAGTTTGATGTTATAGTATTTTGAGCATTTTACATGGAAATTATTAGAAAACGTAATTTAATTAAAAAGAATGAAGTATGGAACTCAAATGTCAAATGTGATATGTAAGTTTTGATATTTTAATATTTTGAAGGTTATATTTGAAATGATTAAGAAAGGGAAAGTTAATTTGAGATGATGAAATATATGCAAGCCTAATTTTGAATGAGATAATGATTTATTTTACGTATGCTTAAATGATTTTCTTGGACTACTGACGTTGAAGTTTAGTGTACAAGAATTCGACCATGGGTTTAAAGGGGAATTAAGGCTCAAACTACTACAAACATGACATAGCCAAGGTTGAATCAGTGGAAAATATTCAAACCTCATTGTAATGTGTTTTATTTTGTATATGTGAATTGTATGTGTGTGTAGTAGCCTAGTTCATGTATTATTGTAAAACAAGTCATTTTTAATGTAATGTGATATTTTGTGTCTGTCACTTGACACTTGTGTTGTCCATGTGGAGATACCATGTCATTCAGGGTTTGTCAAGAAGTAACCTAACCTAAACCTAACCTCGACGAAGAACCCAAGTTAACCTCACATAGAAAAATGCCATGAGGAGTCTCAATTAAACGAAATTCGAATTTGGACTTGGCCAGGGTTTTTAGGGGTCATTAGATGGTCCCAAAGTGTCTTTTATGTGAGAATAAGTTATCCATATGATAGTACAACAAGTTAGAGGCCTAATTTTGATCATGTGAGTGCCTAGACAACCTAGAGGGCCCCTTTACCCATGCATTCTTCCATCAATTCGAATTTGGAGTTGTCATATATATGCTCCCACTAAGTCAAAAATAGAAAAGTTAGAGGAGATAAGGTTGTAAGAAGTAGTGGGCTATTCAGATAACTTAACCTATAGCTGAGATAATAGTTAAATTAAAAGAAAATAATATTAAAAATAGATTAATAATTAGAAGGTTATAACTAAATTAGCAACTAAATTTTATATAGTAGATAGTATAGTAGAATTTAGTAAAATTGGTAACTCTTGTGTTAAGAACTTGGCAATTTTATCAACTTTAAGTTATGTTTTAAGATATTAGAACACATTTGAGTGAGTTAAAACTATTGTACTATTTAATCATTTAATAAAGAATTAGTGGAAATCACAAATTAGTAATTAGTAGTTGGTACATTATGGAGTTTTACTAGAAGATAAGTATTAGATGCTCGTAGTATATATTTATGAGAAAAATTGTGAGTAGGATATAACGTATAATATATAGCTACACATTTAGGTAGGCATGTGTATGCAAGATAAATAATATCATTGGATCCATTGAGTATTTAATTATATTATAAAATTTGACGTATCACTATCTTATGTAGAGATAGTCTCTCATACTTATGTAACATTATGGATATAGCACCATCAAGTAAAAGTCCATTAAGAATTGTGGGTAGTTAATAAACTATGAAGTTAATTAGAATTAAACTTGATAAAAGACATGGTATCATTCCTCATTTTATCTAAAGATGCATCGAGGGCTAGGACATGCATCCCTACATCATTAAGCATCATTGATTTCGGGAACAAGTTGCGACTAGGTTACATTAAGCATAAACGTAGTAAAGATGAAACGAGATGAAAGTAGCCAAGGTTAATAAATGAAATCAGTGTCATGAGTAAGTGTGAGTGTAGATGCTATAATTAGGGTTTAGGATATTTTAGAAAAATTAATTTAGTGTAAGTGAAATAAATAAATAACAAGAGGATATTGTAAGATGTTGACTTAAGTAAGTTAAATTGAGGAAATTATTAATTAATAGTAAGAGGGTGGAAGGTTATACTAGTGGGGCAAGAATATTGTGGTAGGTTGAATAGTTGGAGTAAGGGAGTTAATTGGTGGATAGATATTGGTATTTGATGATTAATTAGTGATCTTGTTGTCTCAAGTAGATTCACTTGAAAGCATCCTAGTGTTTAAGCATTATTTAAGGTCGATAAAAGTAATAGTTATAAGGAGTGAGTAATTAAGATTGAATAAATTAAATGGAATAGAAAAGAAGACTATATGTAGTTAAAAATTTAGGGAAAAGTGTTAGGGGTAATAGAATAATTGATTTGCTTCAACTTTAATAGATTTTAAAATTATGTCCTGAGGCTAATCAAGCTGGAACAATTATATTACGAAATTAATGAGCCTTTTGTTAATGTTGGAAGTTAGCCATTAGAATAAAATAGAAAGAAAACAATAACCTTATGATTTTAGTAGTAGATTGTTGAATCAATCTAATCAAATGGAAGGATTCGTCTGGAAGATTGGTGAACTAATAATGAACATTATTAAAGGGAGATATTGGCAAATGCTTTAATTAATTTGAAATTACTATGACATAAAACAATCCAATGTTGATTTGATAGAAAACAATAAATATAATCATGTTCACTTAATAATTGAATTATAATATATATATATATATATATATATATATATACACACACACACATATGTATATGTATATATGTATATATATGTATATGTATATATGTATATATATGTATATACATATATAGATATATGTATATGTATATACATATATAGATATATGTATATGTATATACATATATATATATACATATACATATATATATATATATATATATACATATACATATATATATATATATATATATATACATATACATATATATATATATATATATATACATATACATATATATATATATATATATATACATATACATATATATATATATATATATATATATATATATATATATATATATATATGTACATATATAAATATACATACATATATATATATATATGTATGTATGTATGTATATGTATATATATGTATATTTATATATATACATATAGATAGATATATGTATATATAGATATATATGTATATATAAATATATGTATATATATAGATATATATATATATATATATACATACATACATACATATATATGTATATATATATATGTATGTACGTACACACATATATATGTGTGTACGTACACACATATATATGTATATAATTCAATTATTAAGTGAACAGGATTATATTTATTGTTTTATGTCAAATCAACATTGGATTGTATGATTTAATAATTAGGAATTAGTGAAGAGATAATGTTTAATCCTCTTATTAGGAGGTATGGATCCTGATTTCTGAAAGAGAGTATCTAGTCATAGTTGCGCTAGTAGAGTAATCCTCAATGGAAAACTCTATGATCACTTTATCAATATGACCTTCAGATAAAACATGATATGAGTGGAAAAGTCAAAAAAAGGTTTATAATTAGTTCATATTTCAATTGTGGAAATTTACATTGAGTTATTGAACCATATTTATTTAATCATGAACTAAAGAATTAGTGGGTGATAAGGAGAATTGATTTAAAAAAAGGGGGTTAAA
Organism: Cupressus sempervirens; assembly: GCA_028749045.1. Taxonomy (NCBI): domain Eukaryota; kingdom Viridiplantae; phylum Streptophyta; class Pinopsida; order Cupressales; family Cupressaceae; genus Cupressus; species Cupressus sempervirens. The sequence goes on from CM053789.1 coordinate 867,142,473, forward strand.
TTTATATAATTATCGATTTAATTTAATTATTTTTTTGTTTAAAATAAAAAAAAAAAAAAAATTGTTGTGTTATTTTGGACAATAAATTTTGGGCATGACAGAAAGTTAAGGCTTGGATGAATGAATGGTTGAATGGACTCACTACACTTAGAGAAATAGTTTAAATTGGACATTTAGACCTTGAATAACTGATTCACAACCACAACCCCACCCCCCGCACCCTCTTAGTTATTCTAAAGAAATTATAACAATAGGTATTAGAGCCATCTACTCATATAATTTAAAGGTACTAGAAGCAGGAAGATCAAGATGTCCAAGAGAGAAGTTCCCAAGCTCAATAAAGATAACTTCACTGCATGGCAGAGTCTAATGAAACTGCACCTTTGATCAATAGGTGACTATGCACAAACCTCAGTTGGAATAGAACATGTACACCTAGCTAGACCTCTAACTATAGATGATTTGAGAAAAAGGAAGGAGCACAATTAGGCAATGCTAGAGATCGCCTCTACACTCAGCTATGTAGAATATGATGATATCAAAGATTGTGGCACTGCATTCAAGATATGGAAAGCCCTGATAGATATCTATGGAGGAGATCAGAATGTACAAAGAGCAAAGAGAGAAAGCCTTAGAGGAATTTTTGATGACATGAAAATGGAGGAAAGAGAAAATTTTGCTCAATATGTTGCTAGAATGAAAGAAGTGGTAAGTGCAATAAGGAGTCTAGGTGGTCAATTGGAAGAAGAAACTGTCAACAAAAAATACTTAAGAACTCTACTCCCTATCAATGCTATTAGATTTTTAGTCATCCAAGAGCTCAGGTGTGTACAAGGAAACACACCAACCTTTAAAGGAATAGTAGGAAGACTTACTGCATTTGAATTGTCCAACTTTGACAACTACAAATATGAAACCTTGAATCTTCTTTCAAGGCCAAGATGACAATAAAAGACACTGAGGAGGTGACATCAAGCAAGAAGACAAGAGAAGAAAAGCATGCATCCAATGTTTGTAGCATAGATGAGGAAGATGTGGAATAATTAGAAGCACTATTGGCTAGGAGATTCCATAGATGCAAAGGTAAATTCAAATGTAAGCTCCCTATCATATGTTTCAATTGCAATGAAGTAGGTCATATTGTTGCAAGATGCACACAAAAGAAGAACAAAAAATAAGGAAACAAGTACAAGAAAAAGAGAGAAGATGATGGAAGAGACTACAAGAACAAAAGAAAAAGATGAAATATTTTTGAAGAAGATTTTGATGAGAATGATGATGAAGTAGTCTATGTGGCCATGAAGGATGAATTGGACAAAGATGAAGATGAAGCAACAACATTGGTAACCTGTGCAAACAAGACTGACAAGTTGATCATAGACAATGATTGCTCACATCACACGATAGGAGACAAAATTTCATTAACTTTACTCAATATGATTGAAATAGTGTTAGATTAGGTAATGATGGTCCATCTCAAATTAAAGGGAAAGGTTCCATTAAACTTATTGAAAAATTGCATGTGATAATGCATACTATGTTGAAGGATTGAACTACAATTTTTTGAGTGTATCATAGTTAGGCAATGTAGACTACAAAGTAGAATTTGGAAACAAGTCCACCTAGAACTATGACACTAATGGAAATTTGATAGAAAAAGGTAAAAAAACTAAGAATAAATTCTTTTACCTAGATATGGAAGATGCAACTTGTCTTTCTGTTAGACCTGATGATGTGTGGTTGTGGCATAAATGATTGTGTCATGTTAACTTTTACAATCTGATTAGCTTCAACAAGAAGAAAAAAGTCAGAGGGTTTCCCAAACTAAAGAAGCCCGAGAATACAATTTGCAAACAATGGCAACTAGGGAAGATGACTAAATCTAATTTCAAAAGCAAAACATAGACTTCCAAAGAAGTACTAGAGTTAGTCCATACAGACTTATGTGGTCCAATAGAAGTGCAAAGCTACCTAGGAGACAAATACATAATGTTATTTGTAGATGACTATTCAAGGATGATGACTTTTATGTTTTTAAAGCAAAAATCTGATGTATTTGAAACGTTCAAGTGGTATTTGGCCAGAGTTGAGAAGGGAACAAGGAAGAGTCTGAAATGCCTAAGGTCAGATAGAGGAGGTGAGTTTATATCAAAAGAATTTGAGATGTTCGTCAAAGACAAAGGTATCAAAAGGAAAACATCAGCACCAAGAACTCCACCTCAGAATGATATTTCTAAAAGAAGGAATACGTCAGTGATAGATTGTGCTAGAACCTTGATGATGGAGAAAAATTTTGATCTAAAGTACTAGAGAGAAGCTATAAGCACTGTTGTTTACACCGTAAATAGAATATAAGTCAAGAAAGGTACAAATGCAACACCTTTTAAATTGTGGTATGGTCCCTAACCTAATGTTAAACATTTCAAAGTATCTGGTTGTAAATGCTATAGACTTAAAGATACTAGAAATGACAAGTTTAATGCAAAGAGTGATGAAGGCATATTCCTTGGATACTTCACTAGAAGTAACGCATATAAATGTTTTAATACAAACACCAACATGATTGTGGAGAATGAAAATGTAAATTTTGATAAACATGTAGAAGTTCAAGTTGATGAGTCCAAACAATTAGAGGATTGTAGATCATTTGTATACTTCTATGAAGGAATGACTATTCAATACAATGCTACAAATCAAATTGGAAATCAACAAAAAATTTCAGTATCAGCCATGTCACACCTAGTGAATGCCAAGCTACATTCAAAAGCTGAGTTGTAGAATGTAGGAAATGCACATTCAGATTCTGAAAATACTATAAATGAAAGAGATGATGAAATACTAGATAAAGAAGAATGAAATGACTCTAAAGATGAAGGATCAAACATGAAAAGAAGGACATAACCAAGATTAACCAAGTATGTGAGAACACATCACCCTACTAATCAAATCATTGGTTATAAGGATGCTAGACCTATGACAAGGAATAGACTCATAAATGAATCATGTCTGTTAAGCAAGGTTGAGCATAAAATAGTGAAAGATGCACTACAAGATGATGACTAGTATAAAGCTATGGAAGAAGAGATAGATCATATTGAGAAGAAAAAATCTTGGAACCTAGTTCCTAAACAAACTAATAAGAATGTAATTGGTATCAAATGGGTGTTTAGGAAAAAACTTAATGAGAATAGTGAGATAACAAGAAACAAGGTCAAATTAGTTTGCAAAGTCTATGCACAAGAAGAAGGACTAGATTATGTGGAAACATTTGCCCCTATCACAAGAATGGAAGGAGTAAGAACACTACTTGCATATGCTACTTACAAAGGTTTCAAATTCTACTAAATGGATGTGAAGTCTACTTTTCTAAATGTTATACTAGAAGAGGAACTCTACATAGAAAAACTAGAGGGATTTGTTGATGACAATAACAAAGATATCATCCGCAAAATACACAAGGCACATTATGGTCTAAAACAAACACCTAGAGCATGGTATGAGAGATTGCACAAATATCTTATGAAGATAGGATTTGAGAGAAATTATGAAAAAAATAACTTGTACATCAAAGCTAAAAAAGGTAAAGATATTTTCATATCATAAATCTTTGTTGATGATATAATATTTGGAGGAAAAGATGCTCTATGCAAAGATTTTTCTGATCAAATGAAACATGAGTTTGAGATGTCAATGTTTGGAAAAATCAAGTTCTTTTTTGGATTGCAAGTACATCAATTGAAGCATGGCATATTTATGACCAAATAAAAATACATTAAGGAGACTTTCAAGACATTTAGATTGGAAGAATCAAAATCAGTCAGCACACTAGTGGCAGCAAGACATAAGTTATCCAAGAATGATGAATCAGCTGAAGTGAATCAAACATTGTATTGATCAATGATTGAAAAGTTGTAGTATGTTGTACATAGTAGACGAAACATTACATTAGTTGTTGGAATAGTGGCAAGATTTTCTAAAAACCCAAGAGAAAATCACTTGATGGCAATAAAAAGAATACTAAGGTACCTAAAAGAAACTGATGACTTTGGTTTGTATTACAAGAGGAGTGAAAAGTTTGAGCTAAGAGTCTACATTGATGCAAATTTGGGAGGTAATATTGATGACAAAAAAGAACTAGTGGAGGAGCACTTTTCTTGGGAAAAAGATTGATTATATGGACCAGTAAAAGGCAAAGTTGTCCCTCACATTCCACATCAAAAGCTAAATATGTTGCAGCTATTATAAATTCCACCAATATTGTATGGATCAAACATTTGTTGCAAGGTATGAAGGAAGAAGTAAACCAGCCTGTGATACTATATTGTGATAATACAAGTGCTATCAAAATATCAAAGAATCCTATAATGCATGCCAAAACTAAGCATATTGCAATCAAATATCACTATGTAAGAAATTGGTGGAAGTTAAGCAAGTGTAAATGGAACATATAAGCTCAAACTAAGATATTGCTGACATCTTCACAAAATCACTACCTAAAGATTATTTTGAGTATCTTAGAGGTAAGTTAGGGGTGATACGCCTAGCCAAGGCTACTTCAAAAAAATCAAGATTTCCCTGCATCAAATAAGTTGATTGTTGAAGATTTTACACATTGATGCAGAGGATATGTACTTTAGGCTCATGCTTGATGTAATCAAGGTGATGAAGTTTTGATGGGAACACAACCCAAGAATAGAATGGACACAACAGAAAAGGGAAATTGTATTAACTAAAAAATAAGCTATTACATTTAGTACAAAGAAAATAAACTTCAAAACATGCCCTAAGGGCTTACAATAGCATAAATGTGGAGATAATTTCTCCTTTTAGTACCTCCTCTCAAACTCCACTCTGATTTGCCTTTTACAATGCCAGAAATCTCCTTAAATAGACCCCAAAGGGTTAAGGACTAGGAGTACATGCTAGAAAGTGCTAGTAGGCATCCACCGACTAAATAGAAGGTTCTAGAAGCTACATTAGAAGTTGGTGCAAATCTAGAACAATCTAGAAATGGTAACCAAACTTCTGAGAGGCATAACTTTTGAACCGTAGCTTCGATTGACGAACCGTTTACATTTTTGAAAAGCTCTCAAAGTGCTCTATAGCCCTATGGACCATCTTTGTTCATCCTCCATTTTTTAACCCTTTTTGAGGTCATTTAATGCCCCTAACCTGACTTTGAAGCATTCTTAGGAGGTCTCCACAACTCAAAAAATTGCAATAACTCTCAAACCATGGGGCCTTTTGACCTGATTTTTTTTTTGGAATACTCTAAATCACAATTACATTCATCTGGCCAATTCACACCTCCTAGTTCACCAAAATGATGGCCCAATTACATACTCCTATTTTTTTGGGATTTACACGAACACAGATAGTGGAAGTGTGAGAGTTGGAACCTTTATTTGACCCAAATGGGTATCCAAAAATGAAAACACATGAAACAAAAACTAAGTCTCAGTACATTTTTTTGGGTGACATAGGATTGCCCTTATACCTCTGGATGCTCCTGCATCAAGATCCAATTTAGGAAAAAGTAACGTGACAAAGGGAGAAATTGAAAGAGCTTGCAAATGCTACACTTGCAAACTAAGATGTTGAAATGATATGTCTTTGGCATTTTTTTCAAAGAGAGAGAAATAGTAGAAAATTGATCGACAACTGATTAGAAGATAAAGAATGAAGATAGAGGGAGAAGTAAGTAGAAACTAATTAACATCATTCAATAGATAAAATCTTTGATCAATAGATTTAAGGAGAAGATGAAGAAGCTGACTAGAATAGAAAATAGTAAACAATGAGGAATGCATATAGAGGGAGAAAAGAAAAGAAAGAAGACAACAGCTAAGAGGAAGAAGTAGTAATGAAGCAATCAGAATAGTAGATATAAGATAGGGAGATGTGAAAATTGCTGATAACACAATTTACTTTTTGGCATTTGACTTACTGTTCTAACCTAGGTAGCATTTGGTTGAATAGTTTAGTCTGATGCTTGATTAGTTTGGTTTGCCATCAATGCCAAAGAGGGAGATTGTTGGAAATTTGATTGAAAAGATCATTGATGAAGAAGATTGATTCAAAGAGGTAGATTTTTATTAAAATATATTTTTCAATCATTTTTTTGTCATTGATGTCAAACTTGCTATCTATAGGAATGACAATTTCTTATAAGATCCAAGTACTCTTACTTAGTTGATTCATGAAGAGGATTTGATCAACAAGATGTAACAAGAGTACCTAAGGGAAAGGTTGAGTTATGATGTTGTGATGGAAGTGCAAGGATCAATTAAGACAATGGCACATGATGTATTGATAACATACTCAAAGATATAGAGATTGATCACACTTAGAAACATTAGAGGACTAAAATTTAACAAAGTTGATTGTAGAGCTTAGATTAAGTTCATTAGTGGGTTTTGAGAAAACTAGTTTGAAGTTGAGAAAATTCTTACTTAGAGCTGAGGAAAAGGAAATTCTTGTGTGTGCTAAGTGAACTTCAGGTGCCAAGCATTAGTAAAAACATATTCAGCGCTGAGTAACACAATATGTGCTGAGCACTAGTATTTCAATAATGCCAAGCTGCTGCATTATTTTAAATGATAATGATTCACCAAATCTGAGCTAACAAAGTTATTACCTTGAATTTTGTGAAATAGTTTGAGGATAAGGATGATGAGCTAGTGACATAGAATTCTATGTAAACCATTTTTTGGGCAAATTCAAAGGATTATTCAAAAATTTTCTAGAGGAAACAAAATATGGTTTAGATACAATGAATCCTACCTAATCCATATGAATTGAAACTAAAGAATGGAAAAATTGAGTAGGAAAAGAAGTTCAAGACTTCTATTTAAGGAGTCACAAACCAAGAAGCACGAGTTGCTGCTGCTACTAGAGTGCCAAATTGTGAAGTGGGTAGAAGGGTGTCAAGGAGAAGACATCTAGAAAGAATAAAGGACAAGGAATTTTCTTTGATGAGTGGTCAAAGAGAGATGATTGCACTCGTACATTGAGCATGGAGTCTCAAGGGGACAAAGCTTAAAAGGAGGACAAGTTATCAATAGTTATTGAGATAGAAAGCCTGGCAATAATATGAGATGAAGAATGATATGAGGTCTGTAAGTTAAGTTGTATGTTGTAATCAGGTCAATGACTTTCTAATAATCTCTAGCCATTTTATTAGATATGAAAATCCTATGAACTTAGGTTAGTTTAATAGCAATTTGTAAATCCTTTAACATGGTGGCATTCCAAGTGGATGTTCTAAAGTCCTCTGACCAAGCCCACTTGTGATAGGGGTGTTAAATCCTCTGACAAGGTAACATTTAACAGTGTGTTGTAAGCCTTTAACAAGGGAGGCCTTTCACAGGGCATCACTTTAGAAGAGTGAGAATTGAGTAGCATGTTACTAGTAGTTTTTCCCAAATTGGATTTCCACATAAATCACTGTGTTATGGTTGCATGTTGATTTACAGTAACTTGATAAGTAGGAAAGTTAAAGGTTGGATGAATGAATGGTTGAATAGACTCACTACACTTAGTGAAAAAATTTGAATTGGACATTTGGAACTTGAATAACTGATTTGCCTCCCCCCCCTCTCAATTATACTAAAGAAATTCTAACAATTGGTATCAGACCTATCTGTTGATTTAGTTTGAAGATACTAGAAGTAGAAAGATCAAGATGTCAAAGAGAGAAATTCCCAAGCTCAACAAAGATAATTTCACTACATGGAAGAGTCTAATGAAACTAAACTTTGGATTAATAAGTAACCATGCATAAACCTCAATTGTAACAAAACATGTAAACCTAGCTAGACCTCTTACTGTAGATGATTTGAGCAAAAGGAAGGAGCACATTCTGGCAATGCTAGAGATCACCTTTGGACTCAACTATGAAAAATATGATGATATCAAAGATTGTGACATTGCATTCAAGATGTGGAAAACCCTAACAAATATCTATGGAGGAGATTAGAATATTAAAAAAGTAAAGAGACAAAGCCTTAGAGGAAATTTTAATGACATGAAAATGGAGGAAGGAGAAAATGTTGCTCAGTATGCTACTAGAATGAAAGAAGTGGTAAGTGCAATAAGGAGTCTATGTGGTCAATTGGAAGAAGAAACTATCAACAAAAAATAATTAAGAACTATGCTCCCTATCTATGTTATTAGAGTTTTAGTGATCTAAGAGCTAAGGTGTGTACAAGGAAACATACTAACCTTTCAAGGAATAGTGGGAAGACTTACTGCATTTGAATTGTCCAACTTTGATAACTATAGACCCAAGAACCTTGAATTTTCTTTCAAGGCCAAGATAACAATAAAAGACACTAAGGAGGTGACATCGAGCAAGAAGAGGAGAAACAAAAAACATGCATCTAGTGATAGTGGCGCAATAGAGGAAGATGTGGAATAGTTAGAAGCACTGCTTGCTAGGAGGTTCCATAGAGGCAATGGTAAGTTCAAAGGTAAGATCCCTATCATATATTTCAAGTGCGATGAAGTAGGCCATATTATTTCAAGATGTACATAGAAGAAGAACTGCAAAAAAGGAAACAAGTACAAGAACAAGAGAGAAGATGATAGTAGAGACTACAAGGACAAAGGAAAAAGATGCTACATTGTTGAAAAAGATTCTGATGAGAATGATGATGAAGCAGTCTATGTGGCTATGAAGGATGAATCAAAAATAGATGAAGATGAAGAAAAAATATCGGTAACCTATGTGAATAAGAATCATAAGTGGATCATACATAGTCGTTGCTCACATCACATGATAGGAGACAAAAGTAAGTTCATTGCGTTTACTCAATATGATAGAAATAGTGTTAGATTTGGTAATGATCCAGTCCATGTCAAATCAAAGGGAAAGGTTCCATTAAACTTACTGAGAAAATTTCATGTGATAATGCATAATATGTTGAAGGATGAACTATAGTATGTTGAGTGTATCATAGTTAGGCAATGTAGGCTACAAAGTATAATTTGGGAATAAGACCACCAATATCTATGACACTGATGGAAATCTAATAGGAAAAGGTTAACAAAATAGGAGTAACTTGTTTTACTTTGATATGGAAGATGCAACTTGTCTTGTTATTAGACGTAATGATGTGTGGTTGTGGCATAGAAGATTGTGTCATATTAACTTTGACAATTTGATTAGCATCAACATGAAGGAAAAAGTTAGAGGGTTGCACAAACTAAAGAAGCCTAAGAATACAATGTGCAAACAATGTCAACTATGGGAGATTTCTAAGGTGAAATAGAGGAGGTGAGTTTACATCAATAGAATTTGAGATGTTTTGCAATGAAAAAGGTATCAGAAGGCAAATATCAGCACCAAGAACTCCACCTGAGAATGGTATTGCTGAAAGAAGGAATAGATCAATGATAGACTATGCTAGAACCTTGATAATGGAGAAAAATGTTGCTCTAATGTATTGGAGAAAAGTTCTAAGCACTTCTATTTACACCCTGAATAGAGTACAAATCAAAAAAGGTACAAATGCAACACCTTTTAAATTGTGGTATGGTTATTCACCTAATGTTAAACAATTCAAAGTATTTGGTTGTAAATACTACATTCTTAAATATACTTGAAATGGAAAGCTTGATGCAAAGAGTGATGGAGGCATATTCCTTGGATACTCCACTAGAAGCAAGGCATATAAGTGTTTGGACACTAACACCTACAAGATTGTGGAGAGTGTAAATGTAAATTTTCATGAACATACAAAAGGTCAAGTTGATGACTCCAAACAATCAAAGGATCATAGATCCTTTATATACTTCCATGAATGAATGACTGTTGAATAAAATGCTACAAATCAAATTAGAAATCAACAACAAATCTTAGTATCAGCTAAGTCACACCTAGTGAATGTCGAGCTACATTCAGAAGCTGAGTTGTAGAATGTAGGAAATGCACATTCTGATTGTAAAAATAGTATACATGAAAGAGATGATGAAATACTAGATGAAGAAGAATGAAATGACTCTAAAGATGAAGGATCAAACATAGAAAGAAGGACATAACCAAATTAGCCAAGTATGTGAGAATACATCACCCTACTAGTCAAATCATTGGTGATAAGGATGCAAGACCTATGACAAAGAATAGACTCAGAAATGAATCATGTCTACTGAGAAAGGTTGAGCCTAAAATAGTGAAAGACACACTACAAGATGATGACTAGTATAAAGCTATGGAAGAAGAGATAGATCATATTGAGAAGAACAAAACTTGGACCCTAGTTCCTAGACTAGCTGATAAGAATGTAATTGGTACCACATGGGTGTTTAGGAAAAAAATTGATGAGAATGGTGAGATAATGAGAAACAAGGCCAGATTAGTTTGCAAAGGCTATGCACAAGAAGAAGGACTAGATTATGGGGAAACATTTGCCCCTATCACAAGAATGGAAGGAGTAAGAACACTACTTGCATATGCTGCTTACAAAAGTTTCAAAATCTACCAAATGGATGTCAAGTTTTCTTTTGTAAATGCTCTGGTAGAAGATGAAGTCCACATAGAACAACCAAAGGCATTTGTTGATGAAAATAACAAAAATATGGTCTGCAAACTACACAAGGCACTTTATGGTCTAAAAAAATCACCTAGAGCAAGGTATGCGAGTTTGCACTAATATCTTGTGAAGATTTGATTTGAGAGAACTGATGACAATAGCAACTTGTACATCAAAGCTAAAAAAGGTAAAGATATTTTGATATCAAAAATCTTCGTTGATGATATAATATTTGGTGGAAAAGATGCTCTATGCAAAGATTTTGCTGATCAAATGAAAGATGAGTTTGAGATGTCAATGTTTGGAGAGATCAAGTTCTTTATTAGATTACAAGTATATCATTTGAAGCATGACATATTTGTGATCCAATCAAAATATAGTAAGGAGATACTCAAGATATTTAGATTAGAAGAATAAAAAATAGTCATCACATCAATGGCAATAGGACATAAGTTATCCAAGAGTGATGAATCAGCTGAAGTGAATTATACATTGTATAGATCCATGATTGGAAAGTTGTAGTATGTTGTAGATAGTAGACTAGACATTGCATTAGTTTTTGGAATAGTACCAATATTTTTTCCAAATCAAAGAGAAAATTACTTGATGGTAGTAAAGAGAATACTAAGGTACCTAAAAGGAACTGATGACTTTTTTTTCTATTATAAGAGGAGTTAAAAGTTTGAGCTAAGAGCCTACATTGATGTAGATTGGGGAGGTAATATTAATGATAGTAAAAGCACCAATGGAGGAGCACTTTTCTTGGGAAAATTGATTGATTACATGGACTAGTAAAAAGAAAATTTTTACCTCACAGTCCACAGCAAAAGTTGAATATGTTGTGGTTGCTATAAATTGCACCAATATTGTATGGATCAAAAATTTGTTGCAAGGTATGAAGGAAGGCATAAATAATATTGTGATACTTTATTATGATAATACTAGCATTATCAACATAGCAAAGAACCCTAGAATGCATGCCCAAACTAAGCATATTGCAATCAAGTATCACTATGTAAGAGAATTGGTGGAAGATAAGCAAGTGAAGATGGAATATGTAAGCTCAAAAGAATAGATTGTTGGCATCTTCACAAAAGCACTATCTAAAGATGCTTTTGAGTATCTCAAAGATAAGTTAGGGGTAGCCAAGGCTACTTAAGAAAAAGCAAGATTTCCCTACATCAAATGAGATGATTGCTGAAGATTTTACACATTGATGCACAGGATACTTACATAAGGATCATGCCTGATGTAATTGAGGTGATGAAGATCCAAATTAGTCACAATCAAGGTGACAGAGAGAGAAATTGAAAGAGTCTGCAAATGCTACACTTGCAAATTAAGATGCTAAAATAATATGTCTTTGGTATTGTTGTCAAAGAGCAAGAAATAACAAAAAATTGATCAAAAAATGATGAGAAGATAAAGAATGAAGACAGAGGGAAAGGTAAGAGAAATTGATTAACAATATTCAATGGATAAAAGCTTTGATCAAAAGATTGAGGGAGAAGATGACCAGAATAGAAAATAGTAAAAGATGAGCAATGCATACAGAGGGAGAGAAAAAAAGAAAGAAGAAAATAGCTAAGAGGAATAACCAGAAATGAAGCAATCAGGATAGTAGATATAAGAGAGGTAGATGTAAAAACTATTGTTAACACAATTTACTTTTTGGCATTTGACTTACTATTCTAACCTAGTTAGCATTTGGTTGAATAGTTTAGTCTAATGGTTGATTAGTTTGTATTTCCATCAATGCCAAAGAGGGAGATTGTTGTTAAAAAAATATTTTCAATCATTTATTTTTCATTGATGTCAAACCTACTATGTGTAGGTAGTTGATTGATGAAGAGGATTGGATCAATAAGATGTAACAATAGTACCTAAGGGAAATGTTGAGTTATGATGTTGTAATGGAAGTGCAAGGATCAATTAATACAATGGTTAAATGATGTATTCATAACATACTCAAAGATATAGAGATTGGTCACACTTAGAAACATTGGAGGAGTAAGTTGTAACAAGGTTGACAGTAGAGCTTAGACTAAGTTCATTAGTGAATACCAAGAAAGTTAGTTGAAGCTGAGAAAATTTTTAGTTGGAGCGTAAAAAATGGAAAATCTAGTGTGTGTCAAGTGAACTTCAGGTGCTGAGCATCAGTAAAAACACAGTTGGTTTGAAGTAACATAGTATGTGCTAAGAACCAGCATTTCAATAGTGCCAAGCTGATGCATTATTTTAAATGATGAAGATTCACCAAACTTGAGCTGATAAAGTTGTTGCCTTGAATTTTTTGAACCATTTGGAGGATAAGGATAATGAGCTGGTGGCACAAAATTCTATGTAAACTATTTTTGTGTGAATTCAAAGGATTATTCAAGAAGTTTCTAGAGGAAACAAAATATGTGTTAGGTACAATGAATTCTACCTAATCCATATGAATTGAAATTAGACAATGGAAGAATCCAGTGGGAAAAGAAGTTCAAGACTTCTATTTAAGGAGTCATAGACCAAGAAGCATGAGCTGCTGCTATTGCTAGAGTGTCAAATTGTGAAATGGTTAGAAGCATGTCAAGCAGAAGACATCTAGAAAGAATAGAGCACAAAGACTTTGTTTTCATGAGTGGTCAGAGAGAAATGATTGCACTACTACATTAAGCACAAAGACTAAAGGAGATAAAGCTTGAAAGGAGGAAAAGTTGTCAAGAGTTGTAGAGATAGAAAGCCAAGCAATGATATGAGCTAAAGAGTGATCTCAGATTTGCAAGTTAAGTTATATGTTGTAATTAGGTCAATGACATACTAGTACTCTCTAGCCATTGTATTAGATATGAAAATCCTATGGAATTAGGTTGGTTTAATAGCCATTTATAAATCCTTTAACAGGGTGCATTCCAAGTGGATGTTCTAAAGTCCTCTAACTAGACCCACTTCTAACAGGGTGGTTAAATCCTCTAACAAGGTCACATTTAATAGTGTACTATAAGCCTTTAACAAGGTAGGCCTTTCAAAAGGCATCACTTCAGAAGAGTGAGAATTGATTATCATGTTACTGGTGGTTTTTCCTAAATTGGCTTTCTATTTGAATCATTGTGTTATGTGTTGATCTCTTTTATGTGCTATGCTTGCATGTTGATTTACAATAACTTGTTGACTAGGAAAGTTAAATCTTGGATGAATGAATGGTTGAGGTATGTACTATAGTACTGAATGCTTCCTTCCAGTATTTGATTGCAACATTATTTGCTATCATTAATGTTTTTGCACAATCCATGATGGATCTATTCCTTCTTTTAGCTATACCATTCATTTGAGGTGTACAAGGGGCTGATACTTGTCTCTTATTTTGTTTTCATGGAGAATTCATTAAACTCATTGGAAATGAATTCACCACCTCTATTTGATCTCAAATATTTCAGCTTCTTTCTTGTTTCTTTTTCTACTCTTGCCAGGTACCACTTAAATTTCAAAAAATCTTCAAATTTTTCTTTTACATATATTATAGTCATCATTCTAGTATAATTGGTAACAAAAAGAATGAAAAACTTATCTCCACTGTAACTCTCTATTCCAATAGGTCCACATAAGTTTGTACGTACAAGCTCTAAGACTTCTTTAGAATGATAGTTCTTTCTTTTGAAACTATTTTTTACCCATCTTACAAATTTTGACAATTTTTGCATAGACCCATATCAGGTTTTCTCAAGTTAGGGATACCTCTTACTCTTATGTTTTTTCTTATCTTGACTAGATAATCGAAGTTCACATGACATAATCTTTTGTACCATAACCAACTTTCATCTACTTGAGCAATAAAACATGAGCTTTTACTAAGATCTAAATAGAATAGATTACCTTTTTTTTTTTGTCAGATTCAACCAGATTTTCTTTTGCATCTAGAAATGTGGCCTTCCCATTCTTAAATTATACCTTAAATCCAATGTTATTCAACTATGCCACACTCTATATATAATGCTTTAGTCCTTCAACCCAATAAGCATTGTCACATCTAAGTTCATTGGTTAATGAGATACACCTTTTTCCCTTTATGCAACAAGATTCATTGTTTCAAAATCTCAAACTAAAATCATCATATTGTTAAATGTGTTCAAACTTTGTTTTGTCTCTAGTCATATGATCTAAGCAACCACTATCAATAATCCATGTATTATTTTTGCTAACATGATAGATAAGCTTCATTTATGTCCTCCAACATCAAATTAATCTTTTATAGAAATATATAGTTTAGCCACAAAAAAAGATTTCTTACCTCTGTCCTTGTAGTGCTTGTAGTTTTTGAATTCCTTCTTGGATTTGCACTTATTTCTTTTCTTTTCATCCTTGTCTTCTTTGTTTAGGCACCTTGCAACAATGTGACCAACTTCTTCACAAGAAAAGAAAATTAGAGGAATCTTAGCTTTGTACTTTCCTTTTCCTTTGAAATATTTCCTTGCAAGTAGGGCTTCAACAACTTCAAGATCACTATCTAAAGTTTCTTTTTCTTGTTCACATTTTTGATTGATTGGATTTTGACTTCTTACCCTTTTTCTTGAGTGAAAGCCTCATTTCAAATGTAGACTCAATACCTTTGGAACTAGAGACAGTGTTATCATAATTAGCCAACTCAAAAGCTATCAATCTTCCAACTAGAGAATCCTAAGTCATGTTGCTATTTGGATCACATGTCATCTCTTGAATAATAGATACTACAATTACATAGATAGGAAGAAGGGTTCTGAGGACCTTTCTTACTATTGTTTTGTCATCAATGTCTTCTCTAGATGCCTTGATTGCACTCACACTTGCTTTAATTCTCTCAACATATTTTGCAATCTTTTCACCTTCTTTCATCTTCATCTAGTCAAATTGTCCTCTAAGACTTTCTACTTTAGATCTTCTTACATTATCATCTCCTCCATAGATGGTTTTCAGTTTGATCCATATATCATAAGCTATAGTGCAACTTTTGACTTCATCAAATTCAACATAATTAAGAGAAAATGCAATGTCAATCATCATTATGTTATGATTTTTCTTTTCAACAATATCTTCAACTGATAATATTCCAGTAGTAGTCTTCTATTCACTATCAAGATACTTATAACTTGAATCATTGATAGCTACCAAATGTAACCTCACAAATGTCCTTGCCATGTTGCAAAGTTGTCTCAGTTTAACTTATGAATCTCTCTTCTGTAAGACATCTTGATCTTTAGCTTCAGTCCTTAAAACCTTCTCTGCATGAACCAAAAGATTTGATACCAATTATTGGAAATATAAGAGGTGTAACTAAGAGGGGAGAGGTGAAGTAGTTACCACTAAAATAAATCTCAGATCCCTTAGATGTCAATAAAAATCAAAATTGAACTTTGTTGTAACTCGATAAACACATAATAAAAATGTTGTAACTTAGTAAACACTAAAATAGCTTGGCAAATGCTTAACATGAAAATGTTAATATATTATCTGTGATTGATATTACTTTTACTTAGTTGAAAATACATATGATAAATAATATGAGTAGAAGATTTTAATGTGGAAACCCAATTTGGGAAAAACCACTACTTGCAACTAGTTACTGATTTTCACTCTTTTGAATTGAGCCTTGTTAGGAACCAATTATGTTAAAGGTTACAAAACACACTATTAGGTGTAACCCTATTAGAGGATTTAATCACCCTATTAGGAGTGACCTTGTTAGAGGTCTTTAGACAATTCAATAGAAATATCACCTTGTTAAAAGATTTATAAATAACTATTAATCCAACTCTGTTAAGAGATATAGATCACTTCTAAAATGCTTAGAGAGTAACAATGAGATGACATTATTCCTAATGCAAATGAATTGCTGATTACATATCTCAATTCTAGCTTGTATACTTGATCACTTTTGATTGAATGTATCTTTGAATCTCATCAATGATATTCTTCTTATCCTTCTAATTTGCTTCCTCTTAGCATCATCAAGTCTTCAATTATTTTCCACATATTCAATCCTCAACTTGACCTTATATTTATATCTTACACATTGTCAAGTCAACTTGAATACAACTTAGAATAAGTAATATTCATCTTCTCATTTGCCTAGAACCAACAGACAATTCAATTGAACACAATATGTCAAAACAAGAAAATCCTTTGTTAGCCAATCCTGCTTGGTAGATACTAACTCAAAGTGATTTTTCTTTGTTATCCAAGTGAACTTGGTTAACACTAAATATTCACAAAGTTCCTTTGGTAACCAAGTGAGATCGGTTAACAATGGTTCCATCCAACATTTCCTTTATTAACTGAGTGAGGTTTATTAACACTCAACTTCTATAAAATTTCCTTTGTTGCCTGAGTGAACTTGGTAGACATAAGAAACTGAACAAGGCATACTTTGAAATTCCCAGAAGACATAGGAAACTATCTTTAATGGTTGAGTGAGCCTGACATACACTGACTCGCAATGATATTACATTTTGTGTAACATCAAACACAATACACAATTAATCAATTGTTTAAAAACATCACTAATATAAATTTTCCTTGTTAGAGTATAGACCATGTTAGGAGTCTATGAGTACATTTAGTACATATGAGTCCCTATTAGGAGACTTTGAATCCCTATTAGGAGACTTCAACCATGTTAGGAGTTGTCCTAACCCTATTAGGAGTTGTGGAAGACAACTAAACCCATTACCCAAATAGCTTCCAAGGAAAGACCAATGAACCAACTATCCAAATGAGTTATGTATTATTCATTGCAGAATAGTAGAATTATACTATATCATTCCTTCATCTTTCTCTATCTTGTCAACTAGACCTCTACTCCTTTTGATCTTTTAACTAGACCACAAATTGCATCCAACAATCCCTTGGATCACTTACATGTATTTAGTAAAAACTCTTTTTCATTTCACACTTCACACTACTTACAACAATCATGACATTTCACACATATTAAAAACAAGGAAAACATCTTTTTTTTATACTATATGTTCATAATATTTCCTTGAGTTGGCTTTGGGGCTTTCCCAATTAATTATAATAAAATAATTAATTAATTTCAATTACAATAGCATTTTCATCTCACAATCTATACAAAACTTCACATGCATAATGCTAGGGCTTGCACACTCACCATCATCAGTTGATCATCCTTTGTCATTTCCTGACTACCCATCTCTTCCTTACATCTTAGCTATAAGATAGCCAAAAAATATCAAGAAATAATTTTTCAATACTCTCTCTCTCTTTGAACTTCTCTCTATAAATCAAGTACAACTTATGTATATCTTTGACTCAAACTTTCACATTACCACATCATCAGGATGTTGTGCCAAACATTTCCATAACTGCACATCACTAGAAAATCAAACCATTATTCATACCATGAAGATCTCTATCTTCTACTCAACAAGTCTTTATATAAATTATGCTATGTTGACATCAATGACAAACATAGTCATGAATGCAACATGTCAATACTCTCCAATGCTTAGAATACTCCCCCAATTTAGTATTATGAACATTCATGTTAGCAATCTCCTCATTTGGCATTGATGGAAGGATAGATGAAAAACCTATCTAAGTTCCAAGAATACCAAATAGTGTTCTGCTATTGCTATTGACCAAAATCATTTGTCCACATACTAAAAAGAATCTCAAAACAAGAGATGCACAATAGGTGAATACTCCTTTTTATTAGACATCAATTATATACTTCACACTAAATAATTCACAATACATCAAATGCACATTCTTGCTTCCTTTCATGAATATTTCTAAATCTCTCTAAAGAGATATCTCTCCCCCGTACTCACTATATTTATGTTATCACAAGAAATGATAATAGGTTCTTCAAACATAATTCTAATATCCTTCAACATCTTCTTCATCCACATAACTTGATTGAAGTTATTTTCTACTGCAACATACTTTGCTTCAACACTACTCTGCAAAATAAAATCTTTCTTCTTGCTTAACTATGAAACCAATGTTCCTCCAAGAAAGAATGCTCCACCACTGGTGTTCTTTTTGGCATCAATATGACCTACCAAATCTACAGTAGTATATGCACATAGAGTGAAATCACTTGATTTTTCATACCAAATTCCATAGTCAAATGTCCCTTTCAAATATCTGAATATTCTCTTCACTGCTCCAAAATGACATTACATAGGATCAACTTGAAATCTAGCTACAATCCCACCTACATATTTTGTAGTTGTTCTTGGTGTGAGTTAGATATTGCAAACCTCCAATCACAGATCTATACTTCTTCTTTTCTACTATAGGTGTCTCATCTTTGTTGGATAACTTGTGACTAGTTATCATAGATGTACCAATAAGTTTACAACCTTCCAAACCAAGCCTTTTCAACAAATCATTCAAGTACTTAGTTTGTGAAATGAAAATTCCATCACTATTACATACAATCTACAATCCTAGGAAAAACTTCATTTCTCCTATGATGCTCATTTCAAACTCATTCTTCATTTCTTTAGAAAACTTATCACTTACCTCATCATTACCTCCAAAAATGATGTCATTAGAAAATATTACAATAATCATCAAACCATTTTCAACTTCTTTCAAATATAAGTTACTATCTACCATACCTTTAGTAAATCCAAGCTTTGCCAAATAACTATCCAACCTTGCATACCAGGTTCTAGGTGTTTTCTTTAGACAATATAAATTTTTTTTAGTTTGCATACCATGTCTTTGTCTTCTAATAAAGAAAAACCTTCTTGCTACTAAATATATACCTCTTCTTCAGTTCTCCATTCAAAAAGGTTGATTTAACATCCATCTAATAAACCTTGAACTTTTTATTCGCTGCATAAGCCAAGAACATCCTTACTACTTCCATTCTAGCTATAGGTGCATATCTCTCCTCATAGTCTATGTTTTCTTGTTGTGAATATCCCTTGCATACTAGTCTAGCCTAGTTCCTGACAACTTTTTCTTGCTTATTCATCTTCTTTCATAATACCCATTTTCTAGCTGTTGTCATCTCAACACTTTCTTTTGCTCTAAACTCAAATCTCTACTCTTGAAACTAATTCACATTTTGCAAATCATTGTTAGTCTCAATGATAACTTTCACATTCTCATGGTTACCCTTTTGATTAACAATAGTTACCAAAGCTATCTCTTTTAGTACTTCCTCTTTCTTAATTAGTTCAAGCTCATTATCACATTCATTGAGGAATCTTTCCATACTTGCTTTAAATTCTTCATCTTCATCAGAAAGTGAACTCTTTCTAGACTTTTTTTCTCTCTTAGGACATCTAGATGAAAAATGACCAAACTCTTTACATGTCCAACAAATGAAAATTTCCATACCTTTTGGTTGTCTTTCCATAAGTAGATCAATACCTTCTTTGATCTCCATATATTCTTTAGATTTGAATTTATCTTTACTTGTGCTTATATTCTGTTATATGCAACAAAAGGATTCTAGATCAAGCAACTTAATACTCAATTCTATACATAATTTTGATAACTCACCAAGAATCTCCATCTTTTGTGTGTCAAAATTTCTTCCATCAGACTTAGGACTATGTTTTCTGAAAAGATTCACCATCAAACTCCCAAAGGTGTTAAGCTTATCCTTCAAGAACCTCAAGCTTTGATACCAATTGTTAGAATATATAGTCCATTGATCTATAACTAAGAGGTGAGGTGAGTCAGTTATACAACTATTATTATAGTTATTAACCTAAAACAAACTTAACCATATGAGTAATATAAACTAAAACCACAACAAGATACTCATACAGAATAATGATAGATATGTTAACTAGAGAAACCTTTGATCAAAGCGAAAACCATAGTGGGGATGGTACCCACAAGATGATGTACTAATATAAATTTTCCTTATTAGAAGATGGAACCTATTAGGAGTCTATGAATACATTCAATATATATGAGTCCTTGTTAGGAGACTTGTAGAAGACATCTAGACCCATTGCCCAAACAACTACTATGGAAATACCAGTGAACTCACTATCCAAATGATCTTTGTATTATTCCTTGCAAAATAATAGAATTGTACGATATTGTTCCTTTCAATTTCTATATCCTATCAACCAGACCTCTTCTCCTTTTGATCTTCTAACTAGGTCAAAAATCTCACATCCAATAATCCCTTGGATTGTTTACACACATTTAGCAAGCACTCTACTTCTTTTCACACTTCTCACTTCTTACAATGATCACAACACTTCATACATATTACAAACAAGGAAAACATATTTTATTTATACAATATCTTCGTAATAATTTCTTGATTCATCCTTTAGGATTTCCCAAATAATTATAATAAGATAATTTATTAATTAAAATTACAATAGCATTGTCAACTCATAATTTATACAAAACATCACATGTGTAATACTAGGGCTTGCATACTTGCTGATGTCATTGAATAACTTTCTTCTATCATTGCCTGACTATGTATCTCTTCATTACATCTCAGATGTAGGATAGCCAACAAACATTTAAAACTATTTTCTCAATCCTCTATCTTTGAACTACTCTTGTTAAATCAAG
This sequence comes from Cupressus sempervirens, assembly GCA_028749045.1. Classification (NCBI taxonomy): domain Eukaryota; kingdom Viridiplantae; phylum Streptophyta; class Pinopsida; order Cupressales; family Cupressaceae; genus Cupressus; species Cupressus sempervirens. Next base: position 867,163,550 of record CM053789.1, read on the forward strand.
TAAAACTTTTATACCTCTTCGACTCAGACTCTACACACTTAACCAGTTCAATAGGACACTGCGCCAAACATATCCAAAAATTCTTATCAGTAGACAATCAAACCATTTTCAATACCATCAAGATCACTATCTACTACTCAGAACATCTTAATAGAAACTATGCTATGTTGACATCGATGACAAACACAGTCATGAATGTAACACGTCAATACTCTACAATGCTTAGAATGCTCCTGCAATGTAGTATTACCAATGTTCATGCTAATAATAATGGGTATTTTATTGACTTGTGTACATTCTTATTTTATAAATTTAGATGTTATAAAATGGTTCATTCCTACTCTTTAATCAATTTAATATCCTAACTTGTCCCATTTTCTCATTTCAAAAACTTTGATGTTTTGGCTATCTTGGTCACCATTCAATCAAAATGTAGATCATCTTACTAGCAATTCAAAACTATATCAATGTCATCATCTTATCACCATCAATCCTTTAGACAATGTTACATCCTTCAGTGCCTTATCAACATTCATTAACACATGCCATGTGTCCCTGGCATTTCATCATTTTATCAATTTGATCCTTTGAACTATCACATCCTTTAGGGCCTTATCAACATAATCAACCCTTGTCATGTGACCTTGGCGAGTCATCATTTTGTGTCAATCAAATCTGACATTATTTATTTCATTAATTTGATCATGGCTTTGATCTATGTCATGTCATCCAATTTGATCTATTTTTTCATCACAATCCTTTTATATGGTTGTCACCCACTTATTTTATCATTTGGCCAATCATTTTTATTAATTTTCCTTATAGGAGTGAATAACCCATAGTTTACTCCTATATCTTAATCATTCAATTTATCCCCTATTCCTAAGTCCTTAGTTTTGATAAATAAATATAATTCATTTATCTCTTTTATCACACTTTTTCAATTAATTAATTTAAAATTAATAAATTTTCTAATTATTGATTTATGGATTTGTTATAACTCATAAATTCTAATTTTCCATTTTGTGAGAATAAAAGAATTTCTAAAATGCCCCATTTTCTAAATGGGATTTAATTCATTAATTTGTGCTTCACTTCCTATTTTCTAGCCACCACTTCCTCTTTTTTAGCCTCCACTTTCCCTTTTTCTTTTGTCATAAATTGTCATAGTTTATGAAAAATTTCTTTACTCTTTTGTCATAATTTGTCATAGTTCATGACATTTTCCTTTTTCCTTTTTCATAATTGTCATAATTCATAACAATTTTCCTCTTTTTCCTTTTGTCATATTTGTCATAGTTTATAACAAAACTCCTTTTTTAAGCCCTTTAATTTCTAATTGTACTTTATGACAAATTTCATCTTTCAATTTGTAAACTTTTATATTTTATGACAATTACTATTTTGTGCAATAAAATTGCTAATTTGTAATTTCTCTTCCAAATTCTATAATTTGTGATTATTTCTCTCATTTTTGGTCAACCATATTCTTTCAATTCTTCTCATCATCATATTATCATTTGTCATCTTTCTTTCATTGCATCAATATGGGAGCTACATCCACTCTTTTGGAGAAGAAAGAAAGGGAACAACTATCAAATTGAGGGAGTTTGCTAGTTTTCTTACTTTGTTTCAATTTCTTTTTTGTTAGGATTAGGATTTTTTGTGCATGCTTTTATAGTTTGATGGTTCTTCTTGCATGTGTATTTCTTATTTTTATCTATTCCTACATTTGGTGTACCCAATGTGAATCTTATACTAATGTGTTTTTTTTTTTCTTGTGCATTTGTAGGTGCAAGGAGAAATCTTGGAGCACTCTTGGAGTCTAATTCTATTTTTTCAATTTCTTTGTTTGGGAATCTAAAATGAACAACAAAGTCACATAGTCTAATTAGGAGGCTAATGAATATCACATTATCTCATCTATCCTAATTAGGAGGATCAAAGAACAATGGTCCTTCTTTTTGGTCCTTTCAACATTTTCCTTTCTTAGTGAATCAAATAAATAACAAACTGACATAGTCTAAGTAGGATGATAAACAACTCTATAATTTTTAGTTATATTTAATTAAGAAGTTAAAGAACAACAAATTTCATATTTTGGCAAACTTCCCTTCTTAATGGGTTAATAAAGAACAAGTATCATTCAATTTGTCATTCTTTAATCCCAAAGAGCTATATAGATGTATCCTCTCCCCTCACCTTTTTGAAACTTGGGTGAAGAGAAATCTTTGTAGTTTTTCTAATTTAACATTTTTAGTGTTTCTAATGATCTCTTTTTATCTTATGGAAATCATGGGATGAAGACCATATTATGCAAACTACTAATAAATTTGATGTAGGACATTATTTGAAGACCTTGTGTGTTTGGCTTAAAACCATTGTGTCTTTGATTTCCTACATTAGCAAACACTTCATTTTGGGCCTAAAATGAACTTTTTCTATTCTTCTTGGCATGTCTATAGTGTCTAAAATCCCAAAGGATTATATGGAAGTGTCCTCTCCCCTTGCCTTCATAGATCTTGTGTGTAAGAGAAATCTATGTAATTCTTTTAGAGAAGCATGCCTTGGATCAAGATATATAATATTGGGTATGCTAGGGAATGACTTTGGAGTGGTAACATACCAAACCTAGGTCTCTAATCTAACCACTATGTAAAGGTTCAATTGTGGGTAATGCCCAGTCAGCAGTATGGATCAGTGATAGCTCTCTTCTAGTACCCTTAGAGGTGTGTCAAACCTTGGTTCTCAAGTCTCAGAGACCTCCTACAGGATTTTATCATCCACCTATTGAACATAGTGTCCTAGACTAAAAACACTTTTTTGTAGTGGCCAAAATCCTTCTATCCAATGGCTCAAGGGGTCACCCATGCCTATGAAGATATCTCACACTTTTGCGGTCCTTAGTAGAGACAACAGTCACTTGGAAAGTGATGCCCCTTAGAAAGTGGATCTTAGTATGCCCAAGAAGTGAGTGCACTGTAAGGGGGAGCCTATGCTATCAAGATTTTAGGTTTCCCGCTCTAGATAAATGTGGCTAAACTTTGGATCATTTGAGAATTCAGTGGATATTGTTCTTTTAGCCTAGGTTGTAGCATGTTTGTTCACTTTTAACAAAAACCGTATTGTCTATTGTTCCTTGCCTGAGTGTTTCATATTAATCAAGATAATTTCCAAATTGATAAAACTACAAACACTTGTCAAAAAAACCTTCAAAAAAATTGCAAATTATACACTTGTCAAAATTGTTCAAGAACTTCAAAAACATTTTGCAAACACAAACTTGTCCAACATTGCAAAACATGGAAACTCAAACTTGTTGGGCCTTAGGATCTCATGGAATTTCTCTTAGCTTTCATTTTTCTATCCATCTACATTTTTCATTATCATGTCGTTACCATAATCACTGCATAATTTCTCTTTTGCATCTAGGACCCCTTTTGCATATCATAATCCTTAAGTTTTGATACCAATATTATCCTCATTTTGCACTTAGGATACATTGCATTTTTCATATCCTAGTTCACATTTTCATCCCATCATAATCTTCACTTTGCATCTATATCCTTGCGTAACCCTCATTTTGATCCTACCATAACCCTCATTTTCAACCTAGGGCCCTTTCAATTTTGTAGAGAATCCAAACTAGATATGAGTCTTAGAGTATTCCCTTATTTGGAGTAATAAAGGATCTTGACCTTGGTCTTTTATCTTTTGTCCTTATATCACTTTCTTTGCGTCAAATCATATATATGCCCTAATGGATTTGACTTGGTCATTTTAACAATCTTTTTCCTTTTGATTTTTTCCTTTTTATTTCTTGGTCAAGATCCAATATTCATTCTTATAAGGTTATACTCATAACCTTTTTTTTCTCAAATATTTTCCTTAAAATTCAAACCTCATTTTGCATGTCCTTAGTACTTATAAACTACATTTTCCATAACACTAGGTTGCATGACCTTTTCTAGATAATCCTCATTTTGCATCATCCTTGTTTACATAAACCATAGTTTCATAAACCTTGGTTTGCATATCAATTATTTATACCAAAAATCCAAAAATATAGCTGCATTTTGAATTAAAATTTTCATATCATATCCCAAATATTTTTCATATCAAGTTCAAAACATTTTCCAAACATCATAAGCCTCCAAAGTCCAAGGAGAGTTTCCAAATAATAAATGTCCAAAAATATTTCAAACCCAACCTTTCTTTGCATAAGTCAATATTTGCATTACCCTATATTACACTTTAACCTTTCATGTCCTATACATCATCAATCCCTTGCATAATTGCATTCATAAAGCCTTACTTGCATTCTCATAATCCAAAATCCAAAATTTCAAAATACCTTACATGCACATGTCCTTAGTTTCATTTGAATAATCCAAACCCAAAAATCCCAAAAAAATATTGTATGCATACCCTTACTGTACATTTTTCATACTCCAATATTCTAAAAAATCCAAAAATACTTGCATTTGCATTCCATACCTTTGGAACCTTTTCATTTTCATATATTAGTTGCATTGTCATTTCAAATTCAAAAATCCAAAAATAAAGTGCATTTTTTATACTTCCCTCATTCTTAGGCACATTTTCATACATCCTTAGACATCATGCCAATTTTTACAATCAAAAACTTCCACAAGGAAACAAGGTCCATACCAAACTATGTACATTTCAAGTGACATGAAGCAACAAACAATCTTTGTGCCAATACAAGACATACATGTGCAATGACAAGGTTTTCACCCAAACATCAAGGACACTTCACAAACACCTTTTGACTCAACACAAGGTGTTGACCCAAATGTGACATATACTTCACATGTCGTTACCTCTTTTGAAAAAATGCAAATGATACATACAATATATTATGATCAATCACTTGAATATCACATACTCCTTATTGAAAGGTTGCAAAATAAACTGGATAAAGAAGCCAAAACGCTTCAAAAGAAAATGGAATCCATTACAAAAAGAGCTTATGACATGGCTAAACTTCATAATTGTTGAGTAAAATTTTTTCTTGAATCTCACATAAAATATCTCATGGACAAATTAAAAATGTCAAAACTTATTACAAAACTTGTAGAGGCAAATACAAACTACAAAAAAATGCTTCCAAATGAAGACCTTAAATATGATCAATCCAATCCTATTCCATTAGAATCAAGAGAACCTCTAACAACATTACAACCTTTTGTATAAACAACTCAACCAACAACATTTGACCAACAACACTTTATGTCCACAAATCCAATAATATTGTCTCTAACAAGCACAAACTCAAGCATGTCAACATTTTCACATCAAACAAACATAATCAATCAAATTCCTTTTGAGGAACATGTCCAACCAAACAAATTTGAAAAAACTGTAAATATCAATTCTACATCACCAATACCATCAACCAAGCAAACGAAATCCAAATATTACACTATTAAGAAAATCTTTCAAAAGTTATTTGAAAAAGATGATGATAATGACTCACCCATGTCTATCAGTGGCCCATCCCAAAGTACTCACACTTGTAAAATACAAATTTTCCCTCAATAAATGAACCTCCAAGACACATCCATGTATTCATCAAATCTCTTGACATGTCCTTCCTAACGAATTATCTATCATCTAATAGCCTACAATTCTCATCTCCATTCCTTGAGCTTGCATAAACATGCCCTCATATTCTATGAATAGTCCACTATCCTTTGTCCTCTGTACATCTACCATTTCCATTGATCCATCCACTATGCTCTTGCCTTGCTAGATACTAGGGGTGATTCTTTCTTTGTACATACTTTAAAGTCCTAAAAAAATTCAAAAAAAAACACATATGATTCAAAAAAAGAAATCCTTAAAAATCAAATATGATCTTAAAAAAACTAAATAAATATGATAAAATGCCTTGAAAAACTCATTAAAAAAATCATAAAATAACCTTAATATATATATATATATATATATATATATATATATATATATATATATATATATATATATATATATATATATATATATATATATATATATATATATATATATATATATATATATATATATATATATATATATATATAATGTCTTGGAAAAAATCATTCAAAATTATAAAAGATCCTAACAAAATAATGAAAATTAACCATAAAATGTTAAGAAAAAATCCCAAAAAATTATAAAATGTCTTGAACAATACACTAAAAATCAAATTCGAACTGACAAAAAAGCACCTAAAAATTGCAAAATATCCTAAAAAACTACAACACAAAAAGGGTATGTGCAGGATCACGGTGTGCCAAAAAGTGGCGATCTGAAAAATCTGTAGTTTTAAAATATCTCAAACCATTTCAAAATCTATTCCAACTGTTTTCCCACCCACCTTGATACTAAATGAAAACAATTAATATCTATGTAAGATCCACTATATCTTTTGATACCAAGCCTATATGGTCAACTTCAAAAACATCCTTAAAATGTGCTTTTGACCTATTTTTATGTGATTTTTAATTCAACCATATAGATGATAACTTTTTTTTTCACCATGATTTGATGGAATGAAAAGGGTTTCTTAAGAATGTTCTTATCTTTCCATAAATGTAAGCTTTGTGAAATTATGAGTTTAGTAAGTAATTATTACTTATTTTCTAATGGAGTTATCTATAAAGTGCTACTTGACACACTATTTGACAAAAAGCTATAACTCTCAAATGGTACAACATTCTTTAAATCCAAAAGATGCATCACATTCTATGTTTCTTCTACTATAAGGAAAAAAATGAAAAATTGAATTTTGTAGAGTTTTGAATTAGTTAAGGTGGTCAGATATAAGAGTTTTTTTTATTCCAAAAATACTAAAGTCAAAAATTAATTAATTATTATTTATTTAGAATAAAAATACCCAAAAATATGTGTCACATCCAGGCATGAGTATACTACTTATATGTAGAATATTATTAAAAAATATTATCATTTAATTTTTATTAAGGTGGTCAGACATACGTCTATTTCTTATTTTTGTTCTAAATTTTTTGTAATGTTGCATTAAAATTCAAAATTTTGATGAATCAATTTTTATTTTTTTGAGATAAGTCCTAGTAGTTTAAAAACTAGATTCAATTTGCTAGAGATTCTTTTCTCTCAACTTTTTGATATAAAGTTAATAAGAATTAGAAAATTGCACGTCAAGTTGACATAACCCTGATTTTATAATTTTTTTATTACCACTTAAGAGCATAGTTTTGTTGACCATGATCCTGTACATACCCAAAAATCAAATATCTTTGAAAACCTATTTGAAAACTTGCAATAAACCTTGTATATAATTGGTATAAGTAATCACTGCTTTTGCTATGCACTTGCACATATAGACTCAAACTTAATCATTGTGCTTCAATGAAATCATGCTTTGACAAGGTTCACACATAACTACTTGAACCAAACTTCAACAATCAACTAGTCACATATCAATCTCTAAAATCCAATCAAACACTTAATAAAGCAAGTAATAAGGAATCAAAATGGTTGTTTGCTCACATTGTTTAGTGAGTGTTTTATTTTTATCATGTTCCTATTCTACTCGATGGTATAAAATAATTTATGAGAGCTTTCAAGATGGTTCATGATCATTTGTGTCCTTGCTTTTTGAATACCCTTTGATAGTTTGGGGCACAATTCTATGCCCTAGGGTGGATTAAGTCATTGTCCATCTGCATTGTGTTTGTTTATGCAAAAGGCTTTCATTTTTTCTCCGGTTCTCAATGCTATGATGTGTTGCATTTCATTTTCCATATTAAATAAAGCTCTTATGACATAAATTACACCTATGAGAGAAAGCTTCATCACTCTTCTTAGTCTCATTTCCATCTTCTATTAATATTTCTTTCATCAATCTTTCTCTTCATCATTTTTTCTTTTCAAAAAATTGTCCTTGAGTAAATTTCTTGCCCAATTTCTTGAGGGGTATCCTACCTCCTCCTTTTAATATGACTAGGCTATTGATCTTTTTCATTATCACTTTGTGACACAACACTCATAATTGCAATATATCAAGGAGGGAAAAAATGTAGATACTCTTTCATGACTTTTATATCCTAACTTGTCCCATTTTATCATTTTACTAACTTTTCTCTTTTGGCCAACTTGATCATCATTCAATCAAAATGTAGATAATCTTATTATCAATTTAAAACTATTTCATTCTTGTCATCTTATCATCATCAATCCTTTAGGAACTACTTCATCCTTTAGTTCCTTATCAAAATTTATCAACACATGTCATGTGTCCTTGACATGCAATCATTTTATCAATTCAATTTGTTGGTTTAAAATTTTGCATAGTAAGATTCCATTTTTCAGGTAAAAAATTCAGATTGAGATCCATTAATGGTGAGTAGGTTTCTAGCTAAGTCATCTTTTTTGTTAGTCCCGATGTTCCATTCCATTTAAATTTTTCCTTGGTGGGAAAGTTTTAAAAAAAAGGGGGGCTAAGTGAATATTCCTTCCTCGCCCTTGTTGAAATCATTGATTCAATCCTTTTGAAAGAAGTTTTACCCCACCATTGGATTTTCTTTGAATCCACGATCGTTGTTAACTCACTATGGAAAAATGCTCAAGAGATAAGTATAGTGAGTTAGCAAGCTGTTGGCACGTGTTTGTGATACTGAAAAGAGAAATCCAACACCAAGAATTATGTTGACATAAGGTAAATTTTTGCACATGTTGTTTCCCAGGCTTGTCAATTTTACGAATGAAAGCACATGACGACATAGTGAATGCTTAGATTCTTGAAAAAGGTAGTGTTCTTTCTAAAGGTTGATATGACCATGAAAGTTCCCATGTAGTATTATAAATGTGCACGGCTACCTTCTCTGACACCAACATTAATTGGCAGGTTTTTCAATCAAGTTGGGTTTTGTTTTCTGTCACCGAAATCAAGAATCTGTCGAAGGTTTCTATATTGCTAGCTAGGATAACACTATTTTCTTGATAGCGACATAGTGAGGGCCCAAACATTGTAAAAAATGGTATTCTTTTATGGCTATAAGTGATTTGTAGAATCCCAAAAAATCCTATGCAGATTTAGCCTTTACTTCTGTTCAAGTTGTGTTACATTTCCCGACGTCTATTTATCGAGAGGTCATTGTATCACTAGCTGAATATTTTGTGTTTTTTTGGTAGTGATGTAGAAAATAGCCTAAAATTAAAGAACATGGTGAGGCCCAAGACATGGGATGATTAGAAAATATATATATGTGCCAGCGTGTTGCTCTAGCTCAGTGACAACGGTACAAGGGACCCACTTCCCATGTATAAAGTACAAAGATTTATGATCATGAGATTGAGCCAGGATCAAAGGCCATCATTAACTTGCTATGAAGAAGTGCTTGAAAGTTATGTATAGTGAATTAGTGAGTGATGGCCCAACACTGTTGTAATAAATTGCTGACCATAAGATCAAGTCTTGATTGACGATACTCATTAACTCACTATGAAGAGATGTGCTAGGGATAAGTATAGTGAGTTAGTGAGTGAGGGATCCACCATTGATTCCTTCAAAAGTCATTTCAAATATTTTCCATACGATTGAAGCAAGACCAGTGGTTATCACTAGCTCACTATGGAATGATACTTGAGAGATAAGTATAGCGAGTTAGCAAGTTGATGACACATGTCCATGGTCATTCATGGGCCTACTTTGAAGTGCTAGCCTTGAAGGAAAGGTACAAATGGAGGTATTCTATTGGCTTGATTGCCAATGTGTTAATAAGAAAACTGAGACAACTTAGTTGTCATTCCCAGATCGTAGGATTTAATTTAAAAGGAAGTTTGATGCTACTTTATTTTTCTATTCTGTACATTTATGATGAATGGAGGATTCACGTGTGAGAAAAAATAGAGTATAATTTAGAAGATTTTCATTCATTATAGTCTCACACCAACAAAGATTTCATTTTTTTCTAAGAATAAGAACCCATCGATCACATTGTGTTAAGCTTGGTGTAGACGTGAAACAATCCCATATCTATTTAAAAGAAAATGTAGAAGTTCAAAGAAGGATAATTCTGGTAAATCAAGTAAGTACTCACATATAACCTTTGTGACATTCCAATTCCCATTATTACAATCAAGATGCCTCCTAAGAAAGCATTCTCTGGGCAAGTTAACTATATGGACAGGAATGTCCACGATGATTTGTTAGAATTACTCCCAAGATCCACTACAAAGTTTGTACAGGTTAAAAGGTTAATTTCATTAAACCCTAGGCTTAAAATTTCTGATGGCTTATATGATAAGGGGACTAGGTTAGGGATGCAGTAACTAATCAAAATGGCCTTGTTTTGTTTAAGAAGTTATTTTTTGAAAGGAATTTGTTTGCCCCTCATGCCAATGTATGCAATTTTGATTTAGGAAAGTTAGTAGTTCCAAGTGTTTTCATGGACTATGACTTGCTAGAAGACATTGCCAAGAACTACAACTAAGTCATTAGGGTTGTGAGAAGAAATGATGGTGTGCCTCTAGTGTCAATTAGCCCTAAAGAAATTAGAGAGGTTTTTCACTTAGAACCATTATCAGATTACCATGTGCCAATCAATTTGCTAGAATTAGAAAAAGGATACAAAGAAAAGAGAGATGTAATTAGGGGAGGTGCACTGAGGGCACACATTGGTACTATATGAACTCTGCTAGTAATTGCTGTAGCCTCTAAAGAACCTTTTAAGAAAAGCCTTTTCACTTCCTGGGTTGTAAAGATATATAGGACCCTGTGCCATGTTTTTGGTGAAGATGAGCCGGATTTCATGCCCATTGATCTTATCTATATGATGATTCAAATTACTTCTTTCAGTGTAGATGTCATTTTTTATTTTACCTCCTTTTTAGCTGAAGAAATTCACATTGGTTTGGTTGGAATTGCGAGAGGCAAAGTGGAGAAAAAAATTGGCCACTACTCCCTATTAATGCATATGTTCTTGTTTAAGGGGGTGACATATTTTTTTAATGAGATGGAATTGAAGAGAGAGAAAAATGGGGAAACACTGCCAGTCTAATTGTGGAGTGTAGATATGACTTGGGATGCAAATAAAGCCAATTTTGTCAGATTTGATAAATATTTTGCTTCCAAATTGAGATGTGTCATATTGAGTGACAATCCCATAATCCCTAGGGTACTAATGAATCTCATCAGGCCTATGGATAGCCCCCATAATTTGAAAGTTTCACACAATTGGGGAGATGTTATTCCTTACCCTATTTCTAGAGTTTTCAAAATTTATGGTTTTAAAGGGAGTCCTCATGTCTTACCTTACCAAGTGCCCCTAAAGGTAGGAATGGCATAAATCTTATGGAAACTAGGAGGAGTAGAAGAAATGTTCCTATCAAAAAGGCAACTAGGGTCAATTTTCCCTACCTGCATAGTGACCCATCAGTTTGTGATTACCAAAGGAGGATGGCTCTTTTTGTGCAAAATTTTGGATCAGTATATGACGGCTATCTCCCACCCCCATTTTTGTGATTCTGAGGAATTTTTTAATTAGGCTTTGAGGCATAGGATTAAGCTAGGACCAGTCAAACATGATTCGTATTACCTAGAGGACATTATAAGAAATGAATTCTCATTGTAGGAACAATAAACTAAAAAAGAAAAATGGAGACTTTACTCCCGAGTCCTAGAATTCATTCATTGTTTTGATCTGAATTATAGTCCTTTAGATAATGCTAATACAGAGGCTGATAGAATAAACAAGCTCATGAGTAACTTCCCTACAATAATGGAAGCCATGAATGAGAAGAAACAATTTTTTATTGATTCTTACCTTGATAAGGCTAGAGAAGTCATCAGGAGGTTAGTTTTCACTCTTGATATAGGAACTGGTCAAATAATTGTACAGAAAAAGCCTAGTTACACTATAATTCAAAATAAAAGGGCTCTTGTAGATAAGGGAAAACAAATAATGGGATATACCAGTATAGCTCTAGAGGAGAGACCTAATGAGCCTAGCCCAAAGAGGCAGAAGGTAATAAGAGAAAGGAGACCTCAAGTTGAGAGATATTCAACCACCCAATCTCCTTTGAGAATTGGAGAAGAGCAACTCACAGGTGAGCAAGTTGAAGAGATGGGATCACAGGAGGTGTTTTTATTACTCAATTAGAATTGGATGAAGGTAACCCTCCAAAACCTCCTCTCCCAAGTTTGGATCTAACAATAGCTGATTATAGAGGTAGGGAATTGGACCCTATATTAGAACAAGAAAGTCATCAATTTTTGACTGATGACAGTTTTGTGAAATCAAGAGCTTTTCAGTAGTTTGCATGGAGGACAAACATGAACATTTTTGAGGAGAAATGTAAAAAGATGAAAATAGAGCATCTAGAAATGGATGAAATTTCCATGCAAGACCAAATTAAAGAAGAAATGATGAAGGAATTCTAGAACATTACCCCTAAAGAGGGAAGGCAAATGGTAAAGACTTCTAACATACTATTGTTGCCAAATTGGGATATTGCAGATGCCTTAATTTTTGATTTTGTTTCAAATAAATGTGAATTACAAGACCCAAATAAAATGGATTTCCAGGGAACTGCATTTATTGAAGATCACGCTGCATTGGTTAGTTGCTCATTGAAAAGAGGATCTAGAGCCACATCATCACAACCAGATGAGTCTGGATTGATGGGAAATATACTTGTAAGAAGGGTTGCTGACTCCTCCCATGTATAGGTAGCATATTGGAATGTGGATTCTTCCTAGTTTCTTTTGGCCACTGCTAAGAAGGAGGAACAGGTCATGTTTGAATTATAGAGTAAGTATGAGATAGTGGTGGATGCATACAAAAAAGAGGTAAAAATAGAATTGAGCTTGAGAATAAGCTATTGGGACAATCCACCAGGCCTAGAATAACATACCCTCATCCCCTAGTTGAACCTTTCAAATCTACCCCCCTCATTGAAATGCCAGATACACCCCAAGGGCCACACTACTACACTACTGAGGATTTTGAAGAAGAGAAGGCTAAACTATGGGCCTTACATATAGAGCTGGAATCGAAGTATGAAGATAAACTAAGAAAAGATCTTACATATCTGGTAGGCAAAGTTGATTGGCCACTAATCCATGATCAATTGGTCAGGGCAATTAACATCTGGGAGGAGTCAAAAACAAATGATGAGGCTGTAAAGCCTATTGTGAAAAAATGGGTGAGAAGGGAGAAAGCAATGACCTTTTTGTGTTTATCTATTATAAATAATTCTCATGATCAGATTGAAAAAACCATTGACATTGTTTCTAATCTTGCTGATTTTGATAACAAAAGGATACATTTACAGAAGATAATAATAGGCTACTTAGACAAATATAAGAGCCAAAAATTCAAATTATTTCCTCATGCCCTAGATAAGAAAATAAGTTTGAAAAGAAAAGAGGAATGGACAACGAAACTTGATGATTTATTCTATTTAAGAATGAATCAAATCATAAATGAAACAAGGCATGCATGGTGGGCCACCACAACAAAAGAAATGGTGAAAGCCAAAATATTCTTTGATTCTTTAAAACAAGAATTCATTGATATTGATAATGAGGTTGATTATATAATAAAAAAAAGAAGGATATTTTGCAATTCAATTGGCCAGATGACACATTATTTGACAGGTGGATGGAAAAAATGGCTTCTAGTGAACAGTTTGATGCAGATGAAACTGACAGTGATGAGGTGCAGGGTGAGGAAGTCCAAATCATTTATACCATCACTACTCAAACCCAATTAGAAGAAGACAATAAAAACCTATCACTTTAAGTTCTAGGCCTAGGACCACAGGATGCCAATACAACTAAAGAAAAGGAAAAGGTAGAATTTGTTCCTATCGTACAAGATAGAGATGGTGAAAGCCTATAGGTGGAAACTAATGTGCCATTGTCAGAACAAGCTTCATTGTTGGCTAATTTAGCAGTTGCTTATGAATAGGAATAAGATCAATAGCCAACTCAGCAACACTAGAATGTATAATAGAAGCTGACCCACCTAAAATAATGTTTTGATTTGGTTATCTTCTATTACCCACATTTTTGTCATTTTGTGATAGGTGTATGTAAATATTCCTTGTGAAGGACACCTATCATTTTCTCTCAGTCTAAAGCTCGTTGCATCTCACAGTATATAAGTGAGATTCCAGGGCTAGAGAAAGGGTCTGAATTCTATTCTTTCTGAGTGATATACTTAGTCTATCTTTGGTCCAATGTTTTTGAAAGAAAGTTTGTGATGTATTTTCTCTATCATTTCTCTAAGAATACATGAATGTAGAATGAGCTATGTTTCTTTCTGAAGGTCATTCTGAGTCTACTGTAAATTTTATACAATTTTTAAGGAAAATGAATAAAAACTATGAACTATCCCCATATCAGTTCTTTCTAAACTTTGTCTCCTTCTAATTACTTGGTTATCTTGAAGTTGTATAAGTAAAGGCTTGTGCAATTCAATGCAATCTAGTTAGATTGTATATGTGTTTATCACTGCTATTAATTCAATGGATTAAGCAAAAAGCTCTGATGAATTTGATAAGGTTGCTATAGTAGTGAAAAGGATTTTGAATGATGAATTCTAAAAAGAATTGCTAATAATATTTGTTTTAAGGAAAAAAATTAGATCTAAGGATTTGTTGTAGACTCTGAACCCCAATGGATTAGGCACCGATCAAATTGATTCAGCTAAAGGAGAAATATGTCACAAATGGTTTTTTAAATATAGAATTATAATCAATTTTACTTTTATTTCCTATAGATCTTCAAAGTTGGCTAGTACTTATCTACATGGAATATTTTAGATTTAGTTATCCACTTTTGCTAAGAGCACTTGCAAATCTATAGAAGAATTTTTGGTCATACATGTTATATGGGATGTGTTTATCAAAGTTATCAAAAATTGTGTATGTATTTGAGGATTTGAGACGAGAATCAGAATGAAACTAAAAATAATCCTCACACAGTCTTCCTAGTCTTGAATCATCCCTGGGTATACCCACCCTGGTTTTGCAGAGCCAGAAGAGTACAAAACCACCCTTGGTTTTGTTGAAGTTGGGCCCAAATGCTTTGCACATGCAATTGTTAACAAGAATTGGCTAGTCTTTAGATTGTATGAGTACTGTCATCTTGGTATTAAGCATTTTTTTGCTTAGTAGTTTTAGTTCATTTTAAAACACCAACACAATCTTTGACACTGTCACATCCTTCAATGTCTTATCAAAATAATCAACCCTTGTAATGTGTCCTTGGCAAGTCATCATTTTTTGTCAATCAAATCTAACATCATTTATTTGATCAATTTGACAATGGGTTTGATCTATCCCATATCATCCTATTTGATTTTTATTTTCATCATGATCTTTTTATAGGGTTATCATCCACTTATTTTATCATTTGGCCTATCATTTTTATTCATTTCCCTTATAGGAGTGAATAACCCATAGTTTACTCCTATGTCTTAATCATTTAATTTATCCCCTATTCCTATGTCCTCACTTTTGATAAATAAATATTTTTTATTTATCCCTTTTGCAACACTTTTTCAATTAATTAATTTAAGATTAATCAATTGGCGAATTATTGATTTTTATTTATTTTTATAATTCATAAATTCTAATTTTTCATTTTGTGGGAATAAAAGAATAATCAATTTCAAAAATTCCCTCCTTTTTACAAAGGGGATTTAATTCCTTAATTTGTGCTTCACTTCCTCATTTGTAGCCACCACTTCCTCTTTTTTAGCCTCCACTTCCCCTTTTTTCTTTTGTCATAAATTTTAATCGTTTATGAAAAATTTATTTTTCTCTTTTGTGATAATTTTTCTTAGTTGATGACATTTTCCTTTCTACTTTTCATTATTGTCATTGTTCATGACAATTTCCTCTTTTCCTTTTCTCATATTTGTCATAGTTTATGATAAATTTCCTATTTTTTAACTCTTAAGTTTCTAATTACACATACTTTTGTCATACTTTATTACAAATTTCCTCTTTCAATTTGTAAACTTCCATATTTTATATCATTGACTAGTTTGTGCACTAAATTTTCTAATTTGCAATTTCTCTTGCAAATTCTATAAATTGTGATCATTTCTCTCATTTTTTGTTAACCATCCCCTTTCAATTCTTCTCATCATCATATTATCATTTTTCATATTTCTTTCACTGTGTCAATATGGGAGCTACATCCAGTCTTTTGGAGAAGCAGGAAAGGGCACACTTGTCAAATTGAGAGAGTTTACTAGTTTTCTTACTTTGTCTCAATTTATTTTGTGTTAGTATTAGGATTATTTTGTCCATGTTTTTAGACTTTGATGGTTACTCTTGCATGCATATTTCTAAATTTTTTCTATTCCTATCATAATTTCTATTGTGTTTTGTCTAGTATGTTGGTATCCTCACTGGTATCTAATTTTCCTAGCATGGGGTGGCCATGTAAAGGCCTAGACTAGGATGTTAGCTTTCTAAGAAATAGTATTTATGTCTTATCTTATAGATTTAGGTTGTTAAAATACAATATTCATGTTGTAATACAATTATGGGAGAGTATCCATGAAGGTTTATTTTTAGTTATCATTGATTCCAATTTGGGTAGGAGGATATGAAAGGATAATATAGGGTTTTCATATACCTACTATGAGAAAGGAAAAACATGTGAAGTTTTGGATGCTTGGACTTAAAATAATTGTCTAAGTATTATTCATAAAAATATAGGACAGCTATACATTTTTATTTAGTGCACTTTACTGGAAGCACTTCACAAAAAGGTTTTTGGTATCTATACTTTTTCTATATGAATTTTACTATTGTATATGCATGTCTGGTAGTGTAGTTAGTTTACTACAAGTATGTATTGTAAGAACAACTCTTAACATGGTTGAGGGTTGAGGCTTCTAACAAGGTCTAATGCTCTAACAATGACAGAACACTATATGTAATAGACTCCTGATAGGGTCAATATCTTTCTCAAGATACTTTTGATTAGTGGATCACTTTTTTGGTGTCATTCCCACCATGGTTTTCCCTTGTTCAAGGCTTCCCTAGTTAGCAATAGTGGCCTTATGAGTTGCATTGTGTAATGTTTATGTTTACCTTTCGGTTTGATTGTATATGCATACTTAAAGATTATTAAAGGTACCGATAGTTGCGGAAAAAGTTTGTGGAACAATGATTCCCGTCCACCCCCCCCAGAATTATTAGCTATTTATAAAAATCCTAGTTTTAGTTGTTTAATACAAATTTTAGTGCATCCTCTCAAGCGTTGGTGTTATTTAAAGAAAAAATATGCAGTATATAATTCATGATCTATGTGTACGAAAGAATGTAACAAATTTATTGTTCATTATAGTTTGACATTAGTACCTAATTAAAAGGGTTCCATTAAAAGAAAATTAATGTATAGGGTTATTCCCTTAGTTTAATGACAAAAATAAAATCATGTTTTTATTCTATAGTATGTTAAGATTAATTATTATTAGTGGAAACTATATTTATATATGTGTGAAATTATTGTTGATAAGGCTGATTATAAAAGAAATTTAGTTGTATCATTTTTTTCATATTCGGAAAATCACTTGTATTTATTAGATAAAAAGTAAAGGAAAAAAAAAACTTTATTGTTATGTGGCACTTTCTAATTACGTAAAAAAGGGAAGAAAAAAATATCATAGAAATTGTTAATGCAAAGTACATAGTGTAGCCCTACGTGGATCATTTTTTAGACTTTATTTCTTTTGTGAGAAAAATTGCATTTTAATATATAAAGAAAGTAATAAGAGAGGATTTTTAGCTCAATTATTTCATATTGAAATAAAAGGTTAATTCAAAAGAAAAAAAATCATTTATTGTTATTTTATGCTATTGTATGCATCACTAATGCATTAATCTAGATAATAAATTTATCTACTAAGGTCCATTACAATAATAGAATAATAGATGGTTAGTAACAAAAAGAAAAGAAAAGAAAAAAAGGCCAAGATATTATTCCTAAATTTTAATTGTTTTTGTTGATTTTTCTTTGTAGTCATTTTAATTTCTAACAAGGAAACATTGGAGAATCTAAAGAATCTTATTGGAAGATTGTTTCTTTCCATGTGGTGCATGCTATGAATAGATGTCAAAGAATTAAAAGCATACTTTCAGGAGCTTCTTTCGTTCCACATGTTAGGTACATGCTATGAATAAATGTCATTATTTTTCACAAAAAATGTTTAGGAACATAACTTGACTTCAATTATTTTATGTGGCCACTTTCTTCCTCATTTTTCTATTTTCTCTTTCAACTTTGTGCTTTGTTTCCATGAACTACAACTTTGGAACAATGTAACAATTTCTGTAGTAATTTTTTTTTCTTCTGATTTCTTAAATTTTGGTGAAGTATCCATATGCAAAATGTGTAAAAATTTCATTCCTAATTAAATTTATATTATTTTTATTATTCTTCATATAAAAATCATAGAACTAACAAAATAAATATAAAAATCCTCTGGAAAACATTAGGTGTAGACCTAAATTACATATAGACTTTTACAATTGTTAAAAATAAAATATATTTGGTGATTATACAAGCATGTACAGGATTTGTTATTTTTGTCAATAAATACATAAAAGATTATTTTAAATTAATAATATTACTATAAATTAAAACATACATCAATTTGAAAGAAGCAATGTTACTGTTGAGCGGTATCTTCAAGAATTTTAATGAAACAATGTTATTATGTGAATATTCAACATGAATGTACAAAATGTCAACCTAAAAACATAGCCCATGTATTACCAATTCTTCAAGTGCAAAAAACTTATTAAGAATTGTAATACTCATGATTCAATGATTTATGACATTGCTTGCATTGTAATTTTAAAAAATAATTCTTTGAACCGATTCACCTATTGAAATTCCTTGGAGTAATTTAAGCCAAATGTGTTTCTTAATATCCAAGAGGGTGATTTTGGTAAACAAAGGGAAATCTATCTGTAATGATAAATTAGGGTTCATACATCCTAGACTAAGGTACATAACATTGGAAAACAATAAAGAAGCAATAAAGGAACAAGCATATTAACTTGAGAACAATATTTCCAAGAAG
This sequence comes from Cupressus sempervirens, assembly GCA_028749045.1. Classification (NCBI taxonomy): domain Eukaryota; kingdom Viridiplantae; phylum Streptophyta; class Pinopsida; order Cupressales; family Cupressaceae; genus Cupressus; species Cupressus sempervirens. The sequence continues at coordinate 867,182,653 of CM053789.1, forward strand.
CATGTGTTTTAGATAAAACTGATTGGAATTCAATAGCTAGAACCTACATCTATCAATTTATAGAATGATATATATTACCTAGATATTTCTTTTGTTTAGTCCAAACCTATGGTTCTAAAGTTGAGTGGCCAACAAGAGTAAAACTTGCACACATGGAAGGTGTAAATTAATTTAGTTGAGAATTATGCCATGAATTCAAATAGTAGAACTCATTTTTTCAATTATTAAATTTCGGTCTAAACCTTTTCTTGGGTGCATCAATTTATTTGTTTATCTATCATTTGAGGCATACCTATGTTTTCTATTTTAAGATTGAAAATGCCACTTGAGAATACTTGATCCCTACTCATTCTTTAGTAATATTATCCAAAAACAACTTTCTTAATCTATCAAATTTAGAGCTTGTTCAATAATGTAGGTGCCAAAAGAATCACTTCAACCACTTTTATTATCTAGTGTTGGGTAATAGAAAGTAAATCTATATTTCATATCACTTTCTTTTCCCCACTTATCTTTCTCTAGTGATTAGGTGTCATTATCTAACTCTAGAATTGATTCATTGTATTTCTAATATATCATTCAAACATCACCTCTATGCCATGCAATAACGTTTCTTGTGCTCATTCCCAATTGCCATTACTTGTACATTAATTGCTTCTATGTACATTTTATTTTCATAATTATTCTTATCTAAACGGAAATAGTATATGAAGAACTTCATTCCTATAATCTGATCATTTATTTTAGTCGTTTATTAAATGTTTAGATGAGAGAGTTTTCTTGATCATTTTAGGCCAAATCTCCAATGTTTCCAAATTACTTCATTGCACTTTGTGTCTTATCTCTTTGTTAAATGTCATTCCTTATTGATTGGAGCCTAGGCTTATAGAGGATTCCATCGAATAAAATATTTTCCAATTTAAAAGTAATTCTTTGGGAAGAAATAACATGTATGGGTAAGTGCACCAATTTGTGGTGCCAAAAGTGGGGTATAAGTAGACACCTTTAACCTAAAATCAGAAATTTCTTAACTTCAACAAGAATTTGAAGATAGTTAAGCTCAAAATTTTAAGATATGACAATAAAAAAAGTAGTAGTCCTTTGAATCTAGTTTCTAAACTACTATTTTTTTTTTAAATGGTTTAGTTTTAGGTCCTCAATAAAGGAGGACACAGAAAGTGGAACTGTTTATTCCAAAAAACAATAACATAATACAAAGAGTGGCCACAATAAAATTTTAACTTTTTTTTTTTTGAAATTCTTTAATTGCTCTAGTCAAAAGTTACCTAACACTATGTAGTTTATCCTAGATTTTTTGGGTAATTTTATAATTTGTATTTTTTTATGAATTTTTTAATCAGAGACATCCCAAAAATGTGAAACATCTATGTGCCCCCCCTAGAAATGATTGAAAACTAATCTAAAATCAAAAGTTTTTTTTCAAAGTGTGTAGAATGGAGTATAGTTTCTAAAAAACTAAGTTTTTGAAAAATTTGATGAACGAGCTAAAATCTATAGCCCAATTAGTGCATGCTCATTTTTGACAAAAAATGGACATACATTCAAAAGAAATTATAGTTGAAAGGCTTGAAATAGTTCAAATAAAAAATACATTATATGGTTATATAGCTAACACAGAGACCTACAATGTCATGTAACTTGATTTTATTTGTGCTCAACCATGAGGAAACTTGAAGGGGAACACACAAGAAAAATCAATCATTTTTTTTATATTTTTAGAAAAACATGTCTTAGACTAGTTTACAGACTCCAATCCTTTGGGTTGGATCCCTAAGGTAAAACCAAGCCTTAGGCTTGGTAGAATGCAAATATTTGAATAGTGCATGCACCCTATAGTGCATGCACACTATTTGAAGTTTTTTAAATTTGAGTCTTAGCATGTGCATGCTTTAGTGTGCATGCACTATTGAGATCTAAATAGTGCATAGAGAGGGAGGAGAGAGGTGGAGAGAGAGAGGGGGGGGGTGGATGGGTCTATGTCTAAGAGAGAGAGAAGGTAGGGGAATATGGGATAGGGGAGAGAGAGTAGGAGATGGGAGAGAGAGGAAGTGAGTGAGAGAGAGAGAGCAGGGGTGGCAAAGAGAGTATGGGATGGGAGAGAAAGATTGACAGTAGTAGATGGGAGAGAGAGGAAATGTGTGAGAGAGAGCAGGGGAGGTAGAGAGAGTATGAGATGGGAGAGTGAGATTTAGAGTAGGGTATGGGAGAGGGAGAGGGAGAGAGAGAGAGAGAGAGAGAGAGAGAGAGAGGATGAGGAGGAGGAGGATGGGAGTGTGTGTGTGTGAGAAAGTAGGCATAGCAGAGAGAAAGTAGGGGATGGGAGAGGGGGAGAGAGAATAGGGCATGGGAGAGAGTGTAAGAGTGTGTGAGAGAGTAGGGTTGGTAGAGAGAGAAAGTAGGGGATGGGAGAGGGGGTGAAGAGTAGGGAATGGGAGAGAGAGGAAGTGTGAGAGAGAGATTGAGAGTAGGCAATGGGGGAGGAAGGGAGGGAGGGAGGGAGGGAGAGAAAGAGGGAGAGGGGGAGGGAGAGAGAGAGAGAGAGAGAGAGAGAGAGAGAGAGAGAGAGAGAGAGAGAGAGAGAGAGTAGGCAATGGGAGAGGGAGAGAGAGGGGGAATGGGAGTGTTTGTAAGAGAGAGTAGGGCATGATAGAGAGTGTAAGAGAGAGTAGGGGTGGTAGAGAGAGTTGGGGATGAGAGAGGGAGAGTGAGAGTAGTGAATGGGAGAGAGAGTAGAGAGAGTGAGAGAGAGAGTACGTGGTGGGAGAGGGAGAGAGGGGGAATGGGAGTGTATGTGAGAGATCTAGAGAGTAGGGGATAGGAGAGAGAGAGAGAGGGTGGGATGAGAGTGTGTGTGTGTGTGTGTTTATGAAAGAGAGAGAGTAGGGGATGGGAGAGGGGAGAGAGAGTGTAGGGGATGGGAGATGGAGTGAGAGTAGAGGATGGGAGAGAGAGAGAGAGAGTAGAAAGGGAGAGAGAGTGAGAGAGAGAGTTAGTGGTGGGAGAGGGAGAGGGAGAGGGAGAGAGAGGGGGGATGAGAGTGTGTGTAAGAGAAAGACTAGAGGATGGGAGAGAGAGTAGGGGGTGGAAAATAGAGTATGGGATGGGAGAGAGTGAGAGTAGGGGATGAGAGAGAGTGTGAGAGTGAGAGAGAGATTAGGTGGTAGTAGAGAAAGAGTAGGGGATGGGAGAGAGAGAGTGAGAATAGGGGATGAGAAAGAGTAGGTGGTGGAAGAGGCAGTGGGAGAGGGAGAGCAAGAGAGAGAGAGTAGGGGATGGTAGAGGGGAGAGAGTATAGGGGATGGGAGAGAGTGTGAGAATGTGAGAAAGAGTAGGGGGTGGCAGAGAGAGTAGAGAGGAAGAGATTGAGAGAGAGAGAGAGAGAGAGAGAGAGAGAGAGAGAGAGAGAGAGAGAGAGAGAGAGAGAGAGAGTGGGAGAGGGAGAGCAAGTGAGAGAGAGAATAGGGGATGGGAGAGGAGAGAGAGAAGGGATGGGTGTGTGAGTGTGTGTGAAAGAGAGAGTAGGGGATGGGAGAGGGGAGAGAGAGAGTAGTCTTAGAGAGAGAGAGTAGGTAGTGGTAGATGGAGTGGGAGAGGGAGAGAGAGGGATGGGAGTGTGTGTAAGAGACAGTAGGGCATGAGAGAGAGAGAGAGATAGAGTAGGGTTAGCAAAGAGAGTAGGGGATGGGAGAGAGAGAGTAGAGAGGGAGAGAAAGAGAGAGTAGGTGGTGGGAGAGAGAGGGGCAGATGGGAGTGTTTGTGAGAGATCTAGAGAGAAGGGGATGGGAGAGAGAGAGAGAGAGAGAGAGAGAGAGAGAGAGAGAGAGTGGTGAATGGGAGTGTGTGTGTGTCTATGAAAGAGAGAGATTAGGGGAAGGGAGAGTGAGTGTGAGAGAGAGTAGGTGGTGGGAGAGGGAGTGGGAGAGGGAGAGAGAGAGGGGGGATGGGAGTGTGTGTAAGAGAGAGAGTAGGGGAAGGGAGAGAGAGAGTAGGAGGTGGCAGAGATAGTATGGGATGGGAGAGAGAAAGTGAGAGTAGGGGATGGCAAAGAGCATGAGACTAAGAGAGAGTAGAGGATGGGGAAGGGAGAGAGAGAGAGTAGGCAATGGGAGAGAGAGAGAAAGAGAGAGAGGAGGATGAGAGTGTGTGAGTGAGAGAGAGAGAGTAGGGGATGGGAGAAGGAAGAAAGTATAGGATGGAAGAGGGGAGAGAGAGGGGAATGAGAGAGAGAGAGAGAGAGAGAGAGAGAGAGAGAGAGAGAGAGAGAGAGAGAGAGAGAGAGAGTGCATGCGCAAGCATATGTGTGTGTAAAAGAGAGAGAGTAGGGGATGGGAGAGGGGAGAGAGAGAGTAGAACAAGAGAGAGAGAGTAGAGGATGGGAGAGAGAGAGTAGGAGGTGGGAGAGGGAGTGGGAGAGGGAGAGAGATGGGGGATAGGAATTTGTGTAATAGAGAGAGTAGGCGATGGGAGAGAGTGTGAGAATGTGAGAGAGAGTATGGGGTGGCAGAGAGAGTAGAGAGCAAGAGAGTGAGAGTGAGTGAGAGAGAGAGGGTGAGAGTGAGAGAGAGAGTAGATAGTGGGAGAGGGAGTGGGAGAGGGAGAGAAACTGAGAAAGAGAGTATGGGATGGGAGAGGAGGTAGAGAGAGAGAAAGAAAAGAGGGTGGCTCTATGTACGTGAAAGAGAGAGAGAGAGATTAGGTAGTGGGAGAGGAAGATAGAGAGGGGGAGATGGGAGTGTGTGTAAGAGAGAGGGTAGGGGATCAGAGAGAGTGTGAGAGTGAGAGAGAGAGTAGGGGTGGAAGGGAGAGATAGTAGGTAGTGGGAGAGGGAGAGAGGGGGAGATGGGAGTGTGTGTGAGAGATCTAGAGAGTAGGGGATGGAAGAGGAGAGAGAGAGAGTGAGAGAGAGTAGGGAATGGGAGAGGAGAGAGTGATAGAGAGTAGGGAATGGGAGAGGGGGAGAGAAAGAGAGAGAGGAGGAGATGGGAGACATAGAGTAGGATGTGGGAGAGGGAGAGGGAGGAGGGATGGGAGTGTGAGAGAGAAAGAGAGTAGGGGATGGGATAGGAGAGAGAGAATAGGAGATGGGAGAGAGGGGGTATGGTAGTGAGAGAGAGAGAGTAGGGGATGGGAGAGAGAGAGAGAGAGTAGGAGGTGGGAGAGTGAGAGCGATAGAGAGTAGGGAATGGGAGAGTAGAGAGAGTGAGAGAGAGAAAGGGATGGGAGAGGAGAGAGGGTGAGAGAGAAAATGAAATGGGAGAGAGTATTCAGTGGTAGAGGAAGAGCGAGAGATAGAGTAGGGTATGGGAGAGGAGAGAGGGTGAGAGAGAGAGAGAGAGAGAGAGAGTAGGGGATGGGAGAGGAGAGAGAGAGAGAGAGAGCAAGAGAGAATAGGGGTTGGGAGAGGAGATAGAGTAAGATAGAGTAGGGGATGGAAGAGAGAGAGTCAGAGAAAGTAGGTGGTAGGAGATGGAGTAGGAGAGGGAGAGCAAGAGCGAGAGTAGGGGATGGGAGAGGAGAGTGAGAGAGATTAGGGGATGGGAGAGGAGAGAGAGTGAGATAGAGTAGGGGATGCGAGAGGAGAGAAAGGGATGGGAAAGGAGAGAGAGTAGGGAGAGAGAGAGAGAGAGAGAGAGAGAGAGAGAGAGAGAGAGAGAGAATAGGGGATGGGGGATGGTGGGATAGGGAGAGATTTATTTTCACATAGTGTGTACACACTATAGTGGTACACACTTTATAGTATGTATGTGCTATAGTGTGTATGCCCTATATGAAAACACCAAAAAATAGTCATAAAGCAAGTTTGGGTCCCTGCTGATCCATATTCTTTTTGTCTATTGTGTATTCTATTTGAAGCTAGCAAACACCAAATTCAATCATTGGATACACTATTTGAAGGCTTTTCAAATATTGTTTGTATAGAAAAGGTTAGTGCAGTCATTTTTAAACATTCTTTGTTGTTATATAGAGACAAATTTGATTATAATTTGACATGTTGTTTAATATATAGTGAATTCATTAAAATTTGTATATTTGAATGAATTGTTATTTGGAAATGGTTAAAAATTTGGAAAGTTGTTTAATATATATTGTGTTAATTGAAATAATTATAATTTTTTTATGTATTTGAATGATTTGTAATTTACAAATTGTAAGTAATTCAGATGTTTGAAAATTTTGACATATAGAAATAATCATAATGCCAAGGAAGAAACCAAAAAGTCAAAGAAAGGAAGAGAGGGAGACAAATTTGGCGATTAAAAGAGATAGAATGAAGCTACTACATCAACAAAGAAAATTGAAAAGCAATAATGAAGAATTGACTTTCAAAGAGGAACAAGAACCACTGATACAAAATAACAAAGAGGAAGAATTGGAAAGACAAAGAGAATGAATTAGACTATTATGCTCAAGAAGACAATTGAATTGTGAAGCTACACCATCTTCCAATGTTGGAGTCATATCAACCTCTCATGTTGAAGAGATGCTAATTTTTAGATCGAACGATGTACACAATCCATCATTTCATTTTGAAGGCACAACATCAACATATCAAGTAGGCGATATTCCATCTTTTGCATCTTATTGCCAAGGCACATCATCTTTATTTCAAGGTACGCAAACCACTCAACCTTATATTGATGTTCAAATGTTGAGGGAATGGCAGAGATTATAACACCTTCTAGAATTCATTTTAGAAGACTAAAATATTAGATTGATATTTATTCTAACATTTTGAAATTAATTTCTGACAAGATTAGCAAGCGTACTTTTCAAAGAAAATTTAATCGTATGTGGAGATTATTCTTTGAAAAATAAAATATTACAAGTCAATTCCAATTGTTTGTAGAAATAATGAAGAATTTGAAATTTAGGCCTATCATGAAGATTCTTGGGCTAAGAATGATGGATGATTCAAATGAAAAAAGAATTCTAAAGAACCTAATGAGTGCTTATGACAAAGTGGGTTCTAAATCACACACAAAAGATAGTAATATCACAAGACAAGTACTTACATCAACAATAGTAAGTACCCAAATAAAGAAAGCTTGACTCATGAGAAAGACAAGAAAAACATTGAAAATTGGTAAGGGTACTCTAAGAAGAGTCATGATAAGGCATGAGAGATTGGAAAATCCAATGAAAAATGAGTTATAGACATTTAGTGGTAGACTACCATGAAAGGATAAAGAAATTAGTGAAGCTTTGAAATCATTGATGGAAGATTTTTGAAAAAATAACATATGTGTTTCCCCTAATCAAATATATGTTGTAAAAAGGAGGATTGGTAGCCAAAATCTTGACCCACATTCAAAACATTTTTTGGACTTAGCTCAAAAAAAAATTAAATTAAATTTATTGGTAGGTATCCTCAAATTTGAATAAGTCAAATATTTTTTTGAGATGAGTAAACATTTTTATGTGAAGATAAATCACGCATGCACAACTTGTTGTTGTAGGATACATATTGAATTTTCTAATAATTTTGATGTTTTTAGGCAGATATGTATGTTTTGCATTCTAAGTTTGTTTTGCAGGATTGTGACATGAATGAGCCACCAAGATCTTCAAGGGGATTCATATCATAAATTTTATGTGAAATATGGAAAGTCCAACAATTTAACAAGACATCATGCTTGGATGGTAGATTCTTATTTTGTGGTTCTTTGCAACTTTTATCAACTTGTGAACAGATGGATAGCACACATGCAATTGGAAATGAAATAGTAGATTACAAAAAATATAAGATAGTGACATATGCTCTAAAAGATGGGAAATAGGGTAAAAGATGTGATTTAGTCATTGAAAAGATTATTTATGAGTATGCAAGGCATACACATAGAGATCGATGGCTAGATTGCAATTCAAGTTGTGCAAGGTTATGTTTCCACTAGATACCATTGTTTGAGTTGTAGACTTCATAGAGAACTACAAAATATAACAACAAAATAAGGTACAAGCAAAGTATTATACTTCTCAACAAGTTTCTATATTTATTCACATAACATTCATGCATTCACCTACAAGTACAGAGGATGATAGGAAGATTTTGACGGAGTACCATTTTTACATCAGTGATGATCGATCACATTCTATAGAGTTTGTACATGGTTCTTTTCAACTATTTTATGGAGATTTTGCTAACATTGGCATACCATATCATTAGCACATTATTTGATCAAACAATTACACATCTCAATTCAAGAATGCATGGATGTTGAATATTTTGAGTAGGATGCATAAGTGTAGAGTTCAATATATGTTGAATTTCACAAAGGTTGGTCATGGAAAGGGACAACACGATGGTGCAGGCACATGCATCAAAAGAGCCTTAGCTTGTAAAGAACTAAAGTACAAACATGGAGCAATATTGACAGATGTAAAATCCAACATATAGTGGTGTAACGTTACAATGGGTCTAGGTAAGGAAGGTGAGCCTATGGTTTGTATATTGTTTTGGTTGATAGATAATACTAACATTGCACCATATGAGGATTGTTGCACACTAACAAGATTAAGTGAGTTGCACTCTTTAAAAGCTCTAATGTAGGTTCATCAAGTATTCATACACAAAAAAATAACATGCTATTGTCCATCATGTGCAGAGGAAAATCGGGATGACTCTAAGTCGACTAAAAGGGTGGACAAATGGGATATACGAGTTTTGGAAATGGTAGAGATGAATTGGTCTATTGACTTCAACCACCTGTCCAATCTAGTGCAACCAAGTAATATATATATTTATATATCTTTGTAATTTTAATATGTAACTTTATAACTTTTACCTAATTATTTTCTGAATTAATGACTGCATTTTGTACATTTGGCACTATAGGCCATATTTTTGCTATTATTGCACCTAAAGACAATGAAGAAGGGATAGATTATTATTTTTATCATTGTGTCCAAGCCAAAAAAAAATTGGATCACTTAGTTATAAATGGTGAAGGTTTAGAGTACCATATTGGTATGGTGGTTGTAACCAGCACATGGCTTAGATGATATTCTTTGAAGAACCCTAACTTATGGTTATTCAAGGATTGACAAACAGAGAGTAAGATTCTTCATTATTTGAAACTTTTTGTTGCATCAAATGTCCACTTGATAAAATATGGTGGAAAACCACATAATAAGGCTCTTTGGAAAGTTTGTGAATCAAACCACAAGGAAATACTTGAGACATTACAATGTAGAGCAGATCTAGTTGGTTCATTAAATTGAATAGGGAGAGAGGGACAGAGAGAAAGAGTGGTGTAGGGTCACCTTGAATCATTGATGCAAGTGGTAGGGTACTAACAATGAAGGTTAGGAGAGTAAAACCCACAAGGACACCTAAACAAAGTTTCAAAGCCCTAACAAGGCCCAAAACTCTACACTTGCACCTTGACAACTATAAAGACTTAACATATGAAACCTACTCCAAAAATGGAACCATGAACAAAAAATTAAGCCATGTTATTTTTACATCAGCAAGGGCATATGGACTAAATTTGAAGGCCTCAAACTATGAAAAATCAATAGTTCCTTCATTAACCTCTTCAATTCCTAGTAGCCCAATAAGCAAGGTTATGGCCTAAAACTTAGTAAATGTTGAATCAAAGAAAGAACTAACCAACAAGACACCTCCTACTCTAGATATACTATCAAATTCCAAAGTGCTAACATTGCATATGGAAAAATGTTGCATTAACCTGTGGGAACAACAATTAAGGCTAAAGGGCTTATTAGGCCACTATTGCAAAGGAAGTACTATTTAGACACATGCTAGAACCACCAAATGGTGCAGAGGCACCTTGAAACATAGTACCCACACCTTTCTTGTGCTCCTATAGAGTTTTTGTAAGTAGTAATAAGTGGTATAGGGCACCAAGGTAAATACGTGCAATAGGTCCATGGATTAGTCATTTGAATAAGGTTTTTGTAACAAGACCATATGTAAGGTCAATTGGATCCTTGGTGTAATTATAAGCCAGGATACCAAATTGAACCAAAGGTCAAATTTGAGGAATTTGAGTTATTTTGTATTCAATAAGGAGTTTGTAGGTCTTTAGATAGATTTAAATGCCTTGTGGTCTTTGGGCAAAGATTTAGGTGTCTAAGAGGTTATTAAAGCAAAAATGTCAATGTTCTCATGTAAAAAAAATGTAAAATGACAACTTTTCTTGCCAAATAATTCAAAATGTAGTTGAACATAGGCATAATGATTTGAATGATGGTTAGGACCATTGGAGGAAAGGAATACATGTTTAAAAATGTTTTACATGGCGAAGACAACATAGTTGCATAGTCTGGTGAAGATTTACATGAATAAAACTCTAATTTTCTACCTTAAGCCATGTTTTTTCTGAGTTGTACAGACATTTATGGATTGGTGAAGGATATCAACTATCATGGTTTGATAGATTGATGAACTAGGTCTCATTTCCATTTGGTTTTAAGGTTATATCTTTTCATTTGCTTAAGTTATTGTAGTTGTTGTCAAGGTTGCTTATTTGGGCCCGAATTCAAGGGTTTTGGCAAACATGTGCCTCTGACTTGCAAACCCATAGTAAGAATTTAATGCCTCTTTAGGGGATGAAAGTTAGAGTAGTGTACATTGATATTGTAGATTTTCAAACCTGGAGGAATTGGTTTGATATTTTTACCAGCCAGCCCTAGGCTAAACATCCCTATGTGTTCAACTAGGAATTGAACAAGTGGCATTTAGGCTTCCAAACTAATTGTTTGAACCTAGGTGAAGGGGGAAACGGAGTTGTAGGAAGGAGAGGAAGAGTTTCATAGGGTTGAGTTGATTCTATGAACCCATCTTAAAGCACTTTTTTTGGAAACCCAGAAATGCTAAATGAAGTCTAAGTTTGAAGTCTTGAAACCTTTTTACTTGTTTTTTCTTAATGGGCCTAGTTGAGGGCAAGTGTCCCTGAAGCCATATTTTGATCCAAGTGTTGATCTTCTTTATAGACACTTGTAGGCAAATTCTTGAAGACTTGACTTTATATTATCTATAATTCATTTTTGTAATTGAGTTAGTGAGACCCAATTACATACTAACATTGCATATCCACTTGCAATTTAGTCTTTGAGACCCTATTACATGCCAAGTCTTTGCATATCCACTAACATGATTACAAACAATTTTGCTTAGTTATGCAAAAAGTTATAAAGCTTCATAGCAACTTTTGCAACTTTTATTGCATTTTTGCATTTTTGTTCCTAAAAGGCATTTTGACTATGTAAATGAGTCCTAATTGTCTCAATACAATGATTAGACCATAGATGACAAGCATATACATTCAAAATACAAAAATTGTGCCCTTGTGACCTCATTGAACAACAGGTTTATAAAACACCCAATATTGATAATGGACCACACAAAAGGGTTAATGGAAAATCTAGGAGTCTAAAATCATGACCTTATTGAAAACATGGAAAGAAAACTTGAAAGAGGTCATAAATGACCAAAACAACTTGATTACATGATTTCATAAGAGGGGTGCTCCTCCACCAAGCATAGGGCCCTCACCTTTTCATTTTTGTTGTGTTATACTCCAGGTAAGCCTTGTAAGTAGAATAAGTGTCATTGAACCTAGGTGTGGTAGTACAAGTATTGGATGCCATTTATTGTAAACTTGCTAACATAAAGAGTTTTATTGTTGCATTTCACCAATCTCACTGTGTCTATGGTCATTGTTCTCTTTTTATTCATGTTTGGGGGTATGTTCATGGTGTAGAGCAACAAAGCATTTGGTTTATATTTTGGTTTTCATGCCTTTTTTTTACCTAATTAGGATAGAATAAACAACCCTTGGATGAGAAGTCCATGGCTGTCAAAGAAATACACCATTTTGTATGCTTAAGGCACTTTATTCAATTTATAAGAAAAAGTTGCTCATTAGGAAAATTTAGGATTTTTAATGTTTTTGATCAAGAAATCCTAGATTTGAGCTTTTTTTATTTGGTTTTAGGTATGTTGGAACCTTTTCCAAGTCCTAGAAGTGGAATCAAGTGAAAAATGTAAAAATTGCATTGTCTGTGCAAAGTTGCATTCTTGAAAGTTGTAAAAGTTGCTCAAATTTGCAACTTAGTGGGAAAAGGGTTATAACTATTAAAATATTAGTTCTAACTATTAAAATATACATAGGAGATATATATACCTCATTTTTGAGGTCTGGAGGGCATTAATATATAGATTGGAATAAATTGCAAAGAAAGAAATTTAGTTTTTGAGTTATTTTTATTGTTGTTTGCATGCTGCATGAAATGTATGGACTTTCAGACTAGATGTGATGGAATTTTTAGATAGATCTTTGAATCAACATTCTTTTTCCTCTAGTCTCATCATTATACATGTTTTCTAACTTAAGTTATTGCACTTTAGTGAAACTAGGTTTTTAGGACAACATTTTGGTGGTCACAGCAAAAATGGGCCTCTAACTGCAATTTCTTTAGTTGAAATTTCATGGCCACTTGGAAAATGGTAGTTAGGAGGGTCCTTTTTAAGATTCTATGGTTTGAAGACTAGAGGATGTGTTTTGTGATTTTTTCAATCAAGCCCTAGGTCAAGTACTATGAAAGATTTTACCTCTTATAGTGTGTTCATTTGTGAATGACATGGGTTTGGGAATTGGTGAAGGGCTGAGCATTTAGAACTAAGTTATTTTAGTGTTGTGATATGAATATCAGGATTTAACTATGTGATTTTGAGTCAAACTCGATGACCCATGTATCATGAGTGGTGATTCAACATGAATCCATCTCTCATGAGAATAAATGGAACACTTAGTACTCATTGGATCTAGGTGATGCTCACAGGGGTGAAGCACCGGGACTTCCCTGGAGGTCACCCATCCCAGTACTACTCCAGCCTGAGCGCGCTTAACTACAGAGTTTCCTCCATAGTTAAACCCAAAGCTTGCAACCCTATTTGTAAAACCTTCACCAAGTGTTTTGCCTTATGAACCATTCATTAGAAAGCCCCTTAAGCTCATCAATTGATAAGTAGGAGATAATTTCCACAGCTAGTCAAATTGTAATATGAATATCAGGATTTAACTGTGTGATTTTGAGTCAAACTCGATGACCCATGTATCATGAGTAGCGATTCAACATGAATCCATCTCTCATGAGAATAAATGGAACACTTAGCACTCATTGGATCTAGGTGATGCTCACAGGGGTGAAGCACCGGGACTTCCTGGGAAGTTGTAACTATCCATGTATTTTAGTGTTGCCAAACCTTCCTAAGCATTGAGTTCATTTTCACAACCTTTTTTCCTATAGGTTGGTTTGTAAATCAATCATCTACTTGGCTAGGACATGTTTGGGAACATACAATCTCCATTTAAATTGAAGTCTCCATTTAAATGTGGCAATGAAATTTTTGTTGTTCTATTAAGATCATTAATATATTTCAACCAAAACTCTAAGAGATCATGCCCAGCTTGAGTATCCTAGCTTCTCAATTCCTGCAAATATAAAGTTGCAATGTTGCTCAAAAAGTTGCTTGAGAAACTTTTGCAAAAAAGTTGCAAATGGAAGTTTTGGAAGTTGTAACTATCCATGCTTGGGTATATGAGCATGTGAAACATTTTTTTGAAGGTTAGAAGTCTTCTAGTTAAATTTTCAGTTTTAAGAAACTTTTACAACTTTTGCAATTTTGTACAAAAAGTACAACTAATGCAAAGTTTACTATATTTCACTTCTAAGACTTGGAAAAGGTTCCAAAGTATTAAAAAAAAAAACTAGAAACACCTAATCCTAGGCTATCTTGAGAAAAACTCAAACAGACCCAATTTGGCCTAATTAGTAACTTTTTCTCATATCTTACACAAAGTGGCCTAGGCATCAAACTGTCTATTCTGTTAGCTCTATGTTGTTGGATAAACCCTAGCCCCAAGCTCATCCCATCCCATTGACTGGTCAAAAATTCTCAAGCATACCCAACCCAGATGTCCCTAAGGGTCACTAAATGCCATAGGGAAATGATCTTTGATGGGGCATATCTGGAAGCTCATGTAAGGTATAGATGTGATTCTAGGTGATACAAGACTTGTTGCAAAGACCTACAATAACCTCTCTCACTTTTTGGAGATATTATTTTATTTTAATTTTGCAACACTATCTTGAGTGATGCTGAAATTGGTAGTGTTGGCTAATACAAAATTGCCAACTACCAAATCTCCCTCACCATTTTTCATGGGATTGAACTATTTATTTTGTTAGCTCTAGGTGTTGGGTAAAGCCTAGCCCCAAGATTGTCCCATCTTGTTGAAAACTCAAATGTTCTAGTGCACACTGAACTGAAATGTCCCTAAGGGTCACTAAATGCTATAGGGAAGAAATCTTTGATGGGGCATATTTGGGAGCTCATATTAGGTATGGATGTAATTATAGGTGCTATATAAAAATGTTACAAAGACCTACAATAACCTCTCTCACTTTTTTGGAGATCTTTCTCTATGTTGATTTTGTGATGCCATTTTAGGTGATGCTAAAACTTATAGTGTTGGCTAGTACAAAGTTGCCAACTACCAAATCTCCCTCACCATTCAACATGGGATTAAACTATCTATTTTGTTAGCTCTAGGTGGCTAGTTAAACCTTAGCCCCAAGCTTATCCCATCTCATTGAGCACTCAAACATTCTTGAGCATGCCAAATCAAAATGTCCCTAATAGTCACTAAATGACATATTAGTAATTATTTTGTCTACAATAACCCTTGCATTCATAACCTAATAAAAAAGTGTGCTAAGTATACTCATAATGACCCCTATGTTCACTTAGTAGGACAAGTATCAATATTTACTATAGCATAGAGAATTCACTCAAAAAAGCAAGGAAAAGAACCAACTTCAATGAGCAATCCATATAAAATGAGTTGAGGTACATATGGCCATCCAACATGAGATAAAGGCTCTTATAGTGGACACCCCTTTTATATGGATGCTTCAAATCATTGGAACTAAACCATCAAATAGAAAGCAAAGAAAAGATAATGCCCTAGTCCTCACTTCTCTAGTTGAAACGACATTATTGAGTTGCTCAAAGAGACATGATAAAGAAAAAGAAAAAAAAACAAAGAAAATCTCAAGATATCCAAAACAAATTCATTGTTTTGTGTTATAGAATTGATGTCAAGTGTCAACGTTCACAAGATATATGAAAGAATTCACTTTAGTAGGGTGATGACACTAGATTGATGTAGTTAGAACAATTGACAACTGAAGTCTGTTGGTGTTTTTAAACTATTCAAAAACAAAATACTTAATACCAAGATAAAAAAATCACAAAAACCAAAGGATTAGCTAATTCCCATAAATAGTCATATGTGCTTTAGATCTGGACCCAACTTCAACCAAATTAGAAAGATTTTTGACTCTTTAGGCTATACAAAACTAAGGTAGGTGCACCTAAGGGATAAAAGATTTATAACATGATACTACAAAAATACTTTACTCATTCCATAAAATTCTATAATAATAAACATCCCTTATAGTAGATTGTGTTGAAATCTGATTGAAAAGATCATTATTAAAGAGGGAGATTATCGATAAAGAATGTTTTCAATCATTGTTTTGTCACTGATGTCAAACCTGCTATGTGATGGAATGAAAATTGCTTATGTGATCCAAGTACTATCACTTAGTTGATTGATGAAATAAGATGTAACAAAAGTACCTAATGGAAAGGTTGAGTTATGGTTTTGTAATACAGTACAAGGATCGGTTAAGAAAATGGCAAAATGATGTATTGATAATACACTTGAAGATATAGAGGTTGGGTACACTTAGAAACTTTAGAAGAATAAGTTATAACAAAGATATTTGCTAAGCTTGACTAAATTCATTAGTGGGTGTTGAGCAAGTTAGTTCATGTCAAGCAGACTACTATTAACTACCAAGCAAATGCAAAATCTAGTCTGTGTTGAGTGAAACAAAAGGTGCCAAGCAAGTTCAAGTGTTGAGCTAGACAGAATTTAATAGGTGTTGAGCATCAGTAAAACTTAGTTGATGCTAAGTAAATTCATAGTAGGTTCATAGTAGGTGTTGAGTAACATAGTATGTGCCAAGCATTAGAAAGTCAATAGTGTTGAGCTACTGCATTGTGTGAAAAGTTAAAGATTCACCAAATCTAAGCTAATAATTTTGTTACTTTGAATTTTTTGAACCAGATGGAAGATATGAATGATGTGCTGTTGTCATAGAATTTTAGGTAAACTATTTTTTGGGTGAATACAGGTGGATTCTACATGAAGTTTCTAGAAGAAACAAGATAAGGGGTAGATACATCGTATCTTACCTAATCCATTTGAACCAAAAATAAGAGTGGGAAGATTAGAGTGGGAAAATTATTCCAAACTTCTATTTAAGGAGTTACTAGTCAAGAAGCAAGAGAGTTTAGTTGAAGAGAGTGTATGGTGTCAAGAAGAAGGCATCGAGAGGGAGGAATAGAGCACAAAGACTCTATTTCAATAGGCGACCATAACAAGTGTGAAGACTCAAGGAGACAAAGATGAAAGAGGACAAGTTGTCACATGGCATCACTTCAAAAGAGTGAGAAAGGATTAGCATGCTATTGGTAGTTTTTCCCAAATTGATTTTTCAATAAATCATTATGTTATGCTTTGATTTTTCATGACTTATAGTTGCATGTTGATTTATCATTAACTTGCTAAGAAGAATGTTTAGCTTGGATGCATGGTTAGTTTAATGGGCACACTATACTTAGTGAAAAAGTTTTATTAGGACATTTGGACCTTGAAGAATTGATTCTCCCCCTCCCCCTTCCACCTAGTTATTCTAAAGCATTTCTAACAATTGGTATTAGAGCCATCTATTGATTTGGTTTAAAGGTACTAGAAGTAGAAAGATCAAGATGTCTAAGAGAGAAGTTCCCAAGCTCAACAGAGATAACTTTGCTACATGGAAAAGTTTAATAAAGTTGCATCTTGGATCAATAGGTGATCATGCACACAATTCAATAAAAGTGGAACATGTTGATCTAGCTAGTTTCCCAACTATAGAAGATATGAAGAAAAAGGAGCACAATCAGGCAATGCTAGAGATTGCCTTAGCCCTCAACTATGTTGAATTTGATGACATCAAGGGATGTACCTCTACATTCAAGATGTGGAAAGCCTTGTTAGATATTTATAGAGGAGATCAGAATGTCCAAAGAGGAAAGAGAGAAATCCTTAGAGGAAAGTATGATGGCATGACAATTGAGGAAGGTGAAAACATTGCTCAATATGTCTCTAGAATAAAGAAAATAGTAAGTGCAATAAGAAGTTTTGGTGGTCATTTTGATGAAGAAACTATCATTAGTAAAGTCTAAAGAACCTTGCTCCCCATCTATGCTTTTAGAGTATCAGCCATCCAAGAATTGAGATGCATACAAGGAAACAAGCTAACTCTTCAAGGTATAGTGGGAAGAGTTATGGCATTTGAGTAATCCACCTTTGATAATTACAGACCTAAGAATCTTGAATCTGATTTCAAGGCCAAGATGTTGTTGAAGGACACTAAAGAGGTGAAAGAAAAGAAGAAGAAAAGAAGGATAAAATATGCATCTAGTGATAGCAGCACAAATGAAGAAGATGTGGAACAGTTAGAAGCAATGTTGTCCAAAAGATTTCATAGCGGAAAAGGTAAATTCAAAGGTAAGCTATCTATCATTTTTTTAAATTGTAATGAAGTAGGACATATTGTAGCAAGATGTACATAGAAAAAGAACTATAGAGAAGGCAATAGACACAAGAACAAAAGAGAAGATGATAGCAGAGATTACAAAGACAAAGGTAAAAAGTGCTACATTGTTGAAGAAGAGAATTCTAAAGAAAATGATGATGAGGTAGTCTATGTAACTATGAAGGATGAGTTAGATGAAGATGAGGCAATAGTACTGGTAACTTGTGTAAATAAGAATGAAAAATGGACCATAGACAATGGGTTCTCACATCACATGATAGGAGACAAAAGTAAGTTTGTTACCTTAACTTAGTATAATGGAAATAGTGTTAGATTTGGAAATGATGCTCCTTGTCTAATCAAAAGAAAAGGTTCCATTAAGATTAAAGAGAAAATTCCATGTGATAATGCATATTACATTGAAGGATTGAACTACAATCTGTTGAGTGTGTCACAATTAGGCAATGTAGGATGCAAAGTAGGATTTGGAAACAAAACTACCAAAATCTATGACACGAATTGAAATCTAATAGGAAAAAGAGACCAAACTAGGAGTAATCTATTTTACCTAGATATGCACGATGTTGCCTATATTATTGTAAGATTTTATGATGTGTGGCTATAGCATAAGAGGCTATGTCATGTCAACTTTGATAATCTAGTTAGCATCAGTAAAATAAAGAAAGTCAGAGGTTTACCCAAACTGAAGAAGCCTGACAACATAATGTGCAAATAAAGTTACCTAGGAAAGATGACCAAGTCAAGTTTCAAAAGCAAAACCTATAGTTCCAATGAAGTACTAGAGTTAGTCCATACTAATTTATGTGGCCCAATAGAAGTGTAAACCTATAAAGGAGATAGATATATAATTTTTTTTGTTAATGATTACTCTAGGATGATGACTGTCATGTTCTTAAAGCAAAAATCTAATGCATTTCAAATGTTTAAGTGGTATTTGGCCAGG
This sequence comes from Cupressus sempervirens, assembly GCA_028749045.1. NCBI lineage: Eukaryota > Viridiplantae > Streptophyta > Pinopsida > Cupressales > Cupressaceae > Cupressus > Cupressus sempervirens. The sequence goes on from CM053789.1 coordinate 867,201,320, forward strand.
GTTAAGAAGGAAATAGGGAAGAGTCTGAAGTGCCTAAGATTTGACAAAGGAGGAGAGTTTACATAGAAGGAATTTGAGACAGTTTGCAATGACAAAGGAATTAAAAGAGAAACATTAGCACCTAGAACTCCCCCATAGAATGGCATTGCAGAAAGAAGGAATAGATCAATGATAGATTGTGCCAAAACATTAATGATAGAGAAGAATGTTGCTCTAAAGTACTAGAGAAAAGCTATAAGTACAACTATCTACACCTTGAATTGAGTATAAATCAAGAAAGGTACAAATGCAACACCTTTTAATTTATTTTATGGTCACTCACCCAATGTAAAACATTTCAAAGTGTTTGGTTATAAGTGCTATATTCTTAAAGATTTTAGAAATAGAAAGTTTGATGCAAAGAGTGATGAAGGTATATTTCTTGGGTACTCCACTAGAAGTAAAGCATATAAGTGTTTAAATACTAACACTAACAAAATTGTGGAGAGTGTAAATGTAAACTTTAATGAGCATGTAGAAGTTCAAGTTGATGAATCCATCATGAAACTAGAAGAATATAGATCCTTTGTATACTTCTATGAAGGAATGCCTACTAAAGAAGAAGCTACCAATCATGTTGGGAATCAGAAAAAAAAAATAGTATCAACCAAGTCACAACCAGTGAATGCCAAGTTGCATTTAGAAGCTAAGTTGTACAGAGAAGAAAATGTATATTCAGATTCTAAAATCAATACACGTGAAAGAGATGTGCACAGTGACTCTAAAGCTAAAAGACCAAACATGGAAACAAGGATAGAACCAAGGCTATTCAAGTATGTGATAAGACACCATCCTACTAAATAAATCATTGGTGACAAGGAATCCAAACCAATGATAAGGAACAAAATAAGAAATGAATCATGTCTACTGAGAAAGACACACTACTAGATGATGATTGGTGTCAAGCAATGGAAGAGGAAATTGAGAAAATAGAGAAGAACAAAACTTGGACCTTAGTTCCAAGACCAACTAATAAGAATGTGATTGGTACCAAGTGGGTATTTAGTAACAATCTTGATGAGAATGGATTGATCACAAGAAATAAGGCCAGACTAGTCTGCAAAGGTTATACTTAAGAAGAAGGATTGGACTATGGGGAAACATTTTCCCCTATCACAATGATGGAAGGAGTAAGAACTCTACATGCATATTCTACTTACAAAGGTTTTAAAGTCTACCAAATGGATGTAAAGTATATTTTTATAAATGGTATACTAGAAGAGGAAGTCTATATAGAACAACCAGAGGGATTTATTGATGACAACAACATGGATATGGTTTGCAAACTGCATAAAGCACTCTATGGTTTGAAACAAGTGGTTAGAGTGTTGTATGAGGGACTTCATAAATATCTTGTGAAGATAGGATTTGAGAGAATAGATGACAAAAACAACCTATATATCAAGATAGAAAAAGGTAAAGATATTTTGATATTTGAAATCTTTGTTGATGATATAATATTTGGAGGAAAGGATGCACTATGCAAAGATTTTTCTAATAAAATAGAACATGAGTTTGAGATGTCAATTTTTGGAGAAATCAAGTTCTTTGTTGGATTGCAAGTATGTCAATTGAAACATGACATATTTTTGACCCAGTCAAAATATATCAATGAGATACTCAAAACATTTGGCTTATAAGATTCAAAACTAGTTAGTACACCAATGGTAATAGGACATAAGCTATCCAAGAATGATGAGTCAGCTGAAGTAAATCAGACAATGTACAGATCAGTGATTGGAAAGTTATAGTATGTTGTACACAATACACCAAACATTGCATTATCTATTGGAATAGTGGCAAGGTTTTATGCAAACTCAAGAGAAAATCATCTTATGGTAGTAAAACAAATAATGAGATACCTAAAAGGAATAGATGACTTTGGCTTATACTACAAGAGGACATGAAATTTTGAGTTAAATGCCTACACTAATGTATATTGGGGAGGTAATATAGATGACAGAAAAGCACCAGTGGAGGAGCACTCTTCCAAGGTAAAAGATTAGTCACTTGGACTAGAAATAACCAAAGTAGTAGCTCACAGTCCACAGTTGAAGCTGAATATGTTGTTGCTGCCATCAACTGCACCAATATTGTATGGATCAAGCACTTGTTGAAAGGTATGAAGGAAGAAATGACTAAACCTATGATAATCTATTGTGATAACACAAGTTCCATCAACATATCAAAGATTCCTGTGATGCATGCCAAAAAAAAGCACATTGCAATTAAGTATCACTATGTAAGAGAACTGGTGGAAGACAAACAAGTGAAGATGGAATATGTCAACTCAAAAGAACAAATTTCTAACATCTTCACAAAACCATTACCTAAAAATGCATTTGAGTATCTTAGAGGTAAGTTAGGGGTAACACACCTATCCAATGTTTTTTAAGTAGTAGCAAGACTACCCTACATCAAGTGAGTTGATTGTTGAAATGATATAAATTAATATATAGGATACTTATTTTAGGTTTTTTCTAAAGTAATTAAAATCTTGTAATTTCAAATAAGTCACAAACAAGGTGATAGAAGGAGAAATTAGAGTTGCTACAAATGTTGTACTTGCATGATGAGATGTTGAAATAATGTCTTTGTCATTGTTGTCAAAGAGGGAGAAATAGCAAAAACTAATCAAATCTACAAGATCAAATGTATAGAGGGAGAAATACCATAAAGGAAGGATAAAGGAAATAATAGCTAAGAGAGAGAAATTAGTATAAATAGGAATCAATCAATTAGGATGACAAGATTAGAGAGGGAGTAAAACAAAAAGGAGAAGACAATGTATCAGCAAACAATGATAATAGAAGCAAAATAGATATTCTTAATACTTTGAAAGAGAGAGTCTTATAGAATTCAGAGGGAGTCATAATAAATTCCAATTTTCTGATAGAGTGAACAATTTTGAATACAAAGTTTACTTTTTGAAATTTGACTTACTATCTTAATCTAGTTAGCATTTTTGATAACTTGGTTGATCAATTTCATTTGCTGTAAATGCCAAAGAGGGAGATTGTTGAAATCTGATTGAAAAGATCATTATTAAAGAGGGATATTGTTGATAAAGAATGTTTTCAATCATTTTTTTTTCATTTATATCGAACCTACTATGTTTTGGAATAACAATTGCTTATATGATCCAAGTACTATCATAGTTCATCTTTGTATTAATTTCCTTTGATAATTATATAACAATTATGATAGAACTAAGAAGTGACTCAAGATAAGACATTAAAATCCTATAACATCAATGTATTCTTAGATACTTGCAGAGAGGATACATCATAAAGTTTGCATTAAAAAACTAGACTAAACAATACTTACAAAAAATACTAAAATTGTAAATCACTTGGACCCTTTGTCTAGCCCTAGGATCTCATTTATATAGGATGAGATGCAACAAGCTTTAGGTATTTAAAACTGATAGCTATCCTTAAGACAAAAAAAATATCTACAATGTTACTATCATAAAAGACAAAATTTGTGCAACAAGAGAAACTTTACATCATAAGATCATTTTGTGGGACCATTTTATGTTACACCTTTTGTTGCATTTTCTTTTTTGATGAAAAAAAGTTGATAATCAGCTTTATTGTTGTTGTGGTTACTTAGAAGATGTGGTTAATGGAATTAATAGTGATGTTTCTAGCTTTGATGCTTCCAAACTCACTTCAACTCAAGGATCTCGTTTTATATTATCATGGACCGATAAGACAATAGTTATAACTATTCTCTCTTTTACCATGTCATCAAATGGGATTTTTATACTAGCAACTACAATTGGTTGCTCAATTTTTCCTCTTCTTCCTTTTTATTTCTTGCTGATGTGTCAATTATTTTTACCTCATCTTGTTCTATTTCCTCATCATCATTAGTTTTAGCATCTTCTAACTACTCACCGTGAGTGATATCTACCATCCACTTGTCAAAAAGTGTGCCATCTAGCCAATTAAATTGTAGAATATCGTGTTGTTTCTTAATCACATATTCAACAATTTTATCAATCTCAACAAAATCTTGTCTTAAACAATCAAAGAATAAATAAACTTTTATAATTTCTTTAGTAGTAGTTACCCAACATGCATTTGATTTTTCATTTATGACTCTATTCATCCTTAGACAAAATAGGTCCTCTGATTCTTGGGCCCATTCATTCTTATTTTTCAATTTATTCTTTTTATCTAAAGCATGTGGGAACAAATCAAATTTAAGACTCTTGTATTTATCCAAATAACTAACAATTATCCTTTGTAGCTCAACTCTTTTATCATCAAATTCTAAAATATCATTGGCAATATCATAAGTATTTTCTATATGTTCATGTGATAAATTGATGACATAAAAACATAAAAAGGTGACCTCTTTACTCCTTTTACTCCACTTATTGACAATTAGCTTCAAAGCTTCATCGTTTTCCTTTATTTCATCCCATATATTTATTGTCCTTGCTAGTTGCTCATAAAATGAGGGCCAATCAATTTTATCAATTAAATATATGAGGGATTTTCTTAGCTTATTCTCATATTGTACATTCAATTCTACATTTATTGCCCATAATTTTCTCTTTTCTTCTTCAAAATCTTTGGTAGTATAATATTGTGGCCTTTGAGGTGTATCTGGAATCTCAATGAGGGGAGTGGATTTAAAAGGCTCCATTGGTGGGTGAGGGTAGGTGATTCTTGACCTAGTGGATCATCCCATCACTTTATTTTCAAGTTCAATTCTTTTTTGAACTTTCTTATTGTATGTAACCAAAAATTTCTCACATTTTTCTTGTAATTCCAACCTTTCCCTTTCATCTCTTTCAATTTTGGTGAAGGTAAAGTGGCATAATCCAACACCTAGATGTGTAGCTTCTACACTAGTAGTTTCTTCAACTCTTTTCACGATTAGGTTGCCTATCAACCTAGTATCATCAGGTTGGGCAGAGTGATTCTAAGATCCTTTCATGACTGACCAAATGTCTAATGTAGCCTAGTCTTCACTAAATTTGGGACCTTTCATTTCTTTCTTCCCTTGATCTTCTATACTCATTTTATGTATACCACAATTAAAAACCAAAGCATTTTTAATATTCCAATTGGGTAGTAGCAAAACACTAGATACTTTTATCATATGTCTCCCTTCATTAGGGGTCAAGCTCTTGAATTCGTCCATCATCTCTTCCTTTATTTAATTTTGCACATCTACCTCCTCCACTTTTGGATGCTCTATTTTCATCTTATTGCATCTTTCTTCAAACATTCCCATGTTTTTTGTCCAAGAAAATTTGTAGAAGGCTCTAGATTTGACAAAATTATCATTAGAGATGAATTCATGGCTGGCCTATTCTATTATAGGGTCCAAATATCTTCCTCTATAGTTTGCCACTATCAATTCAAGGCTTGGCATTGGAGGTTCTTGAGGATTCTGATCTTCTAACTCTACTTGAGTAATGAATACTTCCCCTTGGGATCCCAATTTTTCCACCTAACCCCTAGTTAGTTGTTCATCTCTTATTTGCAATGGGGACTGAGTAGGTGAATATTCCTCAATTTGAGGTGTTTGATCCTTTTCTATTTTCTACCTCTTGGGTGAGGGCTCATTAGGTATTTCCTTGAGAACAACACTAATTAATCCCATTATCAATTTTCATTTATCTATAGTGGTCTTTTTATTTAGAATTATACTATAGCCAATTTTCCATTGAACAACTAACTTCCTTGACCTTGCTATAGGAGTAAAAGATAACCTCCTCATGAAATCTTTGGATTTTTCTAGAAAGGAATTCATAAAGAATAGTTTCTTCACATTCATGACTTCCATGATTTCAAAGAAATTAGTCGTGAGTTTATTCAATCTATCTACCTTTATTTTTGCATTAGCTAGAGGCTTATAATTATCATCAAAACAATGGATGAATTCTAAAACCCTAGAATAAACCCTCCATTTTTTCTTTTTGATCTCCTAGTCTTGCAGAGAGAACTTATTCCTTATTATGTCCTCAGGGAAATAGAATTGGTGATCTTTTCCACCTACCTTAGCCCTTCTTCTAAACTTGTCAAAAAATACCTTTGTGTCACAAAAACTGGGATGAGACACAACCATCTTGTATTGGTCTAAGAATTTATACAAGAATAACCAACCACCCTTTTTTATTATGAAATGGTGGTCCATAGTACAAGTTGGGAAAATTAAGCCTCTATTTCTTCTAGCCAATTGTGCTTCCTCCAATCCTCCTAGCTACCACAACATCTCAGCTATTCCTACCTTCAAAGTACCTAGTAGGGAAATACATGGGAGTCCCTTGGAAACTATAAACCCTAAAAATAGTTGAAATAGGGTTTGGTATGATATCTACCCAATTATGTGATACTTTCAAATCAAAAGGATTATTCATTGGTCTGATAAAATCTGTCAGTGCCTTGGGGATTCTGGATTGCCCCTTAATATGAGTCATCTTAACCTAGATGTAAAGCACCTATCAAACCTAATAAAACTAGCCTCCTCTACATCCCAAGTCATGTTTTCACTCCACAACTGGACTGGTAGAGCTTTTTCTTCATACTTTTGGTTTAAAACCATCTCCTTTAAAAATATGTAACCCCTTTAAATAGGAAAATATGCATTAATAGTGAATAATGTCTAAAAATAATTTCCACCTTTCTCTTTGCAATTCCAACTAACCCTATATGGATTTCCTCTACTATATAAGATGCAAAATAAAATAAAAATATTGACACCAAAAGAAGAGATCTAAGTCAACATATACATAAATTTTAGCTCATCCTCACCAAAAATCCTACACAGAGTCATATATATTTCTATGGCCCTAGAAGTAAAAAATTCCTTTTCAAAAGGCTTTTGAGTTCCTTTTCAAAAGGCTTTTGAGAAGATGTTGTAACCACCAGAAAATTTTCAATTGAACCTATGTGTGCCCTTAGTGCACCCTGTCTAATCTTATCCTTCTTAGATAAGTATTCTTTCTCTAGTCCTAGCAAGTCAATGGTCACATGATAATCTAAAAATGGATCTAAACCAAAAGATTCTTCTCACTATCCTAGCTGCTAGGTCATAATTTTGGGCAATGGCCATGAGTAGGTCAAAATCCATAAAAACACTAGGGACCACTAGTTTTCCCAAATCAAAATTCTAAATGTTTCCGTAGGGAGCAAACAATTTTCTTTTAGAGAACCACTTCTTAAGAAGATGAAGCCTTGTTTGAGTGGTAGTAGCATCCCTAACAGAATTCCCTCTATCATATAAGCCATCTGCAAACTTGAGCCTAGGGTTTATAGAAATTAGCTTTTTCATCTGGATAGACTCATTTGTAGACTTAGGCAATAATTCAAGAAGGTCATCATGTATATTTCTACTTGCATAATATACCTTTCCTGAGAAAAGTTTCTTTGGAGGCATGTTTACTAGTAACACAAAAATACAAGAACTCTTCACTATCTAATGGATTCAGATACTTACTTAGCTCTTCATTATCCTTCTCAAAATTTTGCAACAAAATGGTGGACACTAAAAATATTTTGCAATTTCAAATGTGCAAGGAATAATTCTTTAGCTAGCTCTTAGCTCTCTATGGTTTTGAAATTCATTTGTGTAGAGAAGAAATTGCAAAAATTTTCAATATATCTTTGGTTCTAGTTTTCATGGGGAGCTTTCAATTTTCATAAATGAACTATAAGGAGAAATAGGGTGGCACCATCTTTTAATTTTAAAAATGCATGATCAATTCTAGAAAATCCAATGATCCAGGGATAAAATCATGAGTGAGTCATTTTCAATTTTCTAGGTTGGCTGTCGACCGAATTAAGTTTCTCCACATAATCATTTCCCTTTATTTTTGGCAACTTATTCTAGACCCACTGACACTTGTGGACATGTGTCATACTCTAGCTATGTCACCATGCATAAATATCTAGCAACTTCTATATGTGATATAGAAACTATCATTGATGTACCTTGATTTGACAATGCATATTTTACAAGTGTTTTAATGAAACTATGGTAGGTCCTTCTATTTTTGATTTGGTTCCATTGTCATGTTCACTAAAGATTAGGTGTGTTTTCATAGCGACATTGTGGTCACTATCAATCTATCTTTGGTCTAACGACTCCAATCAACATGTATCCTTTTCTGAGTGTAGATCCATGTGGTGTATAACATTAGACCACCTTTATATGCTACCGTAGTCATTTATAACTATTAACCCTTTTGGCACTACTTTTAAAATAAGGTCCCACCATTTTTTTCTTTTCATAGGAGGTCACCATGTCACTACCAACCAAATTCTCACAATTTCTAGTGGTGACATAGAGACCACCGTATTTTTTGAAGAAATCAGGCATCATGAAGTAAACATTATTCTTTCCATGGTACAATTTATACTACATCTAACGCATCTAAAATTACATAATATTTGACATGGCTTATTAATAATAGATAAACTTTATGGTGTTCATCTTTAGTGTTGGCCCCATTTTGCTTCACTTTTCATGGGAAGTCTCCATATCACTAGCAACGAAATTCTCACAATTTCCATTGGTAACATAGTGACCATCATGACTCCAAAAAAATATGGCATCATAAAGCATAGTACATTCTAACAAGTATCTCCTTTACTATGCCTAAAATTTCTAACATCCCATCACGCCACCGAAAACCACAAATAGTAATTAAAATCCTAATGCCCATCTTTTGAAATTGGATCTTGTTGTGTTTCTATTATGCAATGGTTTCCATGTTGTGAAGGGTAAAAAACTTACAATTTTTAGTAGGAAAATAGTGACCATCATTGATCTAGGAAGATTTGACAATGCAAGTGAATCTCATTGAAACCATATAAAAAATCTATTGGGTTCCAGGTATAATACATACTTGGTTACTATGTCGCATGAGATGAAGTGAATGCAACTTTCTATAGCAATATGATGACCACCATAGATCATAGAAAGATTTGACGATAAGAAACATTTTAGAGAAAAATGAATCCAAAAATGAAAAATCTTTAAAAATTCTTGAAAATATATATATCTTTTCAAAAATTATTTTTCTCGCTCAAAAAAAAAGTGAAACATATGACCTAAGGGGCTTGCTTAGGACACAAATCATGCTTTAATTAAGGATTTTCTTAGGGTTTACCAATTTTGGAAAATATCAAACCCTAATTTGCATATAAGAACTAGAGACATTCATAGAATGACATATTCATAAAAACATGAGGCAAAAACATGACCAACAAAGTCAAAGAGGAATCTTTAGTAAGAATATCCTCGGTAGGGAACTAAGTGATAGTAGATAGACATAATTAGAACAAATGGTGAATAAAGTGAGAGAGATCTTCCATGAGAGGAATCTCAAAAGTAACACTAGCAATAGTAGGTAGACATAGTTAGGACAACTAGTGACTAACATGAGAGAGATCTTCTATGAGAGGAATCTCAAAAGTGACACTAGAAATAGTAGGTAGACACACTTAGAAAAATTGATGACTATCATGAAAGAGATCTTTTGTGAGAGGAATCTCAAAAGTGACACTAGTGATAATAGGTAGATGTAGTTAGAACAACTGGTGACTATCGTGAGAGATATTCCTATGACACTACAGGGTGTTTCCCTTGAGTTATAACAAGATTAAATCCATGGATGCATGAGTGAAAGTAGCAAACTAAAGTAGGAAAGTAACTATACAAGAGATATAAGATGTGTTGCAAGATATAGCATTTGAAATAAGAGGTGCCTATTTACCAAGTTTTCACCTTCTTGGAAAAGATTATCTTTTTTTTTGTGTATTTTTCTCTTTTTCTCATTTTTTTTAATTTTTTAATTTTGTAAATTATTTTGGTATTACCAAGGTGCCTATTTCTAGTTTTCACCAAGATAATGATTTTTTTAGGACTTTTAAAAATTTTTTGACTTTTTTCAAGACTTTTAAGTATATATAGAGAGCTTTTGGAATCCAATCAGTTATAGAATTGTTTTATATGGAGAGTGTTGATGGACTCCCTGAGCATCTCTCCCTTGGTTGTAGAAAGTTGATAAGCACTAGATCCAGGCATTGCAATAACTATGTATGGACCAAGCTAGTTGGGTTTAATCTTCACTTCTTGTACCCTTTGTTACTAATTCTCAGGGTTTTCTCTCAGAATGTCATCACCTAGTTGGAAGTCACATGGATTAACTTTATTTTCATAGCTTCTAGAAATATGTTGTTGATAAGCTCAAAGATGGTCAGATGCCACTTGCCAATGTTCATCTAATAATTCTAATTCTTGAAGCCAAGATATTTTGTAGTCATCATTAATAATGAGGCCCTTCATAGAGATTCTCAAAGTAAGAATCTCAACCTCAATTAGAAGTACAATATCCACTCCATATACCAAATTTAAGGGTGTTGTACCCTTTGGGGTATTGATACTTGTTGTGTAAGCTCATAAAGCTAGATTATTCTGAAGGTGCTCGTCCCTTCTAGATTTGTTAACTTTGTGGTGCAAGATTTTAAGGATTATCTTGTTGGATGCCTCTAGTTGACCATTACCATAGGGGTAATAAATAGAAGACCAATGTTGTGTGATTTTGAACTTTTTGAACAACTCCTTAAGATCTTTTTTTTAAAATTGTCATCCATTGTTAGTCATGATGGACGAAGATACACCATACCTATATATGATGTAATTTATAATGAATAAAGCTATAGTTTTTCCATTTTCTATAGAGAGAGGGACTATGTATACCCACTTAGTGAAGTAGTTTGTAGCAGTAATGATGAATTTGTGTCTATTTGAAGAGGAGAAGTGATTCTAACCCATACGATCAAAGGCACATTATTGGAATGGCCATACCATAATAGATGGAATTAGCTCCCTGGTAGGAGCATGAATTAGATTTCCATGGAGTTGGCATTGTTTGCAGGACTTGGCATATTTCATTGCATCTTGCTCCATATATGGCCAATATTTACTAGCTTTAATAAGTTTATGAGCTAGTGTCAAGCCATTAGAGTGAGATCAAAAAATGCCCTCATGTACATTGATTAATGTGCATCTAGGCTCATTTGGTTCTAGACAACTAAGGAGTGTTCCATTGAGAACTCTCCTAAATAAGTTGTCAACAATAATAATAATATTAACATGGGCTTTGATATTCACACACACTTCAACATGATCATTATTTGTGGGATCATCCCATAATGAACATTGAGTTATTCATCTAAAATAATTTGGCAAGCCAATCTATTTCCTTCTAGCTAGAATTATTATGCTATTTCTCTTAGATTGAGAAGCTAGCAACTATACATCTAGAATAAAGGATTTACTTAAGCTAGATGATATGAAAACTTAAAGCTAAATGTATGCAATTAATCTAGAAATAAAAGAGAGAAAATTATACTCAAATTATGTACTTTAAAACTAGAATGAGATTATTATACTAGAAATTTAACAATGCTATGAAACTAAATTCTCAAGTGATTAATTAAGCATAAATTTGATACTATCAATTAATAACCTCTATAATGGGGAATTAAGAGCTTCTTAAATAGAATTTTAGAATTGATCAATGATTGAGATGAAATTGAATGAATGGTCAAGATTGGAAATGAGATTCAGATAGCGTGGAAACTTCCTTGTGCAAATGAAGTTAATTGATTCACTTCTGAGTGTGAGAAAGAGTTAACTAATTTAATTCCAATTCAAACTCTAGTTCACTCAGAGTTTCCATTTCTAAACTGAAGGGAGAATTCAAAGAGTATATTTATTTTAATTTAAAATAGAATATAACCTCGTAAGTGGATATTCTTAATTAATTGAATAATTAAATACAATAAATTAAAATGAGGATGTATCGTATTAAATCAAATACATTTAATACCCTTGTACATTAGCTAAAAAAGGTAAATTTAATTTAATTAAAAATGAAGACCATAATTAAACTAAACTTAATTAACAGGTTTAATGTAGCTAATTTGAGTGATTTGAATTAAGAATTCAGATTACAATACCTAATGTAGAACCTCTAGTGTTGTGAATTTATTGAAAGACCATTAAAATGTCACAATAGGTGATTTGCAAGCCAAAAAATTGATCCATTCCATTCGAAAATAGAGCTTATACAAGTATGATGGATCCTAAGGGTGATCACTATCCTTTAGAAAAGAAAATGAAGAGTCCACAAGATACTTAATTACAAAATAAACCTAAACAACTATAAGAAACTACAAAAACCTATTTAAAAATATGTCTACTTGTAGAAGTCGTAACTTTCTACTCATAGCTCAAAATCACAAACCATTAGAATTTCTGGAAAGATCTTTTAAAGTTCTACATTTTGTGTTCAAAGTCTTAAGCATAGCACTATGACTTCTTCAGCCTGTCAAATCCTAGAAATGCCTTGGAGGCCTGTAAAAATGCAAAATACTAGAACATGGAAAATATCCAAAAAATAGATTTTGGTATTTTCTCATTTTTTCTTGTGCCAACATCTTTCACATTTTCTTGGACTATGTTTTGATCATTCCTTCCTCCTTGAGAGGAAATGGGCCCCATTTCATCCAAACTTTGCATTAGATGTGGAAAATGAAGTTGGGTTTGTTCACATGTAAGTCACTTTCCCTGTTGAACAAATTGTCTTGCTTTCACTACACAATATAAATAGATTGTCTAGTTCCTCAAATTATTCATGAAAACCTCCACAATTTGGTCACTTAAGAGTGGATTAAAAAATTTTGGATTCAACTCTATATGACTAATTTCTTCAACAACATCTTCAATGTCTAGTAAATGAAATAAATATGGCTTCAATAGTTCTACATTGAAAACTGGATGAACACCCAAAAATGGAGGCAAGTTGAGTTCAAATGCATTTTCACAAACTTTCTTAATGATCTTATAGGGACCATAATGAAGAGGAGAAAGCATTTTATGAGGGCCTCGTAAATGTTCCTTCTCTAAATGCAACCATACCTTATGCCCAACCTAAAAATTATGAGGAGTTTGATGTTGATCATGCCTTTGTTTATACTTCTTAGTGGTCTTTTCCAAAACTTCATGAACCTACTACTACAAATGATGAATTTTATCAATGAACTTCATAGCTTTTTCCTTCTCCTTATCCAAGCATGGGACCAACATAGATTGCATAACTAGGATAGAAACAGTTATTGGTGCTAAGGGTTGATATCCAAGACAAACTTCAAATAGGCTACGGCTAGTTGAGTAATGACTTGTCCTATTGTAGGTATTTTGTACATATGGAAGGCTCTCATCCCATATGCAAGAATGTTTGGAGTGATACATACATAGATATGAATAATCATTTGATTAACAACCTCTATTTGACAATCTATTTGAGGATGAAATGTAGTAGACCTTTTTAGTTTTATGTCCATCATTGCCCATAATGAAGGCCAAAATTCACTAAGAAACCAAGTATCCCTATCCAAAATAATGGTTTTGGTAGCCCAAAATGAACCCAAACATGCTCAAAAAAGAGTTTTGAAGTTTCTTCTATAGGGATTGCCTTTCTACAGGCCACCAAGATTTCTTTTTTTGAAAATCTATCTACTAAAACATATACACAATCATGCCCATGTTTAGTAGTAGGAAGACCAGACATAAAATCCATTGAAATTGAATGCCACAATTTATCTAGAATAGGAAGTGGAAATATAAAACCAACTTATGATTTACAGGCTTTGCAATAACACGTGTTGTACATGCTTCAATGTATTCTATCAAATCATTTTTCATTCTTGGCTAGTAAAAATATTTTTGCAGTATACTAGTAGTCTTACCTATTCCAAAATGACCAGCAACCTTACTGTAGTGAGCTTCCCATATTAACTTCTTACATTCTTCCTTAGGAACATAAATCTAGCCAAAGTGGAAAAGCATTCCATATTGTAGGTAATAATCATTCACATGTTTACCTTCCACAAGCTGAGTATACAAATTATAATAATCATTATCGTATCCATACAAGTGGGCCCAATTTTTTGTTTGGTGACCACATTATTCGAATACCATACTTATTCTTGCAATTGGTGGCCTATTTAAATAATTTGCTACCTTATTGGTGCTTCCTCTCTTATGAAAAATGTTGAGATGAAATTGTTGAAGGTAAGTTGACCATCTTTGGTACCTGTCATTCTATAATTTGCCTTGTTTATGCAAAAATTGAAGGGGTTTGTGATTTGTGTAAATGATAGTCTCCTTTCCCAATATATAATGTTTCCACAACTTGCAATATTGAACAATAGTGTATAATTATTTATCATAAGTGGGATATCTATGCACTATATCAAAAAAAGTCTCACTATCGTAGGCAACTAGATGTCGATGTTGCATGAGGACTGCTCCCAAGGTATATTCTGATGCGTCAGTTTGAATTTCAAAAGATTGTTGTGAATCAAGAAGAGATAAAATAGGTGCAGAACATAACCTTTGTTTAACCTCCTCAAATGCTTTTTGTTGAGCACTTGTTCGCTTGAATTTAGCTTTCATACCTCTTTGTAAGGATTGATTCAAATGCCAAGACAAATGTGAAAATCTAAACACAAAATTGGAATAAAAGTTAGCTAATCCCGAGAAGCTATGTAACATTGTGAGATTCCTTGGAGCAGGCTAGTTTTTAATTACTTGGATATTTTTAGGATCAACACGAACACCTTCATTATCAATAACATATCCCAAGTACATAATACTTTTCATACCAAAATAACATTTTTCCTTATTTGCATAGAGTCCATGGTCTTGCAATGTAGACAATATCTATTCTACATGTTACAGATGTTCTTCCCATGTTTTACTAAAAATTAGAATATCATCTAGATACACAACTACAAAAGAGTCTATGAATGGCCTAAGCACATCATTCATCATCCTCATAAATGTGGTTGGAGCTTTTGTGAGATCAAAAGGCATCACCAACCATTCAAATAATCCCTGTTTAGATTTAAATGTAGTCTTCCATACATCTATTGGATCAATTGGTACTCAATGGTATCAAGATTTTGAGTCAATTTTAGTGAAGAATTTTTTCCCTCTAAGCTATTCTAAGAGATCATCTATCCAAGGAATTGGATATCTATTTTTTATAGTTATCTTATTCAATGATCTATAATTACTGCAAAGCCTCCATGTGCCATCCTTTTTCCTTGCAAGAATAATTAGGCTACCACATGGAGATGCACTTGGGATGATATGTCCTTTCTAAATCAATTCTTGTATCTACCCTTTTATCTCATCATTTTCTAGAACCGACCTCCTATACACTAGCTCATTAGGCAATGGGGTTCCTAGTATCAAATCAATAGATTATCTGACTTGGCAATGTGAGGGTACCCCTATTAGTAACTCAAACACATTCTAATATTTTGTTAAAATCTGATACATTGATCTTTTTTATTTTGTTGTGATGGACACCATGGAATTAGAATTACACACACTTTTATTTTGTTCCTTGGGACAAATCATCAATAACACAAATGTACTAGTTTGGGCTATTAATATTCTACATTGTTTTGCACTAATCAAAGATGCAGAGTGTGCAGGACTTAGTTCTAGAATCCTATACTTTTGTCCACCTAATTTGATTGTCACACTTTATGGTCTAGACTCATACACCCCATGACATTGATACATGTATGGCTTCCCTAACAAAATATCACACACATCAAGAGGAGCTACATCATAGATCACCTTATCTTTGAATGGTTTAATGGAATATGATAGATGGCATTGCTTGTTTACTTGAATATCTCTCCCTTGGATAACCCATCCCATAGAATATGGTTGTGGCTGTGATTTTGTCTTTAGATTCAATCTTTTTATAGTCTTAGCAGATATCAAATTCTTTTGACTACCACAATCAACAATAAAATGCAAAACTTTTCCTTCTACCAACATTTTCAAATGGAACAATCTCTCTTCATCATCATGACCACTATCCCAAACAGGTTGACCTAAATGATTTGTTCATCCTCCTTTTGTTGTCCAAAATCCATCACCTTGGGTGCAATACCTTCTTCATGGGTTTCCATCATTAAATTCTTTATAGTTCTATAGTCTTTGGTGTTATGAGAGGGACTTTTATCAACTTCACACCACATAGCTAAGTCTTTCCCTATTTTGTTTATGCTACATGTCTTTTTTGCTGGTGCATTTTGAGATGGCTCCATGGTTGTTTGCTTTCCCATTGTCTTATTACCTTCACCTTTCCATTTTTTGTTGATTGGATTTTCCCTCCTCCCTTTTTGTTTTAACTTCTCCTCAATTTTTGATGCATATTTGAAAGTAGTAGACAATGTTTCTATATTTGAGAAATCCATTTCATTCTGAATATATCTATGAAGACCACTCTTATACTTTAGAACTCAATGTTTTTCTAAGTCTTTGATGCTAAGCTTTGCAGAGAGAGCATGAAATATGTTGGTGTACTCCTAAACTGATTGGTCTTTCTTTTGTTAGACTAATTGCCATTGCATATATTTCTATTCGTAGGTAACCTTAGGGTAATATTCTTGTTTTATATGCTCTACAAATTCTTCCCATGTGGGTTTTCCATCAAATATCATAGAAAATTCATGTTCTTCTTGAGTCTCTTAGTTTTCTTTAGTTGTTAAGTGAACCTCCCATGCCATCTTCACATGATTCTTAGCTTGAGGAGGGAAAAGGTTATCTTTTCAGTATCTGGGAAATTATTAACACAAAAGTACCTCTCCAATTTGGACAACCAATCATCAACAAAAAATGCATCAATTTTTCTTTAAAAAGTTGGAATATCAAAATTTACTTGCACCTTGAATGGGGTTCGCCCACCAAATTTTACATTGCTTGGATTGGCTTGTGCCTCTCACTTTCCAAGCATCTTTGAAAATTGTTTCATCATTTCTTCATGTTTCTTATTTAATGCCTCTTCCACTAGTGTTTTGAGGGATCAATCCATCCCCTCAGATTGTTGAATTACAATCTTAGATCATGTGCATCTCAAAAGAAGATAATATGAGAGATCTCTTGTGCCCAAACCCAATCTTTGATGAGTTGACCATGTACGATGGGATATGTAGGAGAAAACAAGCTCTGATACCACTAATGTGAATTAAGAATTTAGATTACAATACTTGATGTAGAACCTACAGTATTGCAAATTAATTGAAAAACCATTAAAATGTCACAATAGATGATTTGTAAGCCAAAAAAATGATCCATTCCATTCAAAAATAGAACTTATATAAGTATGATGGATCTGAAGGATCATCACTATCCCCTGGAAAAGAAAATGAAGAGTCCACAAGATAATTAATTACAAAATAAATCTAAACAACTATAAGAAGCTACAAAAATCTATATTAAAAATGTCTACTTGTAGAAGTCATAACTTTCTACTCATAGCTTGAAATCACAAATTGTCAGAGTTTTTGGAAAGATCTTCTAAAGTTCTACATTTTGTGTCTAAAGTATAAAGCATAGTGCTATGACTCCTTGGCCCTACCAAAGCTCGAAAATGCCCTAGAGGCCTCTAAAAATGCCAAATACTAGAACATATAAAATACTAAAATAATAGATTTCAATATTTTCTCATTTTTTCTTATGCCAACATCTTCTACATCTTCTTGGACTGTGTTTTGATCATTAGTCAATACTTAGGAATTAAATAAATAGTGTAATTAATAGAGATTATGGATTTTTTCCTTTGACACTTAGGTCAAGTACCTACTTGATTATCAAAATCATAATTTCCTAGTAAAATAGGTCTTAGGATTGGTCAAATAGATTGAGATTGATTTAGCATGGCAATGTACCAATTTTGGGTAACTACACATATGATTAATATAAATTGAAACCATGATAATATACTCATATACAATATTAATAGATATCTTAACTAGGGAAGCCCTTGATCAAAGGGGAAGCCCTGGTGGGGATAGTACCCACAAGATGATTTACTAATATAAATGTTTCTTATTACAAGATGGACCCTATTTGAAGTTTATGAATACATTCAATACATATGATTCCATGTTAGGGATTCGAAAGCTATTAGGAGTTGTGGAAGACAAGTAGACCCATCACCCAAATAGCTTCTAGGGAAAGACCAATCAGCCCACTATACAAATGATCTTTTTATTGTTCCTTGAAAAATGATAGAATTGTATTGTATTGTTCCTTCCTCTTTCTTTGTCTTATCAATCGGACCTCTGCTCCCTCTCATCTTGTGACCAGACCACAAATCTTGCATCCAATAATCCCTTGGATCACTTATATGCATTCAATAAGGGCTATTTTTCTTTTCACACTCCGCACTTCTTATAATGATCAGATCACTTCATACATATTAAAAACAAGGAAAACATCTTGCATTTATACCATATCTTCAAAATATTTCCTTGATTGGGCTTTGAGGGTTTTCTAATTGATTATAATAAATTAATCAATTAATTACAATTACAATAACATTGTCATCTCACATTCTATGCAAAATTTCATAGGTACAATACTAGTGCTTGTGTACTTCCCAACATCATTAACTAACTGTCCTCTATCACTACTTGACTATGCATCACTTCATCACATATTAGATGTGAGATAGCCAAAAAAACATTAGGAACTACTTTCCAAATACTCCTTCTCTCTCTAAACTACTCTATGTAAATCAAGTACAACTTCTATACATCTTCAACTCAAACTCTAGGCACTTTACCACATCATCAAGACACTGTGCTGAACATGTCCATAACTATGCATCACTAGAAAATCAAACCATTATTTGTACCATTAATATCTTTGTATTCTACTCAGCCAACCTTTACAAAAGTTGTGCTATGTTGACATCAATGACAAACATAGTCATGAATGCAACATGTTAATACTCTCCAATGCTTAGAATACTCCCCTAATTTAATATTACCAACATTGAGGCTAACAATCTCCCCATTTGGAATTTATGGAAAGATAGATGAAAACCCATCTAAGTTTCTAGAATACCAAATAATGTTCTACTATTGTTGCTGACCAGCATCAGTTGTCTACATGCTAAAAATAATTTCAAAAAAAAGGTGCACAATAGGTGCATACTCCTTTTTACTAGACATCAGTTCTTTAGTTTGCACTAAACAATTCACAATACATAAAATGCACATTCCTATTTCCTTCCATGAATCTTTCTAATTATCTCTATAGAGACATCTCTCCCCCATACTTAGGAGATTAGCTCTCCCCCATAACTTATGAGATTTTTTTTTCATTCATAGTCTTCCCCCTTCACATCAATGTCAAGGACCTCAATCTCAATGTTACAACATACTATTTGATAAATACCAATTTCTACTATGTTGCTTCAAGTCTTCAACTAGGTTGAGTGTCCAAAGACATTGTTCAATACCAAATACCAAGAGTCCTCAATGACTTAGATCATCACAAATACTCCTCTATACTAGAAGCATCAACATTCAATCCAAGATAAGAATAACGTTCTATACTACTAGACTAATGCATTACCTACATCATCTACTCAAAATTAAGTAGAGGCATAACACAAGGAAGAGCTCTTAAGTACTCAAATGTATCTTTAGGGAAAGGGTTCATAAAGATATCTACAATCTAATCTTTAGTACTCACATACTCCAATTTGATATCCTTTTCTACTTATTTCTCTCTTAGCATGTGAACTTAATAGATATATGCATAGTCTTAAAATGCAATACATGACTCTTATACATACTCACTATACTTGTGTTATCACAAGAAATGATAATAGGTTCTTTAAACACAATTCTAATACCCTTCTACATCTTCTTCATCCACATACCTTGATTATAGTTATTTCATGCTCCAACATACTCTACCTCAATAGTACTCTGTAAAATACAATCATGCTTCTTGCTTAACTATGAAAGCAATGTTCCTCCAAGAAATAATGTTCCACCACTGCTGGTCCTTCTATCATCAATACTTCCTGCCTAATCTACATCAATATATGCACATAGAGTGAAATTACTTTATCTATCATACCAAATTCCATAGTCAAATGTCCCTTTCAAATATCTAAATAATCTCTTCACTAATCCAAAATGATATTCCTTAGGATCATATTGAAATCAAGCTACAATTCCAACTACGTTTGCTATATGTAGTCCTAGTGTGGGTCAGATATTGTAAACCTCCAATCATTGATCTATACTTCTTCTCTACTACAAGTGTCTCATTTTGCTAGATAACTTGTGACTAGTTATCATAGGTGTACCAATAGGTTTATGACTTTCAAAACCAAAACTATTCAACAAATCATTGAAGTACATAGCTTGTAAAATTAAAATACCATAATTTTTTTGTAAAATCTATAATCCTACAAAAAATGTATTTTCTCCTATCATGCTTATTTCAAACTCATTCTTCATTTCTTCATAAAACTTTTCACTTACTTCATCATTACTTCAAAAAATGATGTCATGAAAAAATATTACAATAATCAACAAACCATTTTCAACTTATTTCAAATATAAATTATTATCTACTATACCTTTAGCAAATCCAAGCATTGCCAATTAACTGTTCAACCTCGCATACCAGGTTCTAGGTGCTTCCTTTAGACAATATAAATATCTTTTTGGTCAGCATACCATTTCTTTAGTCTTCTGATGAAGGAAAAGCTTTGGGCTACTCAATATATAGCTATTCATAAAGTTCTCCATTCAAAAAGGCTGATTTAACATCCATTTGATAAACCTTTAAATTTTTATTTGTTGCATAAGCCAATAATATCCTTACCGCTTCCATTCTAGAAATAGGTGCATATGTCTTCTCATTTTCTATGTTTTCTTTTTGTTAATATCCCTTACATACAAGTGTAGTATGGTTCCTCACAACTTCCCCTTGCTCATTCATTTTTTTTCTTAATACACATTTTCTAGGAGTTGTTAACTCAATTTGTTCTTCTACTGTAAGCTCAGATATCTACTCCTCAAATTCATTCCTATTCTAAAAATCATAGTTAGTCTCAGTTACAACTTACACATTTTCATGGTTAGCCTTTAAATCAACAATAGTTAGCAAAGCTATCTCTTCTACTAGTTCCTCTTTCTTAAACAGTTCAAACTCATTATCACATTCATTCAAAAATCTTTGAATATTTGCTTTAAATTCTTCATCTTCTTTATAAAGTGAACTCTTTGTAGATTTTCTTACTCTCTTAGGACATCTAGATGCAAAATGACCAAACTCTTTACATTTCCAACAAACTAAAATTTCCATACCTTTTGGTTATTTTTCCATAACTAGATTAATACCTTCTTTGATATACATATCTTCTTCAAATCTGAATTTGTCTTTACTTTTTCTTCTATTCTTGTGTATGAAACAAAACTATTTTGGATCAGGAAACACAACATTAAATTATGTACATAATTATAATAACTCAACAAGAATCTCCATCTTTTGTGCATCAAAATTTCCTCTATTAAACATAGGACAATATTTTTTGAAAAGATTCACCTTCAATCTCCCAAAGGTGTTAAGCTTATCCTTCAAGGACCCAAAGTTCCAATACCAATTGTTAGAATAAATTGTACATTGATATAAATGAGAGGTGGGGTGAATTAGTTATACAACTATTATTATAGTTATCAACTTTAGAAAAACTTAACCATATGAGTCATATAAGTTGAAATCACAACAAGATACTCATACACAATAACAATAGATATGTTAACTAGCTAAACCCTTGATCAAATGGGAAACCTCAATGGGGATGGTACCCATAAGATGATGTACTAATATAAATATTCCTTATTAGAGGATAGAACTTATTATGAATCTATGAATGCATTTAGTACATATGATTCCCTTTTAGGAGATTCCAACCCTATTAGGAGTTGTGAAAGATAGCTAGATACACTGCCCAAACAACTTCTCATGAAAGACTAATAAACACACTGTCCAAATGATCTATGTATTATTCCTTACACAATAATAGAATTTTACTGTATTATTCCTTTCTCTTTCTCTATCCAACCAAATGGACCTCTTCTCCTTCAGATTTTGTAACTAGATCACAAATCTCACATCCAATAATACCTTGGATTGCTTGCACACATTTAGTAAGAACTCTACTTCTTTTTGCACTTTTCACTTCTTACTATGATCCCAACATTTCATACATATTGGAAACAAGGAAAAAATCTTTCCTTTACACCATATCTTCATAATAATTCCTTGAGTCATCCTTGAGGCTTTCTCAATTAATTATAATAAGATAATTAGTTAATTAAAATTAAAATAGCATTTTTGGCTCATAGTCTCTACAAAACTTCACATGTGTGATACTAGGGCTTCCACACTTGTTGATGTCATCAACTAACTTTCCTCTATCACTACCTAGTTGTGCATCTCTTTGTTACATCTTAGATGTAAGATATCCAAAAAACATCAAGAACTACTTTTTGAATACTTTATCTCTGAACTCCTCTTTGTAAATTAGGTACAACTTTCATACCTCTTCAACTTAAACTCTATGCACTTAACCATGTCATTAGGAAATTGTGCCAAACATGTCTAAAATTGCACATCACCAAACAATCAAAGCAATATTCATATCATCAAGATCTCTATCTATTGCTCAACACAACTTTACAAAAATTGTGCTATGTTGACAATGATGACAAACATAGTCATGAATGCAACATGTGAATACTCTCCAATGCTTAGAATACTCCCCCAATATAGTATTATCTATATTTATGCTAACAATAATGGTTATTTTCTTGTCTTGTGCATATTCTTATTTTATAATTGTAGATGTTAAAAAATGGTTCATGCCTACTCTTTCATCACTATGATATCCTAACTTGTCCCATTTTCTCATTTGAAAAACTATGGTCTTTTGGCCAGCTTTTTCATCATTCAATAAAAATATAGATAATTTTATTAGCAATTCAAAACTATTTCAATGTCATCATCTTATTGGCATCAATCCATTAGACATTGCTACATCATGTAGTGCCTTATCAACATTTATTAACACATGTCATGTGTCCTTGGCATGTAATCATTGTATCCATTTGATCCTTGGAATAGTCACATCCTTGAAGGCATTATCAACATAATGAACTCTTGTCATGTGACCTTGGCAACTCATAATTTTGTGCCAATCCAATCTGACTTTATTTATTTCATCCATTTGATCATGGCTTTGATCTATCTCATATCATCCAATCTGATCTTCTTTTTCATCACAATCCTTTTATAAGGTTATCATCCACTTATTTTATCATTTGGCCAATCATTTTTAGTTATTTTCCTTATAGTAGTGAATAACCCATAGTTTACTCCTTTGTCTTAAACATTTAATTTATCCCCTATTCCTAAGTCCTTAGTTTTGATAAATAAATAGTATTTATCTATCTCTTTTGTCACACTTTTTCAGTTAATTAATTTATGATTAATAAATTAGTTAATTATTGCTTAATGGGGTTTTTATAATTCTTAAATTGTAATTTTCCATTTTGTGGGAATAAAGGAATTTTCAATTAAAAAAATTCTTCCCTTTTTCTAAAAGGGATGTAATTCATTAATTTGTGCTTCACTTCCTCTTTTATGGCTGCCACTTCCTCATTTTTAGACTCCATTTTCCCTTTTTCTTTTGTCATAACTAATTGTCATAGTTTATGACAAAATTCTTTTTCTTTTTTGTCATAATTTTTCATAGTTCATGACATTTTCCTTTTTTCTTTTGCATAGTTGTCATAGTTCATGATAATTTTCCTCCTTTTCCTTTTGTCATATTTGTCATAGTTTATAATAAAATTCTTTTTTTTGACAATTTAATTTCTAATTGTGCATACTTTATGACAAATTTCATCTTTCAATTTGTAAACTTTCATATTTTATGACATTTACTTTTTTGTGCACTAAAATTTCTAATTTGTAATTTCTCTTCCTAATTCTATAAATTGTGATCATTTCTCTCATTTTTGGTCAAGCATCTTCTTTCAATTCTTCTCATCGGCATATTATCATTTGTCATCTTTCTTTCATTGTGCCAATATTGGAGCTAAATCCACTCTTTTGGAGAAGCAAGAAAGGGCACAATTATCAAATTGAGGGAGCTTGCTAGTTTTCTTTCTTTGCCTCAATTTCATTTGTGTTTAGATTAGGAATTTTTGTGCATGCTTTTATAGTTTGATGGTTCTTCTTGCATGCATATTTTTTATTTCTTTCTAGTCCTATATTTGGTGTGCCCGATGTGAATCTTATACTAATGTCTTTCTTTTTCTTGTGTGTTTGTAGGCACAAGGAGAAATCTTAGAGCACTCTTGGAGTCTAATTCTATTTGTTCAATTGCATTCTTTAGGAATCTAAAATGAACAACAAAGCCACATAGTCTAAATAGGAGCCTAATGAATATCACATCATCTAATATAATAATTAGGAGGACCAAAGAATAATGATTCTTCTTTTTGGTGCTCTCAAAATTTTCCTTTCTTAATGGATCAAATAAATAAAAAACTCAGATAATCTAAGTAGGAGGATAAAAGAACTTTATAATTTTTAGTTAGAATTAATTAGGAAGTTAAAGAATAAAAAAAAATCATATTTTGTCAAACATAATTTCTTAATGGGTTAGTAAAAAACAAGTATTATTCAATTTTTCATTTTTTAATCCCAAAGGGATATAAAGATGTATCCTCTCCCCTCACCTTCATACAACTTGGGTGAAGAGAAATATATGTAGTTCTTCTGAAGTAACATTTTTGGTGTTTATAATGATCTCTTTTTAGCTTATGGAAATCATGTGATGAAGACCATATTATGAAAACTACTAATCAATTTGATGTAGGAAATTATTTGAGGACCTTGTGTGTTTGGGTTAAAACCAATATGTCCTTGATTTCCTAGATTAACAAACACTTTATTTGGGGCCTAAAATGAAAATTTTCTATTCTTCCTAGAATTTTTGTAGTGTCTAAAATCCAAAAGGATTATATGGAAGTATAATCTCCCCTTTCCTTTTTAGATCTTGTGTATAAGAGAAATTTGTGTAATTCTTTTAGAGAAGCATGCCTTGGACCAAGATATCATATATTGGTAATGGTAGGGGATGACTTTGGAGTGGTCACAGGCCAAAACTAGGTCTCCAATCTAACCACTATATAAAGATTTGATTGTGGGTAATTCCTAGTCATTGGTATGGCTTAGTGATAAATCTCTTCTAGTACCCTTAGAAACATGTCAAACCCTAGTTTTGAAGGCTAGGAGACCTCCTACATGATTTTATCATCCACCCACTAAATAGAGTTTCCCAGACTAGAAACCATTTTTTGTGGTGTCCAAAATCCTTTTATCCAATGGCTCAAGTGGTCATCCATGCCTATGATGATATCTCACACTTTTGCAATCCTTGGTAGAGACAAAAATCCCTTTGGAAGTGATGCCCCTTAGAAAGAAAATCTTAGTATGCCTAGGAAATGAGTGCACTATAAGGGGGATCCTCTTCTACCAAGATTATAGGTCGTCTAGTCTAGATAAATGTGGTTGAACTTTGGTTCAGCTAAGAATTTAGTGGATATTGTTCTTTTAGCCTAGGTTGTATTGTGTCTATTCATTTTTAACAATAACCATATTGTTTATTA
Source organism: Cupressus sempervirens (assembly GCA_028749045.1). Classification (NCBI taxonomy): domain Eukaryota; kingdom Viridiplantae; phylum Streptophyta; class Pinopsida; order Cupressales; family Cupressaceae; genus Cupressus; species Cupressus sempervirens. The sequence continues at coordinate 867,226,975 of CM053789.1, forward strand.
TGTCTTATATGAGTATTTCACATTAATCAAGATAATTTCCAAATTGATAAACCTTTAAAAATATTGCAAAATATGCACTTGTCAAAATTGTTGAAGAACTTCAAACACATTTTACAAACATACACTTGTCAAAATTTGTCCAACATTGCAAAACATGGAAACTCAAACATGTTGCCTTTGGATCTGATGGCATGTCTCTTAGCTTTCATTTTTTGTATCTGTCTACATTTTTCATTATCATGTCATTACCATAGTCCTTGCATAATTACTCTTTTGCATCTAAGACCCCTTTTGCATATCATAATCCTTACTTTGATCCCAATATTATCCTCATTTTTCACTTAGGATACATTTCATTTTTCATATTCTAGTACACATTTTCATCACATCATAATATTCACTTTATGTCTAGGTCATTGTGTAACCCTCATTTTGACACTATTATAACCCTTATTTTTCACCTAGGGCTTTTTGAATTTTATAAAGAATCCAAAAAATATATGAGTCTTAGAGTATTCCCTTATTTAGATGAATAAAGGATCTTTACCTTGGAATTTTTATCATTTTTCCTTTTATCACATTCTTTAGGTCAAATCACATTTATGTCCTGATGGATTTGACTTGGTCATTTTTATCAACTTTTTCCTTTTGATTTTGTCATTTTTTTTTGGTCAAGATCCAATTTTCATCCTTATAAGGTTATACTCTTAGCCTTTTATTTTCCAAATATTTTCCTTAAAATTCAAACTTCATTTTGCATAATCCTTGTTTGCATAAACCATCATTTCATAAACCTTGGTTTGCATATCAATTATTTATTCCAAAAATCTAAAAACATAGCTGCATTTTGAATTAAAATTTTCATATCATATCCAAAACATTTTTCATATCAAGTCCAAAATATTTTCCAAATTCCGAGGAGAGTTTCCAAATAATAAATGTCCAAAAATATTTCAAACCCAACCTTTCTTTCCACAAGTCAATATTTTCATTACCCTACCTAAACATGATCAATCTCTTGCATAATTTCATGCATAAACCCTTACTTATGTTGTCATAATCCAAAATCCAAAGTTTCAAAATATCTTGCATACACATGTCCTTGGTTTCATTTGCATAATCCAAAACCAAAAATCCCCAAAAATATATTGTATGCATACCCTTAGTGTGCATTTTTCATACTCCAATATTCTAAAAAATCTAAAAATACTTGCATTTTCATTCCATACGTTTGGAACCCTTTCATTTTTATACATTAGTTGTATTGTTATTTCAAATTCAAAAATCTAGAAATAAAGTGCATTTTTCATAAATCCCTCATTCTTAGGTGAATTTGCATACATCCTTAGAGATCATGTTTCACAAGATCAAAAAATTCCACAAGGCAACAAGGTTCATACCAAACTATGTATATTTCGAGTGACAAGAAGTGACAAATATTCTTTGTCCCAACACAAGACATACATGTACAATAACAAGGTTTTCACCGAAACATCAAGGACAGTTCATGAAAACCTTTTAACTTAACCCAAGGTGACCCAAATGTGACATATACTTCACATGATGTTATCTCTTTTGAACAAATGAAAATGATACAATCAATATATTATAATCAATTACTTGAATATCATGTACTCCTTATTGAAAGGTTGCAAAATAAACTGGATAACGAAGCCAAAATGGTTCAAAAGAAAATAGAATCCATTACAAAAGGAGATTATGACATGGCTAAACTTTATAACTATACAGTACAATTTTTTCTTGAATCTCACATAAAATATCTCATGGACAAATAAAAAATGTCAAAACTTATTGGACTACTCACAGAGGCAAAGACAAATTTTAACCAAATACTTCCAAATGAATACCTTAAATATGATCAATCCAATCCTATTCCATTAGAATCAAGATAACCTCTAACAACATTACAGCCTTTTGTATAAACAACTCAACCAACACCAAGTCCACAAACAATTTGGCCTTAAACAATATTTGACCAACAACACTTTATGTCCACAAATCCAATAAGATTGTCTTAAACAAGGAAAAACTCAAGCATGTAAAAATTTTCACTTCAAACAAACATAATCAATAAAATTCTTTTTGAGGAACTTGTCCAACCAAAAAAATTTGAACAAAATGTAAATGTTAATTCTACATCAGCAATATAATCAACCAAGAAAAGGAAATCCAAATTTTATACTATTAAGAAAATCTTTCAAAAGTTATTTGAAAGAGATGATGATAACAACTCATTCATGTCAACCAATGCCTCATCCCGAAGTACTCACATTGATAAAATATGAATTTCCCCTTAATAAATGAACCTCCAAGACACATTTATCTATTCAAAAAATCTCTTGACATTTCCTTCCACATGCATTATCTGTCATCCATTACCTATAATAGCCTACAATTTTCATGTCCATTCCTTAGGCTTGCATAAACATGACCTCATATTCTATGAATATTCCACTATCCTTTGTCCTTTGTCCATCTACCTTTTCCACTAATCCATCAACCATAACCTTTCCTTGCTAGATACTAGGGGTGATTCTCTCTTTGTACATACTTTAAAGTCCTAAAAAAATCCAAAAAAAAATCACATATGATACTAGAAAAAGAAATCCTTTAAAAAAAATATGATCCTGAAAAAATTCCAAAAAAAAAATCAAATATCATCTTTTAAAAAATTCAATAAATATGATAAAAATGCTTAGAAAAACTCATTAAAAACTCATAAAATATCCTTAATAGCTCAAATATCTCTGTGTTTGTATGGGCGTGTGTCTATATGTGTGTGTGTGTGTGTGTGTGTGTGTGTGTGTGTGTGTGTGTATATATATATATATATGCATGTGTATATGTATGTGTGTATGTTTGTTTGTGTGTGTGTGTGTGTGTGTGTGTGTGTATGCATGTATAATGTCTGGAAAAAATTCTTCAGGATTTTGCTTAATTTGTTGAGAATAATGATAGATTCCTTATCTCTCATAAATGAAAAATTAGGTAATCTTTGTTTTCACTCAAAGATAATGTCTTCATTAGAATATGATCACTATCCAATTTCCATAAACATTGATCAATCAGCATCTAAAGATCACACTCAGCATAAGTCATCTTTTAAATTTGAAAGCATGTGGTTGCACCATCCACACTTTTTTCCACTTTTAAAACAATGGTGGACTAGTGCTCCTTTTGTTCTGGGGTCCAAAATGTATCAATTTACTAGTAAATGAAGCATGTCAAAAAGCATAACAAAATTTGTAGCCAACAAGTTTTTAAGAATGTTTTCAAGAAAAAAGAGGTTGTCAAGAAGCAATTGGAGGAGATTCATTGCTCCATAATTCAGTTTGGGATGAATAATGACACTTATGTTAAGCAAAAAGAGCTTCAGCATGAATGTGAAGAATTATGTAATAGGGAGGAAGAATATTAGGGAAGAAAGTCTAGGGAAATTTGATTACAACAAGGAGACAAAAACACAAAAAAATCCATGCTTATGCTCAACAAAAAATCATTGATAAGTCAATTTTTCAAATCATGTACTCAAATTCGAGCAACATGTTAACTAATGCTCAACAAATTAGAGATGAAGGTGTCAAATTTTTCAAGAATCTTCTTGCACTAGAAAATCATCAATCACCATTTCCTTCACAACTTGAGGATTTCATTTAGCATATCCCTACAATGGTGTCCCTCGTGGAGAATTCTAAGCTCTTGGTCCCTTTTACCATTCAAGAAGTTTGAGAAGTACTCTTCTCCTTCCCTCTAGACAAAGCTTCGCAACTAGATGGTTTTACTACACTATTCTTTCAGAGTTGGGATTTTATTGGTTGGGATCTTTTAGCTACCATTGATGAATCAAGAAATTTTAAATCCATGTTAAACTACTTCAAGTCTACAAATATTGCAATCATTCCAAAGATTAAGGAGACCAAAAATTTTGTAGACTTTTACCCTATTTCTCTTTCCCACTTGACTTATAAAATCAGCATCAAAGCTATTTATCTAGTGCCTTAAAAATATTCTCCCATATATAATCTCTCCTAAAAAAGGTGGCTTTATTCTCGATAGAGAAATAATGGAGGGTGCAATGGTAGCCCATGAAGTCCTACATTCCATCAATAGTAATTACTCCTCCAATTTTTTTATCAAGTTAGATATGCAAAAGGCATATGATAGTGTCTACTGGAGGTTTCTTTCTTGAGTTCTTCAAAAATTAGGTTTCAATCTACATTGGTGTAAGTGGATTCAAGCATGTATTTCAGAGGCTTGGTTTTTGGTCATTATTAATGGATCTGCATTAGGTTATTTTCCTTCCATGAAAGGTGTCTGTCAATTTGATCCTCTTTCAACAGCTTTATTCATCATCATGGCTCAAGCCTTGAGCAAGACTATCAAGAATAATCATTTATCTAGGAAGTGGAAAGGAGCAATAATTGAAGGTCCATCAATTTCCATTATGCATTCTTTATTTTTTGATGACACATTATTTTTTGGTACCTCACTTGTTTCATAGGCTAAGAAGATAAAGAAAACTTTAATGCAATATTTAGAAGTTTCAAGGTAGAAAATAAACCCTCAAAAGTCAAAAAAAAAATCTTATTTAATACAAACAAAGTTTTATCAAACAAGATAGTGTAGGTTTTGGGGTTTTCTGAGGACTTTCTCCCTTCGACGTATCTTGGGATCCCTTTTCTTATGGGATCAAATAAGAAATTTTTTTAGGATGGTGTCTTCCAAAGAATTAAGAGAAAAATTGTCTCCTAGAAAGTAAGATGGTTATCTTTATTAGGAAAAATCTTGCTTATTAAGCTAGTTCTATCTACAATACCAAATTACTACACGCTTATCATGCAAGCACTGTAGATTCTATCATTTCACAAACTCAAAAAAATATTAGGGGTTTTCTATGGTCTCAAGACTTGATTAATGAAAAGAAGCTCCCCCTTATTTCTCTCCATGACATGGCACATATTCCTTCTTTAGGAGGGGCTGGCATTCATGATTTGACAACAAGGAATAAAGCTTTTGGAGGTAAGCCGGTTTGGCAAATGTATACTAAATCACAATCAATATGGTGTCAAATAATGCAATAGAAATATTTATATAATAATGATCCACATAGAATATTCTCTATGTTGGATCCTCCCAAAGGATCTACTATTTGGGATTTTATGATTGCATCTAGACATATTGTTTGCAAGTATATTTCTTGGGAATTAGACTATGGGGATAAGATCAAATTTTGGGGTGACTCTTGGAATGGGAAACCTCCTCTAATTACACTACTAAAAATACAAGAAATTGTATTAGTTACAAAAGAAAAGTGGGGTAATCTTGTGATTCACTTTATGGATGCACTTTACATTTTCTCAAGGAAAGTAATATGGAAAGATCTAGAGAAACTTCCTTTAGGCCCTTAGTGTAAACAGTGTCTTCAATCTATTATGTAAAATAGATAGGGTTTTGTGTTGAAGATTGAGGATAGCGTATTGTGGATCCTAACTAAGAAAGGTAATTATTCTATAAGGAAGGGTACAAACCACTTCAACAACTAGAATCAGCAAAACCTCCTTCTCGAGCCTTCATGTTTTGTGGGAACAAGGTAGTGTTACCCAAGGTTGGGTGCTTTGTGTGGTTAGAAATTAAGCACAAGATTCTAAGAAGTGATTGGTTGGCTAGGTTAAGTATTGCTCCGCCTTTTAAATGTGTTTTATGTGAAGATGAAAATGAGATAGTTGACCACCTTTTTGTAAACTTTCATTTTGCATATCAATGCTGGATGTTTATTTTAAGCAAATTAAACTACTCCACTTCATCACAAAACACAATTTGGGACATCTTTTAGGCCAAGCCAGTTCTTTACCCCAAACCCCTATTTGTAGGGATTTGGAAATGTGGTCCTATATTAGTAATTTGGACAATTTGGTGGAAAAAAAATAAGAGGATTTTTAGAAAAGAAGCATCTGTTCCAAATCATTAAAAATTTGATTTTAGAAGTTACCAATACAAGTGTTAGTAGATGTAAATTTAATCCAAGTATTACTTCTTGGGATGGAGGTATCATTTGAGAATTGAAATCAATTTCTATCCCATTAGGATCTTGCATATCTACAAGATTACAAACAAGTATAGATAGATCTACAGTTAAATGGCAACCTCCTATGGCTAGATTTGTCAAGCTCAACTTTGATGGGGAATCTAAAGACAATCCAGGCCTTTCAAGCTTGGGAGCTTGCATTAGAGACCACAGTGGCAAAATACTTGCAATTACAATGGCACCCCTACCTTCGGGAACTAATAATATGGCTGAGGCTCACTTATTTCTTTTCACATTAATTTTTACCAAAAAAGGGAATTTTCATTATATATGTATATAGAAGGTGATTCCCAAGTTATAATATCAGCTTGTATCAAGAGAGAATCATCTTTTGGGCAACTTAAGTATGTACTTCAATAGATTTGGAATATAATTGATTAGTTTCATGAGGTTACATTATCACACACATATAGAGAGGGAAATAAAGTTTCCAACTATCTCTCTAATTTAGGTTGTAATGGCATCACTATTTTTATAGTGCTTCCTTCTGCATTCATCTAGTAGCATAATGATTTGCAAGAATTGATTTCTAAGGAGATTGTGGAATGTCAGAAGTAGTTGCCCTCATTTATAATGGTGGTAAAAGCTTGGTCTTTGTTGAGCCCTAGTACCATTCTTGAGCTTTTGTACCTACCATGATCCAATATGTGCCAAGTTTCATTATTTACAAACTTGGGTAGGATGACGTATTTATTGATTCGTTTAGGCATAGTTCTTACTGAGTAAGTTCAGGCATAGTGCTTACCAAGTTTGAGCATAGTGCTTATTGAGTAAGTTTAGGCATAGTTCTTATTGAGTAAGTTTGGGCATAGTGCTTACCGAGTAAGTTCAGACATAATGCTTACTGAGTGAGCTCGAGCTTAGTGTTGACCAAGTTGTAGATCTTGGATCAATAGTAACCAAGTATATATTGGGTATCATGTGGTGATGTGTTGACCAAGGATTTGTTAGGTGCTTACTAGGGTCAATAATGATCAAGTACTTTGTTGGACAACAAGTGGTGGTAGAATTGATTGAGTTCTTGCTGGATATCAAGAGGAAGTGTGATGATAGTAAGTGGTAGATATGACTAAGGGAGTATTGTTGGCCAAGTGGTGGGTTGCCACCAAGTCATATTCAATTATTGAATTCATTTTGACGTGTGTGATGTTATGGTAAGTCTTGTTAACTCTTTTCTAAATCATGCTTGTAGAAATCATCTAAGTATGATTTCACTTCAATTTGGCCATGTGGTTTTGCACATGGCAAGATTAATATAAAAACTCTCTAGTTTGGGTGCATCATTTTGTACTTCAGCTGACAGAGTTGCAATTGGGTTTTGATTTTGGTGGCACTCTCTTTATTAATCACATGGGATTAGGTACCTCATATCCTTCGAGCCTGTGATGATGGATTTATTTGCATGTGATAAATGGATCTTTCTCTTAATTTCATCTTCCTAGTTTGTTTGCCTACCATTTCACTTGGTCTTAGGATGTCATCCCTATATGATGCTTGTTTGAAATGTGATTCATGCTATCAGCATCATTCAAATATCCTCCCCAAAAAAAATTATAATTAAGTTTCAACCAATTACGGAATGAGATGCACTTTCTTCTTCCTTAGATGATGTGGTATTGGATGTCATGTGATTCACAGCATCATTGGGGAGGATTTTTTCTCTACCTCCTTAAGAAATGTTTTGTTTCCTTCAAATTTTATTTCGATATTCTTGTCCAATTTTATGGACCTACTACAATCAACTTTGTGTCGAGAAATAATTATTTTTGAGGTGGTCCAACTAGAATTTTGGGCTGATAATAAGTTGAAACAGACAATGTAGAGCTATGATTTGTGGACAGTAAATACCCTGGTGGGTGGTTTATTTTCTAGATCCTAACTCATCTAGAAACATGAAGCTATGATGACATTCGAAGCATTACAAAAGTCTTTCAAAAAACATAATTCATGATTCCTAACATAGACTTTGCAAGTCATTGCAAGCCATAACATGGGTGTTGGGTCATCAGTTGGCAGTGTGCATGATGAAAACTAGGTTGCTTTGCTCGATATTTTAGGCTTACCAATATCCCAACTCAGTTTGCATGTGTATGAAGTGCTTGGTCTACCCCAATTTCTATAGCTTGGAGTGCACCTTCTTCCATCAATAAATTAGTTGTCATCACTAAAGGTTTAGGTTTGGGTTAGGAGGTTGATCCTTTACCATGTTTGAATTTTGGTTGGGGTTATTCTTTGCAACCTGGTATGCCATCCACTTTTGCTGAGTGCATTTCTTACGACGACATGAAAGAATGTTAGTATAAAGGCTACCTTATTTCTTGTGTTTTAATTTCTCCAACATTAGGCGTGTTTTACAACATTAGTAATTTCAGTTGATTTTTGAGTCCTTCATGCCTATTGTTCAATTTGGCTCTAAAAATGTAATATTTCAAAGATTTCTATTTTTTGGTGGGAATACTCGTACTTTTTGTAACTTTTAATTTCTCATCAATATAATCTGTTGTAAATATCAATCATTTTCATTTGTACATATTGCAACAATGCTAGGTTTTCTTTCTAGTTCTTTCCTAATTGAGCTCTTGAACTAGTATATATATATATATATATATATCCAATAAAAAAACTACAACACAAAATAATCGAATATCTTTCTAAACCCATCTTAAAACTTATAATAAACCTTGTACATAATTGGTGTAAGTAATCACTCCTTTTTCTATCCACTTACACATGCAGACTCAGACTTAATCATTGTGCTTCAACAAAATCATGCTTTGACAAGGTCCACACATAACTACATGAACCAAACTTCAACAATCAACTTTTCACATATCAATCTTTTAAATCTAAAGAAACACTTAATAAAGCAAGTAATAACAAATCAGAATGGTTATTGGCTCACATTGTTTAGTGAGTATTTTCTTTTTCTTTTCTTTTCTTTTCTTTTGATCATGTTCCTATGCTACTCAATGATATAAAATGATTTATGAGAGTTATTGAGATGCTTCATGATCATTTTTGTCCTTGTTTTTGATAAGGTAAACAGGTTTTAAGGGGTCCTGAAACCCATAAGTTTAACAACAAGAAAGGCTGAAAATAAGCGAAAAAATGCCCAGCCAAATCATAATCCTTACGGCTGAAAATAAGCCCAAAGGCCCAGCCCGAAACAACTGCCCACTAAAAAGGCCAGAGAACCAACCAGAAAAATAGAGACCAGACAAAAAGCCAAAGCCAGGAGAAACAAAAACCAAGGGACAGAGACCAAACCAAGCAAACTACTTCTCCATCTCGAGCATGGTCTGGGAAGCTTCGGCGCACTCTTGTTGCTCTTCTACCTTATGATCCTGGGTGTTCGTCAAATCCTGCTCCATAGTGCTGTCCTTGGCTTTATCCACATCCAGCCTATCTTTGTCTCTGTTCTGTTTATCATCTTCCTCCATCTGGTTCCTGTCTTTGAGATTATCCAAGAGAGAGAGGATGTTGTCGTTGATCGAAGCGAGGAGGGAGATCATTTGACTAGCCAGGTTGTGATTGTAGTTCTCAATATTTTTTACTCTCCTCTCCATCAGAGTCTCCCAGCTGTTCCAGTCACCTTGGCTTTCAGCACCTGTCTTGCTCTTGATTTTTTCCATTTGGGAAACCCTATTTCTGACATCCTCAAGCTCATGGAAAAGCCATTTAATTGATCTGAAGTTGTCGATCATGCTATTGTGGACATTGTTCAACAGATTCATACCCGTTTCTCTTGCATTATCAGAAATAGCCACCATAGCCAGGTCAATTAGCTCATTGAGTCTAGGCTTCTCGAGGTTGTCCACCAGGAGTTGGGGGTTCATCGCCTCTCTGTAAATTCCCATAGTGGCCGTTCTCACATTGAAGTTCTTCCAAGCCTTCCTTCTGTTATTAACTTGCACTTCCCCCTCAATCTGTCCAGAGTTGTCATTTTCCTCCAAAGGAGGCTGAGGATGTATAGGGGAGAGGGGAATGGGCAGAGAATCCTTTCCCTGACTGCTGGAGCGCTCCATGCTCTCTCCTTCCCTCTTCTATCTTTTTCTCAGTTTCTCCTCATCCAGCTCCTCCTTCAAAACCTTGTCAGAATCATCAGTATCCATTTCCTCCTCCTCCTCAGCAGAGCCTATTTTAGCTGGGGTATGGCCTCTAGGGCTCTTTCTGCTGGGTAATTTGATAGAGGAGTAATCCTTCTTATGGCTTTTAGTCTTCTTACCAGAATGCTCAAAAACCTCATCAGAGCTGATGCTCTCGACATCGTCGGAATCTGAGGAAAAACTGGAGTTGCTCTTGTCAACATCTGCCCCCTGGATAGGGTTTTTGCTAATGGTTTGAGCGTGGAAATGCTCATGAATCAGAAGCAAAAGACCCTCATGCAGTGCCGGGTTGACGGTAGCTTTCTTTTTAAAACTAGAAATGGCCTTGTTCATCAAGTTAAAAAGATAATACGGGAAGGAGATCTTACTACCATGGCAAAAATGATTCAGAATCACAAAATGGTGAGTCCTAACCCTATCAAACCTGGGGTCTAGGGTTATATATTCAATGATAGCGTAGAGAACATACCTCCAGAGGTTCTTTATAGTATCCGTTACAAAAAATGTCTCTTTCTTGCCCAGCTTGTTCAGCTCTTCAGTGTTTTTCACAAAATCCTTGATTGCATTAGAAGACATCTTCTTGTCTCTGAAGAATTTATGCCCCTCCATCGAAATCCCCGTGACTTCAGCAACCACATCCTCAGTAATTTGAAAGTAGACCCCGTTCACCTTAACCTTACCATTATTCCATGAATTCACCATACTGTTAGTGATCTTAGGATCCGAGCCATGAAGTTTCTCGAAGAAATTATTAACCCCACCCTTTTCCAGCTCTCTCCAAACTTTGGCCTTGTTCTTCCACTTTTGAACTTCCCCCACCGGCTCCTTTCTGCTCCTCTCACCCGTCATGTTTACCTGATCAACTTCCACAATTCTCATGAACTCTGATCTGTGCAAGTTATTTGCATTCAAAAAAATGGTGATGTTTCTTTTATGATACCCATGAATAAACCCCTTTCTGAAAATAATGGTATCGTCCTTTCGAGCGTGTCAAAAAGTCAGAGGAAACCCCTTTTGCTGGTGCAAATCACGATGCCAATAATGGCACTTACCATTTATTAAGCAATCTTTATTATCCATTATTGCATTGGATTTGAGCCGTCCTTCCCAAGATATTATCTTGGTCGATGAGCAACTTTGCCTCCGCCAAAAAATCTTTTTCGGCATGCCAGGACAGATTATTGGTGGCGTTAACCCCTTTATTAGCAAACCAATCAGCCACTAGGTTTGCCTCTCTGTAAACATGAGTGACATGGACCTTATCGAACTTTGTGAGAGTGGCGCAAGTCTCAGCAATTATGTTCGCAATCGTCCACGAGGGAGGAGAAATACCATTAATGGTATTAATAATGTTTTTGGAGTCCCCCTCAAGCCAGAGTTTAGTAGTCCTGGCTTCAAAAGCCAACTTGACCACCATACTCGCAGCTCTAGCTTCAGCCAGATGAATAGTCTAGATTCCCAGCGGGGAAGCAAAGGCAGCTATTCCCTCCCCATAGCTATTTCTTATGATTCCACCGTAGCCTGAAAGGCCTGGGTTACCCTTGGAGGCCCCATCAAAGTTGGCTTTTGACCAACCATCTGGGGGGAGAAGCCAGCTAGCATCCTGCCTTTTGAGGTTCCTGTCTTTTTCTTTAGCTATCTTTCTGTCCCCTTCTTCTTCTTCTTCCTCCTTCAGCACTTGGAGATTTTCCTTTATATTCTTCGAGATCTTCCTACCAAGGATTATAGCCGGCTCCTCTCTTTCTCTAAATATTCTATTATTCCTTTCCTTCCAGATTCCCCAGTAAAAATGGGGTAAAATCCAGTCCGAGTGATCCTGCCGACCAGCAATCTTACAAAGACCTTTCCACTGATGGAAAAAATCCATGAGATTTTCCGGTTTGCACCAGAGGGTTACATTATCATGTGTGATGACATTCCACACCTCCTTGGCATAGTCACATAAGATGAAAATGTGATTTTCGGTCTCAGCCTGTTTCTTACACAAGGGACATCTACTGGGCATAACATGTCCTCGCTTCATGAGATTGTCATGAGTAAGGATTTTGTTCTGAAGAGCCAGCCAGTAAAAAATGTTGATCTTTGGAGTGAGACCCGGAATCCAAGCCTCCGCCCAAGGGGCCTTCTCTTTTAAGCTCCAAAGGGAATTATAGCCTGAGGCAACAGAGTATCTTCCATTGGGATTATCCCTCCAGACTAGCTCATCCCCCAAATTGATAGGAATCATGGAATTGAGCATAAGCATTATAGGAGTCAAGTCCTCAAAGATGAGGGATAGGTCACTCCATTCCTGGCCATTCCAATAATCACAAACTTTGGACCCAATTTGATCAGTACAAGCTTGCATCCATCTCTCAAAAACAGGGTTATTGATAAGTGGATCTTGGGAAAGCCATCTATCCGACCAGAACTGGATGTCCTTCCCATTTCCCAATTTCCATGATATCCTGGCCTTAGCCAGGTCCCTGGCTTTCATGATCCCATTCCAAATGTTCGATCCTTTTGGGATATCTTCATTAAAAAGGGTGAAAAGAAGAGTGGGTCTTCTAAGGTACTTGTTTACCAGGGTGTCCCTCCATTCACCGGTGCTACTGAAGATCTGCCATATTTGTTTAGCTAGGAGAGCCTTATTGAGGTGAGTGATCTTTCTAATGCCCAGACCTCCGTACCTCATAGGGAGGAAAACCTTCTCCCAAGCAACAAGAGGATATCTTTTCTTCCCTTCATTAGCATTCCAGAGGAAGTCTCTCTGGATTTTCTCCATTCTTTCAGCTATTTTCCCCGGAATTCCAAAGAGGCTCAGGGCGTAGATTGGCAGATTTTGAAGAGAAGATTTGACTAAGAGGCATTTCCCCACTTGACTAAGAGAGACCCCTTTCCAACCAGCCATCTTCCTGTTGAATCTGTCCAAAATATCATTCCAAAAAGACTCCGGGGGTGAGGATCCCAAGGGAAGACCAAGATAGGTAGAGGGGAAAGAGCCTACCCCACAACCCAGAATCCTGGTGATTTTACTTTGTCTAAACTCAGAGGTGTTGATGAAAAAGAGCGAGCTTTTGTTACAATTAATCAGCTGACCTGTCCCACTAGAGTAAGTATCAAGAATCTTCTTCAGGGCTCTGGCCTCTTTGACAGAAGCTTCCCCCCCCCCAAGATAGTATCGTCAACAAATTGTTGATGAGTGAAGGGGACGCAATTAGAGGAGGGAAGGATCCCTTTGATACAAGCCTCATGCTTTCTACAGTCTATAATCCTTCCTAAGCATTCAGCTAAAATGATGAACAAAATGGGTGAAAGGGGGTCTCCTTGTCTGAGGCCTCTGGAAGGTTTGAAAAAATTAGAAGGGACTCCATTAACCAGAATAGCCAAGGAGGAGGTGGAGACCAATTGAGAGATAATTTTGCAAACTTTACTATCAAAGCCAAAAGTCGAGAGGACCTTCCCAAGGAGAGACCAGTCCACCCTGTCATAAGCTTTAGAAAGATCCAATTTGAGAAACATACCTTCCCGTTTGGATGCCTCAAGAGAGTGGATGACTTCATGCACCATCTGGACAGAATCCAAAATTTGTCTCCCTGGAACAAAACCCGATTGATGCTGTGAGATTATCATGGGCAGTATCTTGAGCATTCTTAAAGTGAGAACTTTAGAGATGATCTTGTAGAGAGAGTTGCACAGACTAATAGGTCTGAAGTTGTCCAACGAGTCCGCCCCAGGGGATTAAGGAATGAGAACCACAAAAGTCGAGTTTAGCTCCTTGAGAATAGATTTGGCTCCAAAAAATTCTTGGACAACCTGAACAACCTATCCCATGATCACCGGCCAGAACCTTTGGAAGAAAAAAGTGGGAAAACTGTCTGGGCCAGGAGCCTTGTCAGCAGGCAGAGAAAAGAGAGCCTCTCTAACTTCCGAAGCCTTAGGAATAGCATAGAGCTGTTTATTATGGATAGGTTGGATGAGCTAAGGGATACAGTGTAACAAATCCTCCTAGTCCAAATTGGAAAGCATTGGGTCCTTAGAGAGAAGGCTAGAGAAAAAGGAAACAACTTCTTCCGAGATGGCAGATTCTTCAGTTAACAGCTCCTGCCCCTTTCTGATACCATAGATCCTGTTACTAGCACGGTGCTTGAGGGTGGTTAGGTGAAAAAACTTAGTGTTCCGATCTCCTTCCTTTATCCAGGTGATCCTCGATCTTTGCCTCCAAAATTTTTCTTCCTTATTAATAATGTTATGAATTTCAGACAGGGTCTTGAGCTCCGAAACCCTGTTGGTCTCAGTGTAACCTTCCTTCTGAATGCAATCTTGGATAATAGTTAGATTATCAAATAACTCTTTCTTTTCATGGAAGATGTGACCAAAATCAGACTTGTTCCAAATTTTAATCAACCTCTTCACATTGCTAAGTTTTCTGGCGACTCTGAACATGGCTGAGCCCTCCACCTCTATCCCCCACCATATCTTGATATTATCCATGAGGTCAGGGTCAGAGGTCCACATTTTCTCAAACCTGAAAGGATGGTATCTCCTGTGTACCAGAGGGGAAACTAAAAGAGAAATGGAAGAGTGATCTGAACCAATTCTGGGAAGCAGAGATAGTCTGCAGCTGAAGGATTGAAGCCAGTCCGAAGATATAAGAGCTCTATCCAACCTAACCTGAATGCAATCATGGCCTTTTCTCTTGTTTGACCAGGTAAAGGATCCGCCCTTAAGCTCTACGTCCATAAGGGCCAAATTATTTATGAAGTTAGAAAGATCCTTTTTACTTTCCCAATCTGGGGGCATACCTCCCTTTTTCTCTTTATCTTCTAGCGGTGTGTTAAAGTCTCCCATGATTATACCTTTCTTAATGTCACAATCTTGCACCATATTACCAACTTTGGTCTAGAAGTTTTTTCTATCTCTCTTATTATTGGGGGCATAAATATTCACTAAATACCAGGAATCATTGGTGTGCAAATGTTGAACTCTGCAGAAAAGAATGTTATCTTCATCATACTCAACTAGTATATTGAAATACTTATCATTGAAAAGTAATAGCAGTCCTCCAGACGCTCCTTCAGAGTTAGAGGCTATGCCCTTCATGCTATTGTTGAACTTAATATTTTCCATCCTTTCCTTCTTCATTTTAGTTTCCTGGATTAGAAACACATCAGGCCTTTGGTCCCTTATCATATTTCTAATAACTTTTTGCTTGTGGATTCCATTGAGTCCACGAATATTCCAAGATAATATCTTCATGATTTAACTACTGAACATGCTTCCTGGATGGTGCGCTGCGTACCATCCTTAATGTTTCTTCTGGCTTCCTCTTTCCTGATTTCATTCTTGTTTTTCCTTCCCACTAGGTTAGATTTGTGGCCAAGATCAGCCTTGGCCATGCTTCTAGAAGAAGGGGGAGATACCGGAGAAGGGTCCCTGCTATTCTTCTTCTTTCTACTCCTGACTTCCATCCAGGGATTCTCTTCTCCCTCTAGTCCTTTGTCCAGCCAAGCATCAATTCTTTCCAAATCTTCCATTGTCGGTGCAGACAACCTCTCTATGATTCTGTTTACTATTGAAGGGGGGGGACAACACACCGGGTTAGGGTCCTGGGACATGGGTTCCCCCTCCTTTGGTTCTTCTACGGAGTTCGAGACAAAGGATCGTTTCAAGTCATCCTCCTGAGAATCCAGAGGGGGAAGAGTCATTTTTTCACCTATCTCCTTAGATTTCTTCTCAGATTCCTTCGCATTGGGGAGATGTGTTGAATCGTCTTTCACTCCTTCCTCTTCTCCCCCTCCTACGTTTCCAGTCACCCGAGGAGGCCCTGATTCCTCTTGGGGTGCATTAGGAGTAGAATTAGATTTTTCTTCTGCCTCTCCATTTGCCTTGACTTGCGATGCTTTTTTCCTCCATTCTTTTTTGGGATCTAGAGAATCTTTTATCCCCCCTTGTGGACGAGCCTTTCCCACCGTACTCTTCCCTTTGAAAAGTGGACATGATCCAGCCTTGTGGCTAGCCTTCTTACAATGGAAACAAGCAAAAGGCACACTTTCATAGTCAATCTTTTGAGAGCTGTTTCCCAGACGAGATTGTAGTTCTAAAACTTGAGGCATGTCCTTGCCTTCGATGACTCCTACACAGATTTTTGCGTAGTTCAATCTTTTCTTAGCTACTGTGACAGGGTCAATGGAGAGGAGCTCTCCAAAGGTCCTGGCTATGCCATCAAAGACATCCTCATGCCAATATTCCAAAGGAAGTTCTGGAAATCTTATCCAAACTGGAACCTAAGATTGGAAATCATTGTTCAAATCCAAGTTGGATGTCCATTTTTGCAATATTAGGTTGGATCTGCCCAAAGACTAGTTCCCAGCACATAGTATATGAGAAAAATCTTTCGAGCAAGAAAACTTGAAAGACATGAAACCTTTGGCCATAGCAGTCACATCTACATGCCCTTTAAGGTCCCATTTTCTCCTGGTAAATGTCCTCACTACATCAATATTAGGTCTTGGCCCTACAAATTTTCCTACCAGAGTGTTCGCCATGCTTAGGATATTGTGGTCAATAATTTCCCTAGGGATTTCCAGAGCAAAAATACCTTTCTCCTTATCAGATTTGTCAATGACTTTTGGGAAAGATGATTTACCTGATGGTTTTATCCCGAATAGATTCGACCAGCGTCCCCATGTCCCAGACGGCCCACTGCCCACATGGGGGGGAGGGGGAATCTATGACATGATTCTATGTCCTTGTTTTTCAAATATCCTTTGATAGTTTATGACATGATTCTATGCCTCAGGGTGGATAAGGTCATTCTCTATCTGCATTGTGTTTTTTTGTGCAAAAGGATTTCATTTTCACTCTAGTTCTCAATGCTATGATGTGTTGCATTTCATTTTCCATATTAAATAAAGCTCTTATAGCATAAAACGCACCTATGAGAGCAAGCTTTATTACTCTTCTTAGTCTCATTTCTATATTCTACGAATATTTCTCTCATTATTCTTTCTCCTTGTCATCTTTTCTTTTCAAAAAATTGTCCTCAAGTCAATTTTTTTCCCAATTTTTTGAGTGGCTTCCTACCTCCTTTTTTTAATGTCACTGGGACATTGTTCTTTTTCATTATTACTCTGACACAACACTCATAATTCCATTGTATCAAAGAGGGAAAAAATCTAGTTGCTAAAAAATGGTTCATGCCTACTCTTTCATCAATTTTATATCCTAACTTGTCAAATTTTCTCATTTCACCAACCTTGCTCTTTTTGCCAACTGGATCATCATTCAATCAAAATGCAGATCATCTTATTATCAATTTGAAACCATTCCAATGTCATCATCTTATCATCATCAATCCTTTAGAGATTTTTATATCCTTCAATGCCTTATCAAAATTCATTAACACATGTCATGTGTCCTTGGCATGTCACCATTTTATCAATTCAATCCTTGGCACTATCACATCCTTCAGTGCCTTATCAGTATAATCAATCCTTTCCATGTGTCTTTGGCAAGTCATCATTTATTTGATCAGCTTGATCATGGCTTTTTTCTATCCCATATCATCCTATTTGATATGCATTTTCATCACGATCCTTTTATAGGGTTATGATTAACTTATTTTATCATTTGGCCTATCATTTTTATCAATTTTCCTTATAGGAGTGAATAACCCATAGTTTACTCCAATGTCTTAATCATTTAATTTATCCCCTATTCCTATGTCCACAATTTTGATAACTAAATATTATTTATTTATCCCTTTTGCAGCACTTTTTCAATTAATTAATTTAAGATCAATCAATTGGAAAATTGTTGATTTATGATTTTTTTTATAATTCATAAATTCTAATTTTCCATTTTGTGGGAATAAAAGAATTTTCAATTTCAAAAATTCCCTCCTTTTTCTAAATGGGATTTGATTCCTTAATTTGTGCTTCACTACCTCATTTGTAGCCACCACTTCCTCTCATCATCATATTATCATTTTTCATCTTTATTCCATTGTGTCAATATGGGAGGTACATCCACTCTTTTGGATAAGCAAGAAAGGGCACAATTTTCAAATTGAGGGAGTTTTCTAGTTTTCTTACTTTGTCTCAATTTGTTTTGAGTTACGATTAGGATTTTTTGTCCATGCTTTTAGAGTTTCATAGTTACTCTTGCATGCATATTTCTATTTTTTTCTAGTCCTATAGTAACTTCTTTTATGTTTGGTGTAGTATGTGGGTATCCTAGTCGGTACCTAATTCTCCTAGCATGGTGTGGCCTTGTAAAGGCCTAGGCTAGGATGCTAGCTTTCTATGGCATATTAACTATGTCTTATATTATAGATTTAGGTTGTTAAAATACAATGTTTGTGTTGTAATATAATTATGAGAGTGCCTCCAATCAAAGGTTTAGTTTTAGTTATCATTGTTTCCAATTTGGGTAGGAGCATATGGAAGGACAATATAGGGTTTTCATATACCTACTATGAGAAAGGAAAAAGATGTGAAGTTTTGGATGCTTGGACTTAAAAAAATTGTCTAAGTATTATTCATATAAATAGAGAACTATACATTTTTGTTTAGCGCACTTTACTAGAAGAACTTGAGACTATCTGTGGTTGAAAGAAGGAAGTACATGATGTATTGTGCATGTGGATAAAAGCATTCAAGAATATTGGTTGTATGGATAGACTTACAGATGTTTTTCCAATTACAAGTCATAACATGATGAACATAGCAGATGACAGAGTAAGGACATCTTGCTTAAGGGATTATTATGGTTTACCAAAATAATGACCTAACAAGGTAGGGATGACATCCTGGATGCTAACTCTCACTTAACAAAGTCTCATTTCAAGTTTTCGGAAATATGCAATGTATTGAAGGTTGACTACTTTAGCAGTTTGGTCTACAAGAAGACACTTTTTATTTTTAACAAGTGTTGCTTTGTAATGTAATGTTATAATATTTGAATACACACTTTGTATCATTAATATTGATACAAACTTGATAATAGTACAATATTGTACAAATGTATGATCAATTTTTGTGAAGAAAGCTACAAATAAAAATGTGGATATTGAATATATTAGCGTTCACAAAAAGGTTTTTGTATCTAGATACCTTTTCTATATGAATTTTACTATTGTATATGCATGTTTGGGTAGTGAAGTTAGTTTACTACTTATGTATTGTAATAACAACTCCTCACATGGTTGAGGCTTCTAACAAGGTCCAATGTTGTAACAATGACATAACACTATATGTAATACATTCCTTATAGGGTCAATATCTTTCTCAAGATAGTTTTGATTCTAGTGGATCATTTTTTGGCTATCATTCCCACTATGATTTTTCCTTGTACAGGGCTTCCCTAGTTAACAAATAATATTGTTATGAGTTGCATTGTGTTATGATTATGTTTACTTTTTGGTTTGATTATATATACATGCTTAAATATTATTAAAGGTATCCATAATTGTGGAAAACATTTGTGGAATGATGATTCACCCCCCCCCCCCCCCCTTTGAGTATTGCCTATTTCTAATAATCCTAGTTTTATTTATTTAATGAAAAAATTAGTGCATCCTCTTAAGAATTAGTGTTATTTAAAGAAAAATTATGTAGTATATAATTCTTGATCTATGTGTGTGAAAGAATGAAACAAATTTATCATTCATTATAGTTTAACATTAGTACCTGATTAAAAGGATTCCACTAAAGAAAATTAATGTATAGGTTTGTTTCCCTTTGTTTAGTGGCAAAAAAAGAATATCATTTTTTATTCTATTTTATGTTCAGATTAATTATTATGAGTGGAAACTTTATTTATATATTTGTGCAATTATTGTTGATATGGTTGATTATAAAAGGGATTTAGTTCTATAATTGCCATCATATTTTGAAAATCACTTGTATTTATTAGATAAAAAGTAAAGGAAAAAATACAACTTTATTATTATGTGGCACTTTCTGATTATGTACAGGAAGGAAGGAAAAAATATCATAGAAATTGTTAATGCAAAATACATACTATAGCCCCACATGGATCATTTCTATACTTTATTTATTTCATGGAAAAAAAAAATGCATTTGAATATATAAAGAAAGCAATAAGGGGAGGATTTTTAGCTCAGTTATTTCATATTGAAATAAAAGGTTAATTCAAAAGAAAAAAATTCATTTACTGCTATTTTATGCTATAGTATGTATTACTGATGCATTATTCTAGATATTAAATTTATCTACTAAGGTCCATTATAGTAATAGAATAATAGAAGGTTAGTAACTGAAAAAAAAGAAAAGAAAAAAGGCACGATATTATTCCTGATTTTTAATTGGCCGTGTTGAATTTTCTTGGTAGTCTTTTTAGTTTCTAACAACGAAACATTGGAGAATTTACAGCATCCTTTTGGAAGAATTTACAGCATCCTTTTGGAAGATTGTTTCATTCCATGTGGTGCATGATATGAATAGATATCATTATTTTCCAAAAAAAAAAATTTTAGGAACACAACTTGACTTCAATTATTCGATGTGGCCACTTTCTTCCTCATTTTTCTATTTTCTATTTCACCTCTGTGCTTCATTTCCATCGACTACGACCATGAAACAACGTAACACTTTGTGTAGTAGTTTTTTTTCAGATTTCTTGAATGTTGGTTAAGTATCCATATGCAGAATGCGTAAAACTTTCATTCCAAATTAAATTTCTATATTTTTAATTATTCTTAATATAAAAATCGTAGAACTAACGAAATAAAAATTAAAATCCTATGAAAAACATGAGGTGCAGACCCAATGGTGCAGGGGCACCTCCCTCTATTAATTTCATATTGTTTAAATTCATTTCCGTAACGGTGCCGAAGAGAGTAAATTGAGAAGAAACTCTCATGGCTCTCTGGCAGCAGCCACCAGACAGCCATACGTTTGTAATCTGTCATTAGTATATAATGGAAGTGTGTTTTAGTTTTAATAATGTTTCAGTCTTCTATTTATCGATCTTGTTATTACATCCAAGCATTCAGTTACAGTTCATTGGTTCATTGATAGAAAGAATGCTATAACAGTTTGGTTTGGGTTCCAAGTTAAAGACAGTCAGTTTAATATTACCATTATTTTATTGTTTTTATTGTGATTGCTCCAATCCATTCAATCACTTCCTCACTATTGAGACTACCTCCATATGTAGGTAGCTTATCGGTAATATCTCCTTTTATTGGCTGTCTTTAACTTGGTATCAAAGCTCAGAAGATTCTGAGTGTGTAGATGGAAGGTGATCTACACCAGGCAGTATTGTGGTTGTTTTGGATTCTTGGTACGAAGTTTGTGGTTGTAGGTTGGTGTCAGTTCATTCAACTGCAAGGGGTGGACATGAAGGTCTACCAAAGGCGATAGGAGAGGATCTTGTGTGTTGCCAATAGACTGGGAAGAGAGGCATGATGGACTCCCATGTGAGGGACAGAGATTGGGATGTAGCATGGAGGAGTGGACGGAGGAATGGGAAGCACCATGGAGGTGACCAGCATAACTCCATTGATAGGAGTCAGTTAAAAGAGATAAAGAAAGTAGAAGAGACATTGAAGCAATGATGGTGAAGAGGCACAAATTCTCATCAATGCATTTCCATGAGGTCATGGAAAACTTTGAAGTTTGGGAGTATGTTGTAGGGGCACCTCCCTCTATTAATTTTATATTGTTTAAATTCATCTCCAAAATGATTTATTTATTTAGTCATTGGAACCGTAATGTGAAATGATCTATTTATAATGTTATTGTAATTGGGATCATATGAAATTTGTACTGAAAATCCGAATATGGATAGGAAGGGACATGAGAAGGTAAGCGGTTGTAACCATTTCAGGTTGTCTTTAAAAAAAATTGTTATAGCGAAGAGAGATCGACAGAGTGGTTAGAGGAATAAGGAATAGGTTGTGACAGGAAATTGGGCTCTTTGGTTTTAACTAGAGAGCCATTGATGTTTTGTTGACTTTGACATTAAATGAAATTTATTTTTATTAGGTCTTTATGTTTCCATCTGTTAGCGTTTGATCTCTATCAAGAAGGTTATAATAGTGAACATGAATTAGTTTCTCTCTATTGTTATTTGCAAGAAATGTAAATGATTTGTTTTATGTCAAGACAATCTGAAGGAATGGTAATGGAAATGGTTTTATATAAAAAGATAATGAGATAAATAGATTTGAAGATTACAATATGCCATCTCCTCATCAGATTGGTATCAGAGCTTAGAAGATTATGAGTGTGTAGATGGAAGGTGATCTACACCAAGCAGTATTGTGGTTATTTTGGATTCTTGGTATGAAGTTTGTGGTTGTAGTTTGGTGCCGGTTCGCTCAACTGCAGGGGGTGGACATGAAGGTCTGCCAAAGGCCATAGGAGATGGTCTTGTGTGTTGCCAATAGATTGGGAAGAGAGGCATGATGGACTCCCAGGTGAGGGACAAAGATTGTGATGCAGCTTGAAGGAGTGGACTGAGGAATGGGAAGCACCATGGAGGTGATTAGCATAACTCCATGGATGGGAGTTGGTTGATAGTGAAAAAGGAATCAGTGGAGGCATTGATCCAATGACCTAATTTCCATGGGACATGGAAACATTTGAAGTCTGGCAGTATGGTGCAGTGGCACCCATGAAAGAATTTATTTACCATCATTATGGTTTAATATTATGCATAAATGTAAGCAAGAAATGTGACATTGGTGAAGGATCTCAGGAGAATTAATATCTTATGATTATTATTTAAGTTGATGCACAAGTTTAATTCAATGGGTAATGTATCTTATAAAGAATCTTCGAACAAAAGGATTTATCACTATTTTGTAACCAAATGAGAATCGAATGAATGATTTTAGGGTAGTTGTAAACAGTTTGTAAACCATTCAGATAGTCTTTAGAAGACATCTCATAATGTAATGGAAGGAGATAGAGAAGAGAATCAATAAGAGGGGAAAAGACAATAGGTTTGAAGAAGAGAGTAAATTGAGAAGAAACTCTGATGGCTCTATGGCGGCAGCCACCAGAGAGCCATACATTTGTAATATGTCATTAGTATATAATGGAAGTGTGTTTTAGTTTTAATAAATTTTCAGTCTTCTCTTTATCGATCTTTGTTATTACATCCAAGCATTCAGTTACAGTTCATCGGTTCATTGATAGAAAGAATGCTATAATAGTTTGGTTCGGGTTCTAAGTTAAAGACAATCAGTTTAATATTACCATTATTTTATTATTTTTATTGTGATTGCTTTGCATCACCCAAATTCCATATAAACTTTTACAATTGTTAAAAATAAAACATATTTGGTGATTATACAAGCATGTAAAGGATTTCTTATTGTTGTCAAGAAACACAAGATGATTTTAAATCAATATTATTACTATGAATAAACACATACATGAATTTGAAAGAAGCGATGTTACTGTTGAGTGGTATATTCAAGAATTTTAAGCAAACAATGTTATTATGTTGATATTCAACTTGAATATGCAAAATGCAAAACTGAAAACATAGCCCATGTATTGCCAACCCTTCAAGTGCAAAAAATCTTATTAAGAATAGTAATACTCACGATTCTATGATTTAGGACATTGCTTGCATTATAATTTTAAAAAATAATTCTTTGAATTGATTCACATATTGAAATTCCTTGGAGTAATTTAAGCCAAATGTGTTTCTTAATATCCAAGAGGGTGATTTTGGTCAGCAAAGGGCAAGCTATCTGTAATGAGAAATTAGGACTCATACATCATAGAGTAAGGTACACGACAGTGGAAAACAATAAAGAAGCAATAAAGGAACAAACATATTAACTTGAGAATAATATTTCCAAGAAGCATGCGTTTCAGAGAAAACTGATTGGAATTCAATAGCTAGAACCTACATCTACGAATTTATAGAATGATATCTATTACCTAGATATTGCTTTTGTTTAGTCCAAATTTATATGTCTAATGTTGAGTCGGCAGCGAAAGTAAAACCTGCACAGGGAAGGTGTAAATTATTTCAGTTGAGAATTACGTCATGAATCCAAAGCAGTAGAACTCGTTTTCTAATTATCAAATTGATGTCTAAACCTTGCCTTGGGTGCACCGATTTATTTTTTTATCTATCCTTTGAGACATACCTATGCTTTCTTTTTAAAAATTGAAAATGCCACTTGAGAATACTTGATCCTTACTCATTCACTAGTGCTATTATCCAAAAATAAGTTTTGTAATCTGTGAAATTTAGAGCATTTTTAATGATCTGGGTGTGAAAAGAATCACTTCAACCATTTTTATTGTCTAGTGTTGGGTAATAGAAAGTGAATCTATATTTCCTATCACTTACTTTTTCCCGTTTCTATTTCTCCAGTGATTAGGTGTCATTATTTAAGTCTAAAATTGATTCATTGTATTTCTAATATATTATTCAAACTTCACCTCTATGCCATGCAATAAAGTTTCTTGTGCTCATTTCCAATTGTCATTACTCATATATTTATTTCTTCTATGCACTTTTTCTTTTCCTTATTGTTCTTATATGAAGAGAACTAGTATATGAAGAACTTCATTCTTATAATCTAATAATTTATTTTAGTCATTTATTAAATGTTTAAATAAGAGAATTTTCTTGATCATTTTAGGTCAAATCTCCAATGTTTCCAAATTACTTCATCATGTACTTTGTGTCCTATCTCTCTCTGTTAAATTTCATTCCTTATTGATTACAGCCTAGGCTTATAAAGGATTCCACCTACTAAATTTTTTTTCAATTCAGAAGTAATTCTCTGTGATGAAATAACATGCATGTATTTCACTTATTCTACACAATTTATTTTTATATTTCTTTACTCTATTTCTTTTGTCTTATTTTTATCAACTTCAAATTCCCCTTTTTTTAGAAGGAATGAGCATATTAGGATTATCCACAAACATACATTATATTTACATGCACATATAACCAATATCAGAAAATAATAAATTGCACAAAAGAGAATACAAGACACAAGGATTCCGTGGTTCACCCAATCCTTCAGCTACATCCACCAATAACAAGTCCAATATTATTCTTATCCACTGATTACAATCTACAATCACTTATATTTTAATACTGATGCAAGAAGCTACAATAGTACCATACATTATCAAATGCCTAGCCCTAAGCCATTTTATACAAGATTTTAATGGTTTAAAAAGTAGGGCTAAAATAAGTCATCCAATGGATAAATTATAGTCAACGCCCTTGACAATAGTAGGATTATTCTTCCATTCAAGAGTGCTGCCACCAAAACCTATGTGGGGGCATTTCCCCTAGACCAAACCCTGTAATGGAATAGGGGTTACAGTTGGGGCACTACCCCAAGACCTCACAAGGGGTGCTATTCCCAAACCCCCATAGAAATAATCTAAGGGTAAGTGCATGAAATAAACCTCTAAGTGTGATTAGGCTCGACATCACAACCATCTCCCACTTGGAGACTAAATAGACTCTGCAACAATAACCTCCCACTTGGAAACTAATCATAGCACTACTTAACCTATAACTCCCATTGGAATATTGAATCTATTAGAAACAATAGTTCACCAAGATAACTGAGAGGTGGGGGTGAATTAGTTATCCAAAAATTAAAATATTTATCTTCCTTAAATAAACTTAATCATTCCACCAAAGTAAACAAAAATTATAATAAGATGCACATAGACAATTACACCAGATATGTTAACTAGGTAAACCCTTGATCAGAGGGAAGACCCCATTGGGAATGATGCCCACAAGATGATGTACTAATATAAATATTCCTTATAAGAGGATGGACCCTATTAGTAGTATATTACAACATTTAACACATATGAGTCCATGTTAGGAGACTTTGAATCATTGTCAGGAGATTCTAAGCATATTAAAAGTTGTGTCAACCCTATTAGGAGTCATACTACAATGTATGCGAGAAGAGCCCACTGCCTAAATATACAATTTCAACTACAAGAAGAGCTCACAGCTCAAACATGCAATTTATTATTATGTTCTTCTTTCCTCTATTCTATCAGCCAAACAAATCATTGTCAGACCTTGTAGACTAGTTCACAAACCTCTAATTCAAATATCAATCCTTAGATCACACAATAAAACCTTGACAATGAAGTTTCCATCACTTATCTTTGCTTAAATTCATATTCCACTCTCTCTTCTTCTTACAAACAGTTCATGTCATCGCATACTTCATGATAAAGGAAAATATCCTTCCTTTATATTGAGTCCACAAAACAATTCCCTAAGTCAACTATTAGACCTTCTAAATTATTTATTATAGGACCACATTAAGGACATGTTACACTTAGTGATAACATTAATATTTTTCCTTACGACATGAATATCTCTCCATATAATGTTAATATTATGACAAGCAGGCTCAACCACATCTGCACCACCATGTCTTCTTCACATCCTCAACCTTGATTCTTGGAATAACAATTCTACTAAGAAATATAACAATTTTACCAAAACATGTCTCTATAAACTCTATCTTAGAAGAGACAACACCAAAACTTACATAACCTCTTCCAAAATTAATGTTTCTTCATCTAATGTTAATTGCATATACTAGATACTCAAAAGTATCTCCCATAACATTGGACAGTGAGAATACTCATCTAGCCATCTATACCAACTTGTTCTTTCTACTATTCTTCTATTAGATACCACTAAAGACTGCATTGACATCAATGAAAAACTCAATCACGAATGTAACATATCATCATAGTAACATATCTACAATACTCCCCCCATAGGAATATCATTAGCATTCATGCTTTCAACAATGTCTTCCTTTGGCATTGAAGGCAACATAGATGAAAAACATCTAGTTCCAAGAATACCAACAAAAGATTGCTAACCTTTCTTTTCAAATCCTCTTCATCAGTCATTCTCCTCCATTGATATACCTTAATGTACTTTCTATTTTTCCATGGCTCTAAACTATTTTCATGCAAAACTTCTCCCAAACATGATATACTTGTTCTTTCTTGTCTTTACTTCTCCCCGTGATCTTTTTTCTCATGATATTTTTGCTTCTCCCCCAAGATGTTTTTCATGCCATACTTCTCCCCATTGATATCATTGTCAAAGGTCTCAACAACCATCAAACTATGCACCAACTAATTCTTACTATCTCAAGTGTCCAAAGAAATTGTTTGAGACAACATCCAACAAAAGTCCTACATAACTCTATCCATCATAGATACTCCCCCATACAGAAAGTATTAACATTCAATCCAAATAAATAATGGTGCTCTATTACACTAGACTGATGCACTCTTGCATCTTCTAGTTTGATGTAGGAAGGGGCATAACCCCTAGTATACCTTGCAAATACTCAAAAGTCTCTTTGGGAAGAGGCTTAGTGAATATATATGCAATCTTATCTTTAGTGCTTAAATACTCTAATCTAATTTTCTTTTCTATGACTTTCTCTCTCAACATGTGATACTTGATGGAAATGTGCTTGGTCTTCGAATGCAATAGTGGATTCTTAGACATATTTACCATGCTTGTATTGTCACAATGTATGGCAATAGGTTCACTAATTTCTATCTT
This sequence comes from Cupressus sempervirens, assembly GCA_028749045.1. Taxonomy (NCBI): domain Eukaryota; kingdom Viridiplantae; phylum Streptophyta; class Pinopsida; order Cupressales; family Cupressaceae; genus Cupressus; species Cupressus sempervirens. The sequence continues at coordinate 867,254,758 of CM053789.1, forward strand.
TATATCCCGTGTCTCCTTCATCCAAATAACTTGATTGCAATTGTTTGCTACTACAACATGTTCTACTTACTATATACTTTGTGAGGTACAATCCTTCTTCTTGCTTAACCATGAAACCAATCATCCTCCAAGAAAGAAGCCCCCACCATTGATGCTCTTTTTGTCATCCATACTACCTACCAAATCAAAATCAATATAAGCACTTAGAGTATAATCATTAGATCTATCATACCACAATCTAAACTTAGTTGTTCCTTTTAGGTATATAAATATCCTTTTGACTGATGCATAATGTGCTTCGTAGGGATCAACTTGGAATCTTGCAACAATTCCAACTACATTTTCTATATCTAGTCTTGTGTGAGTTAGATATTGCAAACCACTAATCATAGATGTGTACTTCTTTTGCTCAATAGTAAGTGTATTATCCTTAGTAGATAACTTATATCTAGTTACCATAGGTATTCCAATGGTTTTACATATTCCCAAACTAAATCTTTTTAGTAAATCCTTCAAATACTTAATCTAAGAGATAAATATTCCTTCTTTATCCTGTATAATCTATAATCTTAGAAAATATTTCATTTCTCCTATCATATTCATTTCAAATTCCATCTTCATCTCTTTTGAAAACTTGTCACTTTCATCATCATTTTCTCCAAATATGTTATGGTTAGCAAGTATTACCAAAATCACCAAACCATCATCAATTCATTTCCAATAGATATTACTATCTGCCAAACCTTTTCTATATCCAAGCATTTTCAAGTGCTTGTCCAACCTTGCATACCAGGTTTTGGGTGCTTGCTTTAAGCCATACAATATTTTATTTAGTCTACATGATCTACTATGTCCTTATCATCTATCAAAAGAAAACCTTCAGACTACTCTATGTACAAATCTTCTTCATGTTCTCCATTCAGAAATGCTAACTTGACATCAATCTAATGCAATTTGAATTTCTTATATGCTATATATTCTAGGAATAATCATACTACTTCTATTCTAGCCACATGAGCATGGGTGTTATCATCGTCTACTCTTTCTTACTCTGAGTAACCTTTACATACCAATCTTGCCTTGTTCCTTACAATTTCTCCTTGCTCATTCATCTTGTTTCTGAATACCCATTTAGTTCTTATCACACTCTTGTCTAATGGTCTAGGGACCAATTCCCATGTCTCATTGTTTACTATCTAATCCAATATCTCTTTCATAGCTAGTTTCCAATGATCATCTTTACATGCTTCATCTGCATTCTCAGGTTCAACTTGATATATCAAACATAGTTCTTCATTGAATCCACTTCTTTTCATCACACCTTTATCTTTTCTTTCAATGATCATCTTGGATGGGTGATTCTTTATCATATTCTTTCTAAAAGTAGGATTTGTTATCTCAACTCTTGGCTCTACTAAAGGTTTCAAGATTTATTCCTACTTTGACTCTCCTTCATTCTCCAAATCATTGTTAGTCTCAAAGAATACTTCATCATTCCTTGGTTTAGTAACAACATCATCATCTAAATTGTAATCAACTATTCTCTCTTGTATCTTGATTTTCTCATCAATTTTCAGATTTGTACTTTCCATAATAGTCTCAAAAACTGCATCTAATACTTGCTCTTCATTAACCAATATCAGGAAATAATAAATCACACAAAAGAAAATACAAGACACAAGGATTTAACATGGTTCACCAAATCCCTCTACTACATCCACGAATAACAAGTCCAATATTATTATTACCCAATGATTATGATCCATAATCCCTAATATTTTAATACTAACAGAAGAAGCTACAATAGCACCATACATTATAAAATCCCTAACCCTAAGCCATTTTATACAAGATTTTTCTAGTTACAAAAGTAGGGCTAGAATAATTCAATTAATAGGAAAATTGTAGTTGATGCCCTTTACAATAGTAGGATCAGTTTTGGCTTGGAGAGCATTGCCCCCATAACCCATTTCAGGAGATTTTCCCTATACCCTATCTTGTAATGTAACAGGGGGTATAATTGGGGCACTACCCCAAGACCTCACAAGGGTCACTATCCCAAAACCATGACAGAAATAAAATAGGGGTAATCATGTGAAATAAAACTCTGAGTATGATTAGACTCTACATCACAATAATCTCCCACTTGGAGACTAAATAGACTCCACAACAATAATGTCCCACTTGGAGACTAACCATAGGACTTTTAAACCTATAGCTCCCACTGGAATATCAAATCTGATAGAAACAATAGTCCACCAAGGTAACTAAGAGGGGGAGGGGGTGAATTCATTATCCAATAATTAAAACATTTATGTTCCTTAAATATACTTAACCATTCAATCAATGTAAACATTAGCCATAATAAAATGCACATCGACAATTACACCAGATATGTTAACTATGAAAACCCTTGATTAGAGGGAAAACCCCAGTGGGAATGATGCCCACAAGATGATGTGCTATTATAAATGTTTCTTGTTAGAGGATGGACCCTATTAGGAGTGTATTGTAACATTTAGTACATATAAGTCACTATTAGGAGACTTTGAATCCTTGTTAGGAGTTGTAGTAAAATTTATGCAAGAAGAGCCCACTGCGAAACATGCAATTTTAACTACAAGAAGAGCTCACTACTCAAACATGCAATTTACTATTAAGTTCTTCTTTCCTCTATTCTATCAACCAAACCAATCATTATTAGACCTTGCAGACTATGTCATGAACCTCAAATCCAAATATCAAACCTCAGATCACATAGTAAAACCTTGATAGTAAAATTTCCTTCACTTTCACTCTTCTCTACTCAACTTCACATTCTACTCTCTATACTAGTTACAGTCACTTCTTCATGTCATCCCATACTTCATGATAAAGAAAAATGTCCTTCCTTTATATCAAGTCCATAATACAATTCCCTAAGTCAGTTGTTAGAGCTTCTTAATTAATTATTATAGGACCACATTAAGAATATATTACACGTAGTGATAACTTCAATCTTCCACCTTGCAACTTGAATATATTTCCATACACATAATATTATGACAAGCAATATTATCCACATCATCACCAACATGTCTTCTTCACATCCTCAACCTTGATTCTCAGAACAAAAATTCCACTAAGAGATATAACAAGTTTACCAGAACATGCCTCAATAAACTCTATCCAAGAATAAACATCACTAAAACTTACATAACTTCTTCTAAACTTAACATTCTTCATCTGACATTAATTTCATATACTAGATGCTCAAAAATATATCCCACAACCTTGGATAGTGAGAATACTCAACCAGCCATCCATGCCAACTTGATTTCTCCACTGATCCACGAACATATACCATAGAAGACTACTATGTTGGCATTAATGACAAAATCAGTCATGAATTTAACATATCATCATAGTAACATATCAACCATACTTTCCCATAAGAATATCATCAGCATTCTTGCTTCCAATAGAATCACCTTGGAATCTATTTCTCTTTTATTTTGGTCTGTCTAAAAGACCAACTAAAGCTGAAGAGGAGTTCATCTTCTCCCTTGTTACTGCCTTGGTAAACATAATTACTAGATCATCATCTGTATCTTCTCCATTTTTAACTGAAATCATCTAAAACTGACCAAATGAAATGGAACCACAACTATATATGTTTTTTCTTTGAATGTAGAGAAAAATTATTTGCAAGATGAATGACACTCTGGCTATTTGTAAACAACTAACTATCCATCAATGGGTGTCCCAATTCTTTAATGAAGAACTAAATCCATATCATCTCATTAGCTACCTATGTAGCAGTAACATCCATTGCCTCTATAATGGATAAAGAATTCACCTTCTATAATTGAGAAACTGAACTCAATGTTGCCCCACCAATAGTAAATACACAACTTGTAGTACTTTAGCTAGTATCAATATACCATACCAAATGTGAGTCAACATAGCACTATAAATAAGTAGCAGAGGCCCAGAAATGTAAAAAAAATCTAGATATTCCTCTCAAATATCTAAGAACCAATTTAATTATATTCCAATGCTCAATCCCTTGATGAGTCATATACCTACTAACAAATCCTACTACATGTGCAATATCTAGCATAGTACATACCATAGCATACACCAAGCTTCCTACAAGTGAAGCGTAAGGTACCTTGGACATCTTATCCTCCCCTACTTGTGTGTTTAGACACATCTCCATAGTCACCATCAAATGAATAGGTAAAAGTGTGCTAATATCTTTATCATTCTCCATAGAGAAATGTTGTGACACCTTCACAATATAATTAACCTAAGATAATATCATGTTTTGTTCTTCCTATCTCTACAAATTTTCATACCATGGATATTTTTTTCTACCCACAAATCCTTTGTAGCAAATGCATATGCTAAATTTTGTTCTAGCCCCTTAATGTGATCCATGCTAGACCCAGCTACAAGCATATCATCAACATATAAATATAAAATAGTGTAGTTTTCATCGTATAACCTCCAAAAATAAACACAATCATCAAAATAATATCAAGTATAACCATTCTCATGCATAAACCATTGCTGAGGTGATTGCTTCAAGCCATATAAACTTTTCTTCAATCTACATACTAAGTTCTCCTAAATTTTCACCTCAAAGCCATGTGCCTATGCCATATAGATAGATAGATAGATATAGATCTTCATCCAAATCACCATGATGAAAGGTAGTTTTAACATCAAACTACTTCAAATGCAAATCTTCAATAGCCATAATACTTAAAACAATACAAATAGAAGTCATTTTAACAAAAGGGGAAAATATCTGATCAAATAAATTCCCCTTTTCTATGAAAATCCTTTTACAACTAACATGACTTTAAATATTTTCTTACCTCCATCCTCTTCTTTCAACCTTTAAATTTATTTATTCTATAAAGCCCTTTTACCTACAAACAACTTGCATAAGTCTTCTGACTTATTTTTTTAGCAAGGAGTTGATTTCTATTTCATTGTAGACTCCCACTAAATCATTGTATCCACATGCATAGCTTCATCATAACATTTAGGTTCACCAACATCTTTAAGTAAAATAGAGTACAAAGAGGGAGAAAATCTTCCCTGAGGTCTACTTAGCCTTGTTGACCATCTAACATTCACTAGGGTGTGTGATATTTATTTTTTCAATTATTATAGAGTATGAGGGACTAGTAAAACATCTTTATCTTTAGTATCATCCAATGCTACATAATCAATTTCTTTCTTCTCATGTTGCCGCAATATATCTTTCTATAACACTTTCTCATTGAATATGACATCTCTTGTAATTTTATGACTTTTAAAATTCTCAAAGCCTATACCAAAATTCATCAATTTTATATCCAAAAACTACACATTCCTTTGACTTAGCTTTTGGCTTTGTTATATTTTTAGAATCAATATGTGCAAATGCTTCACAACAAAAGGTTTTGAGAAAAGAATAACTCACCTTCTTACCAGTCCATGCTTCATCGAGAATACCACAACCTAAAGGAATAGAGATACTTCTATTAATAAAATATATAGCAATATTGATAGCATGCAACCACATGTTTAAGTCATCCAAATATGCAACATGCTGCATTATTGTCATGTTCATGTGTTTTCCCACTCTATTTTCTTATGGATTCCTTGGAATATTTTTCTATCTATGAATATCATTAGAGGAACAATAATCTTTAAATTATTTTCTACAATAATGACCACCATTATTATATCAGAGACATTTTATATTTTTACCAATATCATTCTCAACCAAGCATTCCTATTTCTTAAAAGTTACAAATACATTAGATTTATGTCTAATGAAATGAACCCATACTTTTCTAGTTTCATCATAAATAAATGTAACATAATAATGACAGACATCAAGGGAAGGTAAATGAGTTATATCCCATACATCTATATGAACAAGCTCTTATTTCTTATTTTTTTTCCTTCCCACTCTTCACAAAATGCACTCTCTTTTGTTCTCCATACACACAACTTTCACAGAAATTCGTATTGACACATTTCAAACCTAGTAAAATTTTCTTTGAATGAAGTTCTTTCATACCTTTCTTACTCATGTGCCTAAGTTTATAATTCCATAATGCTTTATCATAATCCACAACATCTTTTTGTTCTCCCTATCCAATTGCGATAAATGTTCCCGAACATTCATTTTTCTCTGACACAATTACAGAAGAAGGAATAGTATGACATGTACAAAGATATAGGTGCCTACTTTCACACCTTTTTCTACTAAAAGGAAATCTTTTGAAACCTTCCAATATTTTTTATTAAAGGTAACTACACAACCCTCATAACTAAGTTTCCATGCTAAAATTAAATTTCTAACTAGTCTTGAAAAATGTCTTACCTCATGTGGTAGCTAATGATTCCCATTCTACAATTTAATCTTAACTTTTTCCTTTCCAAAATTCAAACAATTTCCATTATCCCCAAAATAAACAAGCCAAAAATCCCCTTGGAAATTATCAATAAAGTAGCCTCTATGGGTTGTGGCATGAAATTAAGCCCCAGAATGTCAAACTCAAGAATCATAAACACTGTCTAAGGAAAGAAGCAAATTATCCTCTTAAAATTTTTTACTTACCACATTTGCCTCCTTGTTCCCTTCTATTTTATCACCTTCATTCTTATTTTTAGTCAAGTAATCTTTCTTCTTATGCCCTAGTTTTGCATAGTACCAACAATCTCTTGGTCCTCTTGATTGAGATCTCTTCCCCTTTGATTTTCCTCTTTATTTCACATGATTTCAAAAATTGTTTCCTCTCTCAGTCATTCTTTCTCTACTTTGTGCATAAAAGAGCACTTCCTAATAAGGTTTTCCTATGAGTTCTCTCACTTAGAATACCATTAATCACATCATCAAAATTTAGGGTATCATATCTAGAAGTTCAATTACTCAAAACCATTACAAAGCCGTTCTAGCTTTCTAGAAAAGAAGATAAAATCAAGAGAGCCCTAATTTATTCATCAAAATTGGCATTCATAAAAGATAACTGACTAGTAATAGTATTAAAATCATTTAAATAATCTACAAAAGAACAACCTCCTGTCATCTTCATATTAAATAAATGCTTCATGAGAAATACCTTATTTGAAGAGAAGGGACTTTTATATAGTTTCACTATGATTTGCATCAACTCTTCTATCATCTTCATATTTTTAATGTTAAATGTCATTGATTTTTCCAAGCAGAATCTAATACTTCCAAGTTCCTTTCTGTCTAAAATCTCCTAGTCTTCATTGATCATAGTTCCCTGTTTCTTGACTTTTCCTTCCAATGGCTTTCATAAATCCTTCTGATAAAGATACTACTTCATTTACATTTTCCATTACTAAGAGTCCTACCCATTAAAATTCTCAACCTTTAGTTTATCCTCATCTACCATCGGTCCTACTCAATTGTGAGGATCCCACTAAACCATGGGACCTTCTTGCAGGGGATAACTAAAAAAATATAATCTGACGATAGTGTGGGCTAAAAGAAAAGGATGGTCCTCTTTTTGTAATATAACTTATTAAAATGATCCATAGATAGAAATAATAATTACATACAGAGACAACCAGTATCAAAAAATAATAAATTTCATAGAAGAGAACACAAGACACAAGGATTTAACATAGTTCACCAAATCCCTAGGCTATGTTCACCAGCAATAAGTCAAGTTTTATTATCATCCAGTGATTACAATCCACAATCCCTTATAGCTCAGTGCCACAAAAATAGGCTAAAATATCACCATACATCATGAAATCCCTAACCTTGTGCTATTTTATGCAAGCTTTTCCTACTTACAAAATTAGAGCTAGAATAAGTCGTCCAATAGAAAAATAGTAGCATTTCCCTAAGACCCTACAAGGGGTGCTACCCCTAGATGCCATCTTGGGGGTGCTAACTCCAAAACCCCAGAGAAATAATTTGGGTGGTAACCAAACCAAAAAAAACTTCAAGTCTAATTAGGCTCTACATCACAAAAGAGCAGAATCCTGCAGGCAATTGAGCATCTAAGTGAAACATTATATTAGAAGAGGAGCATTGATGTAGGAAAATACTTTTTTTTACATATAAATTTTGTTGTATTGAAGTTTTTAACTTATAATTTTATTTTCCATTGGGTTTTATCAATCACTTCTTCTTTACTCGCTCCACATACAACTATGCTAGTTTGCAAGAAATAGAAGAATGATATTTTGCCCTCAAAATGAGAATATTTTCCTAAACATACTTTCTAAAGAGAAATTTTTTAACTGATGGAACATGATATTTTAGGCATCACTAATACTTCTTTTTGATTGAGATTTATAGGTAAGGAATCTTGAGAGCAATCCATATTTTAGTTCAAGCTGCGACTCAAAGTTATCTATAAAAGGCACATTTGAAATACAAGAGAGCATAATGGATGATTCCAAAAACAAGTGCAAAGCATCTTCTAGAATTTCTACTATTAAAAATCCTATTTTCCTTGTAAATATATTAATAGAAAAGCCTCCACATCCCTACATCTATTTTGGTGGAGTTGAAGAGTTTCAAAGAGAGAAGGTTTAGACCTTTCTTTCTAGTTAAATACTTATTACCCTTTAGAGATGGAGCTAATTTCATCAATCTTATTAAATCCATGAAAAGTTTACAAATGAATATGTATAGCTTCTACTTTTAATGGAATAATTAAAAATTTAAATAAGAGTTGTAGGAAAGATCATTCTACTCAAATTTTGGTTGCCTTAATTATATGGAAATAAAGACAATATTCATATATTCCTTTTTATGTTAGCAATAAGTTGACCATTATTTATTGTTATCAATAGAAAATTTTATCTCTACTCATTGTTTTCTTCTTTCACAATATCAAAGTGTTGAAATGAAGCATAAAAACTACCTACTTGTAAAAATAAAGGCCAATTGGAAGAGGAAAATGAGATGAACTATATAGAGATCTATTGCTCTATATATATCTAAATTTGCACATGTTCAAGTTATTATAATCTGATTGTTTTGAAGAGAAGAACATATAATGGGACAATAATTATTTTTTCAATGATGTCAAACCTGCTACCTACTATAGCGATAATTTCTTATTGGTCTAAAAGCTATCATTTAGTTGATTGCTGAATAGGGTTTGAAAAGAGGAGATAACAATAGTGCCTTGAGAAAGGTTGAGTTAAGAGAAATAGTACCTAGAGATAACTATTTTTTTTTCTTGAATTGTGTGAAGCATATGGAAGATAACTATGATCAGTTGGTCACACAAAGTTCAAGGTAAACCATTTTGAGGCAAATTCAAGGAAGATTGTAGAAGCTTTTAGATGTGCCAAATGGAAAAGTGGGTAGATTCATTTTATCCTAACTAATCCTACCTAACCCTAAAATATACAATTGTGGTTAAGCAGAAAAAGATCTTAATTCTCTATTTATAGAGATAGATGGTCAAAAGAAAAGGTTTTTATATGCAAGAACCTAAGAAATAGAAGGAATTAAGGGTATTGCTTCATATAGTGACCGAATAGAGGTGATTGTAGTTGGAATCCAAGCAAGAAGCCTTAGCAGTATGAGTGCTTGAAGGGTGAACAAGCTATCAGAGCTAAAGTGTATGGATTTCAATAAGAAAGAAGCACTTAAATAGAGATCTATAATCTTCAAATAAATTTTAATTTTTTATTAGATCAATCCTTACTATTACTTTCTAATCATTGTATTAGACTAGCATAAATCCTTTAAATTAAGGTTGACCTAATAGTCATTTCTAAATCCTTTAATCAGATAATATTCTAATGAAATGGTCTAAAGTCCTCTAACAAGGCTCACTCTTAATAGTGTGATTAAAATCCTTTAACTAGGTCACATTTAATAGTGTGCATTGTAACCTTTGATAAGGTTGGCCTTTCAAAGGGAATCACTTCTGAAGAGTGAGAAATAGTAGCATGTTACTGGTCACTTTTTCAAAATTTTGTTTCCACATAAAATATTTGTGTCAAATAGTGTAAATGTTTTTATGTTGTTTCATGTTTACAATTTTGCAAAGTAGTTTGACCTAGAAAAGTTGTTTACATTTTTATGTTGTATGATCTAATGGATGCATGCATGATAAGATTTTATGAATATTGGTCTACCAAGCATTGAAATTTTTTATTTTTATATATGGACCTTAGATAATTGATTCACCACCCCTCTCAATGATTCTAAAGAATTCTAAGAATTGGTATTAGAGGCATAGTTCTTAAGAGGACTAGTTTGAAGGTACTCGAAGCAAATGATCAACATTTCTAAAAGAGAGGTACCCAATATTAACAAGGAGAACTTCCTTCCATGGCAAAGCCTAATGAAGCTACAACTAGGAGGTCTTAGAGACCATGCACAATCTACCATCACCACTAAGCATGTTGACCATGTTAGAGCACTAGCTACCAAGGATTTGAAGAAGAAGAAAGAATGCAATAAGGCTATGTTAGAGATTGTATCTATCCTAAGCTACACTAAGTTTGATGACATCAAGGAAGATGATATCATTAAGAAGATGTGGGATGCTATAGAAAAGATCTATGGAGCACACAAAAATGTGTCGAGAGGGAAATCAAAAATTCTAAGAGGTAAGTTGGATTATATGAGAATGCAAGAAGATGAGAATATAGTTCAATACTATGCCAAAGTAAAAGAAGTTGTTAATGATATTAGAGGAGAAACGAGTAAGATTGAAGATGAGACTTTGATTAAAAAAGTACTGAGAACCTTGTTTCCCATTTATGCAATTAGAGTCTCTTCCATACATGGACTAAGGTGCACACTTGGTAATGATTTGACCCTTGAAGGATTGATAGTTAGACTCATTGTCTTTGAAATCTCTAAATTTTGATAATTTCAAATCTGAGAATGTTAAATCTTCTTTCAAAGATAAATTGTTATTAAAGAACCTAAAGAGAAGAAGAATAAGGTCAAGTATGTTTCTAGTAACAGTGATACATATGAGGAGAATGTAGAACATCTTAAAGCATTGCTAGCAAGGAGATTCTATAGAGACAAATAAAAATTCAAAGGTAAGTTATCTATCATGTTTTTTAATTGAAATGAGGTTGGTCATATTGCTACTAGATGTTTAGAGAAGAAGAACAATAGAGGTGGAGACAAAGACAAAAGTAAAGGAGATGAAGACATCAAAGATTATGAAGATAATGGTAAAAAGTCTTGCTATATTTTTGAGGAAGAAAGCAAAGATGAATTTGACGACCATGATGATGAAGTGGTGTATGTTGCAATGAAGAATGATTCTGATGAGGATGAGGCAACTACACTAATATCTTATGTGAACAAGAGTGACATATGGCTCATTGATAGTGGTTGTTCACATCACATGAACTAAGATAAAATTAAGTTCATTAGCCTTGATTATTATGATGGAAATAGTATAAATTTTGGTAATGATGCACCCTATCTAGTAAAAGGAAAAGGATCAATCAAAATCATAGAGAAAGTCATGTGTGAAAATGCTTATTATGTAGAAGGACTTAACTATAATTTATTGAGTGGATCATAACTGAATAGTTTAGGTTGCAAAGTTGAGTTTGAGAACAAGATAGAAAAGATCTATGACACTAATGGGAACTAATTGGGAAAGGTGATCAGACTAGAGGCAATCTATTTTATCTTGATATGAATGATGCTACTTGTCTTGTTGTAGAATTTGATGATGTGTGGTTATGGAACAAGAGGTTATGTCATGTTAACTTTGATAACTTGGTAAGTATTAGTAACATAAAAAGAGTCAGAGGTTTGCCTAAACTGAAGAAACCTAACAATATGATATGTAAACAATGTTAGTTAGGCAAGATGACAAAATATTGTTTTTAAAGTAAGACTCACACCTCTAATAAAATTTTGGAGACTGTTCATATTGACTTGTGTGGTCAATTGATGTGCAAAGCTATAAATGTGATAGGTAAATTGTCCTATTTGCCGATAATTATTCTAGGATGATGATAGTTATGTTTCTTAAACAAAAATCTAATGCTTTCCAAATGTTTAAGTGGTACTTAGCTAGAGTTGAAAAGGAGGTAGGAAAAAGCTTGAAATGTCTAAGATGTAACAGAGGTGGAGAATTTACATCAAATGTGTTTGGGATTTTTTGTAATGATAGATGAATCAAAAGATAGACTTCTACATGTAGGACCCCTCCACAAAATGGAATTGCTAAAAGGAGGACCAAATCTATAATGGACTATGCAAGGAAATTCATGATGGAGAAGAATATTTCTTTGAAATACTAGAAAGAATAAGTACAATTTTTTATACCCTTGAAATGTGTGCAACTTAGAGGTACTCATAGAACACCTTTTGAATTATGGTATTGATACTCACCCAATGTAAAATATTTTAAGGTATTTGGAAGCCAGAGCTACATCCTTATGGATTTTAGGAATGCTAAATTAGATGCTAAAAGTGAAGAAGGTATATTTCTTGTCTATTCAACAAGAGTTAAAGCTTATAAGTGTTTAAATACTAACACTAACAACATTACAGAAAGTGGAAATATAAAGTTTGATGAATATACAGAGGTACTTGAAGCTAAACCTATGAAGAATCCTAAAGAGTACAAATAATTTGTATACTTTTATGAAGGTGTGCCTACTGATGAAGATTTTGTAAACTAAGTTGTAAATCAACAAGAAGTTTTAGTGACTGTCGAGTCACATACAATGAATGTCAAGTTGCATTTACAAACCAAGTTATACTCAAGAACCAAGTTGTAGATAGAAGCTGAGGTACATTCTAAATTAGAGATAAGTTTACATGAAAGAGATGTTGAATTACCTAATAGAGAAGTACATAGTGATTTTGAAGTTGAAAAACCTAATGAGGAAAGAAGAGAAGAACAAAGATTGTCAAAGTATGTCAAAAGACATCACCCTAGTACACAAATTATTGGAGATAAAGATGCTAGAATAATGACAAGGAATGAACTAAGAATTGATACATGTTTGTTGAGCATGCATGAGCCTAAGATAGTGAAAGATCCTTATAAAATGAGGACTAGAGTAAAGCCATGAAAGAAGAAATTAAGAAGATTGAGAAAAAAAAAACATGGACTCTTGTTCCTAGACTAGAGGATGAGAATGTGATTCAAACCAAGTGGGTATACATAAATAAGTTGGATGAAAATTGTGAAGTCACAAGGAATAAGGAAAGATTAGATTGCAAAGGGTATGCACAAGAAGAAAGAATAGACTATTCGGAAACATTTTCCTATGTTGGAAGATTGAAAGGAGTAAGAACTATGCTTGGTTACTCATACAAAGGTTTCAAAGTTTATCAAATGGATTTGAAGTCAACATTTCTAAATGACATATTAGAATAAGAGGTTGATAAAGAATAACAAGAAGGATTTATTTATGCTAGCAACAAGAACATGGTATTTTGATTACACAAAGCTTTATATGGTTTAAAGAAAGCCCCAAGAGCGTGGTATGAAAGGCTTGACAATTATCTTGTGAAGATTGGTTTAAAGAAGACTGATGATAACAAAAATATTGGATTAAATATAGAAGGAGGTTAAGTTATTTCACTAGTTGAAATTTTTGTTGATGATTTCATAAATTTGGAGGTCAAGATACACTATGTAAGGCATTTGAAAATGAAATTAAGAAAGAATTTGAGATGTCTATGATTGGAGAGATCAAGTTCTATGTTGGTTTGCAAGTATATCAGATGAAGTATGATATATACATCAATCAATCTAAGTATGTATAGGAAATATTGAAAACTTTTAGATTGGAAGATTCTAAACTAGTTAGAACACCTACGGTGACATGACACAAATTATCAAAGAATGATGGTTTTACTGATGTAAAGAAAATATTGTACAACTTTATGATTGGAAAATTGCAATATGTAGTGCATAGAAGACCTAACATTGCATTATCTATTGAGACTGTTACTAGATTCTCTGCTAATCCTAAGGATAATAATTTGATTATTGTTATAAGAATAATAAGATATCTAAAAGGAATAAAAGACTATGGCCTATACTATAAGAAAAATGAAAAATTTGAGTTAAGATCCTACACAGATGTTGATTGGGCTTGAAACATTCATGACAGAAAGATCACAAGTGGTGGAACATTTTTCTTAGGAAAGAGATAGGTCATCTTGACCAGCAAAAAAAAAAATTGCATATCTCAATATATTGCTTATGCTAAATATTTGGCTGCTGCAATAAATTGTACAAATGTAGTATGGATCAAACAACTAGTCAAAGGTATGAAGGAGGAAATCATTGAACCTATGGTACTTTATTATAATAATACAAGTGTTATAAATATATCAGATAACCATGTGATGCACACAAAGACTAAGTACATTGCAATCAAGTGTTATTACTTGAGAGAGTTAGTTCAAGACAAAGAAGTGAGGATGGAATATGTGAATAAAAAAGAATAGATAGCTAATATCTTCACAAAGGATTTACGTAAGGATGCACATCAATATCTTAGAGGTAAACTATGGGTGATACCCCTATCTATAGCTAATTAAGAAACGTGAGTAGTGTCCTACATAAACCGAGTTGAAAGTTGAATCTTAAAATATTTGATGGAGTGGATATTACATCAAGAGCTTTCTAAAGTAATGAAGGAGCTGAATTAGAAGATTCACATGCAAGGTGACAAAGGGAGAAATAGAAATTGATGATATCTTCATATTGAAATGACAAGTCTTTGGAATTGTTGTCTAAGAGGGAGAAATACATAGATAAACCTAGTAAGAGGCAAAAAATATTGAGGGAGATATAAGAATAGAGCAAAGAGAGATCTAGATACCTAAATATTGAAGAGAGAGAGAGAGATGCTCTAAAGAGGGAGATATAAGAAAGAGGGAGTAGTTAAGGAACTTGACAAAGCTCACAATACCCTACACAAAGGAAGGACATATACCTACATTGATAGAGGGAGAATTTTCAAAGATTTATTTTCCTTTTAGTATTTTTGTTGGTATTTATTTTCTATCAATGAAAAAGAGGGAGATTGTTGATGTAGGACTGTTTTGAAGAGAAGAACCTGTAATAGGACGATAATTATTTTGGCAATGATGTCAAACTTGCTACCTATTGGTGAGATCATTTCTTTTTGGTCTAAAAGCTATCATTTAGGTGATTCTTGAAGAGGATTTGAAAAGAGGAGATAACAATAGCACCTAAAGAAAGGTTGAGTTATTTGGTATGTACAAGATGAACTAAGACCAAGTAAGACATTGATACTATATTGTATTGTTTATCTACTTAAATTCTAAAATGAAAGATTACTCAAGTTAAGACAGGAAGAAGATGAAGTAAGAAATGTGTCTACCAAGCCTTCCTGAGAAGTCAGTAAAAGTCGAGCTCAAATCATTAGAAACCAAGTGAAAATCAGGAGGTGTTGAGAAAAGACAAAGAATAATGACTAAATAGAGGTGACTACAGTTGGCATGCAAAAAAAAAGGTTTAAGATTATGAATGCTTGAAGGGTAAACAAGATATTAGAGTTGAAATGTATGAATGCTAAGCAAAATGGAGGATTGAAACACAGATCAATAATCTACAAGTGTGTTATAATTTGTTATCAAATCAAGCCTTAATGTTACTTTCTAATAATTGTATCAGTATAGGGTAAATCCTTTGGATTAAGATTGACCTGGTAATCATTTCTAAATCCTTTTAACTAGGTGACATTCTAATGGAATGGTCTAAAGTCCTCTGACAAGGCTCACTCCTAACATGGTAATTGAAATTGTTTAACTAGGCTGCATTTAACAGTGTGTATTATAACCTTTAACAGCGTTCACCATTCAGATGAAATCACTTCAAAAGACTAAGAATTAGTAGCATGTCATTGGTGGTTTTTCCCAAATTGTAGTTCCACATAAAATACTTGTGTCAAATTGTGTGAATGTTTTTATGTTGTTTCATGCTTACATTTCGGTAAAATTGTTTTAAACCAGAATAGTAGCCTACAAAGTATAAGTATTGTATGACCTAATGGATGCACACATCATAATATTTTAAGAATATGGGTCTACTAACCATTGAAAAGTTTTATTTGTACATATCCAGACCATTATTTCAATTACAAAAGCAATAAAATAATAGTAGAATTAGAGGCCCATATAGGAGCTGAGAGGGATGGGGAAACATGATAGTCTCAAAGAAAATATATTCATCAAATAATAATCTTTCAGCAAGAGAATTGCCATGAATGAATGTATCAAACCTTCCATTAGACATGTAGCCAAAGAAAAAAGAATTTTCATTTTTATGCTCCTAGTAAGTTAAAAGGAAAAACCTGTGTCACCCTTTTATAAAGGAAAATGTTAAAAGAAGTATAACTATTCCACTTAAATAGTATAAAATTGGTATTATTATTTAGAATTTGAAACCAAAGTAAAATAATGAAATGTGTCGAAATCAATGAAATCGGGATTATTATTCTTAACAATTATTTGGAATATGAATTGATATATTTTGCTAATTTTAAGGATGAATTTTAGTTCCTAAAAAGCGTTGAAAACAAGCTCGCTCTAGTTCCCACCAGAAAACTATATGGAAATAAACCATTTTTCCTTTGATCTCAAATTATGTTATCCATGACATATATAGATTAATCAATCAAACATAAAAATTACCTTTTGACATATATTTTCTCTTTTATAACAATTCAAATTTCAACTCACCTAAAATCAATAGTTTTCATCTGCCAACACATTTTTGAAAAAAAATATATTCTAACAAAAAGAAAAATTATAGATTTTTGAAGAGGATTCTCTCTTCTTTAGAATGTCATATGATTTTTTATTCTTTTATTAGATTTACTATTGCTTCTTCTCAAAAGAACATCTTCTTAAGTGTTAAAATACATACTTCTTGTATTTTTTAATTACAACATAGTAAATCTAAGTAAAAAACTTTAAACTCTAACCGATTAAAAACAAAAAAAAAAAGCTATGAACTCAATATTAGAATATTCTTAGCTTTAAGCTCTATAAATTAGTTTATATATATTATTAAAAAATTATCATTAAAGAGAGTAAGCATTCTTGAAATGTCAATTTTATAAAATTATTTTATTTATTTAGTAATTGGACAAAAACTAATATAAAATATGCATTTAATAAACATTTTGAAGTCTGAGAACATATATAACTTAGTTAGAATGAATTTATCTAGAACATATATTTGAACAAAATTGATTTTTAAATAAAAATATTCAAATTTAGTCATTCTAATAATTTATCCTAAAAGGTGATATATCTTTGTACATTTACCCAATAATATCTCTTAGAGAAAGCATATTAGGATATAGTATGAAGTCGTTTCCACAACAACTTGATTACCATCCTCTAAAGTATCTTTTTATATACTTACACATGTACTCATACCGACTAATTCTATAGTTGTAAAAAGTAGATAATCTACTATGAAAACTAGAGTGTCATTAAAGTTTACACAATTTCCTCCTCTCTCTACTCTTTCCACCCTAGTAGATGATACAAGAATGCTCTTCTCTTCACTAGATCTCTTAGTAGGTCATGAATATTTTTTATATGAAAAAATAGAGTAGCAGAGATAGCTGTACATGATCACTATCAAGTTTTATTAATGTTGCTTCTATTGATACATATGAAAAAAAAATTTATATCAACTTTTTCCACCTCTAAAATTACATATTAACATGTTCTATGTTAAAGTTTCTTAGTTTTGTTTAGTTGAATGAGGTAAGAACTCAAGCTCTATAGAGCCATTGTTAAATATAGGGCCCAGTTTACTAAACACTTCAATGATGATTGATGACTACTTGTTTATTAAATTGTACAAACAAAATCCTTATGTGAGTAAAGGGAAAACTAATCATTTACATAATATAAATGTGAGGGCTCAAAATATTGTGACTATGAGTAGGGGGGAAATGAAATATCAATATTAGGGTATTTTGGCCTTATAAGAAGGGAGGTTATAATTTCTAGAATATTTTTGTATGGTTAAACTTTCCAACATAAAGAAGAAATAAGTTAAGTTCTTACAATGTTTTGTCTAGTTCCATATAGTGCTACATCATGTATTTGAGTCAATAAGGAAGTATCTCTCATCAATCATGTCATCTATATATGTAACTTATCTATGTGCCTATGTCCAAGGATCCATCAAGTTGTCTTGTGACCCTTAGAGACTTGTAGCTTTGATTTATTTTCTCAAGCAATAAAGTCATGAATTATTAAAGAATCATTAGTAATAGATGCAAGAAATTTTTATTATTGTCTAGTGACCACAAAAGGGTATAATTCTTGATCATCTACTTTAAAGATCACTTGACAAAAATCTACATTGAGCACAATATTAAGTACTAAACCTATCTCCAAAATGAATATTTACAAAATATGTATTACTGTTGAGATATATATCAATGTATCTGTATGTGTCTATATATATATATATATATATATATATATATATATATATATATATATATATATATATATATATATATATATATATATATATAGACACATACATACATACATACATACATACATACATACATACATACATACATACATACATATATATACATATATCTATACATGTATATATATACATACATACACACACACACACGCACAGATATATATATATATATATATATATATATATATACAAATATACATACATAAATACATATGTGTGTGTATTGAGTTGACAAATATATTGCAATGTCCATTTATTGATGGTACTTTAATTTGCAAGAAAATATATTTATCACTATCAAACTCTACAATTTAATACTAAAGACTATGATTATTTTACGTGCTTATTATATGTAAACTATAGGTGATCATATTGGTATTTATAGTTAACTTGGGAGTCACATCCCCAATGTGAGTGACTCTAATGAAGGGCACTCCCCTTAATACCACAACACACAACACAAATTGAGAGAAAAAAATATGCACTTCTTATTATCACCACAAATGTGGACTTACAGAATTACAATATGTAAACCCACATGGATGCCTTCCTTACAACAATTTGCAAGGAAGAGATGCGACTATCACCCACAACTTCCCTATATGAACTTTGGACCCTCTTTATATAGGCACTCTTAACTACTTAGGAAGGTTCTAGAAATTAAGCCCTAACCTTTGCGGCTGACCAACCTCATACTATATTATTCCATTACACTTTGTTACATATGATTGACTCAAAACAATTTTAAAATTATATTTTCATATGTGTCCACTTCTTGAGAGCATAACTAGTAAACCGTTAACCCGATGGGGTATTATAACCCCATTCTAGAATCCTTGCCTCGAAATCTACAATGGTTAATCAAACAAGTGTCCAATAGCTAGGGTTTTACCTCATTTTAGAGCCATTTATGCCTTCATTGTTGGACTTGAAATTTGGATAGCCAAAATTCATTTCAAAAAAATGTAATCACTACACCAATTCATATTATATGAAAATAAAACACATCTAGCATGATGACATGTCAAAGATGAATCTCCATATATGAGATTAGAACAATCTAAGCACATAATACCAACTTACTAAAATTAGAAACCTCCCAGAAAAACCAACTCTATATGGGAATGACCCCTATTAAAAACATTAAAAAATAGAAATAGAAATTATTTTTGGGTGATGCTAGATTGACCTTACACCCAAGATGGTCCTGCATGAGACACTTGGGATAATTTGACAAGTTACCTTGTCACATATTAGGTAGTTAGAGGAAAACCAAGATGGTCAACCTCCTCATGTGCTAGCCATGATGAATCTTCTAGTGGTGCCTCTTTCCATTTGACCATATATTCCTCATATGTCTCATTCGTTGTGCTTCTTCCCACATGACTGTTCAATATCTCCTCATTCTCATGTGTAGTTGAAGTAGATATCAGAATACTCCATTGTGCTTCTACATATTCATCTTCATTAACTCCTACATAATATTTTGACAACTTTCAAATGTTAAACACTAGCAAAATATTCAATTCAGCAGGCAAGTCTTCCTTATAAGAATTTCCAAAATCAGAATTTTTCACTATCTTGCATGGGCCAAAATTATTCATTTTCAGCTTATTATATTTACCCACTTGAAAGCACTCCTTCCTTAATTGAAGCATGACTTCATCACCAATCTGAAATTTCTTATACCTCCTTTACAGATCTTCCTTTGAATTAAACTCTATATTTATCTCTATAATGTTCATCACCACCTCCTCATAGAAATTCTTGAAATATTTAGCAAAATCTCCTTCCCCAACACTAGTTATTTCTCCTTTATCCAACTACCTCAATTCAAAAGTAGTTCTAGGACTACTCCCATATATAATCAGGAATGGTGATTTAACAATACTCATTTTGACCAAACTATTGTATGTAAATTTTGTCAATGGCAAAATCTAATCCCAACCTTTTGGTTTATCTTGAAGCAAGCATCTCAAAAAATTCCATAGAAGATGGGTTTAAGATTTCTATTTTTCAATCATTTTGTAAATGATGGGATGAACTGAAATTTAATTTTTTCTTCAATTTTTTCCTTAATGTTTGCCGAAAATACCTAATAAACTTGGTATCTCAATCAAAAGGTATACTCTTTGGTAGACCATGTAGTCTCATGACTTCTTTGAAAAATAGCTTCACAACTTGTCTTCTTGTAGGGAATGAAATATGCCACTTTTGAAAATCCATCAACAACCAAATATATGCAATCATGCCCTCACTCTAACTTCAATAAACCAAGAACAAAATCCATGCTAATATCTTCGCATAGTTTCTCAATTATAGGTAATGGATAATACAAGCCTATATTTCGCATTACTCCTTTTCCCATATAACATAATTTGCAACACAATACAAAATTATTCACATGATCTTTTTTTTACTCTGTCCAATAGTGGTTCTTAGAAACTAAAGCAGTGGTTTTATCTCTACCAAAATGTCCAAAAAATCCTCCATTATGCTTCTCCTTAATGAGATTATCTCTCATGGAACTTATAGGAATTCACAACTGACTTCTATCAAAAAAATAGTATTTTGTATTATAACATCCATCCACTTTTTCCTATCAAGTGTAATAGGTTCTTTATAGGAATTCCAAGCCTCAAAAAAGTTAGGATCCTTTGGATACAAATTCTTGAGATCCTTCAACCTAAACACCTCAATTTACATTTCTATCAGCAAAACTCATCATCTACTAAGAGCATCTACAACTCTAGTAGACTTCTCACTCCTATATTTCAAAATAAATGTATAGCTATGAAAAAACTCAACATAATTCAAAGGCTTTTGATTCAATTTTCATTGACATTTTAAATATCACAAAGCTTGATGATCAATATACAAAACAAACTCCTTAAGAAAAATATAATGTCTCTACTTCTACAATACCTGAACTATAGCATAAAATTCCTAATCATAAACATAATTCTTTCTTTTGGTATCATTCAATTTCTCATGAAAATAAGCAATAGGTCTACCTTCTTGACTCATAACAACTCCTATTGCATTACCACTAACATCATTGTTTACTTGAAATAACTTATTAAAATCTAGATGTGCTAAAACAACATTCTCTATAACTATCTATTTCAATAGATTAGAAATATTATCTACACCTAAAATCCACTTATATTCTTTGCTATCTCCTCTCAAGTTCCATACGTACTGTTAAAACCTTTGATAAATTTTCTGTAAAACCTGGCTAGTCTATGACATGATCTTCCTTCGCTACAATCCTTGGAGTAGGCCATTCAAGGATAACCATCACTTTCTCAGGGTCCATTTTAGACCTTCTATTGATACTAGAAATCCCAACTACCCTAAATCTTTCACAAAATTGCACTTCTTGAAATTTATTAGCAACATTTCCTCCCTTAACTTGTCAAACACCTTATGAATGTGTGTTGAATTCACCTCTAATGTGTTACTAAGTATCAAAATATCATCTTGATAAACAATGAAAAACTTACCTAGAAAATCCTTCACTACCAAATTCATGAGCTTCATGAAAGTTCTTTGTGCATTATCTATCCAAAGAGGCATGACTAACCACTCATACGATCCTTCTCTTGTCTTGAACATAGTCGTCCACTACTATCCTTCTCCAATGCAAATTTGATGTTACACACTTTTCAAATCTATCTTTTTGAAATACACAACTCCACTCAAACACTTCATAATATCATCCATCTATAGCAATGGAAATCTTTACTTGATCATGATTCTTTTGATAACTCAAGAATCTGTACACATCCTCTATTCTCCATTCTTCTTAGGTGCCAATACTACTAGTATCACACATGGACTTAGACTCTCTCAAATCAACCCCCTTTGAAACAACTTATGCACTTTTCTATTCAATTCTTCACTTTCTAGTGGTGCCATTCTATGTGCTACTTTATTTGGAAAAATGGCTCTTTGAATCAAGTCCATCTAGTGACTGATCTTCTACACTAGGTTTAATCTATTAGCTACATTAGCTGACACAATATGATGAAATTATTTTGAAAAATATGCAAATTTTGAAGCTACCTCCTCTACTTCTTCTTTACCATCTATTTCAATTGTAATAGAAGTCATATGCTCATGCCTCGTATCCTTGAGAAAATCTTTTCCAAAAAGAAAACATATTCTAGCAACACTCCATGCATTTTCTTCTTTTTCCTTCAATGGCTTTAGCTTATGTTTTGCTCCATCCTTTGTCTAAGTGTAAGTATTTGTACACCCATTATGTACAACATGCCTATTATACTGCCATGACCTACCCAATAACATATGACATATGTCCACAGGTATGATATCACACAAAACCTCATCTTGGTAGATTCCAATCTTGAACTTCAATAAGCATTTCTCATTAACCATGACCTTTTCAGCATCCTATCTGTAGATGATACAATATGGATAGATGTGCTTCTACCTCTTCAAGGCCACTTCAAGTTTAACTTTGTGACCAAATTTTTTGACACCAAATTGTTAGGGCTTCCACCATTAATGATCAAATCACAACACTTGTCTTCACATTTTCACCTTGTGCAAAAAAAATTCCTCCTCTGATCATGTTCATTGTCACCACTCAACAAGACTATTCTGTTACTAGGACTTCTTCCACACAAACCTTCTCTTCTAGATCTTGTGCCCCCCCCCCCTCTCTCTCTTGCTCTGATCTCTATTGTTCAAATCATGGAAATAATTTCAACTATTTCACATCTAGTTCTAAAACCTATTGCTAGTCTCATCCATGTTCTTTTGATTGTCATTTTAGCCTCCATAAGACTATCTACTAGATATTCCACCATTACCTCTGCCACTATTTTTGATATCAAACATTTTGTTAGAAATGCATAGAATAACAAAGAAGGGGGGGGGGGTGAATCAGTTATTCAAGGTCCAAATGTCATGATAAAACTTTTTTCACTAATTACATTGAGCCCATTTAACTAATTATGTATCCAAGCTAAACATTCATCCTAGCAAGTTACTAAAAATTCAACATGCAAGAATAAGACATGAAAGATCAACACATAACACAATGATTTATGTGGAAACCTAATTTGGAAAAAACTACTAGCAGCATGCTACTCAATTCTCAGTCATCTGAAGTGATGCCCTATGAGAGGCCTACCCTATTAAAGGTTATGAAACACTATTAAATGTTACCTAGTTACAGGATTTCAACCATCCAGTTAGAGGTAGGCCTAGTTAAAGGACTTTAGAAAATTCGCTTGGAATGCCACCCTATTAAAGGATTTAAAAATGGTTGGTAAGTCAACTTAAGTCCATAGGATTTTACCCTAATTGATACAATTATTAGAGAGTAACAATAAGAGTTTTTGATCTAATACAACTCACAACATAACTTGCATATTTTTTTTATCTCAATTCAGCTCTCAAATTTGCCTAGCTTTCAATCTCTACAGTTCTGACAACTTGTCCTCCTTTCAAGCTTCATCTCCTTGAATCTCCATGCTCGATGTACTAGTGCAATTTCCTATATGGCCACTTATTGAAGCAGAGTCTCTATACTCTATTCTTTCTTCTCAATGCCTTGACCTTGGCATCCAACCAACCACTTAGCAACTCTTGCTTCTTGACTTGTAACTCCTTACATAGAAGTCTAGAATACTTTTCCTACTCTAATATTTTTGCTCTTAATTTTGGTTCAAATGGATTAGGTCAGATTCAATTAACCTACCCCTTATCTTTTTGCTTCTAGAAAAATGATGAAGAATCCTCCTATATTCTCCAAAGAATGGTTTATCTAAAATTTTGTGCCACTAAATTATCATCCTTATCCTCAATCTAGTTCACAAACTTCAAGGTAATAAACATGTTAGCTTAGATGTGGCAAATCTTTAACTTTTCAAATAATACAACAGCTCAGCACTATTGAACTTTTGATGCTCAACACATATTATGTTAATTGGGACCAACTATGTTTTACTATTTCTTTGCACCTACTATGAATTTACTCAGCATCAACTAAATGTTGTTGATGCTCAGTGCCTATGACCTACTTAGCTCCTTCTATTTCACTTGGCACACACTAGATCTTTCA
Source organism: Cupressus sempervirens (assembly GCA_028749045.1). Classification (NCBI taxonomy): domain Eukaryota; kingdom Viridiplantae; phylum Streptophyta; class Pinopsida; order Cupressales; family Cupressaceae; genus Cupressus; species Cupressus sempervirens. Next base: position 867,279,349 of record CM053789.1, read on the forward strand.
TTTTCTCGACACTCACTAATAATCTCCTAGGCATAAACTAGCTTGCTTGACACCCACTAATGAACTTAGTCAAGCTTTGTAGATAGCTTTGTTACAACTTATTCTTCCAGAGTTTCTAAGTGTAACCAACCTCTATATCTTCAAGTGTATTATCAATGCATCATTTTACCATTGTCTTAACTGATCCTTGTACTTCATTAAAAAAGCATAACTCAACCTTTCCCTTAGGTGCTTTTGTTACATCTTATTAATTAAATCCTCTTCATCAATCAACTAATGATTGAAAAAATTCTTTATCAATAATCTCCCTTTGTGCAAACAATCTCCCTTGTTCAATAATGATCTTTTCAATCGGATGTCAACACATTTTAGTTAGATTCTCCTCATCTCTTAGGGAAAATAGGTATGCCTCCCTAATACTGGTCATTTGAATCAAGATCAGCTCCTCCTGAATATTTGGCCTCAACTCATTACAATAATAGACAAATTTCTCCTTATCATCTTCCAAATGGTAATTTTTGATTAGACCTCTTTAGTATGCACTTGAATGGATATTCCCATTTGCTTCAACCCTTTCTTCTTTCAATCAAATCAAGCTCATAACCCATAGGAATCAATCATCACTTCAATTTGGCTATCATCTTGTCCCATATTGTGATTTTGTCTTTTCCTCCTCTATTTCTCTCCAACTAGATGTCCTACCATCAAATATTCACATGACCCTTTAGTTTGGCCTTTGCAAATTTGACTGTATCTAGATCTTCAATATTTTCATACTTAAATTATTCCTCTAATTCACTAATCCAATCAATGAACTCTTTAGGGTCAAGATTTTCCAAAAATGTGGGAACCTCAAAATTAGGTCTTTTCTGATCTAGGAAATGGCCTTAAAAATCCTCTCTTCTTCTAGGTTCAAAATGACCTCTTCTTTGACATTTCCTTCTTCTTCTTCTTCTTCTTCTTCTTCTTCTTCTTCTTCTTCTTCTTATTCTTCTTCTGCTCCTCCTCCTCCTCCATTCTCACTTTCATCTCTTATGACAAGATTTATTCCTCGGCACATTTATTTTCCCAATGCTTACATTCGTCTCTATAAAGTTCTTAAACCCTCAGACATAACACCTACAACTCTTCCACCATGCTCTCTTCATGGAGGCATTTTTGTGCTTCCACTGACACCCTAGTACAAACTACTTTACAATCAATGATCTATCCACATGCTTAGGCCAAACCAAAGTCCTAGTGAAAACTACCTCCTAGTTAGTGATTTATTTACACACTCAAAAACTCCTATTTTAATACAACATGATTAAGAGTTCTCTCCTTGATACCATAACAAATAATAGAAATTGAGAACCACACAAATAGGGAGAAAAAAATATGGATTTCTTGTTATTGTTGCAAATACAAAATTATGGAATTACAATAATCCACATGGGCAATTTCCTTACAATAATATGCATGATAGAGATATGACTATCACCCATAACTTCCCTAGATAACCTTCTAACCTTCATTATATAGGTACTTTTAACTGCATGGGAAGGTTGTAGACACTAAGCCATAACTCTTGAGCCTAACTAGCCTCATATTATATTTTTCCATTACATTTTCTTACATATTATTGAATCAATACAATTTAAAAATTACATTTTTTTATGGGTCCTCTTCTTGAGACCATAACTAGAAAATCACTAACCTAATGACCTATTATAACCATATTCTAGAATCCTTGTGTAGCGATCTACAATGACCAATTGTGCAAGCGTTCATGATTTGACATGCTCAATATATAAGATATGACAATAAAACTCATTTGATAGGTTGATATGTCAAAGATGAACCTCTATATATGAGATTAGAATAGTGTGAGAACATTGTACTAACATACTAAAATTAGAAAGCTCCCACAAACAACTCTACATAGAAAAATCCCTTATGAAAAACACAAAAATTGAAAAATTGGGAATAGAAATTTTTTTTTGTGATGCAAGATTTCCTTACACCCAAGATGCTCCTACATCAAACTCGATCATGGAGTCACGTCCTATCGGGTATGTGGATCCAAGTCACAACTTTTCAAAAGGACAACAAAAGATATTTTCCTTTGGAGGTTGTTGACTTTAATATGTTGATTAGTTTAACTTTGAACAATCAATCAACATATATTATATTATTATTATTTGCACAATACATGAGATTAATATATAGTTATTTTTAAATATGAATATATTATTTGCAATATTCATGCCTCTTAATGCATTTGTGCATTCACAATCTTCTATATTTAAGACAATATTTAAAATGTCAATTTTACAACCCTATTTTATGCACACTTTCCTAGTGGTAGTATTCGTATCAGCCATGCTAATAACACAAAGGACACATCTAAAAATAATGGTACATTTGAGACATAATATGTAATAATATATAGAGGAATTGAGATACAAATTAAAAAATGATTATGCAATTCATAATTCTTTTATCACCTTGTGCTAATGAGGAAATGGGTATCAATTATATATATATATATATATATATATATATATATATATATATATATATATATATATATACATACATATATATACATACATATATATATACATACATATATATATACATACATATATATACATATATATATATATACATACATATATATACATATATATATATATATATACATACATATATATACATATATATATACATACATATATATACATATATATATACATACATATACATACATATATATACACATATATATACATGTATACATATATGTATACATATATATATATATATATATATGTATGTATATATACATGTACATATATATATATATATGTATATATATGTATGTATGTATATACATGTATCCATATATATGTATCTACATGTATACATATATATTCCTAGACTCTTGGACCCTCCTTTATTATTTGGCATATCTAGTTGGAAAGGAACCATTGTATCTTTAAGCATGAGTTTTTAGAGGTTCCACACTTATGGTGGAAAATTTGGCATTCTTTGGGGGAAACTATTTTTGCAAAATGTGACACTTCTAAAGCCATGGAACTAGGGGAGGATATTTTCAATAATCTTCTAAATATTCCCCCCTCACCTAGAAATCTACTATGAAAGATGTGTAGACATCCCTTGTGAATGATAAATAAGGTGGGAAAGTGGAGTGCCCCTTCATAGGGTATTCCTAAAATCAACATAGATGGGTCTTCCAAGGGAAATCTAGGCCCTGTTGGCATTGGTGGTGTTGGTAGAGATAGGAAAGGGGATGTCTAGTTTGTGTTTTCTATTTATAAAGGTCATCACACTAACAACCTAATGGAGGCCATAGCTATTTTGTATGCTATGAAGAATGCTTGTGACCTTGGTTGGAGAAGGCTTATCTATGAATCTTATTCACAAGTGGTGATAAGTCTATTGAATTACCAATATTTTGAAGTTGTTAGTTGGAAGTTAGCTTTGATTGTAGACCAGATTCATAATTTGCATACTTCATTGGAGTCTATTAATTTCCCTCATATTTCTAAGTAATGGAATAGTGTTTTTGACTATTTGGCGTAGTGGGCTTCTGATCATATGTGGAATTGGAACATTATTGATAAGACTCAACTTCCAATGGGCTTGTCCCATCAACTTGATCACTTGGTTGATCTTGATAGGGCTATTTGATGCCCCTTCTCCATTTGTACTTGTTTATCTTTCAGCTTGACTAAAATTTCACCCCTCCTTTATTTCAAAATAATTAATGTTTTGTTTGTTCATTTTGAAACTATAAACTGGGTTACCACTGCTAATAATTTTTATGAGAATCTAAATGATAATTTATTTTATCACGATTCTCCCATCAATTAAGTATGGTCAACTAGATAAATTATTTCGAAATAAAATGTAAGACAATAGATTTGCTATGCATTTGTATTCCCAGAGGTAGCTGCTACAAATGACCAGTGCACGACTCACAATACCCAGAATGAATTGCTTAAGAAAAAAAAAGAAATACATTAGATGTTGGGAATTCTAAACTAGAATTTACAAAATACATATTTTTAAGCCCAACTCAATTAGTATATTGTAATTTCACCATATTCATCCAATAGCCCTTAATAATCTCTATGTCCAATATATTTGTTGATGTTGGGGTATCTAATGTTTTGTGGCAATTCTCTAGAAATCATGCACAATCAAGGTAAAACTCTTATCAAATTGTTGATTCATAACTGTTCATGTTTAGCATAGGAAAATAGATGTGTGGTGCTTCATTAGTTCACATGTATTCACTTGGATTGAAATTCAAGATGGTATCTGTAGGGTTATGTTCTTTAGGCAGAAAATTATTATTAGCATCTGGATAAAGTTTTTTCTAAATTGAACTTTGTTTTACAAGGGAAGAACTAATCTCTTTGATTAAATTCTAATCCAATCTAGCTTGAAAAGTATTTGATTGTAGCTGATGATCCACATTATTTGACACAATAGAACTTGGCAACATCTAATTTTTTAGTGTAAATTTTAATAAATTAAGGTCTAGATGAATATTTCCATAAAATGCCAGATTCAATAGGTTTCTAGCTATCATTGCTTCAGCCTCTAGATGAGCAATATATAAGGATATTAATGAACTTGTTGAAGAATAAAGAAGACAAGAGCTTGTGTTAGAAAAATATGTAAGAAGACATCATGCACTTGAAAAAATCATTAGAGATAAAGAGTTTAGTGCTATGACAAAAAAAAGACTTAGAAGTGATACATGTTTAAGATGCTTTGAAGAATGAAGACTAGATACAAGCTATGAATGAATAAATTCAATAGGTTTAAAATAATAAAACACGGTCACTAATACACAGACCTATAGGAAAAAATGTTATTAGAACAAAGTGGGTATACAAGAACAAGCTAAATGAAAGAAGTCACAAGGAATAAGGAAAGACTACTATGCAAAGGATATGCACAAGAGGAAAGTGTTGACTATGGTGAAACATTTTCCCTTGTAGCTAGATTAGAAGGAGTTAGAACACCATTTGCATATTTTTCTTAAAATGTATATAAGGTATATCAAGTGGATGCCAAATCTACATTTCTGAATGGGATACTTGAAGAAGAAGTATACATAGATCATTATGAAGGATTTGTAGATCCTAGCAAGAAAAATATGGTGTGTAAGTTGCACAAAGCTTTATACAGTTTGAAACAAGCCCCTAGACCATGGTATGAAAATTTGTATAATTATTTGGTGAAGATTGGTTTTGCAAGAATAAATGATAACAACAATCTATATTTTAAAATTTGCAAAAACAATGAGATATTGTTATTTAAAATTTTAGATGATATCATATTTGGAGGTAGGGAATCATTATGCAATTTTTTGTTAATGAAATGAAGGAGTTTGAATTGTCAATGTTTGGTGAGATCAAATTCCTTGTTGGTTTAAAATTATATCAAATGAAGCAAGGTATATTCATTACTTAGTCCAAATATACCAAGGAGATACTAAATTTTTTGGGAATGGAAGATTCAAAATTAGTGAGTACACCTATGGTTACTAGACACAAACTATCTAAGAATGATCATTTTGTTGATGTGAGCTAGACATAAATATAGATCAATGATTGGTAAACAACAATATGTTGTTCATAGCAGACCTGATATTCTATTAGTTGGTGGGATAGTTACTAGATTTTTAGCAAGTCATAAGGATAATCATATGATGGTAGTGAAAATAATAATAAGATATCTGAAAGGACTAGAAGACTATGGATTGTATTACAAAAATAATGATATATTTTACCTAAAGGTATTCACTAACTCTAATTGGGTAGGAAATGTTGATGATGAAAAGAGCACAAGTGGTGGAACATTTTTTCTAGGAAATGGATTAATTTCATGGACAAGAAAGAAGCATAACTGTGTTTTCCAATCAATAGTTGAAGTCAAGTATGTGACATTGACAGTGAATTGTTCAAATATCATATGGATGAAGTAACTATTGAAAGATATGAAGGAAGGAATTATTGATCTAGTAGTTATCTATTGTGATAACACAACTACTTTTAACATATGAAAGAACCATGTTATGCACACAAAGAAAAATCACATTGCTCTCAAGTATCATTACTTGAGAGAACTAGTTCAAGATAAAGAATTGAAACTAAAGTATGCAAACACAAAAGAGAAAATAGATAACATATTTACTAAAGGTTTATCTAAGGATGCTCATGAATATCTTAGAGGTAAATGGGGGTAATTTCCATAGACAAGGTTACATAAGCTATAGTAAAGCATTGCATCAAATGTGTTCATCAAACTATATTACACATTCATGCAAACAATTCTACTTTAGGAAATTTCCTAAGTTAGTAGAAAAGAAGATAGAATAAGTGATAAGTCATATGAAGATGATAGATGAAGAATTCAGAACTAAGATGAAAGTATCTACATGATTAAGATGCATGAGATAGAAATAGTGGCTTTGGCAATATTGTCAAAGACGGAGAGTATATCAAAAATATAAAGAGGGGGACATATAAGCAAGAGGGAAAGATTATCAGAGAGTCACACATAAAGATGAAAGAGAGAGATAATGAAAGCTAATATGCTAAGTAAGAGAGACTGATTACTTAGAGGTAGTTCATAATATTTTATGAGGAATTGTCAAATAAAAGATATGAATTAGAATTAAATTAAGGATATTAATGAATATCTAATTCATTGAGAGTGCTGCTCAAGACTATACAAGTTTTGGATTTTATGGTAACCCAAATTATTCCTAAAATATTTTAAGAGATGTTGTCATTAATGACAAAGAGGGAGGTTGTTGGAAACTACAATTGGAAAAATTGTTATATTGTCATTGATGTCAAATCTTTTAGTGAGATGGTTTTCTATTTGATTTAATTGTCATATCTATTTGATTGATGAAGAGGATTTGAGAAGATTCTTATAAAAAAAGTACCAGGAGGAAAGGTTGAGTTATGAAAAGGAAACTACAAATAGACATTTTATTAGTTGAACTTTTACAAGATAAATTGATTTTTCAAATCATATTGGAAGTAGAGAAGACAATAATATATACAAGATTTGAAAGTGTAAGAAAAGATAGATCAAATGTATAGGATTGACTGAGTAACTAAGAAAAAGACTAAAGAATTTTGATAAACATGTTGAGCATTGATAGTGTCAACTAAGGCACACTAAGTGTTGAGAAAAGTTAGTGTTGATTGAGAATTAGTATCAATTGAGTGACAACGTATGTATTGAGCTAGAAGTTTAATAGCGATCAAGTAACCCAGTGATGGTCGAGTGTAAGAACATAGTGTTGGCCAAGGAACAATATTTTAACTATTAGCAAGGGATCATAATTTTCAACTGACTAAGTTGATTTCTTGAGTTATAGAAGGCATGTTAAAGATAAGGATTGATGACATGAATCATTTATTATTAGGAGAGGATTAGGTAAACAACCTTAGAGATGAATTCAAGGAGAAGTTTATAGAAAAGAAGAGATACATAGAAAGGCAATTAAATACATTGTATTTGATGATTCAAATTGTTAACACTAGGATCTATAGTGTTAACTAAGTACAAAAAGATCATAACTACCTATTTAAGGAATTGCAAAGAGAAACTTTCTGTAGAGTGTGTAGAGAGCAGAGAGGCTATGCACATGTGAAGAAGTTCTAAAGAGTTGGATTTTTTTACTAATGTTGTTGACTGACGAATCAATTGAGTTGAGAAGAAGTGAAGGGTGATTGCTTGAAGGTTTCCAAAGCAAATATGAGATTGAGATGACTATGGAGGTCAGACAATGATTCAATACACGAGAGCTAAATAGAGATATATACAAGAAAAAATTGAGTTCTACTTAATAGATCAAACCCATTGTTACTTTCTAATCATTGTGAACAATATTTGAAATCCTTTAATCAAGTTTGACCTAAATTTCATAAGGACCTGACAATCTATGTAAATACTTTAACCAAGTGACATTTTAATAGAATATTCTAAAGTCCTCTAACAATGCAACTTTTACTAGGGTGATTAAATCCTTTAACAAGGTCACATTTTAAAATGTGTATTATAACTTTTAACAGGGATGGATCTTAACAGGGCTCACTTTAGAAAAATGAAAATTAGTGACATGTTGGTAGTGGTTTTCTCCAAATTGGATTTCCACATTAAATCCTAGGGTCAAAATTGTGTGAATGTTATTATGATGTTTTATTGATAAAATTTTGCATGCTAGAAGTCTGTTATTTTAGAATAGTTGGCAACTAGCTAATATTACTAAAAGTTTACAGTACAGATAGAAAAATGGAATGATAAGATCTAAAGTTTTTTAAAAGTTCTCTTGTTCAATTGGTACATCTAGACCTTGGATAACTAATTCACCCATTTCCCCCTCTTAGTTATTCTAAATATTTTAACATAATTTTTTTATCAAGGTTTCCAAGATCTTTCATATGATCTCATATTTATCTTTAGTTTCATTACAAGACTTGATTTCTGTAACAATTTTAGGTATTTTTCTAATATAACTTCTTACATATTCATCTTCCATCATTTTATCATTTGGAAATAAATATATCAAATATTTTAATCTGATTCTCTTACATGCTTATCACCTTCAAATGTAGATTAAAAAGGTTCCCCAATTTTATGAGATATTTCTAAGGATATTATCTAACTGAATGCATTTTTAAGAAGAGGTAACAAAAGTTATTCTCTAGAAACAATGTTACACATGAATAGATATCTTTTTAGCTTCACTACATTCTTCAAGTTTTCTTTCTTCTACAATTTTCTTTCCATTCTTAATCATTAGCCAATATGATGGACCCATGCATAGTAGATATGTCTTCATCTTATGTTTCCAATTATTATAGTTAACTCCATCAAACTTAGGACTTTCTTTTCTAAAATGACCCACTATTGATCTCCTTAAGCTGTTAAGCTTTTCCTTTAAGGACCTAATACTATGATACAAATTATTAGAAAGTAAATTCCACTAAGATAGCTAAGAGGAGGGGGCGAATCAATTATTAGATCAATATAACTTTTATCAACTTTATTAAACCTTAAACACATTATGAATATAGTTAACACCCATAAGATGATAGACATACACAATATCAAAAAATATGTTAACTAGGGAAACCCTTGATCAGAGGGAAAACTCCAATGGGGATGGTAACCACGAAATGATCTACTAATATGTAAGTTCCTTGTAAGAGAATAGGCCCTATTAGGATCTAACAAAATACATTAAGTAGATATCATTCCCTAGTAGGATACTTTGAATCCTTGTTAGAAGATTCAAACCCTATTAAGAGTTGTTCCACCCTTGTTAGGAGTTAAGGAAGGCAAATAGACCCAATGTCCACATAGCTTTAGGGGAAAGACCATTGAGCTTACTATTTAACTGGCCTTTGTATTATTCCTTTTAAAATAATAGAAATGCAACTAATCTTAGAAAATTAAACTCTTTCTATATCCTCTTACTATTCCAATGTCACACCAAATACTTCTTAGATCTCAATACCAGATCTCTAACTTCACTTCACAATTATCCATTTGATCACTTACTTGCATTTACCAACTTCACATATCCAATACAAGTTCACTTACAACTAGAATACACTTCCTTACTTCATCAAAAGGAAAATAACTTTCCTTTATACCACATCCTCACAAATAATTCATTGAGTTGGCCTTGAGGATTTCCTAGTTAATTACACTAGAACCTCATTAAGATAATACAGTTCATTACATCTTTTCTTAATTAAAAAGTATTTTTGGCTCATAGTCTTCACAATTTTTCACATGTACAACCTCAGACCTCTCACATTCACTTTCTTCATCATCAGGGTGTGTAATTTCACTATCTAACTTTGCTCATTGTGATTTTGTCCTTATTAGGAGATATAATCCAAACACTAGAAACCAGTTCTTAGATACTTTGTCTCCAAACTGTACTTTGAAAATCACAAATAGCTTTCAAATTTCATCAACTTCCTACATGCACACTTGTCCATGTTACAAGACATACTGTCTAACAAATCCTCAACTGTGCTTGACGTCATCATCAACACTTGGCCATACAACCTCATTCTCTATCCGCTATTCTTACAATCTTTAGAAAACTAATACTATGTTGACATCAAAGAAAAAAATAGTCATGAATGTAACATGTCATTCTCTGAATTGTTCTAACAATTCTTAGGATACTCCCCCAAAGGAATACTATTAGGATTCATGCTAACAACTCTTGTTCACATTTAATTCATCGTTTAACAAATTAAATTGCTACCCATTTTTATGTTTGTACATACTTATGTCTATATCTATGCATTCCAATAATTTTTATATGTGTATATATATATTTTATTTATTTATTTATTTTTATTTACATATTTATTTCTATATAGATATACATATATAAAATCTAATTAAACTAGTGAAAAAATGAAAAATATGTTCATTACTTGAAATGTTGTGCATGCATAATTTTATGATTTGTTTTTTTGTGGGATTGGTTTGATTAAGGGTGAATTAGTTTTATAGGGACCAAAAATAATTTATAATATCATGAAATAAATAGGATTACTAAAAATAAGCCAATAGCAATAATGATGCCAAATAAAAGGAAACAAGAAATAGGTAATATTATCCCAAACCAACTGTCAACTATTGAATAATCAAAATTCTGTCAAATAAAATATGCATTAGTTCTACTAAATTTATTAACTTAAGTATCAATGGTGTAACCCCATTTTTCTTACCGATTATCTTGGTAGAAAGGTCATGTGGATCATTCATCTTTACGTATGAATTACTACATTTACAACCCTAGTAAAAATGTTTGCCCTAAAAATATTGTTTTTAATCAACTCAACACACATAGAATGGGCAATACCTGATATCCTTGTATAATTCTTCAAATTTACTCACCCTATATTTCAACTTCCTAAGTCATTCAGCTAAATTAACAATGAAACTCTTGTTAACTACCACCATATCTTATACCTTACCCTAGATATTTTTGAGGTTATCTTCCAAGTAAATAATTTTTTTCCATGTTCAAATTTAACTCACTTATTCCCCTTGGAAATGTATTCTTATTTTCCATAATAGAATACAACTATTCTATGGAAGACATGGTACTTTTTCTCAAAATTTAATTTCTATTACAATCTATGGAAACACCAAATTCTAATTATCCATCAAGTCATTAGTATACTTAATAATAGTTTTTGTATTCAATATAGAAGCACCCTTCTCATTAGTGGTATTAATTTCTACATTGATCTCCAAGTTTATGGATAACTAATATTCTATATCACTTTCCATAGGAAAAATAAGGAATTTTGGGGTCATGGAATCCCCGAGATAAGAACATTTCTCTTGAGAATATAAATTTTGGTCCTAATAAAAAAGAAATAAATTATTGTGAAGAGTCACCAATGACCTTTATTTTTTAGTTTTGTCCCTATTAGTGTCAAGGGGGTCTATGGCTTAATCACCAAGTGAGACATAATAATCCACATTATCATCGAAACCTTAATCATTTTTAGGGAAGATGACACTAAGGATTCTTTATAAGACCCACATAAAACACCTCACCCCCTTTTGAATGCATAGAATTACATTATGAAGCAGTGTCACTATAATGAATGTCACATTCTTCTTTAATTTAATCCCCTTTTTTAATGAAGTTTTTCTCTCCACATGTGGAGATTTTGTATGTTTCATTAACAATATAATTAATCCCTAACATAGAATATGATAAAACATTTGCATGTGATCTCAAAATATGATGTGGAAAGGAATGGAAATATATATTTATTACGACTTATGTGATTTTAAATAGTAATGACAACTAAATTGGCTAGTAAATTTTATGTCTAAGGTAATGTATCACATTCTTACCTCAACAACATCTTGTCATGAATTATTAAGTGTATTTACCACCATCTATGATCGTTTCTACATTTTCCCTCTCAATGGGGAAGAAAAAACTTATATCTCTTCACTAGGACTCTTGTCCTCCTTATAAAAATTAATTTGGGATTGTTACTTCTAGTATTTATTATTCTTTTATAGAGTTATAAGAGACTATTGAAGAGGTGAGAAAAATATGCAGATGACCTCCCTATTAATGTACATTTGTTTGTTATTGCACTAATTTTTATGAAAAATCTTATGCTTAATTCTTGTCTTCTTACTTAATATTTTTTATTATTGTATTTGGTATGTTTGGAGTGGATTATAATTTGCATCTAACCTTTTCTACCTAGGTCATGAAGGCTACTATGCTATTGAATACATCAACAATAAACTATAAGTGAAGTCTTCTTGAATTAACTAAGGCAACAAAATAATCACACCCAAATGAACTCTCTAGACTTTTTATTTTAGTTGAATATGTTTTATAGTTTTCTTGATGATAGTTTTTTAATTATTATTTATTGATTATTTTGAATTTTTAGATTGTGAATTATATAATTAAAACAAGTCATTTCAAAAGTAGTAAAATTAAATGTTTATAGTAAACTTTATCATATTATTTAATTATGGCTCTCATAAATCATACAACTCTCTCTGTGTGTGTATGCATACATATGTATTAGGTGTATGCATTATTTAGATTAAGAGATATATATGAAATACTCGTATTGACTTTAATAAATAATGGTGTGCATATGAAATTTCTCACTCACCATATAATTAGCATTATAACTAACATTTATCATATCATATATTTACATTCATATTATTTGCAAATAGCTTCCCAAAATGATATGGTAACAACAATAAAAAGTTCACATTTATGACTACACTAATTAATTACTCACGAGTTATAAATAAGGACAAGTTGTCTCATATCTAGAGGCAAAACCCTCTTCTACACTTCTAGAAGATATCAATTGACTAGAATACTTTTAGAACAAAAAATTTAAAGGAGTTGTTTATATTCAATAAGCTAGAAACAACTTCTAGTCCAACAAATTCCTCATCAACATACATGTATTTGTGAAGAACGTCCCACAACTGACTCTGATTGTCTTCCTTCTATTTGATCTTTATCCATGTTCCATGATAATAAGTTAACTTTTATTTATTATGAACACATAAATCCTAAAACCACAAGTGTAGTACAAGTTATTTAACTTAGAGACTCCATAATAAAATTTATTTAAATAATATGTGTGTGTAGTATAACTATATGTATGCATGTATGTGTGTGCTCAAATATATAAACATATGAGTGCACATGTATGTAACTATGGATATATGTTCTTCTTTGTATCTACTAATGTGTACATGGGTTTTTGTATATCATATAAAAATGGCTGAAATTTTATACAAGAAGCCTTTGTCAGAAGGAAAGAGGATTCCATGGGGAAAGGAATACACATAATGTTAAAAAAAAGCAATTCTCATTTAAAGTGAACAAGAGTTTAGATAACACATCATTGATTGGGGAGAGAAAGGAAAAATGTTGGGTGCATGATTTATGATGTGTGGGTAGCATGTATGATAAGTAGTCCCAAAACCATTCCATAAATTGGTACATTATTATATACTAACTACATTTCATGAATACAACATCAAAAAATTAAACTATAATATATGCACATTGTTGAAGTTGATAAAAGATCAACCCTACTACTCCCAAGAATCACCTAGATGCAAACACCCATGATAGAAAGAGAGAAGCAAAAGCTATGGAGGCTGAAATTACTAGATCCAAAGATGACACATTTTTAATAAGTAGAAAGAGAAATTTCTATTATCAAAAGTGAATGAATAAATTACAAAGAGATCAATCCTTATAAAAGGAAATCAAAATTCTAACAAGTAAAACCTAGGTTGCATGATAATAATTTAAAAAGTAATTAATTATTATATGCATAAAGTGACTTAATAATTAAATCAAACTGACTTAATAATTAAATCAAAATGATTTAATTGATAAGGCAATATCTTATTAATCTAATTACCCTTCCCCTTAAGATAAACTTAGGGAGTAGCTAAATACCTAGAAACTAATGTTGAAAGCAAATTTAGTTCTTGTCAACAAGGTCTAATGAGGTACCCAAGGACAACCAAATCTCTAAAAAAAGGAGAAATAGAGAAAACCACATGGAAAAAAATATACTCTAAGAAGAGGTGGAAATAGGAGTTTTTTGGTTGCTTTGAGCTCAACGATGATGTCCATTTGAGTTGAAAGTGCACCGAAAATCAGTGAATCATCAAATTCAATACAAAAAGAACTCTAAAAAATAAAACCCTCTAAAAAGAGAGCATAGATCTAAAAGTCAAGACAAACTTCTCATAAATAGAATAGGGGCATGAAGATCTAAAGCTTTGATACCATGTTGAAGTCAATGAATGATCGACCCTACAGCTCGTAAGAATCACCTACATGCAAACACCTATCATAGAAAGAGAGAGAAAAAAGCTACAGAGGCTAAAATTGTCAGATCCATAGATGAAACATTCTTGATGACCAAAAAAAGAAATTGCAAAGAGATCAATCCTAATAAAAGGAGATCAAAACCCTAATAGGTAAAACCTAGGTTGCATGGCAATAACTAATAAAATAATTAATTATTATATGCCTAAAATTTAACTTAAGTAAAATAGTGATAATAATTGAATTAATAATTAAATTATAATGATTTAATTAATAAGACAATATCTTATTACTCTAATACACATTACACTTGATGATTTCCTAATGTAATTGTAATGAGAATTAATAATGGGAATAATGTTATTTCTAATATTATACTACTATGATGATTATTAATATCTAACTAAAAAAGTACATCAAACTCAAACCGCCATGGCATATAGATAAAGCATGAAAAATACATCAAATAATTATGTACCCACATTAAATTTCATATGATACAGTGAACTAAATTAAATGAATTGAAGCATAATGATATATAAAGAAATTGGGTGAAATAGAAAGGTTAAATTTAAGTGGAGATAAAAAATTTAAAAAAATTGATGTCATTTGTAACACTAATTATATATCAATTTGTATCTAAAATGTATTAGTGGAGATAAAATATAATTATGATAGGACTAAAGAAATGATAAAATGTTATTTTCTATAATTGGACTACTATGATTATTATTAACATCTAGCTAAAACCAACCATTCTTTCAACTCCATCTAGGTTGAGTTGGAAGTGTAAAAGGAAAAGTGTATAAGATAGAGGAAAACTTGTAGATGGTGCCCAAAGGGAAGATATCTCCTAGTGATATTTTTTATTAAGTGAAAGTAGATTTTGAAGGGGAAATTAAACCACTTACATTATCAAATAGAGAGAAAAAGCATTGAAGCTCAACTTAGACAAAACAACCAAAATGGAACAAACACTATTACACAAAAAAAAAGGCCAATAGAGAAACCAATTACAAGAAACTACAACAAAAATTTAGCAAAATAACATAAAATAGAAAAAGATAAAGAGCACATAACCCAAACTAGACAAGGTTTTTAAGAAATTGTGTAACTTCAAGGTCAAGTTGCTCCATGGTGTTAGAAGCCTTCTTCAATTGAAGAATCTCCTTGTTAGCACTTTTCTCCATTTTTGTGGTGCTAGCTAGAATCCTTTTTCTAGGTCTAGTAGGACATCTATAGACTATCCAATCACTAGCTGCCTAAATAATAGTATTGTCATTGCAAGATTTTCTAGGTTTCTAATAAGAATCCACAAATGCTCAATAGAAGCCATTAGAATCTTATGGCTTTGTTTTCAAATCCCTTTTAGGGCTCTATCCAAGCCTATAGAAGTGTTCTCTACTTTCATAATTCTCTTCTCAATTTCCTTAAACTTGGAAAAGAAATTGTTTGGCGCAACCTTTTCCCTATTCACATTATCTTTAGACTACTAGGTGCAATTGTATCCTTAACTACACCATCTTTCTTCCCCTCCTTCCTTTAATATGATGTTTTAATACAATGCATTCAATCAAGATTGGAAAGGGATCCCTCCTCCTCCCAAGTAGTTGTTGCATCCATTCATAGCTTTTTGGTCTACATGTTCTTCATGCAGCCTATTTGTTTCGTAATTTTGTCTCAGGACTTTTGCTTTTTTTTTTTTCTAGTTTCTTTTTTTTTCCAGTTAGTTAGCTATCCATTTTGAATTCACTATTAGTGGATTGTCTTTGTTCTTAATTTTTAAAAATTTGATGTTACTTTTACTATTCAATTTAGGCCTTCTCTGACTTTATCTAATTAGAATATTTTATTGAACCCAAAAAAATTTGATGAATATGCTAAATATATACATGAGTCCATTGGGGGGAGGCAAAGATCTCATGAAACTTCCATTAAACCTAAAAAGAAAAAAACTGAGGAAAAAAATGACAACTCAGAATAAATAGATTGTGTGTCTAAGGATAATAGAGAAAAAATAACCAACCCTAGGTAGAAGTAGAAAGCTAGGAGGAACCTTTACATTGAGGAACTGGATGATCCTACCAAGAAATAGAAGAAACCTTCAAGAAAAAGGACACCCATGTTTGGGCTAGCTTTAGTATGGTCATGGTTGATCTCATAACTAAGGAAGTTAATTTGGATACCAATGATAACTCTCCCATGACTTCTACTCCCCATCTCAAGAAGCCTAAAGAGGATCCCTCTATTCCCCCTCCCCTAGAGAAACCGCATATATGTAGGATGCCCTCTGACCCCAAATTTGGATTTAAAAAAATTCAAATAGGTTGAAGCTGAATTAAAAATATGTGTATGGAATTACAAAAATAACCAAGTACAATCCAAATTCCTCTATCATTTCTTTGGATTTCCCTTCCTTAAGTTGAAAATTAAGGATCCACACATGCTATCCTATGCTTAAATTAACCCTAAGATGGAGCTTGATTTGGAGTTGGATGAAGTGGCTATGGATTCTACTAAGGAAGGAGACACTCTGATAGATTTATGATAAAGCCTGATAAGAAAAAAGGGATGGATAACTAGCAGAGTCTAGAAGAGGTTGATTTAGACTCCAAGTCTAAGTGAATAGAGAAAAAAGGAAATATGCAAATTTGGGGGTACCTTTACATTGAGGACGAGGGGTAGGAAACCACTAAGACCCCCAAAAAAATTGGAGGAAGCCTCACAGGAAAAAGCTGTCCTATGTGTCAGCTAGTTTAAGTCTACACAAAATGGATCTCAGAGCCAACAAGAATGCTATGGGCACTAATGACAATCCTCCCTTGACTACCATTTCCCCTCTTAGAATATATAAATGATTCCTTTCCTCTACACTTTCTATTCATTTATTTCTCATTTCTATGATGGTTTTATCATTACACCGTTGTTTTTTTTAATTTATTGATGGACCTTACAGCAATTTATTCATTTATTGGTAGATCTTACAGCAATTACTGTACGTGCAAGTATATTAGTAGAATGCATAAAGTCTACAATTTGTTTTAATAAAAACATGCAATGCACTGATAATTCACAAAAACAGGGGTAAAAATTTATTAAGACAGAAAGACATACAACAAGGAGAGCTCAACAAGGAGCTTGATCCTGAGCAACAAGATCATCAAATTCTTGCACCATCGCAAAGGACAGTTTCCCCCTATCCCTAATATTCCAACCCGGATCATGACTAGAAGCCCATTTGGCTAAACAATCAGCAGGTCTATTCCATTCTCGTGAAATATACTTGAACCTAATGAACTGAAAAGAGGAAGAGAAGAAAAGAATCTTCTTAACAACAGTGGCCAGCTGCCAACTAACATCCTCAAGCTCTTGCGAAGAAAGCATGTTCACCACCACCTGGGAATCAGACTCACAAATAATCTTACTCCATCCCCACAAGCAACACTGTTCCACAACATATAGAATAGCCTGAGCTTCCATGAGATTGTTAGTATAATCACCCTTATGAATTGAGAAGAAAAATTTAACATTCTCAGAACTACAACGAGCCACTCCACCAATACCAGCCGGACCAGGATTGCCATGAGAAGAACCATTAGTGTTAATTTTTAGAAATCCACAGGGAGGAGGAGTCCAGTGCCCATCCCAGTTAACCCAACCCTTCCTCTGATGGTGAAGCTGCCTGGACATAGAAGGAAAGCTATGAGTCGCAACCCCATCCTGCAGATGAAAATTGAGGCGATTACAGATAGCAAGATCAACCGGATCCATACCCCCATCAAGCTCACACTTCACAAGTATAGTTTCCTGGAGAGAATGTGATATTTTCCACCAAAGATGCAAAACACCAAGTCGAACATCTTTGAATATGCAACGATTCCTCTCCAACCAGATATGCCAAAGCATGAAAGATGGGTCAGCAATCCAAGCAGCATGGAGAGAAGAAGACTTGGAGGGAGCACTACCCAAGCGAGCCTAGAACTCAGGCAAAGAGGAAGCATGCCGACAAGAGCAACCCCAAGCGCTCCACCAAAGGTGCCATATCTGAGTAGAATAGGAGCAATGGAAGAACAGATGGGAGACAGACTACTCTCCATTACCACACAAAACACAATAAGAGGGGCCCTGAAATCCACATTTACAAAGATTATCCCAGGTAAGACAACGGTTGTGAGCCACTAGCCACAAGAAAAAATTGCACTTGGACCAAGAAACTTTATTCCAGACTTGCTTCTACCAAGGGACCTCAGCATCCCCAAATAATTGTCTAGTTATCTCCTGATACCCAGCAGAGACATGATATTTACCAGACAAGGTACCGCCCCAAGCCAATACATCTGGACCAAGCAAAGAGGAACACTCTCTAGAGGCCAGAATTTGAGAAAGCTCCTGACGATCCATGTCTGTACCTCCAGGAGGCCAATCAGAGGAATGCTTCCATCTATAACCAAGAACAGGTCCCAATTGATAAGGAGTCTTGTAATGAGCCACTTTATCCCATCCAGCGGCAAGAAAAGAGTCACAAAGAGGCTGAAGATGAGGGTATATGGATAAAATGGAAGGGAATCCATCCCAAGCATCAGACCAAAACAAAGCCTGAGAACCTCCTTTACATATCCACAACAGACCCCTCTTTACCAACATCGGACCTGTCTTCAAAGTATGCCAAACCATTGAGCCACAACCTTCAAGAGGAAGTGTAGAAACAGAGCAAGGATCAGCACCATGAAAATATTTATGAGTGATAATACGAGCCCAAAGTTGATGCTATCTAGAGCACCATCGCCAATAAAGTTTAGCAGCCAAAGCTTGTCTACTCAATAGAGCAAAACAAAGACCAAGACCACCCTCCTTTTTAGGCCTACAAACAGTTGCCCAATTAACCAAGCTCCATTTAGTACTATGCAAATTACCACTCCAAAGGAATTATCGAGAAAGAGCATCAAACTCCTTGAGAAATTAAATAGGTGCAGCATGAACCATGCTTCTATAAGTAGGAAGAGCTTGGATAACAGCTTGAAGAAGAGTAACCTGGGCAGCAGTAGAAAGCCATCTATGAGTCCAATGATTTACCTTATCCTAAAGCTTGGTAATCAAATTTTGCCAGAAGAGACGTGGCTGCCTAGAAACAGCAATAGGAATGCCAAGATAAGTCAAAGAAAGTGAACCTATCTAAAACTGTAGGATACCAACAATCCTGTGCTGAATAGAATCAGGAGTGTTAAAAAAGTAAATGAAAGATTTGTGCTCATTAACTTTCTGGCCTGAAGCTGCCAAATAAACGTCCAAAGCATGTTGAAAGGCTTCAGCTTCCTTGATCCTAGCAAGACCGGCAAGAGTAGAATCATCAACAAATTGAAGATGGGAAAGAGAAGGTAAGCCATTACCCCACCGCCAGCCTTGAATAGAATTCTGGGACACCTGATGCTTAATGAATCTGCCCAAGCCTTCAGCCATGATGATGAATAGATATGGGGAGAGAGGGTCACCCTGGCGGAGGCCTCTAGAAGCACCAAATAGTTGTGAAGGTTGACCATTAATAAGAATAGAAAAAGAGGCAGAAGTAACGCAACTCATAATCCAACTCACCTAGTCAGAGCTAAATCCAAAAGAAAGAAGAATACTCCTTAGGAAGCTCCATTTAACTCTATCTTAGGCCTTAGCCATATCTAGCTTAACAAACATGGCTCTGTCCCTTGAAGTAGCCATAGAGTGAATAGCCTCAGTAGCAATAACCACCCCATCCAAAATTTGTCTTCCAACAACAAAACCACCTTGTTCTTCTGAGATAATAATGGGAAACCTCCTTTTCAGTCTTTCAGCAATCAGCTTAGTAATAACTTTGTAGACCACATTACATAAGGCAATTGGTCTAAAAAACTCCAATTGATTAGCACCCTCTCTCTTAGGAATAAGAGTCAAGAATGTAGAGTTCAAAGCTCGAAGCATCTGCTTGCTAGCATAGGATTCTTTAACCACCTCCAACAAATCATGATTAATGATGTCCCAAAATTCCTGAAAGAATTCAACTGGAAAACCATCAGGACTAGGAGCCTTCCCCTTATGCATGCCAAAGACCACCGCCTCCAGCTCTTCCAAAGAGATAGGACGCATGAGATAATCATTCATTTCCTGAGTGATAAGGGAAGGAATACAGGACAAATTAATATTTTCTTCATTATCAGCAGGAGGAGAGTCCTCAGAGAAGAGGGTAGAGAAGTACGAAATAGCCTCCTGGAACAAAGCTGGCAAGGAATTCAGTTGGATACCTTGAGAATTAACCAAAGAAGAGATAGTGCTTTGATTCCAGCGAGATTGCACTGTTTTATGAAAAAAGGCAGTGTTTCGATCACCTTCCTGGAGCCAATCAACTCGAGCCTTTTGCTTCCAAAAAATTTCCTCTCGAAGTTCCCATTCTTCTAGAGCTCTAGAAGAAAGGGATTCAGCCTGGCCAAGATCCTCCGAGAAACCTCGATCTCTAATCTCCCTTGTGATGACATCAAGATTTTCTTGAGCAAGCCTCTTCATAAAGTGAAGTTTCCCAAAGCATTCTCTATTCCATATCTTGAGCTGCCTTTTAACATATTGAAGCCTTTTGGAAAATGAGAACATTGCAGTACCATATGCAGGGGCACCATCTTTCCACCAACAAAAAATAAAATCATGAAGAGAGGAGTCACGAAGCCACATCAACTGGAACTTAAAAGGAGGATGCTTCAGAACATAAGCCCCTATAGCGGAAAATTTTATTGGCCAATGATCTGAACCCCTCCAATCAATAATTTTTGAAGAGATAGTAAGGGTGCCACTAAGCCAGAAGCAAGAAACAAGAAATCTATCCAGGCGTTCTGAGATAGCAGCAACACCAGTCCTGCGATTATTCCAGGTATAGAGGCCATTACAAGGCTTAACATCAGAGAGATGCAAAAGAGATATCTGTTGCCAAAGAAGAGCAGAAGAAGGCCCCAATCTAGCCAAACCACCATGCTTCTCTTCCAGACTTAAAACTGAATTGAAGTCCCCTGCTAACACCCAAGGATGATAAGGATGACAATTTCTAACATATTGAATATGTTTCCAAAGTTCCTCCTTTCCCACAAGATCAATAGGTGCATACACATTAGTAACCATGATTACCTCTCCTGAGTCTAGAGCAGAAGCTACCATAGAGAGAGCTGAGCGAGAAGACATCCAGCCAAGAGGAGAAATTTTTTGAGGATTCCAAAATATAGCTAAACCACCAGCACTGCCTATTGCCCCAACACACTGGCATTGGCCACGAGACCAAATACTAGAGGCATGTTGGACCATAGACTCCACAGAGAGCTTAGTCTCTTGGATACAAAAAACATCAGGACTATGATCAACCACCAAGTTATGAATAGCCTTTTGTCTAGGGATGCTATTCAACCCCCTTACATTCCATGAGAGAATAATCATCATTGGGTAGATTTGGGAAAATGAGAATCCAAAGGTTTCACTGAACCAGACTCAATCAATATATCTCCTGTGAGTTTAATCTTCTCTTGGTCTATTTTGCGCCCACTCCTTAGAGGGGGAGAAGAAGAAGCCTGCTTAAAGGGTCGAGGCAACAACCCCAAGGGGAGAGGAGATCCCTTGCCCTTACCTGATGGTAGCACATCCTTAACCAAGTCAGCCAAAACAACATCATCATCTTCCAACACTATAGGAGTCACCAAAGCTGCCACCATAGGAGCTACAAGAACCTCACAATTCTGATATACTACAACTTGAGATGCCCCACAAGCATCATTAGGAACAGATCTCTCATTTGGGCAAGCTGGATCAGAAGAGATAGGAGGAGGAATACCCTCCTCTAGAACCATACTATCTAGCACTTCAAAACGGTTAAAACCTGAATCAGATAATCTTTCTTTCAAAGGCCTCTTTTGACCATGTCCCTTAGCTCGAGGATGAACAGGGGTAAATCCATCCTTATCCTGCATTGGAGCCTTACCCTTACCAGTAGCATCTTGTGGATTCATCCCCTTGGTAGTATTAACCATTTGAGATTGTCCTTTCCCTGTAGTATCTGCCAAACCACCAACATTTCTAGCTGTAGACTGATCCACTCCTTTGAAACTCGAGTTACAGGGGCACTGCCGTAGTAAATGACCATACTCATGACAAATCCGGCAACGGAAAGGGAGGGATTCATAATCCAACTGCTGCACCCAAGAAGAATCCTCCAGACAAATTTCCAAAGAACCTGGTAATGGGTTATTCAAATTAATTTCAACACAAATTCTAGCAAAAGAAACAACCTTTTTATCGAGGGTTTGATGTGCGATCACAGCTGGCTTCCCCAACAAAGCAGCAATTTGTCGAAGGATGTCTTCACGCCAAAATTCCAAGGGAAGACAAGGCAAGCGAACCCAAACTGGCACTGTTGAAGGGAGATCCTCAATAGAATTAAAATCTGAATGCCAAGGTTTGACAAATAACCCCACATTGTTGTAGAAATAAGGGCCTCCTTCAACAACACGATCACGATCAAACATGCAAGAGAATACAACAAAAAAATAACTATTCCCTGCCAACATAATCTCCATATCGCCTTCCACCTGCCAAGAGCGGTGGATCCATGCCTCAAGAGCGGATAGGGAAATCCGGATTCCAAGAAATTTGCATATCAAAGCATGCTTGGTCCAATAATCAATGTCCTCCA
This sequence comes from Cupressus sempervirens, assembly GCA_028749045.1. Taxonomy (NCBI): domain Eukaryota; kingdom Viridiplantae; phylum Streptophyta; class Pinopsida; order Cupressales; family Cupressaceae; genus Cupressus; species Cupressus sempervirens. The sequence continues at coordinate 867,302,478 of CM053789.1, forward strand.
TTACAGCCGTTGGAGGAATAACTAGAACAAGGCGATCATGGCTACGCGGAAGACAACCATTAACTTTTTTCAGCTTGGAGCTCTCTCCTGAATAAAATGATTCAGATCGCATTGCATGCATAGTTGGAGAAGAACCATCTGTTCTCACCAACGGAGAAGAAATCCCAGGCCCTGCCATGCAAACAAAAAAACCCCCAATCCAAAATTGACTCCAGAAGATCTCCAAAAACACTGACGCAAATTATGTCCAGTAGCTAACAATCCAAACAGAACAGAAAAATAGTAAAGATCAAACACCAAGAACAGGCTAGGGGAAAACCCCTAGCCCAGCCGGCAGCCAACGCTTCTCAGAGACTCCATCATCCATTAGCAAGGTATTTTGCATGTCACAATGCACCGATAATTATTCATATTTGTATATAAATATAATATATTATGAGTTTCAGACCCCTTGCTCGATTTTTCAATAAACCATTCACACTAGTTCTTCAGTAATTATGTACTAGGTCAGCTGGGTAATAGTTATTGACTAACTTTATGAAAGGTCAAATGTGCATAAATATTATTTACAGATACTAGTAGGTCACGTTCGATTAGCAGTAGAAAGACACCAGACAACGAAGGAAGCTTCTCAGGCAAATGTACCACATCTTCCCTGATAGTGACATTTAACGTGAAGAGTCAGTCAAGCTATCATTCAACATCCACGCCATAATGCTCGTCACAAACGTCACTTGTAAATTATGAGATTTCAACTCTACTACTTCCAACGTTTCTTGCGTCTTCCATCCATATCAGCACCTGCATCAGCCTACTTAACAGTAATAACCTAATCAAAATACAACAATCTTTATAAACAATCTATTCAACAAGATAAGTCCATGTTCTCTCATACACCAGATCATACATCCTGTTATTGCCTGTGAATATTTTGGTCTATATTACCACTCATTTCAATTTCAACTTCAATGTAAAAAATTACAGAAACCACTCTTAATTAACCATTTACCATTTTCAAAATTAAATAGCCCCCATTTACTAAGCATCGTAGAGACAAAAGCCAAGTCAGTTGTGAAAGAGAGGGAAGTTTATTATAATCCACATATTTCGACAGACATATAAAAATGGACAAAAACTGAAATTCATGACTATGAAAAGAAAGGGACATGGGCTGGTCTACACTAATTTCTTTTCGTGAAAGCAAACATTTAAATGACGCTTCTCCCACACACAGTTACTTTGAATTGGTTGAATGGTCTTGAAAACACTACGAGCGAGCTTCTTGACATGCCTTAATCTTCATTCCCACACTATAAAACTAAAAATAGATTTCTTCCACGAAATATGGAAGATGTTTCTCAGTAGAAACTCACATTCTTCTCATTAAATGTAATAGCATTAGTACTTCATTTTTCTTTCCTTCAGACTCAAGAAAACAATATTCTTGTTGTGCAGAAGACGCCAACAATGGTCAACTATCTATAAACTATAAAACCACCCACCGAACATTAATAAAGAAAGGAAAGAAGGAAATGAAAGAACGGTGGATATCCATTTAAATCTTGTGAAATTATATTGTTAGTTCGATACATCAGTAGTGTTAGTTTTAGCAGTACTGAGGGCTGGATAGTTAATGCCCTCTAAAGCCTTCATAGATGACCCATCTCTTGCAATAAAGCAAAATATTATTGTGAGCGTTCTCATTATTCAAATCTCATTTTCTTGTAATCTCTTTTGTTGATTTTGTGGTTTTCTCCATTGTCCGAATTCCATCTTCTTGGAGAGGAAATTTAGGGTTAAAATGGGTCATTTTCAGATCATTAAATTGATCAAAGCTTGTGTGCATATGGAGTTTCTCTTAGATCGATTTAGTAATCGTACTGCTAAGCTGCTGATGTAACTTAAATGAATTGTAATTGTATCTATGGCCTGTGTATAACTTAAATGAATTGTAATTATATCTATGTCCTGTGTACTGATAACTTTATAGCAGTGATTATGAGGGAGTCAATTTTGAAGAATTAAATTGAATTTGCAGGAAGATATGGTGCGAAGTGTAGTTTGCTACAGTGAGAGGGAAGTGAAGAAGGGGCCATGGAGTCCAGATGAGGACCAAAAACTTGTCCGATACATAAACGAGCATGGCCATGGTAATTGGAAAAGGTTGCCTCAGAAAGCAGGTAGCTTTCTATTCTTACACTATGGTTTAGCTAATGGAGGATGATCATGGAAACAAAATAAACATATTTTGGTCAAACTTCTAGACCTGTGGACCTGGACCTCTGATAATTAGGTAGATTCCTGAATTTTAAATTTTATATAAGTAGTTAATTCTGGGTCATGTTTTTCTTATCATGTTATTAATATCTACATCTGAATTCAATTTTGTTTGTTTTTTATTCTTGTTCTATATTGTAAATTAAGAGAATAGAAAATTTGGATTATTTCTTATTTCTTATAATAGAAAACAGACATATCTTTCCATATCTCTATCTTCAATCAATTATAACTAATGGTTTAATAAGTATTAAATCTAAATTAATATTTTGTTGTTGTATTTATATTATTCTAAATTATATTGGAATCTCTTCAAAATAATTTTTCTACAATTATATAATATTGTCTCTTAATTATCTTTAGGATATATTATATTCCAAATCAATAATATAACAATATTGAATTTCAAGTATCATGTATAAACACTCTAACACATTATATGTGTATGAATTCAAATAAGAAATGTCTACTAAGTCACATCATTTAATTGATCTTTTTCCCTCTTAAAGCTTAAGCCATATATCAAGTAACATTTTTTATCATTCAAAATGTCCAATAGGTATGCACACAAGATTGAGTATTCTCTAGTACATAATTTGAACATAATTATGAGACAACCTTACTTTCATTTCTACTCCTCAGAATGTATTTGTGTAGTTCTTTATATAATAGTATGAGGTAAACTTGTGCCATTTTTCATCAAATGTTCTATGCACCTATTTTAAAAATTAATACTTTATTAATAGATCTATGATTTTTACTTTATGAACTTATGAAATTTTTATATCATTTTATTCATTAAACTATTAGAACAAAAGGTACACTAACTACTACAAATAGATCATTTAATAAAATGTCTCAATGTGAAAATACATAAACATCTCAATTTTCCATTCCTTTCCACACCAAGACAAGTAGTAAATATTCTTAAGAGAAGATATCTTAATTACAATATACGTAAATTATTCTAAATTTTTTGCTCTTGATATTGGTTGTGATAATTTTAGGTTGGATCATAATATTAGAAAAACTTCTTTTGAAAGCTCTTTTCAGATCATATGAAACATGGTGTCCCTTGGTGTGACCATTATTTCTTGTATTAATTAGGCTAGAGTTAATATTAAGTATGTGCTAGGGTTGACATTAAATATTAATCTTTAAAAAATTCAATAACATTATTTTAAATTGTTTAATAATAATAAATAATTTTAATAAAAAAATTTATACGACCAGTTTTTAATGTATTATTTCATGCTACTTGATTTAGAAAATTTATAAATACTAGATCTACAATAAAAATATTAAATTATAATTGAACTAAAAATTATACAAAACAAAATTAATATGTAAATAAATTAATAAATTATTTTACATACAACTTTTGTGGTTTTTTTTTTTCCCCTCCTTGTTGGTGTTGACTTAGTCTCACAGCCAAGTTAGGAGTTCTTAATTTGTTGTTTTAGCTTGATACTTACTGTTTCTTCTGATTTTGTCTGATAGGCGTCACTTCTAGTAACCTTTTTTTTGTTGTCTTTAAACTTCACCTTACAATTTTATATTATTATAATAAGTTGAAACTTAGTGGCCATGTATATTGAAATATAACGCAAATCATTATATCTGAGTTTACATTTATACGTTATATATTCTCTGTCTATATACATAGCGATGCAATCTAATCTTTTGAATCTATGAGCAGGCCTCCTGAGATGTGGCAAGAGTTGCAGGCTACGGTGGACAAACTATTTGCAACCTAATTTAAAGCGAGGGAAGTTTACCTCTTCGGAAGAAGAAATAATATTGTTCTATCACGATAAGCTTGGGAACAAGTAATTACTGAGTCACTCCTTTACTAATTTATATACAAATCCTCCTTTAATTTTTATTTGGCACTCGACGAAACTGCATTGACAAAGATCTTTTGTCCTGTGGTCTTAAATTATCGGATAATTATCGGATAATTATATGTATAAACATATCAGGAAATTTATAAGTGACAGCAAATCAAATTGTGATATTGCTATCAGGATTCAATTGTGTAGTTCTTAAATCAGCACAATTTATATCTCATGAGATTGAATGAACACTTAGTATCAATTGGATCTAGGTAATGCTCATAAAGGTGAAGCACTGAGATTTCTGAGGAGGTCACCCATCTCGGTATAGTCCAGCTCAAGTGCACTAAAACTATGGAGTTTCATCTAGTATAAGTGTTGTAAAGTATCGAACTCTATAGTTAAAGAACACTTAAATTGTACTAGTATTGGGTGGGTGCCCTCCCAAGAAGTCTTGGTGCTTCACCTCTATGAGCCTCACCTAGATCCATTGTTTGCTAAGTATTCCATTCATTCTCATGAGATATGAATTAGTATGAATCATTTGTCATGAAACATAGATCAATAAATTTAACTCATTAACTACACAATTGAATCCTGATAACAATATCACAATATTACAAAATCGTTCTTATATTGATATGTCATTTTGTTTAGGTGGTCTGAAATAGCAAGGCAACTACCAGGACGAACAGACAACGATATTAAAAATCATTGGAATACCCGTCTGAAGAGAAGATCCGGAGAAAACACAACACAGAATTCTTATTCTCCTTCACTATCTTTATACTTAGCCTATCTTGAGGTGGAAGCGAGAATAGGAAGGATTTTGATGAACCTTGCTGCCACTGGAAATACCTTTCCCAGTTCTGCATTCCAAAGCACTGAGATAGCAGCAAATTTTTTGGGTGAAAAGCAAGATGAACAGCTGCCGTCAAACAATCCTCAGAATTTTGGTGAAGGTTTTCTCCAAGACAATGAAGCGTTTTTAACAGGCTTTAATGCTCAATTTCTTAATCAAATTAGCAATAATACTTGTTTTCCAGCAGAATATGAATCTGATTCACTTCTCAGTTTGGTTTCAAGTTCATGCAACGGGAATGATGAAGCAGCCTCAGACATTTCTTCTACTCCTGTAGTAAATTATAGTGACGTCTATGCAGGATCAATTTCACAGGAGAAATGGGTTGATTTAATAGAGCTTTCTGGTAACTCCACTGAAGCAGTGGAAACTACAGTATCAAGGGATTTTGTGAATATAGACGATGATGAAGAATACTGGAGACATATTCTAAACATAGCAAATAGTTGATCTGCAGAAATTGAATATATCATCACACACCATGATAGGCTTCTCTCCTTTGATTTATAGATCTGATTACTGCGATCGTCTGGCATCTAATGTAATTAGTGTGTCGTGATTAGTTTTGGAGAACTGGATACCTTGATGAATTATATGCGCCAAGAAATTGATAGCTCTCTCAAACGTACATAAATGATTGGTTAGAGGATTTTGAATATGATCTATATTTGAAAATGCTCTGGCCTATCTTAAAATTCAGATAATGTGTATTACATATATCTGTGTGGCCTTAGATGTGTATATTATGTTTGTTCTAAATATACGCTTTTATGTATGCACATGTTTGCATGTTGATATCTATTCGTATATAAAAAATGTCTACTGCAAATTGAAAGCGGAAATTTAATTATTATCTTTACTATTATTGTGATTTATAGTAAAATTAGATAAAATTATATGTGTAAATGTAAACATATATAAAATAAGAGATGTATACAGCTGGAGTCTTTGTCTATGGTGGGAGAGAGGAGAAAGCGTGTGCAATCAGTATAAGCATGGGCTTTGCTTTGAGATGCAGTTTCATTGTTTTAATAGCAAATTCTTAACATTTTAAGACATCACTTGCTTAGCTATTGCTTTTTGACACAGTTTATTACTTTCATTATTTGGACATAACTTGTAAGATTTACAAGATATCATTGAAATCTGAAGTAATACTAATAAATTATCATAGTATTATATTAATAAATGGACAACTTTGGTTTGCATTATCATCTTGATATGTGGTAAAAGAAAAATGTTTTCCCTTTATATTCCTACCAGTTAAACACAGCATTCAATCAGCGTCTGCGTCATAGAGGTAGAAATAAATGCATTATGATATTTTATTTCCATATTAGAGAGGTAAAGTATCAAATAAAATATAGCATATATGAGATGGTCAATTACAAATAGTAATGATCGGAAAGAGTTCAATAACTTAAGAGTATTCTACAAAACTTTCTTTATATAGAAACTTCACAAAGGAAAGTAAAACATTTGGTTTCCTAGGCTATAATTTATGACTTAAACATATGGTAGTTCTTAGATTATAAAAGATAACTTGAATGAATAGAAATTGAAGGCAAAAATGATCAGCCAAGCTCTACAACCAATGCCTATTGATGCTGGTGCTTGGTATTTGTGGACTGCCTGATTTGTTCTTCTTGTTTATTAACTGGTCAGTGCAGGTGGAATCCCTGGCTTCTACGGACTACGTTCACATCCCTCTTACCCGTAGCCTTATGTCAGGGAGTCTGAGCAATGATTTTGCTTTTCTAGGAGCTTCCCCACTTAGGTTTGTTCCCCAAGGTGTAAATCCTATTAGGAAATGGTGGAATGGGATCATAGTGGGGGAGAGTAAAAAAAAAAAGGATACCTCCCAAAGGTGTTTATGGGTTTGGAGGGACATTAAATATTCCTCCTAGACTCTTTGGCTGAAATCATCACTTTCCGATACAAAATTTTCTTGGAAGGGAGGTTCTAATCTTTTAGACCATCGATTGAGATGGTAAGGAAATAGAGTACCCATTGGAAATTAATAGGTTTTTACTATCAAGAGGAATCTTCCTATTTAATTTTTACTTAGGAGATTGATTTCAATATTGTGCTAGTAGGGTCATGGATCTATGGTAAGCATGGCCTCCTGCTAGCTAGATGGAAACCTAGCTTTGACCCAATGACAAATTTATAGTATTTGGCTGTAGTCTAGGTTAGGCTCTAAGGGCTTCCCATGGAGTCTTGGGATGAAAAGGTTCTAAAGGAAATAGGAAATTCCTTTGGCCATTTCTTCATAGAGTCCATTTCGGATTGGTGTTTGCCAATCTCTTTATAAACATTTATATTAACCAATCCCTACTCACGTTCATCTCCCTCAACTTGAAGTAGGGTAAGGGAACCCAAGAGTTGATTTACAAGAACACAACCTCATTTTGTCAAAACTAATTAAAGTTTGGGAACCTATACCTAGAGTACAAATCTTATGCTCAAAAGGACTAGGAAAAAATCTTATCCCTAGGGATATCTTATTGAGATTAAGGTAATTTTTTTTATTAGTGACTTAAGACTTAGTCAATTGGATTCATTGCTATTGAGCTCTATAGTTGCTACTAAGCTTACCACACTTCTACCAATGTTAACCAAGTGTTTTGGTTGCTAATAAGTTAATCAATTAGACTACATATCATGATGCATTTCACAGTATCTCTTGAGCATCTAAGATAGTTTATAGTATTACCCAAGCATAGTAGAGTCTACGAAGATTTCTAGCACAAGTGATGAAGATCTTAGTGTTAACCAAGCTTTGTAGTGTTAACTAAGTATGTTAGTGTCTACCAAGCTTGCAGTGTTAACAAAGTGAATTCAATGTTGATCAAGCCATATAGTGTTAACCGAGTAATTCAGTATCTACCAGGTTTTCCAGTGTTCACTAAGTCATACAGTTCTGACAAAGTTCCTACTACTCAAAGTGATCAGTAAGGACTGAGCTTCTACATCAACTAAGTGCTAGAGACTATCAAGTGTTGATAGTGTTTCTTGACTATTAGAACATCACCGAGTTATCTTTAGAAATTGAGTTATAGTAGTGGTCCAACTTTATGAATTATTCATATGAATTTGGCATTCGAGCCGACTCCAGAAGATAATTAAGTGGATCGATATATACGTAATATATTGTATCATATCCAAAAGAATGTATAAGTACGTGAACAAGTAAGAAGAAATGAGTGTAAATTGAAGAAGGCTACAAGCGATATAAGGAAAAGACGAGACTTTTCTATCATAGTCAAGTGATCATTGTAATTCAAGAAATCTCATTCAAAAAATCAAAGTTGTAGATTATAGATCAATCACTAATTCATCGTACTAATGTAGATAAATCAAGAAGGAAACTTAAGCTTGGATAAGATGAAGATGAAGATGAATAGATAATATTTCATAAGAGTACCCCTACCTTTACAAAATGATTAAAATGATTAGTAGAAGGAGGTGGCATGTCATACTTCAAGTCTCTTAGGTATGGTACTAGGAGTGTAGAGGAGAAGAAATAAATTGAGGATGCCCTAGTGGCAAAAATGGAAAAATGGAAATACTCTTTGAATGAGCTAAAAGATCAAGTTCTTGATGTAATTCTCAAGGAAGTTGTGCCAGCATGGGAAAAAATAGTAAATTTTGCAAGATACATTAGAAAATAGACCTTGAGACAACTCATGTTGAGTCTCAGTGATAAAGAGCTAAAGAAATTATTAAAGGAAAATGAAATTATGATGAATCCAAAATTCAATGCATTATTGATCCTATCAAATGATATTGAGTCTGTTGTGAAGCTCAACACCATAGCATGGAAGAACATCTATGGGCTACAAAAACCCAATGATCAAGTTGTGCAGATTGGTGACAAGGATGATGAAGAAGAAGATGTGGTAAAAGAAAATGAAGAAATGGATGATGATGAAATTGATGATATTGATATTGTTAATGTTAAAAATAAACAATATCAAGAAGCTGCAAGAGGAGATCTTCTTGAGATTTAGAGTATTTGTGTAAAAGTACAAAGTTGTGTCACCTTTCAGGCTGACTTATCAGAATGACTAAATTTGAGTATTTCTATCTAAAACTTAGTTTTTTTTCGAACATATGATCTTGATAAATTTATTCTAGCTAATTTATATAGTCTCACACTTTTCCCATTGGAAATATCTATTAAATGCATGTTTTTTGGTAGGTAGTATCTAATTACTAAAGAAATGCAATTATTTTAGAAAACTGACATTTGAATAACTCTTACTACATTTTTTGATGTTTTTGAAATAACATATAAAGACCATTTTATAGATCTCAAAGTTAATCTAATATTCACATATAGAGTTCATAGTGTTTTAATTAGATATAATATTTTGTAATTAAAAAAATCTACAGGTACATATTTTAACACTGGGGAAGATGTCAATTTTGAGAAACAAAACAATATTAAATCAAATCAATAAAAATTAAAAGTTATATGACTTTATAAACAAGAGAGTCCTCTTTCAAAATCTATAATTTTTCTTTGGTTAGAATAGAATAATTTTCCAAAATGTGGTGGGTGATGAAAACTATCAATTTGAATAAGTTAAGTTTTGAATCATTATAAAAGAGAAAATATAGCTCTAAAGCCAATTTTTATTGTTGATTGTTCCACCTACATATGTTATCTATAACATCATATGAGATCAAAGGGAAATAAGTTTTTTTCCATTTAGTTTTGTGGTGCAAACTAGACCCCTGATTTTTAGTGTTTTTCAGAAACTATAAATTTATCACTAAAAATAGGAAAATATATAATTTATTATTCCAAATAATTTTTAAAAATTATAATCCTAAATTTCATCCATTTCTACACATTTCATTAGTTTACTTCATTTCAAAATTCTAAATAATAATACCCATTTTATGTCATTGAATGTGAACCATTATACTTTTGTTAGCCTTTTTCCTTTGTAAAAGGCTAACACAAGTTTGTGCTTTTACCCATTCAAGAATTTTGATGTAGTGAAGATATCATTAAAGTTTATGGCCTCATTTCCTCATTCTACGATCAAAGCCTTAGTCCAACCTAGCTCAAAGAAGGATTCTACCATGATGGTTGAGGTAAAAAGTGCATTACCAAGCACCCAACCAATCTCTATAGCAACATTACCAAGTTTTATGATGAGTGAAGTTACTATCCCCTCATCTACTGACCAACAAGTTCCATTCTTTCCAACATTAGGCATTATTGAGCAATAGAAAAGTATTCTTTAAATTAGTATTATTACTTCTACATTTTTTGTTGTTTCTATTGAATATCTCTACCAAATGTATCTACAATAAGTGCAATGAAATTTGAGGTCAAGTCTTGACCAATCATAGATGTTTTGGGAAAAGGAAAAGGAATTGTTCCTCTTTTAATCCACAAGGAAAATGGGAAAGAAGTAGAAGCATCTATTGAAGAAATTGATATAGATGAGGATATTGCGATACTAGATTGAGATCTTTTCAATCTGAGTCCTGATCATAAGCATACCCTTGGTCAACTTTGGAAAAAGAGAGCTAAACAATAGAAGCTCAAGAAGAAGAAAAACTAGGTAATTGAAGACATCAAAAGAATATTTGTAGATGTTGTAAATATTGAGGTTGATGAGAAACAACCCATTTTGGATCAATTGGTTGAAATTGTTCACAAATATAATGAAGAGTTGAATGGACAAGAAAAATGTCTACAGAGGGTAGAAAGAAAATTTCATTACAAAGTTTTGGGTAAGGTAGCACATAAGATAGCTATCAATCGAGTAGAATTATCTGCTATTCTTGCTACACTTGAAACTGATGTAAATAATGTTGTTTCTTTATTTTTCAAGTGATACATCTATCATCACTAAGGAAATCAAGGATAAACTATCCAAGATAGATGAGGACATGAAGGCTAGTGCACAATAATTGTCACTTGATCCTAGTTGTAGTTCTACATATTTTGTGAAGATTAGGTACTTGATAGATCTTCAGGCATAAATTGTTAAGGGAAGAAGCAAGGATTATGGCTGCAATTATAGATATAAAAGGCATGACCCTTCCCAATTTGGATGCAATGAAAAACCATTTTTCACATGCAAATACTTTGATCCATGACAATAATTTCTCCATAGCTAAGCACATGATGGAACTTTTAGCAGAAGTAGAAATAGCCTAGCATGCATCTAAGGTATTGCAAGAGAATTGCGGAAAGACTATGACAATCATTTTGAAGGTACATAATGATTTCTTGTCACATTTTGGTATTAAACTATTAATATTTTTCAGCTTTGGCATTTATGAAAAAAAAGGGGGAGAAGATTATTGATATATTATCATACTCTAGATATATGTATAAAGGGGAGATATATGTATGGGGGGTATTAATAAGAAAAAAAACATAAAAGAAAATATGTTTACAAAGCTATTTTGAAAAGCAAAATAGAGTAAAAATAGAGTAAGAGTTTACCAAGTAGTAGCAATAGACAACCATCAAAGCCGAGTTGAATACCCAAATTGTTGACAAGGGGAGTTTTGACTTGTATTTTGAGAATTCATATTTTTGGTATGATAAGTGTTTCTTTTTCACTAATGCCAAAGTGGAAAATTGTTAACATTAAAGTCAACTTGTCTATTAGTGACTTAACACTTGGTTTCATTTCTACTAAGCTCTATAGTTGCTACCGAGCTAACCATACTTCTAGAATGTTAACCAAGTATTTAAGTTGCTACTGAGCTAATCAATGAGACTATAGTTCATGATGAGCCTCATAGTATCTAGCAAGCAACTAAGATAGTTTATAGTATTTTTTGAGCATAGTAGAGTTTATCGAGCTTTCTAGTACAGGTGATGATGATCTTAATTTTAACCACAATCTATAGAGTTAACCAAGTATGTCAGTATCTACCAAGCTCGCAATGTTAACAAAGTAAATTTAGTGTTGATTGAGCCATGTAGTGTCAATTGAGTAATTTAGTATCTAACAAGTTTCTAAGTGTTCTCCAAGTCATATAGTGCTGACCAAGTTCTTGCTACTTAAAGTGATCAATAAGAACCAAACTTCTATGTCTATTGTGTGCCAAAGTCTGCCGAGTGTTGATAGTGTTTTTTGAGTCTTAGAACATCATCGAGTTGGCTTCAGAACCTGAGTTACAATAGTAGGATAAGTTTGTGAATTATGATGAATTTGGTAGTGTTGCCAACTCCAGAAGGTAATTAAGTGGATTGGTATACATGTAATTCATTGTTCATATTAAAAATATATATATAAGTATGTGAGCAAGTAAGAAGTAGATGAGTGAGAACTGATGAAGACTAAAAGAAGTATAAAGAAAAGAAATTACTTATCTATCATAGTTAGGTAATCATTATAATTCAAGGAATCTTATTCAACAAATTAATGTTGCAGATTGGAGATCATTCACTCATTCATCCTAATAGGTGTGTTAGTCAAATCCTATAGCTAGGTGGACATAATAGTTATATTCCAAATCTCCTAACAGAATGCATACTTCATTGTATGTTTGTAAATCCTTTAACATGGTTGATCTAATAGACCTTATTGCTCCTAATAGGGTAGGTCATCAGAAGTAACCAATTGTAAGCCTTAACAAGCCAACTTTATACGGTAGTCATAAAGCTTCTGGGTATCATCGCCACTCTAGGTTTACTTTTTGTTTGAAAGCTTTTTGGGATACCAATATTGTTTCAAAGTGTTATGAATGCTTTATTGCTTTCATTATTTCATGCATGAAACTAGATTAGATTATGTGATGATGGTTTAATTGGTGAACTAAGTTTAAAAAATATTTGGTTCTTGATTCACCCCTCCACTCTTAGTAACATAGTCTATATTACATTTTCAACATATCTAAGGTTTTATCTATTAAGGTGGGTACCTCCTCATCTACTCCTAAGACATGACTAGTGCCTACTTAGGTGGCCCCACTAGAGTTCAAAAATGTTAAGATAACTTCCATGGGGGGAAGGTGACGAATACCTATTTACCAAAGATATCAATGATATTTTGCAATCCACAAATACCACTCAAAGATATGGAGAAATAGCCATGGATGAAGGAGAAATTCTAAAACAACCACTTGTTATGGTTATGGATAATAGTGATAAGGAGAATGATATTCTTATAGTAATAGACACCCCAGGTGGGAATGTTAGCATAAAGAGACTGTGGTGGGGTTTTCACACCATTTCCCTATTGCAAATAGGGACTCCTCTTTTTCTCCTAGTCTTGTCCTTTTGGCTTTAGTTATTGGTAGTTTTGGATTCGGTCTTTTTAGGTTCCCCTCTTTCAAATGAGAATTGGTAAAATTGGCCACATCTGAAAAGTGTTTTCCACATCACTCCTTGAATTGAAACTAATTATTATTTTGACAATTAAATGGCTTGACATTTCTATTTTAAATTTTCAAGCCATGCGTAACTAAATTTATAACTTTTACAATATGATTTTAATGGTTGTTATGAGAAAATTTCCCTCATACTATGATCAGTCTAGATGATAATATAGTTTGGATGGTTTTGGTTTTTTCTATCTATAGGACCTAGTTTAACAATAGCTTGTTAGTCCACTTCTATTTTTTTATTTTAATTACGGGTGAATTATACTCTATTAACTATGGGTCTGTAAGCTATATTTCTACTTCTAGTAACTTTATAACTAGGTCTGTTTTCTTTGGGCCAATCATTGATGCTTTGAGTTTTTTTTTATATCAAAAAAAAAAAAAAAAACTCCAATTATATTTTTAAGATACAATTTTTTAATCAGCATAGTCACCACACAAATCAATAGTTGTGGATGATAGTATTCATGGAATTATTATGAAAAAATAAGGGTTAAAATTTATTCAAACCACAAAAAATGCAAGGGCATCAAACAACCAAGTGGCTAAAATGATCAGACAAATCCAAATGTAAATGACTCTTATCCATAATCTTCCAACTTTGCATGTTTTTAGCAATCCATCTAACATAACAATGTGAAACACAACTCCACTCCCTAGAAATATGAGTAAAAGTAACATAATCCAAAAAAACACACAACTCAAGAATATGATTTACAACCAAAGATGGCTGCCAAAAAACACCCTTAGGCTATTGTTGAATCAAAATATGCACCCCTACCTATGAAATAGACTCAAAGATGATATTTCCCATCCAAGAACATAGGCATACTCCACAACATACAAACTAGTAGTTCCCTTCATCGAATTGTTAGAGTGATAGTCATTAGAAATTGAAAACATAAACTAATCAATCTCAAATATTTATGTCTAGGAACTCCACCAATGCTAAGAACACCTAGGCTCCCTTGAGAATAACCACATGTGTTGATTTTAAGCATACCCTACGAGAGAAAACTCCATTTCCCCAGCAAATTAATTTTATGCAGAAGATGTTTGCATCTATTCCTTAAGAGTGGGTTTTGCTAAGAAGGAATATGAAGGAAATTAGAATAAATAATATTACTAGGCTCTACAGCTTTAGACAAATAACATTTAGCCAAAATAGTTTCTATCAAAGAGTGTATTATTTTCCACCATAGGTGGTGAGCCTCCAACATCACATCTTGAAATATCTCTGGATTTCTTTCCAACCATAGGTACCAAAAAATAAAGGACAGATCAAGAGTCTAATAAAATTGAAGGAAATAAGTTTTGATAGATGCCTTTCCCCATTGATCAAAATCCTTATGCAAAGAGGGAATTCGACAATAAGATTAATCCTTAATATTCCACTAAAGGTGCCCAATATGTCTCCTAAAGGAGAATTCAAAAAAGAGGCCCGAGAGATTGTTTATGTACTATTATAGCAAGAAAAACACCATGAAGGTCCCTAAAAACAACACATACAAAGATTATCCTAAGTAAGGTGTTCATTCTAGACCACAAATCATAAGGAAAAATTACACACAGAACAAGAGAAGCTACAGAAAATACATTTCATGGAACTTGAATGTCCCCAAAAGTCTACCAAACTAATTCACAACATAATGTGTATCAATAGAAAAATTGCAGAAAAAATCATTTCTAGCCCAAGCATGGACATTAGAACTGACCAAGTTAGGATGCTCACTAGATGTTAGAATATTAGGCAACTCTTGTATATAAACCTTGGATTTGGCAAGATGTCATTCACAAGGGAGCTTTGAGTGGTTACAAACTATTGAGTGACTATTATAGGAAATCCTCTAATGATCAACCAAATCCCAACCATCTATGGTAAATCTTTTATAAAGGACATGCAAGTAGGAATGAGAAGAAATAAGAGAAGGATGAACATCCTTAGAATCCATCCAAAAATGAGCTTGAGCTCTAAAATGAAAAATCCCAAAGATTCCTTGCTAAACCAATTGAGACCCAACTTTTAAAGTATTTGAAATAATAGATCCTCTATTGAAACTAAGGAGTGTGAGGAACATCAAACTCATGAACTCCATTAAGATACTTAGATGTGACTGTACATTCCCATAGTTAATGTTGATGATTATATCAACACTAATATAACATAGTAGCAATAACTATCCCATTAAGAATAAGATATTGTAAACCAAGGTCACCTTCCTTCATATGTCTGCACATAGTTTCCCACTTAACAATGGTTACATTTGAATTGGATAAGTTCCCATTCCAAATAAATTGATGAGGTAGGGCATTAAATATTCAGAGAAAGTACTCAGGAGTAATCTAAAAAACTCATATGTAAATAGGAAGAGCTTGAATAACTAACTTTAGAAGAGTTAAGTGAGCAAAAGGTAACTAGTGGTGGGTCTAGTGATTAAATTAATTGTACCTCTTGTCAATAAATGTTCCTAAGAAGGACCTATGATGTCAACCAATAGTAAGAGGAATGCCCAAATAAACAAAGAGGAAAGGCCCAATATGAAATTTAAAATATCTAGAATATAACTCTAAATAAATGGAGGAGTATTTAAGAAGAAGATGGAAGAATTTTCCTTATTAATCTTCTTGAAAGAAGTAGAAACGTAGATATTTAAGGCATTTCTAAAAGATTTATCTTCACAAATAAAGGCTAAGTCAATAAGAAATGTGTTATCCACAAGATAAAGATGTGAGAGTGGGGGGAAATGATTACACCACTTCGAACAATGAATTTATGTAATCCTTGAGGAACATTATATTTAAGAAAATAGACCAGACCCTTAGCCAAAATAATCAACAAGTAAGGAGATAGAGGATCCCCTTAACGAAGGCCTTGAGAAGAACACAAGTGCTTTAAATATTCTCTAATCACAATAACGAAGAAGGATGAAGAAGTAACACAACTCATAGCCCAACTAACGCATTTTAAAACCAAAGGCTAAGATATCTTTATGAAGAAAACTCCATTCAACCCTAGTGTAAGCTTTAGTCATATCCATCTTAATTAATACATATCTCTCCTTAGATGATTCCATGGAGTGCATAACCTTAGAAGTCATCATCACCACATCTTAAGTCTTTTTACTAGTTACAAAATACCCTTGTTCCTCTAATATCACTAAAGGGAGATAGATTTTGAGCCTTTCTACAATCAATTTAGTGATTATATTATACACCACATCAAATAGAGAAATGGGTCAAAATTCTTAGCCAATCCCTACCTAATAATGCCCTTCTTCCTTTTTCTTGTCCAATATTGTTTCTAAAAGAAGTTTCAAGTATTTTGTGCTTGGTATCTCCTCCAGTATTACCAATGACCCGCATAATAATTTAGATCCTCCCTCTAATAACAAAAAAGGACCTAATAGTAATGTGGTACCATTATTACAACATAGATAAGGTTATCTTGAAGAAAAGGGTATGGAAATGGCTTGTAGAAATGTTGGTAGTAGAAGTGGCATTGTTTCTTCCAAACATTGATAGAAAGAGTGATGAGGGAGTGTTTAAAGTAAATATTTCATAGGACTTCCTATCTTAAAATATCTTTTAACTTTATGGTTGAAATTTAATAGGTAAAAATTTAAACGTCAATGATTGTTGTTTTACACTTCAATTATTTCAGAATTTGATTTTTGATTAAAAAAAAATTCACATGACACTAATTTTAAATTGGTGTACATTTCTTATTATTGTGTGTTTCTAAGTTATACAACATATAGTGGATATTACCAACAAAATAGAACCAAAAGAAGCTTTGATGGTAATTAAATTTCAAATTTTTGTCTCTTCCTTGTTGAATGCTCTTCTTAAGAAACTAAAATTTCAAATTTCACATAGAGAACTATATACTCTTGAAGAAAAAACTAACTTACCTCTATTGTTTCTTTTCATATATTAATTATCAATAATTGTGTAGGATTATTGAAAATAATTATTAAAACATATATTGTCATGGATGTTACACAAACATTACCTTCTAATAGAGCACTACTATTTGTAACTGAGCTTAGAAGACTCTAGTATCAACCAAGTTCAGTGATCAAGTGTTAACTAAGCGAGGTTGCTCATTGAAGTATTCTTGTGTATAATGATTTAGTTTATTACCAAAGGAGTCCAATGTAAAGGAAGTTAGGTTAGTTACCAATGAACTCAATGATAACCAAGTGACCTAGTTTCAATATCATTCAACCTAAAATAGTACAATTTTGTTTATGCAAGTGGACTTAGTGGATGTTAATTATTTATTTGTAAGAGTATTCAAGTCAACTTGAAATTGGGTGTCATATATATGAAAGGTAAAATTGTGGATTCAAATATGTAGTTGTTGAAGAAAATAAGATACAAATAAGGAAGGATATATGCTTAAGGGTAGAACATCCAAGGGGCTAGAAAGAATATTCTAAAATTTCTATGTTTGGATAGATAAAATTCTTTGTTGGTTTACAAGTTCATGAAATAGGGAAAGGGATTTATCATACTTAGTCAAAATATATCAAGAAGATAATGAAGACCTTTGGAATGGAAGATTTTGAACTAGTTAGAACACCTACTCATGTGCTAGACACAAATTTTCTTTGTATGATGATTCAAAATAGTTAAACTAGACTAGCTATAGATCTATGATTGGGAAACTTGAATATGTTGTTCACATAAGACCAGATGTTGCATTAGTTGTTGGTAGCATTGCAAGCTTTTTTATAAATCCTAGAGAAAATCATATGATGGTAGTAAAAAGAATTATGAGATGTCTAAAAGGAAATCAAGATTATGGTCTATCGTACAAGAAAGGAGGAAAATTTGAGCCAAAAGTCTTTACTAATGTAGATTGGTCTGGAAGCATTGATGATAGAAAAAACACTAGTGGAGGAGAATTCTTTATTGGAAAGAGGCTAGTGTCATTGACCAGTAAGAAGAGGAATTGTATCTCTCAATCTACAACATCGACCAAATATATTGTTGTTGTAGTTAATTGTTCCAACAAATTTTGGATCAAACAACTATTGTTAGGGATAAAGGAAGAAATCAAGGACCCAATGGTTATCTACTATGATAACTCTAAGAAAAAGTACTCTAAGATGTAGTGATGCACCACATTGCAATCAAGTATCATTTTATGAGAGAATGAGTTTAAGATAAAGAGGTTAGATTGGAATATGTGAACACAAAGGAGCAAGTTCCTAATACATTTACCAAACCATTACCTAAGGATGCATTTTTTTATCTTAGAGGAAAGCTAGGGGCCATTCCCCTATCTGATGCTCACTAGACTATAGATTAGTGATGCATCAACACAACTACATTGAAGATCTATCAAGTTGATCCAAATAAGTTAGAGCTCATTACATATGAATTAGTACATTGGGTACATTATAAATTCATTGTATAAAGTCTTTGGTATTTGATGTCAAAGAGGGAGAGATTTAATATGTCATGTTCATATCAAAAGAATTGAGGAGAGTTCATTTCATGAATTAGAGGAAGAAACTTTTATATTAGAAAGAGGGAGAACTTGATCAAATGGAATCTGAAGATAAGATGTCAAAGGGAGAATCTTAAAGGAATTATCATGAATAATAAAACTAAGGATATTATAAAATCTTATAAATTATTTTGATTGCTCTAATTTTTATTTTCTAATGACATGTTATGTTTCCATCAATGCCAAAGAGGGAGATTGTTGAAATTAATTATTCAATTGTATGTTGTCATTGATATTGCATAAATGTTACATTATAATAGAGTATTACTAGTAGAAATTGAGCTTAACTAAGATATGTTGATTATTGAAGGATTCTTATGTAAGTTGAGTCAGGTCAGTTACCAAAGGGGTTCAGTATAAATCAAGTGAGATTGGTTACCAAGGGACTTAGTGCTAACTGAGTAACCCAATCTTAGTGTTAGCTAACCTATAGTAGAGTAGTTTTGTTTATTATTTTGTTTACAAAATCCAAATTAGTGGATGTTAATTGTTTATTTGTAAGGATATTCAAGATGACTTGAAATTGTGTTTCATATATATGAAAGGTCAAGTTGTGAAATGGAATATGAAGTTGTAGAAGAAGATACGATGCAAATAAAGTAGGATATCTAATTAAAGGAAGAACATCCAAGGCATTGTAAAGAATATTTTAACCATGAAGGATTCCAAGGATAAGAAAAAATAATTATCTAAATCTAAAAATAAATTACTTCAATAATTAGTTCAATCATTGTTACTCTCTAACATTTGTATTAGTGAAGAAATATCTTAACAGATTTTACTTAATAGTCATTTGGTAAATCCTCTAACAAGTTGGCTTTTCTCTATTAAAGTGTCCCAAGACCTCTAACATGGCCACCCCTAATAGGGTGATTCAAATATTTCAAAGGGTAACACCCAAAACACTATATTTGGTAACCTTTAATAGGGTTGGCTCATAACAAGGCTCATTTTAGAAGAGTGAAATTTTGTAACTAGTTACATTGGTGGCTTTCCCAAATTGAGTTTACACATTAAATCTCCATGTCTCATGTGTTTATGTTATTTTCTTACCAATTTATCTTTCTAAAACTAAGTTATTAAAGGATAATACACATTAATATCTCAAGATCATTTTGTTAATCGAGTTAGAGTGAATATCTAGTTCTGACCAAGATGTGAAAGGATTTAAGTTATTAAGAAGTGTGTATTTACATCTAAGGGATTTTGATTTTTTTTAGTGATAATTGATTAACCCCTCTCCTCTTATATTTCCAAAAATTGGTGTTGTTGGTGCTTGCAGAAAAGGTTTCAAGGAGCTAAGCTAAAGATCAAGATGTCTTAGAAAAGAGAGATTCCTAAGTTGAGTAGAGAAAATTTGAAATCATGGTAGGAACTCATGAAGCTTCATTTGGGGACCATTGGAGATATAAGCCTACACTTCTTCAATAACCTATATGTAACACCTCCTAATCCTTCGACTATGGATTGAATAGTATATAAAAAGAATCAAAACATAATGATGATTAACATTGTTTATACTCTCAATTATTCTAAATTTAACAAAGTCAAAGATTATCCTACTACCTTTGATATGTAAAAGAAACTAGAAAAGATCTATGAAAGAGATGATAATGTGAAAAGATCGAAAGAAGAGAGTCTAAGAGGCGAGTTTCATCAGTTGAAGATGAAAAAATTTTAAAATACAATAAAGCAATCAAGATACAAGTATTTGCACTAGACACACCTTAGAAAAATGACATAGTAGAAAGAAGGAATAGATCCATGATGGATTGTACAAGAAAACTAATGATAGAGGAAAAATGCCACATCCAAATATTTGAAAGAAGCCATTAGTAGAGTAGTTCATACCTTGAACCAAGTTACACTAAAGAAAGGTACAAATTAAACACCTTATGAATTATGGTCTAGCTATAAACATAATGTATGTTAGTTTGAAGTATTTGGAAGCAAATGTTATGTTTTAAAAGACACAAGGAAGGAAAATTTGATGTAAAAAGGGATGAAGGCATATTCGTAGGGTACTCCAACAACCGAAAAGCATAAAAATGTTTGAATCTTTCTACTCCAATGCTCAACACCGCCCAAGTCACCTAAGTCTACAATGCAACTTGAGCTACAACCAAAGAAAATCAAGCAAAAATTAGTGCAACTCAAGTTATAGCCAATAGAAAAGTAATCCAAGTCACAATAAGAGGAAACTGAGTCTACAATAGTTGGACTCAAGTAATCCTAATCCATCCTCTAATCATTTGCACAATCCTAAGCAAGCTTAAAACCTTCCTAATCAAACCCAAGTCGAAATTCCTCTCATCTCCCTCAAAATATCCCAACCATAAAACTTTATTAAGCCCACTAGGCCATAAATGACTCTTCCAAGCCCTTTTATTGCTCTTACAAGTCATTATGAGGGTCTTTATGAAGATTTTATCCCTTGAGCCTCCTTTGTTGACTCATCCTTCCCCTTTCCTCCATCCTCTTACCCTATGACATGTGTTACTCCCTGATTGGTTGTAAGGAAGCACAATTCATGTGCTCTCCTCTCATGCAATCTGAGCCCTCCATGAGCTTTTTCCCATCCTTGCATCTTAGCCCTCAATCCCTCAAGCCTCTTGCCTATAAATTGGATACTCCCCCTTTGCAAAACAACACAATCCATGAAGTAAAGTCATAATGCCATTTTAAGAAGCCATTTTACATCAAAACCATACACTCACACCCAAATTCCAACTCCATTTGAAGCCCTTTTTGAAGCATAAAGCTTGAGCATACATCCTATCTATTTAGACAAAGCCACTCAACCAGAGAACTTCTTATTGAGAGAGTCCATTAATGGCTCATATTTTCAATTGAGAGCTCATCTTTGTCTATCTTGAAGTTTATGAATTTTGTTTAGTTTGTAGAAGCTTTATTTAAATTTGGTTTCTATTAGCATACTAACATTGCTCATATACATTTTGGCACGCCCGGTGGGACCCCGCATGGGTCATCTTCATTAGCTTTTTTAGTCAAGTTTTGTATGTCATTTGCTAATTTTGGCTAATTTTGCTTGCTTTTGTGATTGGTAGGATTGTATAAATTGGTTTCGTAGGTCCACATGAGCATGAAGAAGACAAAAGAAATCATAGTCTATCTCATAATGGTTACAGATTTTTCAAGCTTATAGATGGACAAAGCACTTGGAATTCTTCTTCCTCTTCTTGTCTATATTCTTCTTATTCCATCTACTTCTTCTTGTGGGAGATCTTGGCCATTTTTTTTTAAGGAAGCAAAATCATACACACTTCTTTTTAGTGCTTAAAATGAACCCCTAAATCATACTTAAATCCATTAAAAACTAAAAATTTGCCAAAAAAAAGAAGAAGCCTTTTAACAAGTGAAACTAAACCAATCCAATCATTTTCATCCTTGCAACATCAAGGTTTTAGATGCATTCATGAAAAGTTAGGAACACTTCATTTTTGGGAATTCAAAAAGAACTTCAAGTTTTCATTTCAAAAGGTTCAAAATCAACACTAAGTGCACACTAAAATCTAAATCAAACTCAAAGCATCAATCAAGGATAAAATGAACCTGATTTGAAAATATTTTAAAGTTCTTTTAAAAATCTCATGAAAACTAAGAGTCCTAAATGGTTGCCAAAAATTTTCCTAAAAGCTTTGTTATTTGTTCCAAACAAATGTCTTGTTGCAGAATCTTGAATGCTTCTTAGGTTTTTCATGCATCAAAACAATCTAGGAATATCATTTTTGGGCTTAAAATATGCAAACTAGAACACAAAATCTTGAATGAAAACCAAAGTCCAAAGAGTCATTTTCACTTTTGAGTCCAAAACAATCTTGAATGATCTAAGGTTAAAACAAAGCACTTCAAAGTTCTTAAAACAACACACAAAATCTCAATCTTGAATGCTCAAAGGAAAAAACTTGAATGTTTAATCACTTGTCTTTGAATGCATGTTGCTAAACACCCTCTTGAATGCTATGGATTAAAATCAAATTTTTCTTGAATGCATGATTAAAACAACAAATCCAATCTTGAATGCCAAGGATCAATTAACCATTACAATATCAAACACTTCATTTGGAGCTTTTAAAATTGAACAAAACAAATCTCTTTTCCACATGCAATTTAGGCAAATTTTGATTTTTGGACATTTAAGAAACTTCGTTAAGTTAAATACAAATTTGCAAAAATCAATTTGAGTAGTTCCTTGGACTCACCTCTTTTCTAATCACCCATCAATTCAACCATTGGTTGCAATCTCAGCACCATCTATGGGGATGGGTCTACTTGAAAAAGGTGTTAAATGTTCCACAATCTAACTCACTCACTTGGTGTTTGAATGTTTGCTTTAACTTTATCAAAAATTTTAAATGAGCAAAACTCTAGACTAAATAGATCACACTTCAAGTTTGGGCACTAAAATTGAACAACTATTGACGTAGAGGGCCTCCGGGCATGCGCTTGAAATCAAATCTCACACATCTTTTTTTTTTGGCTTAAAAACAAACTCACACCAGCTCTTGAATTCCTTAAAAGAAAATTAATCGATACTTGACGTGGAGGGCCTCCGGGCACGCAGGTTTACTTTTTTGTTGACCCTAACTCTTCTTCTTGTATTCATTCTTCACTCGATTTTGGTTTGTTGGCACATTTCAAAGTTGGAATTGAACATTGTCTCTTAAACATGAGTTCTTGCAAAGTCTAGATCAGCACACATAAGAGTCAGTTGGTAAAAGAACAAGCATGTTTTTTAGCCCAAGGTCATCCAAGTCTTCTCTCCCCTTGTCGTCTTTTGAGGCCATCTTGGGTGCATAAGATTAGGATCCAAAACCTTGTTTCTTTTTAGGATGCCTGCTTGGAGATTTCATCAACCCTTGGACAACCTCAACTCCAATGTTCCGGCAGAGTATAAGAATCAGGAGGTGAATCGAAAGACACCTATCTTGGGATCAAGGTTTTTTTCACTCGGGCTAATCCTCAAGGAAATTTATACCCTTGAGAAGTGAAAGAGGAGAAGTGGGTTACCGCTCCTCTCGACTGTGTGACATCTTTTTAGTTTCATCTACAGATTTGGGCCTCATGTACATTGGGTATATCGAGGATTCCCTAGCTAAACCAACTGTCAGCCTTGTAGAAAACCATCTAAGATGTTAATGTGTTTGAAGTGACTGATCAAAACATTTGTAAAACATACAGACTCCTTGGCACAAGTATCACATTCTGGGAATCAAAACTTCTATCTGGTTTTCTATCTATTGCTTGGTCTTTTACTTATTGAATGCATGTTTGCCAAACTTGGTCAATCCTAGCTTAGGGAAGACTTAGCATTGTCAATGCCTATTCCAGAAGTTGAACAAGTTGAAGAAAAACAACCAAGATCTCTCAAAGCTAAGTAGATTTAGGAATTGATGTCAGAGCAACCCAAACCCAAACAGAAGTTTCACAAAGTCAAACTCAAGCCATCTTAGGCATACCAAGAACTTTCAGCCAAGAGAAAGGAACTAACACCAAGCCCATGAATTTCCAAACTCCACAAAGCAGAGGACAAAGCTTCTGAAGAAGCCCTTCAAGATGCCTAGTTAGATAGCACCATCCAATTTAACCAACATCCAGGAGTTAACAATGCTTATGCCTTACCAACTAGGCATGATTTCTATGATTACACCCCCTTGTTTCTCCACATCTTCTTGCATAAGCTTCACTTTTGTATTAGAGTCATTTTTGTAGGTAAGCTAGCCATCCTTAGTCATCCCCTTAAAGAAATTTAGCTCATTCATCTCATTTAGAACCAAATCATCTAGCCAGCAATGAAAACCTCACATCCAAGCCTTCAAAATTGTTGTCACCCTACCAAAAGTTTTCCATTCCTAACATCTTCCAAATCCACCAATCTCACCCAGGTTATCCCTTTGACAAAGCTTTGTCTAGGGTAATTTAGCTTTGCCACTTCTCATCCCTTATCACCTTGAGCTAAAGGTTGGGATCCAAAAGTGGTCAATCTTGTGTTTTTCCTAAAGGATCAACAGTCTATCCTTAAGTTGACACAATCACCACCAAGCTTGCACATAGGAAAGTAGACCTTTCGTGCTTTGGAAACATATCTTTGAAGTTAGAATCTTCAACCCAATCCTCCTTAGGTTTTTTCATACAACTTTTCCTCAACCTAGGAAATCATTTGCATAGAAAAGCCTTCCTCTTTTGCCTCCATCAGCATTGTTGCATCTCATACCTAGGAAACATTCTGCATTTTGCATGCCACCCATCACTCGCTTAGGCAAGAAGAAGAAGGAAATAATGGAGCCCTGTCATTTGGATCCAACAGCATCGCTTCCCTTGAGCACTCAACCATCCTTCAGCCTAGAGAACACCATACCATCACCTACTGACATTGAAGCTTTCATGAACCAACTAGGAAATGCAGTATTGGTGAATGCCATTATAGACAAAAACAAGGAAACAATCATGGCTAACTTTCGAAGGGACAACATTGGAGCCTTCGACTTTGGAGGACCTCCTTCCCTATCAAAGCCATCTCACCCATTGTTTGGACAACTCCCACCACCCATAGGCTCTTATGATTCAAATTATCCTCAATATATGCCAAAAGAAGAGCCTCAACCCACCCCATATGATCCAACAGACCCAAACATAACAGCTTTCACTCAAGTTGAAATCTCCCTTCCACAAGCCAATCCAGCCACCACCACTACACCATTGGTCCATACCACTTCATCCCAAACCCCCTTCATCCAAAACACCTCATCATTCATTCCCTTCACTATTGTTGCTGCTACCCCCCAACCCAACCTTTCAAATCCACCCATCTCCCAGATCAGTGCTAGCATCTTTGGCCAACCGCAACAATATACAACTGAGATGCCACCCATGGGGACAAGTAATCAACCTTTTGTCACCCCCAACCTATTTACATCTACTCAGAACATAATTCCATCATTTCCACTAGGTCCTTGGAGCTCAGTGCCATCAGCCACAAATCCACAAGCTACTACCTTCACTCCACAAAGCTATCGCACCCCACAAGCTACTACCAATATTCTGCCAAGCTCTCAAGTGACCCAAGCTCTTGCCACCACTTTACCAAGCTTTCAAATCCAGCCACCAAGCTATCAAACCCCATCAGTTCCATTCCCAAGATTTCAATTCCCACCACCTCCACCACCAACTAATCCATTACCTCCTATCACCAACTATTTTTCTATGCCACTTCTAGGAGGAAATCCACTGCCACCAACCACCAATTACTTGGCCTCCTTCGCCATGTAGACACCTTCCCAAATGGGGGCACAACCTACATATATTGGTCAAACTTGTCAAATCCAAAGTCAAGTTCCACAAGCTCCCCAATCCTTTCCCCAAGCTTCACAACCATCTTATACCTTACCTCCACAAAGCAATCCATTTATCCCACAACTAGCTTATGTTCCTCAATCCCAACCTCAAATCCAATATCAGCAGCAAGCCTTGCAACACATGCAACAATATGTGCCACCTCCACCTCAGCAACCCATCATCCACCATTTAGTTGCCCAAGCCATGTACAATCCCTACCAGCCCATACCTCAAAGCTATCCATATTCCTTTGTCCCATCTAGCACATATCTACCTCAGGGCACTCCTACATTGGGGGCACCCCAGCCATCACCCATTAATGCAAAATGGGAAGCCATGAAGACAACTTTGAAAAACATCCAAGAGGGAAATGATCCAAAAACCTTCAAGTTTGAGAATGTGTGTCCTTACCCATTTGACAGAAACATTACCATGACACCATTTCCCAAGCATTTTGAGACACCCAAATTTGACAAATTTAGAGGAAAAGGAGACCCTGTCACACATATCAAAGAATTTTACATGCACTGCCAAGAAGTGGCATACGATGATGTCTTCCTCTTGTGTCTCTATCCCAAAAGCTTGGCCAGACCAGCTCTTGAATGGTTTTATAGAATACCATATGGCACAATTAAAATTTTTGCTGAATTATCTAAGGCATTTGTAGCCCAATATGCCCATCTTGTTGAAACAGAGCTATCAGTAGTTGATCTTGTCCACACTAAGCAAAAAAGTGGAGAAAGCCTTCCCGAATATCTATAAAGATGGAAAACCCTTACCACCTGCATATCTTGCACCTTGCCAGAGTGCCATTTTGTGAAAATGTTTATTGATAATGCCCATCCTAGCTTGGCTCACCACATGACCATGAACTATTTATAGACCTACAAAGATATCAAAGAGAAAGGAATGATCCTTGAACAAGGACTCATTAAAGATGGTGTGGTCAAGATTTACAAGGAAGCCAACCAAAATCAATCACATTCCAATGACAAGTCTAGGTATTGGAACAAAAACAAGCACGTTGCAGCAGATGGCATCACTAACACCAGACATGTGAATATTGTTGGTCCTTCCCAAAATCAGTCTAACCCACCATATCAATCAAAAAATCAACAAGCTATCAACTACCAATAGAAGAATAACCAAAGCTATCAAAACCACAATCCAAGACCCAACTTTCAAGGGTCTAGCAATCAAGCTAATGCCATTAATGTAGCTGCAGGGCAAAAGCCCAGATTCCAACCTGCACCTAGAAATTATACACCCTTTGGTGAACCTTTGGATGTCATTTTTGAGAAATTAGTCAAGGAAAACCTCATCAAATTTCCTCCTACCCAAAAAATTGACCCAAGCCAATCCAAAGCTGCATGGTACAAAGACAATGAGTACATATAAATTTCATAGGGTAAAAGGTCACACTACCCTTAGATGCATAAAACTGAAAGATTATGTGCAGGACCTCATTGATCACAAAGAAATCACCGTTGGTTCCCAAACCTCTCCCAATGTAGGCTTATAGATCTATCAAAATGCTTTTCCTCCACACAACAACCAAAATCCTAGAAAAGCACCTATCCAAGCCAACAACAACAACAACAACCACCAGCCAAACCAACAGCATGGGAAGAACAATGACCACACTTCATCCTATATAGACTATGGTAGCTTTATAGGTTTTATATCTAAGAAAGAGCCTTCTGTCAATGTTATCAATATCCAAGGACCAAACAATGAGTGTGCAGTCACCACTCGAAGGGCACGATTTAACATCGCAGGCTCACCAGTTTCACCAGCACCATCAGCTCCATCAAAAAGCCAGTACAATATCTTGGAACACCTTGGGAACATGCCAATCCAAATCTCCATTTTAGACCTTCTTCGCACTAGTCCTATGTACAAGAACATCCTTGATAGTGCCCTTATAGAATCTTGTGTCCCTTATCAATGCTAGTAATTTTTGTAATCTTGTTGGACACTTATCCTCCTAATGTGCCCTATCTTTCAAACTCACTGACATACCCGTGGTCGAGCCAAATCACACCCTTCTGCTTTGCATAGCCATCATGGTATCCAATTTTTCCGTGAAAAGAGTAATGATAGATAATGGATCACCCTTGAATATTTGCACCCTAGAATTCATAAAACAAGCTGGGTATACTGAGGCAGATATCATCAGTGAGGTTATCACCATCACAGCTTATGACAATATGGAAAGAACCATAGAAGGAACTATTTTGCTGCCAATCAAGGTTGGACCAGTCATCTAAGAGATAGTCTGCCATGTTATTGATCTAAATCTACCATTTAACATCCTCCTCAATTGCCCATGGATTCATGCCATGAAAGCCATTCCATCCACTTACCATTAGTGTGTCAAATTTTTGCATCAGGGCACTGAGGTAACCATTCATGCCAATCGAGAACGCTTTTCTTACTGTAATGCAGTTGAAGCCTCATATACAAACCCTTCATGCTGATCCAGAACCCTTTGCTTACTGCAATGCTGTTGAAGCTTCATATACAAATCATTTTCTAGGAATAGACATCAGCATAGCCATCGCCAGCTCATCCCACACTTGTAATGACCCAGAAACCATCCTCGCCTCCACCTTATCTACCATGAAGATCAATAACAAAGGCTGTGGAGAGTATATTCTATCAGATGCATTTGCTGTCGAGGCACTCCCACTTGATCCACATGCCCATGGACAACCGACATATCACAAAGCTAAGGAAATTCCACCTCCTCGATACAAACAGTTTGGCCCAACAACCTTTGTATCCTCAAAAATCCCTCTTCATGAGGAGCTCACTCCAGATATCAACAATTGGTTACATAAGGATGCACCTCAAAGAAATCAGGCACGCCTTGATCACTTTAGCCAAAAGTATCCCCAAGAACATAAGCTCATCACTGAAAAATGGAACTATCAAGGTGGTGGTCTAGGACCAGAAGAAAGAGGCATGCAGTGCCCCATCGATGCACACAAGTGGGAATCAAAGTCAGGTGTTGGATTTGGCATACCCACAACTAGGGGCACCAATACGGACGATTGCGCTTTTTCAAACATTCACCGCAACCTTGTCAAAATTGAAGACATTCCTAAGGAAGTTGAAAAGAGAGCCTATGATGATATCCTAGAGCAAATCTCCCTTGGAGACTCTATTCTCCAAGAACTATCCATCCACCTCATTGACCTACCACTCACCCATGCACAACTCATAGATTGGGACCAACCAAGCGTCATACACATTGATGAGTTCACATTAGAGGAAGCGCTTCTGAGATTCATTGGAGCTGAAACTCCTCATAAGAAGAAAAAAAAAAGCCAGATTTTGCCTATATCTACAAGCTAGATCCCAAGGGGTATTTTGGAGAAAATCTACAACCTAGTTCCAATACACCCAAAACTGGAACTAAGGTGAATCTGAGACTAGCTATGGCAGTGAAGAGAACCCATCAGCAAGAAAATCCAAAGCCACAAGTAGAACACGAAGATTTAGCATTGCCTCCTCAAGATAATTGACTAGAGGTGTCTTCTATTCTAATTGAGGATACTCGAGAAGTCAACATTGGTTCTTCAGAGATCCCAGACTTGTTCACATTGCTGCATTCCTATCACAAGACCAAGCTGATCTCCTCTTTGAGGTCTTAAGAGAGAACATTGGACAATTTGCATGGTCATATCAGGACATTCCAGGACTTGATGCAAAGCTTGTAGTTCATCATCTTGTAGTCAATCCAAAGATCAAGCCCGTCAGACAAAAGCTTAGAAAAATGCACCCCAAGGTGGCATTATTGGTCAAAGCTGAATTAGAAAGAATGTTAGCTGCTAAGGTTATTTGACCTATCGACTACTCAGAGTGGATCTCCAACATGGTCCTTGTCACTAAACCTTTCGGTGACATCAGAATCTATACTGATTTCAGAGATCTTAACAAAGCTTGTCCAAAAGATGATTTTCCCTTTCCCAACATAGATATGATTGTAGATCTTACAGCTGGACATGAAATTTTGTCCCTCATGGATGGGTTTTCTGGGTATAATAAAATCAAGATTGCAGAAGAGGATCGGCATAAGACAACATTTACTACCCCTTGGGGAACCTTTTGTTACAACATGATGCCTTTTGGCCTAAAGAATGCTAGGGCTACCTATCAAAGAGCTATAATAGCAATTTTTCATGATATCATCCATAGCATTTTGGAGGATTATGTGGATGATATCTTGGTCAAATCTCATACCTTCATGGATCATCTTCCTGACCTAGAGAAATTCTTTGATAGGTTAGCCAAATATCATCTCATGCTGAATCCCAAGAAGTGTGTCTTTGGGGTCACATATTCCAAGCTTCTAGGCTTTATAGTCTCTAAACGAGGTATAGAGATCGACCCCAAGAAGGTCAAGGCTATCTTAGACATGCCTCCTTCCCAGACACTGTGACAGCTTTGCTCTCTTCAAGGAAAGCTTCAATCTATCCGACGCTTCATCTCCCAGCTTGCAGATAAGTGTACACCATTCTCACATTTACAGAAGAAGGATGAGAACTTCAAGTGGGATCCTTTATGTCAACACAACTTCAATAAGGTCAAGCAGTATCTTGCCAATCCCCCTATCTTGGTTCCACCAGTTCTTGGTTGTCCCTTGATTTTATACATATTAGCAACACCTACTGCTCTAGGGGCACTTCTAGCACAGCTCGATGACTACAGCAGAGAAAGAGCCATCTACTACATTAGTAGAATCGTAGTTGGTTATGAACTCAATTACACTCCTATGGAAAAAGCTTGTTTGGCAGTTTTTTTCTCAACTCAAAAGCTTTGCTAGTACATGCTAAGTCATACCATCCAACTAGTCTCCAAGATCGACCCTCTCAAGTATATGCTCTCCAAAACAGCACTTACAGGCCATTTGGCCAAATGGATTATGCTCCGTAGTGAATTTGACATCCGGTATGTGGACAAAAAGGAAATCAAAGGGCAAGCTATAGCAAATCACCTAGCTGATGCACCTCTAATAGATGCATATCCTTTGATCACAGAATTTCCAAATGAGCATATCTATCTAATTGAAGAATAATCCCCATGGAAATTTTATTTTGATGGCTCATACACATCTCATGGATCAGGGGCAGGAATATTGTTGGTCACACCTCAAGGAGATTACATTCCAAAAGCCTTCAAGCTACAACTCCCTAGCACCAATAATATAGCTGAATATGAGGCCCTCATAATAGGATTAAAGATAGCTACAAAATGGAATATCACTGAGTTACAAATCTTTGGCGATTCTTAGCTCATCATCAAGCAAGCCCTAAATGAATATCAAACCAAAGATGAAAAGCTATTACCCTACAAAGAGCTAGTTGATCAGCTAACCCAAAATTTTACAAGGCTTCAGTTTACACAAGTGCCTCGAATACAGAACAAAGCAACAGATGCTATGGCTACTATAGGCTTGCTCTTGGAAATTCCTCAAGAAGCTACATAGTATGAGTTTTTAGTTGAGCAGCTCCTCACACCCACCTATGCGAATGAGGATTCAAACTGTGTTTGTATCTTGGTTGGTCCCCAATCCCCTTGGTACCATGAGATTCACGCTTACCTTAACGATGGTATCATATCCCCTCACCTCACACGTACCCAACACCAAAACCTCATCTGAAAATTATCCCGCTATGTTATCATAGCCAATACCCTATATCGTCGGGGTTATCATGATACTCTCTCTCGATGTTTAGATCAAAATAAGGCCGTGATGGTGTTAAAAGTACACTCTGGACTTTGTGGTGCCCACATGAGTGGTATTGTCCTAGTGCGACAAATCCTTAGAGTAGGCTACTATTGGCCTATGATTGAAGAAGACTCTTGTGACTTTGTCAGAAAGTGTCTCCCATGTCAGGAGCATGCAAATCTTGTGCACGCTCCAGCACAAGATCTATAGCCTATGGCACCACCTTGGCCTTTCGCTTGTTGGGGCCTTGATCTAGTTGGAACTATCACACCCCTCTCATCTGATGGACATAAATGGATAATAATAGCTATAGACTATTTCACTAAGTAGGTGGAAGTAGTCCCCCTTGTCTTAGCTATAGGAGTTTAGGTCTCCAAGTTCATCTTATACCACATTGTTTGCTGCTTCGGCATCCCATCCACCATCTTCACCGACCACGGAGGTAACTTTGGAAATCTCAACATGGAAGAATTAAGCACTTCCCTCCACATCCATCATCACTTTTCTAGCCCATATTTCCCACAAGGTAATGGCCAGGCAGAGGCAACTAACAAAGCCCTCCTCAAAATCCTAAAGAAAGTTGTCAATGATTCCGGTTGCGATTGGCATCTACAAATAAATCCAGCCCTATGGGCCTATCGAACTTCCTTCCGTACATCTATAGGCACAACTCCATACTCCCTAGTCTATGGTGCTGAAGCGGTACTACCTATAGAGGTTGAACTTCCCCCCTTGCGCATATCTTTGCAAGGGCAAATATTAGATGAAGAATACAGAGTAGCTTGGCTCACCCAGCTAGATCTCTTAGATAAGAAGCGACAACAAGCCTATGATCATCTCATAGTCTACCAAACTCATCTCAAAAGGAATTTCAACAAGAAGGTTCTGCCATGACACTTTCAATCGGGTGACATGGTCCTCAAAGAAAACATGAAAGTCCAAGCAGATCGAGAAAAGAAAGGCAAGTTTGAACCTACATGGCTTGGTCCTTATGTTGTCACTGCATCCTTTAGCTCCGGAGCCTATCAACTATCTACACTAGAAGGAGAACTCTTGAATGATCCTACTAAGATCATTCATCTCAAGAAGTTCTATGCTTGAAGATCCTTGGTATACCTAGCTTTTGAAAAATACAAAAAAAAATAGTAAAGAGAAATAAGCATCCAATGGTGAAAACTTGGAAATTCAAGTGCCTTCGATAGGTACCTTGGTGAAAACTTGGTAATTCAGGTGCCTTGTGTACTAAGACTAATCCATTATCTATCACTATCCTATCCCTCATCCATTCACCCACCATCCCATAAAACACTTGCTTGTTCCCTTGGTGTTCCAACCAAATATCCAAAATCTAATGGAGCTTGTAAATACCTCCTGTATAGCTTGTAAATCTTGTACCTTAGCTTGTAAATCTCATACCCCAGCTTGTAAATCTTGTATTATCCCTTGTATCATATCTTGTATATCCAAATCTTGTCCAAAGCTTGTACCATATTCTAGCTTGTATTATATGCCAAATCTTGTATCCTAGCTTGTATCCTATGACATGCACACAAAGAATCACATTTTCCTTATGCTTTTCGCAAACCATCTACCTATCCGCCTATCAACTATTGCAGATGTCCTGCCCTTCACGAATGTTTCCATCTCATAAAAACAAAAACATGAAAAACCTTGTAAATTTGTAACATATCTTGGTCTGTCAGCTTGTACATCCTCTTCAGATTAGTACCATTGTATCTATCCAACTTCTGTGTTAGTTCCTCCTTGATCAGCATCTTGCACACATTGCACAACCCTTGGTTAGCTATTCCAATGCATCCTTTAGCTAGATCTCCTGTCACCAAAGTGTTATCCTTCTTAGTTCAACTTGCCAGATGCATCACTCATCAAGATCCATTAGCTTAGGTACTCTCCAATAGATCCTTGTAGGATATAGCTTTCCTCCTATCTGATCTTGGTCTGTTAGTACCTCGTCCTACCCATCTCATTGGAAAATAGTTCTCTTTTGTATTTTTGCTTTCTTTTGATTTAGAATCTTTCCTTTTGGGTCTTGAAATATCTTTTCCAAGCAATCCTTTTTTTCCCTCCTCAAGGTTGCCACGATCTTCCATATCATGGTATACTAGGAATGGGGCAATCTGAGCGTAAGGTCTTGATCAGATCTTTGGTTTGTTTTTCTTTTTTGGTTGTGGGTTACCTAGTGTCGGTTCCACGCTGCTTCCTTTAGGAATCATATGTGATGCTGAGGCAATCCTTGCATGTTTGTTTTGAGTTAGTTCGTCAATCCTTTAGATAGTTGGTGAAAAGGCCTTGATGTTCTTGGTAACCTTGGTAATTAACCAACAGTCCTATAGCAAATCTAGTGCTCAACTACATGGTGGTACTTCTCTTTGAAGTATCCCTCCACTCAAAAAGCTTCAATGGTTTTCCTTCATCTCCATTATCCCCCATCCATATCCAACATTCATCTCTCTTACCCCAGCTTATGCACCAGTATCTCTTTCAATCACTCCTCACCTTTAGCTTTAGGGATCCACAATCCTAGTCTTAGGGATCCACCAATCCAAATCAATCCACCAAGCCTCATCTTTCGAGATCCACAATCCTAGTCCTAGGGATCTCCGAAACCCATCTTCCGCCAATCCGACTCTTTGAAATCCTATTACATCAGCTTTTTAATCCCCTCATCTATCTCCCCATCCTAGATTCCTTTTATAGCGCTCTGCTCCTTCATCCTCTGCAATCCCTGAGATCTTAAGCTTGCTTCCTCTTGTGCCTCTAATTCTCCCTTTATCATTCTCCTATAGTGAGAGTTTGAGCTCACTAAACCTCTTCTCTTAAGCCAATCTAAGTCTTCTTGCTCATCTCAAATTCTTATACTTTTCAAGAAGTCATCGAGCCTCGCTTTCTCTCCCCGCCGCCTTCTTGAGGGGGCATCTTGCAATTCATTCTCTCCACTTCTGCTCTAGCCTTGGGCATCTTATTTTCTTATCTTTGATGCCATGCCACTTGTAGCATCACATCAAAGAGGGGTAAAATGTAGACACCTAAAAACCTTTAGAAAATAAAGTATTTTTATTTTTTGAAAAATTCCTGATGACATCATCGTTTATTAATTAATTATTTATTTAATTAATTAATTTATTTTTATGCCATTAAATCCCTTTATCTTAATTAAAAATATTTAATTCATGAATCCCTCCCAAAAATGTTTAAATCTTATTTAAACATTATTTCCTTATTTATTAATTATTTAATTAATAAATTGACCAAAAAACCCAAAATAAATAAAAATTTATTTTTTGCCCAAAACTTGGCCAATTTCCTTAAGACCACTAACCTCTTCCAAAATCTTCGAATCCTTCTTTAATTTTGATTAAAGGCTAATCCCAACTCAAAATATTTAATTAAGATTAAATATTAATCCTCATGTTTATTAAAAAAGTTTTAATAAATATCTCCTCAACCCAAACCCTTGAAATAAATAAAACTTTATTTATTTCCTCAAAATCTAATTTATCCTCATCCTAAGAAGTTCTAAACTCTTCTAGAAAGTCTTCATACTCATCCTAGGAAGTTCTAGACTATTCTAGAAAGTCTTTATCCTCATCCAAAGTCTAGACTCTTCTAGAAGATGTCTTTAAACCTAATCCTAATCCCCTCCTAACCTTGTCACATTACCTAAACATGGGTTAAAACTTACTAATCCAAGCCAAAGTTAACAAATATCTCCTCCTTCACCCACCCTCATTAAATGCCATCCAGTTGCCTATCCCTAACCTAATCCTAAACCATCCTAATCCATCCTCTAATCATTTGCACAATCCTAGGAAAGATTAAAACCTTCCTAATCAAGCCCAAGTTGAAATTCCTCTCATCTCCCTCAAAATATCCCAACCATAAAAATTTATAAAGCCCACTAGGCCATAAATGACTCTTCCAAGCCCTTTTATTGCTCTTACAAGCCATTATGAGGGTCTTTATGAATATTTTATCCCTTGAGCCTCCTTTTTTGACTCATCTTTCCCCTTTCCTCCATCCTCTCACCCTATGACATGTGTCACTCCTTGATTTTTCGTAAGAAAGCACAATCCATGTGCTCTCCTCTCATGCAATCTGAGCCCTCCATGAGCTTTTTCCCATCTTTGCATCTTAGCCCTCAATCCCTCAGGCCTCTTGCCTATAAATTGGATCCTTACCCTTTGAAAAACAACACAATCCATGAAGTAAAGTCATAATGCCATTTTAAGAAGCTATTTTACATCAAAACCATACACTCGCACCCAAAATCCAACTCCATTTGAAACCCTTTTTGAAGCATAAAGCTTGAGCATGCATCCTATCTATTTAGACAAAGCCACTCAACAAGAGAGATTCTTATTGAGAGAGTCCATTAATGGCTCATATTTTCAATTGAAAGCACATCTTAGTCTATCTTAAAGTTTATGAATTCTGTTTAGTTTGTAGAAGCTTTATTTAAATTTGGTTTCTATTAGCATACTAACATTGCTCATATACAGTATAATTGCAATGAACAAACTAAAATATACATCTTTTCTTATTGAATTTTAACCTATAACTATAGAATATGTTATGAATAATGAAAGTTGGATAGAGGCAATGAATCAAGAAATTGAGAAAATTGAAAGGAACAGTACCTAGACTCTTGCTCCTAGACCAAAGGAAAAAAATTTAATTGGTACAAAGTGGACCATATCTAGAAACAAATTGAATGAAAATAGTGAAGTATCAAAGAATAAGGAAAGGCTAGTGTGTAAATGATATACTTAAGAAGAAGGTATAGCCTATAGAGAATCATTTTCTTCTATCGCTAGACTTGAAGAGGTCAGAACACTTTTTTCATATGTTACATTTAAAGGATTTAAAGTGTTTCAAATGGATGTGAAATCAGCTTTCTTCAATGCAATTCTAGAGGAAAAAGTTTACATTGATCAACCTAAAGGTTTCGTTGATCCAAATAAAAGAGACATGGTCTATAAGTTACACAAAGGTTTTAATGATCTGAAGCAAGCTCCTAGAGCATGGTATGAGAGGTTAAATGGATAGCTAGCAAAGATTTAATTTTAGAGAAACAATGATAATAGTAGTTAGTATATTAAAGAAGGACCACAAAATAATATATTGTTAGTAGAAATATTTGTGGATAATATTTTAATCATAGGTCATTATGACTTATGTAAATCATTCTTCAAAGAAATGAGGAAAGAATTTGAAATGTCAATATTTGGAGAGATAAAATTCTTGGTTGGTTTACAAGTTCATTCAAATGAAGGATGGATTTTATCCTAATCGGTCAAAATATATCAAGGA
Organism: Cupressus sempervirens; assembly: GCA_028749045.1. Taxonomy (NCBI): domain Eukaryota; kingdom Viridiplantae; phylum Streptophyta; class Pinopsida; order Cupressales; family Cupressaceae; genus Cupressus; species Cupressus sempervirens. The sequence continues at coordinate 867,339,764 of CM053789.1, forward strand.
GATATTGAAGACCTTTGGAACAAAAGATTCCAAACTAGTGCAAACACTTATGTGTATTAAAAAAAATTGTTTGAGGAAGATGATTGAAAAGAGGTGAACCAGACTATCTTTAGATCTATGATTGGGAAACTTAAATATGTTATTCACACAAGCCCTAATATGACATTAGAAGTTGGTATAGTTGCAAGGTTTTCTAAAAATTCTAGAGAAAATCATATGATGCTAAAAAAAATGAATTACAAGATATCTAAAAGGAACTCAAGACTATGGTCTATGCTATAAGAAAGGAGGAAAACTTGAGTTGAAAGTATTTACTAATGCAGATTGGGTTGGAAGCATTGATGACAAAAAAAGAACTAGTGGAGGAGCATTCTTTCTTGGAAAAAGGTTAGTGTCATGGACCAGTAAGAAGTAGAATTGCATATCTCAATCTACAATAGAGGTAGAATATGTTGTTGCAACACTTAATTTTTCCAATACAATTTGGATCAAGAAACTATTATTAGGAATAAAGAGAAAATTAAGGACCAAGTGGTTACCTACTATGATAACACAAGTATAGTCAACATATCCAAAAATATAGTAATGCACTCTAAGATAGAGCACATTGCAATTAACCATCATTTTTTGAGAGATTTTGTTCAAGATAAAGATGTTAGATTGGAATATGTGAACACAAATGAGTAGGTTGTTGACATATTTACCAAACCATTACCTAAGGATGCATTTTTGTCTCTCAAAGGAAAACTATGGGTCATTCCCCTATCCAATCCTCACTAGAGTACACATTAGTGATTCATCAACCTAACTACATTGAAGATCTATCAAGTTGATGCAAAGAAGTCATAGCTCATTGCATATGAATCAATAAATTAGTTATATCATAAATTCATTTTATAAAGTCTTTCATATTTGATGTCAAAGAGTGAGATATTGAATATTTCATGTTAATATCAAAATAATTAAGGGAGATTAATTTCATGAATCAGAGGAAGAAACTTGTATATCAATCAGAGGGAGAACTTGATCAGATGGAGTCTGAAGATAAGATGTTAGGGGGAGAATCTCAAAGGGAGATCTCATGGATAAAGAATAAGAATGAAACTAAAGATATTATAAAATCTAATGAATCATTTTGATTACTCTAAGTTTCCTTTTCTTATGACATGTTGTGTTTCCATCAATGCCAAAGAGGAAGATTATTGAAAACAATTATTCAAATATATATTTTCATTAATGCTACACAAATGTTAAATTCTAACAAAGCACAACTAGTAGTAACTGAGCTCAGAAGAGTCTAGTATTAGCCAAGTTTAGTTATCAAGTGTTAACCAAGCTAGGTCGGTCATTAAATAATTCCTAAGTTAAGTGGTAACCAAGTGACTGAGTTTCAATGGAAATCAAGCTACAATAGAACTTCTTTTTTTGCTATTTGATTTATTCAAGCTAACCTAGTGGATGCTAATTTTTTATTTGTAAGGGTATTCAACTTGACTTGACATTGGGTTTCATATATATAAAAGGTCAAGTTGTGTGTTCAAATATGAAGTTGTGGAAGAAGATAAGATGTGAATAAAGAAGGATGTCTAATAAAAGTTAGAATATCCAAGTAACTACAAAGAATATTCCAATTAGGAAGGATCTAGAGAATAAGACATAATAGTGATCTGAATGTATAAATCGATTTCTTCATTAATTGGGCCAATCATTCTTACTCTTTAAAAATTGTAGTAGTCAAGAAATCTCTTAACAAGGTTGAGTTAACAATCATTTTGTACATCTTCTAACAAGGGGAAATTTCTAGATTAAAGTGACCTAAGGTTTCTAACAAGGCTGCTCCTAAGAGGGTGATTCAAATCCTTTAATAGGAATTTCTCCTAATATGGATCACTTTAGAAGAGTGAAAAGTTGTAACTAGTTGCATTGGTGGTTTTCCCAACTTGGTTTTCCATGTTAAATCTTGGTGTATCATGTGTTCATGTTATTTTTTGATTACTTTATCTTTCTACAACTAAATTAATAAACATTAATATGCATTAATATCTCAAGATTGTTTTGTTGACTGAGTTAAAGTGAATATCTAGGTCTAACAAAGTTGTGCAAGGGTTTGAGTTCATAAGTAGTTTGTATTGACATCTAAGGAAATTGGAATCATTTTAGTGGTAATTTATTCAGCCTTGCTCCTCCTCCCCTCCGCCCCCCCCCCCCCCTTCTTAATTACTCCTCTTATATTCCCAAGAAGAATATCATATTTTGTAGACATGTGTACTAGGATATTTTCTACAACAACGTAGAACACAAATCCTCTTTCCATTATATATTGATTTAAATCCAAACCATGTTCTAAAGATCTCATTTCCACATGAGATGGAAGGATATTGGCAGAGGTTGTCAAATCTAATATTGGCCCTACTAATTGCATTTTTATAAATATTTGTAAGGCACATTCCTTAAATCCATTTTGTGCATGTCATGGTACCACTATATTTCATGAGAGAAACTTTTAAGGTTTTATTTTGAAAATATTAAAAGCCTTTGTATGAAATGACAATATTTTATTGAGATTAAATCAATAAATTTTAGGCAAGGGTTTAGAAGTAGATAAGCCAACTAGAAGAACTGGAAGATAAATATCCTTTTCTTGAAATAGGAAATGAGTCCATCCAAGATATTTTAGAATCCATGAGAAAACAATTTGAAACCATATAATTAATGCTCTTAAAAAATCTTGATTATTGTAGAGATTCTATGAACAAAAACACACTCAAAAACACCAAAATCTTTGCTCCCAAACATGGTAGAGTAGTGAATGCATAGATATCACTATTTTATTATCCATCTACGTAGCAGAATAAGATTCAATTAGAGATAATAATATAAGTACTAGAGTATTCAAGTTATATTCTTTCTTCCTATTAAAAACTTAAAAAAAACCAATTACATCTAGAAATCTAAAATACACATATAAAGAAAAAATCTTCTACTTTTACTAAAATATATTTTACAGCACTACAGGACTACTAATAAAATAGCCCTTTCTAGAGCAATCACTACTCTACAATGCAATACAATAACTAAATTAAAGATAAAACTTCTCTATTGAAATACAATACAAACTAAAACTATTTGTTTCTACAAATACTACTCCTTTTATCCTCTATCACATGCTTTGTTCTAAGTTCTCTACTTTTTTCCATATGCTTGCACAAACTCTTCATGCTACATCAATCTAGATCATTTCCTTCTCCTTTTGTATTTGGGTTTTTCTAAAATATGAATAGAGACTTAATAAATAAGTTGTGCACAAATAGGAGATACATTTTTTGAAAAAAATTTAATATTGACTTTCTAAGATGCTTAAGCAGCTTAACCACCTGGAAGCTTAGGAGAATAAATGACCTATTTAAGAAAGAATAAAATTTATTTGACAAGTTTAGGAAAAAATGTAATTGATTAAATCAATAATTTCAAACACATCTACTTTTTCTTGAGCTAACAAAAAGAAAAACATGTGATCATGCTTGATCAACTATGCCTAAAATATTCCTTAGCTGTTGGAAACTTCCAATACATAAAGGCTTATTGAAAATGTCTACTACATGTTACTCAAACCTACAAAATTCGATATGTATTTCACCATTTTCAACCTCTTCTTGAATAAAAGGAAATATTATTTCTATATGATTACTTCTACCATGAAAAATAGGATTCTTTGTTAAAGAAATGAAAGAAATATTATCAAAGAAATGAAAGAAATATTTTCTTAAAATATGGTGGTTTCTATGAGTGCTAAATATGGGCCTTTAATTCAACCGCACACATCAACATGATCATTGTTTGTCATTAACATCCTAGAATACATGAACATGAGATTATTCATCTAACATGTATACACATGGAAAGTTATTACCTTCTATCTAGACGAGGTTTTACTATATGCTTTCAGAATTTAGAGTTCAGTAACCACACCAAATTAGTATGAAGGATTTGAATGAATGAAAATGAAAGATTAATCTATGTTTTTGAGTTTTTGTATACAAAGATACGAATTTATCTAGATGATATTTAAAATTACTCTAAGAACAATGATAAAAAAAAAATTAAGCTAAATGAATGGATTGTAATCTGCATGATAAGCATGTAAAAGCGATGGAGTTGCAAATGCAAAATTCTTAACTGCTCAATCTAATAGTAGTTCGATACTTATCACTTGCATCCTCCCTAAATGAGAGGATAAGGGTCTATTTAATAGAATCTTGGACCCAATGAATGGTCAAGATTAAACTAGATGTATGATTCATACTGGAGGAGAGATTGAGTCCTCAATTTTTTTAATGGAGTTGAATAAGATGATTTAGGGGAGAATATTGATCCATTCAAATATGACCTCATACTCTAATCTTCTAATTACTTAAATAATTAGTTTCAACAATTATGATAAGGATATTTAATTCCATTTTCATGTGAGATGAATTAGGAAAGAATATTGATCCATTCATATATGACATCATAATCTAATATTCTAATTAATTAAATAATTAGTTTCAACCATTATGATGAGAATATTTACTTAAATCAATATATTTAATTCCTTTTTCATGGGTATTAGCTAAAGGGGGTGAATTTTAATTTAATTAAAGTGTAAGGACTTTTAATTAGATGAATTTAGTTAGAAGGTTAATTTAGCCAATTTTGATCAATATTTATGAATTAAATAAAGTATGTGATTAATATAGATTAGGGATTTTTTTCATTTGACACTTTCATCAAGTAAAGACAACTAGAACTAGAAATTTCTAGTACGATAGTAATAAATTGATCAAAAAAATTGATGTTGTAAGATTGATGCACCAAAATTGCTTTAGAATGTCAATGTGCCAATTTAGGGGTTTTTATAGTTTCTTCCACTTGTTCTTGCTTTCAATCAACCAAGATCCTTCTTAGCCCAATAGCTTGGCATGATACTATGATTTTTGCTATATATTTAGCCTCATCTATAGATTGGGCAACTATGGGTTTCTTCTTACAAGCCCAAGAAATAATGCTTGAACCCATATGAAAAACATATCTAGAAGTGTACTTTTTATCATCTAAAATTCATGTGGAATCATTATTTATATAACCGACCTCAAATCATTTTTAGAAAATAATAATATACCATATCCTTTGGTACCATTTGCATACCTTGGGATTTTTTTTCCCACTTGCCAATGATTGTTCATTGGAGTTTCCATAAATCTAGAAATCAAAGTTACTACATACATTTTATCAAACCTAGTTGTTGTTAAATATATTAAACTCCCAACAGATTTTTTTAAACATAGTTGGATTCACATTTTTGTTTTAACCATCCTTATGCAATTTAAAACTTACAATTTTTGATGTTGGAGCCACCTTTTTGTTCAACATTCTAAATCTTTCCAAAATCTAATGTACATGCTTCTCTTGAGAAGTAAAAATACCATTATGCATTTTTTCAATTTATATGCCTAGAAATTATCACAAAACTCCTAAATTTATCATTTCAAACTCATTCTTCATAACTTCTTTGAAATCATTAATAAGGTAATCGTCATCCATAGTAAAAATCAGCTCATCAACTTATAAGATAATAATTATAATCTTACCATCAGCTTCCTTGATATAACGAGTACACTCACCATCACTTTTTTCTAAAAACATCACTCATTAAATATGAGTCGATCTAGTTGTACCATTCTCTTGGTGCTTGATTCATTCCATGAAGAGATCTCTTCATCCTATATAGTTAACCTTGTTTACCTAGAACTTCATAATGAGATGTCTGTTCTACATACACTTCTTCTTTCAACACATTATTAAGGAAGACATATTTCACATCCATTTAAAATGCCTTCTATTTGAGTTGATTTGAAATTTGTATGATAGAGAGCACATTTTCCATCCTTGCAACAAGTGCATATGTCTCATGATAATATCCATGGAACTATTTTTGGTATCCCTTGACTGCCAAATATGATTTGTGCTTATTTATTTTTCCTTTAGTATTGCAGTTGGCCTTATATGTGCCCATTTCACACAAATAACTTCCTTTTCGAGAGGTAAATCACTTAATTCCAAAGTTTTATTTATTTATATTACATATATTACCTTATCTATAGCCTCATAACATTTTCTTTTCTAACATCTTCGAAGTAAACTCGATCACTATGAGAAAATAATGCAAAATTATTATTCTTATCAAAATCATTATACCTTTTTATCTTGACATATTTCCCTTAGGATTTTAGTCCTTCTTGGTAGAAGTGAGAAAAGAGTAGGATAAAGACTCTCTCTACTATTGTTGTGTTGTGCAAGCTATGTTAGGAGTCATCTGGATAAATCTATGACTCTATATAAATCCATCTAGAGTTGTCTAGAGCTCTTAGGAATGGACTATCTCATTGTCTCTATTTGCTTCACTTTCTACTTATTTTTGTTAGGAGAAATCTAGAGCTATTTGCAACCATCTATGTCTATTTTTGCTTCATCTTGCTTATCATTATACTCATTATCTTCATTATTAATTGGCATTTTAATTGAGGTACTAGATGATGCATCCACTGAGCCATCCCATGACTCATTCTCTATGAAACCAATATCGCTTGAAATGATGATCTTCTTGTTAGTACAGCTATATAATCAAACTTTTATCTTTTCTCCTTAGGTACATCTACATATGCTACACATTCGAACACTATCAAGTGTTCAAGTATCCATTTATACCTTTCCCATGCCTCAAGAGGTATCTTATCATGTATTTCCTTTGTAGGACTTCTATTAATCAAGTAACTTCTTTTTGTTGCAGTCTCTCCTCGATCTTCAGTTGGAATACATTTTTCTTTTTGGAAATATAGGATAGGCTAGGTTACTAAGAGGAGAGTGGTGAATCAAAAAACAATAAAACTTATTCTAACATCACCAATTAATCCTTCATATGTATTATGATCTAATTGTATGCAAGAAAAACTAAAAACATTAAAAGATTCATAACACTTAACACAAGATATGGTGACCCAGAAACCTTCCAAATAGAAAGTAAAACTGGGGTGGGCATGATACCCACAAGATTTAGTACTATAGTATAAGGCTATCTAGTTAAGGCTTAAAATGATCACTTCTAATGTTCTACCCTGTGAGGAGCAATAAGAACTACTAGGTTCACCTTGTAAAAGGATTTACAAAACATGCAAAAGTATGCACTCAATAAAGAGATTTAAAAATGACTATTAATTCTACCTTGTCAAAGGATTTGACTATTCCACCTATCAGGATGAAGTAGTGGTTGATCTTTGATCTACAACTTTGATTTGCTGGTCAAGATTCCTTTGGAGTGTAATGATTACCTTGTTGTGATAGATAAATCTTTGTAACTCCTTATACTACTTCTAGCCTTCTTACTTTAGACTTCTACTCTTACCCATATCTTTTTATATTCATATCATATTATTTGGATGTGATACAATACATTACATATATACCAATCCAAATCACATTTCATCAAAGTTGGCTACAATATAACTTTTACCAAAATACACAAAGTCAGCCCAACTACTGGTACTTGGGTTCTGAAGGAAAACTTAGTGAGGTTTTGATACTTGACAATCATTGTTAACACTTGACATCATCATGCTTTCACTAGACATAGAAGCTTGGTTTATACTAATCACTTCCAAGTAGTATAAATGTGGTCAGCACTAGTGACTTAGTGAACACTACAAAACTTGACATATAAACTCAATCACTTGGTTGACACTTCATAGCTTAGTCAAAACTATCACTGCAAGCTTGGCAAACACTAAATCACATGACTGACACATCCTAGCTTGGTCAACACTAGATTCACATCACTGAAGTTGCAAACTTGATAAACACTAGAGAACTTAGTTTGCACTAAGAAACTCAGTAAACATTCTTAAGCTCAATTTACACTGATAATCATCAACTTGGTAGATACTTCTTGGTGCAAAATGAATACTATTTCTTGAACTTGGTAGCAACTATAAAACTCAGTAGAACTTGAATTACTTGGTTAACACTGTAAACTACAAGATGAGCTCAGTAGTTGCTAACTATTTGATTAAGTGTGTGTCATTGATAAACACACTTGACTATAATGTCAAAAATCTCCCCCTTTGGCATTAGTGACAAAAACACTTATCAATCAAAAAGTAAATTATCAAACTTTTAAGTTCAAAACAATCTTTAGTCTCCATCATGTGTGTTCAATTTAGTAACATACTCTATTTTTTTGAGATTTTTCAAATTTGATTTTGTAAGAGATGATTTCTAATTATCTATACATGTATGTGGATAATATTATGATGCTCCCTCATGTATATATTTACTATATATCTCATATCTTTATATTACATCTTCTCTTTTCATCTTCTCCCCCTTTATTGTAACCTCTTTTATATTTCCCCTTTCTGACATTAATGCCAAAGGTGTATGCTACATTTTAATACCAAAATGTAACAAGAAGTTAGAATGTACGTTCAAAATAAATGAAATTATCTTGTCCCAATTTTCTTTTAACACCTTCCTTGCATGTAATGCAATTTGTACTTTTCGTGATAACTTCATCATTTGATTAGCTATTGATAAGTTATTGTCATGAATGAGAGTTTTGGCATGTGCAATATGTTTTTGCAATGCATCCAATCATGATTTAAATTTCTACAAGTGTGGCCCTAATCTTGGCTTCTTCCCATAGTAATTATGCTTGTATATTTGTGAAAAGTCTAATCTTCAAATAATGAGTAGAACTATAGCTCAAGTCAAGTGACAACTGATGTACACTTGCCTTCAAGTCTTCATATATCTTAGATAGTTTATCTTTGATTTCCAAAGTAAAGACAGATGTATCACATAACTTGCTGAATAATGAAGTAACATTATTGGTAGAGGTTTCCAATGAGCTAAGAATAGTAGAACATTTCTATGCAACTAGCTCCAATACTTTGTTTTCAAATTTCTTCTCTTCTCTTTGTAACAAATTTTCTTACCCATTTAGATCTTCATTGGATTTCTAAACAACTTCTACTAATTAAAACTTGGTATAAATTGCATCTACAAGTATGTTCTTTGCATCTTCTAGCACTTGATTTTCTGTATTTTTTTCCTCTCTATGCCTCTGTTGCTTAGCTTTCTTCTATGATAGTTCACCTACTATGTGCATTTGATCTAGATTTAGAGTAGAGATATCGCAATTTAGGATAACTATATCCTCATCAAGAACAATGTCTTCTGAACTTTAATTTTTCCTTTTCTTGAAAATTTAGTACTTAGTTGAGGCTTACTCTCAACTATCTTTGTACTAACTATTTGTACATTGGGAATTGTAACAATAGTGGAAATAAAAGGACTGCAACTAATATAGTGCAAGTTAGAAGAATCCCCAAAGGAGATGTCATAGCCCACACTAATAACTACATAATGGAAGATAAACAACAATGCAAGATTTGAAGCCAGGTCATAAAAAATTATTCATAGATGTAACTAATTACATGTAATGTGTTAGGTTGTAAGGCCTTCCCAATTACAAGCAAATACAAAGCAAGTAATAGTTCTACAAGATCCCTCAAGATCCAATCCAAACACTAGCTAGTCCAGATCCACTCTGGTAGAAACCCTCAAGATCTCAACTTGTGCTCACAAGCCACCAATAAATCTCCTTGTTTCCCAAGCCTCAGCTACTATCTCTCTTCAAAATTTTCTCCTCTACCACCTCCTCTTCTCCAAGATGGATGAATAATGACTAAAAACTTCTCCAAAACCCCTACTTATACCAATCTAATCCACAATTCATTCTAGTATGCTACAAATTAAATATCCCTTACATTAATTACTTGAAGAGGCACAAGCTGGTCTCCAATAGGAATCAAATATAAAATACCTTTAAAGGCTTACAATAATTATTAAATACATCAAAATTAACTACCCAAGATCTAAAAAAATCTACTCAACCCCACCAAAGTTCCTTAATCATGCAAAATAGCCAACTACCCTAGGATACTCCTACATCAACAACAAAAGCAGATATTGCATTGATATTAGAAATGCCTAGTTGTAGTGTAGCCAAATCTAATGAAGGAAGAAGTACAAGTTTCTTGGTGGATGATGTGTTGATCACTTTAGTCAATGTAGTACTTAGCTGAATAGGTGCAAAGATTGGTTGGAAGCTTGGAATTGTAGTGATTTCCACAACCAACTTAGTAGAAGCTTTCTCTTAGCTTGATGGATTTAAAGCTTTTCTTAAAGAGTGAGAAAATGAGGCCATAATCACAGTTGTAATCTTCTCTAGGTCAGTTTCCTCAATGCTCTGAATCTCAAAAAGATTCTCTTTGGTAGCTTCCTATTCTTGTTCCTCATAATCTAGACTAACATCATCTATTTCTTCCTCATTATTATTTTCCTTTTCATCCTTGTTATCATCATCATCTTTATCACTAAAATGAACAACAAAATCACTCTTTTGATGAAGATTGTAGATATTCTTCCATCTAGTTGTAGTTATCTTCACCACATGTTCAATGTCATTAATCAATATCAAACATGTGTTGATCTAGATGCTCTTCTAGTAAATACTAGAGTAGATGACTTGGTAGGTCTAGTTATGATAACCTTACCTTTCTTCTCAATTGGCTCTTCTTCTTCTAATTTAGTTTCTTCTGCCTCCTCTTCTACATCATCTTCTTCCACATTATCTCCTTTTTCTATTGCCAATAGCCATATCAAGTTTGAATACCTCCATTGCCTCTGATCTTTGCTCAAGTTGTTAAACTTATTCTTTAAGAACCACAATGCTCTGATACCAATTGTTGGAAAGATAAGATAGGCAAGGTTACTGAGAGGGGAGGGGTGAATGAGGTACCAATAAAATTTATTCTTACTTTACCAATGAATCCTTCATATGTATTATGATCTATTTGCATGCATGAAAAATTAAAAACATTAAAAGATTCATAACACTTCAAAAAATGATATGGTAACCTAGAAACCTTCCAAATAAAAGGTAAAAGAAGGGTGGGGATGATACCCAAAAGCTTTAGTACTATAGTATAAATTTGGCTGATTAAGGTTTACAATGATTACTTTTGAAGATCTTCCCTGTTAGGAGAAATAAGGATTGCTAGGTCCACCTTGTAAAAGGAGTTACAAAATATATAATGAAGTATGCACTTAGTAAAGAGATTTTCAAAAGGTTGTTAAGTCTACCTTGTGAAAGGATTTAACTATTCCACTTGTTACGATGAACCAGTGGCTGATCTCTAATCTGCAACTTTGATTTGCTAGTTGAGATTCCTTTGGAGTGTAATGATCACCTTGTTGTGATTGATAAATCTTTGTTGATCCTTATACTACTTGTATTCATACCATATTATTTGGATGTGATACAATACATTACATTTATACTAATCCAAATCAAAATTCATCAAAGTCGGCTCAACTACTAACTTACTCAGGTTCTTAAGACAAACTGGATGAGGTTCTAATACTTAGCAACCATTTCCAACACTTGACATCATCATGCTTTCATTAGACATAGAAGCTCAATTGCTACTAATCACTTCTAGGTATTCTAAACTTGGTTAGCACTGGTGAATTGATAAACACTACAAAAGTTCTCATATAAATTGAATCACTTGATTGCCACTACATAGCTTAGTCAACACTATCACTATGAGCTTGATAAACACTAGATTCAAATCACTAAAATTGCAAACTCAATAAACATTGGAGAACTCAGTTTGCATTGAGCAACTTGATAAACATTATGAAGCTTGGTTTACATTGATAATCATCAACTTGGTAGATATTTCTCAGTGCAAATTGAATACTATTTTTGGAACTTTGTAGCAATTGTAGAACTCAGTAGAACCTAAATTACTTGGTTAACACTATAAAATACAAAACAAACTCAGTAGTTTCTAACCATTTGATTAAGTATGTGTCACTAATAAAAAAACTTGACTATAATGTCAACATTTCTTTCATCAAAGTTCTTGCTATGTCAAAAATAGTTCTATTCTTTTATTTGGCTACTCTATTTTGTTGTAGAGAATAGATAGATGTTAGCTCCTTCCTTATATCATTTATCCTAAAAATGTTTACAAAAATATTGGACATATAATCTCCCCCTTTATCGAACATTAGGACATTAATGCAATGTCCACTTTCTTTTTTAGTCTAAGCTTTAAACTCTTAACACATACCAAAAGCCTCACATTTATTTTTTAGAAAATACACCAATGTTCTATGGATGGAATTATCAATAAATGTAATAAAATAATTACTTCCTCCTAATCAGTATGCACCAACTCCAATGAAGTTATTTCCCTTGTAGAATTAATAGAATTAAATGGAATCCTATGTTTCTTACAAAAAATACAAGTCTCTCACTTTCTATTGGACTCTACAATATTTGTCAAACTATCCAACATTATTTTCTTGGATAATAAACTTAAACGAGCATAGCCAAAATGTCCTGATTGATTTTGTATGTCTCTATATACTCTCTTTGAAGGTGCAACAAAAGATTGAGAGATGATACATGTCCCAATATTTAATGGAAACATTTGGTTCTTTTTCATTTGAATTTCTACAAAAACATTATTGATCCAATCTTTCTCATAAATGAAACACTTGTCATTCTCTAAAAAAAAATTAATCCATTCTAAATGAGTTATCCAACACTCATCAGATTGTGCTTAATACTAGGGAAAAAATAAACATTTTGAATTTTTTCCTTCTTGCCTTGCTTGGTATAGATCATATTAAATCCTTTTCCCATAATAAGAATAGTTCCATTGTTCTCCATCATAATTTTAGTCTTATAATTCTTATCAATGAAGGAAGAGACAATTTCATTGCCACTTATATGTTTACTATAGCCACTATCCAAGTACCAAACTTTAGGGTTGTCCTCTTCACTAATATTGCACATGATGAAGTTTGCATTGTTATTTCATTCTCCAATAATAACAATACACTCTATCTAATAAGTCAAGTAACAAGATCAGATGGTGAGCAAGAGTGGGTGTGGGAGCATGGAGAAAATTTTAGGTTGAAATTTGAATTTGGATTCCTCTATACTGGGAGAGTGATCTACGTCAGCTAGAGATTCCTCTGTTGAATCTAGGGATGATGATGATGGTAAGCTTTTGGAGGACTCAGGAGGGGGGCCAAAAGATATTAAAAAATCATCCTACTTATTTCGTGTATGCCCTACTAGCAAGTCTGCTTTCTTGTCGGTTAGGGATATATCTGTGAGGGATAAAGGTATGTACTCAATCAAAATCTATGATCATATTATTGGAAAAAAACATTTTCGATATGAATTCAACTCTGGTTGGGAGGTTCATATAGGCTAGACCCAATATTAAAGATGTGTGGGCCTTTGTTAATTAAAAATGGATCTTTAAAGGACAAGTTAACATTTTAGCAATGACCAAAAGGGTGTCTCTTCTTTTTTTTTTCCTATGAGGAGGATAAGCAACATATCCTTTGAAGTAGTCCTTGGGTTATGGGAAAGCATACCTTGTTTTTATAGAAATGGACCCCCAACTTTTACTCTTTGGATGAAACTACTATTCAAGCCCCTATTTGGGTTAGACTACTTGGTCACCCTCTTGAGTTCTGGGTGGAAGATGTGTTTTAAGGGCATTGCTAATACTTTTGGGGATCTCCTCTCTTTAGATCCTATGATTATTTCTAGGAGCAGACAAAACTTTGCCAGATTTTGTGTTGGAGTTTCAAGAGGTGTGGATTTTCCTAAATCTATCTCTTTAAAATCTAAACTTGGTATCTGGGACCAATAGATTGAGTTTGAGTCTATTCCTTTGGCCTGTTTTCATTGCAAAAAAGCTGGTCACTGGGCCATGAAATGTCCTTCTTTGAAAGGAAAGGCTAAGAAGGTCAATAAAGTGCGAGTGAGAATAGAACTCTCTAAGGGTGATGGGGCAGATTTAGATGTATCTACCCCCCCAAAGGAATAGTCTAGTTATTCAGATGGTGGTATGATTGGGAGTGAGACTGGGGATGTGGAGGTTGCCCCCAAGACCTTTGGGTGATGGTGCTCCTCTTCAAGAGTAGTTAGAAAGCTCAAATTGTGATCTGGGGGCTCCCCATCCTAGTTTTGATTCACCTATGGTGAAAGAGAGTGGCTTGGATGCCTCTACCCAATTTACTTTGGAGATCCCTAATAGTGATAGTTTGAAGAGGAACCCAAAAGATAAGGATGGGAGGGATAGTGTCAAAGAGGGGACCCAAAAGGATACAATTATGTCTACAAAACATAGGGCTCAGGAGACTATGATGGCTGGAAACTTTTTTAGAGGTGAAGTTGAGGACCTTCTAACTATTTCTCATGATGAAGAAGTAGTGTGGGAAGAGGATAGTTCTGAGACCAATTGGATTTTAGTGCGAAAATAGTCTAAAGGTACGAAGAAAGGTGATAAAAAATATGAGGACATTGCTCCATCCAAAAAGAATAAGAAATGGCCCAAAGTAGATTCAAAACAAGTGGAGTCTAAAACTTTTAAGGGTAGACATGGAGGTTCTTCTTCTATGCCTATTGGATCTACACTCAAGAATGGTGATGTTTGGTCTTCCCCCTCATCAGTTGGAAGGCCATCCAATTTGTAGAAAAGAACAGTTAAGGTAAATAGAGGCATTGCTAATGGTACTCACAAAACCATCCTTGAATCAAAAAAAATTCATAAATTATGAAGATAATCTCTTAGAATATCCAAGGGTTAAATAACCCTCATAAACATGAAATTTTGGAAAATATGATTAGGGACAATAGGCCAGATATTTTTGTTATTCAAGAAACCAAGATGTTGAAGGATAAGGTAGAATGTCTTCCTATTTTCAATGTAGGAAGGATTATTGGAAATGATTCTGAAGAAGCGCCATGTGGGATGGCTAATTTTTGGATTAATAGATGGATTCCATAGGAGCTTGTTTCTCAAAACAAAAATATGATGAATGTTAGATTCTTTAAGACAATAGATGATTTTAACCAGGTCCTTACTAATGTCTATGCACCTAACTCCAAATGGGGAAGGAAGGCCTTCTAGGAAGAAATTTCCAATCAGAGAAAGCTTTTTGCTAAGGAGAACTAGATGGTGATGGGGGACTTTGATACCCCTTTAAAAGAATCTAAAAAATGGGGAGGTAGCCAGACCAATCTAGATAATAATGAATTTTATTGATCATCATCTGCTTCATGATCTTGACTTACATGAGATTGAGTACACCTAGAATAATAGAAGAACTATAAAGGGTCTTATTTAGTTAAGGTTAGATCATGCACTTATTAGTAATGATTGATTCCTAAATTATAAATGTGTACTTAATGCTCAAGTTTGTGTGGGATCAAATCATTACCCTATTTTCATAGTTATTGATAAGCTCAACTTTCATAAGAATTTCCCCTTTACATTTGAGAAAATGTGGACTCTTCATCTGGACTTCGAGAGTCTCATTAAGGAGTGATGGGGTATCAAAGTGAAAGGTAGAACAATGTTTAGAGTGGTAGCTAAATTGAAAAATGTCAAGAAGAATATTAAGAAATGGAATAAATAGACCTTTGGCAACATCTTTGAGAACGAAAAAAAGATTCTAGTGGAACTTAAAGATATACAAGATAGGATTCAGACTGATAGTTATGAGGTGTTGTCAAGGGAGGAGGAAAGTAGCAAATTGGTTAAACTTCATGACCTTATTACCAAGGAGGAGATGTTCTGGAGACAACGTTCTAGAAAGGTCTTTTTGAAGGAAGGTGACCAAAATACTAAGTTCTTTCATTTGACTACTTTAAAGCATAGGATGGCTTATATAATTTCTAGACTTAATATAAATGTAGGTTTGACTGATAATGAAGAGCTTATCAAGAGTGAGGCTGTGGATTTTTTTAGTAGACTGCTTCAAGGTGACCCCAATTTGGATTTGGATAAGTAGAATATGTTTTTGGAGTGCATTCCAACTTGTATCTCTATAGTTTAGAATCTACCCTCACTTCTATTCCTTCCATGGAGGAGATTTCTAAGGCTATTTTCTCTTTCAAGGGTGACAAAGCCCCTAGTCATGATGGGTTCCTTTTTTGTTCTTTCATAAGTATTGGAATATCATTAGTGTTGATATTTGTAATGGTGTGAAGGAATTTTTTGCTACTAGAAATATCCTTTAAGAGATAAATGGTACCTTCATTGCCCTTATTTGAAAAGAAGTTGGGCATGGTTAGATTGGATCAGTTTAGGCCTATTAGCTTGTGTAATTCTTTTTATA
This sequence comes from Cupressus sempervirens, assembly GCA_028749045.1. NCBI lineage: Eukaryota > Viridiplantae > Streptophyta > Pinopsida > Cupressales > Cupressaceae > Cupressus > Cupressus sempervirens. The sequence continues at coordinate 867,356,078 of CM053789.1, forward strand.
AGATTATCTCTAAGGTCCTTACTCTCAGAATCTTATCCCTTCTTCTAGCTATCATCTCATGGCAGCAAAATCAGTTTGTTCTTGGTAGAAAGATCTTGGATTCTATTATTACAGTTCATGAAAATATTCATTCTCTTGTAGTGTCTAAGAAGGAAGGGTTTCTTCTTAAGCTTGATCTCTCTAAAGCTTATGACAGAGTGGATTGGGATTTCCTTCTCCGTGGGTTGGAAGCATTTGGCTTTAATAAGAGATTTTGGGATCTTATCTTCATGTTAGTTTCATTGGACTCCTTCTTGGTGCTTGTTAATGGTTCCCCTACCTCCTTCTTTAAGGCTTCTAGGGGTCTCAGACAAAGGGACCCGATCTCTCCTATTCTTTTTATTATTCAAGCTAAATGTTTGAGGAGATTTATGGATAATATGGTGGTGAAAGGGGACTTTGTGGGCCTTAATCCCTCATCTTCTACTTTAGTTTGATGTCATCAATAATTTTTTGATGATTCTATTGTTATGGGGGAGGCTTCGGTGAGAAATTCTAGGAACGTTAAGAAGGCTTTAGGTGACTATGTGATGGCAACTGGTCAAATCATTAACTAGAGAAAAAGTCTGATCTACTTTATTAATGTTAGTAAGGCAAAGGAAAATAAGATCAAAAATATAATTGGTTATGAGATTGGCTCTATACCTAGAACCTATCTAGGTTTTCCTTTGGCTTTAGCCCCTCCTGATAGCTTTTGGAACTCACTGATTGATAAAATCCACTCGAAACTTGCTGGTTGGAATGGTTCTCTCCTCAGTCAAGTTGGTAAGGTTATTGTTTTGAAGTCTATCCTGCAAAGTGTTTCACTTTATGCTTTGAGTTTTTTTAAAATTCAAAGAAATTTTTCTCTTTATATTGAGAAAATTTAGAATACTTTCTTGTGGGCTAGAACAAAGATAAAAAAATGACCCCCTCTGGTTGCTTGGGAAAATGTTTGTATGCCCCGGGAGAAGGGAGGGCTTGGCTTGCAAAGAATTATTATAATGAATGAATTCTTATTGGCTAAATTATTATGGAGATGGCATAAGGAAGAGGGGGAATGGAAGAATATTTGGTTTTATAAATATAATAGGGGTCACTTTGATTTTAATCATTTCCTTAATAGTGACTTAGAACAAGGGGGTTCTATGATCTAGAAGAATGCTCAAAAATTAAAATATATTTTAAGGAAAGGGGTTAAATTGAAGGTGGGTAATGGTAGAAGAGCTCTTTTTTGGGAAGAAATTTGGATCTTGGACCACCCACTTTGTGATGATCCAAGGTGGAATGGGTATATGGAGCAATGCAAGAATCAGTTTGGTACTTTAGTGGGTGATTATTGAAAGGATGATATGTGGATGGATCTTAATAGTGTGGACCATAACTTGGTTGAGCTTGGTAAGTGTTTAAATGCATTCTTTTTAAACCATAAAGAGGATGATCTAATATGGAAAACTAACCCTAGTGGTATGTACTATATTTCCTCTACCTATGCTAATTCTTTTGATGATCGTGATGAACCCTACTGGGCCAAGGCTTGGGTGAAAGGCATGACACCCAAAGTTAATATCTTCTTTTGGATTCTTCTACGGAATAAAATTTTGACTCTTGATAATCTTAAGAAGAGAGGTTTCATCATTACAAATTGATGTGTTCTCTACAAGAATGATGGGGAATCGGTGGCTCATATCATGTTGCATTGCCCCTTTACCAAGAAGCTTTGGGATAAAGTTTGTAGCTTATTGAAAGTTGATTGGGTTTTCCATGCTACTATTCAATTGTTCTTCACTAGTTGGATGGCTTTTTCTAGGAATGCTTTGATTGTCAAACTCTGGGACTTAATTCCTCCTTATCTATGTTGGGGCATTTGGAAGGAGTGCAATGATAGGATCTTTAGAGGAGTGGAGTCCAGTCTTGATCATGTGTTCTATAAAATTAAGGTCATTATGATTGATAATATTAAAATTAATGGTTCTAGAAAATAACCTTGTAATGAGTGGGAAGAATGGGTGTTTAATAGCTAGAATTTAAGGAGTTTTGGAATGGATATTAAGGATCCTAATCCAAGAGATAATGCTAGATGGGACTATCCTTTGGCGAATTGGATCGAGATAATCTTTGACGGTGCCTTGAAAGGGAACTCAAGCAAAGTAGGTTTTTGAGTTTTTATTAGAAACTCTAATGGTGACTATGTGGGATGTATGGCTATTCCAATTGGAGATCAAACCAATCATGTTGCTGAAGCCTGTGCTACTCTTCATGGTCTTCTCTATGCTAAGAGTATGAATTTGAGGAAGATATGGGTGGAAGGTGACTCCCTCAACATTATTAATTGTTTAAGTAAAATTACTAAACCATCGTGGAAAATTAGCAATATTATCTTCAAGGCTATTCAAATTATAAATTCTTTTAAAAAATTCATTATAACTCCTAATTTTAGAGAAGCCAACTATACTGCTAATTGGGCTGTGAATGTGGCTTGCTTAAGTGATCATAAAATCATTCAGGATTTTTATGAGTCCTTACCTCTAGATGGCTGCCAATTTATCGATTATGATAAATTGAGATCTAGGCAAAATTATTTTAATTATGATGGTGTCAGTAGTTTGTAATTATGAGGAGAACTCTTTTGGAGTGTCGTGGGTTATGATTTTAAGAAAGTCAAGCATTTCACATCGATTCTAGGCAGTTTTTGCCATTTCTCTTTTTGATTGTGGTGTGGCCTTTTTAAATAGAGTGAGTTGGGGATTTTAGAGAAAGAAAACTAGAAAATTTGGTGAAGTGAATATGGGAGGAAAAAGGAAAAGAGTAGAGCTAGCAAGCTATTTAGAGTGGAGGAACAAGATGGAGGTCTAGGATATTTTAAGGCATGGCAATTTCATAGGGTACATGGAAAGGCTAAGAGGTAACAATCTTGCCATTACGCATCAATTTATCAAATCTTGGAAGGATGGCTCTATTATGGTTGGTAATCAATGAATGGATGTTATCAAAATAGTAATTGTGAAGGCCATGGGGCTAGACATGGATGGGATTAACTTTTATCAGGAGAGGAAGCTCTCAGATAGGGCCATTGATGATTTTGTGGAGACAAAGCAGGAGAAAAAACACTTGGTAAAAATAGGTAATTCATATTTTAACTTGGCCTCTATGTCTTGACCATGGTGATTTGTGCTTTTTGTGATAATAGAATATCTAACTTTAGATGGGAGATTTACTAAGTTGTATGGGTACCATTTCATGTTGGAAAATCACTTTAGGCATGATGTTAGGATCAAGTTCGCATTTTATTTAATGCAGTCTCTTAGCATTTCTACTCAGGCTATTCAGAAAGAATCCAATTCTGAGCATATTTTCCATGAGGGTCTTATGGTCTTGATAATGAATGTGTTAAAATCGAAGAAGATTGTTAAACCCAGGGGCAATTTTAAAGGGGTAGAATAGGATACAAAAGGGAGTCTCCCAGGTAAGGGTTATGATTCGGATACCCAAGATGAAGTTGAGTGGGGTATGGGGAGTTTGAAAAAGGGCTTTGGCTATATTTCTAAAAAGAGGAAAAAGATAGTTGTTGATTGTGATTTTGACTGGGAAACTAATTTCATGGAGAAATCAATGAGAGATCACTATAATAAGAGGAGTGGAGGTAAAGTAAAGGGTATTAAGGGCTTTCAAGATGATCAAGCCTCTCCCCCTTTTGATGATGAGCCTTTGGCTCACTGACTAGAATGGAAAAGAAAATATTTAAAGTGGAAAGAGGACAGGTTATAGAATATGAAGAATGAGGATTCAGATAATGAGGATGGTGGGAAATAGGTGCATCTTCAAGATTTGGGTGATAATACTAATGGATGGCTTGAGTCATCCAAGGGTCCTTTTGGTAACCCTAGTACAATCTTGAAGGAGATTGGCTTCTTTAAGAAAAATATGCAGTTGTAAGGCAAGGAAATGGAGCAAGTTAGCAAAACTACTAAAGGTGAGCGTACACTGGGCCAACACATAGACACACTTTCAAAGTTTATTGCGAATGTAGAAGTTAAAAACCTCAAGCATAAGATACCACTACTTGAGACCAAACAAATGGTGATGGATAAAGAGATTAGTGGTAGTCAAGGGAAGGTGTTTAAAATGGATGCTAAACTGGGCAATTTGGAAAAGTTGTTTAAATAGATGGTAGACAATGTGGGTAACCTCTTGAAGCAGCTTGATAATGACAGAAGGTAGGACTCCCCTCTAGTGGCAGAGATTTAGGGACCTAGAAAACACACCCAAGATCATTCTAAGAAGAATGAAGATGTGAATAAAAAGGACAAGGTGAAGGATATTGCTGAAAATGTGCATATTCTAGCAGATTAGGTTGTTGACCTAATAAAGACTTCTTAGCTAGTTGGTTGCTATTGTTTTACTATTCTTTTGTTGTCTTTTCCAACTTTTTTTTGGGTGACCTCATGGCTATTCTTTTTGGAGGTCCATTTCATGTTGTCATATGCTACTTTTCACTAATGTTTACTTCTCTCATTTATCTCTAGATTTTTGTTATTATGTAAAGGTTTCAAGTTGTCATATACCACTCTACTATGGTTGATCATTTTTTTTCTTCTAGCATTTATTTTCATAATGCCTAAACTTGTGGAAATAATAACATTCACATTACTCGTATTAGAGCTTCTATTTATTCTTACTCCTTACGGGATATTCTAAGAGTTGTTATCTCCTTCATGGAAAACTACTCTTGCTAAGCTTTCTCCTCCAACATTTCTTTGTGAGGTGCTACCACATCTTCTTCCTCTAGAACCATGTATAGAGTTTTTTCTTCCTCTCCCCCTATCTCTTGCATTAGCTTGAGCTTTGAAAGCTATCTCTTGAGATTAATTTGTAGACCTATTTATGCCATGATCATGAGTATGGAATGAACCCATCAACTCATCAACCACTAACATGGATAAATTTTTTGACTCTTGAATAGAAATCACAAGTGTATCAAATTTCTAGGTAAAATCCTCAAGGTTTTATCAACTGCACTTTATTCTTCAATCTCTTCTCCATTTGTCTAAACAACTAGTTTATCAAACTAGAAACTCTAGAGATGAACTTTTAAATAGATTTATTTTCTTTCGTAAGAAGATAGTCAAACTCTCTTCAAATAATCTACAATTTCACAACATGAACTTGATTAGTCACTTTAAATGTAGTTTCAAGAATATTCCAAACTACTTCATAATAATTAGTTGTTTCTATTCATGGAAATAAAGGCTCCATTAAAAATGCTTCAATAGGACTCATTTCCTTAGCATTTTTCCTTCTATTCTTTCTTAACTAAATCTTCTGAGCAATCATTGTTCTATAGTGTAATATAATAATTAACTTACATCTAAAAAATTTCTACTCAAATAGACTACAAACTAAAAATATTTAGTGCTTCAAATACTATACTTGTTATCCTCTATCACATGCTCTATTCCAAGCTCCCTACTTGGTTGCACATGCTTGCACACACTCTATCTGCTATATCAAAACACTTGCTTCTCACTTTATACTTGAGTTTTATTTAAAATTTGAATAGAATCATAATCACTAAGTTACACTAGAATAAGGGATAAGTTGTTTGAACCAAATCTAATACTATCCTACTAACATGCTTAAGTAGTTGTTGGGTTGAAATTTTGCATGATGCTTAACAACAGGAATCCTTTCAAACTCCTCTCTTGAAAAGACAATTTGGGATCAACTCTAAGGTTCTAGACAATTTGCAACATACTAGAATCCTCTCAATAGAAGATAAATGTGAGTGTTCACGAGGAGGCTTTTTTTGGTTTGACCAATTTCAGATAAACTATTGAATGTACTTGTTATCTCAAAAATTCAACACACAAAAAGAAATATATTTTTTATTTTTCTATTTATAATGAATGTAATTTTAACAATGCAACTATATGAATTCCTAAACTAACCAAGCATTTGTAAACAAAATAATAAAGACAGGGTGACAAGAAGTTTAACAAAATGACTTGATAAGTAAATCCCTAAAAAACATAAGCCACAGAAAATAAAAATCTACAAATTAATCCTTTAAAAAGGTTGGTAGGTAACCAAAGAAAATAGGAGGACTGCTTCCTTAATTCCACTACTACAACCAGTGATGGGAATTTAGTAAACATAAGATGTTTCACTTTCATACAACTAGAAGGCCACAAAAAGTGTACTCATGTGAGCCAAAAAGCTATGTATGAATGGTAGGTGATCTCTTCTCCAACTAAGTATGTAAGTGGAAATTGGAAACATGTGGCAAATAGGAGAACTAAAAGATTTCTCAATCAAAATAACACAAAAAAATAATTAGCTCCATTATACTCCATGAAGATACATCCATAGAATATAACACACTCTGGAAAGAATTAATACATTTAGAATGAGAGCACCCATAGAATATCTTATTGCATCAAAAAAATAGCCTAGAATACATATTTTGTTCCTTAATTTATAACCAATTGTCTCCTCAATTTGTGTGAGAGTGAGAGATTCCTTCATGCAAATATATACTTAAAAAAAATTAAAAAAATCTAAATATATAATTGAACTAACTCTCTAGGAGGTGCTAAGTATGACTTCACCCTTTTTTATATCATTTAATGGGTGCATGAGCCTTTTCATGTCTTAAAACAAAGAAAGAAAAAATAAGAAGAAGGAAGTTGTTAGATGATGTAGGAGTTTCTAAAGATGCCAAAAATCAAATCTCAACCTTTTCAAGATGTTTGTAGGAGTTAAACTGCCATCAAAACATGTTTCTGGTGCATGGAAAGCTCTAAATTTGGAACTAGCAATTAACTTTTGACATACCTCTAACTTCTTCAAAAACTTCCAGTGCACCTTTGGAGATGCACACATTAGTGATAGGTCCAATTTTTTTGAAAATTTCAAGTGTCAAAAATAAATTCTAGCTTCTGGGTTCTCTTCCCCTTTATACCATAGATATGTCTAGATGTTTTCTCTTTAATTTATCTATGATCTCTATCACTTGGTTTACATCTAAAAAATCAAAAGTATTATACTTATCCTTTAGTAATTGCTGGTAGTTTCCCACTTCTATGCAAGTCTCTGCAAACACTTCCAACCTTACATCGAATTCAAGAAATGACTCCTCTATCTTGAATGCTTGACAAATGTCTTCATCAGTCCAAGCTTCTTCAAAGGTCTTCTGAAACTATTCAACAACTGTATGTACAAACATGAGTTTATTCCTTGACTAATCTTCAAAAATGTCAAGGCAAACACCACTGTAATACTTCTCAACTTCCAAAATCTGCTCTTAGGTTTCATCCTTGAACTTATGAATATCCATATGTAATATTTCCATTAATTTATTACTAGTAGAAATCTTCTCAATCTAATCATCTATCTTACCCATTTCATCCCCCGTATATACATCCATGAGCATACAATACCTCTGTCCCTTTATTGACAATAATGCATGAAGGTCTTTACCCTAGGTATGTAACTCATCCATTAGTCCAAAATCATGGTTTAGTAGAGGAACTAACATGCCTACATTATTTTGCATATGGTACAATAATTTAAGTTTTCCTTATGTTATTTTCATACCTTTTTCATCAAAAATTTCCCTCCATGGATGACATGCCTTTAAAAATGGATCCAATTGTAAAAATTTCTTCTCCTTTGTCTCAAGTGTCACACCTAGAGTCTCCTCAAGACTATTAGGGTCCAAAGGACCAACCACTTCATGCAAATAGCCTCTTAAAATCTCATTCCATTTTTGGAGCCTTAGCAATTCACACTCATCTTTTTCTAAGTGGATAAATACTTCTTTAATTCCTGTACTGACCATCAATTTAGAAGTGTCCACAATAGGCTTTCCCAGTAAGACCTCTTGAATTTGATAATCACTTGGAGTCATATCTTGAGTATCTACATGTAGAGGAGGGATGGTAATATGAGAAAACGAGTCTTGATTTTAGTTCTTCATAATAAAGGCCAATGTATGGGCATCAGCCAAAGGTAACTCAAGTTTCTTCAGGGCTTCAACTACTTCATTCATTCCCTCATCCTCACTATACTACAACTAGCTTTTATGCCTAACCATCACCTCTTTATTCAACCATTTTGGAGTATTTTCCATCAAAAACATATACTTAGATGAAGATGGGGTTTTTTTTGCTAAACCCTTTCCCTTAACACTCCTCTTTAGAGTCCTTTCTTTCTGTGAACGATCTACATTAGGTATCCCTATGTTTGTTGAGTTTACAGTCCTTACCTTTGTATCTTGAGATGTTTATTGAGGTTATTCATATATTTTTCCCTCTTCTAATACTTCATTTATGGGTCTTTATTGTGGATTCTCTTCCTACATAGCTTGTACTTGCTCTTCAATAATAGGAGGGAGAGGAGTGGTTGAACCTTTATCCAAGAAAGATAAATCTTGACCAAGTGATGGTAGGGAACCTAGAGGTCCTTCTCATGATGCTGGCAATTAACTCCAATTTTCTCTTGAAGGCTAATTTGTTGGTGCATCTCTTATCTTTTCAACTATGAGTTTAGTATCTATAGGCATGAAGGCAAAATCCAACATTTTAAAGACATCAATCCCTAGGTCCTCTTGTTCATCAATTCAAGTCATTTTAGCTCATTCTCCAAGGTTGTAACTTGAGTAGGCTGTGTAGGAATAGATGGCAATGTTACAATGGAACTTGTTCTTCATTCTACATTAGTAGACTTGGCTAGATGAGTTTTATGACTCAAGGGAAGGTTATATTCTTCATCATTTTCATCCTCTTCATCTTCTTTGAGAATGGTTTCTAGGACTAAAGAAATAGGTATAACCTTTCTTTGCACTTTTGTTCTTCTAGTCCTTTTGATTAGAGTTTTATCCTTTTTATTCTTAGGAGCTGATGGAGAGGCTTCTTCTTCTTGAACATGTGGAGATACCTCTTGTGTTTCCTCTTTAGGTCCCTATCCCTATTTTGGTGTTGGCAATTGTGGATTATCTTAACCTTGAGTGGCTTCTTAGGCTTGAGTTACCTCCTACACTTGAGTCCCTTCAACTTTGGGCTTAGCTCACTGAGGAAAAAATATTTTCCTTTTATTCTTTCATTTTTGTGCTTTGAACTATCAAACTTTGATATCATGCTAATATACCATTTATGGCCTAATTGGAGATTGGGCTATGAATATTCATACTATAACTTTCACCACTCTTTCCTTTACTAGGTAGAATGTGGCCTGTAAGACTGCTATTTTAGGAATTGGGTCCAACATAAATGGCTTCTTAACTCATTTCTTCATCAATTGGATGATATGCATTTCCCTATGATTGATATCAACATTTTCTTCTCTATTAATTTCTACATTCATGATTGGTTAATCATATATCTTATCTTGATTATAGAAGGGATTGAAGACCTATATAGTGTCTTGTTGAACAACCTTCAATGGGACCATTATTTTTAGGGAACCACTTGCCAAATAAATTTTCATCCTATAATAATTCATTATTTGGATATTGTAGTCATCTACTGCATTCATCAAATGATCCTCTATGGCATCCTCATGTTTATCCTACCAAGTATTGAACTCTGCCAATATTATCAAAACATGTATGGGGGGAGTTATAATCCTGCGAGGGTTAGTGATCCCATTCTAACTCAAAGTCATGATAACCTACTTTTGCTTGACACCAAATGGACCTATGGTGATGGGCCATACCCAGGTCTTCTTATGTTGTTTCCTTACTCTATCATATGCAGATGAAAGTTGTTGTGCAATCTCTAGAAAAGTGAATCTATCACATGGATATCTACAGAGTTTCTTAGGATTTATAGTTATACCTACTACCCTTATGTAGCTAAATATTTTGAATTAGCTGTAATGGGCACCTATTTTTTTACTTCTTGGTGTTGCCTCTGCTGACATCCTTTTTGCATAATCTCCTTCAATAAATTGGATGATTACAAAAATGAAAGCATCATTCACTATCCTATATTCTTTACTCTGATAAGAAAGCTTCTTCTTTATTAGCTAGGGGTATACCACATAATTTCAAGCATCAAAATCTTGCATGCATCCCCTCTTAAATAGCCCTATTTAGTTTGTAGCCCTTTCTACTAATAAATATACCAAATATGAAGTCATATAGAACCTGAGATCATTTTTAACTACCATCAGTTGTTCATCCAAATTCTCACTAAGTATTGTGGCCCAATAAATTTCCATCTTCAATATTTTGATGGTCTCAAGGAAATTTACCATCTAAATGTTCAAATGCCTTGCTACTAGTAAAGCCATAATCCCTCTTAAGTGCACAAAAAGAATATCTGATATCATCTTTCATATAACCTCTAGTCATATCAACTTTTCCAACTTTTCTTCCCATAGGTTTCCTATCAATCAAATATGATGATTGAATAATCTCTGTAGCTTCTTATTCATTATCCCTGTACCACCTTTCTACTTGATGATAAGTCAACCTAATGTATTGATCTGCCCTAGGAAGATGGAATAATTTCTCAATGTTCTTTGGTCTAAGATCTAGGATAATATATCCCATTATTATTTTCACCAATCTCTCTTCTAATGGATAAATTTTTTGCTAAGGCCATAATCAATTCTAAAGATTGTAGTGATATAGGGTGTGAAGCTGCATTTACCAATCCTAATCTAATAAGTGTAGAAATTATTGGGGATCTCTCAATTAGCTTTTTCTAGAGTACTAAGAATGCATTTCAGTTAATATGACCTAACCCAGTGTCCCAAATCTCTAAATGCACATCTTGGAAGTGCTATTTTAGTTGCATAGCTTGAAACTTAAAGACTGCTAGTTTTGGAGCAATCTTCAATGTCAGTGAGGATGATGAGGAAGCCATTTTATCTATAAAAAATAGAAATATATTAGTCTAAAAGGTGTAAAATACAATCCTAAACAAACCCTAATCACAAATGAAATCTGATCCAAAACCCTAAAACCCATTAAAACACCTAAAAACCTCTTCTTAAACTCGGGTATGCAAGTTTTGTGGCAGACCTTGTGCACCTTGAGGGAATGCTAGGTGCACCCCTTTACTTTATGCAAGCTTTCATAATAAAGAGTGTGCACCTAATGCAACTTGTGGAGTATGTATGTGTACACTCATTTCCTTACAAAGGTGCCTTAAGTTTGTACAAAAATAAGGTGCCCATGTGCACACCCTAATCTCTATAGACTTAGTATTTAAAATCAAAATGGTGCATAGGTATGCACCATTTTGATATTGCCTTAGTTTTGTGTTTTGTAAGATGGACATATGCACACCTTGGATAGGTGTGCATATGCACACTTTAGACTTAGGTGTTAGTTTTAGTTTCTTTAGGTATTTTGAATAAAGGTGTGTACATTACACACCTTGGATAGGTGCATAAGGTGTGCAACTTTAGTGTTTTCTAACTTTGTGTGGATAGTGCACCTCTATAGGTATAGAGGTGTGTTCTTGGAGGTCTCAATGGTGAAAGATGATATAGAAGGGGGATGAGGCCCTAGGATTTTATAGGCCTAGGTAGGAGTGCACCTTTTGGGGGTGTGCACCTATGCATGTGCATAGGTGCACACTTCCAAAGGGAAGTTATCTTGTACTAAGGCACCAAGTGCATAAGCATACCTTGAAAGGTGTGCATGTGCACTAGGTGAAAATGTGTGCTAGGTACACTAGTGTGCACCTTTCCCTTTTAAAATCACCTTGACAATTAACATCTTTAGTTTTTGATAACTAGGTTTTTTAGGTAGAGGGCCAAACTAGACTTAGACCCTAGACTAGGGGTCAAGAAAAGAAAAAATAAATGACTAGGGGGTTCCTATTTCTAGGAGAAATTGGGCATGCATTATTAAACCACAAAAAATAGCCACAACAAAAGGGAAGTAATAAGAAAGGAATCTTTTCACCAACAAACATCCTTCTAAAATGTACAAACTATCAACTAAGTTTGAACATGTCAAACAACTTTCAAGTCCCTTGGTAGTCAAAACTTCAAAATCTCAAATCTTCAAGCTCAATGTATGCTTAATGTACTCATTTCCTTTTACATTTCAAGGTGTAAACTCATCGCCAGTCTTTAGCAACTTGGAAACAATCTTCCACTCCACTAATCCATCTATCTAGACTCTTCATAGATCATGTGTATCAACTACTATCTAATTAGATGAGAGAATCTCTTCATGAGAGTTCTTAATGGGTAATCACTTTATGAATTTTAGGTTTTGAACAATATTTTAAGTTCTTCATAGAGCTTGCATCTTTCCATTTGATTCTTCCATGAAGAGATTGAATAAACGTTAGATAGCCATTTTGGAGTGCATATCTCTATTTGTCTAATTATTCTTAGAACTCTTTGAATTATTTCATTGTTAACACATTCTTTCTTTTTTATTTTCTTTCTCTACCCTGACCATGCTTAGAATGTGTGTCCAAGTAAATGGTGTCATTTCTCAAATTCTTCTTTAATTTGATAACCACTTGCATTCCTCTTTTATAAACTTTATGAATACTCTCATGCTGAACACTGACCTTAGCAATTCCTTGAAAAGACCTTTTGGTTTGAACTGGTAAGCTTTAGATTGTCCTATGTTACCATCAACCTTGATATGAAAGTACCAATTTAGTCAATTCTTTCAATTCCAAAGTGTTGAGAACTATTAATCTACAATTCTAATTTCAAGAGTGTATCTCCTTTATGACTATAAATAACATCCACCTCTAGTTGTTAGAAGATACATATCACTTGAATGTTTTGGAAAAGAAATACTTCCCAGTTTAAGTAGAAACCATAAAGAGTTATTTGTGAAATGTCTCAAGACATAATCTTGATTGCACCTAAACCCCGAATTGACACTAAAAGAAAGACACAACTTATAAAGAAAACATACTTTCTGAAATAAGCACACATGCAAAAGGGAATTTTTTTTATTTTTTATTTTTTCTCACTTTTAGGCCTCAAAGTAATGTTTCAAGAATTGCCCATTGAAACTTAGTATTGCTTCCTGACTTTTCTCTCAATTTGTCCCATAGAAGAACAAGATTAGATATTATGAAAGATTTAATTGTGGCCCTTTTTTCAGACCACCTTTTAATGATAACTTGATGTTTTTCCATATGTTCTAAAGTAGCTATCTATTTTCCATCCATTTTCAAGAGGCTCATTAGTCTAATTTGAACCCTATTAGCATCTTCGGGATACCCACTCATGAATTTAAAAACTAAAATCTTGAGGTTAAGTGGAAATACTAGCTCCTATCTATATATAAAAAGATATGGGGATGTCCCCACAACATTTTTTACCCTGACTTGGTTTCCCAATAAGGCATATTTGAGTTGAGTATGCCAATCTCTAGGATTTCCCTTTAGCAAATGTCTTATTACTATGATCAAGTTTTTATTTTTGGACTCTACTACATCATTCCCTTTTAGACAGTAATTTGAAGATAACATAATTATAACTTGATTTTTGAAGGCCCATTGGGTAAGGAATATTTATGCAAATGCTGACTTGTTATCATAAACAAGGAAGAATGGCATCCCAAATCTAGTAACAATATGTTCTTCCATGAAATTAGTGACTATCTTAGTAGTGAAATTTGATTTTTTTTTTCTTCTATCCAGTGCATACAATAATTAGTAGCTACATAAGAAAAAATGTGTGTTTGGTTGATTATGGTGGGTTTACTAGACCAATAAATTCTTGTCCCCACTTTGCAAATGGGTATACCTTGGACACTAGTTGTAATGGCATTGTAGGATGTCATTCTCTATTATCAGTAGTCTAACAAATGTGGCAAGTATGCACATGTTCAAAAGTATCCTTGAAGATCATAGGCCAAAAATAGCCTCATCTCGAAATATTATGGGTCATAGCCTTTGCTGAACCATGCCCTACACCATACCTATCATGAAATTTACATCAAAACCTTTTTTACTTATTGTCCCAAATACTTTAGATAAATTTCTTCATATTTTTTTTTACACAATTTTTGAGTGTACAACATGTAGGATTCATACTTCATTTTGAGTCCCCTACAATAAAAAGTATTCATCCAATTAGGGTAGTAATTTTGTAAAAGATAGTAGACAATATCCTAGTCCCAAACATCCATTATTATCCCTTGGTCAATATCTACTTGAGATACTATAATCTTCTTTTGATCTTTTGCATTAGTTTCATCATCAAATTGAAATTTATTTTCATCCTTGATATGGTTATCAAATATCATTTTTGATAATCATTGCCCTCTTACCAACTTCATGGGTTGAATCTCTAAATGAAAATCCTCTAGGATTGCCATCCATTTTCCTCTCCTTTAACCCAATTCATTTTTCATAAGAAATGACTTAACTGTAGGATCAAACACAAATTCACATACCATGCTCCTAAGTATATAATGGTAGATTTTTGTTACCACTTTGATCAAAGAAAATGACTTTTTATTGAGATTAAAATAGTTTAACTTAGTATTTTTTAGAGGGCAACTCATAAAATTAATAGGCCTTTCATCTTCCTTTTCCTTCTTCTGTGTAAGAATCCCAAAGCATGAATATTCTAAAGGGAAAGAGTATATTTTGAATGGCAATCCATAATCATGACTCATAAGCACTAGGGCTATGAAAATAGCCACTTTTATATCCTTAAATGATCTCTTAATTTCCAAAACCAATTCTATTTTTCCTCCCTTTTTGAGTAAATCATTAAGGGGGCGAACTATCTTTCCAAATCCACTTATAAACTTTCACACAAAATTTGTCTTCCCAAAGAAAGAGTTGAGTTCTTTATGACTGTGTGGAGGTGATAAATTCAAAATAGCTTGTATTCTCTTAGGATCCATGGAGATTCCAACATCAGAGATGATGTGACATAGGAGCTTTCCTTTAGTAACCCCAAACAAACACTTCTTGGGATTAAGTGATATGCCATACTTATGGCATTGGTTGAATACATGTCCTAAATCATCAATGTGAGTGCTCTGATCCTTTGAAAAGATAGTTAAGTCATCCATGTAGATGACTATACACTTGTTTATTAATCCCTTTAAAAGTGTTGTCCATGGCCTATTGAAATGTAGCCCCTACATTATTCAGCCCAAAAGACATTCTTCTATAAGCACAAGTCCCTCATTTAGTTGTGAAGGTAGTCTTTAGCCTATCTTCTTCATCAACTATTACCTAGTTATATCCAAAATATCCATCCTCGAAAGACATCATCCCAAAACCATTGACAATTTGTAGTACTTCATCGAGCGAGGGAAAAGGGTAGTTATAATTTTGAGATGCTAGGTTCAAATTACAAAAATCCACACAAAGAAGAATCTCTTTAGTCTTTTTCCTCACAAGAACCAAGTTAGCCACCCAAATAGAATGAAAAATAGGGAATATAATCATTGCATCAATTAATTTGTTAACTTCCCTCATTATCAAGGGTTTAATAATGGGGTTGATAAATCTTTACCTTTGATAGAGAGGTTTGTCATTTGGTTTCAATAGAATTTCATGCGTGATGATTTTAAGATCATACATTTTGAGCTTTGTATAACTCCAAGCAATGACATCCTTGTACTCCCTAAGCAATTTGAGCATATCTTCCCTTTCCTCAACATTGCACACCCTTTCAATTCTTACAATTGTAGGATCTTCATCAGTACTCAAATTATATGAATCACATTCCTTGATCCCCCTTTATTTGACTATTCTTTTGTTAATTGCTCATTCATCACAATCAAAGATGTGCTCCAACTCAACCATCCCCTTAGAGATAGTGTTGGCTTTCAACTTTAGGATCCCATCTTTGTCTTCAAGTTCATCATCCTTAGGTTTGTCATCCAGGGTGTCATCAATCTCTTGCCCTTTAAAGTGGGAATTGCACATGATAAATTCAATTATATGTTGATAATACTAAAAGACTTGGAAGTTGGTAATATTATCTAGGATAGATAGGGCGGCAACCAATTATACTAAAAATATCTTCAATCTTGTTCTCTCGGTGGGTTGCAATGCACTAGCTACAATTGCAAGTTCCTCTAATACCATGTTTCTTGTCCTTGGAATGGACTTGATGTTCAAAGCTTTAAAGTCATCCATTAGATCCCATACTATTTTCTAGTCAACGAGCAACCTCCTATCATTTCAAGAGTATATTGATTTCACCCTTCTTATCAACAATTAGGGGTCTCCTTCAATTATGAGATCTATAATTCCTTTCTCTAGTTGAAGAGAATTCCTTGGACCAACACTTCATAGTTTGCAACATTATTTGTACATCTAAACTATAATCGATATGATGCATAAAAAGAACTATATTTTGTGTTGATTAACTCAATACATGTGCTAACTCCTAATTTGTACTTGGAGTGAATGAACCTAAGTTTCCAGGTGGGTTCTTCTTTTAGTTTCCTAAACTTATGCTTATTCATCCATAGATTTTATTTTACTTGGTCTTTAAAAGATTGTTTCTTTGGAACCCATTTTAATGACTCACAGGGTGGACTTGATGATTTTCCATTGTTACTCTTTGATATAGGTCGCTTATGTTTGTATTGTTTATCCTTAATTTCCCTAATCAATTCTATAATTTTGTCCATTTTAGGCTTAGGATGAATGACTAGTGAAGTCCAACCTTGACCTTTTATGTACTGTCTTCTTTGGACCTTGATCATTCTTGGTGGAGGAGAAGACAAACCTCCACCATTTCAGGAGGTATTATTGTATGATGCATGTATATCTTCAATTTCTTCTTTAACTCTTTTCATAGATTCAGATATATTTGTACAACTTTCATTTTTTGTTGGTACTTCCTTTGGGATTTGTTCTTTCTTTATTTCCATTATCTATGTTAATACTTTAGCAACTTCTTCCTAGCAATGTGAACATTCAAACTTTGAATGACTAGCTTTATGCAATTTGCAAAATCCTAGAAGATGCAAAACATTTGGATTTGCTTCTTCATCTAGGCATTGTAGGTTTGCCACAATGCTATCTATGAATTGCATCATAGTTTCTTCTTTTGGGATGGGAATCTTGGATCTTCCATTTTGATTAGCCAATGTTTTTGTTAAAGTTGTATTAAAAGCATTACTTTATAAGAATCCAAATTTGATTGTAAGAATGCCACATCATTTGGTGCATTATATTCTATAATCATTGTTTTTAACTTTGGCTTCACATCTATCTTGATCTGATTATTCAACCCTTTCCATGCTAACCACAATTAAGTGAAATTAGTGGAAAACCATTATCTTAAGCATTTTGTCCATTCTCTACTTAGCAAGAATATGTATGTCTCAAGAATTTCCACCACACGTATATCAATGATATCTTGAATTTAGAAATCAACAATTAGTTGTAACCAAAAATCTTTTAGCACACCAATAAAATTTACTTCTATTTTTTCCAATTGTATCACTACTCTATTAGAGGGCTGAAGAGTGAGTCCTAACCTTTGTGCTATCAAAAGTGGCATAACATTATAACAAGCTCTTGAATAAATTAGGCAGTTGTGGAGATTCTTCTCATAGATCCTGATACTAATAAGAAAAGGAGGCACATCAACCTTATCTTTAAACATACTCGTCACAGCCTCCATAGCATTAACCTATTGTGAGACTTTTTTTTTAAGGAACAATATTCACATTAGCGGTTGTCTTTGTATAGTCCAGGGTTTTCATCAGTGCATCTCACTAATTAAGAAAATTTTGTATCATGTCAAACATTGACATATTAGCCTTTGTCCATTTCAAATCTTCTACTGCACTATACTTTTTGGTTGACCATGAAAGGTTCTTCAAGATTGTAGGTACGTCACCTTGATTCCAAGTTTTTTTTCCTCCATGTAGGGGTCTAATTGGTATTAGATTATTTTTCGCTCTTGGATCTAGAGTTGGTTATAATGCTAGAGGAATCCCATCTACCATAGGTTGTTTCTAACTTTATAGATTGTACATATTCTGATTGTCATTTTGAAAAACAAACATCTCTTCTACTTGTGTATCTGGTTCTTGACTGAATGGGAAAGAAATTTTTTTGTGAACATGTAGTTGAAATTCTTTGTTCTATGTAGAATCATGAGATTCTAGTAGCATAGTATTGAATTGCATTGGAGGCACATTATTATTTCTTTGTGAATTTTGATTTGCTTCTTGATTTTTGTTGTAATATGAGCCATCCTTATTGGTTGCATTTTGATTATTGTCATACTGATTGATGTCAACATATTAGGCATTATCGTTATTGTTGCTTGTAGGAATACTTATGTTATTCAAATGAGTGTTCCATAGTCAATTTTGTCTTTGGAAACTATTGTTGCTATTGAGAGGATTGAAATTGTTGTTGTTTCTATTGAAATCCTATTGTAGTTCTAACCATAATTGTTGTTGTCCTATGGACCAACATTTTTCTCTCAATGTATTTATTCAATCCTCACGAAAACCTCAAGTGGGTCAGCTCATTATTCATTTGAGACATGGTCTTCTTCATTTGACCAATCTCAAAGATGAAACTATTGTCTACTTTAGTGAAAGTTTCTACATTTTTCTCAAAGAAAGCAGCCTTTGGGGGTTCATATCTTGGATATCTTATAGTTGGGGTTTGCGGAGTGGGTGGCAACTAAAATTGAAATGGGTTCATTGGTATGAATTAGCTAGGCATCAGAGGTGCTCCAAAAAGATATGTTGGCATCATTGTAATAGCTTGAGTTGGATGCATCAATCCCCCTCCATTAGGATTGGCTTGCTTTGTAAAGGTAATTGCTTCCAAGAAGACTTTATCCAATGTATCAACATTTTTTGTGGGATTTATTCTTAAGAAAATAGCAATAAGGTGGCCCATAAAATTTGGGTAAATCTAAATTGTGGCTTCAAACGATATAGTATATGGTGTTTTCAACTCGCAGTATGCCATATGGAAGTGATGGTTGAAGTATGAGACCATCTCTGTTGGGTCCCTTTTGATTGATATGAAATAATGATGTATCATAGCTGGGTTGATGAAAGTTTTGAATTATTTCAAGAATAATTTTTTGAATATCTCTCAGTTTCCAATGCATCGAGATGGTAAATTAACATACCAATCAAAGACAACTTTGCTCCATCATTATGGGAATAAGTGAAGTCACACATTCTCATTAGCAATTTATTTTTAGTGGTAAATTTCCTTGAATATGATGATTTGATATTTAGCTATTCTTGTCTCTCCATAGATGAACATTGGGAAAAACTTCTCAGAATTCTTAGAAAGATCACTGAATACACTTATTAGTTGATTGGTGAGTCTACAAGGTTTTTGAAAATTCCATTGGTGGAGGATTTGGTGGAACAATGGGTGGTTGATGTGGAGGTAGAATTGAAGAAGATGATGAAATGATGAATGGGAGTGGTAGAATTTGGGGGAATCCTTTGCTAGTGCGAGGCTTACAAAAGTGACTAAGTTTGAGGAATCATGTGTACTAGGTGAAGATCTTAAAGCTCACTAAAATGGAGATGATGGATCAAGATTAACCAATTTGTGTAAAATTATAAGAATGTGAACCTTTGCGGAAGTACACCTCTCCAAAAAGTGTACCTAATGCACTTTGGAACCTTGTGCACCTTGCACACCTTGGAACCTTTCTCACCTTGCGCATCTTGGAACAGTGACAATTCAATAAAAAATTGAAACTTGTGAAAAATGCAAGATTTTGAAATTGAAAGTTGTTTCCTTCTATTCCAAATGGTTAAGGCCCTCCTTCTAGTGCCACTTCTATTGAGATATCATTTTTGACAATGCTTAATGATAGGAGGGTAAAAGTACATGGTTCTATCACCTTTTAGGATGATTTATCAGAGTGATCAAATTTGAGTAGTTCTATCAAAAAATCAATTTTACTCAAACATCTAATTTAGAAAAATTCATTATAGCTAAGTTATACATGGTCTCAAAATTTTTGAATTGGAAATCTCTATTAAATGCATACTTTATACTATTTTGTATCCAATTACTAAAGAAATAAAACTAGTTTACAAAACGAACATTTAAGCAAGTCTTACTATTTTTTATGATATTTTTTTAATAACATTTAAATTCCATTTTATAGAGCTAAGAGTCAAGAATATTCTTATATAGAGTTAATAGTGTTTTAATTAGATATAGTACATTGTAATTAAAAATTCTACAAAATTATATTTTAACACTCAAGAAGATGTCAATTTTGAGAAAGAAAAAAATATTAATTTGAGTTAAAAAGATTTAAAAATCACATGACATTCTAGAGGAGAAATTCCTTTTGAAGAATGTATAATTTTTCTTTTCGTTAGAATAGGTTTTTTTGAAAAATGTGGTGGGAGATGAACAATATCAATTTTAGGTGAGTTGAAATTTGAATATTTATAAAAGTTAAAATACAGGTCTAAAGTCATTTTTTATTTTTTATTTTTCTAGCTATATATGTTATATATAACATAATGTAATATCAAAGGGAAATAAGTTTATTTCCATATAGTTTTATGGTGGGAACTAGACCCCTAATTTTTAGAGTTTTTCAGCAAGTTAAAAGTTATCTTGAAAAATTAGAAAAATAATACAATTCTTATTCCAAATAATTATTAGAAATTATAATCCTAAATTTCATCCATTTCTATATATTTCATTATTTTTCTTTATTACCAAATTCTAAATAATACTACCAGTTTTAAGTCATTGAAAATGAGCAATTATACTTTGCTTAGCTAATTTGGGATCAACTCCTTTCAAGCTACTCTCTTAAAAACCTAATCTAGGATCAACTCCAAGGTTTTGGGAAATCTTGTGACCTACTAGAATTCACTTAGTAGAATATAAATGTGAGTGTTCATGAGGAGGCCTTTATTGGTTTGACCAATTTCGGATAAGATATTGAATCTGCTTACTATCTCAAAAAGTTACCACTCAAAAGTAAATATATTTTTGTATTTTTTAATTTATAATTAATGCAATTTTAACTATGTAACTATATGAATTCCCAAATTAATAAATTATTTGTAACTTGAAAATAATGAAGTTAAGGTAACAAGAAGTTTAAGCAAATGACTTGAAAAGAAAATCCCTAACAGACATTAGCCACATAAACAACACGTCTATGAATTAAGCTTTTAAAAAAATTAGTAGATAACTAATAAAAATAGGAAAAATCCTTTTTTATTCCCACTAATGCAATCATCAATGGAAATTTAGTAGATGTAAGATGTTTCACTTTCCATCAAATTGCAAGGTGACAGAACATGTGCTCATGTGAGACAAAAAGCTATGTATGAACAGTAGGTGATCCCTTCTCCAACCAAGTATGTCACTAGAATTTGTAAACATGTGACAAGCACAAAAATTAAAATATCACTCAATCAAAATAACATAGCAAAACCATTGGCTCCATTACACTCCATGAACATACATCCACAAAGTACAACATACTCTAGCAAGAATCACTACACTCAGAATGAATGCACTAATAACATATATTACTGAATCAAAATAATGCCCTATAATACATATTTAATTCATCAATTTATTAGAAATCATCTCCTCAATTTATGTTGAGATTTTGAGATTCCTTCATCTAAATATATTCTTAAAACTAATAAAACAAATTTAAATATAGATAAACTAACTTTGTAGGAGGTGCTAAGTAGGAATCCACCCATATCTATATCATTTAATGGGTGCATGAGCCATTAAATGTCTTAAAACAAAGAAAGAAGTAGATAAGAAGAAGGAAGTTGTTAGATGATGTAAGGGTCTCTTGAGATGCCAAAAATAGAAACTCAACCTTTCCTTGATGTTTGTAGGAGTTAAATTATTGTTAGAATGCATTTCTAGTTCATCGAAAGCTCTAAAATTTGGCACTGACAATTTATTGTCAGCACACTTCTAACTTCTTCAAAAACTTCTAGTACACCTTTGGAGAAGTAAATTTTTGGAGAGGTGCACATTAGTGATAGGTCCAAAAAATCCAAAATTTTCCAAGTGTTAAAACTGAAATTCTAGCTTCTGGGTTTTCTTCCCCTTTATACCATAGCTATATTTAGATGTTTTTTGTTGAATTTCTCTATGATCTCCATCACTTGGGTTGCATCTAGAAAATCAAAAATATCATACCTATCCGTTACTATCTACTAGTGGTTGCACACTTATATGCGAGTCTTCGCAAAGCCTTCCAACTTTACATCCAATTCTAGCAGTGCCTCCTCTATCGTGAATTCTTGTCTAATGTCTTCATTAGTTGAAGCTTCTTCAAGTGTCTTCAAAAACTATTTGACAATTTTTTGCATAGATAGTAGTTTATCCCTTAACTCATCTTCAAATATGTCAAGGCAAGAATCGTTGTAATGCATCTCATCTTCCAAAATCTGCTCTTGGTTTTGATCCTTGAGCTTATAAATATCCACATGTAATATTTCCATTACTTTATTACTAGAAATAATATTCTCAATCTAATCATCTATCTTATCTAATTCATCCCCCGTATATACATCCATGAGCATACGATACCTCTGTCCCTTTATAGATTGCAATGCTTGAAAATCTTTACCCCATGTATTTACCTCATCCATCAGTCCAAAATAGAAACCAATGTGTCTACATTATTTTGCATATGGTGCAATAACTTAAGATTTCTTTGTATTATTTTCATGCCTTTTTCCTCAAAACTTTCCCTTTATAGATGTCATGCCTTCAAAAATGGATCCAATTGTACAACTATCTTCTCCTTTCTATCAAGTGTCACACCTATAGTCTCCTTAGGATTATTAGGGTCCAAAGGACCAACCACTTCATGGAAATAGCCTCTTAGAACCTCATTCTATTTTCAATATGCCTTAGCAATTCAAACTCATCCTTTTCTAGGTGTTTAATACTTCTTTAATACTTGTAGAAACCATAAATTTAGTAGTGCCCATAGTAGCCTTTCCTAGTAAGACCTCTTGAATTTGATAATCTTTTGGAGTATGATCTTCTATATCTGCATGCAGAGGAGGGATGAAAATATGAATGAAAAGTCCTAATTTTGGTTCTTCATAATAAAGGCCAATGTATGGGCATCACCCTTAGGTAATTTAGGTTTCTTGAGGGCTTCTACTAATGATTTTGTTCCCTCATCTATACTAAAATACAGCTATCTTTTATGCCTAACCATCACCTCTTTATTCAACTATTTAGGAGTATTTTCCATCAAAAAAATATACTTAGATGAAGAGTCGGTTTGTTCTACTAGAACCTTTCCTTTATTGCTCCTCTCTGGAGTGCTTTCTTTCTGTGAGGGATCTACATGAAGCATCCCTATGTTTGTTGAGTCCACAATACTTACCTCTGTATTTTGAGAAGTCTACAGGTGGTCTTCATATATTTTCCCCTCTTTTGATACTCCATCGGTGCGTATTTTTTGTGACTCCTCTTCCTGCATAGCTAATACTTTCTCTTCATTAATAGGAGGGAGAGGAGTGGCTAAACCTTTATCAAAGAAAGAAAAATCTTGACTTGGTCATGACAGGACACCTAGAGTTCCTTGTGAAGAAGGTGGCAATTGAGTCTAGTCTTCTCTTGAAGGCTAATTCATTCATCTATCCCTTATCTTGTTGCCTATAAGTTTAGTACCTATAGATGTGAAGTCAAAATCTAACATTTTAAAAAACTAGTCCCTTAGTCCTCTTGTTCATTAATTGACTATTGTAGCTCATTCTCTTAGGTTGTTACCTAGATAGGTTTTGTAGGAATAGATAGTGGAATTATGGTGGAACACCTTCTTCATTCTACCTCAATATACATAGCTAGATGAGTTCTCTAACTCAAGGGAAGGTTATCCTCTTCATCTTCTTTGTTCTCTTCCTCTTCTTTGAGAATGGTTTCTAAGACTAAAGGAATTGGAATAACCTTTCTTTGCACTTTTTGTCTTCTAGTCCTTTTGATTGGAGTTTTATCATTTTTTTCTTAGGAGTTGATGGTGAGGATTTTTCTTCTTTTACCTATGGTGATACCTCTTGCATTAACTCTTCAGGTCCTTGGTCCTATTCTGATCATGGCACTTGTGGATTATTTTGAGCTTGAGTGACTTGTTGGGCTTGAGTTGCCTCCTTGTCTTTAGTCCCTTCAACTTTGGGCTTGACTCACCAAGGAGAAACTCATTTCCTTTTATTCTTTCTTTTTTCTGCTTCAAAGTATCCAACTTCTGTATCATGCTAATATACCATTTCCATCCTAATTGGAGATTGGGATGTGAATGTTGGTACCCTAGCTTTCACCCCTCTTCCCCTTATTGGGTGGGTTATGGCCTATAAGACTACTATTTTAGGAACCAAGTCCAACTTGAATGGATTCTTCATACATTTCTTGGTCAACTAGATGATATGCCTCACCTTGTGATTGATATCTACACTTTCTTCTTTATCAATTTATGCATTCATGATCAACTAATCATATATGTTATCTTGACTAAAGAAGGAATCTAAGGCCTCTATAGTGCCTTGTTGAAAAAATTTCAATGGGACCTTTATTTTCAAGGCCTTTCCTATCAAATAAAGAGCCATCCTACAATAATCTCTTATTTGGATATCATAGTCATCTACTGATTTCATCCAATCATCCTTTATGGCATCCTAATATTTAAATTGTTTTCCTACCAAGTATTGAACTCTACCAATATTATCAAAACATGGAAAAGGGGAGTGATAATCCTACAAGGGATATTGATCCCATTCTAACTAAAAAGTCATGGCATTCTTCTTCTACTTGACAAAAATGGACCTCTGGTGATGGGTCGTACCTAGGTCTTCCTATGTTGTTTCCTTACTCTATCATATGCAAATGAGAGTTTTCATGCAATCTCTAGAAAAATGAGTCTACCACATGGATACACATTTAGCTTCTTAGGATTTATAGTTGTACCTACTACCCTTAAGTAGGTGAATATCTTGAATTGGATGTAGTTGGCACCTATTTCTTCAACTCTTGTTGTTGCCTCTACTGAAATCCTTTTCACATAATCACCTTCAATGAATCAAATGGTTTCAAAAATGAAAGTATCATTCACTATCATATGTTATTTACTCTAGTCTGATAACTTATTTGCTAGCTAGGGGTATACTACATAAAGCCAAGCATCAACATCTTGCATGCTTCCCCTTTTAAACAACCCTAGGTAGTCCATAGTCTTTGTTGCTAATAGATGTACCAAATATGAAGTCATATAAATTTTGGGATCGATTTTAACTACCACCATCTATTCATCTAGATTCTCACTAAGTATTGTGGCATAGTCAATTGGCATCATCACCATTTTGATGGTGTCAAGGATGTACCATCTGAATTTGTAACGCCCCACCAAGGGATCCAAAAGAATTAACCTAAAGTTTCACTAAGTTTGCTAAACATTTTTTTTTTAAAGTAAGAAGGTATAACATACACATCAAACACATAGTAGTAGAAGCAATAACATGTAATCATCGACAACATACATTGTAAGTTACATTTCTTAAAGATCCCAAGACATTGAGTCACATTTAAATTTAACTAATTCTAAGTCTAACAACTATCACATACATATGAAAGAATAATCAGAAAGTCCCATGTCCATAATATACATTTGTTCCGAATGCCTCTCGGCAAATTAATTCGGAATGCTCAATCATCCACTATACAAGTCACAGGGTATGAAAGGCTTAAAAGGATATACATATGTAAAAATAGAAATACATCAACCTCCATGAATCCATGATACAAAGTACAGTAAAGATATATACAAAACTATTCACCATACTTGATACGTCCATACATCCATAATGATAAAACATCTATCATAAAATCTAACCA
Organism: Cupressus sempervirens; assembly: GCA_028749045.1. Lineage (NCBI taxonomy): Eukaryota > Viridiplantae > Streptophyta > Pinopsida > Cupressales > Cupressaceae > Cupressus > Cupressus sempervirens. Next base: position 867,381,919 of record CM053789.1, read on the forward strand.
TCCATCATAATAATCCAAGAACATAGTGAAGGTAAATGCCAATCACGAAAACTCCAGCCACGGTGACCACGGAACGGATCTCAATGGTAACAGTAAAAAGCACTACCACCCGACCGCATGGAACCTAAATGGTCCACTCCCACCATGTTGAGGAGATAGTCTCAAGTCCCAAATAGGATAAAAAAACCTATAATCATAAATACTCTCTAAGTCCATGAAATCCTATAAGTATGCTAACTCAAGGGTTCCTAAAAAGATCGACATCTAAATCCCAGAGGTACCACAAGACACGTAGGAAACCTAATATGCAAGCGAGAAAGTGTCATCGCAAAAGTCATGTAGAAGTTACCCAAGCAATCCCTTAGGAATCCTGGGTCCCTACTGATCCTGCGGCCACTAGTATCCTCTCATACTGATGAGGCCTACTATGGAATGCAAGGTTGTAACCAAGCGTTCTCTCTACCCCATCCTAGTCTATACTAGCACTCAAGGCATGGGAGAGAACATACAATTATCTTGTTAGGTTCATTTTCTCTCATTTAGTGTAAATGTTTTCACTTATTAGAAATGACTTACAATGGTTTTCTCAAGGAAGCCTCTTAGGGCTCCGACCCCCATTGCAAGCCACTTCCCGACTCTACATATAGATAACCTACCCTAGGCTCATGAAATCATAAATCAAAATATCATAATAAAACCACCTCAATCCTATACAAGCAACTGAAAAACATCATAAAAGATAAGCCACAAAATTACATCAATTCTTCATGAGCAATAGATAAGCATCAAATAATAATCATATGATCACGACAATTCTCTATCAGCAACTGAAGGCATCAATGATAGATCACAAAATCCAATGATTCTCCAATAAGAAACCAGAAAGTATCCCAATAGTAAATTACAGTACTGATCGAAGACTCCAAAATGGTCAAGTCAACACATGACATCATCAAGAACATAACAAACACTTCAGTCCTTTCAAGCGACCGAAAAGCAATCCAAGTATAACTGATCGAGACTCAAAAATGGTTATCAAATATAACTGATCGAGACTCGAAAATGGTTAAGTCAAGTATCTCAAATACGTACATCTCAGCTTCACACAAGGAAACTGGAAAGCAATAACAAACAGTAAACACAATCATGTCATAGAGCAATTCATCACATTACCAGGGTCGGGTTAAGAAAGATCGAGACCAAATCATCATGACATCACATTCGCAACCTCGAGCCTCTCGTAACAACCTAAACTGGTCAACGCTAAACCAACCCCATAACACTCAAAGCACAAAGACAACATCAAAGTCTTAGAGATTGGATTTGAAAGTATATTATTGAGTTAAGGTAAGGTTTATGTTTCAGTTTAATGTCGAATTTCAAGTAACTCAGTTTTCATATCTACCCCTTACGATTAACCCATTTCTATAATAACTTCCATTAAGTCAATCTTCCAAATCTAGCATTTAATCAGATAATATTCATTATTAATTAACTTTAATTAAACTAATTTTAATTAAATTAATCAATAATTACTTATTTTAATTACTTATTTTAATCTATTTATTAATTGTTAATTTATTAATATTTATCCAAAATTATTAATAAATTAATATTTACAAACTATGTTAAATGTATTAATATTTAATTATTAAATATTAATACAGATTAAAATATTTATTAATTAAATATATATATATATATAATTTATTAATTAAAAATTTTAAATAATAATAAAATTTGTTTTAATAAATAATAAAAATTATATATAAAAAAAAATGAATTAACAAAACCTTTTAAACATGTTTTAAAGCCCGTCGGCTTAATTAAAGACCCTGCGGTCTGCTACAGGCCTGCGGTTGTAGGGCCTGTGGCGGTAGGTACTCTGTACCTGCCATCGCAGTACCTGCAACGCAGGTACTGTCAGCTTGCCGGCAGTGGGGGTGGGTACGGGGTAAATCCCTCCCCCCCACTTAATATATATATTTTTTGTTTTATATATTTATTTTTTTAAAAGAAAAGAATACCATTTCGTTTATAATAAGATTTTTATTAATAAACCAATTAATTAAGAATATATATATATATAAATTTATAAATATATATATATATATAAATTTATAAATATATATATATTAAAATAATTTCTTTTAATATATATATATATATATATATATATATAAATAAATGCATTGAAAAATTGGTTCCCTTCTTTAAATTGATATAGAAAATATAGTCAACCATTCGAACTTCTAATTTAGAATTTCAGTATTAGATTCAACCCTTCCCATTTAAATCTTATGTATACATAAGTTTATTGACAAGCATCTGATAAATTCCAATATCGTAATGTTTTAACATTCATCACAGAGAATTCCAAATTTACAAACCCCAGACACGAAGAAGGTAGGAAAGGATAATTGCGTAATAGATCGATAATCAAAAACATAAGACCCTACCTGATCTTGATGCTATTATGCAATCTCTAGGAAAAGTAAGAGAATTCTCTCCTCTCAGTAACCTTCTTCTGGAAAACTTTTTTGGTATCAGCCTTTTGAAATTTGCTTCCCAAAGTAGTCACCCAAAAATTCCCGTCCAAAATACCTGTGTCCCAAAAATGAACCCCCAAAGTTGTGATAAGCAAATTCTCCTCAAATCGGGGCACTAATTGTGCGTTCACCTGAGAAGACTCTTTGCACAACTCAATTAACTCCAAATTAACCTTTATTATCCTTTCTTTTATTTTACATTCAACTTTCATGCACATTAAGTTGATTTATTAAATAAGTTTATTTAATATTCTACTTGACTTCTATTTTAAATTAATTTATTACTTTAATCTTATGTGCACTTTTTGAAATTAAAATAACATTATTAATTTCTATAATTTAATCTTTTAATTTATTACTCAAATTTAAACTCCTGCTTAGATCATGCGATCTAAAATCCTTTAATAATTTAATGTCTTTCAACTTTTTAAATTAATTTTAGAAGCTTAATTGATAATTATATTTAATTAATTTAATTAACAATAATAATTAGCATTTATTTAAAAATGAACTCCAATTATATTATTATTAAATTAAATAAATATTATCCTGTTCTAAATTTATCTTTGAACTTTAATCTCCAAATTTAGTTCTTTTATTTAATTAATTTCTCAATTAATTAAATATTAAAGATATCATAATAATTCTCTATTAAATTAAATCATTAATTAATCTTTTTAATTAGACTTAATTAATAGAAAACACATCAAGGACTCATATAACAACATACGAAAACCCTACATAGAAAAGCATATACTAAATCAAAACAAAAAGGGTTATAATCATGAAATTACATCATTTGATGCATTTGGAGGGTACTTAATTTAGATACTTGTCCTAATTATCAATTAGGACAATTGGCTAAAGGGTTTAGGAATTGGACTTAAGAGTTTATCTCCCCTCTCTTACCATTGAGACAATGCGATAGGGTACTCTGATCCTGACAATTCAGGGAAGTCGATAGCTGGTACCTGTAACTTGCATAAAATTCATGCATGTACAACACAATATTCTAAGCTAAACAGACAATGGCAGGAAGTGGTGCATCGTGTAGATCCTGACTAGCAAGTGACTACGACTCCCTTCCTTAACCACATCAAAAACACCATACATAAATAAAATAAACACGCACACCATACACATGTAGTATGGGGTAAGTATCCATAAGAAACACATGGAATAATAAACCATCTAACTAATCATCATCGATAACTGAAAACATTTGAATAATCATCATACATGCATGAAATATAGAGTACCAAGTAATCTCATCATATAATAAACTGAGTGCAAAACAACATCTGATAACCTCTAGAATAATAATACTAATCATCAAACATAAATTGGCCTAAAAGAGTTTGGCAATGATATCAAAAATGTAACTCGAAAATGTAGACTAGGGGCAGGCACTACATCCACCCCCCCTAGACTTAGGCTTACTCCTGGAAGCCTATAAACAAATAGGGATATAAATCCCGTAATCTAGATGCATCCTCCCATGTAGCTCAAGAGTCATCAATAGGGTCCTATTGGACCCTTACCTGCTCTATGGTTCAACCCCTGAGGGTCAACTCTTGCTGCTCCAGAATACATATTGGCTCCAAAGCAAGTTGCTCGTCCTCTACCTATAATGCATTCCAATCAGTAATATGTACAACATCAGGGATATACTGTCTAAGTACTGAAACATGGAAAACATCGTGAATGCGAGAAAGGCTGGGTGGTAAAGCAAGACGATAGGCAACTGGACCAATCCTCTCAAGAATATCGAATGGTCCCACAAAGCGAGGTCCTAGCTTTGAGCCCTTTCCATAATAGATCGGACTCTTCCACGGATGCACTCTCAAGAAAACCTTCTCTCCCACAACAAACTGCTTATCTGTCCTATGAGCATCAACATACTTTTTCTACCTATCCTGTTCCGTTGTCAAGTGCTCTCGGATACGCACAACCTGTTGCTCCATCTCACGAAGCATCTCTGGACCCAACAGGATGCGATCCTCAAGGCTATCCCAACTCAAAGGTGTACGACAAGGGCATCCATATAAGGCTTGGAAAGGTGACATGCCAATAGAACTGTGATACCCGTTGTTGTAAGAAAACTCCACTAGGTAGAGATAGTCCTCCCAATGAGTCTGCCTATCCATCACGTACATCCTCAACATATCTTTGAGAACCTGATTCACTCTCTCTGTCTGCCCATCTATCTCTGGGTGATATGCTGAACTAAAATTCAACTGTGCTCCAAGATCATGCTGTAGTGATGTCAAAAATGCAGAAGTGAAAACATGATCCCTATCCGAAATGATCTTTTGGGGAATACCATGTAGTCTCACAATGTCAGGCACGAAGACATTAGCTACTGAAGCTGCGGTGTAGGAAGACCTGATTGGTGCAAAATGTGCCACCTTAGTCAACCGATCAATGGTGACCATGATAGCATCATGACGATGAGGAGTCATAGGTAATCCTACTATGAAATCCATAGAGATGATGTCCCACTTCCATGAAGGAACGAGATTCGGTTGCAAAAGTCCTGTCAGATGCTGGTGTTCTTCCTTGACTCTCTGACACTCAAGACATCTAGCCACAAAATTAGCAATGTCATGCTTCATCCCGGACCAATAGAATAAACATCGCAAATTTGCATGCATCTTCTTGACACCTGGATGTGCCGAGTAAGGTGCACGATGGGCCTCTGATAGGATCAATATGCGAAGCTCATCCAATAGCAGCACATAGATCCTTCTTGAATGTCTCAAAAGGCCATCTGACTCTAGGACATAGCCTGAAAACTTACCCTCCAAGGGTCTCCCTGAATTGATCTCACTGCACACCTCCAGATACCATGAGTCAGTGGGGAGTGCCTGAAGTATCTGACACCTCAAATTGAAACTAAGAGTCATAGATGATATCACATGTTTCCTGCGACTCAAAGAATCAGCTACAACATTCTCCTTCCCTTGGATATACTTTACCTCAAAGTCATACTAGCACAAAAATTCCATCCAACGCCTTTGCCTAGCATTCAGATTAGGCTGCGTGAATATGTACTGAAGACTATGATGATCGCTATGTAGTTCAAATCTATGTCCCAACAAGAAATGTCTCCATCTCACTAAGGCATGAACTACTTTGGCTAACTCAAGGTCATGTGTAGGATAATTCAACTCATGATCCTTGAGTTTGCGTGATTCATAAGCAATCACTCGACCATTCTGCATTAGAACTGCTCCAATACCCTCAAGGGAAGCATCTGTACACACCATAAAATCACCTTCTGGATCAGGTACTGCTAAGATCGGTGCACTGGTCAAAAGTTCCTTGAGTTTCTGAAATGCTTCTACACATTTTTCTGTCCAAAGAAACTTCTTTCCTTTCCTTTGAAGGGAGGTAATAGGGTGTGCTATTCTGGAGAAGTTTTAAACAAATCTGCGATAATAACCAGCTAGACCCATGAAACTATGAATCTCCATCACAGTAGTGGGTGCAGGCCAATCTACTATTGCCTAGATCTTCACAAGGTCTACAGAGATACCTTCACCTGAAATAACGTATACCAAATACTGTATCTCTGATTGAAAGAAATCACACTTTGCCACATTGGCATAAAGTTGATTATCTCTCAAGCACTACAAAACTAAACTCAAATGTTCCTCATGTTCCTTTTGGGACCTAGAATATATCAGAATATCATCAAGGAATACAAGAACAAATCTATCAAGATAGGAACGGAACACCCCATTCATTAAGCACATGAAAACTGATGGAGCGTTCGTCAGCCCAAAGGGTACCACTGTGAACTCATAATGCCCGTAGCGAGTTCGGAAGGCGGTCTTATGAATATCAGCCTCCTTGATGTGAAGTTGATGGTATCCTGACTTAAGATCAATCTTGGAGAACACTATAGCCCCCTTGATCTGATCAAATAAATCGTCAATCCTTGGTAAAGAATACCTGTTCTTTATTGTCACCTTATTCAACTGTCTGTAATCAATGCAAAGGTGCAAAGAACCATCCTTCTTCTTCACGAAGAGCACTGGAGCTCCCCATGGTGATACACTAGGTCGAATACTACCCTTGGCCAAAAGTTCCTCTAACTGCAAATCTAACTCACTTAACTCCTGAGTGGTCATACGGTAAGGAGCTCTAGAGATAGGTTCCACTCCTGGAGTGAGCTCAATGCTAAAATCAATGTCTCTCTTTGGAGGCATGCCTGGAATCTCACTCGAAAAGACATTAACATACTCCTGTAAAATAGGGTGATCTAGGGTCTTCCTCATAGAGTCTTCTTCATTTAGCTCATTTACCATAACGGCAAATACCTGACATCCCTTACGAAAGCTTCGCTTTAATTGCATAGTAGAGATCATTCGTAGGGATATAGGCCTCGGTATCCCCACAATCTCAACATCCTTCCCTTGGTCATCCTGACACATAATGGTCTTCTTTCTGTAGTCTATACTAGCCCTATGAGAGCCAAGCCAATCCATACCTAAGACCACATCGTAGGAGCCAAGAGGAATAACTCAAAAATCGACTGAAGTCTCAAACCCTCCTATGCTAAGTCCACACTTATGTACTACAGAATCTATGGAAACTTTAGCGCCTGAGGCTAGTTCCACTTGCCAACCATGATCTTGCTTAGCTGACTCCAGCTTACACTTATCAACTAGGGATGGAGAAATGAAAGAATCTGTAGCACTCGAATCAAATAATACAGAGATAGGTGTACCTCGGATAGCTGTTGTAGTCTCAACTACTGTCCCTTGAAGGTCTTCCTGACGGTGATCCACCACTACAAAAAGTCTATGAGATCCACCTGCATTTCCGACTGTAGGCTCAGATGCTGTTGGCCTAGGTCCTGAATACTAAGATGCTCGCTGTGGGCAGTACGCTGCAATATGACCAATCTGTCCACATGAATAACATCTTGTGCTTCTACCAGATCCTCTCCCTATAGGTGGTGCATTCGATCACTGGTGGCTACCCCTGCTAGAAAAAGGCTGGCTCCTCTGTGCAGGTCGAGATTGCTGATTCTGTTTATTATGTTGAGCATTGCGATTGATCCTAGACTTGGATCCACCACCACCACTCTGTGCCTGAGGGTAAAATCCCTTATGCTACTGAGGCTGCTACTGAGAATGCTAATTCCTCCTAGGTAAGGGAGGCTTCCTGATTCCACTGGAGTTGTGGTTGCCCTTAGATCCTGCTCTAGTAGGCACTCCCACAAAACCCCCTTGTCCAAAGTTGACACTCTGCTCTACCAGGATAGATCGATGTATCGCATCCTTGAGGGTCTTAGGCTCAAATACCTTAACACCCCCAATAAAATGGTTGTTCAAGCCTCGAATGAAATGTTGTGCCAACTACGCTGGGTTGTCACTGAATCCTGAAAAAGGCATGAGCTCATAGAACTTGCGCTCATACTCTACCAACGGTCATAGTGAACTGTCTCAGGTTATGGAACTCATCTACTCTATACTGCTTCCATTCCATTGGTAGGAATCGCTTATGAAAACTCTCGAAGAAAATCTCCCAAGTGACACTACCCATGTTAATGCCCAACTTCTTTTTCTCAATAGTCCACCAGGTGGCCCCAAATAACTCTAGATTGGTAATGGCAAACCTCACTTTCACATTACTGTCAAAGTCCTGCATAGCAAAAATCCTGTCAAGGGCAATATGCCACTGCTCCGCTACATACCCAGAACCTTGCCCATTCAAGGACTTGATCTTGGACCTCTGAAGGTCCTTCATCTGAGGAGATACTATGGATCTATGTCGATCCCTCTGAGGACTCCTAGATCTATTTCTATGCTCATGTCCAGCCTGGTGTGCTCTATCCTGCTCAAGAATAGGAGGTAAGTGATCAATAAGGGTTCGCATCATTTGCCTCAGATCAACCTCCTCAGAGTCAGCATGTCCCTCTGTGTGGTTCTCTTCCTGATGTTTACTGACATGCTCTTCCCTATTCTCTTCCTGAATGGGGCTCTCGTGGATAGACTCATGAACACTAATATCTCTGCCTCGTCCACGGGCTCTGCCATGGCCAAGGTTACAACCTCTAACGGAAGATCTTGTCCTAGATACCATCCTACAATAATATCTGAGACACAAGATGCTAAAATAACCATGAAACATACTACTGAAACACATAGATAAAAGACACATGTTTTGCAAACAAGATATTTTCAATTTTCATTTTACCTATAATTTTAGTTTAAGTATAATTTCAATTTTGAAGTCTTAAGTGTTGAAGTATGAAAAATAGGTAACTAATAGTTTACATAATGTTTCAGTTCAACTAGGTTCAAGTTCCAGTTTAAGTTTTGCATTTTTGTTCAACTAGTTAACACTAGTGGCATTCCAATATACCTAGAGCTCCCAATGTAGAAACTCAAGCTCTAATACCAGATGTAACGCCCCGCCAAGGCATCCAAAAGAATTAACCAAAAGTTTCACTAAGTTTGATAAACATTTTTTTTTAAAAGTAATAAGGTATAACATACACATCAAACACATAGTAGTGGAAGAAATAACATGTAATCATCGACAACATACATTGTAAGTTACATTTCTTAAAGATCCCAAGACATTGAGTCATGTTTAAATTTAACTAATTCTAAGTCTAAAAACTATCACATACATATGAAAGAATAATCAGAAAGTCCCATGTCCATAATATACATTTGTTCCGAATGCCTCTCGGCAAATTAATTCTGAATGCTCAATCATCCACTGTACATGTCGCAGGGTATGAAAGGCTTAAAAGGATATACATATGTAAAAATAGAAATACATCAACCTCCATGAATCCATGATACAAAGTACAGTAAAGATATATACAAAACTATTCACCATACTTGATACTTCCATACATCCATAATGATAAAACATCTATCATAAAATCTAACCATCCATCATAATAATCCAAGAACATAGTGAAGGTAAATGCCAATCACGAAAACTCCAGCCACGGTGACCACGGAATGGATCTCAATGGTAAGAGTAAAAAGCACTACCACCCAACCGCATGGAACCTAAATGGTCCACTCCCACCGCGCTGAGGAGATAGTCTCAAGTCCCAAATAGGATAACAAAACCTATAATCATAAATACTCTCTAAGTCCATGAAATCCTATAAGTATGCTAACTCAAGGGTTCCTAAAAAGATCGACATCTAAATCCTAGAGGTACCACAAGACATGTAGGAAACCTAATATGCAAGCGGGAAAGTGTCATCGCAAAAGTCATGTAGAAGTTACCCGAGCAATCCCTTAGGAATCCCGAGTCCCTACTGATCCTGCGGCCACTAGTATCCTCTTGTACTGACGAGGCCTACTATACATAATCCGAGTAGAGCCATAATCCTTCTCAAGAGCATAATGAAATATCCGATATCATCCTTCATATACCCTCTAGTCATGTGAAATTTTCTTTCCATAGGTGTCCAATCAATGAAATATGATGATTGAATAATCTCTGTAGCTTCTTTTTCATGATCTCTATACCACCTTTCTTCTTGGTGATAAGTAAACATAATGTACTAATCTACCGTTGGAAGATGGAATAATTTCTCAATTTTCATTGGCTTTTGGTTTAGGATGATCTCTCCTATTATGCTTTTCACCACTTTCTCTTCCAATACATAATTTTTTGCTAAGGCCATAATTTGTTCTAAAGATTGTACTGATATAAGGTGTAAAGCTGTATTTACCAAACCTAATCTAATAAGTGAAGAAATCATTAGGGATCTCTCATTTGGCTTGTTTTAGATTACTAAGAATGCATTCCATTCAATATGACCTAACCTAGTGTCCTGAATCTCTAAATGCACATTCGAGAAATGTGATTTTAGTTGGACACCTTGAAACTTAAAGACCCCTGGTTTTAGAGCAATCTTTGATGTGAGTGATGAGGAGGAGGAAGCCATTTAATCTAGAGAAAATAGAAATACATTAGTCCAAAAGGTGGAAAATACAATCCTAAAAAAACCCTAATCACAAAAAAATCTAACCCAGAACCATAAAACCCATTAAAATACCTAAAAACATCTTTTTACAATCTAGTATGCACATTTTGTGGCTCATCTTGTGCACCTTGAAGGTGCACTAGCTATGCCCTTTTCTCTTATTTATGTTTTAATAATAAAGAGTGTGCACCTAGCTCACCTTGTGTGATGTGCATGTGCACACTCATTTCCTTATGAAGGTGCCTTATCTATATATACAAAATTTAGGGTGCACACATGCACACCTTGTGGGGTGCACATGTGCACACCGTAATCTCTACATAATTAGCCTTTGAAACCAAAATGGTGTGCAGTTGCACACCTTGGAAAGGTGTGCAACTATGCACCATTGTGATAATGCCTTATCTTTGTGTTTTGTAAGGAGCACATATGTGCACCTTGTATATATCCACATATTTTCACCTTACACTTAGGTGTTAGTTTTATTTTCTTTAGGTTTCATGCATAAAGGTGTGCACCTTTAACATTTTTTAACTTGTTGTGTGTGTGTGTGTAGGTTTGAAGATATTGCACTTGTATAGGTGTGAGGTGCATTCTTAGAGGTCTTAAGGGATAAAGTGAATGTGGAAAAAGGGTGAGGCCGTAGGCTTTTCTAAGCCCAGGTGCACATGTGTGTGCTTCCAAAGGGAAGTGCCCCTATACTAAGGCACCTAGTGTATAAGCACATGTTGAAAGGTGTGCATGTGTGTTAGGTGTTCTAGTACAAACCTTTCCCTCTTAAAATAATCTTTACACTTAACATCTTATTTTTCTAATAACTAGGTTTTACAAGTAGAGGGCCAAGCTAGACTTAAACACTAACAAATCCTAAGAAGTCTCAAACCATGGACCAGGGTTCTAGGAAAGAAAAATTATATGACTAGGGGGTCCTCATTTCTATGATAAATTGGGCATGCATTATGAAACCACAATTTTAGCTTAAGCACTTGGAGAACAAATGAGCTTCTTAGGAAAGAATAAAAATAATCTAATTGGTCTAAGCAAAATCTTATTGATTAAACTAGTAAATTCCAATAATTGTGATAGATATATCAAGAGCAACAATTCTAATTTTTCATTGTATCATATATCTTCTTCATATGCTTCACACATGCTACTTAAGGAAACTATGGATTACACCTTCCCATATTTCAACAATATCTATGTATATTCCAATGGTGTTCAACCTATCTTTAGTGTGGTCATCATCGTGAAAAATAAGATGTAAAATGAACTTTTTTTAATCTGTTTGAGAAATGTAAAGTTTTTTTTGGTGATTTCACAACCTTGCCATTCCACATCATCATTGTGATTTAAAACATTGATAACATTGACAATATCACCTTTAGCTATGATATTTTCAAACTCCTTTTCATACACTATGTTAATCCCATGAACATTCTTAAGATTTATGCCACCTAAGAAGTTTCAATTCCTATGTTCACTAGATCGGTATGTGTGGGATCATGGTGTGCCAAAAAGTGGCAATCTGAAAAATATGTAGTTCTGAAATGCCTCAAACCATTTCAAAATCTATTCCAACTTTTTTCCTACCCACCTTGATACTAAATGAAAATAATTAATATCTTTATAAAGTCTACCATATCTTTTGATACCAACCCTATATGGTCAACTTCAAGAACATCCTAAAAATGTGTTTTTCACCTATTTTTATGTTATTTTTACTTCAAATATGTAGTTGACAACTAGCTTTTTGCCAAAATATGATGAAATGAAAAGAGTTTCTTAAGAATGTTCTTATCTTTCCATAAATGTAAGGTTTGTCAAATTATGAGTTTAGTAAGTAATTATCACTTATTTTCTAATTGAGTTATGTATAAAGTGCTGACTAACACACTAATTGAAAAATAACTATAACTTTCAAATGGTAAAACATTTTTTAAATCCAAAATATGCATCACATTCTATGTTTCTTCCACTATTAGGAAAAAAAATGAAAAATTAAAGTTTGCAGAGTTTTGAATTAGTTAAGGTAGTCAGACACAAGAGTTTTCTTATTCCAAAAATACTAAATTCAAAAATTAATTAATTATTATTTATTTAGAAAAAAAATACCCAAAAATATGCATCACATCCAAGCATGAATCTACTACTTATATCTAGAATATTATTAAAAATTATTATCATTTGATTTTGATTAAGGTGGTTAGACATACGTATACTTCTTATTTTTGTTTTGAAATTTTTGTAATATTGCATTAAAATTCAAAATGTTTACTAATCAATTTTTCTTTTTTTGAGATAAGTCCTAGTAGATTAGAAACCAGATTCAATTTCCTAGAGATTCTTTTCTCTCAACTTTTTGATATAAAGCTAATAATAAGTAGAAAATTGTGCATCAAGTTGACATAAGCCTATTTTCTAATTCTTTATTGCAACTTAAGAGCATAGTTTGGTTGACCATGATCCTGCACATACCCAAATACACTGCCAACACTTTTCATTTTTAGAGTTTCTTATGAGACCAACCCTTCCCACTCAATAAGGATTACCAAATGACACCCTAGCATAATTAAGTTTAATTTATTCAGGGTTATGAGGAGTCCCATCTACTATGTTTGTTGACTTGTTTATTTTGAAGTAACTTTTAGTATTGGAAAACTTATTTTGATAAACAAGGTCATCACTATTATCATCGATAACAAGAGTTACTGGAGTGTTTCTCTCAAGATACTTCACTTGTACAACTACTAATAGTGAAGAATGACATAGAGCTATGTGAAGGAAGTATACTCATTAAGGAGAATCTTATCTTTGATAATTTTTTGTAAATTTAAAATAAAAATATGTTGAATATTATGATCAGACACAAGATAAGATATTTGAGGATATAAAAGTTTGAATCAGTGCATAAAGTCACCAACTTTTTATGTAATATTTTGTTTACAATGAATCAAATCAGTCAAATAAATTTGAAGACCAATATTATTTTAAAATTGTGGAATGAAAGAATTGGTGAGAATTTGAAAATAATCAAGAGAATAAGGGGTCAAAGACAAATACCATTCACGAAGGGTAGCTTGGAAATTAGCTTGGAAAATAATGGCCAAAGGCATACCTAGCTGTCCAAACACCCTACAGGGTTTACAAAAAATAAGAAAATAATATAGAAGAAGGTCAAAGAGAGAAGAAAAAGCATTATTTCTATTTATTCATTAAATTATCCACAAACATTCCTATCCATTAGGCCTTCTAGGTTGTAGCCAATACAAAATGATTATAAATTACAATGTCAAGATCCACAGTCTACACAAATTTTAACTCTAGACTCTCTCCCTAATGTTGATTCACATTTTTTCCCAAACTCTCTCTAAGAACTATCTAACCTAAGCCTAGACACCTTTACTTATACTTTCCAAAATGAATTATAGAATATTATATATCTTTATATAATAGAAGAATGACCTTATAATAGTTTGCATGTATCCCAATGCATGATCCTTACATTAAATATATGACTTAAATTAAATAAATAGGTTGGCTCATACTAGGAAACAATTAGAGGAAAAATCATCCAAAGAAGGAACCAAGCATCAAAAAAATATTGAGCTTACTTATCACATCAAAAAACTTTGAAACAATAAGAGTTAACCATCATAAGGAACTCGACCAATACTACACTCATTAATCACTATTCTTTGTCAATATTGTGGCTTGAAATAACTATAGCTTGATAGTAATTGTCAAAATTAACAAAGATGAAAATTATAACAAGATAATCCAAGATGCTCCTAGATTAGACAACTAGGGTTGAAATAAATGAGCCTCCAAAATTATTGACATGTAATGGCCCGAGATGAATCCAACTCATATTGAGAAATCCATGTATCATCTTTAGCTAGTCTATTCTTCCACTTCACAAAATATTCATAGTAATCTCTTCCTCTTGTGCTCTTACCAACTCTTTTATCCAAAATATTTTCAACCTCTTCAATCTACTTCTTACGATAACCATTTGGTACAACAACTTCATCATCTAACTCCTGATACTTGTACAAATCAACTACATTGAATATGGCAGATATATTTATGCCATCAATTAGCTCAACCTCATACATATTACCACTATCAAATTTCCTCAACATTCTACAAGAACCAAACTTCTTAATCTTCATCTTATTGTGCTACATTCCAACAAGAAATCTACCTTTCTTCAAATGAACCAAAACCTTATCACTCACATAAAAAAATAGGATGTATTATAGACTTATCTACATTCTCCTTATACTTATGATTACTTCTTTCCAACGTCAACATCCTTTCCTCATGCAAAGACTTCATAAAATTAGAAAATACTTATCCTTCAACACTTCTCTTCTCTTCACCAACAACTTCCCTCAAATTTAATATACCTCTAGGTTGTATTCTAGTAACAATCTGAAAAGGTGTATTCCTAGTAATCATATTCACAAAATTATTACATGAAAAATTACCTTGTATCAATACAATATCCCAATTACTCAACTTATATCCTACTAAAAATCTCTACAAATTACCTAAGCTTCTACTTACAACCTCTATCTATACATCTTTATGAGGATGGAATGTAGAACTACACTTTAACTTAGTATCCATCTTCATCCACAAATTCCTCTAGAAATAAAAAACAAACTTGGTGTCTTTGTTAGAGATCATACTCCTTGTAAACCAATGAAATCTAACAAGCTCCTTGAAGAACAACTCTAGAATATGCACTACATGATATTTCTTCTTACATTGAATGAAATGGTCCATTTTAGAATATCTATCGAGAACAACAAATATACAATCATACAGTCTTTTTGTCTAAGGTAATCTAAAGAAAATAGAATGTCTTCTCTATACCAAAGTGTCCAACCAATCCACCACAATGCTTTTCCTTAATCAAATTCTCTTTCATAGAAATGATTGGTACATAGAAGTGAATACCTTTAAATAACATACATTCTTGAATAAGATACTCATCATATTTACTCATTTGGTCTAAAAGATTTTGTGGTCTTCACTCTCTCCATGACTTAGAAAAACTAGGGTTAGTGTCATACAACTCCTTCATCTCATCAAAACCAAGAACTTCAACCTTCAACTTGGTCAAAAAAGAACATCTTCTTCTCAATGAATCAACAAAATAGTTAGTAAATCCACCCTTATGCTTGATCACAAATGTGAAACTCTACGCATACTCAACCCACTTCCTATGTCTCTGATTTATCTTATGTTGACTTCTCAAATGCTCTAAAGGCTTATGATCAATATACAACACAAATCACTAAGTAATTAAAACTAAAGAAAGCAATAGGATTACCTTCTTGACTTAATACAACTCCTATTGCACTACCACTTGTATCATACTCAACCTTAAATACCTTATTGAAATAAGGTAAATATAATAGAGAAAACTCAACAAACTTTTGTTTCAGTGTCTCAAAATACATTTCAGCTCCATGTGCCCACTTGAAATCCTTTTTATCTCCTCTCATAGTCCTAGTCATAGCATTGAAAATAGAACTAAAATTCCTTATAAGATTCCTATAGAAACTAGAAAACCTATGAAATGATCTTACATCACCCACATTCTGAGGTGTAGACCATCCCAAAATTGCTTTAACTTTCTCAAGATCTATTCTCAAACCAATAACTAAAGCTAAAGGAACATGTAAAGATATTGGTGTAGGATTGAAAAGAATGGGAAGAGTATTGGAATATTTGAAAGGAATCCCATTATATGAGGGAAACAAATAGGATATGGAAATTAGAGGAATGCTCAAGGGAAGTGTATGGTTTGGAAGATCAACACTTAATGTATTAGAGATTTGTGTAGATTGCATCATGACAGGTGTTTCATGTATTTGAATATTAGGAATAGAGGAGGGAAATGAAAAAAGAAGGTTCAACTATTGTAAAAGGATGAGTGTGTCCTATTTCTTAAGAGCATGCCACCAAAGACTTAGCATGTATATTAATAAGGTGAAATATACCACACAACATGGAAATATTATTATACTCATGAGGAACAATATTATTAATATCCTCAATAGTGGAAATACTATTTGGATTTTGATTCTCTTACACAAGATAATTTTTCAACTTATCAAACTCGTTAGAGGGTTTTTAACTTTGGAAGGATGAACTCTTGAAGTATCACCTTCATCATGGGAAGAGAGAGAAGAGTTATTATCCAAGGTTGGATTGAGATCTTGAAGAAAAATATTAGCATCATCATGGGTCCAAGGAAGAAGAGAGGAATCGTGATCCAAAAAATCTATTAGTCTACCCCTTCTCCTAATGAGAATGCTATAGGTTTGACTTATGTAGTAAAGATCTTAATAGGGGATATCAAAATAGAAAACTCTAATGATATCGAGCCACACATATATCAATATAATGAGGAGAATGAAAAGAGAGATCTAAGCTCACAACATAGCTAAATCTAACTCTACAAAATTAAAAAATTAGAGAATGGACAAAGGAGCACTCTACAAAAAGAGAAAGATATAGCTCTAAGATAAAATAAAGAGATATAGGACATCAAGTTAACCAAAATGCTTTGGTGAAAAGTTACGTTGAGTATAATGTTAATGAAATAAATTATGTGAGATAAATTTCCTTAAACAAATAAATTTTCATGCATTTAAAATTAAATGAATGAGAAATAGGGGCTTCCAATCATTATTTTCAATATAACTTAAGTTAGATCAGAAAAGTGTGAATGGATGATGGAATGCCAATACATTAAACCCAAATTGTATCAAGGAAGGAGCCAATAATGTATTATTCCATACAACGTAAATTAATTAAAGAAATGAAAAGTAAATGTGAAATTACACTCTAGTGCCTACACTCTAAATGGGGTAAAAAAAGATTTTGTAAATTATTTCAAAATATAATATATAGCAAAGTATGCATGTTGCCAATTAAAAAAATTGGAAATTAAATCGATTTATTTAATGGCAATAGTAAGATAGATATAGGTGCTAATTATGTATAGTCATCCTAATTAAAATATAAAAACTGACTAATGCTAAATGAAGAAATAAATGATAAAGTAATTACCTTGAATCGTACAAGGAATTATGTCTTTTCTCTCTAAAACATATGGATTTGAACATGTGACTAGAATTTCACTTTCAAGTCTAGGACAATGAGAAGAAACCCAAAAACCCTATTTTTCTGTAAAGTATAGGAACATGCTGTCATGGTAGAAAAGTGTTATGTCTTTTCTCTCTAAAACATATGGATTTGAACATGTGACTAGAATTTCACTTGCAAGTCTAGGACAATGAGTGGAAACCCAAAAACCCTATTTTTTGGTAAAGTATAAGAAAAAATTTTGGTAGAAAAGTGTTAAGATAGTTAATGAGAAGATCAACATTTTCAATTAGGACAATAGAAAAATTGACCCAAATTTTTTGGAATGTCTTAGTGAGTAGTTTTTCGATCTACAACCACAATTTGGATAGCTTGCTCCTATATACAATAGAACTTGGTGTTTTTTGGGTTTGATGAGGGGTTTCCTTTGTCAAGCCTGATATTGAGAAATAAAATTGAAAATTAAAATGAAAAACATGAATAGAAAGAAAGAAAAATGTAAGTATTTACCTTGCTTGTAGAAGACCCTTATGAAAAATGATTTTTGATGCTTGTCTATTTTCAATGTCTAATGTGAAATGAAGGATGTGGGAAATCTCCAAAAATGTAATGGATATACCAAAACAATATCATGGAGCCATGGATTTAAATGTTCATCAATGAAGAATTTAATGAATGCTTCAATATAGATATTCTCCCTTGATGGCCAATGAAATGATAGATCTTTAAGATGAAATGCTCACAAAGGATGCTTGAGGCTTGAATGCTTGATGGAAAATTTCTTTCTTGAAATTATGCCTTGTAATTGCTTATATGTCTAGTATATTTCTATGATATTGATTTATTATGAAAATGAGGTTCCTAGGCTTACTTCTATACTAGTTTTTGGGTGCACAAACATAGCAAGCCAACTAAGACATTCAATTTCTATATTTCCAAACCCAATAATATAATGCATCATGTTGTAAATTCCCTAAAGAATAGGTCAACCTAGCTTGCCTATTCCATAATAGGATGACTTGGGCAGACCTATTCCAAGGTTGTCCCAAAAGAAAATAACCATGCATGTGAAAATGCATGGTTAGGTCTCGAAAACTATGCATGTGAAAATGCAAGAAGCAGACTAGAATAAGAGAAAGACTTGATTGAGCATGATTCCATCCATAGACTATAAGGTCACTTAAGGGTGGGATCTAAAATATATTAAATAATTTTTTCTTTCCCTATAAGACAATACAAAGGGATAAGGATGTTCATTTCTAATTAAACAAACCAAGCAAGAAAAAAGATAGCAAAGTTGAGATTTCTCATTGAAAGAACGATGATAATTTTTTATCATGATATACTCTAAAATATAAATAGTCTTCATTCAAGGTTATCAATACAAAGAAAACTTTTATGTGCTAAGGTCAACTTTTCAACATCTCAGACAAGCAAAATGGTAAGGAGCTATAATGATGATGATGATGCATTGTAATATAAATATAGTTTTATGTCTACCCCAAGTTTTATTGTGAGTACATAAATTTCAAAGGCTTTAGTAGAGCATGGTTGATATCAATGAATAGAGTTAGAATTTTGTTTGATAAAATTGAAAAATTATAGCCAAATCTCTTTTTAATTATTATTTTTTAAATTGTATTTTATTTTATTTTATTTTTTGGATTAGATTAGCAATGAAAGATGAAATAATGTTATAATTGATGTTGAGATTTTGGAAATGTGTCCTTTATAAAATTATAATAGGGGAAGAATTCATTGAGTCGGACCACACCTTTATGGTTAGTATTGATATTCTGATGATATTTATTTTCATTTTACTACTTAGGGGAATTGCTAAGACCAAAGTCAAGGATTTTTGTTGACAAGTATATAAAAAAAAATTCTATGGGACATGGAGAGATTTGTAAAAAATATAGACTTCAATTTGATGATTACATATCATTTGGACTCTTCTAATAGTGTTCTTTTTGTTCATGTAGAGATTTCAAATGTGAAAATGAATAGGAAGTACCAAATTATGCTTCTGAAACTAGACTATATGTTTTGCACAAATAGGGAAGAGTGGTTGATACAAAAAGATTGCTTCTCTAGATTCAACCACGTAGGGAAATTGATTCAAATCAAATGGAAAAAATAAGAAGCAAGTTGGAGTATGAAAGAGATCTTTCTTTCTATTTAAAATTGATTATAGAAAAATAATACATCTGATTATTTGGAAAAGTGAAATAAACTTCTACAACAAAAGAATTTACTATTGTTTAGAAAGTAAAATCTAGAGCACTATTGATTTGTATACCAACTATCTTTGCCTCAAGCAATCACTTTTCTACAATGTAATACAAAACTAAAAAACAAAAAAAAAATGTAATGCTAAAACCTTTGTGTTGAAACAGAGTACCAAAATAGAACTATGTCTTGCTACAATTTCTCTATGAAAATAGTGGACGACTAGATTTGTTTTCCTCTTGCTCTACTAAATAGGACTTAGTTTCCTCATAAACATTCTCCTCTATTAATAATGTTGGAAAATTAATCACTAAGTTATTTGAGAATCTTAGACACTTAATCACTAAAAAAACACCGAGCAACTTCAAAAAGTAACTGCTAAGAAATGGAAAGGATAAGATTAGATTGGATGTAACGAGTTCAATAAATATTGAGCTACTGATAACTACATGAACCAACTAAAAATTACATGAACAACCTTACCAAGCTCCAAACAATTAGATTAGGTTCATAAATTCTAACACTCCCCCTTTTCATAAGCCAAAAAAACAAGCTCATGTGATCATGTTTGATCCAAATCAACAATGCCTATGTTTTTCCTTAACCCTTGGAAATTTACAATGCATAAAGGCTTGGTGAACATGTCTGCTAGCTACTCCTTAGACCTACAAAACTCCACATGTATTTCAGCATGTGCAATCTATTCATAAATAAAATGATATCTAATATCTAGATATGATTACTTCTACCTTGAAAAATGGGATTCTTTGTTGAAGTAATAGAAGAAATGTTATCACATAATATAGTGTTGCTTCCACTCATTCCTCCTTCAAATTAGCTAATATCCTCCTTAGCCAAAAAACTTAACATGCTACTACATTTTCCTTTATATACTCTACCTAAGTTATTGATTGGGAAACTATGGGCTACTTGTTAGAAGTCCAAGAAATCACACTAAAACCCATATGAGAAAACATAACCAGAAGTACTCTTTCTATCATCTAAAGTTCCAACCTAATCACTATTTATACAAGAAACCAAAATAGAATAATTTTCAATATTAGTATATAAAATAAAATATCCTTTATTTCCTTTCACATACCTTAGAATTATTTTAACTTCTTTGCAATGAGTTTCTTTTGCAGTTTCATAAACCTAGAAATCGAACTCATTATATGCATAATGTCAGGCATGGTTGCTCTTAAATACATTAAACTTCCAACCAAAATCTTACACATATTTAGATTTAGATTTATGTTTCTTAGTCTGTATTGTACTCCGCACATAGTATGTAACTTGGTACTTCTATTCTTGATACTACTCAATCAATGATGAGCTTGACTTGTATAGAAAATACTCGATGACCATAACACTTACTCAACTCCTATAGATCTTAGTACATACTTAACTATCTACATGTCTTGGCCTATATAGAGTATCTCATTCATAGTGATGACTATATAACTCTACCTTGTAAATGATTAACTGTTTAAGACTAATAGACAACAATGGTTCGAGATACCAAAAAAGATTTGTGCCAACCTATGAAGCTCTATAGTCTTATCCACTTTTAGTTTTGTAAAATGTGACATAGTGGATAATCCTGATAGAACAAAAGTTGAGGATGCCATGATAGATATGATGGAAAGTAATATATTGGCTCCTAATAAAGTAGAAAAGAATATTCCTATTGTTTTGTTCAATAGACTATATAAAAGATAGGAACATGCTTCATCAATAGAGAAAGACATTATTGAAAACATAGTTGCCAAAGTTATTCCTAATTTATCAAAGGAGAAAAAGGAAATATTTTTGGAGAAGTACAGGAATTGGTTTGTTCCTAAATCCATTATTTTTTATGATTTTGCAAAGTAAGATTAAATCTATAGTTTAGTAGAATGAGCTATTGTGAAAGAGCATTTTTGGTCTATCCACTAAAGCATTGGAATTAGATAAATAGATTGAAATAGTGACCATCGAAGGTGATCAAAGTGATGAAGGTAAATTAGATGTGTCAAGTAGGCAAGGCAACATTTCATCTATTGATTCTAGTTCAGCCCCAACACTCTAGTTGCTAAGCAAGAGAAGCTGTCAAATGTAGAAAACAGAAAGAAAGTGGCAAAGGATTCAAATAAAGACACAAGTATTTTTTACCAAAGGTTAAGAAGAACCACATGTCTCAGAACCTTATACTAACAAAAATATGGAGGAAAATAAGATAGTGTCAAGTGCAACTATTGTTTTTTCTAGAACTAATATACAAGATAGACTGAATTGTGATATCCCCTCGATATCTTCGAAAGGAGTGCTAAGAAAAAGCACTATGTCCCCTACTAAAGGAAAAGTAATAAAGGATAGATGTCTAAATATTCAAGTTAGTCTAGAAAAAGTTATTGAGATACCAAAATGCAATTTGGAAAATCTCACTCTTGAATAAATAATCATCTTGCATGAGATATTGATGAAAAAAAAGAAACAAGAAGAGATGAGAAGAAAACAACAATAGATGGAAGTCATATACATGATTTAAAGGACATGTTTGTTGACACATTTGATATACAAAATTTTGACGGGCAAGACCGAATTATTTACCATCTTGTAGATATAGTTGAGAAAATAAATGCTGGAGATATAGAAGCAAATCAAAAAATGATGGCTTGGTCAGCCAAGAAATTAAAAACAAGGTTGTGGAGAAAGTCTCAACAACCATTGTTGAGTGAAAAGTTCCATTATAGGAATGTGTGCAAAATATAGAAGAACTTATACAAAAGGTGGAATATTTGTACAAAGTTTTGTGTGAATTATCATGATTCACCAATGATCTTGAGTCAAACATCTAGTGGATTCATCTGACATGCACCAAATAAGAAACACCATTTCACTGCCAGGTTAATCTAGCTCAATTTATTACAATAAGTGATTATTTTCTCAAGGAAAATTGGTCAAGCTTTAGATAGATGATAACAACATGAGGTCAAAATTTATCTCCATCCAATTGATGTTGATACCTAGTTTTGGAAGTTATGCAACAAAAATTGAAGTCAGTAAAAGGTATTATTCATGAAGATCATAATATTTTAGTTGTTGATAGTTTGATTAGTTTGGCAACTAGATTGGAGTTGCGAAATCATATTTTGGAATTAGCTAGAATCAATTGGGATCATGCACTTTCTATGATTAACCAAGTTCACAAAACATTTATTAAAAAATATGGTATCATTCCACCCATTCAACCCCAATAACAACCATGAGTGCAAAAAAAAAGGGGAAATAACGTGAAATGAAGGGGAAAATAGAACGAATTAGAGATCAAAGTTAAGAACACAAGTAGGATCTAAACTAAAATAGTCAGACTACTTAGAGTCATGTGCATATATGTATTATTATATTGATTCACTATTCATTTTTTATTTATTCAAAAAACCTTTTTAGTTCTATATGAAGTAAGTCATAGGCTTAGAAAGATAATTTTGGTATCTCCGTTGTCTATTAGTGTTAAAAACTTAGTCATACACTAGGCTAAGTTATATAGTCATCACTACAACCAAGCTTCTATATATAGGCTAATTAATGAGATAGACTTGTAAATATAACATGTACATGTCAAGCTTTATAGGAGTTGAGCAAGTATTTGGTTGCTGAATATTTTAAATATGTGGAGCCTAATGATTCTCAAGCAATTTGAACATAGTGAAGTCAAGTTACATAGAAGGTATTGAACATAATAGAGACCAAGTAACAATAGCATGTACAATGTATGTCAAGTATTAGACACATTAAGTTTTGAGAAATGCATAATTGACATTCAAGTTAGAAATGATGTAAACTTCAAGGCAAACCATTTTAGGCCAACATGGAGAAGATATTTAATATTTTTGGAGGTTGTTACAGAGGTTGTGACACATTTTATGACATGGATTACAGGTCCCTATAAGCATTAATCAACCAATTTGATAATGAGGGGGAAAAAAATTGGGGAAGAATCTAGAAATTTTTAAAAGAAATCTTTAAATAGAGCACTCCAAACCCTAGTTGATACATGATGAGGATATGATGTAGTAAGCTATTTGTATGATCATATAGCAGATCAAATGTGATAGTGTGAACATTGCATAGGTGGTAAAATAGTTTTGTTATTGTAGAATAGAGGAAGTGACCTTGTCAAGAAGTGAAGCACAATAAAGCTATATATCAAATGAGAGATTAGATCAGATTGAAGAAAGCAGATCCAAAATCAAATTTTAGAGAAGACTGAGCGTTGGACCTACTAAATCGATTTTAACAGATTTAGTTAGGGATAATCTCTTAACATGGTGGACTTAATGGATCTTTTTAAATCTCTTAATCAAATCCTTACTCTTTTGTAAGTGTAATATTTGGTCATAGGGTCAGACCCAACATTCTTAACATCCTTTAAAAGGGTAGATTTCTCATAGGGTTAATCATCAAATATAGTCAAACATTGTGACCCTAATAGGTTAACTTTATTACTATAGTAGTGAAGATTTATGGGTGTCATTGCCACCCTAGTTTTGCCTTCACCTTGGAGGGTTTTTGGGTAGCCAAATCTTTATGTTATGTGCTTACATTTCATGCATGCAATTGATAGATTAGATCTAAATTAAACTTATTAATTTTAAAAGTTATGTTATGCATGCATTAGACATTAGATATGAGATGGTAAATGTAGTGAATGCAATAGAAGTATTGTTAAAAGTAAAGAGTGTTATAGATCCTAATTAAAAATATCACCATATGAAAATAAAAAGACACAATATCACTAGATATCTTAACTACTGAAATCATTGATTAGAGGGAAAACCCTAGTGGGCATAGTACCCACAAAATGATGTACTAATATATAATTTCCTTTTAAGAGGATTGACTCTATTAGGAGCCAATGCAATACATTCAATACATATTAGTCCCTGTTAGGAGACTTTGAATCCATGTTAACAAATACCAACCCTATGAGGAGTTGTAGAAGGAAGATGGACCAGTATTCCAAACAAATTTTAGGGAAAGACCACTGAACTCACTATCCAATTGGCCTCTATATTATTTCTTAAAAAATAATAGAAATGAAACTAATCTCATCAACTCAAACTCTTTCGATTTTCTCCTATTGTGTCAATACTACACCAAATACTTCTCCGATCTCAATGCCAATTCTCTAACATCACATCACAATGGTCCTTTGATCATTTACTCATATTTACCAACTTTGAATATCTAATGTACAAGTTTTCTTATAACTCACACCCTTTCTTACTTTGTCACAACGAAAATGACTTTCCTTTATATCATGTCCTCAAAAATAATTCATTGAATTGGCTTCAAGGTTTTTGAGGTAATTAAAATAGGACATCATTAAGATAATAACATTAATTACATGTTTTTAGAATTAAAAATTATTCTCGACTCATAGTCTTCACAAATTTTTACATGTGAAACTTTAAGCCTCGTGCACTCACAACCTATTAGTTCGATGTTCTTGTCTTAGGTATTTTGTTTAGTTTTTGTTTCTAGTTTTTTTTGTTTTTTTCCATGTTAGTTAGCTATGCATTTGAATTCACTATTAATGATTTCCCTTTCTTCTTTCTTTTTAAAAAACTTGATGTTATTTTTACTAGTGGGTTTAGGCCTTTTCCTAATTTATATAATTAGAATATTTTTTTGATTGCACAATTTTTTTATACATATAATTGAACATGAATTAAATATACACATATAAATAGTAGTTTGATTTACAAAAAGATGAATAAAATAGTGTGGATATGTTTTATTGAAAAAATAACTATGCCATATTTTCCAAAGTTGGGTTCCTAAGATTCTCAACTACTAACCAAGAATAACATAATTTATATGTCTCTATATAATGAATAAATTTTATATAAACATATTAAGAGTCCATTGGGGGGAGGTGAAGATCTCACACAATTTCCAATAAATCTAGAAAGAAAAAAAGATGAGGAAAGAAATGATAGCTCAAAAGAGATAGATTCAGATTCTAAGTGCAAGGGTTGTACAAAAAAAATAACCCATGCTAGGTAGAAGAAAAAGTTAGGAAGAACCTTTACATTGAGGAAAAGGAGGAAATTCTCCCCCCCCCCCCCCCCCCCCCCCTGCCCCCGCATCTAGGAAATAAAAGAAACCATCACGAAAAAAGACACCCATGTGTTGGTTAGCTTTAGTATGGGCATAGTTGATCTCACAACCAATGAAGTTAGTTCAGGTACCAATGCTAACTCTAATGACTAGTACTCCTCTTTGGAAATCTAAGAAGGACCCCCTTATTCCCCTTCCCTTGGAGAAACCCCATGTTCATCCCTTGATTCCTTTTTACTCTTTGTGTGTACCCCTCTATGGAGAACCCCCTCACACCCACAAATTTGGATTAAAAACTTTCAAATAGGTCAAAGTTGAATTTAAAAATATGTGGATCAAACTAGGAAAAATAAAAAAACCTAGTGATAGATTTTAACTTGAGGTTCACCACTCTAGCAGATTATTTTTTAAAGGTCATGCATTATGTGGAAACAACTCTCTAGCTTCTTCAACAAGAGAAGAAAGGAGGTAAGCCAAAGGAGGAGGATGAGAGCACCAACAAACTCTACATATTCCTATCAAATGGCTAGTTGGATGTTCTACTTGAGAAATCAACTCCTCTAGATGAGAAGAAAGAATGATGGCTTGGCCTCAATCTGTGCTTTTAAAAAAATAAAAATTATTATGGTTAATTTAGGGCCTTATGTAGCCAATATAAAAATTTATTCGATGGACTTTAGTTCTATTAGATTTTTTCTTTTTTGTGGCACTTGTTGGCTACTTGTATGTCACTATGGACTATCACGATTTTGATAGTAGTTTTGAACATTGTCGTACATACCTTCTTCTTCTTCTTCTTTTTTAAAATGTTAATGGGTGGCTAGTGTGTTATTTTTTATTCTAGTTAGCGAGTTGTGTGTCATCTAATAGTGTTTCTTTCACTATAATTTTTTTTCTACTAGTCAAATTAGTCATTTTTTATTGCTATTAATATCAAGAACATATTAATAGTACTTTGATTTATGAAAATAAAAGCCCTTCTTTGGCTTGATTGCCAAGAATTGAAAAAATTAATTATTAATTGAATTGAATGTGGACTTTCCTGTTATGAAGGTGCTTTCATTAAATCATTTAGTATATTTCAAGAATTATTCAAAACCTCATTGAAATCATTTAACATCTTTTTCACAACCAACTTAACATTTATCTCCATGTGGAGAATCAGACATTGGAAACATTTCGTAATGAAGTAGTTATGAAAATATCATTATTTGAAAAAGTTTGATGTGTATGATTATTAACCTCATTTGTGGTTGTATCAACCTACATTCCAAATTCCTCTTTTGTTTCTCCCGATTCCCCTTTCTTAAGTGGTCTGAAAATTAAGGATCCCCTATCCTATCATTTGCTCAAATTAACCCTAAGATGAAGTTTGATTTGGAGTTGGATGAGGTGGCTATGGATTCTACTAGAGAAGGAGACACTCTCATAGAATTATAGTAAATTTGACAAGAAAAAGGGAGTAGATAAGTTGGAGAGCCTAGAAGAGGTTGATTTAGACTCCATGTCTAAGGGAAGTGAAGAAAAGGGTAAAAATGCAAGATAAATTTTTTAATTTGGGATGTACCTTTACATTGAGGATGAGGAGCAGGAAGATACTAAGACCCCCGAAAAGATGGAGGAAGTCTCATAGGAGAAATATATATCTTATGTATTTGTTAGTTTAAGTTTGGACATGGTGGATCTCACAACCAACAAGAATGCCCTGGGCACTAATGACAATTCTCTATTGACTACCACTTCCTCTCTAAAATGTACAAATAACTCCTTTTCTCTCCACTTTCTACACATTTATTTCTCATTTCTATGATGGTTTTATCGTTACACATTTGTTTATTTGTTTATTGATAGATCTTACACCAATTACTATATGTTCAAGTATCATAGTAGAATACATAAAATGTATAATTTGTTTTAATTAAAATATGCAATGTATCAATAATTGTTCATATTTGTGCTTGAATATAATATATCATGAGCTTTGCTCAATTTTTAAATAAAAACCTATTTGCACCTTACTAAAAAAACATATTACTAACAAACAATGCTATGTTAGTATATCTGTTAGCTAATTGTATTAATATGTGTTTAGTCCATTTTCAAAATTAAATAGTCCCCATTTAATAAGCATCGTAGAGACAAAAGCCAAGTCAGTTGTGCAAGTGAAACAAAAGTTTATTATAATCCCGCATATTTCGACAGACATATAAAACTGGACAAAAACTGAAATACATGACTATGAAAGGAAAGGGACATGGGCCGGTTTACACTGTCGTCATAGCCAACATTTAAATGAAGTTTCTCGCACACAGTTGCTCTGAATTGGTTGAATGGTCTTAAAAACATTACGAGCGAGCTTCTTGACATGCCTCAATCTACATCCCCACACTATAGAACTAAAAATAGATTTCTTCCACGAAATATGGAAGATGTTTCTCAGTGGAAACTCACATTCTTCTCATAAAGTGTATTTACTAGTTTTCATTGCTGTGAAGAAGACGCTAACAATGGTCAACTATCTATAAACTATATAAATACCCACCAAACATTAACAAAGAAAGGAAAGAAGGAAAGGAAAGAAACAGTGGATATCCATTGAAATCTTCTGAAATCATATTGCTAGTTCGATATAACAATATTGTTAGTTTTAGGGGTACTGTGGGCGGGATAGTTAATGCCTTTAAAAGCCTTTCGATACAGCAAAATCTTATTGTGAGCATTCTCATTATTCAAATCTCATTTTCTTGCAGTCTCGTTTTTTGCGTTTGTGGTTTTATCCACTGTCCGAATTCCATGTTCTTGGAGAGAAAAATTAGGGTTAAAATGGGTCATTTTCAGATCACTGATCAAGCTTGAGTCATATGGAGTTGCTCTTACATTTATTTAGTATTCGCACTGCTAAGCTGCTGATATAACTTGAATGGTAATTAGATCTATGACATGTGTACTGATAACTTTATAGGAGTGATTATGAGAAAGTCAATTTATTTAATTTGCAGCTAAGATGTAGTTTGTTGGAGTGAGAGTGAGAGGGAAGTGAAGAAGGGGACATGGAGAACAGATGAGGACCAAAAACTTGTCCGATACATAAACGAGCATGGCCATGGTAATTGAAAAAAGGTGCGATAACTGATATCTATATATATATATATATATAGATAGTTTAATTATTTTATCTCTTTATTTAATATTTTTAAAATAATTTTTATTAATATTATATAAATTTAAAAATTAAATATTAGATATTTTTTGTCTTGTTTTTCTTATGATATTAATAATATCTATATCTAAAATAAATTTTGTTTATTTTTTATTCTCAATCTATCTTGTGAATTAAGAGAATAGAAAATTTGGACTATTTCTTATCTAGTTATAGTAAAAAACAAACATATATTTCCATGTCTCCATCTCGAAACAATTATAACTCTAGATTTAATAAAGACCAAATGTATAATGAATATTTTAGTTGTTTTATTTATTTTATTCTAAATTCTATTAGAAGCTCTTCAAAGATAATAGTTGTTGCATTGTATAATGCTATTTCTTAACTATTTTTAGGATATATTATATTATAAATCAATAATATAACATTAGTGATGTTGTGTAAAGTGATGTATAATGGATTTCAAATAGGCCCTTGGATCACTCACAAAGAGCCCACTAGGGATATGACTTCCATAAAATGAAAAAAAAAGCAATCATTTGAACATATTTTACATATGAGTTCAAATAAGAAATGTCTACTCAAATCACATCATTTTATTGATGATTTTCCCTCTTAAAGCTTAGGTTATATATCAAGTAACATTTTTGGTCATTCAAAAGGTCCAATAGGTATACAAAGGAGATTAAATATTTCTATATTAGTATATACTTTGAACTTCCTTATGAGACAACCCTATTTTCATTTCTACTCCTAAAAATGCTTTTTTATAGTTCTTTATATACTCTAGTATGATGTAAACTAGTGTAATTTTTCATTAAATACTCTATGCACCGATTTTGAAAGTTAATATTTTATTAATAGATCCCTAATTTCTACTTTATGAACTAATGAAAAATTTATAATCCTATATACCATTTCATTAACTATTAGAATATATATTTTGAATTTTGGATGAGTGTGGATGCTTCCTAGGGGCTAGGCCAAGCCTTGGATCCCTACTCAGACTTGCTTCTCATTTTGACTACAATTGGGGTTACCCAAGGGAATGTCGATGCCGGTCATCCTATTGGAGGGATGCCAATGGAATCAAAAACTTTGCTAGTGGGCCAAGAGATTCAAATGAGCCTTACTAGGGCTTAGTTGGTGTGCCAAGAGATTCAAACAAGCCATGACAAGGCTCTGGGTTGGAAGGAAGTGGTCCTTGGTGAGAAGGAGGCTCTCATCCTAGTGGAAGCTCCCAAAGTGATTAGCAGTGATGAGGGATTGGAAATTGCAGATCCTAATAGTATGCCTTCCAATCTGAAACTCTACCTCATTGGCAGATTTGTTTTCTTCCACCCATCAATTGAGATGGTCAAGAAGTGTGTGAGTCAGAGATGGAAGTTGAAGGGAAGTGTTATGGTCTCACCCATGTTGGGAAGCCTATTCTATTTTAAATTCAAGGCAGGAGAGGATATGATGAATGGTGATGGTAAACTCCTAGTCATATAGAAAGCATAGCCTTATGGTGGCTAAATGGCATCCAATGTTGGATCCAACAAAAGAACTAAATAAGAACTTTGCAAAGATCCCGACTAGTCTTTGCAAGGTTCAATGTTAATATGGAAGTCGGTACTTCATTACCAGAGTCTATCATTCTAAGCTCGAAGTGGGGTAAGAAGATTCAACCCATTTTTTATGAGAATGCAGGTGTGTTTTGTCAGAAATGCTCATCTTTTGGGTTTTTTTTGTTAACTATAAGAATTTAGATAGGATGGCTGAGGGGAAAATTGAGGGAGATGTTGTAACTGGTGCCCCTCCTCCTTCTAAGGACTCAAGGGTGGTGGGCAGGCCTCTTGAGGGTGACAAGGAGGTGACTCTCTCTCCAAGGTGAGAACTTGAAGAAAAGAATACTAAGAAGGATAAGGATAAGAAGTTGACTCTCCCCTCTAGGAGGGTATCGAGTGATAACCTTCAAGTTGGGATTGGAAAGGTAAGAACAAAGGAGCTAGAGGGGATGGCTAGTTTAATCTAGGGGTTAGAGTTACTCTAGACACAAGAAGGAGAGATGGAGGGTTTGGAGAAAGGAGAAATTGATTCTTTCCAATTTTTACAAGGTATTAAGGAGCTTCTCGGTACCCTTTGAGGAACCTGGTGATTAATGAGGTCTTTCAAGGGGGCACCAACAAGGTTGTGGAGAAAGGAGAGGTGAATGATGGGGTAGAAGGAGAGGTTGCTAGAGTACTTCCCTAGAATGAGGAGGAGTTGCCAAATAAGATGGTAGATCTAGCCCAGTTGGATGATAAAGAAGACAGGTGGCAAACATAGAGAACGTAGACAAGGGTTTCAAGCAATCCTGAAGTGATTATGGATTTGAAGTTGGATATAGGAAAGTCAAGCAAAAAAATTAAGAAAGCCAAGCAGTTGGCTAGGGAGGTGGCAAGTGGTAGGCAGGCCACTTTGGAATCCTTAAAAAAAGGTAGGAAATCATTTTTCTATCTTGGAAGATGAGGGGGTTGAAGAGCCCTCATAAGCAATTTTCCCTCAAACAGTAGCTGGCAAACTAGAAAATTGATATCTTGCTCATCCAAGAGGTTAAAATGTCTATGGTTAACTTGGTGAATATGGCAAGTTTTATTTGGCCTAGGGAAAATTTTTGTTATAGTGAAGTAGAAGGTGCTTCAGGAGGTGTGGCATCCTTTTGGAGCCTAGATGTTGGTAATGGTAGTCTAATATGAAGCTCAAAGTTCTATCTTATTACTAAGCATAGGATAGGAGATAAGAAATGGAATACTATTAAATTTTATGCCCCTAATATGAGATATGGTAGACATAGCTTATGGGAGGAGTTGTCAGTTTTTATCTCTCAAAACAAGAATACCTTTTCTATGGGAGATTTCGACTTGCCCTTCTACCCTTCAGAGAAAATTGGAGGAATGATTGATTTTACTAATAGTTTGAAGGATCTGGCTGATTTTATAAATAATAATGATCTTTTGGATATG
This sequence comes from Cupressus sempervirens, assembly GCA_028749045.1. NCBI lineage: Eukaryota > Viridiplantae > Streptophyta > Pinopsida > Cupressales > Cupressaceae > Cupressus > Cupressus sempervirens. Next base: position 867,414,058 of record CM053789.1, read on the forward strand.
GAGATGCATGGTGTGAAGTTTACATGGTCAAATAATAGGAAAGGGGTTGACCTGATCCAAGTCAAACTTGATAGACTTTTGGTCCTAGCAAGGTGGGAAGGATGTTGGTCTTAGATTGGTTTTGATAATTGAGTGTCAACACATTTAAAAAAATTCCAAGATGATGTCAAGTATAATACAAATTTCGAGCTACAATATGTGCTAAGTTAGAGATTTAACAAGTGTCAAGTAAACTTCAAGTGCTGAGTAAGTTTCAAGTGTCGAGTTGCTATAGGTGCTGAGTCACTATAAGTGTAGAGCAGAGTATTGATACCAAGTGAAATAGAGTTACTACAAATGTCGAGTGAGATAGATTTCCTATATGTGCTGAGCATCAACAATTACTAAGTGTGGAGTAACACAGAATCAACATATGAGTTTGTGCCTTCACAAACTTAGACATAAACTATTTTTGAGCCGACTCAACATGGATCTCGAATGATCTTAAAGATAAGATTGAATCTTTTGTATTCCCTATGTAATCAACATTTAGACAATAAGAAAAATGGGTAAAACATGCAGGCAATAGGAAAAGTGAAAGAATTGAGTAGGAAAAGTAGAATGAATATTGATCATAGATTCATACCTAACCCTAAGTCTTCAAAAACCTTCAAAAGGAGGAAAAAAGTCCATAATTTGTGTGTGAGAGTATTGTATGGGAGAATGCTAACAAATTTTAGAAGTGTGTAAGGACTTAGAGAAAGAAGAGCAACATTGCCGAATTTAGTTGGTTAGAATAGAGCATTAGCATTTCAAGTAGTGACATATCAGATCAAGAAGGATCATATCAGATTGAGTAGAAGAAGGATTTGGAATCAGCAATTAAAGATTGTAAGTCATTAGGCCATCAGATTCTAATGCTTTCTATCCATTGTATTAGGAATGAAAATCCTATGATGATAGATTTGTCTAATAGCCATGTTGTAAGCCTTTCAACAATGTGCTAAATCCTTTAACAGGGTAACATTCCAAATGAGTGTTTGTAAATCCTTTAACTAGGTCACTCTTAATAGAGTGTAAAACCTTTCATAGGGTAGACCATTAGAAGTGGTCAAACTTTGTAACCTTAAATAGTTACATATTGTTGCAGTGATAATTTGTGGGTGTCATCCCCACCCTAGCTTTACCTTCTCATTTTGGAGGATTTCTAGGTTACTAAAATCTTGTGTTACCTACTTTCATGCATGTCTTTATTTTTATGTTAATTAGATATGATAGATGCATGTGAATGATCTTAGCTAAAAGTTTTTAAAAGGTTAAAGTTAGTTACTTATGAGTCACACCCCTCCCCCCCCCCCCCCAAAGTAAACTTTCCCAATTGTAAACTCCAACAATTGGTATTACAGCCAAGTTATCACAAGGAGGAGCATTACAACTTGGAGAAAATATCTAGAAATAGAAGTCTAGAAGCCTAGGAAGGTCATAGAAAACTAGGTGATTGATGTACAACTTGCTCTACATACTTTGGTGGAAGCCAGGTAAGAACTAAGAAAATATTTAAAGAAAAGGAGAGAGATTTCCATAGCTAAGAATGATACACAATACAAGGAGATTGAGACCTAAAAATTGTTTACAAATGTAGACTCCAAAGAGCTTGATGCAGCAATAGTAGACGTAAAGGAAAAGAATAGTGCTCAAGTAGAAGATATTAGAACTCTCAAGATTGAACAAGAATCACAAGGCATGATGCTTTGTGAAGTAATTGAATAGAAGAAAAGAGCCATTGAAGATAAGGCCATGCTAGAAGATGACAAGAGAAACCTTTCTAATAGATTGGAAGAAAAGTCAATTGAACTAAGGTAAGAAGTCATCCAAGACTACAGATGAAAGAAGTAATAAAGGTAAGAAAACTAAACCTACTTGTCATTTATGTGGTAAAAAGGAACATACCTCTAATGTGTGCAGGAGAAGGAATGCCCATCAGTGTGACAAACCTAAGAATGTGGGTCACTATCACAAGTGCAACAAGCAAGGACATCAAGAACATGACTATAGGACTAGGACTATCAGAACACCAATATTTGAAGGTCATATCTACAATTGCAAAAAGTATGGACATAGAGCTTTTGAGTGCAAATCAAAGCCTATTATTACACTTAATCACCCAACAATTGAAAATAATCATGGACATCATTACAATTGGGACTACAACTCTAGGTATAGCTATCATAACTCTTAGGAATATGGACACATCCCTGAGAATTCCATAAGAAAACATTTCGGTGGAAACTACAATAGATGGCTCAGCCAAACTACATGCTTAAGTTGTTTAAAGATTAATAATATTAGTAGGAATTTCTCAACAAGATCAAAGGCACCCAACTTAGAGTTCAACAAAGTAAAAGAGAAGGTAGATGTTGAACACATCAGAGGAGAAATGAATAAGACTTGGAAGAAGAAAGATGGAAGCATCACATCGAATGAAGGGATTACTTCACCTAAAAGGTCAAGTGGTCACACTTCATTTAACTAAGCAAAAGAAGGTATGTGGGATTGATATACAAAGCTTTATCATGCATCAAGTCCTAAACAAGAAAGTACTAAAAATCAACATGAATAGTGATGTAAAGTTAAAACTTCAAGTTTTCACCAGTGTTGTTGAATAAGAAAAGTTGCTTTTAGATGTTGAGTAAGATCCAATACATGCTAAGTTGATTGCCAAAGTCAGTAGAAGCCAAATGATTAGTTGCAGCCAAGTTGGTAGTGGAAGCCAAGTGAAGAGAAATTTTAGTTGAAGCCAAGTGAGGGATACTTCAATGGATGTCAAGTGGTGGAAAGACAATGGAAGCAGAGTAATGCAGAAATGCTTGAGAATCTGAGTGGATAGTTGTAAATGCACTAAGCCTTAAATGTTGTGAAATAAGGGTCTATCATCAAATTTTCAACCATTTTTGTTCATCACAAACAAAGAGCTAAAGAAGAGTGTAGAATGATTTCAAAGTAGAGAATCCAACATTTGAGCCAATTTCAATAGTGATTCAACATAGTTTCATCGATTTCAAGGTATTTATACTAGTACCAAGCTACACAATTTCACATTTTCTTCATGTTTAAACCCTAGATTGCACAAATGGCCTCTAGATCTTGGAAACCACAAGAGAAAGAGTCATTTGAGGTTGAACTTGTGTCAAATGAAGTTAAACAACCTAATTTCCAGCCAATCCCTAAAGTGGCATACAAAAACAACCCAGTCAGAGCCCTATCTATTATTCCTCTTAAGGTAGCTATGGTCAAAGATGTTAGGAGATGTTACAACTACAATTCAGGAGCCATTGGAGACATGGAGGTGAGAGAAGCATATGAGAAATTTTGTTAAAATGGAGTATTAAAGGAAGGATACCAAATCGTTGAGAGGAAGGGTTTGACTCGTGGCCTAGAATTTTCCACTATCTTCAAAATCGAATGGATTAGAATTGTACTAAGAAAGATTCATGATGGAAGTTTATGGCTAGAAGATGACCCAATAAAGATATCAAAGAGGATCATTCATAGAGTAATGGGTATCCAAGTCTAGATCGGTCTAAGACCCTTAGAAGTGACTCAAAGGAAGCCATTAAGAAGAACATAGGTGCCAAATGGAACAAGAGAGGAATGACTATATATACTATCCAAGACCCTCTTGTTGAATTTTTTGTTAGAGTCATTTCACACAAATTTTATCAATCCAACAGATTCAATAGTGTACCATACATTGTAGTGGATATTGGCTACAAACTAGTGAAAAAGGATCATACTTATGATCTTGTAGAATTGCAATTGCAAAAAATCAATGAAAACTTAGGAGCAATAAGGAGAACCAAGGGAGCACAATGCAAATTTGGTGCAATTTGATCTATATATTCTTCTATGGACAAAATGAATTTCCATATTTTGGTAAAGTTACCTAGAAAACCAGTAGGTCTATAGTAGCTCAAGTAAACGAATACATTGAACAAATGGGAGCCAATTCTGAAACTCTTATGACAAGTAATTTTGAGGATTTCAAGAAATCTATGAAACAGAGGCTAAGGATACTAGTTTCATTGGTAGAACAACATGTAAATGATGTATTTTTTCTTGTAGATATTGATTATACTTACATACAAGTAGCCATACTAAGGGTTAGATGGCTAAGACCTCTTGGATAAAAGATAAACATAGATGAGGCATCTATAGCTATAATAGCACTATTAGTAGAAGAAGTAGACAAGAGTGCACCACATTTTGGGACCTATGATGTGGTAAGATCAAAGGTGGACATGGGGTTGAAAAATACCTCCACACTGAAGAAGAAGGACAAATTGGTAAAGAAGTTAAAGGAAAAATTTGGTGAGGGCACTACTAAAGAAGAAGAAGAGGAAAAGGTTGAAGATGATGAAGAAGAACAAGGTCAAGAACAATTAGCATTGACCCAAGGCATGGGTGAAGATGCAAAAGAAGAAGAAGCTACCAAGTAGGAAGCACCCAAGGTTGAACCTAAGAAGAGAAAAGCACAAAAATAGCTTGCTGCAAAGCCCAGAGGGAAGAAGAAAGTAGCTAAGCCAAGCCCAGCCAAGCCTACTACAAGGGAAAACATAAGGGAAATAACAAAAGTGGCTAAGGAATAGGAGAAGAAAAAAACCACAAGGAAAGGAGGGCCTACAAAAATGAAAAGAAGAAAATATGTTGCACCCCAAGAGTTAGATGAAGAAAGGATAGAATCTAACATTGAGCAATTCAGAGTGGTATGTCAAACCACCAAATTTGATCTTGAAAATGTTTGTGATAACAATAGAGATAATGTAGATTTAACTAGATTGAAAACCATTTATTTTAATAAATTTTCAAGGGAAGAGTAGAACATCGTGAAATAATCTATCTACACTATGATGGCCAAGTTCACGGCTACTGCACTTGAACTAGACAATTTTATGTCTATGGAGCTAAGATCCATTTTTGAAAATAAATGTCATTTTTCCCTAAATATGGAGAAGGAAATAAGGGAGTCAACATTGGCTTGCATAATGGTAGACCTTACAAAAGGTCAAATAAGCAAGGCTAGCAAGAAACATAGGAGCAAATTTGAACCCAAATACAAAGCCTTCAACATTCTACATAATAAAATTGAGGATGTTGTAAAGAAATCCATACAAATGTGGAATTTGATTTATGGATTGACTACTATCAAGGAAGGGAAAGAAGACCCATTTGAGGAAAGAAATGATGGTGAAGAAGAAGAGGAAAATGAAAATGAAGAAGAGGGAGAGAAAGAAAAACAGGAAGTAACATTGGAGGAGAAGACACAGAAAGGTGATGAAGCAATAGCTTATTAGTAGCAACAAGAATAAAGTGTCTAAGATGTAGAATTTCCACCACCAAGGCCTCCAAATGCACCAACTACATTTTTAGAGAAATTAATTGTGAAGGATGTTCCTAACACTTTAGGTGAGAACATCATTCCATTGACTACAGAGGATCTCAAAAAGATCCTTCACCAAACAACCTTGCAATCATAGTTGTGTACAAATCCTATTTTAGTGAGTGTAGAAGAGTTATAGAAGGCTATAGCTCAAACAACTAAGGAGAAGGTGAGCACAAAAGAACCACCTTCACAACCTCCTATAGCTACAAGTGATCAACCAAAGGAGCATGTATCACAAGACACAACTACTAAGGTTGATTCCATAGTGACAATAACTTCAACTGTCGAGGAGTTAGCCAAGGAGTAAATAGGACAAAAGGATCCTAAAGCACAAATCAAGGTGCAGCTCCTCATATCATTATAATTGATTAGGGTAGAATTGAAGAAGATAAGGTAGAGTAGAAAACCCTTGAGGAAAGAGAGCAAGAGGCAATACATACATTGGTTAATTTTCCTACTATGGGGATTCCTACCAAGAATTTGGGCACTTATGTAGTACCACTACAAATCTCAACACTAGGCTCGAGATCCACCAAGGTAGAAAGGGTACTTCACTATGGAGACCCTACAGTTGATGAAGTAATATTCATACCAAGTTATGACTACAAGATAGTAAAATTATCACAAATAAATGAAGTGCAATAGGCACTAGAGAGAAAGAAGAAGTAGGAGATACTCAAAAATGAGTATATACAAAAGCAAGCATTAGTAGAAATCAAATACATCTTCCTTGATGCATTTAGCTTTGTAGTACCTAATGAAACAAAGCCCATTATGGAGCAACTATCCAACATAGTGGACAAAGTACAAAATGAAGATCTTGATACTAATGTTAAATTACTAGAATGGTCTGAAAAGAAACTTCAAATGAAGGTTAATGAGAAGATATCTAGTGAGATAGCACTATCACAAGTGGAACTAGCTAAGAAGGTTGAGAAAGTGAAAATAGTACTTGACAACATATTCTAATTATACTCCAAACTATGTGACTCTTCATATTTAACACAACAGATTAGTGAGAGAATGTTCAGCTTGGAGAGGAACCTTAAGATATCAAGCACATAGCTACCCAAAGATCCAACTTAAAGGGAGAAGCATTTTGAAACAATGCTTCACACTAGAAAGGAGTTAGTCATATTAATAGCTGAAGAGGCTTATATTAAGGCCACATTAATACAAATTCAGTCTACGATAACCCCACATTTGGAAGTAGTGCATAAAGAAGCAGCCTATGCATAAAATGTTTTGAGGAAAGATCCAAATCTTTCTACATTAGAAGGCCTAGTACATCTTGCAATAGAGATAGCCATCCAGCTCAGAGTGCTAGAAATTTCCTTAGACAATTGGGATGCTTCTCTAAAGATGATAATGTAGGTAAATAAAACATTTTGGGGAAAATATTCCATTCATTCTTAGGATACTTTTACATAAGTGTCAAAAAGGGGGAGATATAGTAAAGATAGGAGATAATAAGAATGGGGGAGATAATAAATGAGACCCAATGGAGGAGATATACCCAAAGGGGGAAACAATAAAATTTTGAGTTTTAAGGAGAGATAAGGAAATAAAGCCAAAAGGATAACATAAACTACAAGGAGATGTGTCAAAGGGGAAGCTGAAATAAATGGGGAGTACAAACAGAGTAGATATAGATAAAAAATAGAGAAAACATAAATAGAGGCAAAGGAATGATAAGGCAGATAATAAAATCAAAATGAGGAAAATTCAACTGAAGGAATTTTGGATACAAAAAATGCACACCAACTCAGAGGGAGTTACAAATTTTTAAGCTATACAAAATTTTGAACAATTTTTTGAAGTTTTGAACATATGTGAAACAAGATGTGTATTATACTCATAGAGACCCGATTCATTATGCTTAGTTAAGTGTTTTTACCACTCATGTCAAAGGGGGAGATTGTTGGTCTCAGGTTGGTTTTTACAATTGAGTGTCAACACACTTAACCAATTTCCAAGATGATGCCGAGTATAATACAAATGCCAAGCTATAGTATGTGTCGAGTTAGAGATTCAATAGCTGCCAAGTAAACTTTAGGTGTCAAGCAAGTTTCAAGTGCCAAGTCACTATAGGTGCTGAGTCACTATAAGTGCCAAGCAGAGTATTAAAGCTAAGTGAAATAGAGTTACTAAAAATGCTGAGTGAGACAAAATTCCTATATGTACCAAGCATCAGCAATTACTAAGTGCCAAGTAACACATAATCATCATATGAGTTTGTGCCTTCATAAACTCAAATGTAAACCATTTTTAAGCTAACTTAGGATGGATCTTGAAGGATCTTAAACACAAGATCAAATATTTTGCATTCCCTATGTAGTTAGCATGCAACCAATAAGAAAAATGGAGAAAGCATGTAGCCAATAGGAAAAGTGAAAGAATTGAGTAGAAAAAGAAGAATGAATATTGATCACAGATTCATACCTAACCCTAAGTCTTTGAAAACCTTTAAAAGGAGAGAAAAACTTCATAATTCATGTGTGAGAGTATTATATGAGAGAACTCTTGTAAATTTTAGAAGAATGTAAGGACTTAGAGAAGGAAGAGCAACATTGTAGAATTTAGTTCTTTAAAAGAGAGTATCAACATTTTGAGTAGAGACATATCAGATCAGGAAGGATTAGATCAGATTGACCAAAACAAGGATCTAGAATTAGCAATTAAAGATTGTAAGTCATTAGGTCATCAGATTCTGATACTTTCTAGCCATTGTATTAGGAATGAATATCCTATGATGATAGTTTGGTCTAATAGCCACGTTGTAAGCCTTTCAACAAGGTGTTAAATCCTTGAAGAGGGTAACATTCCAAGTGAGTGTTTGTAAATCCTTTAACCAAGTTACTTTTAACAAAGTGTAAAGCCTTTAACAGGGTAGGCCTTTCATAGGGAAAACCATTGGAAGTGGTCAAACTTTATAACCCTAAATAGTTACATATTGCTACAGTGATAAGTTGTGGGTGTCATCCCCACCCTAGTTTTACCTTCTTATTTTGGAGGGTTTATGTGTTACCAAAATTTTGTGTTAGCTATTTTCATGCATTTCTTTATGTTTATGTTAATTAGATATGGTAGATGCATGTGAGTGATCTTAGATAAAAGGTTTTAAAAGGTTAAAGTTAGTTACTTTTGATTCAACCCCCCTCTCAGAAGTAAACCTTCCCACTTGTAAATTCCAAAAAAGGATTAACTTCCTCCTCTCTTACAGGACTACCCAGGAAAATTTTGGATCATGCCCTAATCCTTTTTTATTGGAAATAAGATTCCTTTAGGGGGCCAAGACCTTTTAGATATGAAATTATGCAGCAATCCCATCTTGATTTCAGCTCTAAAGTGGTTGAGTGGTGGGGGATAAGAATAGAAGGGACACTAATATATAGACTCTCTGTTAAACTAGATAATGTAAGGAGAAATGTCGTGCTCTAGAAACAAAGGTATTTTGGGGACATTTTTAAGACCAATGTGGAGGTGGAAGGGAAGTTAGTTGAACTCCAAAAAGCTATGGGGGAAGGCATACCAACAGATAACATTATCCAAAAGAGGGGAACTAAATGAAAGTTTGGAAGGAAACTTTGAGTAGAAAGGAGATTTACTATAAATAGAGATCAAGGGAATTATGGCTTAAAGTGGGGGATAAGAACACTACATTTTTTCATAGATCTTCTTCAATCCACAGAGGGAGAAACACTATTGATAGCATTAAGGATGACAATAATGTAAAGCTAAACAAACCTCAAGAGATAAGGAACTAGGTGATGGCTTACTCCAATAATAATTTCAAGGGAGAATAGAGGGACTTCAGAGAGGAGGATCAGTAATGGTTGATTGAGATTATGCCCTCGGTGATCTCAACTGAAGAGAATGAAGAGCTTGTGCAAATGGTGACTGAGGAGGAAGTCCATAGAGTTGTGTTTTTCATCAAAGCTTATAAATCCCTAGCTCATGACTTCTTTAAGATTGGGAAGCTTCTCAAATAGCTCAATAAAACTTTCATTGGTCTAATTCCCAAGGTGAAAGACCTAGAAGTTCTCTCTAACTTCAAACCAATCAGCCTTTGTAACACCACCTACAATATTTTCTCTAAAATTTTGGTGAATAGGTTGAAGCTGCTGCTACATAAGTTTATTGATAAAACCTAGAATGGGTTTGTCCCCAGATGAAGAATCCTAGATGCAACAATAATGACACATGAAGTTTTGCACTCTATGGAGAGAAGTGGTAATCCTAGTATGGCCGTAAAACTTGAAATCTCTAAAGCTTATGATAGGATCAATTGGACCTTCATGTATAAAGTTACGGAAAGGATTGGCCTAAGTTAGAAAGTTATTAGAATGGTAAAATCAATGGTGGAAATTGTTAACTATACTATGATGGTTAATGGGTCATCTTGGGGAAACTTTGGGGGGGGGGAGAGGTCTTAGGTAGGGTGATCCTATCTTACCCTACCTATTTATTATGGTGGCTGAAGTTTTGGCGAGAGCATTCATGAGAAAGTGGGAGGGGGGATAATCAACAGGATTAAACCTACATCCACTTTACATCCTAAAGTAATCCAACAATTTGTGGAGGACACCTTCCTTAGTGGGGAGTCCTCTAGGGTGAAGCAAGAGATTGGAAGTAGGTGCTAGAGATATATGCTATGAATGTAGGATAGGAGATCAATTTTGAAAAAAGTAAAGTGTTCTTCTTCAATACCCCTCTAGACCTACAATAAAGAATTGTAAATATTCTAGCTTGTAATGTTGCTGAGTTACCAAATAATTATTTGGGTCTTCCTTTAACTAGGAAAGAGGTTAGTAACAACTTATGGAATAGAATTTTGGAAAGAATGGAGAAAAAGTTGATTGGATGGAAAGGAAAAACTCTAAGTAGTGTAGGTAAACTACAAATTTTGATCTACTCTCTATAAGGATTACCAATGTACTTCCTATCCTTATTGAAAATTACTCTATGTGTGCCTAATAAATTGGAGAAAATTCAATGTAACTTCCTTTTATCTAGTGGAAGTGAGAAGATAAGATTAAACTTGGTAAGTTGGGATACAGTCTGTAAACCTAAGTATAGGGGAGGATTGGGACTTAGGAAGATGACTAATCTGAACAATGTGCTTCTCACAAAGATGGGGTGGAATTTGATGAAGGGAGATTCTAATTGGTGTAATATTATGAGAGTTAAGTACCTTTGTAGTCTTAATTTCTCTCACTGTACCTAGAGAAATGATCTTCCTATGGGCTCTAAAATCTGGGGTAACATCATCAGAAATAGAACCCTTCTAAAGGAGGGAGTAAGGTGGCTCATGGGGAATGGTAAATAGATACATTTCTAGGAGGATTCATGGCTTATAGATAAAATTTTGTCAAAACCATATTTTGGGTCTCTTTGATATATCCTCCAAGACATAAGAGGGAGTATGGTTGTGGATTATATTGGTCGAGGAAAAAAATTAAAGAAGGTGAGGTTGCAACAAAAAGATTTGATAGGATGGGACTTGACTGATGAGCTAAATTCTTTGTTGGAAGAGTACAAGATCCTGGGAAGAGATAGGATTGATGAGTTCATTTGGAGGGCCACCTCAGCTGGGGAATTCTTGGTTAAATCTACCTACAAGCTAATGTTTGATAAATCTCTTGAACCTAATGATTGGAGAAATATTTGGTTTGACCATTTAATCAAAAAAATCAATATTTTCTGGTGGACCACTTTCCATGGAAAAATTCTCACTATTAACAACTTGAGGAAGATGGGGTTCAAAATACCTAATAGTTGTATATGTAAGAGGGAGGAAGAGAGAATCGACCACCTATTCCTACATTGCATCTTTGTGTCTAAGGTGTTTGGGAAAATTCTTTAGAAGTTGGAGGTGAATGAATCTTCAATGAGGATATGGGGCATTTGTTGAACTCCTAGGGCCCTTTCACCCACCCCCTACTTATCAATCTATGGAAGATTCTTGCCCACTAGGTGTGTTGGGGTATTTGGAAGGAGCAAAATAATAGTGTGTTCAGAAATGAGGAGAGGGAGGAAAAGGTCATGGTTGATATGGTCTTCAAATTGATAGTTGAAAATATTAGATGCAAAAATTAGAGAAAATCAACATTCCCCCCTTCTACCCTAGAGGTTAGAATTGCAAAGTGTTGGTTGTTGATGGATGGGATTATGGAGATTGAAAACTCTAATCTTATGGCTAGAAAGATAACTTGATGGAAACCACTGCCTGCTAATTGGGCCAAACTTAATTTTGATGGTGTTGTCAGAAAGGAGGGATCAGTGGGGGGAGTGATTGTTAGGGACTATAAGGGAAGGATGTTATTGGCTTATGCTGGTCCATTAGGGAAAGTTTCAAAAAATATAGAAAAAGTGATGGCTCTGTACGAGTGTATAAAGTTAGTCTTAAGTGTGGGATGGAAGGGATGTCCAAGTTGAAGGTGATTCTAAAGTCATTCTTGAGATTGTTAAAAACAATATGTGGGAGGGATGGGGTATCAAAAGTCTTATTGATGATATCAAGTACCTATTAGCCACCCTCAATAGGTTTTATTTGAATCACATTTTTTGGGAGGGAAATAGCGTGGCTAATGGTATGGTAGTGATTGGCTTGAAGCTGGAAGGGCTAAGAGGTTGGAGGAATTTGAATGCTCTACCAAATTTGGTGAGGGAGCTAGTGAATAAAGAAATAAAAAATGATGAATCCTAGCTGGTTACTTTGTGTAGTGTTGTTGAGCTGGCAGGGATGAAATGTACTCAATGCTTATGTGGTAAGGAAAAAGAGCTTGTGTACGAGCAGTAATTATAACTCATGGCCAAAAAATTAGAAGTTTGAAATGGGGGATTTTTTATTTATTTCCCTTTACAGATCATTGTATATCATGCAAAAAAAAGAATTATTTTTTAACAATTTGTGGCATGTTGGGAATGATGGAAATGATTGAGGGAAAGATCATGGAGGTCGACACATGATTTTTCTAACTAATTTGGCAGGTTTTATTATGAAAATTAATTGTAATTATCATCTCCATTTTTGAGTTTATCTTTCTAAGAGTGAAGTATTTTTTAGGGACTGGGCTTTGGATAGAGAGAGAGGAGAGGAAAAAATTATAGAGATGGGAGCTGACCTGATGTGCATTGAACTAGCTATGATCGATGATAGTGTGAGGAAGCCCTTGGTCTGGTACCAACCAAAGGAGGGCGATTTTGTCTTGTTCATTGAGGCTCTCAATGGTAATGATGAAAATTATTCTATGCAATTTCTTAACTCATGGGAGAATCACAAAGTGTCAATTAATGGTATATTGTTTCACATTTTGGAGGAGGTAATTGCTATGGTGATAGGCTTGATGATGAGTGAAAGAAAATGGCAAAAGGTGATGCCGGTGACTGCAATGTTTCTTTACGAAGGTTGAGGAACCAATTTGGCACAGAGGAAGTTTCATGAGGGAGAAATTGCATGACCCGTGGAATGAGGTTTGTCTGATTCTGATGAAATATCTTACCCTAGAAGGATGGTATGGAGTTTGCTACTATTACCATTTTCCTCTTCTTAATCATTTCTGACACTATAATTTTCTTTTACTTCTCTTCTTCTTGCTACATGATCTTGAGGATATTGTTATTGACGTGAAAGATAAAATGAGAAGGGGGTTAATTTCACAAGTTTGCACCAAGATTTCATTTTTAGGTTGTACCAATTTCACCTTGCCCTGGTCCCCAAAGGATTGTAGAAGTTGACATTTCTATTCACCTAAAGCCCCAAATGGTCCCCCATAGGATTATGGGTCCTAGAGCCTCTACCCCTCATCCCTCTCCCATTGGGTCCCTAGTGAATCCCTCACCCAGGGGGAAAAAAGGAAAAGGTAAGGAGAAAAATGAAATGGAGTTAGAGGATGAGGGGAGAGGGGGGAAGGAGAAGTTCAGGGAGGTTGGATAAGTCTCAGGCTAAGAGGAAGTTAAGGGAGGGAACCTCATAGGAGGAGTCAAATTTTAAGGATTTGGGTTGCCACAAAAGAAGAATAAAGGAGAAAATTGTTGACTTTGGAGTGGGAAGTACAAAGGAGGTTGAAGAGGAGATTTTTGATTCCTCTAGGTCAAACTTAGGTAATGGAAAGGAGAATAAGGAGGTGTCACATGTACTTGGGTGTGTGTACATAGAAAAATATCAATTCCCCAAAGTAGTGGACAGGATGTCTTCCTCTATTAAAATTTCCTCCCCTATTAAGCCAGGTTCCATAAAGGCCACTAACTACCTTGTTGTGCAAGATACTTAGGCTGGCAGGGATGAACATTTGGGCAATTCAAATAAGATTAGTAATGAGCTGTAGGAGAGAATCTAGATGCTATAGGAAAGAATGGTACTATTAACCAAGTTTACCATTAAAGTCACTCATGCAGCGGCTATCACTCTATACATGTTGAAGGATGTCGAATGGGACCTGCCCAAGGAGGACTCCAAGCTTCTTTTTCACTTCCTAGGATAAGACTAGGCGAATGTCCTTATGGGGAAGTAGGAGGTCAAGAAATCATGAGGGCTCCACCCTTCTTTAACCTTTTACATGCTATTAATCTACTAGTTTATAGACTTTTTCAATTTTATGGTTGTCACACCTTTGTTTTTGTTAAGTGAGTTCAGCTTGTTAACAAGAATTTTGTTTTAAGCCTATAGTTACTTTTATAATTATAGTATAAACTTCTATTTTTATTTTAAAAAGCATTATGAGTTAGTTATGTTCTGATGGTTATCTATTGGTAGTCATCCAACTTGTTTGTAATGGGCCAACCCCCTTGTTTTGGTAGCTTTTATTTCAAAAACATAAATTAAATGAACTACTACAAATAGATCATTTTATAAAATATCTTAATGTGAAAATACATAAACATCTCAACTTTCAATTCCTTTCCACACCAAGGCTCATAGTAAATAATTTTTAGAAAAAAATGTTTTAATTACAATACACATAAATTATTCTAGATTATTAGCTTTTAATAGTGGGGGTGATTTTTTTAGTAATTTAGAAAAATGTTATGAAACAATAAACTTTTAAAAGTCTTATTAAGATCGTATTGAGTTTGGTTTCCCTTGGTGTGACCATTTTTTTTTGTATTAATTAGGCTAGAGATAATATAAGGTATGTGTAAGGGATAAAATTAGGTATAAATTTATATGATTATGATACCATAACACAATAAAAATTATGTGATTAAAAAAAAATTTAAAAATCTATTAGATCCCAACAAGACCTATGTAAAGTGAATTATAGAAGATTAAAAATATTATTTGTAACTACCTGTATAATTAACTAAATTATATATAATATTATTTTTAATAAAATAAAGAATTCTAATAAACAAAATTATACCACCAGCTTTTAATTTATTTTTCATGCTACTTGATTTAGAATATATATATATATATATATTAGATCTATAATGAAAATATAAAATTATATAAAATATAATTTAAATATAAATATAAATGTAAATAAATAATTTTAAACACTACTTTTTGAAGTCTTTGTTTTTTACTAGTGTTTGCTTGGTGTTTTTATATGGTGGCAGGTTATGTTTGCCTCATAGTCTATTTAGGGGTTTTTAAGTTTTTTATTTTAGCTTCATAGTTACAATTTGTTTTAGTAAGCATCACTTCTTCTAACCTTATTTTGCTATCTTTAGACTTGATCTTACTTTTGTTGTAATATAGTCAGGTCATTCCCACTTTAGCTAATCACAACATTATAAATTAGAATAAAGACTACCACCTACAAAATAGGAACCATGTGAGTAATCTCAAAAAATGAATGGAAAAGTCAAGAAGCTAAGGTCAATATACACCAGTAAACAATTATTTTAATTACCATTAAATTTAAAGAAATACATAAATATGTACTAGTATGAAGATAGGAGATAAAATAAAAGGTTCATAACCCGTTATTAGTATACCAACATGATCTAAACCTATCTTCCAAGTTGAGAGAGGCTCCATAACCTATCCAAGAACATAAGGGTGAGAATATTGTAGGAGTATTTTACCAACCTACCATGAAGCTATTAAGCTCCTCTAGAATCTTTCCTAATGAGAAAGATATCCAGCTTGACTAAGGGGCCTCTAAAAGGACATCTTTCTCAATTCTTTTCATCTTACTTTCAAACAATTATCTTGCAAATAATCATGACTTTATGGTTTTGAGCATATGAAATTATCATATATATATATATATATATATATATATATATATATATATATATATATATGTTGGAATTATGATATATTTGTCATTAGTTACAACACTTATTCGATTCTGAATGCTTACCAAGCTCATCACTCAGTCTACAGTTCATACTGAGCATTCAGTAGTGGTTACCAAGCACAACAGTTCATACCATGCTGAACAGTGGTCACCAAGAAAACGGGAAGTTCAACAGTGTTTAGGAAGTTCTCAGTGTTCACTAAGTCATCAGTTGAAATCAGTGTTTACGGAGTGATCAAGGTAAACTAAGGACTTAATGTTTACCAAGTGATCAAGGTAAACAAAGGACTTAGTGTTTCCTGAGTGAACAAGGTAAATGAAGAAATCAGTGTTTACCAAGTGAAGAAGGTTATCAATGGATTTAGTTTTTACTGAGTGATGGGTAAAAGCACAGATCTGTGTCACCATTTGTGACACCAAAACCTATTTTGGTCAAATCTCATTTCTCTATCAAAACTCAATTTTTTTCAAAAACTAAAAATACCCTTTTATAGATCTCACATTCAATATCATCATTATATAAAATTTTGAGTATTTTGATTAGTTATAATATGTTATAATCTCAAAGTATTTTAAGTTGATATTTCAACATTTTAGAAGACGCTCCTTCAAAAAAGGCAAAAAAAAATAGTAAATCATATCAGAAAATAAAAATAAAATATTTATCTCTAGAGGAGAGAATCCTGTTCATGAATATGTAATTTTTTTTCAAGAAGGTATAGATTTGATAGGAAAGTTTTGACGGGAGGAAAAAACTGTTGGATTTTGATAAGGTAAAACTTGAGTACTTATAACAAAGAAAATATACATAAAAAATAATTTTATTTTTTTTGTGCACTAGCTATACATGTCATCTATAAGATATTTTGAAATCAGAACAAAAAAAGATGATTTGCATATACTTGTTTGATGGGAACTAAACCCTATATTTTTTATAGTTAAAAAAGGGACTTCAAAATAAAATAAAATGAATAAATTCCTACTCAAAAAAATTATAAAAATTATAGGCATAAAATTCATCCAATTCTACACATTTCATTAGTTTATATCATCTTCATATTTTAAACACAAATACCATTGTTTTTGTCACTAATGTTTAACTATCACATTCTGATATCACGTTTCTTTATAAAAGGTGACACAGGTTTGTGCTTTTACAGTGACACAATATTCACTAAGTCACCAATGGTTACCAAGTTCCAAGCTACTTAGAGTGATTAGTATGGACCATTCCTCTACTCCTACCGAGTCCATCATGATGTAGTGTATTGTAGTGGACCCCGAGTATCAGAAGGTCACCGAGTCAGTTTGAGGAACCTGAGTTTTCTACTATCTGGCTGACTCAATAATGTTTTTTTCACTTGTGTTTGGTCGACCTTACCAGTGTAAATATTGGAATGGTATATATGTAATGTATTATATCATTTGTCAAATATGATAAAGTGTTGTATATCGTTGTATGGTGTTGTATTGCAATATTTTGAGAAGAGTGAAAGCGAATCAGTAGCAGAATAGAGGAATACAACAAGCTCAACATAGATGCAAAAAAGTTATATCTATCACATCGGGTGATCAGTGCATCAAGGATCTTATCAACAATCAGTTGTAACTAGATCCACTACTTCATCCTAATAGGTGAATCAGTTTGTAAATCCTTTAACAAGGTAGACTTAATAGTCTTTTGTAAATCTCCTAATAGAGTGCATACTTCATTGTATGTTTGTAAATCCTCTAACAAGGTGGATCTAGCAATCCTACTTGCTCCTAATAGGGAAGATCACCATAAGTGAACATTGTAAGCCTTAACATGCCAACTTTATACTACAGTATTGAAATTTTGTGGACATCATCCCCACCCCAGTTTTACTTTCTAATTGGAAGGTTTTTGGGTCACCAAATTAGTGTATTCATGTGTTATGAATGTTTATCTTTTCATGCATACAGTAGATTAGATGAATGAATGGTGAATATGTTATTATGCTGAATTGATTTAAAGTTTTAGAGTTACTAATTCACCCCTCCCCTCTCAGTAACCTTGTTAGTCCTAATTATTTCCAACAATTGGTATCAAAGCATTGTGGTTCTTAGGATAAAGTTTGACAGCTTGAGCAAAGATCAAGGACAATGGAGATATTCAGACTTGACAAATCTATTGAGGATGAAAAGCTAGATCTAGAAATGGCCATGGCTCAACTCAAAGAAGAAAATGAGCATCTTTCTCAATCTCTAAAAAGAAGGAAGGAACTTGCAAGAAAAATGAACGATCATCAGTATGTTGAAGAAAAAATTAAAGACCTTTTACCATCAAGCAGTTCAAATGAAGCTAATGAGGCAAACAATGCAATCAAAGAAATCTTAGAGAAGAATGGATCTCTGCAAGAAGAAGTAAGAATGCTAAGAAGAGAACAAGAGATTCAGTCAACAAGGTTATGTGAAATTTTGGAACAAAGGAACATGATGCAAGATGAGATAGAAGGAAAGAACAATAAAATTCAAAATCAATCCCTTTAGTATGAGGATCTTACAGATCAACTTTCCAATGCAAATGAAGAAATCAAATTTCTCAAAGCACAAAATGAAAGAATAAGGAATGATCTGAATGTTGAAAGAAAAATCATTGAAAGCTTACAAAGTGACCTAAGATCTGAAAGAAAAATCAACGAAAGTTTGGAAAATGACTTAAATGTTGAAAAGCAAGTCAATGAAAGGATGATAAAATCTCAAACAGATGTGGATCAATTGAATTAGAAAAATGAGCAGAATCTTCATAGACAAAAAGGTAAAGCAGGCCTTGGATACAATGAAGAAGGTGAATCTACCAAACAAGATGCTCAAAATAATCAAAGACCTACTTGTGATCACTGTGGCAAGATAGGTCATACATCTAACAGATGTTGGAGCAATGGTAAATGAAAATTCAATAGTAAATGCTACAATTGCAATCAACATGGTCACAAAGCCAATGAATGCAAAGAGAAACCAAAATTTGAAGGCAAATGTCACAAATGCAAGAAACAAGGTCACAAGGCATCTGAGTGTAGATCTAAATCATTCAATCCAGTAGAACAAATTTTAAAAGAATTATTTGGTTAGGACTACAATACTTGGTGCAGATGTCACTATTGTGGAGAATATGGACACATTGGAGTAAACTATACAAGACATCACCTAAGGAAGAAAGATACTACCATAAGATGTTATACATGTACCGAACTTGGTCATATATCCAAGAATTGCATGAATATAAGAAGAGTTGAAGATGAAAAGAAAGCTAGAGCTGACAACATTTGAAAATAGATGAGACAATAGTGGATTCCTAAATCTACCAAACCAAAAAGTTCAAATGATGGCAATGTCACTCAAGAAGTGGGTGACTCCACCATTTTTAATTAGACTCATCAAGGAGGATCAAGGATTGCATCTTTACGCCATATCCTAAGTAGTTCCAGAATGAAGTAGTGTAAATGACAAATCAATATTTTAGATACAAGACATAGTTCACTATGATGCATCTACCAAGCAAGGTTGGTCTCAGACTTAACTGAGCTAGGTCGACAATATGAAAGGTTTTGTTTGTTCATTGAGTTTCAAGGTTTATCGAGTAAGTCAGTGACTATTTGACAAACCCTAGGTCATCTCAGCTACCTTTGTATGTAAGCATTAATGGCAAATTTTTTATCAAAAAGGAAAAATTTGATCTCATTTTTCACCGTAAATTTAGAATATATAGAGCGAAGAGATTTCCAAGAGCACGCAAGTGAGTTCAAGTGATTTGAAGTGATTTTCCAGCGAAAATTTTTTTCTACGAAATCATTCACTCACTGAGTAGAAATGGCATCCATAAGCACCATTAGTAGCAAGGTGAAGAGGGGCTCTAAAATGGTTGTAAAGGGAGTCAAATGGAAAGCACCTAGCTTCAAGCTCATTCCCGCCATAGCTGAATCTCTTGACCTGCATGGAGCTCAATCACAGACTCCACCCAAGGTACTACTTATAAATGACATTCATACTCATTTCAAATGCAATGTTCAAGAGATAGGGACACTAGATATGGATAATGCCCTAGCTAAGTTATGCGTGGATGGAACCCTTAAACCCAAGTTCAAACATCTGGAAACCAAAGGTTTAACCCATATCTAGCATTTTCCAAGAAATTTCCAAGTGAAATGGATAAGATACATTTTGAGCCATGTTCATAATGGTTAGTTGTGGTTAGAGCAACCCGCTCTAATTACAAAAAAGATGATTCACAGAATCACGGGTTTACCTATGTTGAGCAAATCCAAAACCACTAAAACCCTAAGTCGAGATGAAATTCATAAGTTAACCCTAGCTAAAAGGGATGGTAGAGGACTAAAACTTAACAATGTATTAGATATAGAGCTAAGATTTGGAATTAGTGTAATTGCATACAAGCTGTATAGTTCCAGCATATTGAATAGTGTGCTCTGTGAGGCTATTGATTTAGCCAATAAGATTGTGAAGAAGAACATGGAGTTTGACCTAGCAGATGTGTTGTTGAAACAACTAAATAAGAACATGGACAGTATAAGGACCTCAAAGACCAACCCCTGTAAATTTGGTTCTTTGTTAGTTTGTTTATTTTTCTATGTACAAAAGTTTTTCCCTTCTAAAGGTACAGTTGTATGGAGAAAAGATGTTCCAGTTTTGTAACAGATAAATGAGTTTATTGCAGAAATGGGTGTAAATTTTGATAAGGTTATGGATAACTACTTTGAATATTTCAAGGAGAGAATGAACAACAGGTTCAGGATTCCTCCTAAACTTGTTGAAGACTATAAGGAAGATGTATGTTTCATGGTTGACTGTGACAAAGTATATATATAGGCAGTCAAACCCCGTGTTGCATGGGTAAAATCATT
This sequence comes from Cupressus sempervirens, assembly GCA_028749045.1. Classification (NCBI taxonomy): domain Eukaryota; kingdom Viridiplantae; phylum Streptophyta; class Pinopsida; order Cupressales; family Cupressaceae; genus Cupressus; species Cupressus sempervirens. The sequence goes on from CM053789.1 coordinate 867,434,613, forward strand.
TCCCTATGAAGTGAACATTGATGAAACTAGAGACATCATTGAGGCACTAGTAAATGAACCAGTGGATCCCAAATTGCCTGCATTTAGAACATTTGATGAGGCAAAGGTAAGAATAGAAATTGAGATCAAGCTTCCCTAGGATATCTCCAAGGGAAAGAGGAAGATAGAAAAATTGAAAAATGGCACTGGACCTCTAACGCTTATCGAAGGAAAAGGTGAGGATGAAGAAGAAGAAGAATCTGAAGAAGAGGAGCCAGAAAAGGAGGTAGAGGCTATGAAGAAGAAAGGAATCAACAACTTTAAAGCCTTAAAGTATGAATCCAGGACTCTTGCTGAGCAAAAGGAAATTGAAGATCTAGTAATGGAGAAGTTGAGAACTTGGAAATTCTCCCTAGACCAATTTTTCTCCCAAATTCCTACAATATTGTTTGATAAAATAAAGGTAAGATGGGAGAACACCAAGCAAACTGTTAGATACATTTTTGAACAGAATTTGAGAGAATTGGTACGTAGCCTGATAGATGCAGAAATAAAAAAGGCAATGAAGGATCAGGAAGGAAAAATGAATATGAGATTCAATACATGTCTCATATTGTTAAAAAATATTGAACTAGTTGTTAAGAATGCAACTAATGTTTGGAATGATACTTATCAACTACATAAGCCAAGTGATGAACCTATGGGAATCAAGGATGATGACAGTAATGATGAAGAGGATGTGGATGGTGATAACTCTATCACCATGGATGTAACTGATGAAGATCTCCAACAATTAATGAAGGAGAAGGAAGAAGCAGTTGAGGAGGAGGATGATCCAGTTAAAATTGCAACAACTATCATTGCCTCCCTTCCTCACTCTCCACCTAAAATTGTTAAATCTATGGAGATAGGTTCTTCGAGCAAGATTGTGAGCACCATAGAGACATCATTAGATCAAACTCCTCTAGTCACCTCTCAGCTCCAGGTATCTATAATGGAAGTATCAAGTACTTCATCTACCAAGCATCAGGCAATATCTTCAGTCACTGAGTCATCCACTGCAGTAGTCACTACCTCAGGTGTATCAATACCTCCTGCAGTATGTACAGTAAGTTTTCTAGTTTTCACTTCAATTTTGTCATCCCCAACCACATTGGGTCCAATTTTTGCTCCAGTCAGCTCTTCTACTGCAAATATTCCAATTTGGGCATCAATTTTGGATATGGGAACATCAATTTTTCCCATAGTTAGCACTTCTCTCAGTCTTCCTTTAGTTGGTCCTATTCCAAAGATTCCATTAAAATTTTTGCTTACAAGCAAGACAGTGGATGAGGATGTAGACTTGGATAATGAAATTGTCATTCCCAAGATAGATCTGGATACTGCTTCAGTTGATGAACTAAGAGTGCTCAATCAGCGTATAGATCTATAGGCAAAGAAGAAACAACTAAGGAATGAGAGAAATAGAGAGTTTAATATTATTGAAGGAGCGAAGAATATTATTATTGAGGCTATAGGTGTTGGTGTTGATACATCTCAACACATTTTGTTACAATTAGAAGAGGTAGTTATTAAATTCAATGAGGATATCTCTAGTCAAGAAAAGTTGATGGAGAAGGTAGAAAAGAAGTTTGATAATAAGGTGCTTGAGTACATTGCTCATCATATAGCAATAAAAAAGGTTGAATTAACCACAGTTTTGGCCAACATTAAAAATTCTTTTAATAATGTAACATCTCTTTTTGCTAAGCTTTGTGATGTTACCGGGTATACTAAGGAGATAAGAGAGAAATTGAATAAGATAGATGAGGATCTAAAGGCAAATGCACAAAAGCTGAAGCTTGGCCCCAATTCAAGCTCATCTCATCACCTCAGGATCAAATTTTTGTTAGAAAAGCAGGCAGAGTTTCTTAGAGAAGAAGGAATGATTCGGTCTACACTGCTAGATATCCATAAAATGATTCTTCCTATCATGGACACAATGTAGAAACATATTTCATACTCCAAAACATTGATCCATGACAAAAATTTCTCTATTGTAGACCATGTCATTGGACTTTCTACAGAAGTTCAAGTAGCTCTATCCACATGAAAAATCTTGCAAGAGAATTGGGATAAGACTCTGCAACTCATTCTCAAGGTACATTATGAGTTTATCTCACATTTTGGTGTCTTTATGTAAATACATTATTTTATTCTTTGGCATTATTGTCAAAAAGGGGGAGAAAGAGATACTCAGAAAGAGATATCGGTGAGATAAATGTACAAAAGGGAAAAAGAGATATTGTGAATAAAAGTCATATAAATCATGTAAATACCTTGTGTATATTGTATGGGGGAGTTATATGTAAGGAAGCCATGTATATTCAGCAGAATCAGACATCAGTATGTCAGATGTTGTATATAAGTTTTGGCTCATAAGTGTTTTTGTCACTAATGCCAAAGGGGGAGATTATTGGAATTATGATATATTTGTCATTAGTTACAACACTTATTCAATTTTGAATGCTAACCAAGCTCATCACTTAGTCTACAGTTCATACTGAGTGTTTAGTAGTGGTTACTGAGCAAAATAGTTCATACCATGTTGAATAGTGGTCACCGAGCAAATGGGAAGTTCAGCAATGTTTACCAAGTTCTTCGTGTTCACCAAGTCATCAGTTGAAATCAGTGTTTACCGAGTGATCAAGGTAAATGAAGGACTTAGTGTTTGCCAAGTGATCAAGGTAAAAAAAGGACTTATTGTTGACCGAGTGAACAAGGTAAATGAAAGAATCAGTGTTTACCAAGTGAAGAAGGTTATCAATGGATTCAGTTTTTACCAAGTGACACAATATTCACCAAGTCACCAATGGTTACCAAGTTCCAAGCTACTTAGAGCGATTAGTATGGACCGTGCCTCTACTCCTATCGAGTCAATGATGATGCAGTATATTGTAGTGGATGTTGAGTATTAGAAGGTCACCGAGTCAGTTTGAGGAACCCGAGTTTTCTACTATCTAGTCGACTCAGTAATATTTTGTTCACTTGTGTTTGGCTGACCTTGCCAATGTAAATATTGGAATGGTATATATGTAATGTATTATATCATTTGTAAAATATGATAAAATGTTTTATATCATTGTATGGTGTTGTATTACAATATTTTGAGAAGAGTGAAAGCAAATCAGTAGCAGAACAGAGGAAAACAGCAAGGTCAACATAGATGCAAAAAAATTATATCTATCACATTAGGTGATCAGTGCATAAAGGATCTTATTAGCAATCAGTTGTAACCAGATCCATTACTTCATCCTAATAGGTGAATCAGTTTGTAAATCCTTTAGCAAGGTAGACTTAATGGTCTTTTGTAAATCTCCTAACAGAGTGCATACTTCATTGTATGTTTGTAAATGCTTGAACAAGGTGGATCTAGCAATCCTACTTGCTCCTAACAGGGCAGATCACCAGTAGTGATTGTTGTAAGCCTTAACAAGCCAACTTTATACTACAGTATTGACATTTTGTGGGCATCATCCCCACCCCAGTTTTACTTTCTAGTTGGAGGGTTTCTAGGTCACCAAATTAGTGTGTTCATGTGTTATGAATGTTTATCTTTTCATGCATACAGTAGATTAGATGAATGAATGGTGAATATGTTATTATGCTGAATTGATTTAAAGTTTTAGAGTTACTAATTCACCCCCCCCTCTTAGTAACCTTGTTAGTCCTGATTATTTCCAACAATGTGTGTGTGTGTGTGTGTTGTGTATGATTATATATATATATATATATATATATATATATATTTGTTTATATAGATATATAAACAAATATAGATTACACACACACACATAGATATATATATATATATATATATATATATATATATATATGTATGTATGTATGTATGTACATGTGTGTGTGTGTGTGAAGACATGAAGTAGAAATATGGATGTTTTATAGATACTATGTTTGCTTGAATTCATGGTGAAAAATGGTATAATAAAGTAGTTATACATGTTGATAAATGTTTCCTAGTCTATGGTATGCTTTGGCTAGTGTTTTTCCTAAAGCCATATGATTTGCAAGAGTGGTAATTATAACTTTACATCTTTTCTTTAATATTACTGATGTTATACATACATACAAATATGTATGTGTGTGTGTATATATATATATATATATATATATATATATATATATATATATATATATATATATATATATATATATATATATATATATATATATATATATATATATATATATATATATATATATATATATATATATATATATATATATATATATATATACATATGTATGTATGTATGTAGAGGTTGTGTATGCATTGATTATTTTGCGGGTGTTTGTCATGGGTATTCAAGAATCAACATTTTAGTGCTGGAGTAGTCAAAGCCAATCATGGATTGATATACCTTCATAGGAAGGGAAAATGATTTACTACTTTCCATCGTTGTAGCGAATGGATGTAGCTTCCACAACTTTCTATATTCCTAGAGCATTTATTTGTGGTTAATATCATTCTTGTTTCAAACTTTATGGTTTTGTAATTGATCCTCATTAATGGAGTGATCTTAGATTTATTAAGTAGTTACATAGTTTCCTTTAAGTAATGATTGGTATAACTAAGAAATAGAAGACTTGACTTTCATAATAGCAAAGTGTGATATTATTTTTCAATCAACTGTAATCTTTCACTATGAATGAATACAATGCACAATTCAAGTTTATATCTCTTAGCTTGATTCTATTTTTTTTTACTAATCCAAGGGGCCCAATTGGTGAGTGAACTATTCTATTACACTAGATTCCATTTCCTTGTTTGTTTCAAAGTAAGGTAGAGCTCTATTGCTCCTACAGTGATTGATAATAGAATTATTGAATTTTTCCTGGAGCATAGGCGGTCGGGGTAGCTTCTGTCTATGATTGTATGTTTTTTTAGAGTAATTTTTTTACTAGGTCTAGTTTAGTTTTCCTAAAGGTAAAGAATTTGAATTCCATAGGTTAGTCTTAAGATTGAGAAGGTTTAGAGCATGTACTTTGCAAATTTCATTCCAAGTTTATGTCTCTAATTGACAATTAAACGAGACAAAAAAATTAATTTATAAACCAATTATGTTGTCTAGTCTTGAATAATAAGTCCATTGTTGTAGGTTTCTATTACTATTAGTTGGCTAACCAATGACAATGAGAAATTATAACCAAACAAAACTAATGGAAGTAATGGAATATTGCTACTTAATACATCCGAGTCCAAATTTTCCAATTTAACATTGTTAGGACATTTCCACCCTACATTTCACCATTTAATTTAATTTCATACACATGAAGAAAAAAATGGATAACCACGAGGTATATTCACAAGGGATAAATAATAGAAATGCATTACCATGGGTAACCACAATAGGAATATTGCCATCACTATTTTCAATTAGGACATTATTCACAACCATATTTGAACAAAGATAATAAATAGAGTAAAGAAGTGCTTCATAATATTAATTTAGTCAATTATGATTTCAAATAAAGCAGAGCCCTTAGCTATAAGATATATCATGTAATATATTGTACCACTCTTGTAGAAACTTAATCACAAGAATCTAAATATAAAGCACATTCTTAGTTAATGAAGATAAACACTTTTCAAAAAATAAAAAAAACTCAAAACATGGTAAGAGTTTTCCCCATTTTATGCACCTCAAGATACTCACTCCCAAATAAATTTACATTAGGTTATTTATAAAAGAAATTGGTATTATAATGCCTAAACATTTCCAAAGATTTGAATCTATAATAACTTAAGAATTTCATCACAACAATCATCTAGTAAAACTTACAACACCCAACCATTTTCTTATGGAATACACCTCACAAACTCTTAACCAAAGATAGCCCTAACTACATATAATATTCATTAATGCTATACCTAATTTTAAATATTTAAGATACAAGCAATTTGAAACTCAACTTTAGTCTACTTAGTTTATGAAATCTATATGAGGTAGTGCAGGATCATGGTCAACCAAACTATACCCTTAAATGACAATAAGAAATTAACAAATTAGGGTTATGTCAACTTGACATGCAATTTTCAACCTGTTATGAACATTATACAGAAATGTTGAGAGAAAAGAATTTCTAGGAAATTGAATTTAGTTTCTAAACTACTAGGCCTTAATTGAAAAAAATAAAAATTGATTGATCAAAATTTTGAATTTAAATGCAATAGTACGAAAATTTTAGGTTAAAAATAAGATGTAGATGTATATCTGACCACCTTAATCAAAATCAACTGATAAATTTTTTTAATAAGATTCTGAATATAAGAAGTAGAGTCATTCCTAGATGTGACACATATTTTTTATATTTTTATTCTAAATAAATAATTAATTATTAATTTTATACTATTCTATTTTTGGAATAAAAAATCTCTCGTATTGATCACCTTTTAAAGTAATTCAAAACTCTACAAAATATAATTTTTATTTATTTTTCCTTATAGTAGAGGAAGCATAGACTGTGATATATCTTTTGGATTTCAAAATGTTGTACCATTCGAAAGTTATACTTGTTTTTCAATCAGTGTGTCAATCAACACTTTACATGTAACTCAATTAGAAAATAAGTAATAATTATTTATTGAAATCGTAAGTTGACAAACATTACTTTTATGGAAAGCTAAGAAAATTCTTACGAAACCCTTTTGTTTCATCAAATTTGGATGAAAAAAAGTTGTCAGATACATGTTTGATGTAAGAAAGACATAAGGACATGCAAAATAACACATTTTTGGGACATTTTTAAAGTTGACCATGTAGGGTTGGTATCTAAAGATATACTAGGTCTTATAAAGGTATTAATTTGTTGTTTGGTATCAAGGTGGGTGGGAAAAAAATTTGGAATAGACTTTGAATTTTTTTGATGCATTTTAGAACTACATATTTTTCAGATAGTGACTTTTTGGCACACATTGATCGTGTACATACCCATATCTTAAAATAGATTCAAGTAGTAAGTAGAACCATGATAATACTAATAATTCGCAAAAACATCCTAGCTCATGAGATAAATCTTTAAAAGAATATTCTTTCTAAATAAATAGGAAGAAGACAATTTTAAAAATATATTTATTTTGCAAGGATTAATATTTTTAAATTTCCCATTGATGTTAAAAAGTTCACTGCTTGATGAATTAACACTAAATGATCAATCCAACAAAAGACTAATTTTACTAATCATTTTTCTTCACTATTTAAATTTTATGAAGACATGATAACCCTCTTATTATTATTTAAATAAGGTGAATTAATTCACTATCTAATTACATAAGGTAGAACCAATTTAATCATTGAATTGAAATAGAATAACCTTCTTTTTTATTATTGAAATATTTATTCATTATCATATTTCATAACTAATATAATAATTTGATTAAATAAAATGAGTATTCAAATAGGACTAAGTTAATCATTTGATGAATGAAATAACATTTCTTATCTATATGATAAAACAAATACAACTAATTGGCCACTATGACTTAAATAAATCTAACAAGGCACTCATACATATAAGTGAGCATAAACGACTTGTTGAATAGGTAAAATCATATGGTAGATAGATAGAAAGAAGTATTACATGAATGTATTTCTTCATAAATAAATAAAAGTATCCCAAAAATCATAGCTCTAAACTATGAGAATGGTAGGTGCTCAATCTTAGAATGGAAGGAGGGGGAAAAAAATATCACCCATGATAGGAAGAAGAAGCATAGCCTTCGAAAATCAACTACCTATTTCGAATGTGTTAGTATTGATGAACATGGCTGAAAATAAAACAACTCATTCCCCACAAAATAAACCCAAAATGTAAACAATGCTTCAAGAACAAGTGCAAGGATGAAAATGATATAACTAAGTACCAACAAACTAGGAGAATGTAGACAATAATTTTAGTGTCAGAATATAAACAACTAATCAAGATATGAAAGAAATGCGACCTAAAAAATATTGAATGCTCTCCAATTTTACTATTTTCCTCAGTTATGTGGTTGTGTGTGTGTGCAATTTTATTCCCCTCCTATTAATCCCCAAAAACATTTTATTTATGGTCAACCAATGCATGAAGAAAAGAATAGTGATTTTTCCATTTCAAAACCTTTTTTTTAACAATTTCTTTTCGTTAATTTGTAGCTTACTATAAATTGTCTTAGTTTTCCTTGTCTCATCAATTTATATATAAACTTGAAAAAAATAAGAGTGGGGTTGAATAATCTACGTAGTAAATGATACACTGGTTTATTTAGTTTGTTTTAAAATGGGTTTTGATATCATTCCACCACTTAGACAATGCATCATCCTAATGTAGTGGTATATAGAAAACATACCCAAGAATCCCACAATGTTAAGATTAATAATCTAACTTTCATTATTCACAATAATCAATGATATCAACAATATTAACTTTCATCAACTTGATAAGGAAAATTTTCCATTTCCTGAAATGAAACCTATATTTCATTTGAATGAATTCAAATAAAACTAACACATAACTTCTCAAAAGAAAAATAACATATGTTAAAGTACGCATAGTTAAAGCAAAAACAAACACACACTTGAAGTATGAAATCAACTATTTCAAGAATATTATTATGTGAGTGTGTGAATTCCATTACCACTTTATAGTTTTACAAGGTTAGACTTCCTCTCTCCAACAACATTTCCCCTTTCTTATGATGACTCATTTACTCTTTTGCATTTATGCGAACAACACCAAAATATCAATCAATGTTATATATAATCAATCAAAAACTAAACAAAATATCAAATCAAATTCTCCCTTATCATAATGACAATTAAGTTGCATACTTTGTTAAAACCACATGATAGCACACACATACCTGTGCTTACTCACCATATCTTTCCCTTGCAAGGATTTGACCTTGCTATTAGATACTTTATATCTACTTCCTGGCATACTTATATGCATATGCTCAAAATACTTTTATTCTCACATCTAACATGTGGTTCTTGCTAAGTGAGTAATTGTCCACATCAATAGGTTAATGTCCATGAATATAATTAGGTAATGCAACCACATTACATCTATTTTATCATAATCATGAAATAAAATGACATCCATATATAACATCATCAATATACACATTAACAACTAATCATCATTATGCAAAAAAGTGTTGATAGAAGTTGACATCCAAATGCATCGCAATGCATCAATTAGCTAAATTTTAGTGGTATATATCCAACCCATATGATAAGAAGATGAACTATAAAAGGAAACATAATTAAGTGAATCAAGAAACATTGACCCAAAGTTCTACATCTAATTAGACAATAAAACTAATTTCCACTGCACACATTGACCAAAGGTCCAAGTTGAAGTCATAATAACCAAGTCTATTTCAAAAAAAAATCAACTAGGAGACAAAATAGACAACTCAAGACAAAACAATCTTCAATCAATATTCATTGACTAGGTTGACTGAGTCAATTGTGTCAACAACTTCTTATAAAATAGGAGTCACACAAGCTTGATTATCACATTTAGATGGAATCAATACAAAATATTCTTGACAATAGATAAACAGAGGATCCATACATAACCTTTTGCATTCTTAGTAGAAGACTACATTTTCACAAACCTGCCACATCAGCAAAAAAATCAATTCAAGTCAAAATTTAAAAGTTGACCATAGAGAGTCAACTCAACAAGGAAATAAAATATCTTCCAATTACTTTTGCAACTTCATTTTATTTTTTGACCTACATGTCAAAATGACAGATACAATAATAATTACATCTGATATGTCAATCATCGACCAAAGTAATAAACACAAGAATACACTTAAGAATTTGACCAAAACATTGGAACTCCATTCTATCATATGATTATATCAAACATAAATTCAATGTGTAATACATGAATGGGCATCATAGAAAATGTTGACCTTCAAGGTACATCATACACTTGTACATTACATGTTTCTACATAATTAAGTAAATAATCCTTGTATGCTCCTCAATCACCTATAGGATTAGTTAATAATCATTTCCATTCATGTGACTTAGGCCCTCATGCCCATCTTGTCACCACAATATTTCAAAAGAAATTTGAGTAAAAGAAGTGTTAGGTGTGCTTATCTAACAAAAAAGAACACATTGTAATAAATGACCCATTAGAAATATAAGAGGAGTAACTAAGAGGGGAGCGGTGAATTAGTTACTACTAGAATAAATCCCAAATCCCTTAGATGTTAGTACAAAAAAATTCTAAAAACTGAATACTGTTGATGCTCAGTAAACACATATAAGATGTTGTAACTTGGTAAGTATTGATTATGTAAATTTTTAAATGTTATTTTTGATTACCCTTACTTTAACTTAGTTCTAAACACATAAAAAAAATAGCATGAACATATTTGACACCAGGGTTTGATGTGGAAACCCAATTTGGGAAAAACCACCAATTACAACTAGTTATTGTTTTCACTCTTTTGAAGTGAGCCTTGTTAGGATCCAACCTTATTAAAGGTTACAAAACACACCATTAGGTGTGACCCTATAAATGGATTTAATCATCCTATTATGAGTTACCTTGTTAAAAGTATCAAGAAAGTTCAATAGAATTGCCACCTTGTTTGAGGATTTATAAATAGTTGTTAAGAAAATTTTCAAAGATTTAGATCACTACTAAAATGGTTAGAGAGTAGCAATAAGATGACCTAATTTGAATGCAAGTGATATACTAATTATAAATCTCTGTTCTAGCTTGTACTTGATCCTTCTTGATAGAATATAGCTTTTCTACTCCACAAGGATATTCTTCTCATCCTTCAAATTTTTTTTCTTTCTTCATCATTAAATATTCAATTCATTCATCACATCTTTCTTGCTTTGGATTCACAACTTGACGATATACTTATATCCTTCATATTGTCAAGTTAGCTCATATACATCTTAGAATAACTGATATTAATCACCTGATTAGGTAGAACCAATAGATAAATCAATTATGCTTAATATGCCAAAATAAGAAAATCCTTCATTATCCAACCTAACTTGGTAGACACTAACTCAAAAACAAAAAATCTTTTGTTACTGAATAGAAGCTTGATTAAAACTGTGTACTTGCAAAGATCCTTTGGCAACTAAGTGAGCTCAGTTAACATTGGTTCCATCCAACTTGTTTTCATTAACTAAGTGAGCTCAATTAACACTCATCTTTAGTATACTTCCCTTCAACACCCAAATGAACTCGGTAGACATTGTCTTCTGAACAAGGCAACCATAGGAATGCTCGGTAGACACAGAAAACTATCTTCACTGCCCAAGTTTGCTCAACATACATTGATTGATAATGATATGACATTTGTGTAACGTCAAAGACAATACATAAAAAATTAATTATATCCAATAATGGTCACCTTGTCATTCAATCATTTAATAAAATATGATTGAGGTTCTTACCTTTCCAACCATTAATCCTTACACATCCTTGGGATCCCACCTAACTGATAAGATTCCCAACCCTACAATACCTATGAGTCTTAACATGATACAAAAGGAAGGACACATATGTCTAAGTAGAACTAATTAAAAATGTGGTAGGGAGATGGGACACATGAAAGCATATTCAAAAAATATATTGTGACATATGCTTAGCTTCAAATGGCCAAAGTGTTTTAGCACCAAATTTATACTAGCATATAGAGTAGGAAAGAAAGCATCACTTCTACCCTTGCTTGTCTTGTCCACATTTAGCACCCCTCATCAAAAGGTGAGATATCCAATTCTCATACACAAGAAGTAAAATGAAAAATTTAATGAAAGAGGAAGAATTAGATGTTCCGCCAAATTTACTCCCTTATACATTCTATCACTATTCCACATTAAAAATGGTAGAGATTCACATATCACCTCATAGGACTAGTAACATAAAAATATATTGTGGCCACCTCAAGATCAAAAAAATCTCAAAACCATGATTCAACAAGTCCAAAATTGGAGAAGAAAATCAATATAAATAAAAGTGAACAAGGCTCGCACTAGATAGATCATAGAAAAATTAGTGGCTAGGTGGTTACAAGAAACATAGAACATTTTCCAAGCTAGCCCTTGATCACTCCAAAATTCATGGAAACAAAAAAAGAAAACATAACCAATTGGAATACAATTCACTTAAAACAGCACAAGTCTCACTAGTTATCATGAGGGAGTAGATTCTTCATGAAACATTGTATCCAAGAAGCATTAAAAAACATGACCAAAATTCAATAAACAAGAATCACATGCAATAAATCTTGATATTTATATAATTTTCTTTCTTTTCATTCACATGTATTCTTAAATATAAAATGCAACATGTAACATGTAAAAACAGTCTTTGTTCTACCTAAATATCATACTAAGTTATTCCAAGAATCTCATCAAAAATTCTTACACCGCATATGCATCATGTGTCTATTGCAAAGTATAATATTTATTTTCATTGCTATCACAAGCCAACTCTCAAAACTTGTAGGCACTTATAAACTAGTGCAAAAGTCAACCATCAATTAACTATCCCATCTTCCTCGTAACAAATGTTGATGTCTATTGTAGGACCAATTTTATAGGAGAAATGGGTTGATTTAATATAGCTTTCTAGTAACCCACAGAAGCAACGAAACATACACCATCAAGGGATTTCATGAATGTAAATGATGATGAAGAATAGTGGAGATATATTTCAAACACAGAAAATAGTTCATCTGCAAAAAATGAATATATCATTGTACACTATAATAGGCTTATCTCATTTGATTTATATATTTTATTACCTTGATGAATTTTGATATGCGCCAAGAAATTGCTAGCTCCCTCAAACATACATAAATGATTGGTTAGAGGATTTTGAATATGATTTCAATTTGAAAATGGTTTTGCATTTCTAAAAATTCAAATAATGTGTGGTACATATGAGTGTGTGGGCTTAGATGTGTGTATTATGTTTGTTCTAAATATATGCACTTAAGTATGAACATGTTTGCATATTAATATCTAATTGTATATAAAAAGATGTGTGTTGTAAATTGAAAAGGGAAATTTTATTATTTTTTTTATTATTGTTGTGATTTGTATTAAAATTAGATAAAGTAATATACGTAAATGTAAAAATATATATAAGAGTTGTATACATCTAGAGTTTTTGTCTAAGATGGGAGAGAGGAGAAAGCATGGGAAATCAGTATATGTTTGAGATTTTCTTTTAGATCCAATTTCTTTATTTCAGTAAAAAATTCTCAACATTTTAATCCATTACTTGCTTAGCTATTTCTTTCTGACTCATATTTTTACTTTCATTATTTTAACATAACATATAAGATATATAAGACAAAATTGAAAAATGAAGTAATACTAATATACTATGACAGTATCATATCAATATATGGAGAACTTTGGTTTGTATTATCATCTTCATATGTACTAAAGGAAAAAGTTTTCCCTTTGATATTTGTGCAACTTAAACAAAAACATTCAATCACCACCTGAATTGGAGAGGCACAAATAAATGCATTATGATACTTTATTTCCATAGTAAAGAGGTAAATTATTGTCAAATCAAATATAGCATATATGAGATTATCAATTAAAAATTTAATGATCTAAAAGAGTTCAATAACTTAAGAGTATTCTACAAAAATTTCTTTAAATAGAAACTTCACAAAGGAAAGTAACAAATTTGGTTTCCTATGTTATAATTTAGGACTTAAGAGCATGGTAGTTCATTGATTGTAAAAGATAACTTGAATTCATAGAAATTAAAATCACAAATAATCAACAAGCTCTACAATGAAGACCTACTCATGATGGCGCTCATTATTTTCTTTGGTAGCCAATGAGGGTTCTTCCCATCTAGACCTTGGATTTCTTGATTTGTTCATCTTGTTTAATAACTGGTTAGTGCAGGTTGAATCCCTAGTTTCGATGGACTACTTGACATCTATCTCACCCCTGACCTTATGTCAGAGTCTAAGAAATGATTTGGATTTTCTAGGATCTTCCCCACTCAGGGTAGTTCCCCAGGGTGTAAATCATAGTGGAAAATGATGGAATGAGAACATTTTGGTTGAGAGTACTAAGAAAAAAGGATACCTACCAAAGGTTTTTATGTGTTTAGAGGGACCTAAAATATTCTCCTAGAATCTCTAGCTGAAAGAATCACTTCCTCATACAAACTTTTCTTGATAGGAAGGTTCTAGTATTTTAGACCATCAATTGAGATGGTAAGGAAATAAAGTACCCTTTGTAAACTCAAAGGTTTTTACTTATAGGAGGAATCTTCCTATTTAATTTTTACTAGTGAAGGTGACATCAATATTTTGCTAGCGAAGTCATGGAGCTATGGTAAGCATGACCTCTTCTTCGTTAGATTGAAACCTACCTTTGACCTAGTGATAGACTTACACTATTTGGCTCTACTTTGAGTTACGCTCCTAGGGCTTCCCCTAGATTTTTGCGATGAAAGGATTCTAGAGGGAATAGGAAAATCCTTTGGCCATTTCTTTACTCTAGATGAGGTCACCAAGGTACATTCTAAACTAGTGTTTTCCTTTCTTTCTATCAAAATTGTTATTAACTAACCACTACCCATGTCCATCTCCCTCAAAGTAATTTTGGTTTAGAGAACCTAGAAGTTTTTTTACGAGAATGCAACCTCATTTTTTTTAAACTATTTAAAGTTTGGGTGCCTAGACCCAGACCAAAAATCTTATGCCTAGAAGGATGAGGCAAAAATCTCTTCCCTAGGGATATCCAAGGTTGGATCTATCGATATGGGTACCTACTCATCTTTACCTAAGATAGGAGTAGTGCCCACTCAAGTCGCCCCACTAGAGGTGGAAAAAGTTAAGATAACTTTTATGGGAGAAGGTAAGGGATACCCATTTACCAAATATATCAATGATATTCTATAATCCACAGAAACCACTTAGAGATAAGGAGAGATAGCCATGGATGAATGGGAAATTTTGAAATAAACCCTTATCATGGTTATCGATAGTATTGATAAGGAGAATGATATTCTTACAATAATAGACACCCCAAGTGGGAATATAAGCATAATGAATCTATTGTGGTGTTTTCACACTATGCCCCATTGCAAATGGGGACCCCCTATTTTTCTCCTTGCCTTGTCCTTTTGGCTTTAGTTCTTGGTAATTTTGGGCTTGGTCCTTTGAGGTTACCCTCCTTCAAATGAGAATTTGTAAAATTGGTCAATTCTGAAAAGTGGTGTCCATGTGGCTCCAAAACTCAAAACTAATTATCTATTTGATGATTGAATTTCTTGACATACTTACTATTTTGAGCTTGTTTATTTTTAGTAAGTATATTTTTAGCAAATTTCACTATCTCTTGGATTGACCTTAGTGTAACTTTGGAAAAATTACTATTTCTAGAAATTTAATTTTTAGTAAGTCTGGTTTTACCAAGTGCATTTTTACCAAATATTTTTTTAGTAATTTTTTCTGCATCTCAAATTGACCTTATTTTGGCTTCAAGACAATTTACTAGTTATTAAAAAGTTTAGTCTTGGTAAGTTTGCTTTGGCAACAAGTGATCTCTAGTTGATAAAGAGACAAAAGGTTATCTATTTCTATATCCAAAAGAATGAGAAAGCAAGACAATCAATCACAAAATGGTTAGTTTGGAATCACCCTTGATATTTCCAAAAGTGGTAAGGCATGAAAACATCAAGAAAAATGATTGTTGTGAAATTCTTCCATCATGGACAAAATCCATAATCACTCAAAAAATCTTTCCTTGGAGAAATATGGTTGTTGTGGAATTCTACCATCATGGACAAAATATATGACCACTCAAAAAATGTCACCTTGAAGAAAAATGGTTGTTGTGAAATTCTTCCATCATGGAAAAAATCCATGCTCACTCAAAATGGCTATGTGTTTGAAATTTCTCCTTCATTGAAGGAAAAATGACTAAGTGTTGGAAATTTCTACTCCACAGAAGAAAAAATGGTCAACTATTTGAAAATTTATCCTTTATGGAAGGAACAAATAACTAAGTGATGGAAATTTCTCCTTCATGGAAGAAAAAATGATCAAGTGTTAAAAAATTCTCCTTCATGGAAGGAAAAATGACACTGTGTTTGAAATTTCTCCTTCATGAAAGAAAAAATGACAAAGTGTTGAAAGTTTCTTCTTTATGGAAGAAAAAATGACTAAGTGTTGCAAATTATCTCCTTCATGGAAAAAACAATGGTTACGTGTTGGAAAATTTCTCCTCCATATCTCAAATTTCACCCTTTTCAAGAGTGGGCCCAAGGTTAGATAAATGATTGATGATGATAAGAAAAGAAAAGGTAAATTCCTCAAAAACATAAGTCTAAGAATTTTCCTAAGGGAAAAATTCACCCAGGAACTAAGAACTCAAACACAAGCACACAATAGACCAAAGAGAGAGAGGGTATGATCAGAATGACAATGTATTCAATATGACATAATTCAAAGTACACTAGGAGTGCCTATATATAAAGGCCTCTCAACATGCACCTAGAATGTCTCTAGAAATAACCAGAAGATAAGACAATGAAGCACCTTATCCAACATTCTAGATGAATGGATAAGAATGACAGTGTGTCACATGTGTGTAGAAGATTCTTGTGTTGTAGACAACATGTGCTTAAAAGAGGTGTGGACCCCTTGTGATGTCATCAAGACAACTCACAAGAGTGCACAAACTCCTAAGTGTCTAACAAATAAAATAATGCATAAACCTAAGTAAACTTAAGTAAGTGTAATAAGTAAATACTCATTTACACCAACAATAAAAAAAGGCATAACAAAGTAAATTCAAAGCATTATATGATAAAAGAGGAGAAAGCTCTAGTTTTAGAAATTCAAGAAAGATGCTCAAGTCCAATATTCTAGTCCTAGCATCAAAGACATCGAATTATTGATCAGTTTAGTTGCAAGCATTCAAACTTCAAAGATTAAAGTTCAAATCTAAAAATCTAGGAACATAACCAATGGGGTTCTATGTGAGGAAATTCTAAAGCAGCATAATCATCAATGATATTCTAATCCATTTTAAGGAGATAAATTTTGAAGAAGTTAAATGGAATATGGGTATGTTTGAGGAGAGATCTTAAAATAAGTCAACCAATGTTGGATATTACTTATAAAATGATGTGGTTGGAAATGAATCAAGCTTACATGGCCTTTATCATGATTTCATGGCATCTAGTTATCTTTTCTAATGAATCTAAGGTCTCTAAGTAAAATTTCTCTACATTCAAATAATATAATCAAGAATAATCTAGATCCAAGGATGACAACATTTATTGAGTAAGGGACATGCACAGTGGATATTTATTGCACCCCACTAATTTTTTGTACAAGCATGCATAGTGGGTATTAATTACTCACTATGGTACTCAATTCCTTATTCTATTAATGTCAATTCATTTTCTTTGACCTAACCCTAAATATGACTGATGTGGAATGCTTTGGGTCATTGGTTATTGTCTTCATCTAGGCCACCCATTGTAATGGATGTTCTATATAAGGCCTCACTTCTCACTTTTAATGGGAGGATTTTTAGAGGTTGTTACTATGAGCTACTAAGATGATAGAGTTTTAAATGAAACTTGGTGAATACTTGATGTGTCTTGGTGCTTTATTTTTCTCATAAATTCCCTTAGATAAAGTTTAGATTACTTAAAGTTTTATTATTGCAGTGGAGAATGTGATGGTTTATTGATGAATTAATTAGGTTCATACTTGTGACATTTTAGTGATTCTAAATCACATTACAAAGTTACCCTAGACCCCTTCCTTGCAATTTTTTAACTTTTATCATTCATATACATTGCTCTTTATGATGATGTATGTGATGGTTTGAGAATCTTTCATATAACCCTTGAAAATTGGACAAGTTCATGTGTGGTCGTAGTATAACTTGGTGAAGAAAAGATCAGTAAAATGAGGAATTTATCCTCTAGAATATCATCTATTTTCATCATTTTCCTTAGGAATAGATTAAGATCTCTAAACCCTATCCCATTTCATTTCTACATATTTTACAAAAATCCAATAAAATGTACTTCATTGTAAAACCTTTAGATAGCTCCCACATCTAGTATGGCTTGAAATAGATTTAAGTAGACATATGTAACGACCCTTGTGATCATTAAAATATCACATCAATCACCAAGATTATCCATAGTCAAGACATGATACTAATGGAACCTTTGAGTCATCATATGATCTTCTTGCAATCTTAGCATACATGAGACTTTGTTCAAGAGAGGATAACAAATTTTGGTATTTTGTTCTACTTTTTGGAGAGTCATAAAAAATGCATCAACATAAAATATGGGGAGATTTATCTTCTACCTATCCTATCTCACTAATGAAGGCCAAGGAAGATATGCTTAATAGGGAGGATAACTCTGGTTAGGAGGAAGAAAAAAAGAAATACACGAGGGAACGCAAAGGCAAATGTGGGAATTGAGTTTAAGGTTCATGTTGATATTCTTTAGAATAATGCATTCATAAGATTATGCAATTACTTAAAACTTATAGGTTACTATCAAATGAATTGATAAAAAAATAAACATGAAACATAATAGATTTAATAAAAAATTTGACACAATGATTTAACATGGAAACCTAATTTGGGGAAAACCACCTGTAACATGCTACTCATTCTCACTCTTCTGAAGTGATGCCCTATGAAATGCCAACCCTATTAAACATTAAAATGTGCATTGTTAAATTTAACCATGTTAAATGATTTCAATCACCATGTTCGGAGTGAGCCCTATTAGAGGACTTTAGATCATTCTCTTCAAATGCCACCAAGTTAAAGGATTTATAGATGAGTGTTAGTTCAACCTTAATCCAAAGGATTTACCTTAGATTGATACAAATATTAGAGAGTATAATAGTAAAGCTTGATTTGACAACAACATAAAACTTCATTTGTAGATTATTGATCCCTATTTTAGTCCTCCATTCTTCTTGGCTTTCACAAGCTTCAACTTTGATAGCTTTTTCACCCTTCAAGAATCTATACCCTTAAGCCTTCTTGCTTAACTTGCCAATGCAGACTCTTCACTTAGGTCACTTAATGAAGCAATACACTAGAATCCTTGTCATTCTTAGATTATCACACATAAAAACCTTTAATTTTGACTAGCAATCTCTATAAATGGAGAATTAAGATATTTTGTCATTCATTCTCTATTGTCCAATTCAGGGTTAGGATAGATTAGGTAGGATTTAATGAACCTACCCCTTATTTTATTTCATTCCCTTCTAGTAACGTCTCCTTCAATCCTTTTTTAATTTACCTCAAAATTGTTTATCATGAATTGTGTGCCATGAACTCATTAATGTTATCTTACACATGGTTCACACAATCCAAGAAACCAAACTTGTTGGCTCAAATCCATTCAATTCATAATCTTTCTAATAATGTTGACACTCAACATTATCTAGCTTGTGATGCTCAACACATACTGCATTGCTTGGAATCCACTCTAAAATCACTCCACATGAACTAAATTTTTACCAATTCTCAGAATCAACTAAAATTTACTAGAAATCAACTATTTTACTTAACCTACACTAAAATTTAATTTTATTGGCTCCAACTAATGTTTTTCTTAGCTTGCACTAACTTTTCTTAGCACCTACTATCTACTTGGTCAAGCTTGGCATGCAAACTTTATTTAACTCATTCTTCTAAACTTCACTCAGTGTAGCCAAACTTTGCAACATTAAGTAGATTATCAATGCATTATGATATCACTATCTTAGATGATTCATGTACTCATTTTCATATCATAACTCAACCTCTCCTCTAGGTGCTATTGTTACATCATTTTGATCAAATCTGCTTTATCAATTGAACAAGTGATAGTACTTAAAAAAAATAAGTAGTTGTCTTACCAGAAAATAATAGGTTTGACATCAGTGGAAAAACAATGATTGAAACACATTATCATACTTGTTTTAGTCTATTTTTGAAAAATCGAATACCTGATGGAAGAACAATGAGAACTAAAAAATAGAAAATATGAATTTTTTTGGTGGAAATTATTTCACTTTGTAAAGATTCCAAAGGAGAAGGAATGAGTGAAAGTCATCTCCTTTAGTATATAGGGATTGAATAGCCCCTGAAAGAGAATTCTAACATGGGAGGAAATAACCAATTCTAAGGTTCCTTTTAATGATTTTAAATATCTTTGTATGGGAGATTCAACACCCAACTCTTCCCCATCTAAGAAGTTGGGAGGGTCTTTGGACTTCACTAATAGTATGATGAACCTGACTAGTGTTATCAATAGGAATGACTTTATGGATTTGGAAGTCATGTGAACTAAGTTTACTTGGTTAACTAATAGGAAATGACAAGACCTTATCTGGTTAAACTATTGTGCTCTACTAGATGGGATATTGTCTTTGCCTCTTCTCTTTATGGCCTCCCCTATATTCCCTCAAACTAGTCCCCTATCCTTCTAGTATATAAAGAAAACACTTGAAAAGGAAAAAGTTCCTTTCGATGTGAAATAATGTGGCACTCCCACCCTAAATTTGTGGGACAATGTGGATGAGTGGTGGAATGTCAAAGTGGAAGGAATGACTATGTTCAGATTAACTAAGAAACTAGAGAACGTTAAAAGAGAGGTTATGTCATAAAGTAAAAATGTGTTTCGAGGAAAAATCTTCAAGAAAGGTTGGTCAACAAAGAGAACCTAAAAAGGACATAAGTTAGTGTGAATGTGGGGGGTGCTACTATAGAAGGCCACATGGAGGAATAAAAATAGAGGAAAAAATGGAAAGAAAACATTATGTGGGAGAAAATCTTGTGGAAGCAATGCTACATAATTCAGTGTCTGATGGAGGGGAAAAAAAACACCTCATCATTTCATAGATGAGCATAAATCAACCATAAGATAAATACTATTACCTCTCTATTGGATGGTAACAATACCTTACTCTCCAAACCTAAAGAATTGGGAACATACTTTACCAAATTTTTTTATGACACTTTGTCTTCCCATAGTATCGATATTAATGGTGAGGTCAAGGAGAACCTAATCAATACCTTGCCTCTAATGTTAAATAATATTGATAATGAGCTTCATCTCATCATAATAGTTTAAGAGGAGGTAAAGGTGACAATGTTCTCCATGAAATATTACAAAGCTTTTGGATTTGATGGCTTTCCCACAACCTTCTTCATCTTCTTATTGAAAATCGTGAAATAAGACCTCACAAAAGTTGTGTATTAAGGACTTTATTAGAATGAATAGATTCCTAAAAAGTATTAAACAAAAAATTCATTATTATTCTTTCTAAAATACAAGAACCTAAGACTCTTGTGAACTTCTAACTAATATGCAGCTTGTACGACATGGTCTACAAAATTTTCTCTTAAGTTTTAACCAACTGTTTCAAACCTCTACTGGATAGATTTATAGGCCCTTCCAAAAAATGTTTGTTTCTAAGATGATTTTTTTTGGATTTTACTGCTTGGTCAAACAAAGGGATCAAAATCCTACAACAATGGACTTCTTAATCTTGGATTGGACATCCTGAATGTTTCTAACCTAACTCATTTGGACTCATTTAATTTATCAACTAGGGATGTAAACTTGAAATGGTGCCTACAAAGTATATGCTTCAAACTTCTCTCAACTAAAGAATTACTCTACATAAGTTCAAATTATTATGCTATAGGAAATCTATGCTAAAGCTTAGAATCAAATCTATTTCAACAAAGCATGGAAATATAGCTGAGAACTACTTCAACTGCCTATGTTGTAGGAACAACACACTAATTCTGCTATTAGTGGTTTTAGGAACTATAGAGTCTACCCTAGCTCTATGTATTGAAGGTAAATCCCATGATAACTAATTATTTCACTCCCTATGTGGTCCCCCATAGAGAAGTGAAGTAGAATGATTTAGAGGTGAAAACTTGAAATGATCTTTTTATTCATAACAATAGTAAATGTAAATATTGATAAACAAAAAGATTACATTTTGTACTCCAAAAACTCAAAAACTTCTTCTTTCTACTAAAAACCACTAATTAATAATAATCTCCTCTAGAATATTGACTTCTAGTTATTTAAGCACAAACTAGGAACATAATTCCTAGATTTTAGACTCGATTAACTATTGAAACAATGGATGGGATTGAATATTACAATAGATGAATAAAATTTGGCACTAAATAGAATATGATTTTAGGAGCTCATGACCCCTAGATTTCCCTCTTTGACTCTCTCTTTCCTAAAAATAGGTACTAGCTATTATGGACAAAATGATTGGTGATGTGGAAGGTCAGTAATGAAGTCTGCCACTATTGCTTGGGATTCTTACTTTTCTTGGCTAAGTTGACTTCACCTTTAAGTCTAAAAAATATTAGTACATCCAAAGTAATAACATACATCAAGATTTATTAAAAATATGTCATCTAAATTAGTTTACCCTATGTCACATTGCTGTATGAGAACTACCCAACCTAGCTAAGGAAGAAAAACATCATTCACACTATTTTGTAATCAAATGACATATCATTTCATAGCATATTCATTTTAGTCCTTGAAATTAATTATGAACAAATATATTTAAAATTATCATAAACATCACATTCTTAAACATCAAATTCTTTAGAAAGCTTCAAAATTCAAATAAAAATTAAATGATAAAATAGACCATATTCTAGTCTCATCATTCCTCCCAATTGAACTTTGACTTGTCCTCAAGGAAACATGAAATTTTTCTCCCTCATAGGCATCCTAAAATTTGAGGGAATAGTCTATTGATTACCTCTTCTATCATAGTTACAAAAAAACCTTTACTCTTCATGCACCCTTCACATTTGTGGATCTCTTCTGTCATATGAAATTTCTCTAAATCTTGCTTATTAGCAAGCAACGAGGACAATAGAAGTAGAGGCTGAAATGTTAAAGGGATCCAATCACCTTTTCTTTCTTCCCCTAGCTTAATGTACTAAGGTGCTCACCAATTATCCATGATAAGATTCAATAGAGAATAAGGTTCCTTCTTTTGTAGGTCTTCACTCAATCCTATCCAGTGCCATTGATTTCCTTGTTTTGTTGCAGGAAGATTTGTTTCTGCCATAGCTATATATTCTTGATAGGCTACCTCCCTTAAAGGAGGAATTATATAGTTTTCAACTTTTGATTGAGAAACTTTCAACCAATCATAGTACTTTGTTCTAGCATCCTTGGCTTCAGACCCAAGAAAAATTGGAATCTCATACTCTAATTCTCTATACTGGCGAGCCTGAATTTTCTCTACTAACTTCATTTTGGATATAAGACATCAATGCCCTAAGTTTAATATTACCCACATAATGTTGATCTTAGACTAGTTTTGAAAATTGAGTGTCAACACACTTAAGTCATTTACTTAGTTCATGTCGAACTCGTAATACATGTCAAGTACAACATGTAAATATTAGACCATGCCAAGTTGCAATGAGTGCCCAGTCACTCATTTTCTAAGTCACTCAAGTGTTGAGTAGATAGACCATGCTAAGTGGTTGAAGTGCCAAGTTAATAGTAGATATTGAGTAATTCAGGTGTCGAGTCAAAATAGTGTATGTCAAGCATTAGAGACTACATATGTTGAGTAACACAGATTGGATATATTTGTTTGTAAAGGCATAAACAACTATGTAAATCATTTTCAAGCTGACCTAAGAATAGTTTTCGACCCTTTAGAGAGAAGGGAAAATCTATATGCAAATTCCCTATGCAAATTACATGTAGCGAATCAAAAAATGGGAAGGTATAAGCAAAAAATTAGATTAATCTCAGCCATAGATTCATATGTAACCATAAGCCACCAAAGTCATTACAAGGAATATGAAGCCATAATTTATTATTGAGTTTTAGGAAGGTAACAAGGGGTGAATGGTAAAATGAGAAGAGCAAGCAAGATAGTTTGCGGAGCATTCAAGGTGACTTAGCAGTAAGAGTGAATTACAAAATCAATTAAGTGAAGAACAAAGGATAGAGGATACAACATTGATACATTAGATCGTGAAGGATTAATCAAAGATTGGATAGAAGTGATCTATTATCAGGCAAGCAAGTACCAATCAAAAGATCTATGCTAAGACATTTTGATAGGTGATTTTAGTTAAATCTCCTAGGAAAAGTAGTCTATACAAGCTTTACCAAATCCTTTAATAGGGCGGCATTTCAAGTAAATGACCTAAAGTCCTTTAACAAGTCACACTTCTAATAGGGTGTTGAAATGCTCTAACAAGTTAGGTCTTAATAGTATTTATAAGCCTTTAACAAGGCATGCCTTTCATAGGGCAGATCATGATTCATGGTCAAACCATTGTAACCCTAATTGGCTACACTTTACAACTATAGTAGTGAAGATTTGTGTGTTTCAACCCCACCCTAGTTGTCCCTTCTCATTTGGAGGGTTTTAGGGTAACCATATCTAGTGTCATGTATATTTGATTACTTACATGTTTTAGATGCATTTACTTTACATGTTATTTTAGTTTATATATTGAATGTAGCTAATGAATGGTGAAAGTTTTCTGGGTCCAGGAAGGTTTAAACTCTTGATTCACATGCCTCCCCTAGAAGTTTACTCTTTTTCTACCTGTAATTCTAACAATTGGTTTTAGAGCCTAGTTTTCAAAAGGAAAAGCTTTGTAGCTTAGAGGAAAGATCTTAAAATCGAAATCTACAAGTTGGGGAAGACTATTAAGAATCAAGAGTTTGAAATACATCTTATACTAGATCAACCAAATGAAGATATAGATTCTTTGAAGAGTTCCTTGAAGAGAAGGAAAGAAATTGCTATAGCAAAAATTGACACACAATATAAAGAGATTGACACGACAAAGCTGTTTGGAAATGCTAATTCTAGCTAATTTGATGTAGTAGTTGTAGATCTAATGGAAAAAAATAGAGCACAAGCTGAAGAAATTAGAAATCTCAACTTGGAGCAAGAATCACAAGCTATACTACTATGTGAGGTGACTAAACAAAAGAAGAAAGCCATGGAAGCTAAAGCCATGATTGAAGAAGACAAAAGAATTCTCGCAAACAAACTATAAGAGAAGTCAATAGAGCTAACTAGGATCTCAAACATACAATTGGATATGTTAAGCAAAATGATGAATGCTCATCATAAGTTAAATGTCAAGGACATCGAGATAACTACATTGAAGTTGCAGGATGAACAATTACAAAATGACCTTAAAAGAGAAAAGGATTTTTCTAAAAGTTTCAACAAGCCAAATGAACAAATTAAATACTTTGAGAAATTATTGAGATCCTCTAGATCTAACAAAGATACATCAGGATTGGGCTACACAAGCACTGAAGAAGGAGAATCATCCAAAGTTGCTGAAGAAAGGAACAACAGAGGTAAGAATTCCAAACCTACTTGTCATAGTTGTGGAAAGAAAGAACGTACTACTAATGTGTGTAGGAGCAACAATACAAATTAGAATATCAAGCCTAAGAACATGATTCACTATCATAAACAAAAAATTGAAGGATATTGCTACAACTATTAGAAGTATGGATATAGAGCCTTTGAATGCAAATCCAAGTCCATATGGTCATCAAACAAGCTAGCAAAGGTAAAAAGCTATGGAAACTATTATAATTGTGATTACAATATAAGATATAGCTACCACTATTATCAAGAAAATGGAAATATATCCCTAAGAATTGTATTAGGACTCACCTTAGTGGTAACTAAAAAAGGCGGTTGAGTCAAACCACATGATTTAGTTGTTTAAAGACTAGTCATATTATTAAGTATTGTCCAACTAGGTCAAAGGCACCAAGTGGTGAATTTGATAAAAGCAAAGCCAAGATAGATGTTGAAAAAATCAAGAATGAGATGAATAAGACATGGAAGAAGAAATATGGTTTCATTAGATCAAATGGAGAAGTGATCACTTCACCTGATGGGTCAAGTGATCACACCTCATCAAATTGAACAATCAAGAGGTATGAGGGACTGATATATAAAGTATTATATCATACATCAATTCCAAAAAGAACTTAGTACTGAAAGGACTACATTAGCATGAATGAAGATGCAAGATGTTGAAAATTCAAGATTAAATTTTTTAATTTTTCATGTTGTTACCAAGCATGAAAATTTTTCAATGGATGTCGACTAGAATGCTAGTTGATGCCAAGCTGCCAGATTAGCTAGTTGACGTCAATTCTATAGTAGCTATTGAATGATGGTAATATCAATGGATGTTGAATGATTGTGAAATCAAATTAATGTCAACTTTATAGCTATATAGGAACTAAGCATTAATTGCAAGGGTTTTTGAATGGTATATGGTCATTTTTCACTCATTTCTCATCATTTTGAATTTGAGCAAGAGCAAATAGAGTAGAAGGAAATTTAGAAATTTGTTCAAAGAAACTACAAAGATTTTAGTGATGATTTCACTCCAACTCTTTGGATTTTTCACGGTATTTATCACAACCTGAGCTATGTAGTTTGCATTTATGAAAACCCTAGTTTGTCACGATGGTGTCTAGCTCAAGAAATGTAGAAGGGAGAGAGGTATTGAATCTCCAATTAGTTAGCAATGAAGTGAAATAGAAAAATTTCAAATAAATTCCATATGTAGCTTAGAAACAAGATCCTTTAGGCATGGTGTCCATGATTTGCCCAAATGTCATTATGGTTCAAGATGTCAAAAAATGTTACAACTATTAGATAGGAGGAATAGGTGACATGAAAATAAGGGAAGCTTATGATAGATAATATGAAAAAAATGTCTTGAAAGAAGAATTCAAAATTGTTGAAAGGAAGGGTTTAACATGTTCCCTAGAATTTTCTAGTGTATTCAAGATGGAATGGATAAGAATAATATTGAGATGAATACATGATGGATCCTTATGGTTAGAAGGTTGAGTAATAAAGATTATCAAATGAATAATCCATAGGGGTACAAGTTTCTCAACCCTAGATCAAATAAAGACTCTATGGAGTGATTCCAAAGAAGTAATAGAAAAGAATACAAGAGCAAAGTGTAAAAAATTAGGAATGATAATAGACACTATAATAGATCCACTGATAAACTTTACACTAAGGGTTATCTCTCACAAGTTTTATCAATCTAGAAGATTAAATAGTGTATCTTGTATTATAGTAAATGTTGAATACAAAATTGTGAAGAAAGATCATACTTATGATCTAACTAAGCTTCAACTACAACAATTAATGGAAAACGTTGGAGCAGTAAGGAAGACTAAGAATGCACAGTGAAAATTTGGATCAATTCTATTTTGCATAATTTTCTATGTATGGAATACATTCCCATATTTTGGCACTATAGGATGGAAGAAAAATAGGTCAATTGTTATTCAGATAAATAAGTACATTGAATAGATAGGAGAAAATTTTGAAACTATCATGGCAAGTTACTTTAAAGACTTTAAGAAGCCTATGAAGTAAAGGATGAGGATACCTGTTTCTTTGGTTGAACAATATTACAATGGTATATTTTTTCTTGTAGTCATTGATTACACATATGTATAGGCTACCACACCTAGGGTAATATGTATGAGACCCTTAGGTTATGAGATCAATGTCGATGAAGCCTTAGCAACAATCATTACACTTCTAGTTAAGGAAGTGGATAAAAAGAAAAAAATCTTTGGAAACTATGATGCAATGAAGTCAAAGGTAGAAATGTAATTGAAGATAGCCTCTATACTAAAGAAGAAGGACAAGCTAGTGAAGAAACATTAGGCTAAATTTGGTGAAGGTGCTAAAGAGCAAGAAGAGGAAGCAGATGAAGAGGAAGAATAAGAACAAACCTAAGAACCTCTTGCATTAACCCAAGGCATGGTTGAGGATAAAGAAGAAGAGGAAATAGAGGGTATTGAGGAAGAGGAAGCTGAGGAAGCACCAACACATGCCAAACCAAAGATGAGAAAGGGTAAGGCACAACCTATGGCTAAAGAAAAGAAAGTTGCTAAACCAAGTCCAAAAAAGCCAATAGCACCTATCACTAGAGCAAGCACATGAGTTACCACACAAAAGGCCAAGAAAAAGAAGAAGAAGATAGAACAAGGAGACCAAATGCAAAAGAAGTAGAGAAGGAAATATATTGCACAACCTAACTTAGATGAAGAGAGAACTAAATTAGATGATCTAAGCCAATTCATAGTGGTAAGTCATAGACCACTTTCTGATCTTGAAAATTTGTGTGAAAATGTCAGAAACCATGTAGATCTATATGGCCTTAAAAATGTAAATTTTGACGATTTGGAAAAAGGGGAGAAAAAGTTAGTAGAAGAAACCCTATATGTAATGATGTCTAAAATCAAGACTATCTAGACCATTAGAATTTTCTAATTTAGTACCCAAGAAATTATATGATTTAGTTTAGAAAAAATGTCATTATTATTTAAATTTGGAAAAGAAAATAAGAAAAACTAATTTGGCCCAAGTAATGCCAAAACTAACAAAAGGGAAAATTGCTAAGGCAAACAAGAAATATGGAAGAAGGTTCACACCAACGTATAGAGCATTCAACATTCTTCAAAATAACATTGAAGATGTTGTCAAGTAATCCACTCAAATGTGGAAATTAATCTATGGATTAGCTACTATAAAATAAGGAGAGAAGGACCCCTTTGAGGGTAAAAAAGATGATAAAGAAGAAGATGAAAAAGAAGAGAACAAGGAAGAAAGAAATACAATTGAGTAGGAGACTAAGAAGATGGATACTAACATGGCAACAACTAAACAACAACAAGAGGAATAGAGTGTGTAAGACACACAAATGCTGAGTACCAATCCTCTTGATTACATTAGTAAAACTATAGAACCTATTGTTATCAAGGATGTCTCTAATGCATTAGCTTAGAACATCAATCCATTGACTATAGAAGATTTGAAAAAGATTCTAAATCAATCTACAGTACAAGCACAATTATGTGCAAATCTTATTTTGGTCAGTGTAGAAGAACTTCAAAAGAAAGTGATTGAAGTTACAAGGGATAAGGTGAATCCACAATAACCACCTTCTACCATCCCTTTAGTTACTAGTGATCAACCTTTGATTCAAACAATTGTAGGCACATCTATTAAGGTTGACACAAGTATTAAAGTAGACATAGTTGAGTAGAGGCAAACTACCAAAGAAGAAAAAGAGACAACAAAAGAGAAAAAAAGATAGATAGATTCATCTGTACCTGAAGCACAAATACAAGGTTCAAGAAAAGTCATTTCCACATATCAAGATAAGCTAGAAAAGTGGAAGCAATTACTAAATGTAAAGGAAAAAGAAGCCATCCAAGCATTGGTAACTTTACCAAAATCTAGCTTTTCACCTACAAAAGCTCTTTAGAAGCTAAGCACAGAAGATATGCCATTGTAGATCTCAATGCTAGGCTTGAGCTCTTCTAAGGTTAAAAAGGTAATTCACTATGGAGATGTAATTCAAGATGAAGAGATAGTGATTCCTAAATTTGACTATGCAATAATGACACTAGAGAAAAAAGCAGCATCAAGAAATACTTAGGAAAGAATATAGGAAAAAGAAAGAACTACAAGAAATTAAAGACATCTTTTTAGATACATTTAGCTTGCCACCTCCTAAAGAAACCAAGCCACTACTAGAAAAACTGTTAGAGATTGTGAGAAAGGTTAATAATGAAGACTTGGATACAAATGCTAAATTTTTAGAATAGTATGAAAGAAAGTTTCAATGGAAAGTAAATAAGAAGATATCTGGTGACATAACACCTACTCAAGTTGCATTGGCAACTAAGGTTAAGGATGTGAAGAAGGTACTTGAGAATATATTCTCATTCTACACCAAATTGTGTGATCCCACACTCTTCACCCAAGACACCAGACATAGAATCCTAAGCTTGGAGAGGAATCTATACATATTAGGCACACAACTACCTAAGAAGCTAGCTCAAAGTTGGAAGCATTTTCATACATTGCTTTGATCATAGAGTCAATTAGCTGTATTAATAGTAGAAGAGGCTAACATAAGAGCTAAATTGAAAAATATTCAGGCCTCCCACACCCCATGCATGGAAATTGTCCATAAAGAACTAGGTTATGTAGAAACTCTAATAAAGAAAGATCCTAATCTTTCTACTCTAGATGGCCTCATATGCCTTGTAGCAGAGCTAGTTATCCAAATAAAGTCATTGGATTTTGCATGTGACAACTAGGATCCAGCTCTTAAAATCATCATGGAAGTCCATAAATCATTTTTGAACAAATACACTATAAGTGTATAGCCCATTTGACATAACTATCAAAAAGGGGGAGTAAGAAAACAAGGGGGAGAGATACAAAAGGAAAATTATGGAGAAAGGGGGAGACGACAAAAAGGGAGAGCAACAAAATGCAGAGATAACAATAGAGTAGCATAAAGAGTATAAGTACATTAAAGTCAAAGACTATAAAGAGTATAAGTGTGTTGATGTCAAAGAGTACCAGTTAGTAGAGACAAATCTACTTAGAATGGACAATAGATTTTAGATATCGAACAAAAATATTAAGTCAAGGGTAGCTATATATTTTGAGGTACATAGCTTATTGCAAATTTTAAGGTACATAGATTATTGCAAAATTTTGAAATTTTGAAGTTTTGTATATAAGTTGAGTCATGGATATGTTATTCTTTAGAAGATTAGATTGATTATGAATATTCAAGTGTTTTTGACACTCATGTCAAATGGGGAGATTGTTGATCTCAGATTGGTTTTGGTAATTGAGTGTCAACACACTCAAGCAATTTACTTAGTTCATGCTGAACTAGTAATACGTGTCAAGTACAACATGTAAATATTAGACCATGCCAAGTTGAAATGAGTGTTGAGTCACTCAAGTGCCTAGAAGATAGACCATGTCAAGTGAATCAAGTGCTAAGTTAATAATAGATGCCAAAAAGTTTAGGTGTCGAGACAAAACAATGTATAATGAGCATCAGAGACTACATATGCTGAGTAACATAGATTGGACATATTTATTTTGTAAAGGCACAAACAATTATGTAAACCATTTTCAAGATGACCTAAGAATAGTTTTAGATCATATACAGATAATGATGAATCTATATAAAGTTTTCTATGCAAATTACATGTAGCCAATCAAAAAATTGGAAGGTTTAAGTATAAAAATGGATGAATCTCAACTGTTGATTCATACCTAACCCTAAGACACGAAAGTCTTTATAAGGAAGAAAAATCCATAAATTTATTATCAATATAAAAGAAGGTAACAAGAGGTGAATGATCAAATTGGAGGATCAAACAAGACATTTTCTAGAGCATTCAAGGTGACTTAGCAGTAAGAGTGAATTGCAGAATCACTTAAGTGAAGAACATAGGATAGAGGATACAACATTAATACATCAAATCTTGCAAGATTAATTAGAAATTGGATATAGGTAATATGTTATCTAGCAAGAAAATTCCAACCGCAATATCTATGCTAAGACATTTTGGCAGGTGATTTCAGTCAAATCTCCTAGGTAGAGTAGTCCTAATATGCTTTACCAAATCCTTTAACAATGTGGCATTCCAAGTAAATGACCTAAAGTCCTTTAACAAGGCACAATTCTAACAAGGTGTTGAAATTTTGTAACAAGGTGGGACTTAATAGTCTTTGAAACCCTTAATAGGGTAGGCCTTTCATGGGATAGATCATGATTCATGACCAAACCATTGTAACCTTAATTGGCTACAGTATACAACTGTAGTAGTGAAGATTTATGGGTGTCAAACCCACCCTAGTTTTACCTTCTCATTTGGAGGGTTTCTGGTAACCATATCTAATGCTATGTATATTTGATTACTTATATATTTTAGATGGATTTACTTTACACATTATTTTAGATTATATAATGAATGTAGCTAATAAATGGTGAAATTTTTATGGGTCTAGGTTTAAAATCCTAATTCATCCCCCCCCACATCCCCACCACCCCTTAGAAGTTTACTCCTTTCCTACTTGTAATTCCAACACATAAGGTAGAGTGTTCCAATCTCTATTGTTAGGGACTACTAAATTATGTAAAAAGAGTTTAGAAAGTAAATTTTTGATGGCTATAGGGGTATTATGAAAAGCATGGAAGAATTCTTGAGTAATATTCAATATTAAACTTTTACCTTGCATTACAAAAGACATCTGCCAATTGACAAATTGTTCTTTAAAAATGAGAGCATAAATAGGAGAAGGAGAGCAACAAGACATCACATCAGGAATCATAGTAGTTATTTTTGTAAGCTTACCACTTAATTGTTCAATCTCCACATCTGTTTCAATAAATTCTTGAGTTTGATTAAAGATGGTTTTGTCAAGGTTCCCTCTCTCTCTCTATTTTCCATTCTTCCCTCTCCTAAATTAACTGATTAGATAACTATGAAATAATAGTTAACAATAAAATATGGAACTAGGATGGTAAGTAACATGTGACACAAGTGAAGGACCAAGAGGAACAACTTGTTGGGTTGTAGATGCTAAAACATCAAGTCCTTGCAAAAGAATCTATTTAGCAACAGTGTTAGCTACATCTAAATTTATTCCAATATCTATTTCATAAAAATTTCCCCTTTGAAGAATAGGAGGAGAGTCTAAAACTCTAATAGATACATTGTTGTCATTGTTTGAATCTATGGAAATGATGGGTGGGTAGTAGAGGATATTCTTTCTACTGCAAGCATATTTTCTACACTTCTTTCATTTGAACCATCTTCAGTGATGATCTTATCCTCACCAGAAGAGGATTTCTCTTTTTCAATAGTTACATTTTTAGATATAGTGGATTTAAATTGAGTTTAACATATAGCTAGCTCCTTCCAGTCTAGCACCTAAAGGGTACTTCTGCTACCTTTCAAGATGTTTCCTCCACATTCCCTTTCTTCTTCTTATAAACCCTAGGAACTACAAAAGAGCCAACAGTTGGGGAAAATTTAATTTTCCTTTTACCCTTATTAGATGTTGGACCTAACCTAGACATAGAGGCTATAGGAGTACAAATTGGGGTTCTCTATGACCTCCTGGGTTAGATCAAGGAAGACCCTGGTGGTGGGTTTATAAGGTTTTCCTAAAGTTCTTTTTCCTCAATTTTCTCTATAGGCTGCCTACTAGGGTTTTGCACATTGTCTAAAATAAAATCATCTCAAGAGATCCCAAGTTGTTCCCTGAGGACTTTCTCTATGATGATCTTTATAAAATAGTGGTGTGAAACATCTTTCGGGGTTCCTTTTTGCACTACAAAAACACTTTTTAATAAAATGTGATACATAAAATGAGGAACATTCAAAGGGTAGTCACCATGTCTTAAACAACTCAAAAATTTGAAATGCATGGCATGAAAATATGAATGTGTCCGTTCACAAGTAAAATATCTCACAATATAGACGATACATTGGTTAAACAATTTTGATAAATATGTGCAAATTTTACATTATTTCTAGTGTATTTAGAAAGCTATGGGTCTATGTATGTGTCTATGTGCATTGTAAATTAGGCTCTAGCTAAAGTTGGGTCCAATGTGTTTAAAAACTTCTCTCCTACTAGAGGTAATTCCATTATCTTCTAGTTGTAATTGTGGGTGAAAACAGAACCCTTATTCCTTTAACTATGGAAAAAATGTCCTTCAGTGTTTACAAAAATTCTAAGGTAAGCTCGTCATCCCATGCAGACAGTTTGAACATGTATCTTGTCCACCCCCTGGCTTGAAATATAGGTAGGCAAATTGGGTCTCCCAACAATGTTGCATTGTTACCTGGTTTTCTTCTTTTCAAATCACCCCCCATTGTTCTTCTAGAGTGATTACAAGAGTAATTTCAAAAATGGAAAAGTTTGGAACAAGATGAGAAGACATGTGATAGTACTTTTTTAAGTGACTAACATTTTATCATTTAAGATCACTTAATTCTACATTAAGTGCCTCATCTAGAACTTGTACTTAGCAATTTCCAAAAATGTGTGACATAAAGGTAACTATTACATGACATCATTCTTTTTATCATGTGGTGTCATATAAAGAATAGCATGAACATTTAATGATAACAAAAAAAAAAAGAAATTTAATACCTTTCCCCCCAACTAAATTATGCAATAGCTCCTGTAATTGCTAGTGACAAAGGCAACTAAAAATAGAACAAACCATTAAGAAAAATATTTAACTTGATTGTGTGTATGAACCTTGTAATTCTTGTTGTCATATAATGTCGTCATGCAAGTTGATGAAGGATGAAGTGAGGTGGAAGATGAGAAAGAGTGGAGTGAGGTGGAATTATTATGGAGAAAATACTTTCACTAAGAAAGTAGTTTATTATGATGAGAGAAATGTGTTTACATAGAGGATGAAAAATGAGTAGGAAAATCATTTGTAGTTGTCGCAAGAATTGTAGGATCAATAGATGGCTGGAATTGTTGTAGGAATTATTCATGACTAGAAGGCTTATGGTAGAGTTTTAAGCAGTCCCCATTAACAAGTAGTTTAAAGAAAACATGATCAATGGCAGAGAGATGCACTACACCATTGTCAAATATGGAAATGATTTCATAGGGTCCAAGCCAATGCATTTGGAATTTTCCTAGGGTTTGTTGTTAACAAGAATCATATAGTAGGGTGCAATCTCCAATGGAAAACCTCTTGTCATGAATGAACTTATCATGCCATTTCTTTCACTACTATTAGATTATCTTAGTATTATGTAGGGAAAATTTGTGGTATTCATCAAGGGTATTTAACCATAATAACCTATCTTCTTGAGCCTTTAAAAGATCAACATCCAGCTACAAAGCATTTTTTAAAGTCTTGTGCTCAAATTCTATAAGCATAAAAGTAGGTTTTCCATAAATTAATTCAAATGGGGTAAATCTAGTGGCGCTCTTCCATGTAGTCCTATAAGCCCAAATTGCTTCAGGAAGATAGGTAACCTAGTTCCATTTGTGAATAGCAACTATTTTGGTGAGGATTACTTCTATCTCTCTATTTGTGATTTCTACCCAACCATTAACTTGAAGATGGTATGGGGAAGATGCGCCATGGTGGATCATGTACTTCTTCATGAGTTCTACAATCAAGTTAGATATAAATTGAGCTCCTTGATCTATGTCAATTTCTCTAGGTACTCCAAATCTGGTAAATATGCATTCATATAGAAAATATACTACTTCGTGATCTATGGCATGTTTCATAGCTTGTGGTTCAACCCATTTAGTTAAATAATTAGTACATACTAAGGTGTATGATTTTCCATGAGAAGAGGGTTCTATTGTACTAGCAATGTCAATACTCCACTTGTCAAAAGGTGTGACTATCACCTATGGCTGTAGCGGCATTTCATTAGACTTAGTGGGACTTCCCATATGTTGGCATCAATCACACTGCCTTGTATACTTTGATGCATCTTTGTGAAGGGTAGGCCACTAGTATCCAATTGTTCAAATCTTGTAGGCTATTCTCTTTTCTGCAAAATGATCCCCACATGGTTCATCATGACATACCCATAGTATGTCATAGGTTTCATCTTCCCTCACACACCGGTGAGTTACTTGATCTGGTCTAGTGTAGAACATCAACCCAGCTATCCATGAGAAATTGAAACTCTTTCCCACCAAGAGACTACACTTCTTGGCTAAAAAATGTGGTGGTTTTCTTCTTGTAGTGAGGTAATTTTCTTTATTTGCAGACCATGGGTTATAAATTTCTATTGAAAATAGGTTCTCATCAAGAAAGCTATCATCTATGGCTATAGGATCATCAAGTACTTGAAGCCATGATAGAAAATCTACTACTACATTAGCTCGGCCTAGTTTATATATTATCTTCACATTTATCTCCTACATGAGGAGTATCGAATGTGATAATCTACTAGAAATACCTCATAGTGTGTGATATAATGCTGAAATTTAGTAGGTGCATACACAACAATAAGAAATTCTTTTTCAATGATAGTGTAATTCAGCTAACCATCTTGCAAATTCTTACTAATATAGTAAATGACATACTCAATAGTACCTTATTCTTTTCCTAGAACTACTCCTAAAGTAGTATCAGATGCATCAGTATGAATGTGGAAAGGTAGCTTCCAATCAGGTCCTCTAAGAATAGGTGTTGTAGTCAAAACATCCTTCAATTGTTGGAATGTTGCTTCATAGTCTCTTGTCCACTCAAATTTAGCTATCTTCTTGAGTAGTTGTACAAGATGGAAGCAAGCTTACTAAATTCTTTGATGAACCTTCTATAGTAAATGACATGTCCAAGAAAGATTCTACCATCTATTTTCTTGGTTGGCACTAGTAGATTAGTAATTACAACAATCTTTGCAAGGTTCACTTGAATTCCAAAAGAGGAAAGGTAGTGTCCAAGAAAAACTCCTTCCATCAAGAAATAACACTTCTCACTATTAAGAGAAAGGTTGTATTCTTGACACCTTTTTAGTACATTCTCCAAGTTGGCAGGAGATTGTTGTAATGTGTCACCATAAGTGGTGAAATCATCCATATAGATCTTAGTACAATCAACAACTATGTTAGAAAATATGCTAAGTACCACTCATTGAAAAGTTATAGGTGCATTACATAATCCAAATGGTAAGATATACTAAGCAAACATTCCCCATGGATAGGTGAATGTTGTCTTATCTTGATCTTTCGGAGAGATCTAGATTTGATTATATCCATTGAAACCATCTAAAAATGAAAAATATCTCCTTCCTACTAAGTTATCCAATACTTGATCAATAAATGGAAGAAGAAAGTAATCCTTTTTAGTTTCTTTATTAAGCTCCCTATAGTCTACACATACTCTCCATTTTCCTCCCTTCTTTGGAACAATAACTAGAAGTGATACCCACTAGCTATCAGAAATAGGATAGATAAATCCAATACTAAGAAGTTTGTGTAACTCTACTTTGACTATATCTTTTAATGTTGGGTTTACTCTCCTCTAGGGTTGTCTCATTGGCTTACATTCTAAGTTAATAAATATCCTATGTGTACAAATCATAGGATCTAAACCCTTCATGTCAGTATAGTCCGAT
The DNA here is from genome assembly GCA_028749045.1 of Cupressus sempervirens. Lineage (NCBI taxonomy): Eukaryota > Viridiplantae > Streptophyta > Pinopsida > Cupressales > Cupressaceae > Cupressus > Cupressus sempervirens. The sequence goes on from CM053789.1 coordinate 867,471,708, forward strand.
GCAAAGGCTTGCTAACTATCTTGCAATACTTTAATGTGACTTTTCATCTAAGATGCATTAAGGTCATTATTGACATTCAACTCTTTTCCTATAGTAATCTCAGCTATCTTTACCTTATCCATCATTAAAACCACTACTATTGATGGATATTTAATTTCATGGGGTAATAATGTATGAAGACAATCATGTGCTAGAGGAGATTGAGGTGCTTCACATTTAGGAAATATAGTTTGTATGGATCCAGTAGGATTTTTAGAAGTGGACTCCTTAGAATAATATTGATCAGTAAGGATTGCTATCAGTATATCATCTTCTTCTTGGGATACAAAAAATGGGTTTCTCTCAAGCAACATGAGTTGTTAAATAGAATTAACTTTTGAAGGATCATCATCAAGGTCTGGCCAAGAAACTTGGTCAACATCTAGTTGTGGTTATGCAGGAGAGTAGAGAGTTAACTTTTTAGTCTTGGCACCATCTTATATTGCCATTTTTCCTAATTTACATGCAATGCATGCATCTATAGTAGCCAACCAACATCTTCCTAAGATTAATGGATATCCTCCAAGGGCACCTGTAGGTGACAACACAACAAAGTCTAAAGGAAAATCTAGGGAATCCAAGGTTACAATGATATCTTCTATCATATCATCAATCTTGATGGTCGAGTTGTCTACTACCTAAATTATTGTAGGAGTGTCCCGTGATCCAATTATGTTAAGTCTTAACAAGAATTCTCTAGTTATGAGATTACTTGTTGCTTCCAAGTCAATTAAAACATTCTAAATTTGGATGCCATTTATGTGTATGACAACCAAAGGAATTCCTAGGTCAAAATACTTAGGCATTAGGGCTTTACTCAACATTAAATCAAAAATGTGTCCCAACACATGGACAGTAGGAGGATCCATTTTATTTCTACTAGATTGCTTGACACATGCTTCCTTTAAAGCTTTATGGTAAAGGGGAATCTCCTTAAGCACATCTAATAAGGAAATTTGGATAGTCATTTGCTTAAGTTTGTCTAGGAGATCAGTTGCTATAGGATTTGGTTTGGATGGAGCTATAGGAACTAACCTTTGTAGATATGGAGGAGTAGATGCTTGTATAGATGGGGAAATTGGAGAATCGGTTGGTTGACCTTTTAGAATATTTTTAGTATGAGCAAGCTTAGTTATTATAGGTCCTTTAGGTGCATGCAACTTGGTTTTGAACCTTGGATGAATATAATTTATCTACAAAGAATAAGCTTGTTTCTTATTATTGGGATTTGATGATGGTTGAATAGGAAGTATTGGTCACTTCTATGGGATATCATTGGTTGCAAGAGGTGAAGGCATCAAGGCTTCCTGTTGAGGTGGTTGGCTAGGCCCACACTGAGGTGGTTGCTTCCAATTCCCCTAGTACAAAGATTGTTAGTTAGGGTCCCACTCTGGATACTAGTTATTTTGTTGATCCCATTAATTATTTTTTGGGGGATACTAAGGTGGTTATTGGTAGGCTTGGTTATACTATGGATATTGATTAGGCCAATTATTGTTCCAATTCTATCCTTGAGGGGCAAAATTTGAAGGAATAGTGCCCTACCACTGATTATTATTATAACCAAAATTAATTAGAGGGTCTTGAGGCATACCTTGTCTCTAAGCCCATGGTTATCTTTGAGCAACATCAATCACTTCTCCTATATCCAAATCAATTTCTTTCAACTCAATGGGCATTGGATATGCATTTATGACTACAATGGTCTTGCATGTGCATTTCTTTTTCCTTTCTCTACAATGAGAGAAAAAATCAAGTAGCATAGCATCATCTTCATAATCTAGAAACATAATATTCCAAGGTTTCACCCTCCTTCTGTGAGATTCTAAAAATAGCATCCCCTTTATATCTTGACCTCTGCAATATTCTTTATATTTTTGAAGAAACAAATTACTCATTTTAGTCCAGTTTACTACAACATTTGCACCCAATCCCATGAACCATCTTAGAGAAAACTCCTTTAGAGTAGAGGGAAATGACTTCAACTTATGGGCATTAGTTGTGAAGTTGTAGCTCCTACAGAGAATGTCAAACTCAAAGAGAAAGGTTTTGTGGTCTTCTATAATAAGGGGCCCATAGAATTTTGGAAGGGTAGCAATATGTATTTTCTTCAAATATTGATTCCCTTTCTGAGGTGGAATGTGAAAAGCAAAGGTAGGCATAGCCATTCTTGGAGGAAGAGTTTGTTCTTGATATATAACAATGGCTAGTGGATTATCTTGATATGTAGGCTTAGAAAAACATTCATTCAAATGGAGTGATTCTTTTGAAGATGAAGAAGGTATTTTAGGTTGAATATCAGCAAATAAATTTTCAAAAGGTTCATCTTTGTTTTTCTCTCTTTGGGGTTCATTTACCTTAGGATGAAAATCATTGGTTGGTTCTTCCTGATTATCATCAAGGAGGAATCTCCCAAGGTGGTGTCTTCTTCTATCCATAAAATGCTTCTTTAACACTAAACTCTATTCTACAAGGAATAAAAATGCAACTATAAAAATTGGTTTGAATTAACACCATTCCTAGAAATGGCACCAAAAATGCTTGGCCAAGGAAGGGGATAAAAATCCTACAGCAATGGACTACTTAATCTAGGATTGGACATCCTAAATGTTTATAACCCAACTCATTTGAACTAATTTAATTTATCAACCAGGGACATAAACTTTAAATGGTGTCTACAAAGTATATTCTTCAAACATCTCTGAACTTAAGAATTACTCTATAAAAATTCAAATGATTGTGCTATAGGAAATCTACACTAAAGTTGAGAATCAAGTCTATTTCAACAAAGCATGAAAATACAACTGAGAACTACTTCAACTACCTATATTGCAAGAATATCCCATTAATTCTACTATTGGTGGCTATAGGAATAGTAGAGTCTACTCTAGTTCTACACACTAAAGGTAAATCCTATGCTAGCTAATTAGTTCACTCCTTGTGTGTGCCCCCACAAAGAAGAGAAGTAGAATGATTCAAAGATAGAAACCTAAAATGATCTTTTTCTTCATAGAAATAGTAAACATACGTATTGTTAAACAACAAGATTACATTTAGTACTCCAAAAACTTAAGAACTTCTTCTTTCTACTAAAAAACACTAATTAATAATAATCTCCTATGGAACATAGACTTCCAATTATTTAAGAACAAACTAGGAGCAAAATTTCTAGATTTTAGAATCCATGAACTACCAAAAAAATGGATGGCATTGAATATTAAAATAGATGAATTAACTTTGGCACTAAATGGAATAGGATTTTAGGAGCTCACAACCCCTAGATTTTCTGCTTTGACTTGCACTTTCCTAAAAATAGGTATTGGCTGTTATGGATGAAATAGTTGGTGATGTCAAAGGTCATTAATGAAATCTATCACCATTACTCGAGCTGCTAACTCCACTTAGTTGAGTTGACTTCACCTTTAAGTTTGCAAAACACTAGTGCCTCCAAAGTAATAATATAAATCAACACTAATTCAAAATATGTCATTTAAATTAGTTTACCCTATGTCACATTGCTGCAGGAGAACTAACTAACCTACCTAAGGAACAAAACCATCATTCTCACTATTTTGTAATCAAATGACATATCATTTCATAGGATATTCATTTTAGTCCTGGAGAGTAATTATGAACACATCTATCTAAAATTATCATAAACATCATGTTCTTAAGTATCAAAGTCTTTAGAAAGTTTGCAAATTCAACTGAAAATGAAATGATAAAATAGATCATATTTTGGTCTCATTAGTTGCTATCTCCACTCATGAGATAATAAATTTTATATAAGAGTAAGAAATTGGGGATGAATCTTGGCCTAGATATCTCAAAATAATTTTATCATGTCAATTGGGAGTTCCTCCTCAGTGTAATGGAAAATATTAGGTTCAATGATAAGGTCATTGACCTTGTTAGCCTGATAATCAACCTAGACTAGTTCAATTTGATTCTGAATGAAGCACCCTAGCACTCCTTTCCCTTAGGGAAGGGCCCAAGGTAAGGTGACACTATATTGCCTTACCTTTTCATCATGGCTTTAGAGGTACTTGGTAGAAATTTCACCTCTAAGCTGAAAGAAGAAACTATTCAATGATCCACAATAGCTAGATTCCTCCCTCCAGAAGTCATCAAACTATTTTTGGATGATACATTCTTTTTTCGTATTTATTTTTTCATTAAAGCTAGACAATGTAAGAATATCCTTTACCAATACTCCTAGGCCTTGAGTCAACATATCAATTTCTAAAAGATAAAAGTGTATTTCTTCAATAGAGAGGTACTTTTGCAAAACTATGTCACCTTTAATATAGGATGTTAGGTAGCATCCCTCTTGAAAAACTATCTAGATCTTCCTCTCATGGTGCAAGAATTAGGCCAAAAATTTTGGAAGACAAATCTTCAAATGCTCCAAAGGAGGCTGGCACAGTGGATAGGAAAGGCACTCGGTAGTGTAGGAAAAATATAGCTTCTTACTACCTCCCATCAAGGGAAATTGATGTACTTTCAGTCCATTTTAAAAATATCTACCTTAATAACTCTTGTGCTAGAAAAATACATAAAATTTTCATTTTCATAGGCTTTAAAGAAAAAATAAGACTTTTCTTTGTTAATTGAGATAGTGTTTGTAAACCCAAGGACATGGGAGGGTTGGGAGTTAAAAAGGTTAGGGATGTTAACAAAGGCTTCATGTAACTAAAATTTTATGGTAGTTGACCAAAGATGAGGGAGGGTGATATAAAAAAAGAAAGGCAAAATATCTTTACTTCCCCTTCAGCTTATGTCTATTCCCTTGTGGTTTGAGGATTTGCAGCAACATAATAAGAATTTATCATATCCCTCTCCAAGGGGGTCTTCCATTGTTAATTTTTAGGGGGAACCAATTCAAGTTCTATGAGGACAACTAGTTATATGGTAAGCCTCTAATCTTTAACAAGTTTTTTCATGTCAAGAATGTTATACAAAACACCTTTGGACATTTGGAATTAAGGATTATTTAATCCTTCTCAAAAATTGGCACTAGTACATTTGGGTTACATTTCCAACCTAAATTTTTGACAGTAGGCCAATTTGGCTTGTCAAATTCATTTAAAGAAAAAATATGATCCTTGTAACATCAAAATTTTGATGATAGTTAAGTTTAGCATTAAATTTTTCTATTTTTCAAGGATATAAACAAAAAAATTGAAACATTATTCATTCATTCATGTAGAGAAGTGCAGGCATGACGCTTCCAATGGCATGACGAAATGTTTTTTAGTACTATTCAAGGTAAGAGTTTTCAGTGTAACTTGAGAGTAAGGGAAACTAAGTCTTAAATTTTTTCTGATTATACTATAGCATAATAGTAGATGGATATCAAATTCACTAGCTTTGGAGCACACCATCCCCGTCCTCTTCATCCACTTCAAAATCACCATCGACCACCTCAAAAGAATAGGTGTAGCATGGAAAATGAAGCTCCCTCAACCTTAAATCATCAAGATTTATATTTAACCCTACCCTTTTGGGAGTGAAGGGACATGCCAAAAGAGGTATTAAAACTTCTTAGATATATTACCCTTAATAGTGATCTAGCCCTCTTGCACTATAATTGCCTCACTATGTTAGACCAATTAACTCAATGTTGGACCAACATCATCCAAAGAAAAATTACTTGTAGAGAAAATTTTGACCATCTTAGGGGGCTTAGGATGCCTAACGTTTATTTAAAAGGTGGTAATTTGATTAATGAAGAGTAATACCCTTGAATGAGATTGAATCTTTTTAGCATGTGAATATTATTAAAATACATTAAATTCCCAAAAGTGATTAAGTAGGGTTTTGAAATAAATAAAATTACATGAGAAGCCATAATTGAACTATAGTTGAGTAATAAATGAGTCTTATTTCTTAGACAAAATATGTAGTAGGCTTAGGAGAAACAAAGGAGAGACTAAAAATTACCCTTGTGTCTAAAAATTAAATATTAGACATTGTCCATTAATATGATGCAATCACATACATTAAACCAAACTTGTGGAATTCATATTAGTTAAGCAATAATTCATTTATAGGTCATCTTTAAAAATAGTTATGTCATTTTAGAGCCATCCTATTGGGTGAATTTAACTTTTGTATCCTTTAGTTAATTAAGTTTCTTGTTTAAAAAATGAGATGGATTACCATTGAAGGATTGTTTAACAATAAAAAAGCATAGAATTAGCCACAATAGAATATCATTTATAAACTTTTGCATATTGAAGATTATCTTGCACGTAAAATTAGTCACACTAATTCTTCATCTTCATATATAAAAATAGCTAATCCTTGTTGTCTTACCAAAAAATAAAGAAATTGTCCCTAGTTATGATAAGTGGGTAAAAGTACAAAGTTGTGTCACCTTTTTGTAAAGGAAAAGGCTACCAAAAGTATAATTGTTTACCTTCAATGACATAAAATTGGTATTATTATTTTGAATTTCAAAATGAACTAAACTAATGAAATGTGTAGAAATGGATGAAGTTTAGGATTATAATTTTAAATAATTTTTCGGACTAAAAATTGATACATTTTCCTAATTTTCATACATAATTTTTTTGCTGCTGAAAATTGTTGAAAATTAGGAGTCTAGTTTCCACCACAAAACTATATGGAAATAAAATTATTTCCCTTTAATCTCAAACTATGTTATGGGTAAGATATATAGCTAGAACAATCAAAAATAAAAATAGGCTTTAGACCTATATTTTCTCTTTTATAATGATTCAAATTTCAATTCATCTAAAATTGATAGTTTTCATCTCCCACCACATTTAAAAAAAAAGATCTACTCTAACTAGGAGAAATATTGTACATTCTAGAAGAGGGCTCTCTCCTCTAGAATGCCATATATTTTTAAATTTTTTTTTGATATGGTTAAGTATTTTTCTATTTTTCAAAACCAACATCTTTTTTAGTGTTAAATACAAACTTACAAATTTTTTTACTAACAATATACTATATGTAATTAAAATGCTATAAACTCCATATGAGAATATTCTTGACTCTAAGCTATATAAAATGGTGTTTATATGTCATTTTAAAACTACCATTAAAAATAGTAATAGTTATTGAAACTCCACTTTTCTGAAATATTGTTATTTCTTTAGTAATTGGATAAAAACTAGTATAAAACATGAATATAAGAGACTTTTCCAATTGGAAAAGTGTGAGAACATATATAACTTTGCTAGAATTAATTTATCTAAATCATATATTTGAACAAAATTGAATTTTAGATAGAAATACTCAAATTCAATCATTCTAATAAGTCAGCCTAAATGGTGACACAACTCTATACTTTTACCCAAGTATCACTCCTTTCCTCACAAGATACAATACATACTTTTATTCACACAATTTTTGAGTATCAAATCAATTGTATAAAGTAAGAAAAACTCTAAATATAGTAATAAATTATTGGGAGAAGTGAAGAATTAATTGTGCAAAAACAAGCAAAGGAGAAGGGTCACTTATTTGCAAATTGTGAACTAAAACTCATCAAATCAATTTAAAAATAAATCATCATGTGGTATCCTAAAAAAGAAAAAAAACCTTGGATCAAGAGGAGGCACATAGTACATCATTGAAAATTCATGTTGATCACAAAATGAATCAAATTACAATCATGGCCTAGCCCATTATAGATGTTGAAAACATGTAACCTAGGTATGATATTTATTCTAATTTTTGTAAAAGCAATTTTGATCATGAGGTAGCATCCATTTCACATGAACTCAATAAATTGGTTGATCCTTCACATGTTCGTACTCAAGTTGATAGTGGTGCACATGAGATATATATTGTGGACTTGAGGTATAAAGGTCATGATTTTGTTAGTCACACTATCGAAGATCCAAAAAGACAAAAGATATATGTGTATGGGTGGTCATGAAAAATTGAGAAAGCCAAATTATTTATTGCCCAAGCTAGCGAAAACTTACAAGAGATCAAGGAAAGATGCAATAAGCTAGACAATGCATTTGGACCTATTTGTGAAAATTTGGAGAGTTAACTTATCAAAATGTATAAACCTAAATAGATTTTTGTAGGTTGTAAACTTTACATTCAAAATGTTAGAACCCTACAATTGGAATTTTAATCAACATATTCCATTAGAAGGTATAATTGTGCTATCTTAACATTAGTTTGTGATTTTATGGGTAGGTGATATTTTTTGCATAGGTTGGTTGAAGCCCTGACCAATCTTGGTTTTTTCCCTATACACATGATTAATGCTATCTACTCATATTGGTCACCATAGTGCAGATCTCTAGCCACCTCAATTTTGTAGTGAGATTTTTGTGTGCATAATGGACCTATTTATTTTTTGAAGCCATATCTTGCATATACAAAATTGTATTTTTGCACATGTGTAGGCATTGAAAACCTAGTTCCATGTATTATACAACCATATTCGTTTAATTTAAAGTATTTTTGTTTTTCTTTGAACTCTACTTTGGACATTTTGAAAAGTATCGGCCCACTTTTATACTATAGGGGTTCCAATTTTACATGTTTTCATTTATGATTTTTATATAAGGAATCTACCATTGTAACTAATGGGTTTTTCAATTCATCCTTTCATAAGAATTTTGACTATAGGAAACTATAAGTCTTCACAAGTTGGCATCCTAAAACATCTTAGATGGCTTCATCCCTTGCACTATCTCTACTTACTTGCCCTTGAACTAGGTACTCCAAGAAGGTGGGTGTTCTAAAAATAAAAAGTAAAACATTCATCTCCATCCTATACCCCTTCTACACAAAAAAAAACTAGGGTTTTCCAGCTTTACGGTGATTAGGAAGGAGACTTCATTTTAGTTAAAACCCTAAGCACAGATTAGAGTAACCAATAGGCATGAGATAAATCAAAAGTACTTCAAGCATAACCTATGCACCTCAAACTAATTATCACCTTTTCTAGGAAGAGAAAACACAATTTTTCATAATATAAGGATGTATCTACTATAAAATTGCAAGGAGATCTTAAAATTGTACTTGCTTCCTGCACATATTTTCCCACCAAATTGTTTTCTTTTTAATTCAAATCCATACATATCAACTCCAAACCTTTCCTAGGTTAAAGAAAATTCATTTGTAGGCTATATATCTTGACCTTACATATTCATTCCTACTTTTTCAACAAAGACAAAACTTTGACTATTGACCTTCCAAATTTCCAAAAGAAGTTCTTCAGCAACAATATTTGTTGCATGACAAGTTTTTGTCAATTTTTGCAACCTTTCCATATTTATAATCAAATGCCTTCCAATGCCTACCAAACCTTGATAAATCATGCAAGAACTCTAAAAAACAAAGAAAAGAATATTCTTGGTCAACTCATAGCATTGACCAATGTTGATTGACCTATAACTTTTCCATAGGCCTTATTACAATATTCATGAAATTTTCCTAAATGCATTCTAGGGATGCTTGAAATTTACTTATTGCCTTGTGTCAACTTGGACACTTATTAACCACCTAAAAAATACAAAATTGAGGTTTGACCACCTTGTTTAGGACCTTGGGCCCCTACACTAGGTTTTCACTTAGCTAGGATTTCCTCAAAAATAAATCATTTTGTTATTATTTCTTTATTGTTCTATCATCAATTTTTTGATATAATCTTATGTAGATATTTATGGTTAAGTTAAAAAATTCTTGATTGGTTTGAAAATGGTATAACACTTATTCATGCCGCCTCACCCCCACCCACCAATGTTTCTTGATCCTAACCTGATCTTTCCAAAACCATCCATACCTTTACTCACATTTGTTGTAGAAACATGTTTTGTGTAGAAACATAGATAAACAAATAATTTTTGTCATGATCAATGCCAATATTTATATTTTATAATTCATTTAATTTTTTTAGATGCCATCTTCACTAAAGAGATAGTAATATTTAATTATTTAATTATTATTGATTATATACAACATACTAATAATGCTTGTGTTTTTACATTTGATATAATTTTATAGCTTGAATATTTTCTTGTGAAAAAAGTCCACATCTAACAATATCAACCCAAAACAAAATAAGGTGAAAATTGCTAGATTGTGGTCTCATTTAAAAGGAAATGGTGTTAAAAAATGTTATTGTCCTTTAAAAATATAAAAGGCATAAAGAATCAAAGAATTCTAATCACAAAAACTTAGAGACATTATAGGAAACATGAATCTCACATTGAAGGGGAAAAGGTTTTTTGTCCTTTGGTGAATGTGGATTTTGAGCAGGTGGAACATGAAGCTGTTAATATCAAAGTAGAGGCCAATGCTCCTATGGAAGAAGATGATCCTAAGGTAGAGAAAACAATTGAAGATGTTGGTATTGGTGCAACTGATAATGTGCTAGAGAATAGGATTGAAGAAGATGTTATTGGCACAACTCGTGATGATGATAAAGATGATAGTCATGCATCTAAAGATGATGATGAAGAGAACCTTGATACACCTATAATTGAAAATGAATATGAGACCTTTTACCATGGCTCCTAAAAAAACCTTCTCTCCATTGTATTGTTGTTGGTAAACTTCAAGGTTATGGATCGTATATCCAATGTAGCAATCTCACTTATGTTAAAGTATAGTGTCATTATTGTCATCTTCTATGTTAGTGTATGATTAATTTTATTTATATTAACAATGTTTCTCCATAGGTTGACAGCTAAGTGCTTTTTACCAACATAAAACATTTTACCTCATTCAAACTAAAAATTATTGACCATTATGAAAGATGTTAGAATTGAGTATCAAACATTACATGCATATCCCAATGATCATATTATATATCATAAACAACATGAATTTACAACAGAATGCCCTTATTTTCACACTAGTAGATATTAATCAAATCAATTAACCAAAAAGGTGCCTTGCAAGGTTCTTTGGAAAATTTTCATTATTCCATGTCTATAAGAATTATTTAGGTGTACTAGCTTGGCACAATTTATGGATTGCCATGCATGAAATAGAAGTCAAGATGACATTATGTGAATGCCTACAGATTGTTCTATATTTAAGGAAATATAATATAGGTGGCTAGTATTTAAAGAAGAACCTCATAATTTGAATCTTTCATGGGTAGTAGACCGTGTTAATCCATTTGGAGAGATGAGATTTGTTTGCTCCATCTAGCCTTGTTTTGAATTAATAGTAGCATTCCTCCTTGGATGTCTGTAAAGAGGAAATATATAATGTTGGCAATAATTATACTAGGTATTTTTTCATTTAATAGTCATCTAAATTAATTTATAAACACAATATCAAAATGGTCATAATAATTATGTTTTGTTTATGTTTATTCAACTATGTAAGTACTAAGTGAAGATATGAATGTATATATTGAGCCATTGATTGATGAGTTATTGGAGCTATGGAATGGGATCACTATGTATGATATCTCTAAAGCAATTGGTAAAATCTAAAATCAATTCAGTTCAATGCTTGTATGTACAATACATGATGCCCCTCGAATATCATGGTTTTGTGGTATGTAAAATTGTTAATGCATATTTTTGGTATGTAATATTGCTAACACATTTTTGTTGTATGTTTAAGTTGCCTATGATAATTGTAAATATGAATCCCATGGTACACATGTCATCAAATTATACATGACCTTGTATGTCTTTAGACAAAGGGAAAATTTGTATGTCTAATTTGTGGTCCAAAGATGAAAACTCATCATTCAAAAAGTTTAGGAAAGAAGGTGTTCGAAGAGCATAGACACTTTCTCCAAAAAAAAAAAGGTATCAAATTGTCAAAAAAGATCTTTTCAATGGGAAAGAAGAGACAACATCAAAGCCATGAAGAATGACACATCACATGTGGAAGTTGGAATACAATAGAATGTATCATCAAGGTAATATCATTCCATTTGATATAGGTTTTCATATGAAATTTAAATTTGGATATTGTGTTTTGTTTAGTAATGATATAATTGATGTTGATGAAGTTCATCAAGGAATATATGAGAAACTTTCAAAAGGACTAGAAAGCTATCCTATGCAATTAAGTAGGTTGATGTACTACAAGCACATACCAATCATGCATTTGTTTGATGCTATGCATATTGGAAACAATCTAACAGAGACACTATGGAAAATATTGGATGGAAGACATGACAAACAAAAATTGGTCAAACTTTACAATGACATTGATGAATCCAATCATGTATTGAAGTTTTTTTTTGAATCAAATAGCAATGGAAATGAGATTAATACAAGCAACATTCCTTGGTTATTAACAAAACAAAAAATATATGCCATATAGGAAGACATAAAAAAAATAATTTCCCACAAGATTTTCTATAAACATAAGTAGTCTCATATCAAAGAAAGGTAAATTTGGGTCACAGTTGAAAACACATGATTGGCATACCTTCATCAAGGGAAGTCATGTTATTCTCTATTTATGGTAAATTTGTAAAATATCATGTACTTTTGATTCTTTTATTTTATAATTTATTGAAAATATTATTTTATTATTACTGTAGTATGTTCTACCTTTATCTCTCACACAAAACTTTGAAAGCATGAGTGTCAAATACATTATATATTATCTTGGGGGATACATGAGGTTAGAAGTGTTATTTGTTAGATTTGATGTATGGAAGTTTTATTAGTCTCACTAATATATTTTTGCATGATGAATATCTTCTAGGTAGTTGTCAACTAAATAAATTGATAAGACATAAAGCAATGGAAGATAAAAATTCCTTAACTTTTATGCGCGATGGAAAAGTTTCAACCTTCAAAAAATTTTAATGCACAAGAACACTACCTCATGCATCTAGTTGAGGAGATCGAATTGTGCAAACCTATACCAACTAGGTCAATGTGGATGGTTGAGAGAGATTTAAAAATTTTGAAGGGTTTGGTTTGATAGAGAGCATGTCCTAAGGGTGCCATGGTTGAGGGATATATGATCTACCAAACCATGGTGTATATTAGTGAATATCTTCCCAAATTTGGATTAAAGGTCCATGTAGATCACATTTGGGATCCTAACTTCATTAATAGATCTTAAGGAGAGTAATTAATGTAGAAAGATATATTGATAAAAGTGAGAGGTAATTATAAGATGTTATTTTAGTTAATTAATTATTATAAATTATCAATATAAGTTGTTTCTAACTAGTCTATTTATTTTATATAGTTTCTCTTGACTGGGATCCACTTCATTTGTCAATTGCAAACAATCTTGATTGGATGATGGTATGGATTGAACAATCTCAAAAAAATGGTTGTTCATTAACATGGGGAGGTGTTCCTTCATTGGTGTTGTAATGGAGATCCCAATGTTATGCCAGTGGTAATTGATCTAGCAAATGATGTAATAGGTGAAAAGCTACGTATATGTCAATCCATCATGACCCATTTTTTTAATATCAACTCACAAGTGGATACATAATTTTGAAATGTTTTAAAAATAACAAGTCAAGCACATAGAGCTATGTACTATGATGGTCGTAAATTTTTCATAAAAAAGGTGGATGAGACTAAGAGAACTTGTGATTCTAGGATAACTATAGTCTTTGAGGTCACCAATATTTCTTCTAGAAATGATATGCATCTTGAAGAATTCAAAAATAGATACTATAACATTTTGGACAATATAATTGAGTGTGACTTTAATTCCTTCAACTATTTCTATTCGATGTCAAATGGTACAGGCCACAACCAAATCAAAATAATCTTGATAAAATTTTTATTGAACATGATAAAGGATTTACAATGATTGATACAAAGTCATTTGAGAAAATTGAAATGATCCCTATGTTCTTCAAATCCAATGTGATTAAGTATTTTACTTTGGCATTCCACAGAAACTAGGTTGGTTTTCTTTCATTAGACATGATCCAAGAGGAAGACTAGTAAAGTATAATGTGGTTGAAGAAGTGGATACTGAAGAAGTGGAAGATGAAGTACATGATGATGATGATGATGGCAAAGATTTTCATAATGACTTTGATGGCATAGATGATGATGAGGATGATGATGGTGGTGGTGGTGGTGGTGGAAAAGATGATGGTGGTGGAGTTGGTGATGGTGATGGTGATGGTGACAACAATGATGATGATGATGATGATGGTCATAGTCATAATCATGATGTTGATGATGGTCATTTTGATGATTTGGATGATGATCGTGATAATGATGATGTTCATGATGATGAGATAAAAGAAGGAGATGATCAATGACATGATAAATGGAAATGCATTAGGTGCTGATTATGTTGAAATATTTCTTACAATGCTCAATTCTTGGTGTTGATTACTTATCATATGTTTTTTGTAGAGGTAAACAATTAAAAAATATACAATGTTATTACTTTTGTGATGTATGCATATTTTTCATGTTATGTTCTATGTAATTTTTTGCATAAGTATTATGTAACTTATAACTAAATTATGAAAAATGATTTACATATGTAGGAAACTATACCCCTTTAATGAGGATCATACAAAGTGACATGGATCGGGAGGTATAAGTTTATTACTTTTTTGCTTTTTCTTTACCTTCAACATTAACTTCAGGAAAACGTCATCAATGTTAGCCCCATTTTATAGCAAAATATTTCACTCTTTCAACTATATCTCTCATTTGATAAACTACATGTACCACCAAATAGGTATCTTTCAAATTTGTCCCCTTCAGTTGAGGGAAATGCAGGAATAGAAGAGGATAATGACACATGTAGTAGGTCTACAAAAGAGAGACAAACTAGAGGTCAAAATATTAGAAGAAAATTAAATAAATGCATAAAAAAATTTCTTTCTCAAGGGGGATCATTTCCTTATGATGATGAGATAAAGGGTGACATCAAGGTTCCCTTGAGATACACAAATCTTGAGAAAGAATGGGTACCCAAGGAATTACCTCCAATTAACACTAATTTTTGTGTTAACAAAAGGATACATTGCATAACTACATTACAATTAAATGGTTTGGGCCTATTATCCATGAATGGTATAAAGGTCAATTATTAAAAAGTTTGAATTAATGGAGTATGTAGGACCTTGTTACAATAACAATAACATGATGGAAATAGTTCTATATAGACATAGTATGCATAGGTATACATTGTTACCCAATTATCTACAATGGAAAGAAAATGATCAAAGTAAAAGACTTGATGTGTGCATTGATATAAGGCCAAAATAAATAGAGAACATTGTAGGTTTTATAAATAGTACACATCCTAGGTCAACTAATGAGTGACCCAATTGCATTTTTGAGGTGCATGAGGGAAATCATATTTTTGTATTTGTGATAAAATCAATAAGTTCAAGGGAAGAGTTGCTAATATTTTAGAATTTGAATCATATAGATACAATGAAAGTTTTTATCATGGGACTTGTAAGTACTCATATATATATATATATATATATATATATATATATATATATATATATATATATATATATATATATATATATATATATATATATATATATATATATATATATATATATATATATATATATATATATAAACTAATTACTTCCAATTAGAACTCCAATATACAATATACAATTTTAATAAATAAATAAATTGTTAAGTCAACTATTATTTTCATTATGTTGACATTTTTATATATATTCTTTGTCGTAGGGTGACATTGTTGATCCATCAGATGATAGAGGTAGGGATACTTCTCCCACTACTTCTCCAACAAGGAAAACCTTATGTATAAAAATTTATACCATTATAATTTTACAAAATTTCATATTACTATGTTACTTTTGTTAAGGTTTTGGACTTATTTCAATTTGATTGTTTTACTGATTTTTTTGTCATGGTTTGTTCTTAGAGAAAGGGAAAACAAACATATTACATGAGAAATTACTTCCTAATATGGCGATCATAGTATTATGTGATGATGACATTGCATATAGCAATGATCTTGTAACTATGTGTAAAAAGACCCTCAAGAACATCATTCTAAAAATTCTTGGGCTTTTGATGGGTCCAAATCCAATAGAAGAGAAATAGGTGACAAGAAATGAATTGTGTCGTAGAGCACACTATCTGGAAGTAAGAAAAAATCAATCTTTTTCGAGAACAATAGTTCAATAATGCTTTATGTCTTATACTAATTTATGGATCATGAACCACAATATGCATATTTTTTTAGAGGAATTTTTGAGACCACATCAAGTTGTTCCACCTAATGAGGGTACTAGTGTAGGTCCTATAAGTATGTGATTTCAATTCTAAATCATTAGAAGGGCATTATTTTCTTCATGATTAGTATTGATAGTTTTATATTAATATTGTCATGTTTTTGCAATCTATGTCTTAAAAATACAATATATTGTATTTTTTTTTTTGAGGTGTTGATTCTTTCCATGCACCTATTTACCCAAGGTCGATCAACACTTCAAGGTTTTTTACTATAGGATTGGCAACAAGGAGATTGCAAACATCCACACCTGCTATAACTAGAGCTGGTAAATCCTTGTTTTGCTACATTTTTTTATGTGCTAAATATGATATGATTCATTCTTTCTTGTTCAATTGAGTATAGTATCACATTGATTCACTTTGTGCAAGGATAGATACACCTTCTCATGGTGATAGAACTAATACTAGCATTGATGATAATTTACCAGCCTTTCCTGGAACAAACCATGTTACTTCTACTAGATTCTTGGAGCCATCATTGTCGATGATCAAGAAACATATGATTCCCTTAAAATTGCCTAATCTTTTGGGTACTTTAAAGTCGTAATTATTTAGAGTGTAATTTTAGTTTACCTATTCATCACTCATTTTCAACTTTAATGAACCCATGATGATTTTACAGGAAACAATCCTTTTTATGTAAATTTTTATTATTTAAAATTGAACATATTTGGGTCTACATTATGTAAAATTACATAGCTAGATATAATTTATTGCTACATTTTTCCATTCATCCATTTGTTGTAATATATTCAATGTACATAGATTGAACTAATTTTATTATCTAAAAATTTTGTTTTTTGTTAAAAGGTGGAATGAGCAAGGCCCTAAATTAAAATATTATTTCATTAAAAATATGGAGGAGTTCTTTAGTCAAAATATTTTCAATGGAGCTAAAATTCTAAAATATGCTTGCAAACATCTAAAGTTAGACTATGAGAGACCAGTACAAAAGGGCTCTAATGTTCAACCCAAAGTATGAGAGTCCTCCTATGGTGCCATATCTAGAGTGGAATGAAATCATTGAACATGCAAAAGAGATGAGATTAATAGATAAAGGAATTAACCCACCACCTAGGAAAAATAGGTATGTGGTAGTATTAATATAATTATACAAAAATTAGTGATCCGTAGTTATTCATTAAAATGTTTGACTTGAGTACAATAACTCTAATCATATATCTAACATGTATAATATTCTATGTTCAATATATGCCTTTAATAAAAAAATAACAATTATATATATAACATGTGTATGATTCTATGTTATATTAAAATGTATAATATAGGAATTTTTGAATGGTGGGAAGAATATGTATCAATTAATTTGTATTCATACCCTTGAGTTCAAAATCTACTTCTAAGAAATTCCTATAAATCAAATGTGAATCATGAAATCTCAAAGTGGCATTTTATACACCACCTTTTTGTAACCATGTAAAGCTAAAATATATCTTAATTGTACCTTTAGAGAATCAAATAGCATTAGATGACATGGTAGAGGTAGAGTGTCAAGCATATTTGATGTGGAACCTAATGAATCTTTAATAAATTAATTTGATTCATCCATGATAAGCTACTCCTACCAACATTACACCCACTCATTAATTAACCATTCCATCAAATACTCTAGTATAACAAAAATAAATAGTGGAAAACAATCCTATTCTATGCATGATTATTAGATTAAATTACTTGATCTATTATGAAGCGAAAATGAATTTGAACATTTAGATTTCAATCACACACATAGACATAAGCAATCATCCTTGTATCTTACCAAAGCTACTATATATTAATAGTTAAAAATCATTTTATTAATTATCATGTTTCACGACCTCATCATACTAGCTAATAATTACATATTTGCATGACATCTGAGTTTCAAGAACCAAATACACATATTAGGGTCTAACTAAAGTGGGTCCCCATAAAAACACCCTATTTCCTTGTGTTCTTCATATTGCTATGCAAGATTCAAATGCACAACATTTGGATTATCTTCTTTAGGAATTTGAATCAAATCAAGAGATCACCTAAAAGAGTTTTTTTCATGTATTTCATAGTGTCTGACATATCAGTGTCCATTAGCAACACTAGTGTTCTATTTGATCATTGGAGAATGGGGCGACCACACTTTTTCTATGTTTATGTCCTAATTTTGTGTCCAAGTAATGGTTGGAGTGCCTAGATTCTTGGTAGAGCCCTAATTTTCTGACCACAAATTACAAGAATGCCCTCTACTAGTATTGAGACAAATGAATGCTCAAGTGATTGTAAAATAACAAAAATAATATTATTCATTTGGAATACAAAAATTATGTCACAAATTGAATTCATTAAAATATGATGGCAAACATGAGATGTTAACAAAACTATTTGGAAGTACATCATTTTCTCAAACACTAGAACTTATGGTATAAGGATATATGAACAATCTTGCTAGCATTTTAGGTCTTTCTATGCTATGGACATATAACAAAGCATATCTAAAATCCTATACAGTTGAGGGTAGAAAGATCAATAAACTATGTTTTTATCAATAACTATTAATCTTATATAAAAAATTGTCTAGGAAATCTTTTTCTTTATTTAGCTCAAAAAATTTCTTAGTTTATGGCTCCAAACCCTTTCTTACATCAATAGGGATCATTGCATTATATGTTTCCACTAAAGTCTAAGAAATTGTTAGTCAAAATTAACCATAAGCATTAAAAATGCAATGAAGAACATATATGTGCCAAAAATCAAAAAATGCACAAAACCACTCGACAAAATGTATCCTCCCCAAAATCCTAAAACAAAAAGGTAGAGCTGAGAAGTTAAAAAGAAGAGAAAATTTATAAAATCATAGTTTGAGATACTGGAACACACTTTTACAAAGATCTTACCAAATGATGTTAGTTATTTCCATCATATGATGAAAATTTATATGAAATGATAGCAATTATCTAGAAAATAATGTACCTTGTCAAAAAATAATATGATAAATCATATGAGAACCTATATAACAAGGACTTGATTACCATGTAGCCAATTTGAGTAGTCTTTCCATGTTTTTCCATAATAGTGCTTCAACCAAGAAAAATTTGACTCCATTCATGCATTAATAAAAAAAAAGTTGTTCTAGATTTTGCTTTGTACTTTTACCCTTTACAAAAAAATTTGGAGAAGGTAAATGTACAAGTATATATATTATAAAGAAAACATTTATTATAAAGAAAACATTTGCAAATGGGAGTTGCCTCAAACAAAATTGATGATCCAAGTAAAAAAAAGTCACAACTAGACCTTCCCTATCTTCATGAGTTATTATGGCTTAAGGCATATAAAAAGCATTAATATCAAACCACATTTGCAGCACATTGATTTAAATTTTTAATGAGACAATGTCAAAATATTAATTAAATTTTTTTTACAAAAGCATTAAATAGTAGACATGACATTTTCATAGTTATAAAAATGAGAGAACATTTCTCAAGAAAATTATGTGATTTTAGTTTATATCAAAATTTTAGAAAAGAATGTTGTTGAGACTAACTTAACTAACCATAAAAATTAAGAAATTTTCTCAATCGTAAGCATTGCAATTTTCAACAACATTTAAAAAGCATGATAAAATATGAACATTAAGAAGGTATGGAATCCCATTTACCTTGGTGAAGTTGTGATATTATCAACTAGTAGCGGGAGATGCTTGAGGCTCTAAGAGAGTTATTTACTCAAGGCTCCAATATTGGCATTTTTTTATCTTTCTATTTTGGTAAATAATTGAATGAATTAAATGAATGAGGAAAGTGATCAACTATAGTAGTTAAAAATGTGATGTTTTTGTAAAGAAAGAATCATAAATTAGAAACTATCCAATATTTACATAAGTTACAATACCGATCAAGTTTCTTGGAAAGTTGTATAATTCGATCAATCATTAAATATCCTATGACACTAACAACATGCTTGAAGCATTAAGAACAAACTACAAAATGTAATTTGCATCATATTTGTACCAACCTAAAATAAACATAGTATGGAAATAATGTTGTGTTTATTTGGATTGTGGATTTTGGTAGGTATTTTTAGAAGTGTACTTGTGGATTTATATAATCTAACATTTTTCTAACATATTTTGAAGTTTACATATATAGGTTGTAGGACATATCAAAGGTAACACAAGCTAAGAAAGAGAAGGTTGGTCAACACCATCTTGGCTCTAGGCAATATATGAAAATTCACTTAGACCTTGGAAGTAGTAGTAAATAAAATTTCATATCAATTTTTAAAAATAAAATTACAAATAAGAAATAAATTCAATAATTATGAAAAAAGTGCAAGGCATTGAATTTAATCTAGCATCCATAGAACAAGATTAACAAATTGGCTTCAAGTAAGGCTATAAAGTAGTGGTTTCTCATCACTGCACAGATTCTAGTGATAAACAGATGTAGAAGATTATGGTGCATCGGTTCACACATAGGTAATTAGGTCTAATGAATAATAACAATAATTGAGAAATTCATGAATAATAATCTATTTGATATTAATTTTGAACAATGATAACACTGTGGGCATGAAATATCATTTCAACCTACTACTCCCAACATAGATATTACTCATGATGATGAAGGTACAAATCATACACATGATGAAGACATAATTGATTTCTATTAAAAATTAATCATGTAATTATTAATAAAATTTAAAATCTTAAATTTCAATTGGTCTAACCTTTGTGTGATAATTTTTGAGTATGTAGAGCATGATATTAGTGTTGAGCATGTTGAGGTTGGGGCTAAACAAAATGTGAGAGTAGATGATGTGGCACTATTAGGAAAAGAAATATCCCTTGTATGTTATTTAGATTAATGAAATACTTATAACATTAAAAAATGTTTAGAATTAAACTTATTTATTTCTCATTATAGGGGTGCATTGGCCTTGTCCTTGAAAAAAGAAGAGGAAGCCTCATGTCATAGGATCAAAACCACAAGAGCAACAAGAGAATGTCAAAGATAGTTACAATGAGCCTATTAGCCTTTATCTTCAATAAAAGAAAAAACAAAAGAAGAAATGAATGTTAAAAATCTTGTTTGATGATGAATGTGTTGATGAATTTTTATGAATGATGCTTATTTAATGAATTTTATGTCATGTTATTGAATATTTTGATGTGACTATAATGATTGATGTGTTCACAAATTATTCATGAATGTTTATAGGTATTAATGAATTATATGTCGTGTTAATGAATGTTATGTGAAAATAATATTTGATGTGTGTTCACATATTATTGATGAATGTTTATACATATTAATTAATTGTATGTTGTGTTAATGAATGTTATGTGATCATAACGATTCAATTATATACTTCTAAAATGAATGAATGAACTATCTACTTAGTTGTTAATAGGGAATTTAGAGTGATTATAGGGGGGAAAGGCCAAATGAGCTTCCACCTTTACATGGTTGACCTTGTTAAGTAAAGAGTATGAAAGGAATATCGAAACCAAGTGAATCTCAAACTAAACCTATCAAATTGGGAGGAAACAAGACTTTTAGCTTGGAGGCAAGTGGTGTCCTATAGTGGAATGGGCTGAAAGTGAACTAGAGGTAGACCTTGCCTCATATTAGTTTATATTCATTTCATACATGATTGAAAAATAATTCTATATAAACTATAGCAATATTTTAAACAATGCTAATGAAGACTTTTTAAGAAAGTTGTTTGAACCTATTATGAAGGTATAGTTTTTTCTTCATTCTTTATTATAAAATGAAAGTTTGACAATGGTCAATTTTCTTAGCTGGTTGTTGAGATATTTGTGTGTGGTTGTAGTTAGAAAGAGTTTCTCTATCTACAAAGAGTAATGTGCCTATTGGATTTGTTCACTTCTTGATAATGTTATAATTATGAAATCAGATGTCACAACAATAATTTTTCATAAGTATGCTTTGTTCTTTATGATGCCACAATTTGATTGATATAAAATTATAACATTTTTTAACACATTTGAGGTCTAATGTATTCTTTTGACTTATTTTTCACATTCTATAATGGTTGTTATGTTTGGTTTCTTTGTTGAGTATGAATGGTGCATATTTTGTGGTTCATTATTGAATGGGCATCATCTATTTTGGAACAAGACCTTGATAAAGCAGTCAAATAACTTGATGTAAAAAATATTGATGATCCTAATAAAGGTCCTATGTTCAAGATATAGGATATTTTTAAAATTGTAATTCAAATAATTTTTTTCTTGTGCACTCTTCCACTGAATATCTCTTTTATTGATTGTACATGATAGTTTTGTTTCTATTTTAAAGCTCCTATGTTTATAGTGTTGACCTAATATCAAAACATAGATAATAAATTCCATTAGGATTCTTATTAGCTTGATTCAGTAATATAGTTATGTGTTTCTTCAACTATTTTTTGGGAGATGCTTATTGCTTCATTGATTTTCTCAAATAGGTTACAGTTACAAAACTAGTGGAGAAGGCTAATAAATGAAATTATGAAGACAAGTGTCTATAATCTTTCTAGTTAAATTGTGCTTTGATCAAAATATTCATTTCTCAACCTACTTTATCTTAAGAAGAAAGGGTTTTGGAGTGAAATTTAGTTACTGGATATGAAACTAAGAACAAAATAGAGATTTAATTGTTTTAGTCATACTAACATTAATGGGCACTATAGTGGGTGAGTTTATTAAAATTCAAGTAGAATATTGTGATGATGATGTGATAACAAGTGTAAGTTTTAAGGCATTCAATGCGAAAAGGTTGAATTGGGAAGATAGGTTGAAAATTTTGGAGAGATATCATCATTATGGTTGATCGACATTTGGGTTGAATTATAATTAATATAGAAGAGGTTAATTGTCTTCTCTTCCCTTCATTGTTGGTATAATCTAATTATGCATATTTGTTTCAATTTAGACATATGCAATATATGACAAAAGTATTTTTTTCTTACACAACAATAGGAATTTGATTATATATTTATACTTTTTTCGTTTTAAAACTTTTTAAATATTTATATCTAGTAAGGCTATATTAATATTTAATGCACTATGTTTTAAATATTTGTGGCCATGGATTCCTTTCAAATGGATCTATCGAAAGTTGTATAAAAAACTTCACTAAATGTTTATTTCTTGGTTTTATTGATGTGGCTACATTCATACTTGGTTCATTGTAGAATTTTTATCCATAGCCGATGAGAAGCTTTGTCTCAAGCTATATAGGCACATCATGCCTAAACATAGCCTATCCTCACCCTATTTATATTCTTATATATATATCATTTCAAAATCATGTACTCCTATTCATAGTGATGAGGAGATAATCTAACTAGATTATGTCCACTTGAGTAATGGGCCCTCAAACATGCTTAAATAGGCAACTAGGTTTATACCCCTTGATATGGTAACACAAACCCAACTTTTGTTGAATCTAATTTAGATGCGAACAACTTTATAGACCCCCCTTTCAAACTACAAAACTCAAAGTTCAACCCCTTAACTATGTGTCTGACAAGATCCAAAGATCATTATCCCTTTAGTGGATACTCCTCTCCACTAAGTGGTAAAAGAGGAATTTACTACTTCAAGTATGGGTAAACCCTCAAGATCCTATTCTCAATCATTTGGATACAAACTACCAAGGTTCCCAAACCTATTCTTCGTCCAAGATTTGAACTCTACACATTAGGCTTTTAAAAGAGACCTTATTCTAGGTGAATGCCTTAAAATGGCCTTAACAATAAAGCTATTGGGATGTTCATTTGTAGGGATTGATATTTGTATTAGAGATTGAAGTTTCATGCTATATTTAACTACAATTGTCCATCTCTCACCTATGTGTAACACAATATGAGATTCAAAAAGTGGTAAAATTGAGAGGTTGTTATTCTAGTTTCCCTTAAAGGGTAATCTTTGTCTGCATTATTATTTTCATAAATTTTTTCTCTAATTCCTTCTCAATTTGTTTAATAAGAACGCATTTTATTCTCTCCCTCTACAATCATAGCATTTAATCTACAAACCTTTTATTTATCAACTACTTTAGTTAAGGTAATATTGTTTTTGGTATTGATATTAGCAATTAGCAATTTAGTATTTACAACTACAATAGTGTTTCGTTACATTTCTTATATTTTTACATGGCATGTTACATTACTATTCAAGAATTTATATTTTTATTGTATGACCTCGCTTTACTATATTGTGTAATTTCTATGCTAGATCACTATAAAAAATTTATCCAAATCAAAGTTATCATTTCTCATTTTGATGCATAGATTAGTATTTTAATCTCTAGCCTCAAAATAGGAAAGGATATTGTGTGGTGTGAAAAAAAATTAATTACCCCTAAATTTTCTAAGACCTCATAAACTATATTTTAAAATTGTAAGTCTACATTGTTCTCTGTGTTAATACAATGCTTTGCAACATAAGATTTGGCCTAGAATAAATTTTTGCATCATTGTTTTCTATTTTGGTTTTATTGGTTATCTTATTTTTGATGGAATAATTATATAAAAGGATGTGAAAGTCATATGAGCACAATGAGAGGAATACTCGATCACACCAGTCACTTTTTCTTCAATTTTTTTTGAGATTCCAAAGTATAGTCATATGATTAATGTTTTGAGATCTTCAAATTTGTGTGTCACCTAATAAAACTATCTTTCAATCACTTTAAAGTTAATAAAAAAATAGAGATCAGAATTCAATAAACTTACTAATATTTGATAGGAGTCAATTCATGTTTTATTATAATTAAGAATAGTAAGGGAGTGTTGGTCCATGGAATAAATTATTGATCTAATAGTAGTACAATAATAGCACTAGTATAATTTTAGCACAATAATCTATCAAAAACCAAAAATAAGAGTCAACAAGAAAATGTGTCTAGTAATAAAGTTATTAGCCTGTTATTAGCCTAATATATAGTGAGACTATTTCTTTTCTTTTTTTAAACTATATTTTTCATCAATATTTTGATGCAAACTACTGTTGATAGTATGACAAGCCCATAAAATTATCTTTGGATGTCCTCAATATTTCGATGCAGACTAACATCAATAGTATGACAAGTCTGTTGATCATCTATGGTGGGTGTCACTATTTTGATAGGGTTTTTCGTCAATGGTATAAAAACCTATCAAATCATCTCTGGTTGATGTTGATAGCTTCACATTTTGAGTTAGTTGTCGGATGTCATCATTTGACATAGATGGGAATGATTTTCAATGAAGTGGCTCATCAATAAATTGATAGTTGTTGAGAGTGTCTAACTTTTGACACAATTCTAGTGACCTTGACTTTTGACATTTAAATGTCAAAAACTGGATCACCTACATGTCAAAAAATAGGTCCAGATTTAGTAGTGGGATAGCTCTCATTATAAATTAAAGAAGTAACACTTAAGATTTGGTAGTATTTGGGTGATTTCTCTAACCAGTCTTCTTAAATTCAATTGACTAATTCAAAGATCCAAAGAATTTTTTGGAATAAGGTTGGGGTACAAAAAATAGAACCTAAGATAACTTTCTTTTGGTGAGAAATGCTCCATAAAAAAATCTTAACTATTGATAATCTTATGACAAGAGGCTACCAATTTCCTAATAGATGTTGCCTTTCCAAGTAGTTGGAGGGGAGATATTTACTATCACTTTGTTTCTTGACCATTTTCCACTTAGATATGGTCCTCTATTATGAAAATATTTAACCTGTCATGAATTTTTGGGTATGGAATACATCAATTTATGGAGTGTAGCCTCCTACTCTTGTCATCCCCCTATCCTCTACCTTTACATTTTTATTCCTCCACATGTCTATTAAAACATCTAGAAGGAAATTAACAATAAGATTTTTAGGGAAATTGAGTTGAATGTGGAATATGTTACTACTCAAATGGTTAATAAGCTTAGAGAAAAATTTGAGGTAGCAACATGGAGGAAGTTGGATAGACCCCCTCTCCTTAAGTATGTCAAGTTCTCAATGAATAAAAACTTCCTGATAAAGGAAAAAAATTTGATAGCTCTAAAAGAAATCCTAGAGATAATACAAAATGGATATCATCTATTAGGTTGAATCATGCTCAACTTTGATGGTTCAACAAAGTAAGGGCTCACAATAAGGGGTGGTATTGTGATGTAGTGGAAGGAATGAGAATCCCCAAAGGAGATGTCCAAGCACCCAAAAAATAACCACACAATGGAAACACAACAAAAGATATAATATTTGATATCAAACTTAACTCTTTATTCATAAAAAAATTGATTACATGCAATGTGTCACACTATAAGGCCTTCCTAGTTATGCCAAAATACAAAGCAATTAATAGTTCTGTAAGATCCGCCAAGATCAAATCCAACACCTCACTAGTCTAGATATGTAATGCAACAACACTCTAGAATAAACCTCCCACAATATCGTAACTTGTTCTCTCAAGCCAACAATATATCTCCTAGTTTCTTTAGGCACTGCCATTAGCTCTACTCAAACTTCACTCTTTTTCCACATCCTTTTCTCCAAGCTAGATGATTATGACTCACTTGCTTGAAATGAATTACTCATGACTCCACATAGACCCCCCTACTTATACCCAACTAAGCCACAAGTCATCATAGGAATTTAAAAACTAAATTAACCCTTATATTAAATGCATATTTAAGCCACAAGTCAGCTCCCAACAAATATTTAATTTGAAATATTAACCCTCACATTAACTCACGATACAACTAAATAGGAAAAGCCTTGATATTTTAAAAATAGATTAAATGCACATAGGAGAGATAACCTAGACCACACATAAGTCCTCACACACTCCCAAATCAATCCATCTACAAAAACTCCTTCACCTAGACTGTATTATCGAGCTTCAACAAAGAACACAAGCTTAGACAAGCTCCCGCAAGAATTCTCGAGTAAATTAGTATATGTCAAGCAATAGTATATGTCAAGATCCTTCAACAATTGAGCTCCTTTAGTGATCAACACCTTCAGTGACTGAGCATCCACCCTTATTCTTTGACCTAACACCAAGCTTCTCCACCAAGCCCAATCACACAAGCCTCCAACTAATAAATACCATAGAGATTAATAAGCACTTGAAGTCATCTAAAAAAAATTCTAGAATCTTCAAGATCCTCAAATACCCTTGCATTAGACTCCTAGGGTACAAAGAAAAATGTGTTTCACACATTTTTCCTCCATGAGTACTAGACTTCCACTTCATGTTCACCCAAGGCTTACCAACCATATAGACAAGAAAACAAATCTGAAATTAAACCATAGATTTTTTATTCACTCAAACATCATAATCAAATAAATCTTAGAAACCCAATCAACATACTCACTACGAAGAACAAATTGAACATAGTGCTTCACCTTGAATCTTTGTAAGTGATTACAAACAACAATAGAAATATCCTCAATTATGTACTCCATGTTAGAAACATGTAAATCCTTAGCCATGCCAACCATTAGGAAATCAAGAACATATAGATCTATATTATCATGTAGATCCCCAACTACATTAGGAAAATCCAACTCCATGTACACAACAATATGATTGTCCATGACCATGTGCTCTACAATTTCCATATCATACTTAACTAACTAATCATGAAAATAACTATTCATCCCAACATAAAAAAGGTTAGGAACCTCTTCAATACAAACAATAGGTTTCTCTATAGGTTTTTTACTAGACTCTACAAACCGATTGACATATCCAACCTCAACCTTTCCATGCTCTCTTTTCTCTCGAATAAGTCTTCTAACCAACTAGAAAAATCTCTTCTAGATCAAAAAACTCCAACTCTAGTAGCATAAAAATTTCTTCTTCTATTTCATAACTCTATTAGATGCAACATTCACAATAGATTCCACTGAATAATAATCTTATTCATCCTTGTCTCCACTATATTACAAATATGTGCAATCATCCCAAGGTCCAATTTCTCATAGGCATCTTCAAATATCTTTGAAAATCCTCAACAACAAATCTCTCCCATGCACCTTGTGAAAAAATTGAATTATTTGTAGATCAAATGGTAACCTACCACCTTGCATGAACAACTAAGAACAATTCATAAGTCTAGGAACACAAATCTACAATAGAAATCATAGAAACACTTTGTGATCATTCTTCAACAAGATCAAACTTCTATTTTAATAGCCATCTATCCATCTACAAATCCTCTGCAATTATAAGAAAAAACTATGATCTACCACATCACAACATAGGAATCCAGTAAGAAAAATCCACCACTAAATCAAGATCTTCTCAGATAAACTTCTCCCAATTGAAGGTCCTGGTTTGAACTATCTCACATTTGACGATATGTCTACACACTTAGGAACAACTATTCTCCAATACCACCTGACATAGTGCAAGGAAAGAGAATCCAAAAGGGGATGTCCTAATCCCCAAAAAATAACCAAATAGTAGGAAAAAAACACAAGATATAATATTTGATACTAAACTCAACTCTTTATTCATAAAATAGTTGATTACATGAAATGTGCTAGGCTAAAAGGCTTCTTAGTTATGGAAAAAAAACAAAGAAGGTAATAGTTCTACAAGATCCCCCAAGATACAATCCAAACCCTATCTAGTCTATATTTGTAACACAACAACACTCTGGAAGAAACCTCCCATAAGATCTCAACTTGTGCTCACAAGCCACAATGAAATCTCCTTGTTGTTTCAGCCACAACCACTAGCTCTACTCAAACTTATCTCTTCTACCACATCATTTTCTCCAAGATAGATGACTATGACTAACCCCTTGAAAAAAATGACTCATAACTCCACCTAGACCTACCTACTTATACCCAACTAAGCCACAAGTCAGCTCGTAAATTTACAAATTAAACAAACCCTTACAATAAATAAATATTTAAGCAACAAGTTGGCTCACAAAAAACACTAAATGTGAAATTTTAACACTTGTGGCAACTCGTGATACAACCACATGAAATAAATAAATACCTAGGACAAGCCCCAAATTTTATAAAATTGATTAAATGCACATAGGATATATAACAAAAACCACACATAGCTCCTTACACACTCCTAGATCAATCCATCTGCAAGAACTCCTTCTCACAAGGCTCACTATCCAACACCAAAAAAGACCACAAGACTCGTCAAGATCCCACAAAAATTTTCAAGTGATAAATTATTTGTCAAATAGAAAAGTATATTCTAATAAAGAGTATTTCTTGACCTTTGACAACTGAGAACCTTTAGTGGTCGAATATCTTCAGTGACTGACCATCAACCCTTCTCCTTCAACCAAGCACCAAGATTCTCCACCAAGCCCATTTGGTCAAAGCTTTAACTAATAAATACCATAGAGATGAAAAATCACCTCTAGTCTTCTACCAAAAATGCTAGAACCTTCAAGAACCTTAGATTCCCCTACATTAGATTCCTAGGTTACAAAGACAAGTGTGTCCCACACTTTGTTCCTCCATGAGAAGTAGACTTCTCCTTCATCTTCACCCAAGTCTTTCCAAACTATATAGTTAAGAAAACCAATCTTAAAATCAACCATTGATGCTTTATCCACTCAAACATCATAATCAAATAAATCTCAACAACCTAATTAGCAAACCCACTCTGAAGAATAAATTGGACATGTAGTGCTTGACTAGGAATCCTCATAACTAATCAAAACTAGAAATAGAAATATCCTCAAAAATTTACTCCTTGTCAGAATCATGTAAACCCTTAGTCATATTTGTAGTATAATATAGATCCCCAACTACATTAGCCAAATCTAACTCCACATCCATGACAATATGATTTTCCATGATCAAGTGCTCTATGATTTCCATGTCAAACTCAACCAATTGATCATGAAAACAAATCTTCACCCCAAAATCAACAAGGTTAGGAACCGCTTCAAGAAAAACCACAAGTTTCTTTATAGGTTTCACATTAGACTCCATAAATTGATCAACAAAACCAACCTCAACCTTGCCATGCCCTCTTCTCTCTTGAGAAAATCTTCTAACTAACCAAAAAACTCTCTTCTAGATTGGTAAACTCCAAGTTGAGTAGCATACGACTTTCTTCTTCCACTTCTTAACTTATTTAGACCAAGAAACATCCACAACATTGTTCACCTAAGAAATCATCTCATTAACCCTTGTCTCCACTATATTAAGGATATTTGCAATCATCTTAGGGTCCAATGTGCTCTAAAGAACCTTTCAAGATCTTCATAAACCCTTTGCAAAAAAATATTTCTCATGCACCTTTTGACAAACCTAAATTTTTTGCAATTTAGATCATAACCTTTCACCTCTCATGTACAACCAAGAACAAATCACATGTCTAGAAACAAGGATCTACAATACAAATCACATAAGCTCTCTATGATAATGTTCCAATGAGATCAACCTTTCATCTTTGTAACTATTGATCTATCCATAAATCCTCTGCAACTATAAGTCAAAACCATGATCTACCAATACATGACCTAGGACTCCAAAACAATATCTTCTTAGATAAACTTCTCCCAACCCAAGGTCTTAATGCCAACTACCTCACATTCAATGTTCTATCTAGACACTCAGGAACAACTATTATATGATACCACCTAACATAGAGCAAGGGAAAGGAATCCCCAAACAAGATATCTTAGCCCCCAACAAATAGCCATACAATAGAAACATAATAAAAGATATAAGATCTAATACCAAACCCAACTCTTTATTCATAAAATTGTTAGAAACAATAGTTAACCATGATAACTTAGAGGGGCATTGAATCATTTATCTAAAAATTAAAACATTTATCTTCTTTAAATCAACTTAAACATTCAACCAAAGTAAACAACAACCATAAGATGCAAATGGATAATTACACCAAATATGTTAACTAGGGAAACCCTTGATCAATGGAAAAACCCCAGTGGGAATGACACTCACAAGATGATATACTAATATATAAGTCCCTTGTTAGAGGATGTACCCCATTATGAGTTTGTTACAAAATTTAGTACATATGAGTCCCTATTAGGAGACTTTGAATCCCTTTTAGCAGATTCCAAGCCTATTAGGAGTTGTATTACAATGTTTGTAAGAAGAGTCCACTACCCAAACATGCAATTTCAACTACAAGAAGAGATCACTACTCAAACATGTAATTTACTATTATGTTATTTTTTCCTTTTTTCTATCAACCAAAAAAATCATTGCCAAACCTTGCAGACTAGGTCACAAAGCTCATATCCAAATATCAAACCTCAAATCACTTAACAAAACCTCAACAATGAAGTTTCCTTCATTTTCACTATGCTCTACTCAACTTCGCATTTTTCTCTTACTACTACTTATGATCACTTATACATATCTTTTTTCTTTCTTATCATACAGAAAAAATTCCCTTCCTTTATACCGAGTCCATAAAAAAATTTCTTGAGTCAGTTGTTAGACCTGCTTAATTAATCATTATAGGACCGCATTAAGAACATGTTACACTTAGCGATAACATTAATCTTCCACCTTGAAACTTGAATGTATTTCTATACACATAATATCATGATGAGAAAACATATCCATGTTATCACCAACATGTCTTCTTCACATCCTTAACCTTGATTCTTAGAATAAAATATCTGCTAAGAGATATAATAAGTTTACTAGAACATACCTCTATAAACTCGATCTCATAACAAACATCACCAAAACTTACATAACTTCTTCTAGACTTATCATTTCTTCTTCCAACATTAATTGCATTTACTAAATGCTCAAAAGTACTTCCCATAACCTTAGATAGTTAGAATACTCAACTAGCCATCTGTACCAACTTGATCTTTCTATTATTTTTCTATCAGATACCATAGAAGACTACTATGTTGACATCAATAACAAACTTGGTCATGAATATAACATATCATTGTAGAAAAATTTCTATAATACTCCCCCATAGGAATATCATTAGAATTCATGCTTTCAACAATCTCTCCATAATCTCCCCCTTTGGTATTGATGGTAGCATAGATGAAAAACATCTAGTTCCAAGAATACCACCAAAAGACTATTCATCTTTCTTTTATAATCTTCTTCATGAATCATTCTCCCTCATTGATATACTTCAATGTGCTTCCAAAATATTATCCCATGATTTACTTCTTCTAAACATATTGTACTCAAGCCAAACTTCTCCAATTGTCATGATGTACATCTTTCAAAAATGCTATTTTTCATGCCGAACTTCTCCCCCATTGACATCGATTTCAAATGTTTTAGTAACCATCAAACTCGGCAACAATTGATTCTTACTACCTCAAGTGTCCAAAGACACTATTCAAAACAACATCCAACAAGAGTCCTAGATGACTTTGTCCATCACAAATACTCCTCGATACAAGAAGCATAACCATTCAATCTAGACAAATATGATGCTCTGTTACACTGGATTGATGTACTCTAGCATCTTCTATTCTAATGTAGGAAGAGGCATAACCCCAAGCATATCTCACAAATACTCAAGACTCTCTTTGGGAAGAGGCTTAGTGAATATATCTACAATCTACTCTTTAGTTCTCACATATTCCAATCAAAGTTATTTTTCTACATATTTCTCTCTGAACATGTGATACTTGATAGAAATGTGCTTGGTCTTAGAATGCAACACTAGATTCTTAGATATATTTACTGTTATTGTGCTGTAAAAATCTATGACAATAGGTTCACTGATTTCTATCCATATATCCTTCAACATCTACTTCATCCAAACAACTTGATTGCAATTGTTTATTGCTGCAACATATTGTACTTCCACTATACTTTGTGATGTACAATGCTACTTCTTACTTAGCTAAGAAACCAATCTTCCTCTAAGAAATAAGGTTCCACCACTAGTGCTCTTTTTGTCATCCATAATTTATACCCAATCTACATTAGTATAAGCACTTAGAGTAAAATCATTAGATCTTTCACACCACAATCCAAACTCAGATGTTCCTTTTGTTGAAATATCACTCAAGTTTGTTATTAGTGGCACACACTTATTTAGATTGTATATAGCTACCAAGCTCTTTGTACAGTTCGTAGTGTTTGCCAAGTATTTTAGTTGTCACCAAATTCTATAGTTTCTATCAAGTCCTTTCCACAAATCTCAATGGTTACCGAGCATTCATAATTATAGTGAAGATTAGTAGTGTAAATTGTGCAGCCTAGTGTATCTCAAGTTTACCCGTGCAAGTCAATTTGTGTAGTGTTCACCAAGTTTTTTAGTGTATGTGATGTTAGTGTAGTGCTAACCGAGCTACTTAGTGTTAAAAAAGTGACTTAGTTTATACCAAGCTTGAGGTGATAGTGTTTACCAAGTCTTTCCATGGTAAACAAGTGATTCAGTTTATGTGACAAGTTTCACAGTATCTAAAGAGTCACCAATGTAGACTGAATTCAAGATTACTTGGAAGTGATCAGTATGGACCAAGCTTCTATGTCTACCAAGTGCATGATGATGTTAAGCATTGATAGTGGATGCTGAGCATCAAAACCTCACTGAGTTAGTCTTCAGACCCTAAGTGTATTCATGTGGGTTGGCTTTGTAATAGTTTTGTTAAATTTTATTGTGGCCAACTTTGTGATTTGTATAATTGGACTGATATATATGTAATTCATTATTTCATATCCAAGTATATATGTATGTGTGGAATTAATTAGAGAAGATCAATAAGAGTGAACTACAAAGGCTACAGCAGTATAAGGAGTAGAAAATTCGTATCTATCATAGCAAGGTGATCAGTACTTAAAGGAATCTCATTCAATAAACCAAGTTGCAGATTAGAGATCATCTACTATTTCATCCTCATATGTGGATCAGTCAAATCCTTTTACAAGGTAGACCTAATAGTCTTTTGTAAATCTCTTTACTAAGTATATACTTAATTGTATGTTTGTTAATCCTTTCATAAGGTTGACCTAGCAGTCCTTAGTGCTCCTAATAGGTAAAATCATCAGAAGTGATCAATGTAAGCTTTAATAGGATAACTTTATATTATAGTACTAAAGTTTGTGGGTATCATCCCCACCATTTTTTTACTTTCTATTTGGAAGATTTCTAGATCACCAAATCCTTGGGTCACGGTGTTATGAATGCTTACATGTTTTTAGTTTCTTATGCATAGATCAGATTATATGTAATGGATTAAATGTTAATTGGATTGTTGGATTAAGAGTTGATATTTTTGTAGGCACTTTAGAACTTATTGATTCACCCCTCCCCTCTTAGTAACATAGAATAGTCTTGAATATTTTCAACAATTGGTATCAGAGCATTGTGTTTATTAGAAGAAAGCTTAATAGCTTGAGAAAAGATCAAAGCCATGGAGATATTTAGACTTGAAAAATCTATTGAAAATGAGAAGCTAGATTTGGAAATGACCATTGCCCAACTTAAGAAAGAAAAGGTGGAAATCTCTCAATCCCTAAAAAGAAGAAAAGAACATGCAATTCAAATGAATGATCATCTTTACATTGAAGAAAGAATTGAAGACCATTTAAGCAATTCAAATGAAGCTAATGAAGCAATCAAAGAACTCTTAGAAAGTAATGATTCCCTAAAAGAAGAAGTAGGAAAACTAAGATTTGAAAATGAAATAATGAGAAATGATCTAAATTTTAAAAGGAAAATCAATGAAAGATTGCAAAATGATCTGAATTCTAAAAGGAAAATTAATGAAATAATGATGGAATCCCAACCAGACATGAATCAATTGAATGACGAATACCTCTATAAATAAAAGGGAAAAGAAAGGAATTGGATATATAGAATAAGGAGGATCATCCAAGCAAGGATCTCAAAAGAACCAAAGACCTACTTGCAATCACTATGGTAAGATAGGTCATACATCAAATAAATATTGGAGCAATGGAAAAGAAAAATTCAATGAAAAATGCTAAAATTTCAATCAGCATGGTCATAACGCTAATGAATGCAAAGAAAAACAAACATTTGAAGGAAAATGTCAAAAATGTAAGAAACATGAACACAAGTTATCAAAATGCAAAACCAAGGAATTAAATCCATCAAAGAAAATTGTGAAAGCAATATTTGGTTGGGACTATAACACTTGTTGTAGATGTCATTATTGTGGAGAATTTGGACACATTGGAATAAATTTTGTAAAGCATCATTTGAGAAAAGAGGAACTACTAAAAGATGCTTCATTTGTATAGAACTTGGTCATCTTTCCAAGAATTGCATGAATATTGGTAAAATTGGAGATGAGAGAAAGGAAAAAGTTGATAACATTTCAAAATATATGAGGTAGCAATGGGTTTCAAAGTCTATTAAGGATAAAAGTCCAAGTAATGATGATCAAGTCAATCAGGAATTGAGTTACTCTACTATTTCTACTTAAGTTCTCAAAGGAGAAACTAAAACTATTCTATAAAAGAAGACATCCAAAAATACTTCCAGATTGAAAGAGCAAAGTTATCTAGATATATATTAAAGATACAAAGGGATCACTAAGTACAAGTGTCTATTGAGTTATCTTCTCTACTGAGTGAGGTTGGATCATAGACTCTACTGAGCAAGGTTGGGAGTAATAAAGATACTTATGGTTACCGAGTCACAAAGACTTCACTGCGTGATCAATGCAAAGTAGTGGATGATAGTCTGTCAGCATGATGTCGTTCGATCTACCTTTTGTACTAAGTATTTATGGAAAATTTTTAACAAATGGCATGAAATCAAACCCATTTCTTACCGTCAAATTTTGAGTGCTATTGTGAAAGTGCGATCTTTGGAGCTTCCAAGCAATTTGCAAAAAATTCCAATGAATGTTTTTGAATTCTCTCAAACCCTACCAAGTGAAGATCGAATCCAATAGTAGCAAGGTTAATCAAGGATCTAAGATGTTGGTTCATGGAGTGGAATGGAAAGAACATAATTTCAATCTCACTCCTATGATGGCCAAAACTATAGATCCAAGTGGAGCTCAATCTCAAATACCTCCAAAGGTACTTCTGATCAATGATATTTGCACTCACTTCAAATGTGTTATTCAAGATTTTGGTACATTAGAAATGGATGATGCCCTAGGTCAATTGTGTGTAAATGGAGTTTTGAAACCCGAGCACCAACATGTAGAAACCACCAACACTTGGAAACCAAAGGGTTAACTCACATCCCTCACATGCCCTATGAATTTCAAGTTAAATGGATTATGTTTATCCTTAATCGAATGCATAATGGGTAGTTGTGGTTGGAAAAACTAGTGTTGATCAGAAAGATGATGATTTATTGAATCACTAGCCTCCCAATGCTAGCCAAGGCCAAAATGACAAAAACCCTAGGTCGGGTTGAACTTGAAAATAAAACCCTAGCAAAATGGGATGGTAGACGAATGAAAATTAGTAGTGTTTCTTATATAGAA
Source organism: Cupressus sempervirens (assembly GCA_028749045.1). Lineage (NCBI taxonomy): Eukaryota > Viridiplantae > Streptophyta > Pinopsida > Cupressales > Cupressaceae > Cupressus > Cupressus sempervirens. The sequence continues at coordinate 867,508,385 of CM053789.1, forward strand.
TTAAAGTTTGGTACTCACATCATTGTGCACAAGATATAAAACTCTAGTAGGTTGAACAGTGTGTCATGTAAAGCTGTGGACTTCGCATACAAAGTGGTAAAGAACAATTTTTCGTTCAACCCTTCCAAGCTATTGTTGATACAATTTAACAAAAATATGAAAACCATAAGAACATCAAAGAATAACCCATGTAAGTTTGATTCCTTGTTAACTTGTCTATTCTTTTATTTTCAAAAATTCTTCCCATCAAAAGGCACTATTGTTTGGAGAAAAGATGTACCATGTTATATCAGATAAATGAGTTTATTGCTGAAACAAGTGAAAATTATAATAGTATTATGGATAATTATTTTGATGCATCTAAAGAGAAAATGAAAAATATGTTTTGAATCCCCAAGAAACTAGTTGAAGATTATAAGGATTATGTTTCATGGTGGATTGTGACAAAATGTACATTCAAGTAGTTAAGCCTAGAATTATGTGGGTAAAACCTCTTGTTTATGAGGTTAATATTGATGAAACTAATGACATCATTGAAGCTCTTGTCAGTGAGTTAGTTCATCCTAAGGCTACATATTTTGGAACATATGATGAAGCAAAAACTAGGATTGAACTTGAAATAAAGCTCCCTCAAGAGGTCAACAAAGGGAAGAAAAAAATTACAAAACTAAAATCTAGTTCAACCCTTTTGTTAACTAAGGGAAAAGGTGAAGATGAGGTAGTAGAAGATGTGGAAGAACCATTAAGGAAGAAAGGCACGATGATTATCACCAAGCTAGAAAAGCCATCCACTACAATTTTCACTAGGAGATCCTCAAGGAAGAAATTAGACAAGGAAGGAGGAGATATTATATTCAGAAAACCTCCACCCACCTTACAAGATAGAATAAAAGAAATTTAGGATGGAGTAGGCATAAAATTTTTTAAATCACTAACATATGAAATCAAGACAACAAAGGAGCAAAAGTAGATTGAAGAGCTAGTGATGGATAAGCTCGAAAAATGGAAATACTCACCAGACCAGCTTGCTTCTCAAATTCCCAATGATTTGTTGGAAAAGATAAAGCCAAGATGGGATTTTTCCATGCAAACTATCAAAGACACATATGGGAAAACCTTGAGGTAGCTATTACTGAGCATATTAGATGTAGAGGTAAAAGAGTCACTGAAGAATAATGAAGAAAAATTGACTCTACAGTTTAATAGTTTTTTGGTTTTGACTAAAAACATTGAGCATGTTGTAAGGAATGCAACAAATACTTGGAAGAATATCTATCTATTACATAAACCAAGTGATTTTCTAGTTGATGTTTAAAATTATGATGATCAAGAAGATAAGGAGAAATATGAAGAAGAGAATATTGAAGAACTCATTTTGACAACAAAGAAGATTAAGAGGATCAAGGAAAAGAGGCTACCAAGGAAGCAAAGCAAGATGATGAGGAGACTAATCCACTTAAGATAGCTACAATAGTCATTGCCTCACTTCCTCACTCTCTGAGCAAACTAGTGACAACATCAAGCATGGGGACATCCCAAGCAAGTTTGATTGTGACCACCAGTGCCAATCCAAATGTCCAATCACTCTTTTCTCCTACTTAACTTAGTAGATCACTAACAGAGTTGACCTCCACTTCATCTACCAAGCTGAAAACTATTTCTTCATCAATTGAGTTGAGTACTTCAATTTTGAGCACTTCAATTTTGAGTACTTCAGTTTTGAGCACATCAATTTTAGTTCTTTAGGTATTTCTATAAATATTTATTCAATGAGAATAGTATCAATTCTTATAGCCAGTCCTAGCATGTCTAATATTATTTCTATTCTGGGTACAAAAGCAATAAGTGTAAGGACAGTTGAGCCCAAGATTCAATCAAGCACAAAAATTTTGACTTAAGGAAAAGAATTGAAGGAAGAAATTGATTTAGATTAGGAAATTGTAATCCCAAATTGGGAAATTTCCAAGCTTACACTAGACCAAATGCAGTCATTTGGTGAGATCCTCCAGAAGAATGCTAAACAACAAAGACTAAGAGAGGAGAGAGATAAGGAATTTAAAACAATTGAAGGTGCCAAGAACATTTTGGCAGAGGCCATAGGTATTGAGGTTGACTCTTCTAACCCAATTTTGTATCAACTATTAGAGGTAGTACAAAAATTTAATGAAGATACTGAGGGACAAGATAAGTTAGTGCAAAAAGTAGAAAAGAAGTTTCATAATAAAGTGTTGGAGCACATTGGCAAACAGATAGCCATTTATCAAGTAGAACTTTCTAAAATTTTGGGAAATTTAGAAGCATCTTGTACAAATGTGTCATCACTTTTCGGAAAGCTATGTGATGTTTTTGAGGTTACTAAAGAAATAAAGAACAAATTGTCCAGAATAGATGAGTATCTAAAGGTTAGTGCTCAAAAGCTACAACTTGACACTAGTTCAAGCTCTGGACATTTTCAAAAGATAAGATTTTTCTTAGATATTCAAGTAGAATTTCTTAGAGAATAAGCAAAGATTAGATCCACATTAATAGATATAAAAAATATTATTCTTACCATCATGGATGCACTATAGAAGCATATTCTACATTCAAAAACTCTCATCCATGAAAATAATTTGTCCATAGTGGACCATATGATAGAATTGTTAGTAGAAGTCCAAATTGCACTTGACACATGTATGGTCGTAAAGGACAATTGGGATAACACCTTTGTGATCATTCTCAAGGTAAATTCAGAATTTTTATCTCATTTTGGTATTACTATGTAAATAAATAGAATAAATCTTTGGCATTAATTGCAAAAAGTGGGAGAAAGGTATAGGTATGGAGAAAAACATATGTTATGGGGTAGAAAATGTAATAAGTCAAAAATTCAATGGGAGAGTAAAATATGTACTGATAGATATGTTGTACATAGCAAGAAGATGTATAGTATACTACATGAAAACACCTTACTATGTATAGATATATACCTTAGAAAATCAATTTTGAAAAATCCCAAAAATAGTATATTCTACCAAGCTAGTATCTCAACTTTATGGACAAAAGGTCTTCAAGAAATTTTTTGAATTCAATTTTGGCTAATAAGTGTTTTTGTCACTAATGCCAAAGGGGGGGATTGTTGACATATTAGTCAAGTTTGTTATTAGTGACACACACTTCTTTAGATTGTATATAGCTACTAAGCTCTTTGTGTTGTTCATAGTGTTTGCCAAGTATTTCAGTTGTCACTAAGTTCTGCAATTGCTACCAAGTCCTTTGGACAAGTCTTAGTGGTTACTAAGCAGTCACAGTTATAGTGAAGATAAAAAATGTAAACCATGCATCCTAGTTTATGTCAAGTTTATGAATGAAAGCCAAGTTGTGTAGTGTTCAATGAGTTTGTAATTATGTGATGTGAGTCCAGTGTTAACCAACCTACTTAGTGTTAACCAAGTAACTCAATTTATAATGAGCTCAAGGTGGTAGTGTTTACCAAGTCTTTCTATGGTCAACAAGTGATTTAGTTTATATGATGAGTTTCATAGTATCTACTAAGTCACTAGTTCAGACCAAGTTCAAGAGTGCTTGGAAATGATCAGTATGGACCAAGCTTCTCTGCCTACAAGGTGTATGATGATGCTAAACATTGATAGTGGATGTCGAGTATCAAGACATCATCGAGTCAGTCATCAGAACCTAAGTGTCTTCATTTGGGATGAGTTTGTAAAATTTGTGTTAACTTGTATTGTGTTTGACTTTGTAATTTGTATAATTGGATTGATATATACATAATTCATTATTTCATATCCAAGTATGTATGTATGCATGGAATTAATCAAAGAAGATAAGTAAAGTGAATTACGAGGGCTAAAGTAGTATAAAGAGAAATAAAGTCATATCTATCACAGCAAGGTGATTATTACTTAAAGGAATCTCTTTCTGCATACCAAGTTGCAGATCAAAGATCATCTACTATTTCATCCTAACTGGTGGATCAATCAAATCCTTTCACAAGGTAGACCTAATAGTCTTTTGTAAATCTCTTTATTGAGTGCATACTTAATCATATATTTGTAAATCCTTTCACAAGGTGTACCTAGTAGTCCTTATTGCTCCTAATAGATTAGATCATCAAAAGTAATCAATGTAAGCTTTAATAGGCTAACTTTATGCTATAGTACTAAAGTTTGTGGGTATCATCCCCACCATAGAAGGTTTCTATGTCACCAAATCCTTGTGTCACTATGTTATGAATGCTTTCATGTTTTCAGTTTCTTATGCACAAATTAGATTATATGTAATGGATTAAATGTTAATAGAATTGTTGGATTAAGAGTTGATATTGTTGAAGTTTTAGAAGTTAATTATTCACCCCCTCCCCTCTCAGTAACTTAGAATAGTCTTTAATATTTCCAACACCTTTTAGATATCTAAATATCCTTTTGACTATTGCATAATGTGATTCTTCGATATTAGCTTGGAATCTTGCAACAATTCCAACGACATTTTCTATATACAGCCTTATGTGAGTCTGATATTGCAATCCTCTAATAATAGATATGTACTTTTTGTACTCAATAGTAGGTGTCTCATCCTTTGAAGATAGCTTAATTCTAGTTACCATAGGTATTCTAGTGGGTTTTCATGTTTCCAAATCAAATCTTTTTAGTAAATCCTTCAAGTACTTAGTACAAGAAATAAAGATTCCTTCCTTATTCTATACAATCTATGATCCTAGAAAATATTTCATTTCTCTTATCAGGCTCATCTCAAATTCCTTTTTCATATCTTTAGTAAATCTATCACTTTCATCATCATTTCCTCCACTTATGATATCATCAAAAAATACTACCAAAATCATCACTAATCTCTTTCAATTATAGATTACTATCTGTCATACCTTTTATATATCCAAGCTTTGTCAAATGCTTGTCCAACCTTGCATACTAGGTTTTGGGTGATTGCTTAAAGCCATATAATGCTTTTTTTAGTTTTTATACTATGTCCTTGTCATCTATCAAAGGACAACCTTCTGGTTGTTCAATGTATACTACTTCTTCAAGTTCTTGATTCAAAAATAATGACTTAACATCCATCTGATACACTTTGAATTTCTCTTTTGCTGCATAGGCTAAGAATAATCTCACTGCTTCTATCCTAGCTATTAGAGCATAGGTCTCATCATATTCTATCCCTTCCTGATATCAGTAACCTTTACATACCAATCTTTCCTTGTTCCTTACAAATTTACCTTTTTCATTCATCTTGTTCCTAAATAACTATTTAGTTCTTATCACATTCTTGTCTACTAGTCTAGGCACTAATTCCCATGTCTCATTCTTTACTGCTTGATCCAATTCCTCTTTCATATCTTATTTCCAATAATAATCTTTACATGCTTCATCTACATTATTAGGTTAAACTAAAAATATCAAACATAGTTCTTCATTGACTCTGCTTCTTGTCATCACACATTTATCTTTACTTTTGATGATTTGTTTGGATGGGTGATTCTTTGTCATATTCTTTCCTGAAGTAGGAGTTGTTATCTCAACTCTTCACCCTACTAAAGATTTTGAACTTTGTTCTTTCCTTGGTTCTCCTTCACTCTACAAATCATTATTAGTCTCAAGAAATACCTCATCATTCCTTGGCTTAGTAACAACATCATCAATTGAATTGTAATCAACTATTCTCTCTTGTATCCTCAATTTCTCATCAATTCTCACATTTACACTTTCCATAACAGTCTTAGTTGTTTGATTTCCAATCTAACCAATATCATCATCTCTTTTGATATAACACTTACTACCAATATTTTTAAAATACTTAAATATAGTTGAGTGACCAACCACACTTCATAAGGAGTCTTATTTGTGTCTTTCCTAACTTGTATTGTGTTTATAGTGTACACTAATGTATTCATAGCTTCTCTCCAAAACATCTTGGATACATCATTCTCAACTAAAATAACTCTTTCTACTTTAGTTATTAACCTATTTCTTCTTTCTGCTATACCATTCTATTTAGGGGTCTTCAACTCAACTCTTTCTTCTACTCTACGATTGAATCTTCTATCTTCAATTTGATTCCCATTATACAAATCATTGCTAATGATAACATACACATTTCCATGGTTAGCCTTTGGATCAACAATAGTTACCAAAGCTATCTCTTCTAATACTTCCTCTTTCTTAACCAGTCTAAGCTCACAATCATTTAGGAATCTTTTCATTCTTGTTTTAAATTATTTATCTTCATTAGAAAGAAAACTTTGTCTAGCTTTTCTTACTCTCTTAGGGCATGTAGATGCATATGAACAAACTCATTACATGTCCAAAAAGAAAAAATTTCCTTCACCTTCTTTTTCTCTTTTCATAACCAAATCAATACATTCCTTGATCTTCATGTCTTCTTTGGATATGGATTTGTCTCTACTTGTGCCTCTATCCAAAAACATATCCTCAATTTAGTACACAATTCTGATCTCTTACCAAGAAGCTCCATCTTTTTTTTGTCAAAATTTCCTCCATCAAATTAGGACTATCCTTTCTAAAATAACTCGCCACTAATTTCTCAAAACTATTAAGCCTTATCTTCAAGGACTGATGCTTTGATACCAATTGTTAGAAACAATAGTCCACCAAGATAACTTAGAGGAGGGTGAATTAGTTATCAAACAATTAAAATATTCATCTTCTTTCAATGAATTTAAACATTCAACCAAGTAAAAAACAATAATAATAAGATGCATATAGACAATTGCACCAGATATGTTAACTAGGGAAAGCCTTAATCAGAGGGAAAACCCTAGTGGGAATGATGTCCACAAGATGATATATTGATATATAAGTTCCTTGTTAGAGGATGTTCCCTGTTATGAGTCTGTTCCAACATTTAGTATATATGAGTCCCTATTAGGATATTTTGAATCCCTAATATGAGATTCCAGCCCTATTAGGAGTTGTGCCAACCCTCTTAAGAGTTGTACTACAATGTATGCAAGAAGAGCCCACTGCCCAAACATGCAATTTCAACTACAAGAAGAGATCACTACTGAAACGTGTAATTTACTATTATGTTCTTCTTTTTTCTTTTCTATCAGCCAAACCAATCACTTTTAGACCTTGTAGACCAAGTCACAAACCTCAAATCCAAATATCAAACCATGGATCACTCAACAAAACCCCGACAATGAAGATTCCTTCACAATCGCTCTGCTCTACTCAACTTCTCATTCTGCTCTCATTGCTGCTTATAATGACTTCTCCATATCTTGTATATTTTTTATCATAAAGGAAAAATTTCCTTCCTTTATATCGAGTCCATAAAATAATTTCCTGATTTTGTTGTTAGATCTTCTCAATTAATCATTATAGGACCACATTAAGAACATGTTAGAATTAGCAATAACATTAATTTTCTACCTTCCAACTTGAATATCTTTCTGTAAACACAATATCATGAAGAGAGAACTTATCCATGTGTCATCATCAACATGTCTTCTTCACATCCTCAACCTCAATTCTCAAAATAACAACTCTGCTAAGAGATATATCAAGTTTACTAGAACATGCCTCTATAAACTCTATCTTAGAATAGACATCACCAAAACTTATATAAATTCTTCGAGACTTGTCTTTTTTTCTTCTAACATTAATTGCATATAGTAGATACTTAGAAGTATCTTCCATAGCATCAAATAGTTAGAATACTCAACTAGTCATCTATACCAACTTTATATTTTCACTGTATTCTATTAGATTTCATAGAAAATTGTTATCTTGACATGAATGACATACTTAGTCATGAATGTGACATATCATCATAGTAACATTTTTAAAATACTCCCTTATAGGAATATCATTATACTTCATGCTTCCAACAATCTCTCAAAGAAAATAACTAATTACATGCAATTTTTTGAGCTGTAAGGACTTCACAATTATGGCCCAATACAAATCAAGTAATAGTTCTGCAAGATCCTCCAAGATCAAATCTAAGCCCTAGCTCATCTAGATTTGGAACACAACAATGCTCTAGAAGGATCCTCCCACAAGATCTCAAATTGCACTCACAAGCCACCAAGAAATCTCCTTGTTTGTTCAACCACAATGACTAGTTATTCTCTAACTTTTCTCTTCTCCAAGCTAGATGATTATGACTCACACCCTTGAAATGAATGACTCATGAATCCACTCGTAAAGCCTAATTATACCCAACTAAGCCACAAGTCATCCTAAGAAGTTATAAATTAAATAAAACCTTACATTAAATGCCTCTTTATGTAACAAGTTAGCTCACAACAAATATTAAATATGACATGTTAACCCTTGTGTTAATCCATGATACACCCATATGAAATAAGTAAATAATTAGAACAAACCCCCAATTTTACAATACTAATTAAATGCACATAGCAAAGATAAATAAGATCACACATATGTCCTCACATACTCCCAAATTGATCGATCTATAAGAATTCAATCCCACAAGCCACACTGCCAAGTGTTAGCAAAGACCACAAGCATTGTTGAGCTCCCACAAGTATTTCCACATAACATAGTATATGTTGAGAAATAGCATATGCTTAGATCAAGTATATGCCAAGCTCCTTTAATAGTCAAGATCTTTCTTTGAAATACCATAGAGATGACGGAGCACTTCTAGTCTTCTATCAAAAATGCCTAAATTGTGAGGTTCCTCACATGGCCTAGGATCATATTGTAAGGGATGAAAGTGGAAAGATAATTTTGATGTATGCGATAAATTTTTCAAATAAATACTTTAACATTGCAGAGGCCCTAGCTAAATTATGGGGGGTATATTTCACAATCCATTTGGGAAGTACCAAGCTAGTGGTTATAGGCAATTCTAAACTAATTACAAAAGCTATCAATTGATGGTCAAAGGTGGTTTGGTCTCTAGTAGGCATTCTATTGAATGTCATGTTGTACCTTGAAAGAATGGAGGGAATGACAACTCAACACATATATTGGGAATGAAAATGCATGGTAGACAAGATATTAGGTTTGGAATTGGAAATGATGGATCTTAGGTGTTTGAGATAGTTAGCATTGATCCCTACTTATATCATCACTCTCATTGAGAGTGAAGGACACACCATCACTAACACACCATGATTTAAATTAAATATCATAGATGGAAGTAAGATCATTTCTAACTAGTTCAAGGGTGGTAAACTTATGTGTTTGATTAATATGATGTTAAACCTTCATTCACTTGTAGGCTTTTATGGAAACTCCCAAAAATTTATCATAAAAAGATCTAGAGTGAAACCACTAAGTACAATAGGGGCTAGTCATTTAATGATAGTCACATAAGTCTCCCTTGGTATGATATAAATGACTCACAAAAATGTTTCATTTTTTATAAAAGCTCCTCAATCATTAAATTCCATGCACTAACATATCATAATCCTACTAAGCATAGTGGTTGGAATTCTAATTTTGATAATAAATCTATTTTTATGGATTATTTCTATAAACTTGGCAATGCTTTACTACCTAAGGTTATCCTACTTTGAAAAATCAAAACTACCATTAATAAAGATGTTTTAAAAAACTCCAAGCTAGAAGATCTCAAAGATTCTAACGTCCTAGTTGACATGGGTGGTGATTTGGACAAACTTGAACCAAGAAACATCAAACACTACTAGCTTGATAAGGAAATTTTGTTAATGTAAATTATAGAGGGTAGCCTAATTCCCTTTATGAAAGCCATAAAAGGACATGATGATCTAATGACCATGAAACTAGTAAACACTTGGAAAGATTGGTACATCACCATTAGTTTTATTACTTTTGAGATTAGCGAGGAATTTATCACTCAAACTACTCAGTTATCCATGGTAGGAAAGAATGGAGATAGATCACCACTAAAATGGATGAGACTAGCATGAATCATTTCTTAAAAGAGGGTGAGGAGACTGTAGTCTGTTTACATGGTTTTTCTACCAAAGAGAAATTATTGGGCCCATGGGGTGATTCCTACTACCTGATAATAAAATACCTCATGATGGAAGGGATACACAAAGTAAGTTACTATTACCACTTACCTCTACTAAATTATTTTTTGTTTCATGACAAACTTTGTTTCCCTTTTTTCCTACTAATGGATTTGGAAGTCTCAATTATGGATGTGAAGAATGTAGGGCTAAGAGAAAAAAATTAGCATCCAACACAAGGTCTTGATTTGTATGTTGCATAACTTCTATAAAGCTATGTATTTAAATAGGAACACTATTCTTATCCAACCCTTTAGTCCTAAAATTTTCCCCCAATGGTTGTCTCTACTTTAATACCCTTTTTTTTTTTTTTTGTCTCAAGCTTCTTGTTTGTCTACCAGTAGGAAAGCTAAGGTCCTTCCCAAGGTATATTTCTTTAAAATCCAAACCTTAATTTGAAGGTGCGCCTATGAGATGTGAAGAAGGAGATCCCACCACCTTGATTTTAGCCCTAGCAAGAAGAAAAAGGTGGAAAAATAACAAAGCCTTGAGGAGGTCAAATTAGATTCTAAGTCTAAAGATAGTGAGGAAAAATTGAAACACTCCTACCCTAAGCAATAAGCTAGGTAGATTCACTACATTGAGAAGGATGTTGATGATTTAGCTAAGTCCCCTAATAATAATAAATAATCCTCTCATCACTACTTTCAGGATGGGTACCAAGGACCTAACTACTAGGAAGGATACTATGGACTCTCCTTTGTGTGCTACCTCCTCTTTGAGGAATAAAAAGAAAGACCCCCTGTTAGTCATGATATCTAACTTTCCTCCCTCATTATCCCCCACCACCATCTATTCCTCCACCCCATCCCTTATCCAACATCCCACCCCCTCTAGTCTAGAGAAAACTTCTTTATTGGAGGTTCAAGTAGAACTGAAAAACTGCCAGTTGAACTAGAGAAGAAGAATGACAGACTAATCAAGCAAGAGTCTCATTTTATGATGTTTATTGATTTCAATGTCATTGTTATGGATGCTATAGGAATAACCCTCTAGATCTTATAGTGGGAGAATAAGAAATGGAAACACAAATAGGATGATGATGTAGTGAAGTTGTACCAATTCCTGGTCGATGATTGGATGGATGTGTTCTTGTCTAAGCCCAAACAAGAGGACAATTTTTTTTTTGGTTTTTTTCTTTAAATTTTATTTTGATTATGATATTTCTCTCTATTTTAAAATTTAAAGCCCTATGTAGCTGAATTTAGAAGATTTATAATATGGTTTTAATGGTTGTTATGATCAAACATACTTGATACTATCATTAGTCTAGATGATTATATAGTGTGGATGGTTTTCATTTTTGCTTTCTACAGGACCTAGTTTGATTATAGATTTTTTGTCCACAACTAATTTTTTATATTAATTATGGGTGTATACTTTGTTGACTATGGGTATATAAGCTATATTTCTACTGCTACTGACTCTAACACTAGGTCTATTTTCTTTGCACTAATAACCAATATTTTGACTTCTATATAAAAAAAAACCCTAATTATATTTTTAAGATGGAGTTGTTTAATCAATATAGTCACAACACAAATTAGTAGTTGTGGAAGACAATATTCATGGAATTATCACAATAAAATAGGGGTTAAAATTTATTCAAACTAAAAAAAAAAGGGCATAAAACAACCAAATGGCTAAATTGATGACATAAATACGAAAGAAAATGACTCTTATACACAATCTTCAAACTTTGCATGTGTTTAGTAGCCTATTTATCATAACAATGTGAAACACCACTCCAATCCCTAGGAATGTGAGTAAAAGTAACATAATCCAAAAAAAAGCACACAAATCGAGAATATGCTTAACAATGGAAGATAAATACCAAAAACCATACTTAGGCTCCTTTGGAGTCAAAAAATGCACCTGGATGTGTGAATCAATCTAATAGATGATCCTTTTTTATCCAATAACATACTTGCACACTCCAAAACATACAAACTAGTAGTTCCTTTCATCAAATTGTTAGAGTGATGGCCTTTAAAAATAGAAAACATAAACTATTCAATCCCAAAAAATTATCTTTATAAACTCCACCAATGTTAGGAGGAACTTAGATTCCCAAAGATGACCCATATGTGTTGATTTTAAGAATACTATGTTAATGAAAACTTTGTCTCCCCATCCAATTAGTTTTATGGAGAGGATGCTTGCATATATTCCTCAAGAGTGGGTTCTTCTAAGAATAAATATGAAGATGATTATAATAAATAATATGACTAGATCTATAGCTTCAGAAAGATCATATTTATCAAATATAGTTCCCATCAAAGAGTGTATAACTTTTCACCATAGGTGGTGAGCCTCCAACATCACAGCTTGAAATATGTGGATTTCTTTCTAGCCGTAGTTGCTAGAAAATAAAGAAAAGATCATGACTCTAAGAAAATTGAAGGAAATAATATTAAATAGAAGTCTTACCCTATAGATCAATAACCTTGTGCAAAGAAGGAAAATGATAAAAAGATTGATCCCTAATATCTCACTAAAGGTGCCAAATATGTCTACTAAAGGAGCATTGGGGAAAAAAAATGAGAGATTATTTATGCACTATTATAGCACAAAAAACATTGTAAAGGGACCTACAAAGAAAAAATTCAAAGATTATACTATGTAAGGTGTTTGTTTTAAATCAACAACCATAAGAATAAAATTCACTTGGGCCAAGAGAACCTATACAAAACATATTTCACCCATGGAACTTGAATGTCCCTAAAAGTCTACCAAATTTACTCACACCATAACCTGCAACAATGAAAAACTTTCCAAAAAAATCATTGCTACGCCAAGATAGGACATTAGAATTGGCCAAGTTAGTGCACTTGCAAGGTACTAGAATATGAACCAGCTCTTGTATACCAACCATATATTTGTCTGAAGGTCACTCACATGGGAGCTCTGAGTGGTTAGACACTATTGAGTGACTATTATAGGAAATCCTCCAATGACCAACCAAATCCCAACCTGCCATAGTAAAGTCATCATAAAGGACATGCTACTAGGAATGAGAATAAATAAGAGAAGGATGACCATCCTTAGATCCATCCAAAAATGAGCTTGAGAGCCAAAATGAAAAATCCAAATGAATTCATTCTAAACCAAATGAGCTCCAACTTTCAAATTATTGGAAATTATAGATTCTCTATTAAAAAGAGGAGTTTGGGGAACATCAAACTCATTAAGTCCTTTACAATACTCAGATGTGATTATACAATCCCATAGTTGATGAGTTCACCAACACCACTATAACATAGAAGCAATAACTATCCCTTTAGGAATAAGATATTGTAAACCAAGACCACCTTCCTTCATACCTTTGAACATAGTTTCCTACTTAACAAGGATTATTTTTGCAAGTGGATAAGTTCCCACTATAAAGAAATTTATGAGATAGGGCATCAATTTATTAAAGAATATACTTAGGAGCAATCTAGAGAACATGAATGTAATTAGGAAGAACTTTGAATAATTTAATTTAGAAGATTTAAATAAGAAAAAAAAAAACCAATGGTGGGCCTAGTGATTAAATTTATGCTACATCTTATCAAGAAATGTTTGCAAGGAGGACCTATGATGTCGACCAATAGTAAGAGGAATACCCAAATAATAAAAAGGGGATGTGCCCAATTTCAAATCTTAAAATGTCAACAATATAACTCTAAATAGCTAGAGTGGTATTCAAGAGGAAAATGGAAGAATTGTCCTCATTAATCTTCTTGTAAAATGTTTCAAGGTAAAATCCAAGGCATGCCTGAAAGATTTATCTTCACAACTATAAGCCAAGTCAATAATAAATATGTCATCCATAAACTAAAGATGTGAGGGTGGAGACAAACCATTACACTACTACCAACTAGGAATCAATCATTAAGGAACATGATATTTATGGAAATAGACTAGAACCTTAACTAAAATAATTAACAAGTAGATATAGGATCCCCTTGATGAAGGCCTTGAGAAGCACAAAAATGTTCTAAATATTTTCCATTCACAATAACCAAGAAGGAAGAAGAAGTAACACAACTCGTAACCCAATTCACCCATTTTAAACCTAAGGTTGAGATAACTTTATGAAGAAAACTCCATTCAACCCTAACATAAGCTGTAGACATATCCATCTTATTTAACAAATATATCTCCTTAGAGGATGCCATGGAGTGCATAACCTTAGAAGCCATAGCCACCCCATCTAAAGTCTTTTTACTATTCACAAACCCCTTTTTCCTCAAATATCACTAAACGAATATAGATTTTAGGCCTTGATGTGATCCATTTAGTAATAATCTTATACGCCACATTGTAGAGAACAATGGGACAAAAATGCTTAGCTAATACCTAATGCATCAACTTTTAGGAGTCATAACTTTTGACTTGGATATGGATTTTGGCTGAAATTTTATAGGTAGCTATGTGAAAAGGAGTTACTTGGTTTTTCAATCAAGCTTTTCTTGATAGGTGGTCATTTTGACATTTTTCGGAAGCATAAAATTTCATCTTGACCTCTGAAATTGGTTTTTTTTATTTTTTCTAGTTTTTTAGAAATTTACTTTTGTAATAAATTTGAAATCGTATCTTGATTTGATAGAAATGTTGAAAATTCATCTTGCCTTAGTTGGGGGACTTTCTTGAGAAAAATCAAGATTCATAGGGTGGGTTTTTAAAATTACAAAAATGGAAAAATCCATTTTTTTTGAAAATCTACCAAATATGGTCATTTTTGAATTTGTAATAAGTAGGTTTTTATTTATTTGTAGAAGCATAGTAGAGTTAGAGAAGTTTAATGAAGATTCTAGTATTTTGAGAATCTATGTTGTGTTAGTATTTTTTGACATATTAATGTGAAGTTTTAGGGCTACATCATTTGGTATCAAAGCAAGAAGATGGCTGGGAGATGAAGAGGAAGTGGAAGATGTGGTGTCACTCCAATGAAAATATTTATGTTGGATATGTAGAGGAAGACTGAATGGCTGAATGAGCGAATGGATAATCAAGGAATACTAGCAATACAAGGAGAGGATGAATTAGATGAAAAGGCAAATTGAAGAGGTACTAATCAAGATGAAGAAAATGAAGAAGAACCCTTGGAAGAGTTGAGCTATGAAGATAGAGTGATTTGGTCTTTAGAAGGAAAAAACTGAAGGAATCAAGATAGAAGTTTCAAACTATGTTGGTAGTATTAAGCCAGAAGAGTTGATAAATTAGCTAAATGAGATTGGTAAATTTTTTGAATGGAAGCCTATGGTGAATACAAAGAAAATGAATTTTTCATGCACAAAATTAAAAGGACATGCAATGATATGGTGGGATCACCTCAAAAAATAAAGAACATGAAAATAAAAGGAAAAGATCAAAACATGGAGCAAGATGGAGAAAAATCTTCTAGAAAAGTTCTTACCATTGCATAACTGACAAACCTTGTTTCCTAAGTTCTAGATTTTTTAGCAAAAATTGTCTTCTATGCAAGAGTAGACAAATGATTTCTATAAGTTATCCATGAGAATAAAGCATCAAGAAGATGATGAGCATGTGGCTACTAGATATATGAAAGCCCTCAAATTCTCTATCCAAGATGAGCTAAGCATACATTGTGTTAACAATATGGAGGAAGCCTACCATTTAGCTCTTAATATTGAAGAAAAGAAAAATCAATAATAGAATTAGAGTAATAGAGGAGGGAGAAGGGGTCCCTCAACACCATTTTAAAGAGGTTCAAACTATGGCCAAGGAGAATCCTCCCAAGGATTTGAAAGAAATAGAAATTCTAGACAAGATACCACAAAACAAGAAAGGAGAAGGGGATTCTAGTGAGGACATGGTTATGGTAGCTGAAGAGGATGAGAAAACCAACAGAGGCTCTTTACCTATTTCATATGTGAAGAAGAAGGACATAGAGACTTTAAATGCTCAAATTATAACATGCAAGAAATAAGTCAAGGAAGATAGCCTAGAGTGAACCTAGCTCACCCAAAAGAAGAGTAAGAAGTTTCACCAAATGTGGGAGAAACCATCATGATGAGGAGATCAATGATCATCCTACAAAAAGATGATATTCCTACAAAGAACTATGATAATTTGTGGCTCTAGACCAACATTTTCAGAACTAGATGTACTTCTAGTGGAAAGGTATGTCAAGTTATTGTTGATGGGGGTAGTTGTGATAATATGGTAACTAGAGAAGTGGTAGAGAAATTAAATTTACAATGTTAGAAGCAACCTCATCCTTATTGTATTGCATGGTTTAAGAGAAGAAATGAAGTAATAGTTGATAAAAGATGTTTAGTCAAATTTACCATAGGAAAATTTTATAAGGATGAGATATGATGTGATGTTATTCCTATGCATGCTTGACATATGTTATTAGGGAGACCCTGGTAGTATGACAAGAAGCTCATGCATGATGGGGAGAAAAATACTTATACATTTTGGAAGGATGGCTCTAATGTGGTTTTGTTGCTCCTTAATGATGAAAAGAAGAATAAAACCATGTTGTCTGCGAGAGAAGTTGTCAAATAAATAAAAGTAACAAGTTGTTGTCATGAACTAGTACTAAAAAAAGGAGAAGAGCAAAAAAACTTTGTGCTTCCCAAGGCAATGAAGGTGTTGGAGGAGTTTTTTGATGTTTTCTCCTGATGAACTACCTAATAGTATTCCACCGAAAAGAGATATTAAACATCATCTTGATCTTATTCGTAGAGAAACTTTTCTTAATAAAGAAGCCTATAAATTGAATCAAACACAACATGTAGAGTTGAATAAACAAGAGACAAAACTAATACAAAAGGGTTTGGTCAAGGAAAGCATGAGCCTGTGTGCAGTACCCATATTGTTGACTCAAAAGAATGATGAAACATGGACGATATGCATTTCTAGTAGAGTAATCAATTAGATTACCATTAAGTACAAGTTTTCTATTCCTTGGATAGAGGACATGATGGATAAATTAGTGGGGGCTAAGTACTTCAGCAAGATTGATCTCCAAAGTGGCTACCAATAGATCCACATTCGAGAGTGAGATGAATGGAAGACAACATTTAAGACAAGAGATGGTTTGTATAAATGGATGGTTATTCATTTTGGTCTTTTGAATGCACCTAGCACATTTATGCATTTGATGAATACAATGTTACGACCTTACATTGGTAAGTTTTTTGTAGTTTACTTTGTTGATATTCTAGTCTATAGTACAAGCAAGGAAGAACACCTACAATACCTAAGAATCATCTTGAGTGTCCTAAGGAAGGAGAAGCTCTTTGCAAACTTAAAGAAGTGTAGATTCATGCAACCTAGTTTGACCTTTTTAAGATTTGTCATTTCTCAAGCTAGTGTTCAAATGGATCTAGAAAAGGTAAGAGTAATCCTAGAATGGCCCAATCCTTTTAGCATAATAGGAGTATAAGGTTTTCATGGGTTGGCAAATTTCTACCAAAATTTTATCCAAAATTTTAGCGGTATTGTAGCATCCATAACATATTGTACCAGGGGAATGGAGTTCACATGGATAACAGATGTTGAAGAGAGTTTTAAATTCTTGAAGAAAAAGGTAACTAAAGCTCCTATATTGACACATCCAAATTTGGACAAAGTTTTTGAAGTAGAGTGTGATGCTTCACATGTAGGGATAGGTATTGTTCTTAGCCAAGAAGTTAAGCCTACTATTGGTGTAAATAAGTATTTACTTATTACACTTACTTAAGTTTTACTTAGGATAATGCATTATTTAATTATTTTGCATTATTCTATTATTATTTTAGGTGAGACACTTAGGAGTTTGTGTACTCTTATTGAGTTACACAACTCTAATTATGCACATGGTGTCTACAACACAGGAGTATGCATCATTCACTGATTTTTCATCATGACAACATTGTTATCCGCACTCCTTATTTAGCACATGTTGTCTGCACCACTAATTTGCATGCTACACCATTGTAGGCTTATCCTCATATCATCGCACTTAATCCCGTGCTTAGTAAAGGATAACCCATATCTAGTGGACATGTGCCTGGTTGTATGACATATCATGATGCTAACTTCTATGCATTCTAGAAGCTCTCCTGAGGCCTTTAGATTCAGGCACTCCTAGTGTACTCTCGACCAATTATTGAATGAATATCATCATTCTAATCATACTCTACCTATTTTGGTCTACTGTGTGCTTGTGTTGAGTTCTTTAGTTCTTGGGTGAATTCTTTCCTAAGCTAGATTCTTACATGGTATCAAAGCCAAGGAGGATTCTCATCATGTAGCCATTCGAGATCGTTCATGCTTCAGTACCTCGACATGAATTTGGAGGATCCATAGAAATTGGGAGTGTCTAGAGCCAGATCTAATCTCACTGTTGCATCTGAACTGTTGATTCAGTGAAGATCAACTATAAATTCACCTATATTTGGTGAAAGTTGATCATAAGACAAAAAAAATTTGCAAATCGGAACCTGGAGGCCCCGATTTGCAGATCAGGTATGATCATTTCATAGATCTGATTGTTTATTTTTTTGATCTAAATTATTTATTCTCTGCATTATTTGGCATTTTTGAAAATATTTTTTAATCTATTAGCCAGGTGCGAAATTTTTTTTGGCCGAACCAGGTAGTCACACCCTGGCTTAGCTCTATATTTTGGTGGTGGATATTTTATTGTGCAGGGCATTATATTCGACATGCTCCTTATATCGAATCAAGAGCCATACTACTGAGCCAAACAAATTTGTGTATTAATCAGTGACCGAACCTCTCATCATTTTTGGCGAGGCCTTCCCTTCACAGGCGAGCACATATTCATATTGCACTCTATGGAATTTTTTATTTTAAAATGGGCATAGTGTGCTATCCCGCTTAATGTGGGACTAACTTGACAAAGCTCAACAACATATTCTATAGAATCTTTCTATAGTCCATCATCCTTTGGCCAACGGCAGACTCAATACCCGATGGTGACGCTTTTCACAATTTCGACTAGTGCAAATCAAATTTTGGCTTCACTATAGACAGCATAGAGAATATTCCAACAAACAAGGAATCTTCTAGGAAAAAGTACTATAGACCCACAGGCACACGACATCACCACACAGCCTCCACACGTCCAATCCTATGAGGACATGCATCCACACCTAAGCGACTTGCCTGTACACCCCTTAGTAGGCCATGTACCACTCAGCAGCCACCACGTATTGACCAGTCAGTAGTCCACATCATATATGCACGTGGAAAATTTTTTACAATCCGTACATGCCACATAGGTTTCCATGCCAGCAAGTCGTACTGCCATGTCATCTGAGGCTAGAATTTTTGCTAATGTCACCTTTTCATGAACCTAAATTTGACGCTTGTTGAGACATCAAAATAGGATAAATTTGAACTGCTATGATGGTCGTATGACCATCAAATTTAACCTCTTATTTTTCTGATGCAACCCCTCTCCAGATTCATTTTCATTTTTGGAGTTCGACTTCAAGAGGCCATAACTAGCACATCCAAACTCCAAATTAGGTGTAATTCTTTTTTAAATTGGGTAAAAAAAATTATATTTTTTAGTGGTGCAGCTATTTTCTAGTTTTTGTTAATGGATTTTTTAGAATTTGCATTTTTTGGCGATTGTACCTAGATAATCCTGCATTTTGCAACTTCAAACGCTCCGTACGGGCACATTTGGAGTCGAAAATAGGTTCTATTTTTTTTGAAAGTGCATATTTTTTTCATCTACTTTATAGATCTATCATCAGATTGTAGAGTTGTGTGGACAAAATTGTCACTTTCAGCAATAGGGCCTTTATTTTCTTTGTAATGCTTCAGAATTTTACCACATTGTAAAGTTCCAGATTTTTACTCCATTAAGAAGTTGTAACAAGAAAAATTAGAAGTTCACAAAGGCCAAAATTGGCAAGTGGCCCATTGTAATTGCACTACTGATAAAGTGCCCAAAGCATCTATTTTGGGGGGTGTTTCTTAATTTAGTGAAAAGGGGGGGTGTTCTTGGTGTTGTGTTCTCTCTTTTCTGCAATTTTCTTTCATTTTCTGCATTATGGGCAACTTTAAGTTTCCTAAATTGACTCTTCATAACTATGCTTCATGGTCAATCAAAATGTTGCATCACTTAGTGCATAATGGAGTTTCACAATATGTAGATGGTACTCTTCCTAAGCCAAAAGGTGATAATGTATCAAGAAGTAAAATTTCAAATTGGGTAGCAATGGATAGGAAAGCCCTAGGTGATATATGTTTGGGGGTAGATGATAAAATCATGTATCAAATTAAGAAATGTACTACATCCAAGGAAGCTTGGGATACCCTCAAAAGCCTTCATGGTAAAGTGTCTGAAGAGGATGTGTTCAAAATTGAAGATGAGCTTGTATCTTTGGATCCTAAGTCATATGACTCCATACAAGACTTCATCATCAAGGTGAATGAATTAAGGATGAAGCTTACTAATTGTGGGAGTTCTATCAAAGATGACAGACTGATCTATCTCATCCATAACAAGCTTCCATCTAAATATTCCACATTTGTATCTTTTTTTAACACCTCAAAGACTACCTTAGGGTCTGCCTACAAGAAAGTCACTTTTGATGAATATGCTAAATTGTTGGATGATGAAGAAAAGAAGTTGAAATCAATGGGTATTCTCAAATCACCTCAGTCCAAAGCATTGGTGGCCAATGAGGGTTCTCAAAATTCAGCTGCACAATCTTCAAGTAAAGGAAAGGGTAAGAAGAAGTGGAAGAAAGAAAAATCTAAGGACACAGAAAAGACAACACCTCAATCCAATCAAAAAGGCAAGTCCTTGAATTCCAACAAGAAAGGGAACAACAATAAGGAGAAGAAGAAGTGTGCTTATTGCAAAAAATTGGGTCATGAAGAGCATGAGTTCTACCTCAAAAAGATTGATGAATTGACCAACATCATGCAGAAACATAATGTTCCATTGCCTAATGCTTATAAGGATAAAGGATCATCCTCAAATTCAAAGGGCAAAGGGTAAGAATTCATGGAAAATGCAAACTCTTCAAAGGAATGGATATTTGACTCAGGTGCCTCATATCACATGGGTTCTTCAAAGGAGGATTTTTCTTCATTGAAACACTCAAGGGTACCACACATCTTCATGGGGAATGATAGAAAAATGGAAGTTGAAGGGAAGGGAAATGCGGAGATGGAAAATGGAGAGTTTCAAGAGGTTCTCTATGTTCCAAACCTAAGTTTGAATCTCCTATCAATCTACCAAATCACTCACCTTGAAGATGGACATAGCGTTGAGTTCCTTCGAGACTCAATAAAAGTGCACAGTCTTAAAGATGATTCCTTGGTTGCAGTGGGGAAAGTGAATGATCACAAGAGGTTGTACTCTTTTCCTCACTTTGTACCCAAGTCTCCTTCAAAGGCCTTATTATCACAATCCAATTCAAACATGCAATTATGGCATCAACGGTATGGTCATCTTGACAACCGCTACCTTTAGTAACTTTGCACATACCACATGGTGAAAGGTCTACCTCAAATCAACTTTTCTAAGGGTGAGTGTTCAATAGATTTAGTGGATATGCATCAAGAGGGGAAGTTACAAAGAGGGAATTCTTCAAGAGCAATAGGTGTTCTACAGATGGTTCACATGGTATTAGCAAGTCCTTTTGCATTTGGCCAGGGTTGCTACATACTCACATAAGTTGATGACTTTTCAAGGTTCACTTGGGTCTACTTTTTGCATAGTAAGAATGAAGTGTTGGACATGTTTCTAGCCTTCAAGGCTCATGTATAATAGAAATCTAGAAAGGCCATCAAAGTACTCTGCATGGACAATGGAAACATGGATGTAAACAGAAGACTTAAGGACTTTTGTAAACATGAGGGCATTGATCTTAAGACTCCTTCAGCATTTAGTCCACATAAGACAGATGTTGCAACACTGAGGATTAGGACTCTCAAATCTATGGCAAGTTGCATGATTCATTCCAAGTCTCTAGATCCATCATTAGAAGTTGAAGCAATCTCCAATGCCACTCTTATTCTTAATCGTTCTCCTCATCCAGCCTTAGATGGAAAAACTCCTTTTGAGGCATGGTGCGGTAGAAAATCTATTGAGACACACTTTAGAGTCTTTGGTTGTCTTACATGGGCAAAGAGATCTTCCAAGGGATGCAAGGAACAGTCATCTCGACCTTCTACTTACATTGGTTAATAAGATAGTGTGAAGGCATATAGACTTCTAGATCTTGAGACACATTAGATTTTTGCGGAGAAGGATGTATATTTTGAGGAAAGTTCACCCAACTTGTCATCTACTCCTCTTTGCACATCATACAATGTGGAAACTGATAGTGATTTCAGCGATAGTGTTTCAACAAATTTAGACACATGGGGTTCTATTGATAGTTACAGTTCACATGCATATATTGCCACACTGATAGGTCTAGAACAGTAGGGTACATCTAGTCTTCCAGATACAGGTTTTGTGATAGATTTTGGGGACAATATTGATGATCTACCTCTTCTTCTTGATGCAAAATTACCTTCTTCAGTTGTCACAAAGGTTCCAAACTCTCTTGTTCATTCTCTACATGATCAATCATCATAGGTTGAAGTGATTGTGGATACTTATGATCAGTAGTTGCAACAGGGTTCTTCATTAGTTGTAGGGACAGACAGTTCTTTGGGATAGGTTCTTCAGCCAGTTGAGTAGTTTTCAAAGACATCACTCATCCATGGGATTCTTTCCACACACAGTAGAAGCATCTCATTTGTACCTTTGGCATCGTTTCTTCCTAAGGGAATGAACACCATTCTTCAGTCTTGGATCAGCTTCTTCATCGGAGTAGTCACTGTTCGACATTCTTCTTTTGGGGGGGGGAAGCCCATCCTATCTCTCTTCCTCTTCTCGTCATTCTCTTATGTATATACTGGATATATGTCATAATGGGGGTGTCTTGATTACTCGATCCATTAATGCATCCCTATTTATCTCTCTCTTTGGGGGAGGGTTTTTCCCATGAGGTTTTCCCTCTTTCCTGACATTATGGGAGATTGCATATCATTATGTACATGGGTACCTAACATGGCCTAGTAGAGAAGACCCATCTTGCATATCATCCTAGATTTCATAAGCTTAAGGGCATTCCCCTAAGTTGCACTTAAGGGGGGGTTTTGGTGTAAATAAGTATTTACTTATTACACTTATTTAAGTTTTACTTAGGATAATGCATTATTTAATTATTTTGTATTATTTTATTATTATTTTAGTTGAGACCCTTAGGAGTTTGTGTACTCTCATTGAGTTACACAGCTCTAATTATGCACATAGTGTCTACAACATAGGAGTATGCATCATTCAGTGAGTTGTCATGATGACAACACAATTATCTGTACTCTTTATTTAGCACATGTTGTCTACACCACTGATTGGCATGCTACACCATTGTAGGCTTATCCACACATCATCACACTTAATCTCAATATTAATGGAGGATAACCCATATTTTTTGGACATGTGCCTAGTTGTATGACATATCATGATGCTAACTTCTATGCATTCTAGAAGCTCTCCTAAGGCCTTTGTATTCAGGCACTCCTAGTGTACTCTCAACTAGTTATTGAATAAATATCATCATTTTGATCTTACTCTGTCTATTTTGGTCTATTACGTGCTTGTGTTGAGTATTTTAGTTCTTGGGTGAATTCTGGCCTAAGCCAAATTCTTACACCTACAACCTTCTTCACTAAGAAATTGAATGAACTAAGAAAGAATAATTCTACCTATGATCTAGATTTTTATGAAATTGTTCAAGCATTAAGACATTAGAGGCACTATTTGGTCCCACATGAGTGTTAGCTATTTACTGATCATATTGCCTTGAAATATCTAAAATCCCATTTCCATTATATATTGATGTATATCTAAATCTTGTTCTAAAAATCTCACTTTCACAAAAGCTAGAAGGATGTTGGAAGAGGTTGTCAAATCTAATATTTGTCCTACCAATAGGAAGCTTCACTAAATCCATTTTGTTCATATCATGCTATTGTTGTATTTCATGACAACATTTTTTAATGTGTTATTTTTAAAAGATTAAAAACCTTTATATTAAATTATAATATTTTCTTGAGATTGAACCAATTGTATTCTACGCAAGGGTTCAAAGGTAGATAAGACAACTAGAAGAACTATCACATAAGTATCCTTTTCTTGAAATATGAAATGAGTCTATCCAAGATATTTTAGAATCCATGAGAAAAAATCCAAAAGAGTCTCAACAACACTCTGGAATAACCTTGATTATTGTATAGATTTTAGCAACAAAAACACACCAAAATATATGCTCTCAAACAACATTATATGTTTTTCCCAAATAGGGTAGAGTAATCGATGCAAAAAGATTGCTTCTCTATTAACCAACTACATAGTAGAATTAGAATCAAATAGAGACAATAATAGTAGGACTAGAGTATGCAAGTTATATTCTTTCTTTCTATGAAAAACTTAAAAAAAACCAATTATATATCTAGAAATCTTAAATAAATAGCTTTTAAAAAATTCTACTGCTTTTACAGAACAAAAGTTTATAAAAGTATAAGGCTACTAATAAACTAGACTTGTTTGGAGAAATCACTACTCTACAACACAATACAATAACTAAATTAAACCTAGGTAAACTTCTTTACTGAAATAGAGTACAAACTAAACTATTTATTGCTGCAAATTCTACTATTTTTATCTTTGATCACATGCTCTATTCTAAGGTCTCTACTTTTGTGAATATGCATGCACAAACTCTTTGTGCTATATTTGTTGGTGTAAATAAGTATTTACTATTTTCACTTAGTTAAGTTTACTTAGGTTAATGCATTATTTTATTATTTTATTTTTTGAGACACTTGGGAATTTGTGCACCTTTTTGAGTTGTCATGCTGACAACATAGAAGTACACAACTCTATTTTAGCACATGTTGTCTATAACACTAATTTGTGTGTTACACCTTTGTAGGCCCTTCCTCTCATAATCACACTTACTTCCATGCTTAACAGAGGATAACCCATATCTAGTGGACATGTCCCTAGTTGTATGACTTCTCATGTAGCTGATTCCAAGGCATTCTAGATGCATCTTAGAGGCCTTTATATACAAGCACTCCTAGTAGACTCTTAATGTGCATATTGAATTGAATGCATTGTTATTCTGATCATAATCCTTTCTGTTCTACAATTGTTCTTTTGTTTGAGTTCTTAGTTCTTGGGAAAATTTTGGCCCAAGGAAAATTCTTACATGGTATCAGAGCGTAGAGATTTTCTCTTCACATAGCTATTCAAGACCATTGTTGCTTCATCAGCTCAGCCTGAATCCATAGTACTGCAAAAATTGGGAGTGTCTAGAACTAGATTTGACCTTACCATTGCATCTGGAACACTAATTCGGTAAAGATCAACTATAAATTCACCTATATTGGGCTAAAGTCAACCATGAGGGAAAAAAATTCAAATTGGCACCCGAGGCCCTGATTTGCAAGCTCGGGTATGGTCATTTTTAGATCTGCAATTTAAATTTTTACATCTAATTTTCATTTCTTTGTATTTCTATCATAATTTTATTGCAATTTTTTGGAATTTTTTTTGCCTAGTCTAGCTAGTAGAGAAATTATTTTTGTAGAACTGGGCAATCACACCCTTGCTCTGCAGTGTGGTATATTCTATTGGTGTAGGGAATATGTTTTAATCAAGCTCAAGAACAATACAGATTATTTCCAGGGACTACACAATATTCCTTCATTACAGAACACAGAGGAATATTTTGTGGCATTTATTAATCAAAGGTCAACACTTCAAATTTCCCACAACCACCTACAAAAAATGGTGATCAACTCTAAGCTCTGGTGAGTATCCAACTAGACCAGCCTTCCAACATATCGCTTGCTTTTTTTAACCTTGTGGTGGTTTTCTTTCTAAACTCTTGTTGTGTTCTTGCACGACTCATGTGGGATTAAAACATGGCAATCTCACACCTACAGACTTGGTTCTCTAGTCATGAACACATTCTGACCCCCTTTTTCATTTTCTGGCCCACAAACTAGAACTGACAGTAGCACTCCATTTTCTAACGTTGGTGACACAAAGTTCATTTTCTGTCAGTGCAATGATTTTCCAACTCAACCTGCATCTTCCTAGCCATCTAAACTTTCTCTAGCATGTTTGAAAACTCTCGTTTCCATCCTCTAATGTCCTCTGCTCACTACCACACATCTACATAGGCACTCTCTAGGTGGCATCCCAAAACATACACGTGGATGAATAATAGTCCGTCATGTGGTGTTTTACCAACTCCACATCTTTGCATAGTTAGCACCATTCAAATAGCTATATTACCATGGGTCACTTTGGCATACTTGCCACATATTTCATATGTACGTTTGTATAGTCTAGTCAACCTAATACATCACCCAAGCAAACCTTTTTCATTGACATCAACATTTCACTAGGTTAAAATTGATGGTTGTTTGACCATCAAAACTAGGAAATTTATAACTACTATGATGGTCATTTAAGCATCAAATTTAAGCAAGTAGTTTTCCTTTTAGACCCCTCTCTAAATTTCTTTTTGATTTGGTAGCTTGACTTTCTGAGCCTATAACTCGGACATCTAGACTCTAATTCAAGTTCAATATTTTTTGAAATTGGGTAGAATTTCTTTAACATTCCAATAGTGGTATTCTTTTCTGGATTTGGTTCAAGGATTGTTTAGAAATTGCATTTTTTGGCAACTATAATTGCTTAATCTTGCATTTTGCAACTTCAAACACTTTGTATGGACTCATTTAGACATTAAAAAGTATTCCATTTTTTTTTTTAAAGTCCATTATTTTTCGTCTACTTTCTAGATCTATAATTAGATTATAGGGTTGTGTGGACAAAATTTTCACTTTCAGAACTATGGCTTTTTTTGCATGGTAAACCTTTTAGTTCTTTTCAGAATTGTTGTCCATCTTACCTACAATGCTTAGTGATAGATTTGGGCATGAAAAGGTAGTTGTAAAAAGAAAAATTAAAAGTCCACTTTCTATATTTTGACAAGTGGCCTATTGTACACATATTGCTTATAAAATGCCAAAAACATCATTTTTGGGGGGATCTTTTGATTGATTGAAAAGGGGGGGTGGGGGGGTGTACTATGTTCTTGTGTCTCTCCTTGATGCTCTTTTCATTTTGGCATCATGGGTTCACCTAAATGTGTACTAATGCTAAAGAAGTCATTAATTGGAAACAAAAAGACCAATAGGCTTTAGGAGCTATCAAGAATTGTGTACATATAAATCTCTTCTTTCACATTTCTAGTTGTACTAAATCCAAACCAACTTAGGATAAACTTGCATCATTGTATGGTAAGGTAGATGAGAAAAATGGATCTCAGATTGAGGACAATCTACTTCTCTTGGATTCAAAGAAATTTGACAAAATTTAGGATTACATTAACAAAGCCAATGAGTATAGGGCACTATTTAAAGATTGTGGAAATCCCATGAAGGATGACAAGTTGATTCCTCACATCCTAAAGAGGCTACCTTTAGAGTATGCTTCATTTTTTTTGAGTTTTAATACTCACATGTTGACCAGGGGAACTGCTCTACATTTGATGCTTTTGTAGAGATGTTGATTGTTGAACAATCTCACTTGATAGATTTGGGACTTCTCATGACATCAAATACCAAAGTCTTGGTGGTTAGTGATGAGCACCAATCAACTCAAGGAGTGAGAAGTTCTAGCAATAACAAGAAGAAGCAGTGGAAAAAAAAATCACAATCTAAGACAGAATAACCCTCCTCACAATAAGGCAATTCTTCCAACAAGAACGGAAATAATGAAAAGAAGGACAAACTTTTTGTGTGTATTGAAAAAAGCCAAATCATGACGAGCATCATTGCAAGACTAAGAGAATCGATGAGCTGGAAAACCTACTCAAGAAGAAAAAAATTCAAGTGCCAGGTACTTCCAAGGATTCAATTCCAACCTTTAACAAGGGAAAAGGGAAAGCACTTGTGGAAAATTCAAGTTCTTCTTTAGAATAGATACTTGACTTAGGTGCCTCCTATCATATGGGTTCTTTGAATGGAGAATCTTCTTCATTGAAGAAATCAAAGGTACCACAAATCTTCATGGGAGATGATACTTGTTGGTAAATAGATTTGTTCTTTTCAATTATAAATCTTAAAGCTCAAACATGGAATAATATCTAGTTATGAATAGTTGAAAATCCACCTACCACATGAATTGGCTTTTTTCTGATTTAGTAGGTATAGCTCCCTAGAATTGATTTTCAATGAATTCTATTTTTCTCCTAAACTAATTTGGGATATGTTCTTGACCTAAATTTTTTTGAATATCTAAAAAAGTTTATGAATCCACACATCTTATGAATTCACAAAGCTTAACTGAGTAATGACTAGTACGAAGCTAAGTTGGAGCTAGGTTAATATGAATCTGAACTGCAATTAACATATAAAGATTGCTAAAGGGATCTCTCTTTGAATGAACAATGACACTACTTATCACATTCATTTATTGTTTTTAAATAGGGGAATGAGACTCCATTCTTTCCTTTCTTCAATTCAAACAAAAGAAAAAACATACGACTAACTCTAATAGAATTGGAATAGAAAATAATTCATATAAAATACCATTCAATTGTCTCTACAACATAAAGTACTTCACCCCGAAAATTTGATAACCATTCATTAATCTTTCAATCTATTACATATACAATTTTGAGATGACTATTACAATGGAAGTTCAATCAGTTCATCTTCTCAAGATTGACAAATGGAAAGGCACCAGCTTGTCACATTTCAATAATTACAAAAGAAAACAAAAGAAAAGGTAGAATGTGAATCACTTCGAATTATTCCTCTTTTTTGTTTTTTCTCTATAGGCCTTGGTGGAAACTATGATTGGGATGAGCTCTTCATGCCTAGGCATGTGGATATTGGTATACCTTAAGAGCCATTTGGAATGTTCTCTAGCTAACTCCTTTAACACATTTAGTTGATTTGGTAGTTCCTCTATGGCCAAGTGTATGCATCTGCTAAGTGCTTGGAGTTCAACAACCTTATTTTGACTATAGGAAGATATATATCAGATAAACTATCCAAAAATTTGGAAAAGTTCTCCTTCATGACATTTATCCTGATAAGTGCTTTTCCTTGGCCACTAGTCTAAGAATCTATATGTAGTCCCTTCAGAAGTTCAAATCCTTTATCTTGTGTCTTCTTCAATTTATCCTCTAATTTTTTAAGCCCTTTCTCTATGGACTAGATCATCTCAGTCTTAAACTGCATTCTTTGAAGCCACTTGAATAAAGGTTCATCTCCCTTTGGCAAAATTTTTGCTTTAACCGCTTCCTTGGCCTTCATTTGGATGATCATCTTCAAGATTCAGATGTAATCACTACACTTCACCTTTTCTCTAGCCATAGTATTTCTATTTGATATGATGTTATCTTTTTCTATTTCCAACCTTAAGATAACATTACCAATTTGCTCCACTATATCAGCTCCTTCTGATTTGAACTTCTCAATCCATTCTTTACAAATTTGAACAAAATGCCTATCTTCTTGGAGTTGAGAGATGAGAGCTTGAACTTTAGTAGTAGTAGGATTTTTGGTCATTGATAAACTAGAGATGGCTTCCTATTAAGTGACTAGTTGTTAGATTAACTTATTCAATTCTTCTATCTCAGCCTTTGGTCTTAGACAACTTTAGACTTTCTAGCTACCTCTCAATCACCTAGTTGGTTGACTTTGATAAGCCAACTTTGGTGTCATGCATAGCTTCTCCAAGATCCATAGAGTGCAAGGTGAAATCATTAGTAGTCATGTCCTTAATCCTCCCTCCTTTGTTGGTCTTGGCAATCTCCATTGTCAGGTGTCCTATTTCTGGATCTTAAACAATTATGGACAACATTTTCTACTTCTTTACTTTTGTTAGTGCAGATCCAAAGTGGATTGTGAAAGACACAGTATCTTTAGCAAAAGTGCTATCATCTTTCTTTTTTCCTTGTCTCTCCAGAGTATCCTCCAACAAGGAGTTAGTACCTATCACCTTGGAGGCCATCTCGAGTGATTCTATACTAAACATCTTCCTCTTAGTTGGAGTAGCTATCATAGTAGTCGAAGAAAAAGTATTCTTTGGGTCTCGAGAGATAAGCTTAGAAGAACTCTAACCTTTATCTACTTTTGGAGTCTTCTTTACTGCTTCATCAAACTTAGTAGACTCACTATTACTACTCTTTCCATCCCCTAAGTCTACTATCTATATTGAAGAGCCACTTGGTTGCAAATGTATAGCACTTGCTAGTGGAATGGGACCATGATGAGGAGAGGGAATTGTAGTAGTATGGGGAGAAGGAAATGGAGAAACATGCGGTAATGGAACTAGTGTGACATGGGGGGTTGGAATTGAGGTAGTTGTGCTATCCTTTGGTTCCTCCATCTTCTTTACTTTAATACTAGTTCGGGTTACAATGACTAGGAGGGAACCATCATGATAGATCTTGGCCATAGGGACATTCTTATATAGAAGTTGATCACCTCCACTTGATGGTTGATCTGGCCCTTGAATGGTAGCTTTTTTTATGCCTGGTGTAGCACTTTGAGATGAGGAAGTAGTTGTAGCTACTACAAAAGCTTGTGTGGCTACACCTTTACTCTGGCTCCTCTTGGTTGTCCATTCAACCCACTTCCCCATTCTCTTGATGATCCTAGCCATCATGATATCAAAATTCTCCTCAACATCTACATATGGCTCTGAACTAATAGGAATCCCCTTTACTTTAGTTAAATATGTATTACTATACATATTTTGGCCATCATCTTCCAAGCCTTCTACCCTCTATGAACCTAGCATAAGCATGATCTTTTCTTTCAAACTCATCTCTACAGTCTACCAAATAGTATTCAATGGTGTTAACATGTTTGATCACGCTCCCATTTTGCAACACATCTCTTGCATACCAATTTAGGTCAAACATAGGTCTCATGACATCATATGCCTCCAATTAATATTTAGTCTCGAATCCTTTGAGCATATGGTTTGCATCAGAGCAAGACTCACAACTATAAGATCCAACCTTCATAGGGAATTCATACCCTTTTTTCTTCAAGTTTGTGCTCACCACATTCACTTGGGTCACCTACCTTATGATCTCTATCAAGATGATCATATCAATTGAATACTTGGGCAGCTTCAAAGGAAATCCAGAAAAAGTTGCAAGATGCAAATATGAGAAGGATGAGAACTGAATAAAATAGCTAAAAAATTGACTAATGGCTGCCATTGCCTCTAGGCTGAGCCTCCTCTCTAGGAATCCTTGGAGTTCCCTAAAAATTCTCATCATAAAGGTTTCATTAACCTTGACATATTCTACATAACTATTCTACAATTGCAAACATGGATAGAACTCATAGCTTTTCATGTCATCAGGAAAGTTCTCTATTCTGGGAAGGGCTAGCCACAATTGTAGAGAAGCTAGCATATACTTCATGGCACTAAGGGCTCTAGAAAGATGCTCACTTACCTCATAGGCCCGACAACATACTATGTATCTAAACTGATAATTTGTACCCAAAAGAAATAATATTCAACAAAATTGAGTGTTTCTACCTCACCTTTCAATCTATGTAAGAGAACTAGAATGTCTATGATCTCTAGCTTGAGATCAATACTGAATAAAGTTTTAGGAACCTTACTCTTGGCACCCCATAGATTTTGAAACCTAGATCTCATAATTTCTTTTCTCCACACCATTTTCTTCAAGGAGAACTCAGATAATGCTCCTCCTACTGTCAACTTAGAAAACTCTTCTTGTTCTAGAACTTTGAGGAAATTTACTATAGTTTGGCTATCAATAGAGATTAGAACTGCATAATTAGGTAGCAAAATTTTTCAGGTATCCAAGTTGTAATGATTTACGCATTTGAAAATAAACTTAGGTGCTTGAACTGCAACCAAAAACCTGGCTACCTCGACTAGCCCACTTCCTCATAGCTTCTTAGTTATAAGATGAATTGGTTCTAACCTTGGCCTCCTTTGAAAATCATGCATGTCATAGAAATGGAGTGAGGTATCTATGAAACTCTACAATGTGGATTTGATCCCATTAAGTTCATCAAACCCAAAAAACTTGGTTGTCATTCTATCTGAGGTAGACATAAATTGAAACTTTGAACTCGAAAGAAGCACAGAGGATAGAATTTGCAAGTATAAGAGATTTGAAAATATTGTGCAATTCAATAGCATAACAGTTCAAGAAAAAGTAGTAATTTGAAAAACTATTATGTTTCCCTCTATATAGAAATTCTAATTCATTCGTTAACCTTCAAGATCCACACCACATGAATGAATTAAAGGATAAATCCATTGGATTAGTAAATGTGAGTGTTTCTAATAGATATTTCCATGTCTTTTCATTGTTTCTATTGGCCTAATTGTAACTTTCCTTTATTTCATACTGACCTTCCCATTTTTCATCTAGTTCCAAAAAATTAAGAATAGAGTACTCTGTAAGGAAATATGCGCCTAGCCAGATTCTGCTCACTACACTTTTCCAACTATTATTATCTTGTTTCCATTATCATCTTATGGTGTCTTACATGCAATTTGTATTCCCAATTTTCTTACAGTGTGAATTTCTTCATGAATTCAAAAAGCCACCTTCATGGGTTGAAAACCCACAGAGGAGAAGGTGATTTTCGTTTTTTCTACCTTTTTTTTTCACTTTATCCTTCAAGTTAGTATGCCTTTTAGTTTTGGAAAAGCTAAAAAGGACTAAAAAGGTTGAAGAGGGGCCCACTTACTTATTTTTCTCTTTTACAAATGCCTTTTGTGGAAAATTGACTTCATGGGTTGAAAACCCACTGTGGAGAAGTCATTTTAGAGTTTTCTTCTTAAGGTAATTTTGAGCACCATGATGTATCCCAAATGTTTTACAAGGTGGAATAATATGATGAAAATAAGGCTTATCCATAAAAAAACTCATTCCCTTCTTGCTTTAGTCTGCAAGCTACATTTATTAACCTCTGGGGAAAATCACCTTCATGGGTTGAAAACCCACCGAGGAGAAGGCAATGTTTGATTCTCTGCAAGCTTCATTTGTTTTCACATGTAAATCATGATAATCCATGAACAAGTCCATCATTGAAAATAACTTTGTGAATTGCAAGAATCTCCATTGAATTAGGTTCTAAACTACCCACAAACTCACGACATCGAGGTAAAATCCACCTGGCCATGTGATGAAGGAGAACGGAAAAATGGATAATCTGATGGAGAAACTTCACACCTAAGAAAGAAAGACTAGACCTAGACATACCTAGACCAAACTAAGACCCAAAATTTTCCACATTTCAAAGTCAGGCAATAGTTGGCTCTGACTAGGGACTCGGGTAGAGCATACCCAAGCAATGAACTTAAAATCTCTGGTTTTGCAAAAATAAAAGATGGCAATCACAAGAAAAAAAAAAAAGGAGAAAAACAAGAAAACAAAGGCAAGAGGAGAAAATAACTAGGAAACATGAAAAGAAATTAAACCTAAGTATAATCCAATACAGGGGTTACCTATTCTCAATTTATAATTTGATAAAGCTTTAGATCCTAACCATTATAGGTCAGGGGTAGCACTTCACTAACTTCATAAGCCCATTTCAAAGAATTATTCTCAAATGCCTAATGAATTCTGAATGGACATTTCAACAAAGTGTCAAACTTTTTATGCATACCTTTTGGAGCACTTCTCTTATCCCAGAGTAACACACTATCTCCTATGATGAATTTTCATGGTCTGGTCTTCTTATCAAATAGGTCCTTCACTCGCATCTAGTTTTGTGTGATGTGATCCACCATTTCTTTTCTTTCCTCTTCAAGCTTGCTTAGATACAAAATTCTCTTCTCTAGACAATCTTTATAGATATCATCTTTGAT
Source organism: Cupressus sempervirens (assembly GCA_028749045.1). Classification (NCBI taxonomy): domain Eukaryota; kingdom Viridiplantae; phylum Streptophyta; class Pinopsida; order Cupressales; family Cupressaceae; genus Cupressus; species Cupressus sempervirens. Next base: position 867,542,347 of record CM053789.1, read on the forward strand.
CATTGTTCTGAGTTTCTTTGTAGCCAATTCTAAAGGTAATCGTAGATTAGCTTCAATCCCATATACTAATTCAAAAGGAGATATGTCAATTTCTCTTTTAAGTTTCACCTAGTCTACCCATAGTGCTTCATGAATTTTCCTGTGCCAAGTCTTTTGATTGTCCAAGACTAGCTTCTTAACAATATTTACCAAATTCTTGTTACTAGACTTGGCTTGAATATTTCCTTGTGGGAAATAATCAGATGAGTGACTAACAATAATTCCATACTCAAAGAAAAAATTAGTAATCTCAATTGAAGAAAATTAGATTGCATTATCCATCACTAATTTTATAGGAACACCAAATCTAACTAGTATGTTCTCCTTAATGAATTCACACACTACTTTAGAAGTGGTTTTCTTAGTTGCTTTGGCTTCCACCCACTTTGTGAAGTAGTCAGTTGTAGCTATTACATACTAGTGGCTAGCACTAGATGTTGGACTAATAGGACCCATAAAATCAAGACCCCATTGTTGAAAGGGTCCTTCAATGATGACTTGCCTTAATGGTAAAGTAGCCAATTGAGGATGCCTAGCAAACATCTTACATTTTTCACACTTTGCCACCCAGAAATAGGCATCTTTCAACATCCCAAGCTAGTAATAACAATTTCTCAATATTTTGAAAGTTGTGATTGAGGATGAAAAATGTCCTCAACAAGCTTCATCATGAAATGTTTTCAACAAATTTTCTTGTTGTTATTTGTCTACACATCTGAGAAAAGTGCCATCAATAGCCTTCTTAAACAATTTGCCATCCCAAATTATGTACTTAGCTACTTTCAACTTAAGATCTCTTCTTTGTCTTGCATTTAGGCCCTCTAAACATTCTCCATATATTAGCAGATAGGTAATATTTTCAAACCATGAATCATGAAGACCTACTACCAACACTAGCTGCTTTCCTTCTAATTCTTCAATGATCTTGTTTTCTACAATTGTTTTACACAATTTGTTACCCCTTACTATCTTGGTAGGCTTAATTTCTATATCATATTCTTGTTTCTTTTCTATCAACACTCCTCTAGCATTGCAACCTTCATCCTATTGTGTCAACACACTTTTCATAGCTACATCTAGGACATAAATGATAGAATGTGAATGCAACATATAGAAATGAAAATTATTAAGTGCTTTGACTACTACAAAAGCATGCTTCTCTATCTATAGTATTTCAATTCATGATTTTTCAGGAGTATGCTCATGAAATCTATTGGAACTTGTACACCTTCATCACTGTCTTGCATAAGTATTGATGATAAAGTATGTTCAGAAGCATAACAATAGATGAAGAAGTCTCTCTTGTAATTTGAGTGACTTAACATTGCGGCATTAGCAATAGAAATTTTTTATATTTTGGAAGGCCTACTTTCCCACCTCATTCCATTTAAAATTTGAATTTCCCTTCATCATATCCACAATATGTTTAGTGGTTTCTATGAAATCTAGTACAAACCTTCTAAGGAAATTCACCTGCCCAAAGAATGACTTAACCTTGGTTTTGTTTGAGGGAAGGCTTAGCCTTTGAATGACCTTTACTCATTTGGGATCAATTCTAATGCCCTCTTGAGACACTATATGACCAAGGAGCTTTCCTTCTGTCACACAAAAAACTGATTTCTTTGGATTGAGTGAGATTACATGTTCTTGGCACATCTGTAAGACTTTCATTAAATCTTCCATGTGATATTTTCTCTTTTTTGAAAATACAGTGAGGTCATCTAGATATATAACTATAATTTGCTCCTTTAGATCAGCAAATTTTTTTCTCATAAATCTCTGGAATGTGGCACCAACATTGATGAGTCTAAAGGGCATTCTATGATATACAAACACACCCCAAGAAGTGGTAAATGTCATCTTATGCTGGTCTTTCTCTTCTACCTCTAGTTGATTGTAACTTGAAAACCCATCAAGCATAGACATCATTTTAGATCCAGCCATTATTTTTAATGAGTAATCCATATTAGGAAGAGTGAAATTATCCTTCAGAGATGCTTGGTTCAAATTGCAAAAATAAATGCAGATCCTTATTTCTCCATTCTATTTTCTAACTAGTACTATGTTAGCTATCCAAGTAGAGTGATGGATGGTGTAGATAATTCTTTCTTTCAACATTTTATCTACCTCCCAAAAAATGGCATCTACGATTTTAGGATTATAATTCCTTTGTTTTTTCCAGAAAGGAACTGCATCAGGTTTGAGTGGAACTTGATGTTTTACCTCCCCACCTCAATAGCTTTTTAGATCCTCATAACTCTAAGCAAAAGAATCCCTATATTCCATGAAGAGTCATTTTATAGCTTCTTTTTCTTTAGGCAAACAACATTTTCCAATTTTGATCATTTTAGGATCATGAGTATCTCCGATATTTAGTCCTTCATACTCTCCAATGGTAGGTCCCCTTTCTTCCCTCTTCTAATTTATGTAGGCATCATGTCTATTAAATAATTTTTCCAAGGCTACAAAGTATGGGGGAATAATATTACCTTGCAATTGAACTTTATTATTTTGATTCTTCTCAACATCAAAGCTTTCATGATTATCATCCTTGGATTCTTGTGCAGGATTGGATTTGTCATTTTCTAAGAATAGTTGTAAGCTCTTTTCATCTTCACAAACTTGACAGGACTCTACGTTGTTTGGAATAGAAGCTCGATACACAATTTCAACCTAGTATTTCTTATCATTAAATTCTGGGTGGGGAAGAAGTAAAGAAGTAGAAACTACTAGTGAATCAACTTTAGTGTTCATCTCCCTTGGCACTTCTTCAATAGAAAAGGCATCTAGACCTATTATTTCATCCTAAAATCTATTTCTATAGTTCTTTAACTTGTGATTTTCCAAAGAATATTATCCTTTAATTTTCCTAACAATGAGTTCTACATCAACCCAAGCTCTCAGGATCTTTACTCTTTCTTTTACTGATTTTATCCCCAATAAAAAGCCTCATATTTTGTAGTATTATTCAAATTCATGAATTCTAATTTGAAAGCTAAGGGCTCAAGTTCTCCCTCAGGGGCTATCAACACTACACCTATGCTAGACCCCAAGGAAGCATAACTTCCATCAAATTCAAGTGTCCATATGCCTGTTATTTTTTTCCCCATTCAAAATTCTTTTGCTTTGATCTATAGCTCTTTGTTCATCTAGAGCCTCTTTAGTAAATAACATGTAATTACCAAATTCTAGTTCTCAATAGAGGATCTAGGCTTTAGAATCATCTAATTTTAGAACCATGAATTTTGTCTTTTCTTTACGTTCTAACTTAAATTTCTTATTCCTGATAGGTATGACTGCTTGGGACCAATCCAACCTAATTTCGTGTTTGATGTCTTGGTAGAAACTCCTGTTTAAAAGAAATCCATAGCTCACTAGAATATCTACTACTAGGATAGTCAATAAGAGTTTCTTCTCTGGATGTGAAGCCAAGGCTACTTGAGCATCTTTGATTTTCCCAAGCAAAGGGACTTGTTTGGCATCCATAGAATAACACCTCCCATGCACTTTAGTTAGATTGAGACCCAGGGCTTTAGCTATAGAATATGTCATAACATTATTTAATGTAGTCAAATCTATTATGCAATTGCCTAGTTTGCACCCATTAATATACGATGAAATATAAAATGGGTTGGGTTCTTTCCCAAGAGATGTTGCTAAAATAGTAGAATCTTCTTGATTAAATAGGCTAGATATCAAGGTTTCATCTCCTTTTTCAATTGTCACACTATGATTCAAATTTGATGTGTTCCCTTTACACTAGTCTACTAGTCTTTTTAACTCAACACAGTGAGACTTCAAATAATCTATAGGGGAAATTTGAATTTTTTATTCTTTACAGAATTGAATGAAATCAAAAGGTACTTTATCCTTACCCATTTGTAAAGTGTATATTCCTTGATCAGTATGCATGTTACTTGTCAAAGGACTACAATCATTCTTGTGAGCATGACTGGAGGATTGATTCTTCAGCCTTTGGACCCGAGTAAGCACTATATATGAAGTTCCATCAATAGTTGCATAGCATTCACCTTTTGGTTTAGAATCTGATTCATATTCTAAAAATAAATTTCTAGAGTCACCATTTGAATATTAATCATACTTTAAACAAGGAGTTGTAGTGCTCAATTCATTGTTACATAATAACAACATCATACGAGTAGTCTCCAAACAACTCTCACTATCATGATCTATGGTCAAGTGAAATATGCACATGTCTCCTTTCTTTGGTGCTACTTGAATCTATAACCTAGCTTGTGAGCCTATGAGCTGTGCATATTTTCCATCATTGTTCTTTCTTGATAAATTTTGATAATTTTGTTGATAAGAATTATTGAATCTGGGTAATTATCTTTTTACTGTTATTAATTCATTCAACAATTTTTGAATTATCTCATCAGATGATGTAGCATTAGAACTTCCTTTAGTTTGAAGTTCTTGCTTCCATTTCCTACAAAAATCAAATCATCTTAAAATTCAATTGCCTTCTTTTGTGCATCTACTAAATCCATGGGATGTGCTCTTCCCAAGTCATAATTGACATCTGGAGGCGTCACATTGATAAAGAAGGTTTTCAAATTATTGGCTATAGGTCCATCAATAGTTAGAATTTTGCGAATAATATTATTGAACTTGGCAAAAAAATCTCTCATACTCATGGTGAATTGCTTTTTAATTAAAGTTAATTGTGTTAACAAGGCATGTTCATCTTCTGCAGTTTTGAACCTTGTCTCAAAAGTTGTTCTCATTATATCCCAATCAATTATTGAGCTATCATCTAGATGATAAAACTATTCTACTACACCATCTACCAAGGTTTTCACAAATAATCTTATGGCAACATCCTTATGCCCAACACCTAAGATGTGAGTAGCTACAAAGAAGGTTTTGATATGCTCATCTATAGTAAACTTCCCATCTATTGAGAATTTTGGGAAATTCTTCCTTGAACCACTTGGGAAGGGATGGTAAGTTGTTAGTGATAATGGTCCTATTGTTGTAGCCCATGGAGCAGCCATGATTGTCCTAGTAGTGTATGATGGGAAATTAACAACTAGAGGAGCAGTAATTCCATGCAGGGCCAATACCTAATAGGTAGAATGAAAAGTACTAGTGTCTTGATTCCTAACAAGGGAAGGTGGTCTACTTTGACTTTTATTTTCACCTTTTTACTTTGGAATGTCTAAGATGGGAAAATCAATCTCTGTAAGTTTATCAAAAGTAGGGTTGTGCCCACCCTATTCCTTGGTACTTCTGAGGAACCTTATTTGTTCTAGGGTGCAGAGTTAATTTTGTCTCGAAGCTACTTGTCTCAATTCTCTTTCTACTCTTCAGATGTCCCTTCTTTGAATAGCTCCTTCTAAAGCTCTAGCTCTCCTTTCCTCTTCTTCCAATACTTGGCTAGTGTTCCTCCTATGTCTCCAAACAAATGTATTTAGGGATAAAATTATGTCTTCTTGATTGTTTTGAAAACCAAGATTAGGTTGGAGCACTGTAATAATGTTTTCATAAGGTAGTACCATTTTTCCTCATGACATAGACTTTTTGGTCAAGTGACTATTTGTCTCCCCAGCAGAGTCACCAAAAATCTATTGGTAAAAAGATTTTTTCTTTTTAATTATAATTCTTAAAGCCCAAACTTAGAACAATATCTAGTTACAAATAGTTGAAAAGCTACTTATGGATGAATTGGATTTTCTCTGAATTGGTAGGTACTACTCCCTAGAACTGATTCGCAATGAATTATGTTTTTCTCCTAAACTAATTTGAGGTATGTTCTTGACTTGAGAATATAAGAGGTAGAACCAAGCTAGACCTAAATAGAATCTAACTCAAGTAAATTAATATTTTTGAATATCTAAACAAGTTCATGAATCTGCACATCTTATGAATTCACAAAGCTTAACTAAGTAATGACTAGTACGGAGCTAAGTTAGAGCTAGGTTAATATGAATTTGAACTACAATTAACAAATGAAGATTGCTGAAGGGGTCTCTCTTTGAATGAACAATGAAAGTACTTATCACATTCATTCGTTGTTTTGAAATAGGGGAATGAAACTCTATTATTTCCTTTCTTCAATTCAAAAAAAAAGAGAAAACTTATGACTAAATCTAACAGAACTGGAATAGAAAATAATTGATATAAAATACCATTCAATTGTCTCTACAACATAAAGTACTTCACACAAAAAAAAAATCTGACCTTTCATTAATCTTTCAATCTCATACATATAAAATTTCAAGATGATCATTACAATGGAAGTTCAATCGGTACATATTTTTGAGATTAACAAATAGCAAAGCATTGGTTTGTCAAATTTCAATAATTATAAAAGAAAACAAAAGAAAATGAAGAATGTGAATCACTTTGACTTCTTCCCCTTTTCTATTTTTTCTCTGTAGGCCTTGGCAGCAACTATGATTGGGGTGAGCTCTTCATGCCTAGGCACGTGGATATTGGTATACCTTAAGAGCCATTTGGAATGTTCTCTAGCTAACTCCTTTATAGAATTTAGCTGGTCTGGTAGTTCCTCTATGGCCTCGTGTATGCATCTACTAAGTTCCTGGAGTTCAACATCCCTATTTTGACTATGGGAAGATATATCAGGTAAACTATCAAGAAATTTAGAAAAGTTCTCCTTCATGGCATTGATCCTGATAAGTGCTTTTCCTTGGTCACTAGTTTGAGAATCTATATGTAGTACCTTCATAAGTTAAAATCCTTTGTCTTGTGTCTTCTTCACTTTATCCTCTATTTCTTTAAGCCCTTTCTCTGCAGACTAGATCATCTCAATCTTAAACTACATGCTTTGAGGGCACTCAAATAGAGGTTTGTCTCTCTTTGGAAAGATTTTTGCTTCAACCACTTCCTTAGCCTTAATTTGGATGATCATCTTCAAGAGTGAGATGCAATCATCAAACTTCATCCTTTCTCTAGCCAGAGTATTGCTATTTGATATGATGTTATCTTTTTCTATTTCCAACCTTAAGATAACATTACCAATCTGCTCCACTATAGTGGCTCCTTCTGATTTGAGCTTCTCAATCCATTCTTTACCAATCTGACAAAAATGCCTATCTTCTTGGAGTTGAGAGATGAGGGCTTGAACTTTAGCAGTAGTAATAGTTTTGGTTACTGATACTCCAAAGGTGGCTGCCAATGGAGTGACTAGGTGTCGGATGAACTTATTCAATTATTCTATCTTAGCCTTCATTTTGGTCTTAGACAACTTTAGACTTTCTTGTTGCACCTCAATTACCTTGTTTGTTGACTTCCATAAGCCAACTTTTGTGTCATGCCTAGCTTCTCCAAGATCCATAGAGTGTAAGGTAAAATCATTGGCAGTCATGTCCTCAATCCTCCCTCCTTTGTTGGGCTTGGCAATATCCATTGTCAAGTGTCCTATTTCTAAATCTTACCCAAGTATGGAGAAGGTTTTGTACTTCTTTACTTTTGTTAGTGAAAATCCATAGTGGATTAGGAGAGGCACAATATCTTTAGCAGAGGTGCTCTCATCTTTCTTTCTTTTCTCTCTCTCCAAAGTATCCTCCAACTAGGAGTCAGTACCTATCACCTTGGAGGCTATCCTAAGTGCTTCTATACTAAACCTCTTCCTCTTAGCTAGAGTAGTTGTCATAGTAGTCGAAGAAAAAATATTCTTTGGATCTCAAGAGATAGGCTTAGAAGAAATCTAACCTTTATCTACTTCTAGAGTCTTCTTTGTTGAAGTTGATGAAATATCAACCACATAGCTCCCAAAAATCACCTGCATGCAAACACCTGTCATAGAAAGAGAAGCAAGAAAACTATGGAGGAAGAAATTTCTAGGTCTATAGATAAGACATTCTTGATAAGAAAAAAAGAGATTGCTATAATCAAAACTAAATGAATAAATTATGAATACATTAATCCTTATAAAGGGAGATCAAATCCCTAACATGAAAAAGCTAGGTTGCATGATAATAATTAATAAAAGAATTAATTATTATATGCCTAAATTTTAGCTTAAGTAAAATAGAGATAATAAGTAACTTAATAACTAAATCAAAATCATTTAATTAATAAGGAAATATATTATTACTCTAACACCCCCCCTTAAGAGAAACTACTACTGAAAGAAAATTGGGTCCCAGCAACAAGGTCTAATGAGGTACCTAAGCATAACCAAATCTTTGTGAAGAGGAAAAATAGAGAAAACCACATGGGAAAATCTCTACTCCAAAAAGAGATGGAAATAATGTTCTAAAAGATAGGAACAAAGAGTGATCATGAAGAGAACCACTAAAGCATGAAGAAGCTGAAAAATTTATCAAAAAGAAATTGTTGAACTGTAGAACCTCCATAGAAATAGAAGGCATAAACCAAGAGTGTCTATATGGTAGATGATCCATCTCACTGAAATGCATAGGTAGCTAGCCACTACAATCGCCTAGTATATAGGATCAAAAACTGAATACATGGCTTAGTTAAACAAACCATTAAACCAAGGAAGCATTAGAAACAATAGAAGAACACCCCCTTAATGCAGATAGGGTGAGGTGATAGGCAACTAAGAAAATAGGCCAAAATCCTCTACAGAAAGAATCAAGAATAGTGAGAGAGAATAAGATGTACAAACACCTATAAAGGAAAATGTCACCGACAGATCATGGGGAAAAAAAGGAAGAGGACACAAAAGTGGCATACAACTATCCCCTCCCCCCCCATGGCACTTTATAAAATAGTGCAAGTACAACTATCTCAAAACAATGTTCATGAACCTAAAATGCAAGAGTGGCACTTTATCTCAATGCATTTGCATAAAGATGCTTACAAATGATATCAACAATGATTAGAAAAGGGAAAAAGCTAATACAATAGATAGTGCAACCAAAAATGAATCATCAAAAGCAACAAAATTGATCCCTAGACTTGAAACAGCCAGGATATCCACCAGAATGCAAAAATGCAGAAGACTGAATAGAATGTACCTAAAGAAAAATCTAAAACAACAACTAGCATCAATGGAAAGAGCATAGAAATAGCTTTCAAATTATATAAAGAAGTCCCAAATTAGAGATCAGATGCTCATGATATGCCTCCCGAAGTGCAAAACAAAACATCTAGATTTCACTACCAAAAAGGGCAAATAAACTACATAAAAATCCAAAAAAAACCTACAATAATGTCTCCTTCTCAGAACTAGCTTTCCAACACATTTTTTGGATTAAAAAAATATGTCCGTAAGCTCAAGTTATGACCAAAATACTGCCAAGTACTTTTTATGACAAAAAAACTTTAAAAGGCAATGGTTTGAAGGCCACCAAATTTTGGCTCACATGACAACTTGTACTACTATTAGACATAGTTGCCTATGTCAATACCTTGCTGATGTTAGTATTGTGTAGACATACCCTACTGATCTCATCACTTTAAATGCCAAAAGCGTATGCATTTTTTCTAAAAAAAATAAAAGGACATTTTTGCTTTCAATGTTTTCAAAATATTTTTAAAAAACAATGAATAACTCTAAAAACTAAAACCCTTTGAAATACAAAAAGCACAGATCTGAATACAAAATAACTCTAAAAACTAAAACCCTTTAAAATAAAAAAGCACAGATATGAAAGCCAAGAAAAAAATCTCATAAATTGATTAGGGGCATGAAGATCTAGAGCTCTAATACCATGTTGAAGTTGATGAAAGATCAACCCCACAGCTCCTAAGAATCACCTACATGCAAACACCTATCACAGAAAGAGAAGCAAAAAAACTATCAAGGAAGAAATTGCCAGGTCCATAGATGAGACATTCTTGATAAGCAAAAAAGAGATTTCTATAATCAAAACTAAATGAATAAATTACAAATAGATCAATCCTTGTAAAAGGAGATCAAATCCCTAACATGAAAAAAGCTAGGTTGCATGATAATAATTAATAAAAGAATTAATTATTATATGCCTAATGTTTTGCTTATGTAAACTAGAGATAATAAGTAACTTAAATAATTAAATCAAAATTATCTAATTAATAAGAAAATATCTTATTACTCTAACATTCTTTACTACTTCATCAGACCTAGTAGACTCACTACTACTACTCTTTCCATCTCCTAAGTCTACTATCTGTATTAAAATGCCACTTGGTTGTACAAGTGTAGTGCTTGCTAGTGGAACAAGACTATGATGAGGATAGGGAACTAGAGTAGTATGTGGAGAAGGAATTGGAGAAACATTAGGTGATGGAACTAGTGTGACATGTGGAGAGGGAATTGAGACGGTCGTGCTATCCTTTGGTTCCTCCATATTCTTTTCTTCAATACCAGTTTGGGTTCCAATGACTAGGAGGGAACCATCATGAAAAGTCTTGGCTATAGGGACATTCTTATTTGGAGGTTGATCACCTCTACCTGATGGTTGAGCTGGCCCTTGACTGGAAGCTATTGTTATGCCTAGTGTAGCACTCTGAGATGAGGAAGGTGTTGCAACTATTGGAGAAGCTTGCATGGTTGCACCTTTACTCCAGCTCCTCTTGGTTGTCCATTCAACCCATTTCCCCATTCTCTTGACGATCCTAGCCATCATGATATAAAAATTCTCCTCAACATCTACATATAGTTCTGAACTAATAGGAATCCCCCTTAACTTAGTTAAATATGTATTACTATACATATTTTGGCCATCATCTTTCTAACCTTCTACATCAAAGTTGATATCATATGTTTTGATTTTCTCCAATGTGAGTCTAGTGAAAGCATAATCACTACTTTTGAGCTCATCTCTATAGTCCTCCCAATAGTCTTTGATGGTGGTATATGTTTGATCATGCTCCCAATCTGTGACATGTCTCTTGCATACCCATTTAGGTCAAACATAGGTCTCATTGCCTCATATGACTCCAACTGATATTTAGTCTCAAATAATTTGAGCATATTTTTCACATCAAATCGAGACTCACAACTATAAGCTCCAAGCTTCATAGGGAATTCATACCCTTTCTTCTTTAGGCTTGTGCTTAGCACATTTACCTAGATCACCTGCCTCATGATCTCTATTAGCACAATCATATAAATCAGATACCTAGGTAGCTTCAAAGGAAATCCATCGAAAGCTACAAGACAAAAATATGAGAAGGATGAGAACTGAATAAAATAGCTACCAAATTGACTAATGGTTGCCATTACCTTTCGGTTGAACCTCCTCTCCGTGCATCCTTAGAGTTCCCTACAAATTCTCATCATAAAAGTGTCATTAACCTTGACATATTCTACATAAATATTCTACAATTGTAAACATGGATAGAACTCATAGCTTTTCACATCGTCAGGAAAGCTTTCTATTCTGGGAAGGCTTGGCCATAATTCTAGAGAAGCTAGCATATAAATTAGAAAAGAATACATATAAAAGGTGTTGTAAAACTTCATAGTGCTAAGGGCTTTGGACAGATGCTCACTTACCTCATAGGCCCAATCAACATACTATGTATCTGAATAGATAATGTGTACCAAAAAGAAATATTGTTCAACAAAATTGAGTGCTTCTACCTCACCTTTCAATCTGTGCAAGAGAACTAGAATGTCTATGATCTCTAGCTTGAGATTAGTGCTGAATAGAATTTTAGGAACCTTACTCTTGGCACCCTATGGCTTTTGAAATGAGGATCCCATAATTTCTTTTCTCCACACCATTTTCTTCAAAGAGAACTTAGATATTGCTCCTCCTACTGTCAACTCAGAAAAATCTTCCCATTCTAGAACTTGGAGGCAATTTACTATAGTTTTCCTATCAATAGATATTAGAATTGTATGATTAGGCAATAGAATTTGTCTGGTATTTGGGTTGTAGTGATTTGTGCATTCAATAATTAACACAAGAGCTTGAACTACCACTAGGAACCTAGCTACCTCAACTCGCCCACTTCCTCAAAGCTTCTCAATTATATGATAAATTGGCTCTGACCTTAGCCTCCTTTGAAAATCTTGCATGTCATAGAAATGGAGTGAGGTGTCTTTGAAACACTACAATGTGGATTTGATCCCATTAAGTTTGTCAAACCTAGCAAATATGGTTTCCATTCTATCTAAGGTATAAGTAAATCAGAACTTTGAAATCGAAGGAAGCGTAGAGGATAAAATTTGCAAGTATAAGAGGTTTGAAAACATTGTGCAATTCAACAGCATAATAGTTGAAGAAAAAGTAGTAATTTGAAAAACTATTATGTTTCCCTCTATATTGAAATCCTAGTTCACCTGTTAACCTTCAAGATTTGTGCCATGCAAATGAATTAAAAGATAAATCTATTGGATTAGTAAATGGGGTAGTTTCTAATGCATATTTCCATGTCATTTCACTATTTCTATTGGCCTAATGTAAGTTTCCTTTATTTCATACTTACCTTCCTATTTTTCACCTAGTTTCAAAAAATTAAGAACAGAGTGTTATGTAAGGAAATACTTGCACAGCTAGATTCTTCTCACTACACTTTTCTAATAGTGATTAGGTTGTTTCCATTATCATCTTAAGGTGTCTTATGTGCAATTTGTCTTCACAATTTTCTTACAAAGTCAATTTCTTCATGAATGCAGAAAGCCACCTTCATGGGTTGAAAACCTACTGAGGAGAAACCAATTATCATTTTTCTGGCTATGCTTTTTTTTTTCACTTTATCCTTCACGTTAGTATGCGTTTTAGTTTTGGAAAAGCTAAAATTGATTGTGAAAGTCGAAGAGTGGCCCACTTACTTGTTTTTCTCTTTTACAAATGCCTTTAGTGGAAAATTGACTTCATGGGTCGAAAACCTACCATGGAGAAGTCATTTTAGAGTTTTCTACTTAAGGTAATTCTGAGCATCATGAAATCTTGAATTATTTCCAAGGCAGAATACTAGGATGAAAATAAGGCTTATCTATAAAACAACTCATTCCCTTCTTTTTTTAGACTGCAAGCCACATTTGTTAACCTCTACAGAAAATCACCTTCATGGGTTGAAAACCCACCTAGGAGAAGGCAATGTTTGATTCTCCACAAGCTTCATTTTTTTCATGTGTAAATCATGATAAGCCGTGAACAAGTCCATCATTGAAAATAACTTTGTTAATTGCAAGAATCTCCATCGAATTAGATTCTAGACTACCCACAAACTCATGAAATCAAGGACAACCCCCCCCAGCCATGTGATGTAGGAGAAGCAAAAAATGGATAATTCGATGGAGAAACTTCATACCTAGGAAACAAATACTAGATCCAGACATACCCAAACCAAACTGAGACACAAAATTTTCCACATTGCAAAATGTGTACATGATGAAAAGTGAAGCAACAATACTAAAATGGAAGTTGAAGGAAAAGGACATGTCCAAATGGAAAATGGGGAATTCAGAGATATTATCTACATTCCAAACCTTAGCTCCAATCTCCTCTTAGTTTACCAAATCACTCACCTTGGAGATGGTCATAAAGTTGAGTTCCTTCCAAATTTAGTAAGGGTGCATAGTCTCAGAGATGATTCATTGGTTGTAGTGGGGAAAGTTAATCATGATAAGAGGCTTTAGTCCTTCTCCCACTTTGTTCCTAAGCCTCCTTTTCAAGCCTTGTTAACTCACTCACATTCACAAATCAACTTATGGCATGAGCAGTTTGGTCATTTTTCCTTCCCCTCTCTTCAGCAACTTTTCTCAAAACACATTGTCAAAGGTCTACCTAACATCAACTTTTCTAAGGGTGAGTGTTCATCATGTTCAATGGATATGAATCTCAAGGATAAGTATGATAAATGGTAGTCTTCTAGAGCACTAGTTGTTCTCTAGTTGGTTCACTTGGTATTAGCAGGTCCTTTTATAGTAACTTTAGTCAATCAATATCTTGATAGCCTTTCTTTTTTTGATGACTTTTTATGATTTACATGGGTCTACTTCCTTCCTCACAAGAATGAAGTGGTTGATAAGCTTCAAGCCTTTAAGAGTCATGTTGAATAGAAATCAAGGAAAGCCATCAAGGTTCTATAGATGGATAGTGAGAACAGATATGTGAATAGAAGAGTCAAAGACTTTTGCAAACATGAGGGAATTGATCTGCAGAACCTGCCAACATTTCGTCTACACAAGATAGATGTTTTAGCACTAAGGACTAGGACTCTCAAGACCATGGCAAGTCCCATGATAAAAGAAAAGTGTCTTGATCCAACACTTGAAGTTGAATCTATTAGTAGTGACACTCAAATACTTAACAAGTCTCCTCATTATTCCCTAGATGGGATAACTCCCTTTGAGGCATGGTGTGGTAGAAAACCAGTTGTGAGTCACTTTAAAGTCTTCGATTGTCTAGCATGGGAAAAGCTATCTTCCACGAGATGCAAGGCACCATCACATAGGCCTTGTACTTTCATTGGGTATGAAGACAGTTCTAAAGCTTACAATATTATGGATCTAGAGACTCATGAGATTTTTATGGAGAAGGATGTACACTTTGAGGAAAGTTCACCTAGCTTATCCTCTAGTCCTCTCTGCACTTCATACATTGTGGAAACTAATAGTGACACAAGTGATAGTGATTCAACAAATTCAGACACATGGGGTTCTATTGATAGCTGTAGTGAGAGGTCACATCATCAGTATAGTCCACATGCTTATATTTCTATAGTGATAGGTCCAACATAGCAGGGCACATGTTGTCTTCCAGCTCTAGCAATAGTTGATGATTTCTTGGTAGACATCGTAAGTTTGTTCATGGAGTCACACATTGTAGACTTGGGAGACAACCTTGATGATTTACATCTTCTCTTTGATGAAGATGATCCTTCTACAGTTGTTGTGAGGGATCACTCTAACCCTCATGTCCATTCTCTACATGATTAATCTTTATAGGTTGACATGACTGTAGATCCTTATGAATAGCAGTTGTTGGAGGTCTCTTTGTTAGTTGAGGAGATAGATTGCTCATTGGAATAGGTTCAACAGACATCTTTGCTAGATCTACATTTGTTATTTTTAGTATAGTTGGAAGGGTTGACCATCAGTATTAGCACAAGGACACTTGAGTAGGTTTTAGGGCCACTATACATATTTAGGATTGCACCTTTGCCATTGCTTCTTCCAAAGAGGAGGAACATAATTTTGCAATCTTGGACTAGTTTCTTCCTTGGAGCAACTTTCACTAACAAGTTGTGGGGGGGAAGGGGGGGGGGGGGGGACTACCTTGTCTCTCTTCGTCTTCTTTCTTATGGGGGGACTTTTTCCTCTTATGAGGTTTTGTCTCTCTCCTTCTTCACTTTTGTACATACTGGATGTATGTCATAATTGAGGGGGTCTTGATTACTCAATCCATCCATGCATCCCTTTTATCTCTCTTTTTGGGGGAGGGTTTTTCCCATGAGGTTTTCCCTCTTTCCCCACTTTATGAGAGATTGCATTTCATTATGTACATGGGTACCTAGCATGGCCTAGTAGCCTGGACCCATCATGCATTTCATCCTAGTTTTTATAAGCTTAAGGGCATTCCCTTAAGTTGCACTTAAGGGGGCCTGTTGGTGTAAATAAATATTTACTATTTATACTTACTTAAGTTTACTTAGGTTAATGCATTATTTTATTATTTTATTTTCTGAGAAACTTAGGAGTTTGTGCACCTTTTTGAGTTGTCATGTTGACAACATAGAAGTTTGCAACTCTATTTTAGCACATGTTGTCTATAAAATTGATTTGTGTGTTACACCTTTGTAAGCTTATCCTCTCATCATCATAATTAGTTTCGTGCTTAATGAAGGATAACCCATATCTAGTGGACATGTGCTTGGTTATATGACTTATCATGTAGTTGATTCCAAGGCATTCTAGATGCATCTTAGAGGCTTTTATATGTAGACACTCCTAGTGTACTCTTAATGTGCATATTGAATTGAATACATTGTTATTCTGATCCTACTCCTTTCTGGTCTATAGTTGTGCTTGTGTTTGAGTTCTTAGTTCTTGGGTAAATTTTTCCCTAAGGAAAATTCTTACAATATCAAACTAGAACGTTTTCTTCTTAGTTTATATTTGACTTTTACCAAAATCTAAATAAGCATTTAATCACTAAGTTACATAGGAATATGGGATAATTTTTCTAAAAAAAATTTAATATTCGCCTATTGACATGCCTAAGTAGCTGAAGCACCTATAAGATTCTAGAGAATAAATTACCTATTTAGGAAAGCACAAAAAATAATCTGATGGGATTGGGAAAAAATTTGATTGATTAAACTAGTAAATTTCTACACTCCCCCTTTGTCTTGAGTTAAAAAAAACTAAAACACATGATCATGCTTGATCAACTATGCCTAAAATCATCCTTAGCTTTAGAAAACTTCCAATACTTAATGGCTTAGTGAAAATGTCTACTAGTTGTTGCTGAAACTTTTAAAACTCCATATGTATTTCACCATTTTCAACTCGTTCTTGAATAAAATGAATTATGATTTCTATATGCTTACTTCTACCATGAAAAATAGGATTCTTTGTTAAATAAATGAAATAAATATTATCAAAAAATATGGTGGTTTCTTCCACTTTTTCTTCCTTTAAATCAACCAAGATCCTTGTCATCAAAACAACTTGACAAGCTACTATATTTTTTGCTAGATACTCAAGCTCAGATATAGATTGGGAAACTATTGATTTCTTCTTAGAAGCATAGGAAATTCCACCAAAACCCATCTGAAAAACATAGCTAGAAGTACTCTCTGTACCATCTAGATTTTTTGTGCAATCACTATCTCTATAACCAACTGACCTTGAATCATTTTTAGAAAAATATAAACTAGCATATCCTTTGGTACTGTTCACATACCTTAGGAATATTTTTCCTACTTTCCAATGAGTGTCCTTTAGAGTTTTCATAAATCTAGAAATCAAATTTACTACATGCATTATATTAGGCCTAGTTGTTATTAAATACATTAAGCTTCCAACCAAACTTTTTTAGCATAGTTAGATTCACATTGTTGTTGCAATCTTCCTTACTCAATTTAAGACCTACAGTTGTTGGTGTTGGGGTTACCTTTCTATTCAACATTCTAAATCTTTCCAATATCTTATATACATACCTCTTTTGAAAAATAAAAATACCATCATGCATTTGTTTTGTTTCTATGCCTAGAAAGTATCTCAAGACTCCCAAATCTGTCATTTAAAACTATTATTCATAACTTATTGGAAATTGGTGATTAGGTAATCATCATCTCTAGGAAAAATCATATCATCAACATATAAGACAACAATTAAAATCTTACCATCAGTTTCCTTGATCAAATGAGTAGCATCACCATCACTTTTTCCCAAACCATCACTCATTAAATATGAGTTAATCCAGTTGTACCATGATCTTGTGCTTTCTTCTATTCATGAAGATCTCTCTTTGTCCTATACACTTTACCTTCTTTATCTAGAACTTCATAACCAGATGGTTGTTTCACATAGACTTCTTCTTTCAACACATCATTACGGAAAGTAGATTTCACATCCATTTGAAATGCCTTCCATTTGAGCCAAGCTATAATTTTTGTAATAGTAGGCACATTTTCCATACTTGCAATAGGTTCATTGTCCTCATTAATCTTCTAGAAAAATTTAGCAAGGTAGATATCCAAGGCATGCCTCAAATATTCAACTTCACAATACAAGCCATGTCAATAAGAAAATTTACATCCACAAACTGAAAATGTGAGAGTTCAAGAAAACCATTACCTCCTTGCCAACCAAATATCAATCCTTGAGGAACATGATATTTAAGGAAATGGATCAGATCCTTAGCCAAAATAATTAACAAGTAAGGAGATTGAGGATCCCCTTGATGAAGGCCTTGAAAAGTAGACAAATACTCTAAAGATTCTCCATCCACAATAACTGAGAAGAAAGAAGAAGTGACACAACTCATAGCCCAACTCATCCATTTTAAAATCAAAGGTTGAGATAAATTTATGAAGAAAACTCCATTCAACCCTAGCATAAGCTTTAGCTATATCTATCTTAATTAACACAACTCTCCTTAGAGGATGTCGTGGAGTGCATAACCTTAGAATCCATAACCACCCTATCTAAAGGTCTTTTACTAGTCACAAAACCCCCTTGTTCCCCAAATATAGCTAAAGGAAGATTGATTCTAAGCCTTTCTGTGACCCATTTAGTGATAATATTATACACCACATTGTAGAGTGGAATGGTTCAAAAGCACTTAGCTAATACATGCCCATTAATGCACTTATTCCTTTCTGTTGGAATATTTAGTCTTAAAAAAGTATGAGGTATTTTGTGCTTGGTATCTCCTCCAATGTTACCAATGAGCCACATAATAATTTATATCCTCCCTTTAATCATAATAAAAAGATACAATAGTAATAGTACCATTAATACAACATAAATAAGGTTATCTTGAAGAAAAGGGTATGGAAATGGCTTGTAGAAATGTTGGTAGTAGAAGAAGAATTGTTTCTTCTCAACATTCATAGAAAGAGTGATGAGGGAGTGTTTAGAGTGACCATTTCATAGGGTTTCCTATCTTCAAATAATTTTTTAATCTTTTACAGTTGGACTTTAGTAGATACAATTTAAACTTCAATTATTGTTGTTGTACACTTCAATTGTTTCAAAGTTTTTTGTTCTCATAAAAAAATAGTTTCACATGGCACTAATTTTAAATCAGTGTACATTTATTATTATGTGGCTTTCTAAGTTATACAACATACAAAGGATGTTATTAGTCAAATAGAACCAAGAGAAGCTTAAGTGGTAATTATATTTTCAATTTCCTGGATCATCATAGTTGAATTCTCTTCTTAAAAAACTAGAATATCAAACTTCTCATAGAGAACCGTAGAATCTTGAAGAATAAAAACTAACTTGCCTCTATTGTTTCTTTTCATAATGTTAAAAATTAATTATCAATAACTATGTAGGATATCATATTTTTTAGACATGTACTAGGATATTTGCAACAATAACATAGAACAAAAATCCCATTTTCCATTATATATTGATGTATAGCCAAATCATGTTAAAAAGATATCCCTTTCACAAAAGCTAGAAGGATGTTAGTAGAGGTTGTTAGATCTAATATTGGCCCTGTCAATTGCATTTGTATAAATGTTTCCAAGGAAACTTCACTAAATCCATTTTGCACATGTCATGCTATCATTGTATTTCATGAAAGAATTTTCCAAGGTGTTATTTCAAATGAAAATATTTCTACAATGAAAACAAGTGTTTTTGTGTGTGTGGGTGTCCATGGGTGCATGTGTGTGTGTGCACGTGCACACACCTGCCCATAGGTACATACATAGGTATTAGGTGTATGCATTACTTAGATTCATTGATATAACAAACAAGTTGAAGGAGTTCTTTATATCTCATAAATTAGAAATATCTTCTAGTCTAGCAAATTCCTCATCAACATACATGTATTTGTGAAGAACACCCTAGAAGTTACTCTGATTGTCTTCTTTCTATTTGACATTTATCCATGTTTCATGATAATAAGTTAACTTTTATTTATTATTAACATATATGTCTTGAAGCCACAAGTGTGGTCTAAGTTATTTAAATTGGAGGCTGCATAGTAAAGTTTATTTAGATAATATGTGTACGAATGTGTGTGTGTGTGTGTGTGCGTGCACGCGTGCATGTGCATGTGCATGTGTGTGTGGGTGTGTGTGCGTATGTGTGCATGTGAGTGTCTGTCTGTGCATGTGTGTGTGTGTGTGTGTGTGTGTGTGTGTGTGTGTGTGTGTGTGTGTGTGTGTGTGTGTGTGTGTGTGTGTGTGTGTGTGTGTGTGTGTGTGTGTGTGTGTGTGTGTGTGTGTGTGTGCGCGCGCGCGCGTGTGTGTGTGTGTGCGTGTGTGTGTGTGTGTGGGCATGCATGTGTGTGTGTGTGTGTGTGTGTGTGTGTGTGTGTGTGTGTGTGTGTGTGTGTGTGTGTGTGTGTGTGTGTGTGTGTGTGTGTGTGTGTGTGTGTGCATGTGTGGGTGCGTGTGCGTCCATGCGTGCATGTGCGCGCGCGCGCGCGTGTGTGTATGCATGTGTGCGTGCTCACATATACACATATGTGTGAATGTATGTAACTATGGATATATGTTCTTCTTTGCATCTATTCATCTATGTGTATGGGTGTGTGTATAACATATAAAAAGGCCTAAAATTATATACTAGAAGCCTTCGTGAGAAGGAAAATGGGGTTCTATGGGGAAAGGAATACACATAGATATGTTTTTTTAAAATTAACTCTCATTTAAAGTGAACAAGGAATTTATATTAATGCATCATTGACTAGGGAGAGAAAGGAAAAAATTTTGGTGTATGATTTATGATGTGTGGGTAGCATGTTTGATGAGTAGTCCCAAAAACAATCCATAAATTGGTACATTATTATAAACTCACTACATTTCATGAATAAAACATTGAAAATTTTGAACTATAATATGTACACATTACACTTTATGATTTCCTATTGCAATTGTAATGAGATTTTAAAAATGGGAATAATGTTATTTCTAATATTGTAATACTATGATGATTACTAATATCTAACTAAAATAGTACATCAAACTCAAACCCTCCATGACATATAGATAAAGCATGAAAAATGCATCAAATAAATATGGATTACATTTCATATGATATGGTGAAATAAATTAAATGAATTAAGCCATAATTATATATAAAGAAATGAGGCATAAATACATCAGACTATAACTATGAATGAGTTGAAGAAATGTTTGTAGAAAAATAGAAAGGTTAAATTCAAGTGGAGGTACAACTTTTTTTAAAATGATGTCATTTGTAATAAGTAATTATATATAAATATGTATATGTAGATGTATCAGTGGAGATAAAATAAAATAATGATGGGATTAAAGAAATGGTGAAATATGATTTATATATTTGGACTACTTTGACTATTATTAACATCTAGCTGAAACCAACCATTTTATTAATTCCATCTACATTGAGTTGGAGGACTAAAAGGAAAAGCATATTAAGAAAGAGAGGAGAACTTGTAGATGGTTCCCAAAGGGGAGATATCCTCTAGTGATATTTTTTATTAAGTGGAAGTAGATTCTAAAGGGGAGCTAAAACCCCATACATTATCAAATAGAGAAAAAAATCATTGAAGCCCAACTTAGACAAAACAACCAAAAAGGAAAAAATAGTAACACACAAACAAAAGCCAACAAAGAAAGAAATTACAAGAAACTACAACAAAATTTTAGCACAAAAACATAAAATAGAAAAAAAAGAGCACATAACTCAATCTAGAGAAGGATTTTAAGAAATTGTGTAACTCCAAGCTCAAGTTTCTACATGGTGTTAGAAGCCTTCTTCAATTCAACGATCTCCTTGTTAGAAGTTTTCTCCTTCTTCATGGTGCAAAGTCTAGTAGGACCTCCCTAGACTATCCTAGTCTTCTCTTTGCAATATTTTTCTAGGTTTCTAATGAGAATATACAAATGGTCAGTTGAGGCCTTTAGAATTTATGGCTTTTTATTCAAATCCTTTCTACAACTCTCTCCAAGCCTGTAGAAGTGTTCTCCACTTTTAGAGTTCTCTCCCCAAACTCCTTAAACTTTAAAAAGAAAGTGTTTGGCATAACCTTTTCCATATTCACATTATCTTTAGATAAGTAGACCGAATTGTATCCTCACCTAAAACATCTTTATTGTCCTTGATAGGTGATAAAAATTCCTCCCTCCTTTAATACGAAGGAGTCAATAAAGATTGGAAAGGGATCCATCCTCCTCCCAATTAGTTGTTGCATCCATTCACAATTTTTTGGTCTACATGTTCTTCATGGAACCTATTGGTTTGATGTTTTCTTCTCATGTCTTTTGTTTAGTTTTTGTTTTTAGCTCCATACCTTTCATGTTAGTTAGTTAGCTATCCATTTTTGTTCTTCCTTTTTTTAAACATCATGTTACTTTTACTATTGGGTTTAGGCCTTCTCTCACTTCATCTATTTAAAATATTTTATTACACTCACAAAAAAATATATACATATAATTGATGCATACACTACATACATGCATACAAATAGTAGTTTGATTGATGAAAAGATACATATATACTTCAAGAAATAATAATGCCATCTTTTCTAAATTTGGATTCTTAAGTTTCTCCACAACTTACCAAAAATAACAACATTTATATGTCTATATATAATGAATAAAATTGTATATAAATATATGAAGAGTCCACTAGATAAACCTAAAAGAAAAAAGTATGAAAAAAATGACATCGCAGAAGAGACAGATTTAGATTCAGAGTCTAAGGGTAGTGGAGAAAAAAGAACCCATGCTAGGTAGAAGTAGAAAGCTAGGAGGAACCTTGACATTGAGGAACAGGAGGATCCCCCTAGGAAATAGTTCATAGACCTTCAAGAAAATAGACACCCATGTTTAGCTAGCTTTAGTATGGGCACGGTTGATTTCATAACCAAGGAAGTTACTTTGGGTACAAATGATAACTCTCCCATGACTGCTACTCCCCCTTTGAGGAAGCCAAAGGAGGATCCCCCTATTCTCCTTCCCCTAGAGAAACCCTAGGTTCATCCCTTGATCCCTTTTACTCCTCCTATGTAACCCTTTGTGTTGGACCTCCATCCAACCTTGAATTTGGATTTAAAAAGTTCAAATAGTCCGAAGCTAAATTCAAAAATATGTGGATTGAACTAGAAAAATAAAAGAACCTATTGATAGATTTTAACCCAAGGTTCACCACTCTAGTGGAGTTTGTTGTAAAGATCATGCATTATGTGGAAACCATTCTCTATCTTTTTAAGAAATAGAATACATGAGGTAAGGAAAAGGAGGATGATGAGAGTGCTAAGAGACTCTACAAGTTCTTATTGGATGGTTAGTTGAATGTTCTACTAGGAAAATCAACTCCTCCTGATGAGAAGAAAGAATGATGGTTTGACCTCACTCTATGTTTATTTTTAAAAAAAAAAATTATGATGGTTAATATTTGGCTCTTTGTGGCCCGTATAAAAAGATATTTGATGGGCTTTAATTCTACTAGTTTATTTTGTTATGTGGCTCTTGTTGGCTACTAGTATGTCACTATTGGCTATCATGTTTTCAATGATAGTTTGGAAAACTATAGTATGTGCTTATTTTTATGTTAATGTGTATCTAGTGTGTTATTTTCTCTATTGGATAGTGAGTTGTGTGTTTGTTGATAGTGTTTCTTTCAACATAGTTATTTTTATTGGGAAAATTACCCTTTTTTATTGCTATTAATATCAAAAACATATTAAGACTACTTTGATTTATGAAAATTAAAACCTTCTTTGGTTTGATTATCAAGAACATAAAAAATTAATTATAAATTGAATTGAATATGGAATTTCTATTTTTTTTAACTCCTTAGTATTATGAAAGTACTTTCATTAAATCATTCAATATATTTAAAATTCAAAATCCCATTAAAATCTTTTAAATATTTTTCATTAACAACTCAACTCTTATCTCCATGTGGAGAATGAGATATTGGAAATGTTTCATAATAAAGTATTTATGAAAATGTCATTATTAAAAAAAGTTTGGCATGTATTATTATTAACCTCGCTTGTGGTTTTATCAACCTACATTCAAAATTCCTTTTGTCTCTCTAGATTCCCCTTCCTTAAGTGGGCTAAAGATTAAGGATCCCCCACGCTATAATTTTCTCAAATTAATGCTAAGATGGAATTTTTTGTGGAGTTGGATTTGATGTCTATGGATTGTACTAGGGTGGAGAAGCTCTCATCGAATCACAAAAAAACTAGAGAAGAAAAAAGGCATGGATAAATAGGAGAGTCTAGAAGAGGTTGATTCATAATTTGAGTCTAAGCTAAACAAAGAAAAAAGTATAAGTGCAAGACAAAAATATAAAGTTGGGTGGTACCTTTACATTGAAGATGAGGAGCAGGAAACTGCAAAGACCCCCATCCTAAAAGCCTCATAGGAGAAAGTTATGTCTTTAAAGTTAGCTAGTTTTAGTCTAGACACAATGGATCTCACAACCAACAAGGATGCCCTAAACACTAATGACAATTCTCCCTTTACTTTCACTTCTAGGAAGCAAAAGAATGATCCCCTCTTCACCCTCCTCCGAGATGCCCTCCCTTGTTCACCCCCCCTCCCCCCACCTTTCAGACCCCCCTCCCCAATCCTAACTTGAATAAAATCACTTTTGAGGTTGAAGTTGAATTAAAAGTTCTACAAGTTCCTTGATGATGATTGGTTGGATGTGTTGTTGGCAAAATGAACCCCCCTAGAGGAGAAGAAAGAATGAGGGCTCAACCTCATTCTATTTTTTTAAAAAATATTGTATTGTTAAGTTCAAGTGTTGAACTCTAGTAGTATCTTGTTTGTTATATTGAATATGGGTGGCTAGTGTGCTAACTGTGGTTGTGATCTATGGGCTTTTATTCAGATGATAGTGATTTTGTCATTTTGCTCTTGTACCTCTTCGTTCAGTCACTCAGTTTTTACTATTTTTAATATATAAAAAAATGCAATTAGAATTCATATAGTTTGTATGCTTTCAAATAATGTATTAAATGATCACATATGTTTGAATGTTAGTTTGATTTATGAAAAATATAATTTAAATAGTATTCTAAGATACCAACCTAAACAAGTAATTAAAATATATAGAGGACTCATCTTTTCTGCACGCACTTTTCATTTGTTTCTCATTTCTATGATAGCATTATCATTATACCTCTTTTTTTTTTTTTCGATAGGTCATACAACAATTACTATATGTGTTACTGTATGTCCGAGTATCATAGCAGAATAGATAAAGTGTACAATTTTTTTTTATTAAAACATGCAATGCACCATTTTTTTTTAAAAAGAATATTTTTTAATTTATTTTTTGTGGTTCATATGTGTACTGAAATATAATATATCACGAGTTTCCAGCCACTTGTTGATTTTTTAATAAAAGTTTCACACTGGTTGTTCGGTTGGGTAATGATTATTGACTAGCTTAATGAATTTTTTTGAACGGTCAAATACGCATAAATTAGAGATACTTCCATTAGCAGTACTCTCCATGATTTAAAGAAAGACTGCAGACAGTGAGGGAAGCTTCTCAGGCAAATGTACGACATCTTCGCTGATAATGACATTTAACGTGAAGGGTGACTCAAGCCACCATCCAACATCCACGTCATAATGTTCGTCACTTGTCACTTGTAAATTGTATCAGATTTTAACTCTGCTACTTCCAATGTTTCCTGTGTCTTCCATCCATATCAGCATCCGCGTCAGCCTATTTAACAGTAATAACCTAGTCAAAATAAAACAATCTCTATAGACAATCTATTCAACAAGATAACTTCAAGTTCTCTCATACACCATATCATACATCCTGTTATTGCCTGTGAATATTTTGGTCTATATTACCAATCATTTCAATTTCTACTTCAACCCCCTGAGACGCGTTTGGGCCAGGTTCGACCCCTGGATGACTTTGACGGACTGGATCCCCCTGCATGTGATGGCTTAGCCGAAGGACGGCTTCTATTTTAGATATATGCTACCTCATAATGTTGTAATCAGCTTGTAAAAGCAGAGATGCCGATATCTATGTAATCCCATTGTTTCTATAAAAAAGAAAAAAAATTTACAGCTACCACTATTGATTAACTATTGACCATTTTCAAAATTAAATAGTCCCCATTTACTAAGCATCGTAGAGATCACAAAAGCCACGTGAGTTGTGAAACTGAAAGAAAAGTTTATTATAATCCACATATTTCTGTCGGTAGGTAATAATTTCTACAACCTATGTTACCGCATAGCCATCCATGGCCGACTTTTGTCATTTCAATTTATGACTGTTTAATTGTCTAAGCTGCCGACTGCAGTACTTCCATCGCATGTTTTCAGTCCATGGTATGACTGTAGATTTCTAGATTGTTTTTAGACTTCTATAAATAGAAGTATTGTCTATGGATGAAAGTATCAGATGTTTATCTGATTATTGTGGATCACGAGTCGATAGAATGTTGTAATATTCTAAAGATTTGGGGTAGATTTTAGTTATGCATGAAATACTGTAGCACATTTTGATAAATCTTTGTATTTTACATATTGAATTGAATGTTTATCTTTGTGTTTGTCTTTTATCCACTTCATCCACCTCTTACAATTTGGACAGACATAAAAATGGACAAAAACTGAAATTCATGACTATGAAAGGAAAGGGACAAGGGAGTAGAAACCCTTGCAGAAATCAAGGACAACTCTAATACACCTTGTGAAATGTGGATCCACAAAATAAAATAAAATGAAAAATTACTCAATCTGCTGCGGCACTTATATATTTCAGAAATGTCTAAATTAGTGGAAATAGGACAAATAGACTTTCTTAGAACTATCTAAACATAAATAACTTTCAATCATAAATATTAATATGACCTAACCCTATTCGGTAATCTTCTTGAAATTTCTAGAATCCTCTATTATTCTTCCCTATTTAGTAATCTTCTTGAAATATCTAAAATCCTCTATTATTCTTTTATAATTCATTTGAGGGAGAAATTAAACATTCCAACAAAGAGCTCGTCTACACCCTGAAATAAAACAGTTCAATGAAGCTTAACCCCCACACAGTTACTCTCAATTGGTTGAATGGTCTTAAAAACATTACCAGCGAGCTTCTTGAGATGCCACAATTTACTCTCCCGCGCTATAAAATGAAAAATAGATTTGTTCCACGAAATATGGAAGATGTTTCTAAGTAGAAACTCACATTCTTCTAGGCCCCGTTTGGTTGGGGAAGATGAATTTTCCTCATAACCAGGTTATCTGATAACCAGGTTTTCGAAAACCTGGTTATGTATTTTAGGAAGATAGTTGGACCGTTTGGTTGACACGGAAGATGAATTTTCAAATCCATATTCTGCGTTTGGTTGCCAATTTAGAAATTGGAATTGGAACAGAATATGACTAGGAATATCTTTTTGTTGCGTTTGGTTGTTCATTTTCTAATTGAAATTGGAATTTGATGTAAATTTTTTTAATCTTATTTAATTAGTGAAACACAAGGATTAGAATGAGTAAAGTATTAATATTTATGATTTAATTTATTTATAATTAGACTACATTATTATTATTTATTTATTCTTGAATATTCACAGTTTTATTTTGTTAGTCAATAATAAATAAAATGATTATTATTTTTTATTTTAATTCTATTTATTACCAAAGAAAAGTTAAAAATAATCATACATGCAATCATTTGTACGAAGTTATTTTTTGTCCCATTGTTGGAAATTGTGATCATATATATTATATATTTTTGAAAAATTGTGTAAGACAAATTTATCATCGAATTGAATTTATTGTCAAGTTCATCCGAACTTCATAATTGTCGAACTCGAATTGAAACTTGAACCTTGTGACTTAGCCACTAAATATGTGTGTTTGTGTCCTCTCTCTATCCCTCCCTATGTTTGTGTTCATCCACGTGATTTGGCAGAAGGATTGGACACAATAAATGTTGTTTATGCAGATGAATTATTGCCTACACTATATGAGAATTCTCGCATCTCTTAAGACTAGTTGCCGACACAGAGAGGGATTGTGAGGCGTGTTGTGGCTCTTGGTCGGTATCTTCAGAATCCATTGGCCATGGTTGCAACATTATATAGTCTTGGCAAAGAAATATTATCATTGAAGCTTCATTCACTGGAACATTTCCTTACTCCAGATGAAAAGTATGAAGCTGTTGAGCAGGTAATAGTTACAACAACCAACTGTAGAGGCTATGAAGCCACTTGTCTTTATAAATGCTATTGGTTTTTTTATGGGTTAGAGGGAATGGACAAGAAGCATTCGAAAACCATGTTATGGATCCATTGGATGATACTAGAATTCATCCAAAGTCATATGAATTTGCCAAGAAAATGGCTAAGGACATATATTGTGAAGAAGCTGGACATGATATAGATGATATGGATGAGGAAACACAAGAAATGGTTGTTGAGCATGTCAAAAATATCCTGATCTGTTAAATGCCCTTGATATTGATGAATATGCTAGAAGTGTGGAGCAATGGACATCCAATAAAAAGCAGGAAACCCTTGCTGACATAAAGAGTGAATTGTTACATGGATTTCAGGATTTGAAATCGCCATATAAAGAGCCATCCTAGGATGAGGAATTTTATCTGCTGACTGGAGAAAATGAAGAGACCCTGTTAATGGAAAAAATTGTCCCCGCAGAGTCCAAAATCATCGTATAATTTGTGATCTAGAATCAAGCTTGACATGAATAATATTGAAAGAGGAGCTTTCTGATGATCTAGATATAGATCCTTTAGAAAAAATTGCAGAAGGCAGCATCCTTACCTATTGGGTGAAAACTATGACAAAAGTGAAGTACCTAGTTGAGTTAACTTGCAAAGAGAGTTCACTAAAGAATGATAACTATCAGGGTGCATAGGATAAGGATAAGGAGGTTAAGGATCCATATTTTGAGGAAGAGGATTCCATTTCACGAAGTGAACAAGAGAATGAAACCATTAAGTTCCTAACAGATAAAGAGCCAGGGGAGAGTATTATCCATCCATGCTTGAAAGGGCCTACTCACTTGATTCTAACACTGAACATTTTCAATGGAGTTTATGCACACAAGGATATTGTGGAGGGAGGAAAAGACCAAAAGGATTTTGTTAGCTATCTTCGACTTGGAAAATACTTTCAATTGGGGAGGAGACATTTGAAGATCTTGATGAGGTCATAGACAGATATATATTCAAGAGAGGATAAGATATTTCAGTATTTCATTCTACCGTTTGGTGAGTCATAAAACACACATCAACAGACACCTTTCTACAGATGCAGGAACACACAAGCTCCTCTCTCTCTCTCTCTCACTCTCTCCCTCTATCCCTCCGTCCCCCCTTCTTATCCCGCACTCTCTACCCCTCTATGTATCTCTCCCTTTTAATAAATTTATTAAGTTAGTTAATTATTCAACAAAATATGCAACTAAATTTTACGTGAAATATTATATAGGAAAAAATATACCATTTTACATTCACATACATTAAACATTTGATGAGAACTTTAACAAGAAAAATGATGCTTTGTTAATAATTGCTCTTAAAAAATGTGGAATTTTGGCAACATAGATTTTACATGCAATTTAAAAAAAAAGATCATGAAAATCATTAATCATATAAATCATATTTTAACATCATGAAATTCTAATAATGAATTTCACATAATTACTACAATATGAAAACTTGCTAACTTGATAGAACAATATCCATGATTTGATGGTGGTGTGAAAACACACCGTTAAACACGAAAACACTGAGAAATCCACGATGTATGCCTTTATGCCCCACATTTGACGACACACCGTTATATACGAAAACACTGAGAAATCCACGATGTATGCCCTTATGCCCCACATTCGACGGCAACCCTCTCATGCTGCTCAATCTTCCCATTACTGTTTGTGTTGTTAGATGGTCAATCCTGCATATATGAACTAAACATGATTGAAAAATTAAAATTTGATTATTTTTTTAATGGAATACACCAAGGAGTGGCATCAGAAATATTGATCATTTACAAACACAGTAAACAATCATCCGATAGCTCATTTTTTATCAACATGTGTGGTCTTGCAATATTAGCAAATCAAGAGCAATAAAAAAATACAAGAGAAAGACACTTTATCAATACCGTTGACAATCTTGTCAAGAAGCACGTACATAGGAAACCAAACTGTGGAAAAAAAAATAAGAAATTTAAAAAATATCCAAGCAAATTAGGAATATACATATAACATGGGACATAATCATGACTGTACAATCATCTACCAAAAATCCTCAATACTTTTGATAATCTTGTCAATGAAAACATACATAGGGAATCAAATAGGGACAAAAAGACAAAAAAATAAAAACATATGCAAGAAAATTAGGACTATAGATATAACATAGGACAAAATCATGAACTATACAATCATCTAGCAAATCACATTTCTATATGCTTTCAAGTTCTACAATTGAGCATTCATCATTTGCCACTCCTTGTGTATTCCACGTATGTATGGTTCAAATATAACTCTAATTAACAATGCAATGAACAACTATACCAAACGTTTACGAGATCATAAACTACGTGTTGTGAGAGATCAATGCAATACCATTAAACAAAGCCAACTAACCCTCTGGAATTATTTCACATGCCAATCGTGTGAATGCCAATGAAATGAACAACTAAACTATGTACTGACCAATGCCAATCATGTCAATGAAATGAATGACTAAACTATGCATATATCAAGTATGTATACATATGTACATACATGCGTGAACATACATATGCACAGACATACATATATACGCACATACATACATACATACACATGTACATACATGTGTACATACATACGCACCTACATACATACATACGCACATACATACACACATACATACATACATGCTTAGCAAAATAGAAAAAAAGTGCTCAGTAATGATTTCCAATATAGTGTTGTGACAGATCAATGCAATACCATTACACAAAGCCAATTAACCATCTGGAATGACTTCACATGCCAATTGTGCGAATGCCAATGAAATGAACAACTATCCTGCATATTGACCAATGCCAATCATGTCAATAAAATGGATGACTAAACTATGCATAGATCAAGTTT
Organism: Cupressus sempervirens; assembly: GCA_028749045.1. Taxonomy (NCBI): domain Eukaryota; kingdom Viridiplantae; phylum Streptophyta; class Pinopsida; order Cupressales; family Cupressaceae; genus Cupressus; species Cupressus sempervirens. The sequence goes on from CM053789.1 coordinate 867,573,061, forward strand.
GTATACATACGTACATACATGTGTGTACATACATACATACGCATAAACATACATACATGCTTAGCAAAATAGTAAAAATGTGCTCAGTAATGAGTTCCAGTATAGTGTTGTGAGAGATCAATGCAATGCATAGATCAAGTATGTATACATACATGTGTGTACATACATATGCACATAATACATACATATGTACGTACATACATACATGTGTGTACATACATATTGTTTGTTTCAAATCTGTTTAGCAAAATAGTCAATATGTGCTCACTAATGAATTCCAATATAGTGCTGTGACAGATCAATACCACTGAAATGGACAACTAAACTTTGTAACAGTTTCTTGCCAGTAATGAGTTCTAGTATAGTGCTGTGAGAGATGAATGCAATACCATATAAATAGAGCCAATTCATAAGCTATGTATAGATCAATGGCAATCATGGCTTTTATCTAGACATAATCAATATGTGCTCAATATGTGCTCAATAATGAAATTTACAAGTATATCACTAGCTTTTATCTATACATAGCTGACCTATACATAGTTTATCATAGTTCTATTTCTATCTGCTATTTGCTTAACATAGTCAATAGATGTGGTAACTATTTGTTTCAAATCTATTTAGCAAAATAGTCAATATGTGCTCACTAATAAATTCTAGTATGGTGCTATGAGAGATCAATACCAGTGAAATGAACAATTAAACTTTGTAACAGTGTCTGGTTGTTTGTGTCAAATCTGTTTAGCAAAATAGTCAATATGTACTCAATAATGAATTCCAGTATGTGCTCACGTGATTACTTGTATATATCATAATGCCAATCATAATAGCAAAACATGGCAATTATGCTTTTATCTATACATAGTTGACCTATACATAGTTTATCATGGTTCAAATCTGTTTAGCAAAACAGTCCAATATATGTTGTAACAGTTTGTTTAGAATCTGTTTAACAAAATAGTAAATATATGCTCACTAATGACTTCCAGTATAGTGTTGTGAGAGATCAATGCACTACCATTAATCAAAGTGAATCATGCCAATGAAATAAACAACTAAACTATGGATATATCAAGTATGTATAGATCCATGTAAAATCATTCAACATACTTATGATGTCATAAACTATGTACAGATCAATGCAATACCATTAAACGCAATCAACTCATAAACTATGTATGGATACATGGAAGATCAATGGCAATCATAGCTTTTATCTATACATAGTTGACATATACATAGTTTATCATGGTTCAAATCTATTTAGCAAAACAATCCAATACATGTTGTAACAGTTTGTTTAGAATCTATTTAACAAAATAGTAAATATATGATCACTAATGACTCCCAGTATAGTATTGTGAGAGATCAATGCAATACCATTAATCAAAGTGAATCATGCCAATGAAATCAACAACTAAACTATGGATATATCAAGTATGTATAGATCCATGCAAAATCACTCAACATACTTATGACGTCATAAACTATGTACAAATCAATGCAATACCATTAAATGCAGCCAACTCATAAACTATGTATGGATACATGGAAGATCAATGACAATCATGGCTTTTATCTATACATAGTTGACATATACATAATTTATCATGGTTCAAATCTGTTTAGCAAAATAGTCCAATACATGCTGTAACAGTTTGTTTAGAATTTGTTTAACAAAATAGTAAATATATGCTCACTAATGACTTCCAGTATAGTGCTGTGAGAGATCAATGCAATACCATTAATCAAAGTGAATCATGCCAATGAAATGAACAACTAAACTATGGATATATCAAGTATGTATAGATCCATGCAAAATCACTCAACATACTTATGATGTCATAAACTATGTACAAATCAATGCAATACCATTAAACGCAGCCAACTCATAAACTATGTATGGATACATGGAAGATCAATGACAATCATGGCTTTTATCTATACATAGTTGACATATACATAATTTATCATGGTTCAAATCTGTTTAGCAAAACAGTCCAATACATGCTGTAACAGTTTGTTTAGAATTTGTTTAACAAAATAGTAAATATATGCTCACTAATGACTTCCAGTATAGTGCTGTGAGAGATCAATGCAATACCATTAATCAAAGTGAATCATGCCAATGAAATGAACAACTAAACTATGGATATATCAAGTATGTATATATCCATGCAAAATCATTCAACATACTTATGATGTCATAAACTATGTACAAATCAATGCAATACCATTAAACACAGCCAACACATAAACTATGTATGGATACATGGAAGATCAATGACAATCATGGGTTTTATCTATACATAATTTATCATGGTTCAAATCTGTTTAGCAAAACAGTCCAATACATGCTGTAACAATTTGTTTAGAATCTGTTTAACAAAATAGTAAATATATGCTCACTAATGACTTCCAGTATAGTGCTGTGAGAGATCACTAATTAAATAGTCAAAATGTGCTCAATAATGTGTTCCAATATAGTGATGTGAGATTAATATAGTTTTAGTTTAGTGCTATTAGAGATTAATGCAAAACCATTGAATAGAGTAATCATGCAGCATAAGTCATTGCAATCCAGTCAGTAGCTGAAATAGCTAAATGGTACCAAATGTCATTGCAATCCACTCCACTCTCTCCACCTCATCCATCATCAAGAACCCTTTGGCTCTTTCACGTTGAAGCACGAAGGTATCATGTGCTTTCACGAAAATTGCTTGACTCAGTTCAGGGACAGCTTTGAGAGCAATATATGCAGCAATCAAAATATTATCATCTTCAGATTTATCCACTTTTACAATCTGAGGCTTAATGAGGCCATCTTTCAGTTCCTTCATAGTTTCGCATATCACATCCAATGATGCAGCCAAAGATGTCTTCTTCCTCTTTCCCCTCCTTGATGATGATGGTGGAGGAGTCCCTCTAGCACTTGCACTCGACTGATTGGAATGATATAACTCTTCATCAATATCTGGTTGGCTGTCAAGAGGTGTACCACAATTGGTATCATCATCATCAAGCACATTAAATGCATCGTTCATAGGGTGCCCTTCTTCAGCATCAAGGGGTGTTGTAGATGCGAACCCTTCAGCAATGTCATTACCAACAATTACAGCCAACTCATTGAAATATTGGAAAGGTGACCTCTTATACATTTTTGCATTTTTGAATTCTCTCCTCTACATATAAGCATTAATAGATGGATTAGGTTGTAAGTTTTTCATTATTAAAATAAGAAGGAAAAATTTCTTCAATGAAAAGAGTACAAAGATGATCCTACCTTCAAAAGGTCATCCCACACTGAATCCTCAGCATCCACAGTTTGAGTTTCTTCATTCCAAGCTAACCCACTTGTATTTTTCAAGTCCTTCATTACTTTATATCCTACTTTCCATGTTTTTAGCTTATTCTTAAAATGATCTTGTAACAGATTCGAGTTCATCGCTGAATTGAATGTCCTCTCTATCGCAGTCCATGCCTCTTTTTTAAATCCACCTTCACCTTTCCGTCCGAGATGGACTTGTTCAAGGAGCAAGTCTAAAAACTTGCGTTCCATCGATTTTGTCCACATTTTCTTCTTTGAAGAAGAATATTTGTTGCTCACAGCGAGGGATCCATCTATATCACTCAAAGTAATGGGAGAACACATCTGTTTCACATGATCTGATCCATCCATGCTCATCATGAGCTCGGTATATGCCATTGTGTACTCCTTCCTCTATTTCATTTAAATTTGACATAGAAAATCTTTAACTATCAATTTGTAATACGTCATAATGGAACAAGGCTAACATATTGAATAGGTAAACGTATTATGATTTAAAGTAATCATACGACTGAAATTGAAAGTTATTGCTCTTTAAATTTAAATAGAATGCAGCAAGCAGTAACATCAGAAAAATAGGATTTTCAATGAATTCGTTGTTCTCTTCTTACTAGTGGGCTTATGATCTTCATCATTTGGTACTCCTTGCTGTATTTCATTTAAAATTGAAGATGATAAACTTTAAATATCATTTTTTAATACATCCTAATGCAATGAGGCTAACATTTAATAAACTTGAAAGAATTTAACTGAAGATGATACACATTTTAAGCAATAATTGATGATAACACATCAACATAAAAAAAACTACCAGTAAGACAAAATGGTGATATCAATGGCAAGTAAATAGTCATGAGCCCCATTATGAAGCATGTTATTGTACTTTCTCAATGCAAAGATGTATAATAATTGTGCTTTCTTGCATTTAAATCAATGTAATCTATATTTCAAGTTGAATTGTGTATTGCAGATATGATCAACAATTTTTGTACATAATGTAGGTGTGAAATTGAAAGTTAATGTTCTTTTTATTTAATTAGAATGTAGCAAAGACTGATATCAGAATAACGAAATCAAACACCATCATTGTATATGCATACATCAATTTAATCATATAAAGCACATTGCCTTCTAATAAATCATTTATTCTCGAGATCTATAATCTTCCCACATCCTATTTGCTATATCTTCTCGAAATTGGGCCCACTCATTTCTATCCTCCTGAGACAACCCATATGTCTCTAGTGGCACCTCTATCCCATCACAATCATCTTCCTCTTCAATAGCTTCTTCTGATGGAAGGCCATCCTCTATCGTAATGAAATTGTGAAGTATGCAACATGCTAAAACAATATAGGATTGTGTCATGATATCATAAGACGTTGCATGTCTTAAGATTGGAAAATGCTGCTTCAGAATACCAAATGTACGTTCTACTACATTTCTAAGAGAGGAGTGTCGATGGTTGAACAACTCATGTGCAGAGTTTATTGGGTTTTCTCTTGACCACTCTTTCAAGTGGTAGCGTGTACACCGATAAGGAGCGAGAAATCCAGGTGCATTTGGATATCCAGCATCCACGAGATAATATTTTCCTATATAAAGAAAGTATATTGTCAATACTTGAACCATTTAGCATAACCTTGAGTATATTAAAATGTGATTTGGCTTACCAGGGGGAACTACAAGTGGATCTGATCTGGATAGAGCTGAGGCTAGAACACGGCTATCTGCAGCAGAGCCTTCCCAACCAGCAAGGCAATACTGAAACTTACAATCAAAGGAGCAGACACCCATAACATTTTGCGATAGGTTCCCTTTTCTATCAAAATATTTACCCTGTATGTCGACATCAACTCGCACTGGAATATGGGTACCGTCGATGGCTCCAATGCAATCCTGTGGGATATGATACACTAATCAAATGTATGCTCAAGTAATAATAAGATAAGGACAACATTCTAGACAATAAACTTGTAATAATGTGTGATTTACCTTGAAGAATGGTTCAAAACGATCCTTCCCACTAATTTCAGGAGGAGTGCCTGGACTAGGTGGTATGAAGTAATCTCTGTGAAGGGCTAAGATAGCCATCAAAACCTTGTGGAAGTACCGACTGACTGTCTCTCCTGAGTGCCCAAAGTTATGGGCAATCTTGCGGTTCCTTAGATTGTGCCCAAGGGTGTGGAGGAACATCACTAGTTGTTCCTCTAACTTCAAGTGGATCGTATCTCTCAAGCTTCCTTTCAGCCTTAGAATACGAGCTAGAGAAAAGAAGGCTGCCCTACTCATCCGAATTTGATCATGACAATCCACCTCATTCGAATGAATAATGTCTCTACAAAAGAAATTTCCTTTTCTTATTCGTTTACCCATTTGACTACCTTCTCGGGCTACCAGTACTTTGGCTATGCCAACAAAAGCAAAAAGAATTGTGAGAATGCGGGTGTATGTGGTCTTCCTAACTATGCTTCCTTGGACCTCTATACTCTCCATAGGATCCATTAATGACCTGAAATGTGGACAATTTAAACACTATCAGTTATGAAATATCAACTATCACCTATCGAGATACAACATGATTATTTGCTAGCCTCATTGCATTAAGAAGTCAATTATTTATTCAAATACAACAAGGAGTACCAACTACCGAGGATCATAAGCCCATAAAGAACAAATTACAATGTGTCATTATACTCCATGTAATCTATCTATACCAATGAAAGCATAATATTGATTCCATTTGTCTATATGTATACACACATGTATGTATATATGTATGTGCACACACATGTATGTATGCATGTATGTACGTACACACACACACATGTATGTATGCATGTACATACGTACACACACATGTATGTATGTGTGTATGTACACACACACACATGAATGTATGTATGTATGTATGCATGTATGTACGTACACACACACACACATGTATGCATGCATGTAGGTAGACACACACATGTATGTATGCATGCATGTACGTACACACACATGTATTTATGTGTATACGTACATACACACACATGTATGTATGTACACATACACATGTACAAACTATAACTTGAATTTGGGCTTTTATGAATGTGTTTTAATAAATCATCGGGTCCGCTGAAATTGAGGCTCGTCTTTTAGAAGATGAAAAGTAACATAGTTGGCAATAGGAATAGAGTTTCTTTCTGCATTGATCTATACATAGTTTGAAATCATGGCTTTTATCTATACATAGTTTATGACCTCATAAGTATGTTGAATGATTTTGCATGGATCAATACATACTTGATATATCCATAGTTTAGTTGTTCATTTCATTGGCATGATTCACTTTGATTAATGGTATTGCATTGATCTCTCACATCACTATACTGGAACTCATTGGACTATTTTGCTAAACAGATTTGAACCATGATAAACTATGTATAGGTCAACTATGTATAGATAAAAGCATGATTGCCATGTTTTGCTATTATGATTGGCACTATAATATATACAGGTAATCACATGATCACATACTGGAATTCATTATTGAGCACATATTGAGCACATATTGATTATGTATAGATAAAAGCCATGATTGCCATTGATCTATACATAGTTTATGATTTGGCTCTATTTAATGGTATTGCATTCATCTCTCACAGCAGTACACTAGAACTCATTACTGGCAAGAAACTGTTACAAAGTTTAGTTGTTCATTTCACTGGTATTGATCTCTCACAACACTATACTGAAAGTCATTAGTGAGCATATATTGAGTATTTTGTCAAATAGATTCTAAACAAACTGTTACAGCATATATTGGACTGTTTTGCTAAACAGATTTGAACCGTGATAAACTACGTATAGGTCAACTATGTATAGATAAAAGCCATGATTGCCATGTTTTGCTTGATTGGCACTATGATATATACAGGTAATCACATGAGCACACACTAGAATTCATTATTAAGCACATATTGAGCACATATTGATTATGTATAGATAAAAGCCATGATTGACATTGATCTATACATAGTTGATTCATACATAGTTTATGACTTGACTCTATTTAATGGTATTGCATTCATCTCTCACAGCAGTATACTAGAACTCATTACTGGCAAGAAACAGTTAGAAAGTTTAGTTATTCATTTCACTGGTATTGATCTCTCACAGCACTATACTGGAATTTATTAGTGAGCACAAGTTTATGAATTGGCTCTATTTAATGGTATTTCATTCATCTCTCACAACAACATACTAGAACTCATTACTGGCAAGAAATTGTTACAAAGTTTGGTTGTTCATTTCACTGGTATTGATCTCTCACAGCACTATAGTGGAATTTATTAGTGAGCACATATTGACTATTTTGCTAAACAGATTTAAAACAAACACCCAGAAATTGTTACAAAGTTTAATTTTTCATTTCACTGGTATTGATCTCTCACAGCACTATACTCGAATTTATTAGTGAGCACATATTGACTATTTTAAAAACAGATTTGAAACAAACAGTTACCACATATATTGACTATTTTGCTAAACAGATTTAAAACAAACACCCAGAAATTGTTACAAAGTTTAATTTTTCATTTCACTGGTATTGATCTCTCACAGCACTATACTCGAATTTATTAGTGAGCACATATTGACTATTTTAAAAAAAGATTTGAAACAAACAGTTACGTTTGAATGAACCAAAAAAACTTGAAAAAATCCAGTATGCAAAGGTGGGTGTGAGAGGAGAACCGTTTACCACCGCCGCTGTTCAAAGTGGAGAAGAGAAATCGCAGAAAATGCCACAGCCACACGCCACGGCCATAGGAAACCACGGCCATAGAAAACCCACAAACCAGAAACCCTCGCAAACCACGGCCACAGAAAACCCACAAGCCCAACAAACGTAGCAAACCAAAAACCCTCGCCTTCGCACAACAGAGCACGAAAACAATACAACCGTCGTCTTCCAAAAAACCCAATTTGTTCTTCCAAAAACCTAAGGCGGATTCGGCGGACCCGACGATTTATTCAAACGCATTCATAAAAACCCAAAACCTGGTTTTCATTTCAACTTCCACCTATTTCTTGGAAGAAATTTCTTCCAATTTTCGAGCGAAATTGGCAGACGAAACCCGAAATCGGGTTATGCGTTTGATGAACCAAACGCCACCATTTTCTTCCATAACCCAATTTTGGCGCTGAAAACCCTATTCCGCGCCCGGTATTCCCGTAACCAAACGGGGCCCTAATAAAATGCATAGCATTAGGACTTCATTTTTCTTTCCTTCAAACTCGAGAAAACAATATTCTTGTCGTGAAGAGGACGCTAACAATGGTCAACTATCTATAAAGACTACCCACCAAACATTAATAAAGAAAGGAAAGAAGGAAAAGAAAGAAACGGTGGATATCCATTTAAATCTTGTGAAATTATATTGTTAGTTCGACATATCAGGAGTGTTAGTTTTAGCAGTACTCTGGGCTGGATAGTTCATGCCCTTTAAAGCCTTGATCAACGACCGATCTCTTTCAATAAGACATTTTCATTATTCAAATCTCATTCTTTTTTGCTTTTGTGGTTTTATCCATTATCCGAATTTCATGTTCTTGGAGAGAAAATTTAGGGTTAAAATGGGTCATTTATAGTTCATTAATCAAAGTTTGTGTGCATATGAAGTTGTTTGTGAACATATATAATTGTTTAACATAGTATAAGGATCAAGTCTTGGCTTAGGAATTGAAAATTAGAATAGAAAATTGGAATGAAAATGGGAATGCTGAATAGGAATACAAAATGGCAATTCCAATCTTGTTTAATTTACCTAGAATTTGATTGAGAATATGTTAATCATTTATTTAGTTGTACAAAACTTGGAATTGGAATAAGGTTAAATTTATAATTTTTATTTTTCCTTTAATTTTATTTGTTTTAATTTATTATTTTTTTAGTTTTTTTAGAAGAGTGTATTTTTTATTTTTGTTTTATTCATTGAAGTTATTAAGAATAAATTATTTCAACTTTTTTAAATAGATAGATAACATTAGGAAAATGTTAAAGACAAAGAATAATCATGAAACTAGTAAAATATATTTATCATTTATTTATAAAATCATAAAAAAAATAGGTTCCATGATCATAGTCAAGTTCATAACAATAAAATGGACATTTCATTACTAAAATTTGTTTGCGAGGAGGTAAAATCATAATAAAATTTACATATTCAATATTTGTATTTTAACCATATTTACACATTTAGTCCCAAACCACCAATACTACAATTATAACAATTAGAACACAAATGATACATTGTGCAAACATGATTTCAACTTTTTCTATGCAAGCAATCTCCTTGGCAGCAATATCATAAATGGTGCACAACTTGCAACCATTCCTTCCATCTTCTATATAGTTAGATGCAGTTAACATAGATGGGCCATCATTGACCCATTGAAAGTAATTGCATTCATTGTCCCTTTGCATTTAAAAACTACATAAGTATTTGCCACAATAATTTACTACATTTAAAATAAACATAAATAAATTAGGAACAACCTTTTGACTATTTAGACAACATAAAAATCTATGCCCTAGATTACACTCTATATGCAAGGTCTTCATTAATACAATCTCAGTGCCACGGGTCACACAATGGCAAAGTGTCTATAACCATCAACCCTATATAAATAATGAACAAATATAATGAGAAAAAATGAGCCAAGAGCTAATAAGTTGAATAGAAGTCATTACCAAACTTGCGTAAGTAATATGCATTTGGTATAATGCAACTACACTTCCAAACTTTTGTGCAATTTATTTGACTACACAAATAGCCTTACTAAAAATAGTACTAAAATTATGCTAATCTAGCCACTAAAAATTGATAAAGAAAGCATCTACCTTAGATTTAGAGTACAGTAGCCATAATAAAAAAAATACTAAAATTATATCCTTTTATGAGTGGACTGATCAAAACAATTCAACTACTAGACATTTCTTATTAACCAATGGTATAACATGGAAGAAAAAAAATTATATGTTATCATTGATTAGCATATGAAAAATATTATACCACAAAAGTTTCCATACAACAGAAACTATCGATAGCTTTGAGACTCTATTCTTGCATTGAATTTCCAACATAGCAATGAGTTTACCACTGCCCTCAAATATTATGCAAGTTCTCACATCATTAGCAAAGTAAAAAAACATATATTTCAGCAAAGAAGAAATATAAGATAGTGAACTTCTACAACAACAATAACACTAAAACGAAATACCAATTTCCAATATTTTTCATATAACAACAACCATTCATAACTTTGAAACTCTATTCTTGGATTGAGTTTCCAATTTCATACAACAACAACCATCCACAACCTTGAAACTCTACTCTTGCATTGAATTTCCAACATAGCAATTTTTGTTCATAGATCATTAGAAAAGTACAAACATATATTTTAAAAAAAGAAGAAATATAAGATAGTGACACAACTTCTACAGCAATGAAACTAAAAAGAAATATCAGTTCCCAATGTTTTAGAACCAACATATTCTAAGCTTATGTAAATATAGCATATCTATTCACAATGAGCTGATTATAACATATTATAAGACTAATACAATTACATAAAATATCTATTCATAATGACCTAATCATAACATATAACAAGACTAATACAATGTGATGCAAAGAAAGAAAAAACCATAAATAGTATACAATCATAATAAAAGGAACATCAATTAAAGCTCTTGATTCATAATTATTAAGCCACTAATCTTTAAAGAATATATAAAATATTTAAAACTGCATTCTGATGAATCACCAATTGATGTTATATTGATGGTTGAATTATCTCTAAATTGAGCTATGTCCATATTTATAAAACTGTGGAAATGTCAAAATTGATAAGACTATCATAGGCTCATGTTGCCAACTACTGCTAAACAAACATATGAATAAACAAGTCTAAAATTAGACTATTCCTAATAACTTTGTTGAATAACACTGCTAGACTTGGTATTTTTGTTCCTAGCCCAAACTGGGCAATTCATTAAGAAAGCTTGAGCAAATGCAATAGTTTGATAAAGTTAAAATACCATAAGGAAACAAGAAGAAATATGAGTGTTATAAAATATGAAGTGTTGGGTTCTCACTAAAATACACCAAATTTTCACATACTCCTCCTCCTCTGTAGTCATTTATAAGAACCCCCATGCTTTTGTAGGTTCAAAAGTAAAACTATCATACACCATAATCAATGTCTCCTGACTAAGTCCATGTATTACTTTCAGGGTTACAAATGTAGCTAGTATATCTTCTATCATTTCCCCCTTATCAACTTTGACAAGGTAGGCCTCCTTCATGCTCTTATGTATTTTTTGAATAATTTCATAGATGACATCTACTGAAGAAGTCATGCTTGCCTTCGTCTTCTTTAGCATCCTAGATGATGATGCTGGTGTGGAAGGATTTTGTCTAATAGGTGCACTAGAATCATTTGGATGTATAAACTCTTTATCAAATTCTAGAGTGTCATCCATAAGTGTAGGTAAGACCCCAACATCCTCAAGAATAACCAACTCATCAAAAAGGTTCCCCTATTGGGTCTCTTGGGTAGTTCCAGTAGTAGATCCATCAACCATGGCATTCCCTAGAATGATTTCTAACTCATTGAAATATAAGAATGGTTGCCTCTTCTAAACTAGCAATTTTAAAATCCTTTCTCTACTCAAAGGAAAAATTAAGGAATTAGATATTTGTCTATGACTAATAGATATTCTACTTATGCAAAACATTTTGTAAACTACATTACCTTCAACAATGCATCCCACACGCCATCCTCAATGTGAATGCACTGTGTGCTCTCATTCCATGCAAACCTGCTCATGTTTCTCAAGTATTTCATCATTTGATAACCTACCATCCATGTTTTTAACTTATTCTTGAAGTTATCTCTTACAAGACTCATCTTCATTTCTTGATTAAACCTTCTTTTGATGATGGACCAAGTTTCTTTCTAAAATCCACCTTCACTTTTTCTTCCTACTTTGACTTCCTCAAGGAGTATATCTAGCAACTTTCACTCCATCTCTGGTGTCCAAACAAATTTGGATTGTCTAGATGAGGAAGAAACAACAACAATAGTAGTCCCATGAGCCTCATTATCAATGCTTGTTAGCAAATTAGTGAATGATATTTTCCCAAATACTCATAGCTGCAAAACTTCCAAGAAACTATGAAAATTATCATGTTCACCTTGAAAACTAGGAATGAACTTCCTATTTTTTATGTGCAAACATATATATACAAACCAAAAAAGTCCCAAACCCAAAAATACTAATGACAAATCCACAAAACATCACATACAAATTTTTGATTTCTAGATTAGTCATCTTAAATAGTTATGATTACTTAAACTTAATCAAAAGCATAGTCAATTGCTTTTAAAGTAGGCAATTTGCCAAAAACAACACACTATATGTTTTCTTTTGTCAACCCACGAAATAGAGAAACAAAATAAAAGAAGGCCTTGGATTAAGTTGTAGAATCATACAACAACAAAATAAAACCAAGCCTTAGATATTGTAGTCTTGTCATCTACAATCAAGAGATAGAACAAATTGTTGTTCAGCATAAGTGAGTAGAACCATGATTCATTAGGATAAGCCAAATTAGTTTCATTGATAAACAAAATGAGTTAGTTATGTTTTTCTATTTATCATATTCAATCTATGAAGAGTATAGTTTCATGATGGACAAGTTTGTAGCCTGGTTGGGTTCATTGATAATGGACTCCAATAAACCACATTAATGGATTATTCCTAAATGTATTACACAATAATGAAAATTAGTAAACAAAAATCCTTAATATTAAACCCAAGTGGTGAGAATGATAGAAGTGTAAGAAACAATAGGACTATTACAACTAATAGTACCACAACAAGAACTCAATAATATTTAATACAAAGTGCAAATTAATGTTCACTTTTTTTGGTATATCTAAGTGTGACCAATTTAGTCTTCCCACATCCTTTGGCCTATTTCATCTTGAAAATTCCCCCAGTCATCTCTATCATGTTGATTCATTCCATAAGTCCCAAGAACTAGCATATATATTGGAGTATATTATCATTCTCTTCAAATTCTACTTCTGATGGAAAACCATCCTCCACTATAATGAAATTGTGTAGTATGGTGCATGCTAAAACAATTTTTTTTTGGGTCATGACATTATAGGATGTTGCATGCTTTAGGATAGGAAACCATTGCTTCAAAATACCAAGTGTCTAGTGTATCACATTCCAAAGACATGAGTTTCGATGGTTATATAACTCTTGGGGAGTGTTGATTGGGTTTTGTCTACAAAACTCATTAAGGTAGTAACATGTACAATGATAAGGAGAAAGAAACCCTGGTACATTTGGAAATCTAAAATCAACCAAATAGAATTTTCCTATGCATAATAGAAATAAGTCATAGTTAGAAAATACCATAAAATTATTGATTTATTATAATATAATATAATCATATAAAATATGTCATAATATACTAGGGGGAACCACAAGTGGATGTACTCTAGAGAGAGTCAAAGCAAGCACCTGACTATCTATTGTAGAACCTTGCTAACCAGAAAGAACATACTAAAATTTGTAGTCAAATGAATAGACACCCAAAACATTTTGTGACAAGTTGCCTTTTCTATCACAATACTTTGCTCAGATGTCCACAACAATAAGTTGCCTTTTCTATCATAATAGTTTTCTTAGATGTCCACAACAACAAGTATATGGGTTCCATCAATTACAAAAATGTAGTCCTATAGTAAGAAACATTTCTATCAAATACATATTAATGTATTTAAATATGCACAGACAAGATACTTAACAATAGGATATTTACCTTGAAGAAAGGATCAAAGCAGTCCTTTCCAATAATTTTTGGAGGAGTCATTGGAGTAGGGGATAAAAGATAATCTTTATGATGCACTATGATAGCCCTCAAGACCTTGTGGAAGTGCCAACTCACTATCTCTCTCGACTAACAAAAGTTATGCCAATCTTACAATTCCTTGGATTGTGGCCAAGGGTATGTAGGAACATTACAAGTTGTTCTTCTAATGTTATGTTTTCCATATCCTAAATGTTCCCCTTTTGCCTTAGAATTTTGGCCAAGTGAAGGAAGGCTACTCTAATCATGCATATTTGGTCATGGCAATCTATGTTACTAGATCAGATAGTACACTTATAAAAAGGACATGCAACTATTCTTTGCTTACACCTATGTATTCTATCTTCCTTGGAAGATGCTATAATAAAAATAGTAAGGTTGGCAAGAAAAGTAGCAAGCATGCCCATTACCTTGACCTTTTGATGCAAGAGCATCCTAGGTGTAAGAATAATCTTGCGTCACCCAAAACTATTATCATATCAGTCTTTTCTATTTTAATATGAACTACTAGATAGGGTGGTTACTATTTATGAAAAATTTCTATTTTTAGTAAATTTTTCATACGAGCTTAGAATTTTCTCATTTTCTAAATGAATGTTCATTTTGCAATTATAAGCCTACCACAAAACTCTCATTGCTCCAGCTTAAGTATCAAAGAAGTTATTGGAGATTTTCGATGTAAAAAATTATTTAAAAAATTCAAGCTCACTGTTGGAGGTGTCAGAATGGGCATATGAGTTCTGAAATCTCAATTAAAAGGTGCTTGTGTGGTTTCAAGCTTGTAGATCAAGAGTTGGCATTTCCAAAAATTGGTTATAATAGTCAATTAGAGCAATGGTTTGAGAGTTATGGCTTTCGAAAGTTGAGATACTAAAATTTCAAAAATAATTTATCAAAGACGTATTTGGCCAACTCTATATGTTTTGTTACGGTCTGTGGTCCCTAGGTATTAAGTTTGAGCATCTAGAACCCTCTCGAGTGACATAAAATTGCTTATTTAAGAAAGGCCCAAACATTGTCTAGGACAGCTCTAAGTGACAATTCACAACTTGTCCTGTAGATTACTGTAATAAAGGCACACATGTGGGTTAGCATATTGTACTTGTGAATTCTATAATTTAGCATTTGTAGTGCAAATAAGAAGTCCATATATTATTCTTCCATTTTCTGGTGTTTCTTTATTTCTGATATGGTTTATCATATTAAGAGAACCCTTCATCAAGTGGTATCAGAGCTAGAGTTCTTGAGTGTGTGGAAAAATCATTGATTGTGAGGTAGCTTACACCAGGACCATAGTTTGTGTTGAGTGTGTAGACAAATTGCTGATTGTGAGGTAGTTTTCACTAGGGTTTTAGTGGAAGCATGAAAATGCCTCCATGAAGAGAGCATGGTGGAAGAGTTGTAGGTGTTACACCTAAGGGTTTCCAAGCCCTCCAAAGACAAATGCAAGCATTGGAAGAAGAAAATGTGTAGATGAATAAATCTTCCCATAAGACATAAAAGCAAGGATGAGGATGAAGTAGAAGAATATGCCAAAGTAGAGGTAGTCCTAAATCCAAGAAAGAAAGGCTTTTTAGGTCCATCTCCAAGATTGGAGAAAGACCTCAAGCTAGAGGAGCTTATTAATTGGATCAATGAACTAGAGGAGTACTTTGAGTACAAAGATATTGAGGATCCTGATAGGGTCAAGTTTGTGAAAGAAAAACTAAAGGGACATTTGAAGATCTGGTGGAAGTAGGTTTAGTCAGAACAAAATAGAAAGGAAAAAGGAAAAAATCACTAGATGGGAGTAGATGATAGCCAAACTGAAGTGACAATTAATTCTCATGGATTATGAGCTTGATCTGTTGAAGAAGATGCAAGGGTTGAAGCAAGTAGGAAAATCTTTACAAGAGTATACCAAAGAGTTCTACCAAGTTCTCATTAGAACCAGCCATGCAAAAGTTGATAAGGAGAAAGTGGCCCATTATCTTAATGGGTTAAAGCCAAGTATTCAAGATGAGTTGAATCTAGTTCAAATGAATAGTATTGAGGAGGCATACCAGTTTTCCCTAAGAAATGAGAAATAATTGAGCAAGAAGCTTGATAACAAGAATAGCAGAAGAGGTCATGGTGGAAGATCTGGTATATGATCTTATGGTGGCCATAATGATGATTAGAAGAACAAGGATGAGGTTGGGAGTAGTAGCCAAAATGAAAGGGCAAATAATTCCAATTGTTTCCATGATCAGAGTAATAGAGATGAAAGAGGAAGAGGCAAAGGATAAGGATCTAGAAGAGGAGGCTTTTGTGGAAAATTTTTTCACTACAAAGAAGAAGAGAAAGGAGCATTTGAATGTACTAAGCACTAAGGAAGGACATATCAAAGAATAGAAGACTAGGCTAGAGTTTCACGTGTTGATGAAGATACTAGATCCTCATATTATGAAGATGCTGAAAGAGGAGAAGTACTAGTTAACAAAAGAGTCATATTGAGTGGTGAGAATGAACCTGATCAAAGAAGTTTGTTGCACACAAGGTGTAGATGTGAAGATAAGTGTTGTGATGTGATCGTTGATGGTAGAAGTGCTGACAATCTAGTGTCCAAAATAATGGTCATCAAGTTGAAGTTAAAGAGATAGAAACACCCACATCCATACTGTATTGCTTGGGTGCAAGATAACCACAAGGTCATGGTCAATGAGTAGTGCTTTGTGAAGGTCAAGATTGGAACCTACTAGGATGAGGTACAATGTGATATCATACCTATTGACATATGTCATATATTGTTGGGTAGGTCATGGTAGTTTGATAGGCATGTTGTACATGATGGGTGAGCAAATAACTACACTCTGTCCAAGGATGGGGTGAAACATAAGTTGAACCAATTGAAGGAGAAAGAAGAAAAGTTATGTAGCATTGTGAAAATATGTTTTATTCATGGAAAAGAGTTTCTCAAAGGTATAAAGCACGAGTATATGTTTTTTGCTATAATTCCTAAAGATAGTAAGGAAGAAGTAGACAAGGTACCTACAGAAGTTGTAGATATGTTGGGAGAGTTTTCTAATATTGTATCAGATAATGTACCTAATAGTTTATCCCTAATGAGAAAGATTAGTCACTAGATGTATTTGGTTCTAGGAGCCAGTTTTCAAGATAATGTAGCATCCAGAATGACACCAGAAGAAAGTGAAGAGTTGAACAGGAAAGTTCATGAGTTGTTGTAGAAGAGGTTAATTAGTCTGAGTCCATGTGTTATACCAGCCATATTAGCACCAAAGAAGAATGGAGAATGGAGGATGTGCATAGATTCTCATGCTATCAACAAAATCACAATAAAATATAGATTTCCATTGCTAAGGATGGATGATATTATGGACTATTTGAGTGGAGCTAAGTATTTCACAAAGATAGATTTGAAGAGTGGATACCATTAGATTTGTATAAGAGAAGGTGATGAGTGGAAGACTGCTTTCAAGACCAAAAAAGGACTATGTGAGTGGTTAGTCATGCCTTTTGGGCTAACCAATGCTTGGAGCACTTTCATGAGGCTCATGAATTTCGTACTAAAGGAATTTTTGGGTAAGTTTGTCATTGTTTACCTAGATGATATTTTGATTTTTAGTTAGACATTGGAGGAGAACTTGATCCATATTCAAAAGGTGTTTGATAAGTTGACGAAAGAAAATTTGCTGATAAACTTGAGGAAGTGTAGTTTTGTAAAGATGGAGTTGGTGTACCTATGATTTGTAGTCTTAGCATAAGGTCTGAAAATAGACCCAAAGAAAGTGAAGGCTATCCTCAAATGGCCTACTCCAAGGAGTGCAACAAAGGTAAGATCTATTCATGGATTGGCTATTTTTATAGAAAGTTCATAAGAGGTTTAAGTAGTATTTGTGGACCCTTGACTAAAAACATCAGAGGGGATAGGAAATAATTCAAGTGGATTGTAGGAGAAGATAAGAGTTTTAATCTATTGAAATAGAAAGTTACTGAGCAGCCTATTTTAGCATTTCCTAATTATAACAAGGTGTGTTTCAAGTAGATTGTGATGCTAATGGTACTATAATAGGAGCTATTATGAGCCAAGAAGGTAGACCTATTACTTATTTTTGTGAGAAGTTGAATGATGCAAAAAGAAATTATTTTGTTTATGATCTAAAATTTTATGCTATAGTTCAAGAATTGAAGAAGTGAAGACACTATCTTCTTCCTAAGGAGTTTTTTTTATACTAATCATCAAGCTTTGCAATAGTTGACTAGTCAAGGAAAATTGAACCAAAGGCATTTGAAGTGGGTTGAGAATTTGTAGAGTTATACATTTTGTTTAAAAATAGATTGGGAAGTCTAACAGAGTTGCAGATGCTCTTAGTAGAAGAAAAAATTTGCTAATAGAGATGTAGATAGAGGTGGTTGGATTCAAGGAGCTTAGTACTTTATATCTAGATTATTCTAATTTTGGTGAAGTGTAGAATGCTTGTACAGAACCTATTACACTTGACAAGACAAAGTGGTTGGATTTCATGATGCAAGATAGTATGTTTTTCAAAGGAAGCTAGTTGTGCATTCCTAGAAGTTCAATGAGAGAGAATCTCATCAAGGAGAAGCATAGTGGAGGGTTGGCTGGACATTTTGGCAAAGACAAAACCATAGTTATGGTTGTTGAGAAATATTACTAGCCACAGTTGTAGCAAGATATGAAGAAGTTTGTACAGAGTTGTAGAGTATGTCAGATGGAAAAAGGAGTAAAGAAGAATGCAAGGTTGTATCAATCATTACTTGTACTAGAGAAGCCATGGGAGGGTGTCAACATGTATTT
This sequence comes from Cupressus sempervirens, assembly GCA_028749045.1. Classification (NCBI taxonomy): domain Eukaryota; kingdom Viridiplantae; phylum Streptophyta; class Pinopsida; order Cupressales; family Cupressaceae; genus Cupressus; species Cupressus sempervirens. Next base: position 867,592,127 of record CM053789.1, read on the forward strand.
TGTTCTTGGATTACCAAGGACTCAACATGGGCATGATCTTATTTTTTGTGTAGGTTCAGAAGTTTTCAAAATGGAACATTTTATTCCTTACAAGAAGATTAGTGATGTTCTTCATGTGGCAAAATTTTTTTTTTAGAGAAGTGGTGAGACTACATGGTCTACAAAAGGGTATAGTTTTAGATTGAGATACCAAATTTGTTGGGTATTTTTGACATACACTATGAAAGAAGTTGACAATAAATATGAAGTTTAGGTCATCACGTCATCCACAAGCTAATGGATAGACAAAAGTTGTAAATTACAATTTGGAAAACATTTTGAGATGCTTGGTTGGAGTTAAACCAAAAGGATGAGATATGATTTTACCACAGGAGGAATTTTCATATAATAATTTGGTCAACAAGAGTATTGGTAAATTACCATTCCAAATTGTATATGTCAGTAGCCTTAGAAAATCTTTTGAATTGAGGAAGTTGTGTAAAGTAGAGATAAGTAGTGTTGATATAGAAGAATTTGCTGAACATTTGACAAAAATTCATGAGGAGGTAAGGAAGCACAAGATAAATACTAATATATAGTATAAGGATAGGGTAGATGTGAAAAGGAGGTATAAGAAACTTCAAATTCGAGATGAAGTCATAGTTAATTTGAGAAAGGAGCATTTTCTAGTGGGTACATATAATAAGTTGAAGATGAAGAACTTTGGACCATGCAAGATAGTAAAAAGGCATGATTCTGTAAATGCTTATGAAGTGGAGTTGCTTGCCAAATTGAATATTTCACTAGTATTTAATATTTTAGATTTGATAGAGTATTATAAAGGAGGTGATGGAGATGAAGTTGCAAAAGCACAATGGAGTATTCTAGCAGCTAGTTTGGCTACAAAGGAGATTGAGGAGATATTGGATAGTCATTTTGGTAATAGTACTAGGAAAAAAACTTATGAGGAATACCTAGTCAAATGGAAAGGGAGGCTAATACATTATTCATCATGGCTAGTAAGGAAGGAAGTTAACCATCTACATTTTCCTTTGAACATCTAAGATGTGATGGGGTCACTTCTCAAATTACCCAAGGTGTCCGATGTAGGAGTATGTTGGGTGTAAGAGAAATCTTACATCACCCAAAAATATTTTCATTTCAGTACTTTCTATTTTAATAAAGACTAGTAGATAGGGTGGGTACTATTTATGGGAACTTTCTATTTTTAGTAAGTTTCTCATACGAGAGCAAAATATTCTCATTTTCTACACAAAGGTTCATTTTGGAATTATAAGCCTGCCATAAAAATATCATTGCACCAACTTAAGTATCAGAAAAGTTATTGTAGATTGCTCCAGCTTAATTATGAGAGAAGCTATTGGTGGAAAAATTTGCAAAACTATCAAAACTATCTTCAGGCTCACCACTGGAGGCCTTAGAGTGCCTGAATGAGGTCAAAAATATCGACAGAAGGGCACTTGCATGGTTCTAAGCCTATAGATCAAGAGATGGTGTTTCTTAAAGTGGTTATAATAGCTAATCAAAGCAATGGTTTGAAATTTATGGCCTTTTGAAGTTAGGCCACCAAAATTTCTAAAATAATTTGTCAAAGGTGTATTTGGCTGACTCTAAATGTTTTGTTAAGGTCTGTTGGCTCTAGGTATTAAGTTTGAGCATGTAAAACCTTCCCAAGTGGCATAAAATTGCCTATTTAAGAAAGGTACATAAACATCCTCTAGGACAACTTTGAGTGATAGTTTGCATCTCGTCTTACAGATTAGTGTAATAAAGGCACCCATATGGGTTAGCACATTGTACTTATCAATTTTATAATTCTACATTTATGGTGCAATGAGAAGTCCATATTTGGTTCACATTTGCTAGTGTTTCTTTGTTTTTGTTATGGTTTATGGTATTAAGGGGAGCATCATTCATCACCTTCCTAACAATGGCTCCTTGAACTTGTATATCTTCAATTTCATCCATGGAATGACCTACAACCATAGTATGGAGTTAATGTACTATAAATCATTTCTTACCATAGTACAACATCGATAGGGCTAGCACCAAAGAAAGAATAGGGTAAATTTCCTAACAATGTGTGGATGTAAAACAATTAATAGATATTTAGTTAGAATTATATATCCACACATTTGCATACAAACTAAACCTATTAAATATAGTTTTAAAATACCTACTTAAGGGATTTCCTAACAAACTTGGGTAGTTATCCAAGGACAAAGCAATATCAAGACACAAATCTAAAGTTTTGGGAAAAGGACACTATGGTCAAAGACCAAGATAATTCAAGGTAACATTCTAGATCAATTACAAATTAAGTGATAAATAGGAGTCTATGAGAGAGGCCATGAAACAACTATTTGTAACATCTTTAACCATTTTCAAAACCATGTATTAAATTAGAATGTTTATAATTTTTTCCTCTTTGAATAGTTTAATATTGGTGCTCATATGAGCAAGAAAATTGTAGTGGACTTCACCAGATATTGGAATTTTTGAAAGCATATAGTAACCACATTAACTATCTTAAACTATCCTTCAGCTAATGTGGTCTATATAAGAGGAACTTGGTTTATGCAATAATGATCTATTGAAAGTGCCTTTGAGATTTCAAGAAAATGCAACTAAGAACAAGGGCTCTATGGAGCACTAGTCCCTGCCTTTTGCAGGCTTAGCATGAGTTTTTTGCCACTTGGGTAGGATGAATAGATAGAAGAGAGAATAAGTAGTACATCATAGGATACTTTAGCATTGGTGTGCTTGGTTTTTGTGAGTTTCAACTTAGCAATGTACATTGATAGGAACTTCTATCTGAGTGAACTGGTCTGCTAAAAATCTCCATTGATCCAAGGAAAGGTTTTTACATGTCAATGAAGCATAGTCACAAATGAATGTTTCCATAATTCTATGAATGTATTACTTTATAATTTCATAACTGATTGGAAGTGTATATTTTTGGTATTATTTTTTGTTAACTATTTCTTCTCATTTTTAGATGTTATTAAACTTTATGTCCTCAATGAAAGTTAGACATGTTTAGGGTGAGTAGATCCATTGTGTACATCTTTCTTAGTGCACTATTTGCTAATGCAAAATGGGAGCTCTAGAATAAGATATTGACATCATGTAATAATTACTTTCATAAAACATGACTCAAAAGCATAGGAATGTATAGTGCATATTAGTAGTTCATATAATTGATAACATCAGAAAAAAAGTTGGAGCTGGTAGAGGGAAACTATAATTGGAGATCCTTGGTCAAAATATTGTTCAAAGTTAGTGACAGACTCCACCAAGCATGTGATCTATAAAGACAATGCATGTCAGAATAATATGTTCCTAGTTTGTAGCTCTAAAAGATGGCATCTACAAGAATAATATGTTCCTAGTTTGTAGCTCTAAAAGATGACATCTACAAGTGCGGACTGCAGACAATGAAGGCAGTGACATGTATGTTAAGATTCAATAGAAGTATATCAAGTCGTGCTTCAGAAACTCTCCATCACTACAAAGAAATAACAAGTGTAAAAAGAAGCTATAAGAGAATCAAATGTGGAGTTTTTTACATCATTATTTTTCCTAATTTTTACACTAGCCTATGGAATCTTTATTCCTCAAATCTCCCAAATATGTTTTTGACATAAAACTTACCAGCGAAAAATGGTAAACAATAATTCAAAAATTGAAAAGAAATGAAATTATCTACAATAGGCATTGTGAATAAATCTCTTCTCCTTTTCCAGACCTTGTCCATGAGTTGGTAGGAAATATGAATAGTAATCGCATAGATAAGAAATTCAATATGGACAATTTTAATGGGACTCTAGAGTAACTAAACCTAAAAATCTAAGAGAATGCAACATCTAATAAGTTATGGGCCCCCGTCTCTCATATTATGGGGTCGGCTCTGAGAGGCTCCAAGTCCTCCCAAATTGCATGGCAATTGCTTTATGTACTCCCACCTTTCCATTAATAACCCTATCTTTCCCATGGATACTAATGCTTCTAGGTAAATTGACAATGAATCTTTCCCATAGAAGAGTAGGGGTGTTGATAACATTTTTGATGCTACTGCTGCCCTAAAATTCTTTGACCTCCCTATAGAATGGTACAATTTTGGGCGATACCTTAAAATGGTAGGGTGAGTTAACTCCTATGGTGATACAAAGGAATTTGAGGAACTTTAAAATAAACCATGGTTTCATTCTAGTCTCAATGTCACTGTTATGAAGATATTCAATGATACTTTGAAGAACATAAATATGGAAAAGTGTCAAGTGGAATGGGGTTTTCTGCAGCTTGTCTTTACTATACCCAGTTGGCTCTTTTTAAAGATGAAAATGCGTATTTTGCAATCAAGAAGATGAAATGCACCATTAAAAGATAACTAATTCATTTACTCAAAGAAATCATCAAACAATGTAGAGTGTCTTTTGATAAAGTCAAGCATGCAAATTGAGTAGGAAAGAACACAATATTGGAATTTTGAGATACAATGGGGAAAATTAAGAATACAACATATTGTATAACATTTTGAATTTTCTTTATTAATATGCGAAATTGGAAATGAGGTGTTCATGTAAAGGTAACCATTTTGAGTGATTATGGTATCATTCCACTCATCCAAAATTACTTGAGGTCTTCTAAGTTTTAGGGATTCTATGGTCTGAAAAAATTGAAGAAAAAGATATTGATGAAATGAAAGTTTACTTTAAGACAAGATTTGATATTCCTGGACTAATTTTCTTTATATGTTGTAATTTGTGACAGAGTGTATGAGATCAGAGCCCATGACTGCAAAATTAGATGTGTACAGCTATGGCATGGTGCTTCTTCAAATGCTCAGGCTGAAACACCCTTCAAGTGAATAAGTTTAAGGAAACACATAAAGCAAATAGGTCCTCTGGGGTGTAAGAATATCAAGTTAAGCAAGGCAATCACAATGGAAGGAAGTTAGAAATGGATTAATGATATAGCTCAACATGTGTTGTCTTAAAAATAATGCACAAATTGTTGATGGAAAGCTCAAAGGTTTCCCACATGGATTCACAACTCAAGAACATCACAAGTGATCGAAGATGTAGAGAAGAAAAGCCCAATTGAGAAATTGGTAAGAAATCATTTACCAAATCCAACTACATACTAAGTCAAGTAGAAGGTCATGACAAGCTTCATAGAGCTTCTCTTCAAATGCCGAGATTATGAACATCGCAACATGATTGTTGGTTATGTGGAAACACACAAAGCACGTGAACTGTTTGAAAAACTGCCTTCAAAGCACACGACAACCGTATGAAGAAATGTGCCATCTCAAGCATTAGGTAGTTAATATTTATGCATTTTACCTTGAAGAATTGATGTAAGCCCTGACTGTCTCTCCCTGTTTTATCAATATAACTGTGTCAGGCACCATGAATGAGGAAGAAATGAGTCATGTTCTGTATTAACAAGGTATAATTTTTTTAGAAATTTCACAACAAAATTTAGGGCTTTGCAAGTAGGTTAAACTGGATTCTACTTTTTCCAGGATTTTATCAGTTCACTTTTGAAAGATTGATTATGGGCTTTAGAAAGGGTTGCAAATATCACTACTATAACTCGATAGGCGCAAAACACTCCAGAAACGTAGTCCTTATAGGATTGTAGACCACATGAAAGGCACACAACAGTCCAAAAATGGAGTCATTACTGTTGTGTGCTATATTGGTTCCCGTTCGAAATTTAAAAAAGAAAAAGAAAAATTGGCCATTTACATAAGGGTTTCTTATAAAAACAAGTAAAACCTAATGAGTAATAATCGACACATCCTAAGGACTCTGTCTAAACTAATTATAACAGACAACCACTGTATCATCTTTCTGAATTAATTTGTGAATATCATTTTAGATGTGGCAGATAAAAAGCTTAATGGGCATTTCAATGTTGAGCAAACGGAAAAACAAGGCATGATATTGGAAAAACATACAAAATCATAGAAAATAAACAAAATAAAGGATCATATTTACATTTGGGTTCTGAACGCAAGCTAAAAAACCTCTTTGGCATCGTCCTTGCTGAAACCTTTCCAAAAATAGCAGCGTATAGAATGATTAAACCCTTCAAATGCAGATTGAATTGTGCATAAAACTATCATCCTAGAAAGCCACAAATCTTCACAAAAATAAGAAGGAATGAATAAACCCTATTGCACAGAAAACATCATGGCAGAAAACATCATGAACTCGACAAATTAAAGTTTTTGAAAAATGAAGATAGGAAATAGGAATGGCCTATTCTAATTACAACTATTTTTTGGCATAGATATATGCCTAATTTTGGGAGGAAAAATTGAATATGTATTCTAATTTTCAATTATATTTGTGCATACCAAATGGAGAATATGAGACACATTCTATTTTTCTCTTCCTATTCTACCAAATGTGCCCTAAATGAATTGTAATTATATATATGGCTAGTGTATTGATAACATTGTCAAAATGATTATGAGAAAGACAATTTTTGAAAAAAATTGTATTAAATTTGTAGGAAGATATGGTATGAAGTGTAGTTTGTTGCAGTGAGAGTGAGAGGGAAGTGAAGAAGGAGCCATCCAGTCTAGATAAGGACCAAAAACTTGTCAAACACATAAACAAAAATGGCCATGATAATGGGAAAAAGTTCCTTAGAATGTAGGTAACTTTCTATTCTTACACCATTGTTTATTTAATGGAGCATGAAAATTGAAACAAATTAAATATATTTCATTCAAACTTTTGGACCTGCAAACCTCTGATAATTTGGTAGATTCCTAAATTTTATATTAGTAGTTAACACCTAATAATGTTAAGTGTGATAACAATATGCCATTATCTAATTCTCTATGGGATTTATTCAAAGAATGGCCAATCTTATACACTGAATCAATTTTTTCATGTCTATGGAAGTGCATCCTTGCATCTGTAGTTTGGGAGATTTGGTGGGAAAGAAATAAGTGGATTTTTAGATAGGTATCATCTCCAATCCCTCAATTTTTAGAAGGATTAGAGAGATCAATTTTTGAGCTTGTTAATGCTTCAGTAAGTAAATATAAGAGCAATCATGATTTTGCTCCTTGGGATGGTAATGTTATTCATCGGTGGAAGGGTTTACTTTTTCCACATCTTCCTACTCCATTGTGTCCATCCAAGATTCCTCTTATCCGAGTACAAACCAAGTGGATTCCTCCAAGTAAGCGTTATTTCAAACTCAATTTTGATGGGGCTTCTAGAGAAAATCTAGGCAACTCTATGTATGGCATAGTCATTATAGATTTTAAAGGTCATGTGATTGTACCTAAGGCCTCGACCTTTATTTTTGGTTTGGAGCTTGCAAAATCACTTTCTATATCTAACTTACATTTTGAAAGGGATTCATCTATTATTATTAATACATGTATACAATTGGTCCATTCAGTATATATTAGATCAATTATGGTCTCTTCTTGATTCAATCTCTAAAAGTTACATCATGCATACATATAGAGAAAGCAATCTTTTAGCTGATTGTTTGGCTAATTTGTGTATTGTGATGAAGGTGTGCTCTAATACCACTTGATAGAGACAAGAGAGATAAAATGCTTCCAAAATTTTTTTATTATACTTAAAAATCCTTACAACACCCACAAGACAATATCATAGATATGACTTCTTCAAAAAGAAGTTTACAAATTCTTCAACATAAGAGAAATCCCAAATAAGAGTCTTCACACCAAGAGCTTCACCAAGAACTTCTACTTGAAGAGCTATACCTTTAGAGCTTTCACACCTTGAAGCCTTCACACCTTCCAACTTTCACACCTTGAAGCTTTTCCTTCCAAAGCTTTCACCTTCCCAAGCTTGATTAGAAATGCTCATATGCCTTTCTTAAATATGCACTTACCAACCCATGCATGACTTATCCACAACCTTCTACAATATCCACAACCTTCTAGAATTACAACTAAGCACCACCATGTGGCCCAATTAGAAAATTACATTTCCTTTATAGATCACAACAAATATTAAATGCATGATTTAAGCAACTTTTCAAAAGCTTCTAAGATTCACCTACACATCTCAATTGATGGAATGATAACTATTTTTCTTATTTTTCTATTTGTGCCACATATGCACCTTGAAAATAGAAATTCCTCCTTTTTTTCTTTTTCTCCTTTTTCCCTTTTTATTTATTTATTTTTTCCTCTAATTTTTGTCACTTTCTCTTTCGTCCCTTTTTTTTATTTTAATTTTTTTTTTAAAATAAATTTTCTCATGCAAGATGCTCTTGCATCAAACTCCCCAGATAGCTATGAAAGTGTGTCCCACACTTTGACGCCAAAAAAATAAATAAATTCTACAACCATTTTTATCTTCACCAAAGGTTTCCACCTGAACAGGGACAAGAAAACCACCATGAAAATCTTCCACATCTGCATACATATGTCAAACAACAAAATCTCAACCATCCAATCAACATGCTCACTCCCATGAACAAACTGAACATAACACTTTATTAGCAAACCCTCATCCACACCAACAACTAGTGAATTCACACCCATAGCAACAAACCCCACATCAACAACCACATGTAGATCTCCATCAACACATGCCAAACTCTCAAGACTAGCAACCTCATTGCTCACAACAAGATGCTTTGCAAGATACAAGTCACCACCAACAACAATTGGATCATCCATGACCGAGTGCTCCACAATCTGCATGTCAGACTCAACCAACTGATCATGAAAACCAATCTCCATTCCAACATCAACAAGGTTAGGAATATCTTCAGCAACAACCTCCAGCTACTCTACAGGTTCTGTATTAGACTCCACAAACTGATAAACAAAACCAACCTCTTCCACCTTGACCTTCTTAGCTTGATCAGCCAATCTAGCATCCAATCGAGAAAACATCTTAGAAAAATTCCTCTCCACTATATCATGGATTTTTGCAATCATCTTAGGGTCCAATCCTCTTTGGGCCACCTCCCAAGATCTTCATAAACCCTCTACAACAAATCCTTCCCACACTCCTTGTGACAACCTCGAATTGTTTGTAAGTCAAATCACAACCTGCCACCTTGCATGAACAATCAAGAACCACATCACAAGTCTAGGACAATGGATTTGCAATCCACAAGTTCTCTATAATCATGCCTCAACAAGATTAGTCATCCATCTTCACATCCATCAATCAATCTACATGTCCTCCCAAGGTCCTAGTGTAAATTGCCTCAGCTTTGCCAATCTATCTACACACTCAAGAACTCCCGCTCTGATAAACTTCACCCAACCAAAGTCCTGGTACAAACTGCCTCACACTTTGTCAATCTACTTGTACACTCAAGAACTCCTACTCTGATACCATTTGATGAAGGTACGCTCTGATACCACTTGATAGAGGGCCACACCACCCTACCAAATCATAACCAAGAATGCAACAATATGGAGACAAGAGAGATAAAATGCTTTCCAAGAAATTTTATTATACTAGAAAACCCTTACAACACCCACAAGATGATATCATAGATATGAAGTCTTCAAAAAGAAGTTTACTAATTCTTCAACAGAAGAGAAATCCCAAATAAGAGTCTTCACACCAAGAGCTTCACCAAGAACTTCTACTTGAAGAGCTACACCTTTAGAGCTTTCACACCTTGAAGCCTTCACACCTTCCAACTTTCATACCTTGAAGCTTTTCCTTCCAAAGATTTTACCTTCCCAAGCTTGATTAGAAATGCTCATATGCCTTGCTTAAATAGGCACTTACCACCCCATACATGACTTATCCACAACCTTCTAAAATTTCACCTACACAATATCCACAACCTTCTAGAATTACAGCTAAGCACCACCATGTGGCCAAATTAGAAAATCACATTTCCTTTATGCATCACAACAAATATTAAATGCATGATTTAAGGAACTTTTCAAAAGCTTCTAAGATTTACCTACACACCTTGATTAATGGAATGACAACTATTTTTCTTATTTTTCTATTTCTGCCACCTATGCACCTTGAAAATAGAAATTCCTCCTTTTTTCTTTTTCTCCTTTTTCCCTTTATATTTATTTATTTTTTCCTCTAATTTTTGTCACTTTCTCTTTCCTCCAATTTTTTTTTTTTTTTTTCAAAATAAATTTTCTGGTGCAAGATGCTCCTACATCATATTGACAGGGTTTATATTAGCTCTTTGCTTTCCACACTTATATTTCTTTATCTACCCAACTTGGCTAATATTATGACAAAAAGAATGTGTTTAGAATAAGGTTGAGTCCTTCTCATATGTTTTTTGATAGTAAATGATGGCTTCTCTATAATTTCACATATTTTTTCTTTAATGGATCTCAGTTATTCTTTTGAGATATTGTATGCAAGTCAAGGTCCTGGATTGCACTTGCATCATATGGCTTTATAATATCATGGTCTCAATTAGAGCTTTGGATGAAGATCAGTGATGGTATTTTTGATGATAGTTTTTGGCTAGGCTCTTGGTTTTGTCTCTGGCACCGAACAATGAATTGTATTCATATGAGTTTTGGACTCTTTGTAATCACTATATTCTTGATTTGGGAATCTTTAGAACAAGATTCATTAGTGTTGATAGATACTCTCTCTTGATGTAGTATTTCTTCTTTTACATGTTTTGTATTAGGCAATGACCAGAGTTTCTCATTTCTCATTCTTTTTTTTGGGAACTATTTTGAACCGGTTATTATTAATATAAATTTAATATTTTCCCAAATAAAAGAAAAATGTTGGATGAAATAGATGAGAAGGAAATATTAAAAACAAATAGTATAATTATTTTATCTATTTGTCTAATATTTTTAACTTAACTAAATAAATTTGAAAATTAAATATTAATTATTTCATGACTAACTTTCCTTATATAATATTATCTACATTTGAATTAAATATTGTTTATTTTAAATTCTTGTTCCATATGGTAAATTGAGAGAAAAAATAATTTAGATGAGCTATTATCAGTATTTCATCATTGTCGAAAGTAAACTCCTTGTATATTTTCATATTGCATCTTAAAACAATTATAACTCTAGGTTTATTATAAGTTAAATCTATAATGAATGTTTTGATAGTTGTATTTATATATTCTAAATATAATGGAAGGGCTTCAAAAATAATTGTTGTGGTTTTGGAGAATATTGTCTCTTAATTACTTTTAGGATATGTTATATTTTAAATAAATAATATATCATGAATGTTATTGTGTAAAGTGATCTATAAAACATTTCAAATATCATGTGTAAACACTCCAACATATTCTATATATGAATTCAAATAAGAAATCTACTCATATTACATCATTTAAGTGATCACATCATTTAATTTATCTTTTCCTCTATTAGAAAGTGATATATCATGTAACATTTTTTGTCATTCAAATAGTCTAATATGTGTGCACATGAGATTGGATATTTCTCTAGCATATGATTTGAACTTAGTTAATTATGAGACAATCCTACAATCATTTGTACTCGTCAAAAATCTATTCTTTATAGTTCTTGATATAATAGCATGATGTAACTAGTGCCATCTTTTATCAAATATTCTATGTACCTATTTTAAAAGTTAATATTTTATTAATAGATCCATGATTTTTACTTTAAAAAACTAATGAAATTTTGAGATCCTATATTTCATTTATTAAACTATTAGAACAAAAATTATACTAACTACTACAAGTGGAGCATTTTATAAAATATCTTAATGTGAAAATACATAAACATCTCAGGTTTCAATTCCTTTCCACACCAAGGTTCACAGTAAATATTCCTCTAGGTAAAGATATCTTAATTACAATATGCATAAATTAGTCTAGATTATTTGCTCTTGATATTGGTTGTAATATTTTTACGTTGGATCATAATATTGGAAAAACTTTTTCTGAAACTTTTTATACAATCATATTGAACTTGGTGTCTCTTGGTGTGACCATTTTTTGTTGTATTAATTGGACTAAAGTTAATATTAGGTATGTGTTAGGGTTGAAAAGAGCTTGAGGATGTTAGTTGGCAGCTGGCCACTGTTGTTAAGCAGATTATTTTCTTCTCTTCCTCTTTTCAGTTCATTAGGTTCATGTATATTCCTCGTGAATGGAATAGAACTGCTGATTGTTTAGCCAAATGGGCATCTAGTCATGATCTGGGTTGGAATATTAGGGATAGGAGGCAACTGTCCTTTGAGATGGTGCAAGAATTTGATGATCTTGTTGCTCAGGATCGAGCTCCTTGTTGAGCTCTCCTTGTTGTATTCCTTTCTGTCTTAATAAATTTTTACCCCTCTTTTTGCGACAAGTGAAATTAGCTATTAATCTTAAAGAATTTTAATAACATTTTTTTTAATTTTTTATAATAATAAAGAATTTTAATAAACTTTATCGTACTACCAGCTTTTAATTTATGTTTACATGCTACTTGGTTTAGAAAATTTATAAATATTAGATACAACTGAGATAATAAATTATATTTGAGTTAAACATTATCCAAAAAAAGTAAATGTAAATAAATTATTTTACACATAACATTTGTGATTTTTTGTTTTTTTATTGGTGTTGGCCCATTTTGTTTGGCTCACACCCTTGTTTGAGGTTCTTAGTTTGCTGTTTTAACTTGCTATTTCCTATTTATTCTGATTTTATCTAATAGATATCAGTTCTGGTAACTCTTATTTTGTTGTCTTCTAACTACATGTTACAGTTTTATTGTAATTGAAATTTGAAACCCCCATTGTAAATTAAACCGCTAGAGTACATGATTTCGGTGGCTATCTATATTGACATATAATGTAAATCTAACTTTGCATGTATACATTATCCATTCTCTGTCTATCTATGAAGCATACATAGCGATGCAAGCTAATCGTTTGAATCTATCCGCGGGCCTACTGAGATGTGGGAAGAGTTCCAGGCTACGGTGGACAAACTATTTGCAGCCTAATATAAAGCACGGGAAATTTACCCCTTTGGTAGAAGAAATAATATTGTTCTATTGTGATAAGGTTGGGAACAAGTAATTACTGAGTCACTCCTTTGTTAATTTATATACAAATACTCTTTTAATTTCTGTTGATCGTACTTGAGGAAACTGCATTGACAATGATTTTTTGTCATGTTGTCTTAAATTACTGATTAATTTTATGTATAAACATATTAAGAAATTGATAAATAGGAAATATTTTTTTAGATCAAGTTAAATTGTGATATTGAAGCATAAGAATTCAACTGTATAAATCTTGAGTCAAACTTATTAATCTATATTTTGAAAGAGTGGTTCGCACTAAGTCATGAGAGTGAATGCAACACTTGAAGCATCTAGACTTTGGGGGAGACCACCCATCCCAGTACTAGTCCAACTCTCGAGCTCTTAATTATGGAGTTTCCTCCCTGACATTTGGTGAAGTGTTGTGAGACCTTGTCCAAGTATTGTGAAGGAGAAAACTCTATAGTTAAACACATTCAAGTTGGACTAGTACTCTAGGGAAGTCTTTGTGCTTCACCTCTATGTGTGCTAAGTGTTCCATTCATTCTTATGAGATAGGAACTCATGTGAACCACTCCTAATTAAACATAGATCAATAGGTATATAATTGCATAGTTTGATGATCACAACACCGATATTTATATTTTTATATTGATTTTTTTTTTAGGTGGTCTGAAATAGCAAGGAAGTTGCCAGGATGAATAGACAATGATGTAAACTAGCGTACATGTTTGAAGGATGCAAGGGTTAAGCCGATAGTCTTGTATACTTTTGATGATGTTATTGAATAGTTATTCATAAACTCTCTTAGTTTCCTTCCCTACCATATCTAATGTATATCTCTCCAATTTAGAAACATATGCACTCACTTCTCCCTCCACATCTTTATTTTATCTTAAACTCCTTTATCATTCTTTCATGTTTATCTATATCCTATTTTTGCTATTTCTGATTTGATTTACTATATGTGTGTTTTAAATATATCTATCTATCTATGAAGTATATATCTATCACCTCATATATCTATCACTTTTATTATTCTCTCTCATTATCTCCCTCCTCTTCTCTTCTTATTTTTCTCCCTACTACTATTCTCCTCTTTGTCTCTCCCTTTATAAACTATTCTCCACTTTGATATTTGATTATGATCCATCTATCTATACTTTGTCTATCCCTATATTTCCTTATCTATTGTTATCACTATCAATATCTTCACCTCTCTACACATTTTATTTATTTATAGTATTCATCTTATTTACTTTCCCCCTAGACCCCTTACTCTCCCCTTGTCTCTTATTACAAGTATTTATCCTTCTATCTATTGTTTCCTATATAAAATGGACAACCTAGCTATTTGAAATCAATAATTTGAAATTACCTCTATCTCATCATATTTATCTTTGCCTCTTCATCTTTCTCTATATTGATATATATCTCTCTATTTGTATAGATCTATATATTTCTCTCTAATTAGCACATTCTTCCTCTCAAAATCTCTATCATTTCCTTTATATATTTTTTATACACACATACACTACTTTATATGTCCCAATCTCGGCCTATCTTACACCTCTCTTTACCATTCACCTCTCACTATCTATATTCTACTTGCACTTTTTCTCTTTGATCTCATATATATATATATATATATATATATATATATATATATATATATATATATATATATATATATATATATATATATATATATATATATATATATATATATATATATAATCTCAAATATCTTTATTTGATCTCTTTGTATCCATACTCTCCTTTCTCCTCTTAGTATTCCTTTCCCTCCTTACTTTCTCTTTGTGTCTCCCTTCATATTTATCTCCCCCACATAGTCCCTCTCATTACTTTTCCCTCCATATTTTTTTATCAATACCAGACTTTTCATCACTTTGTAATTGTTAATAGAGATATATATAATTATATAAAATATAGTTTATAGTTTAACTAAAAACTATCATTTATAAATTGTATACCAAAATTATAATTGTATATTACTGCTCAATTATAACTATAGTATATTATTTAACTCTTAATATATATTAAAATTTATATTGAAGTTTTATTTGAAAAATATAAAATATAAAGAACTTTCCGAAAAAGGGTCTACTATAACACAAAATGAATTGAGTCAATAAAATTTAAGATATTTATTTTTATAATGTAAAAAATAGAACTTAAGAAATATGTAAATTACCTAAAAATAATTATTTCTGATTGGTGCATATTATAGTGCAAGTACTATAATGTTAACATTATAATTCTTAGAAAACTACTAAATGATATATACATATAATAAATTATCCTCTAACGATCTCCCTCACTGCCCCCTCCTTCCCTCCCTTTTTTAAGAAAGTACATCAATTAATATATCTAAGAATTTCCCAACTATTTAGTCACAATCGATTAATTTGTTATTCATAATTTAGAATTAACATAAATTGAAGATTAACATTGAAAACATATATTAAAATATATTAATAATTAATAATATATGAATAATTAATATTCAAATTTTATCATATTAAACTAATTTTTAACTAACAATTTACATAACACAATCCAAATCTTTAACTTACCTATACATAAAAACTTAAATTGATAATAAATGTTTTAACATGCTAAACTTTAGACTAAAGAGAAAAATTCTTATTTAAAACTATAAATTTATTCTATTAGTTTTATAATATCTAAAATGTTTGCTATTTATAACAATGTTAAATTCGAAGTAAGGTGATTATAAATAAATACAAATACCATTGATTCTGGTGAAAAGCACAGAGGCACCGTATCGTATGACCTGCAACTTAAAGGCACATTCAAGAAAGTATAAAATATTATAAAGGAATCTTTGAAATAGATTAAACAAACCATCGCATTAGTCATTAAAACAATTCTTTGTGCTCGCTACCCATATAAACCATCATCACCGAACAACAAAACGAGATACCCAATCAGAGTGTTGAAAATAAAGTCATTATTTGGTGTGAAAATGCCAATACATTGGCTAACATGGCAAAGCACCAAAATCAAGGATGAATCACCGAGGACGCCAAACTCAAACGCATGGGAATTAAGTTCTGCTCAACATTAATAACTAAAGTAGATTGGCAATCACGCTGCTTACTCCACCTCTTGAATTTGTAGCTTATAATCCTCTCTGACAGGCTGCTTTATACTGAAGGATCTGTTTTTACCGGTGTAAAACAACTATACGGTGTCCACACCGCCGGAGTCTACATGGAGTGTCATAACATTTCGGTGGCAAGTCTCACAATAATAAGCCTATTAGCTTAAAAATCATTGGAATACCCGTCTCAAGAGAAGATCCAAAGAAAACATAGTACACAATGGAAGCGAGAATATGAAGGCTTTTGATGAACATTGCCGCCACTGGAAATACCTTTTCCAGCTCTGCATTCCAAAGCACTGAGATAGCAGCAAATTTTGTGGGTGAAAAGCAGGATGAACAGCTGCCGTCAAATAATCTCCAAGACAATGAATCGTTTTCAGCAGGTTTTAATGCTGAATTTCTTAATCAAATTAGCAATAATATTTGTTTTCCAGCAGAATATGAATCTAATTCACTTCTCAGTTTAGTTTCAAGTTCACGCAACGGGAATGATGAAGCAGACTCGCACATTTCTTCTACTCATGTAGTAAATAATGCTGACGTCTATACAGGATCAATTTTACAGGAGAAATGGGTTGATTTAATAGAGCTTTCTAGTAATTCCACTATAACAGTGGAACCTACACCATCAAGGGATTTCATGAATACAAACGCTGATGAAGAATACTGGAGACGTATTTTAAACATAGCGAATAGTTCATCTGCAGAAATTGAATATATCATCACACACAATGATAGGCTTATCTCGTTTGATTTATGCATTTGATTACTGTGATCGTCTGGCATCTAATGTAATTAGTGTGTAGTGATTGGTTATGGAGAATTGGATACCTTGATGAATTTTGATATGCGTCAAGAAATTGGTAGCTCTCTCAAACGTATATAAATGATTGGTTGGAGGATTTTGAATATGATCTATCTTTGAAAATGGTCTGAAATATCTAAAAATTCAAATATTGTGTATTACATATGAGTGCGTGAGAATAGATGTGTGTATTACCTTCGTTCTAAATATACGCACTTATGTACGAACATGTTTGCAAAGATGTGTGTTCCAAATTGAAAAGGGATTTTATTATCTTTATTATCAATATTGTGATTTATAGTAAAATTAGGTAAAATTATATATGTAAATGTAAAAATATATAAAATAAGAGTTGTATACAGCTGGAGTCTTTGTCTAAGGTGGTGGAGTCTTTGTCTAAGGTGGATGAGAAGAGAAATCGTGTGCAATCAGTATATGCATCGGCTTTGTTTTCAGATGCAGTTTCATTGTTTCAATAACAAATTCTTGACATTTTAAGACATTATTTGAATAGCTATTGCTTTTTGACTCAGTTTATTACTTTCATTATTTGGAAGATTTATCAGACATCATTGAAAACTGGAGTAATACTAATAAAGTATGATAGTATTATATCAATATATGGACAATTTTGGTTTGCATTATCATCTCGATATGTAGTAAAAGAAAAGAGTTTTCCTTTTCATACTCCTTCCACTTAATCATGACCATTCAATCACCACCTGAATCAAGAGGCATAAATAAATGCATTATGATACTTTGTTTCAATATTAGAGGTAAATTATTGTCAAATCAAATATAGCATATATGAGATCATCAATTACAAATCATAATGATCAAAAAGAGTTCAATAAATTAAGAGTATTCTTCAAAATTGTAGAAATTGAAAGCACAAATGATCAACCAAGCTCTGCAACGAATGCTTGCTCATGCTGGTGCTCATTATTTTCTTTAATGGCAAACGCCGAGGGGGTGCCTCCCATCTAGACCCTAGACCGCTTGATTTGTTCTTGTTGTTTAATAACTGATCAACATAGGTGGACTCCCTAGTTTCTACAAACTATGTTGACATCCCTCTCACCCTTGGCCTTATGTGAGAGAGTATAAACAATTATTTGGCTTTTCTAGGATCTTCCTTAGTGAGGGTAGTTCCACAGGATGTAAATCCTATTGGGAAACAATGGAATAAGATCATTGTGGGGGAGAGTACTAACAACAAAGGAGACCTCCCAAAGGTGTCTATGGGTTTAGAGAGACCTAAAATATTCCTCCCGAACTCTATGGCTAAAAGCATTACTTCCTCATACAAACTTTTCTTCGTAACAAGGTTCTAATATTTTAGACGATCGATTGAGATGGTAACGAAATAGAGTACCCTTTTGAAACTCAAAGGTATGTACTATTAGGAGGGATCTTCGTATTTAATATATACTGGGGAGAGTGATGTCAATATTGTGCCAGTAGGGTCACAGAGCTATGGTAAGTATGTTCTCCAGCTGGCTAGATGGAAACTTCGTTTTGACCTAGTGACAGATGTACATTATTTGGCTCCAGTCTAGATTAGGATCCTAGAACTTCCCATGGAGTTTTGGGATAAAAGAGTTCTAAAGGGAATAAAAAAATTCGTTGGCTATTTCTTCACTTTGGTTGAGGTCACTAGAGGTCATTTCAAACTGGTGTTTGTCAGGTTCCCTATCAATGCTTCTATTAACCAACCCCTACCCACCTCTATCTCCCTCAACTTGAAATAAGGTAAGAGAACCCAAGAGTTTATTTACAAGAATGCAGCCTCATTTTATCAAAATTACTTAATGTTTGGGCACCTAGACCTAGAGCGAAAAAAAAATTCTCACAACGACAAGGAAAACATCTCTTCCCTAGGGATATCCAAGGTTAGATCTATTGAGGTGGGTACCTCCTCATCGACTCCTAAGACAACACTAGTGCCCAGTCATGTGGCCCCAATAGATGTGAAAAAGGTTAATCTAACTTCCATGGTGGGAGGTGAGGGATATCCATTTACCAAAGATATCAATAATATTCTACAATCCACAAAAACCACTTAGAGATAGGAAGAAATAGCCATGGGCAAAGGGGAAATTCTGAGATAAAAACTTATAATAGTGATAAGGAGAATGATATTCTTATAGTAATAGACACCCCAGGTGCAAATGATAGCATAAAGAAACTTTTATGGGATTTTCACACCATCGCCCCATTGTAAATCGGGACCACCACTTTTGCACTTGGTCCTATCCTTTTGGCTTTAGTTCTTGGTAGTTTTTGGCTTAGTCCTTTGAGGCTCCCCTCTTTTAAATGAGAATTGGTAAAATTTCAAGTCTGAAAAGTGTTGTCCATGTAGGTTCTTGAATTCAAACTAATTGTTCATTTGAGAATTGAATGTTTTAACATACTTACTATTTTTACTTGTCTAATCTAGTAAGTTTATTTTTAGTAAATTTTATTGTCTCCTAGATTGACCTTAGTTTAACTTTGGAACAACTTACTATTTTAGAAAATATATTTTTAGTATGTTTATTTTGACAAAGTCTATTTTTAGTACATTTTGTTGCATTGTGAATTGACCTTATTTTGGCTTCAGGATAACTTACTTCTTTTTAAAAAGACTATTTTTGGTAGGTCTATTTTGGTAATAAGTGATTTCTTGTTCATAAAGAGACAAAATGGAATCTATTTCTCTATCCAAAAGAATGAGGAAGCAAGACATTCAATCAAAAAATGGTTGAGTCTAGAATCACCCTTCAAATATCCAAAAGTGGAAAGACATGAAAACATCAAGAATAATGATTATTGCAGAATTCTTCCATCATGGAAAAAATTCATGATTACTCAAAAAATATGCCTTGCAAAAATATAGTTGTTGCAAAATTCTTCCATCATGGACAAAATACATGACGACTCAAAAAATATCACCTGGGAGAAAAATGGGTGTTTGAAAATTTCTCCTTCATGGAAGGAACAAATAACTAAGTGATGGAAATTTCTCCTTCATGGAAGAAAAAATGATGAAGTGCTAAAAATTTATCCTTCATGGAAGAAAAAATGACTAAGTGTTGGATATTTCTCCTTCATGGAAGGAAAAATGACTAAGTGTTCAAAATTTCTCCTTTATGGAAGAAAAAATGACCAAGTGTTAGAAATTTCTCCCTTATGGAAGAAAAAATGACTAAGTGAAATTCAAAATTTTCTCCTTCATGGAAGAAAAAATGGTTAAATGTTGGAAAATTTCTTCCCCATATCTCAAATTTTACCCTCTTCAAGAGTACACCTAGGGTTGGGAAAATGATTGATGATGATTAAAAAAAAGGAAAATTCTTTGAAAATATAAGAAAAGGCATAACAAAGTAAATTCAAAGCATTACAAGAGAAAGAAGGATAAAGCTCCAATTTTAGAAATTCAAGAAAGACACTAAAGTCCCAAGCATTCAAAGTTCAAATCCAAAAATCTAAGAACATGACCAAGGGAGTCCTATGTAAGTAAATTCTAAGGTAGCATAATCATTAGTGATGGATTCCAATCCATTTCAAGGAGATAAATTTCCAAAAAGCTACATGGAATATGAGAATGTTTGAGGAGAGATTCTCTAAAAAGTCAACAAAGTTGGATCATAGTGACAAAATGACATAGTTGGAAAGGACTCAAGATTACATGGACTCTATTGTGATTATGGAACTCAGTAATCTTTTCTAGTGAAACTAATGTTGTGATGTGGAGGCTAATCAAAGTCAGAGGTTTATTTGATGTGGCTTCCATCTAAGTTATTTCTATGGGGGTTTGGGGGCAGTGCCCCCAAGATGGTGTAAGCATCAGCTACTATATCTCTATTATTCTAGCCCTAATTTTGTAAGCAGAAAAAAGCTTGTAGAAATAGGCTTAGCATTAGAGATTCTCATAAGGTGTGATGCAAAAATTGGTTCTTGCAATAGTATTGAGCTATAACTTGGATTGCAAATTGTAATTAGGTTTTAATCATAGGATAATAATACTATTGGACTTGTTGTTGGTGGATGTAACCTAGGGATTGGGTGAACCATGTTAAATCTTTGTGTCTTGTGTTCTCTTATGTGCGATCTATTATTTTCTGATATTGGTTTTATTTTCCTATAATTATTATTTCTATCTGATGTTAATTCTAACAACCAAGGCCTACAAGTCAAACTTTTCTACATTCAGAGAATAGAATCAAGAATAATCTATCCAAGGATGAGTTAGCATTATTGAGTAAAGGCTCAATGCATAGTGGACATTTATTGTACCCCACTCTCTTTTTGTGAAAGCATGCATAATGGGCATTAATTACTCACTATGGTAGTTGATTAATGTGAATTCAGTTTCTTTTACCTAACCCTAAATAGGGCTGATGTGGAATAATCTAGACCATTGGTTATTATCTTCATCCGGGCCACCCATTATAATCGAGGTTCTATAGAAGGCATCACTTCTCATTTGTAATGGGATAATTTTTGGAGGTTGTTCCTATGATCTACTAAGATAATAGAGTTTTTATTGAAGCTTGGTGAATACCTAGTGTGTCTTGTTGCTTGCCTAAACTCATAAATGCCATCACTTAGATAAAGTTTAGTTTAGTTAATGCATTATGATTGCAATGGATAATGTGATGGATTAAATTGATGAATTCTTTTGGTTTATACTTTTGACATTTTACTAATTCTAAATCATTGTGCAAAGATAGCATGAACCCCTTTCATGAAGATGTTTAACTGTTGTCATTCCTGTTCATTGTTCTTTATGATGGTGTATCTGGTGGTTTGAAAATCATTCATAGAACCCTTGGAGACTACACTAGTTCACACGTAGTTGCAGTATAACTTGGCAAAGTGAAGCTCACTAAAATGAGGAACTTTCCAACCAGAATACCATCTATTGTCATCATTTCCCTTAGGAATAGACTAGGATCTCTAAACCCTATTCCATTTCATTTCTACATATTTGGCAAAAATCCCCCAAAAATATACTTCACTATAAGAACACTAGATAGCTCCCACATCTAGTATGGCATTAAATAAATTTAAATAAACATATGTAAGGTGCCTTCTGATCATCAAAAAACAAGATCAACCACCAAGATTATCCATAGTCAAGACCTAATATTGAAGTAACCTTGGATTCATCGTATGATCTTCCAATCTTAGCATACGTGAGACTTTGTTCAAGAGAGGTTAAGATGTTTTGGTATTTTGTTATATTGTTTGATGAGTCATAAAAAATGCATCAACTGAAACTATGGGAGATTCTGTTAGCATGAATGCTAACGGTATTCATCTTAAGAATTAGAGAGCATGTGGCAGTATTGACATGTCACATTCATAACTATGTTTTTCATTGATGTCAAAATAGCAATAATTATGTGTACACTAGAAAAGTAGCAAACAAAGATCATGGTCATACAAACATGATGGTCAAGTGACACGTAATTAAGGAAATGTTCTACATTAAGTCATGATGATGAGGCTAAGTTAATGTAACTTAAGTCAGAGAGATATGAAAGTTATACATGATTTATAGAGAGCACTGCAGAAACAGAGCACTTAAGAAGTTTCTAATTATTCTATTTTATCTCTTAATAGAGTTATAATCAGGGTATGTGAAGTTATATAGTGATAGACGATAGTCTAATGATGACATCCATGAGTGTACAAGGCCTAAAGTCCCAAGAGTGAAGAAGTTATATTGACTATGACCTGGCAATGCTATTGTGATTACAAAATATTTAATTATCTTATTGTTATCCTATTATATTTAATTTGGAAAGCCTCAAAGCCGACTCAAGGAATTTTTTTGAGGACTTGGTATAAAGGGAAGTATTTTCATTGATTGTAAAGTCCATGAGTATGTGAAGTTTTCAAGGAAATTTGAATAAGAGAAGAGTGTTTAGTAAATGCGAGTAAGAAATTGAAGGGATTATTAGATCCAAAGTTTGTGATCTGGTATCAAGATCAGAAGGAGTAGAAGTTTGGATGATAGTACAAAGGAAGAGGAAGGACAAGTATAGCTCAATTTTATTATTCTACAAGGAATAATACAAAGACCATTGGGATAGTGGGTTCTTTGATCTTGCCCCTTAAGCTATTTGGACAATGTGTCCATCTACCTTCTACAACTCCTAACAAGGTTTGCACAACCCCTAACAGGGTTGGGATCTCCTAATAGGAATTCAAAGACTCCTAATAGGGACTAATATGCACTAAATATTTTCATATACTCCTAATAGGGTCCATCCTCTAATAAGGAATGATTATATTAGTATATCATCTTGTGGGTACCATCCCCACAAGGGTTTTCCTTCTGATCAAAGGTTTCCTTAGTTAACATATCTAGTGTTACTATGCATGAGTATCTTGTTGTTGTTTCTAATTATATTACTCCAATGGTTAAGACTAGGAAGGTTGATAATTATAATAATAGGTTGATACCTAATTCACCTTTCCACCTTCTCTATGCTAACTAATTAATCTAACTATTGGTATCAGAGTATTAGGTCCTTAAAGATAAATCTTAATAGCTTTGGAAGATCAATGGTGAGTCACTTCATAAAAGAAATTCTATATTAGATGGAGGAAATTTTGACACCTAGAAGATAGAGAATCTTGGTGAGCTTTCAAAACTATGTATAGAATTGAGCATTGAGTTTCCAAATCTAGAATCCTTTTGTTTCATATAGAAGAATAAAAACATGAACAAAGATAGAGATCCATATCTAAAGAAGAAAGGAAGATAAAAGAAGATATCGATCTACCTATGAAAAGAGAGCCAGAAGGTATGGAATTTTTTGTTTGTTGGACATGTAATGAGTTTGGTAATTTTTTGTCCAAATTTCATAAGAGAGTAAGAAAAACTAGAAATAGTTCTCTTTCTAATGAAGATAAATAATTTAAAGCAAGTGTATAAAGATTATTGAATGAGTGTGATGATAAAGATGATGCACTTGAATTGGTTAAGAAAGAGGGACTATTGGAAGAGATAGCTTTGGTAATTATTGTTGATCCAAAGACTAACCATGAGAATGTAGAAGTTTTCTTTGAGACTAACAATGATTTTTAGAATAATGTACAAATTGTTGAGAAAAGAGGTGGATAGAGAATTGAACCAAGAGAAGAGATAAGAGTTGAGATTGAAACCCCTACACCTAAGAGGAAAATGAAAAAGAATCACCCAAGACTAGATAATTTGAAGGAAAGAAAAAGGAGTGATGCCAAGAAATAAAGAAAATGAGGACTTATGTTTGATTTCTCAAGTTGAATAGGTAAGAGTTCAGATGAGGCATCCAAACATGATCATTGGATTCAAGTAATGAAGGAAGAATTGGATTAGATTGTAAAGAATGACACATGGGAAGTAGTTCTTGGACCTAAGGAAAATAATGTTATAGGAACCAAATGGGTATTTAGAAACAAGATGAATGAACAAGGTGAAGTTGTAAGAAACATAGAAAGATTAGTATGAAAATGTTACTCAAAGAAAGAAAGAACAGATCATGAGGAAACATATGCCGCTGTAGCCAGAATGGAAGCAATGAGAATGTTATTGGCTTATGTAGCAAATAAGAAATTTAAAGTGTATCAGATTGATGTTAAATCCACCTTCTTGAATGGAGAACTTGAAGAAGAGGTATACATTAAGCAGACTGAAGGTTTTCCTTTGATAGAAGATGAAGATATGGTATCTAGATTAATGAAAGCACTATATGATTTGAAAAAAGCACCTAGAACCTAGTATGTAAGGTTGGAAAAGTATTTGGAAAAGCTTGGATTTGCTAAAGGTATGACAAATAGTAACTTGTATTTGAAAGAAATTGACAATGGTTTTCTGATAATAGTAATATTTGTTGATGACATAATTTTTGGAGCTAATGATGAAGAAAGTGATAAGTTTATTGGAGAATGAAGAATGACTTTGAAATGAGTATGTTAGGAGAGATGAAGTTCTTTCTAGATTTGTAGATTATGCAAAACAAGGATGGAATTTTGATTTCACAAGTGAAGTATTTGAAATACTTGTTGAAAATATTTAGCTTGCAAAGTTGTAAGTCTTTTGGTACACCAATAATAATTGGTCACACGTTATCTAGTAAGGATGAGACATCTATAGTTGAGCACAAGAAGTAAAGATCTATGATTAGACATTTGTAATATCTTACTCACACTAGACCAGATATAGCAACTAAAGTTGGGATTGTAGCTAGATTTCAAGCTCATCCTAAGGAGTATTATTATGAAATGGTAAAAAGGATATTTAGATATTTGAAGGGAACATCTAATTATGGGACATGGTATGAAAGATCAAGTGATTTCACTCTATATGCTTATACTAATGTGATTGGTCAAGTAGTATGGATGACAGAAAAATCACTAGTGGTGGAGCATTCTTTGTTGGAGGAAGATTGGTTTCTTGGCTAAGTAAGAAACAAAATTGTATTTTTCAGAGTATAGTTGAGGCAGAATATGTAGCAACCAAAAATAACTATAATGAAGTTATGTGAATAAAGTAGGTGCTGAAAGATATTGGGATAGAATTTTCAAAACGTGTTCTCATATATTATGATAACACAAGTATAGTAAGTATGTCTAAGAATCTTGTATTAAATTCTAAGACTAATCATATATCTATTAAGTATCATGTTTTGAGAGAGAATGTAGTAGAAAAAGAGATCAAATTGGAGTATGTTAGTACTAAACATCAAATTACAGATATCTTCACAAAGTCTTTTCCTAAAGATACATCTGAGTGTGTGAGAGGTATGCTCAGGGTTATGCCTCTACCTATTTTAGAGTAGATGGTGTAGAGATTGCATTAGTCCGATTTTATAGAGCACTATTGTTTGATTGGACTAAATGTTGATGCTTCATACATGAGAGAGTATCTATGTTGAGAAGAGTAATTAAGGACTCTTGTTAAATGGTCTTAAATAATGTCTTTGGACACTTGAGCTAGTTGAAGAATTTGAGAAAAAAATTGGCATAATGAGGCCTTTGTCATTGATGTCAATGGGGAAGATATCTAAATTAAGAAAAACCCCTAAATTAATGAGGAGAGACATTTCAATGGGGAGAGATGAGTACATCCTTATGAGAAACATCCTCTAGATGAATAGGGGAGAGATAGTTGAATGGGGAGAGATGAGGACATCCTTATTTCTTATTAGAAAAATTTAGAAAGATTCATGTAAGGAGAAGGAATATCTCTATGGGGAAGATATACAACACGAAGAGTTATATTGTATGGGGGAGAAGCTAAGAGTTGTTTAGCATGTGAACAATTGATGCCAATCCTAAGAAAATGTAGAATAGAGAAGTGTTCTAGAGGATTTCAGATTTGATTGATGAAGAGGATTTGAAATTATAAGAACAACACCAGCATAATATTTTTTGGTATTCTTGGAACCTAGATGTTTTTCATCTATGTTTCCATCAATGCCAAAGGAGGATATTGTAGGATGAATGCTGATGGTATTCCTTTGGGGGATTATCCTAGGAATTGGAGAGCATGTGGTAGTATTCACATGTTGCATTCATGACTATGTTTGTCATTGATGTCAACATAGTAATAATTCTATGAAGATTGACAAAGTAGAAGACAAAGATTTTAGTCTTATAAAAATAATTTTGATGGTCAGGCAATGCATGGTTTAAGACATGTTATCATTGTATCCTAATGATGAGACTAAGTTTGTGTAACTTAAGTTGTAGAGATATATAAGTTATAGGTGATTTACAAAGAGCAGTGTAGAAATGGAGCACCTCAAAAGTAGTTTCTAATGATTGTATTTTATCTCTTAATAGATATATAATCAAGGTATGTGAAGTTATATAGTGATAGAGGATAGTCTAATGATGATGTTAGTGAGTGCACAAGTTGTGAAGTTGTACGTGTCAAGAAGTTGTATAGATAGTGAGTTGATGGTGCTATTGTGATTCTAAATAATTAATTATCTTATTGTAGTCCTCTTATAATTAATTGGGAAATCCTTAAGGCTGAATCAAGCAATTATTTTGAGTATTTGGTATAAAGGAAATTATTTTCCTTGATTGTAAAGTGTATGACTATGCAAAGTGTTCAAGGAAGTACGCACAAGAGTAGGGTGTTTGGTAAATGTGAGTAAGCAATCCCAAGGATTTTTAGATGCAAAGTTCTTTTTATCTTGTATCAAGATCAAAATGAGAAGAAATCTAGATGACAAGACAAAGGAAGAGGAAGGAAAGGTACAATTCGATTTTATTATTTTGAAAGGAATAATACAAAGATTATTTGGAAAGTGGGTTCTTTGATCTTGCCTTGGACAGTGGGTCCATTTGCCTTCTACAACTCCTAAAGGGTTGGCAGAACTCTTAACAGGGTTAGAATCTCCTAATAGGGACTCAAAGTCTCCTAACAAGGTGCATTCTCTAATAATGAATATTAATATTAGTATATCGTCTTGTGGGTACCATCTACATTGGTGTTTTCCTTTGATCAAGGGTTTCCCTATTTAACATATCTAGCGTTACTATGCATGAGTATTTTGTAGTGGTTTCTACTTATATTACTCATATTGCTAAGATATATAATAAGTTTGATAATTTTGATAATAGTTGAAATAATTGATTCCTACACCCCCTAGCCACCTCTCTTAGCTATATTGATGGACTTATATTATAAAAAAATTGTCTTCTATCTAACCTAGCTCATTTATGAAGGCCAAGGAAGATAGGCTCAATGGGGAGGATAATGTCGGTTGGGAAGAGAAAAAAAGAAAGACAAAAGGGAACCCAAAGGAAGATGTGGGAATTGAGTTTAGGAATGAACACTTAAAATAAATACACACACACACACATATACACATACATACATATATGTATGCATACATACATAGATACATACATACATACATACATACATACATATATATATATCTGTATGTATGTATCTATATGTATGTATGTATACACATATATACATACATACACACATGCACACACGCATATATATGTATATATATGTATACATACATACATATATATACATATATATACATGTATGTATATATACATACATATATATATATGTATGTATGTATGTATATATATATATATATACATACATACATACATATATATGTATCTATATACATACATACATATATACATACATATATATACATACATACGTATATATAGATATACATACATATGTATACATACATAGATATATATACACACACACACACAAACATACATACATATCTATATACATACATACATACATAGTGGAAAGTAGTTCACTTTCCAAAGCTTCCAAAAGAGATGGAATAAGTGAAAGTCATCTCCTATCCAATATACAGGGATTGAATAGCACCCAAAAGAGGTTTGTTGTGAGATAATTATTGGTCAACAATAAAGTAGATATCTTACTTCTGTAGGAGGTTATGATGAGGTCTGGTAATTTTTCCTTTATTGTAAATAAAAGTTGGCGTAGTGAAAATTTCCACTATTTGGAAGCCAATGGTGCCTATGGTGAGATTGTGACTTTGTAGAACTTCGACTTATTCTTAGGTAAGCTTATTTCACATTCACAAAATTTTCTTACAATCATGTTTGTTAGTCATGATTTATCTTAGTTTCTATTTAATATATATGCCTCCAACTCTCATTCTAGGGGACTTTAGATGTGGGAGGAAATTACCAATGCTAAGGATCCTTTTAATGATTTTTAAAACCTTTGCATGGGATATTTCAAAACTTTTTTCATCCCCTCTAAGAAGATGGGAGCATCTTTGGACTTCAATGATACTATTATGGACCTAGTTATCTTTAACTGTAGGAATAAATTGATGGATTTGAAACTCATGGGAGATATGTTTACTTGGTAAAATAATAGGAAAGGACAAGACCTTATTCAATTCTATTTGGAATGAGTTTTGTACTTCACTAGATAGGATATTGTCTCTCCCTCTATTCTTGATGCCCTCCTATGTACTACCTCTAACCACTCCCCTATCCTTTTGGTATGGAAAGAAAATACAATTGTAGAAAGGCCCAAGTTCCTTTCAATATAAAATAATGTGGCACTCCAACCATAAATTTTAGGAAATGGTGACTGAGTTGTGGAAAATCAAAGGGGAAGGAACGACTATGTTTAGATTAACTAAGAAACTAGGGAACATTAAAAGAGAAGTTATATCATGGAGTAAAAATTGTTTGGCAATATCTTCAAGTAGAAGTGGTCATTCAAGAGAACCTAAAAAGGCTATAAGTTAGTGTGGAATTGGGGGAAGTGGGAGGTACTATAGAAGACCATTTGGAGGAAGAAAAATGGAGGAAAAATGGAAAGAAAAAATTATGTGGGAGGAAATATTATAGAGACAACACTCTAGAATCTAGTGATTAATGAAGGGGGTAGAAACACCTCATTATTTCATAAATTAGTGTATTAGCACTCTATTGTATGGTAATAATACATTACTCTCCCAATATAAATAGTTGGGATCATGGTCTGCCCAATTTTTTGAGGAAACTTTGTCTTCCTAGAATATTAATATTAATGGTGAGGTCAAGGAGAACCTAATCAATACCTTGCCTACAATGTTAAACAATGTTGATAATGAGATTCTCCTCAGTCTAGTGTTTAAAGAGGAGGGGAAGGTGGTAGTGTTATCCATGAAATCCTACAAATATCTTGGACCTAATGGGTTTCCTATAACTTCCTTCTTATTTTTATCATTCAACTCATTAAATGGGACCTCACCGAAGGGTAAAAGCACAAATCTATGTCACCATTTATGATACAAAAACCTATTTTGGTCAAATCTCTTTTCTCTATCAAAACTCAATTTTTTTTCAAAAACTAAAAATACCCTTTTATAGATCTCAGATTCAATATCATCATTATATACTTTTTTGAGTGTTTTTATTAGTTATAATATGTTATAATCTTAAAATATTATAAGTCGATATTTCAACATTTTAGAAGATGTTCCCTCAAAAAAGGAAAGAAAATAGTAAATCATATCAAAGAAATTAAAAATATATATTTATCTTTAGAGGAGAGAATCTTCTTCATGATTATGTATTTTTTTCAAGAAGGTATAGATTTGATAGGGAAGTTTTGACAGGAGAAAAAAATTGTTGGATTCTGATAAAGTCAAACTTGAGTACATATAACAAAGAAAATATACATCAAAAAGCATTATTTCTTTTTTTGTTCACTAGCTATACATTTCATCTATAAGATATTTTCAAATCAGAACAAAAAATGATGATTTGCATATACTTGTTTGATGGGAACTACACCCTATATTTTTTACAGTTAAAAAAGGGACTTCAAAATAAAATAAAATGAATAAATTCTTAGTCAAAAGAATTATAAAAATTATAGGCATAAAATCCATCCAATTCTACATATTTCACCAGTTTACATCATCTTCATATTTTACACACAAATACCATTTTTTTTTCATTAATGTTGAAATATCACATTCTGATATCTTGTTTCTTTATAAAAGGTTACACGGGTTTGTACTTTTACCCCAAGGTTGTGAATGGCTTTGTTAGAAGGAGTGACTTCTTGAAAAATCTTTTTAAAAACATTCATTATTCTGGTTCCTAAAATTCAAGAACCTAAGAATCTTGTGAACTTCTAACTAATAACCTTGTGCAACAAGGTCTACAAATATTTCTCTGAAAGTTTAACAAACAATTTGAAACCTCTATTTGATAGATTTATAAGCCCTTCTCAGAAATGTTGTGTTCCAAGATGAAAATTATGGATGTTTGTATCTCCACTCATGAGATAATAAATTCTATAAATAAGTGAAGGAAACTAGGGATGGCTTGCAACATAGATATCAAAAAATCCTATGATCATGTCAATTGGGACTTCCTCCTCAAAGTGATGGAAAAGATTATGTTCAACAAGAAGTTCATTGAGCTTTTTATTATGATGATCAACATAGACTAGCTCTCTATGATTGTCAATAGAACACCTGATGGATCCTTCCCCTTAGGGAGGGGCCTGAGGAAAGGTGACCCCATATCACCTTACCTTTTCATCATGGTTGCAAAGTTTATTAGTAGAAATTTTATCTCTAAGGAAGAAGATAGATCTCTTCAAGGACCTACACTAACCACTTTCCTACATGTGGATGTCATCCACAAATTTGTAGATGATAAATTCTTTTGTGGTATTTCATTTGTCATTAAATCTAGAAAACGAAAGAATTTCCTTGACTAGTATGCCTAGGCCTTGAGTCAACAAATCAAATTCTAAAAAATAAATGTTTATTTCTTTACTATAGAGGTAATTTTGTAAAACTAGGTCATCATTATTGTGGGTTGATAGGAAGCATCGCTCTTGCATACACATTTAGATTTTCCTCTCATTGTTTAAGAACTAAACTAACAATCTTGGAAGATAATTATTAAAAGGCTCCAAAGGAGAAAGGTATGGTAAAAAGGAAAGGAACTTACTGGTGTGGGAAAAGTCTAGCTTCTTACTAACTCCCTTCAAGGAATATCAATGTACTTTATCTTCATCTTTAAAATATATATCTCTAAGACTCTTGTGCTAGAAAAAATCTAAATAAATCTAATTAGAACATGCTTGGAAAAAAAAAAAAGAATTAGCTTGGTTAGCTCGGATACTATTTGTAAATAGACAGACATGGGAGGGATGGGAGTTAGAAAGGTTAAGGATCTTAATAAATCTCTCATAACAAAAATTGTATGATAGCTGGCCAAAGATCAAGGAGGGAGGAAAAAAATTAAAAAGGAAAATTTTCTTTCTGATTCCCCCTTCACCTCCTATCTATTTAATCCAAATCTCCCTTATGGTTTGAGGATCTAAAACAAAATAATTAGAATTAAACATATCCCTCTCGAATGGGGTCTTCGATGGTTAATTTTTAGTGGGAACCAACTCAAGTTCTAGGAGTCAACTAGTTAGATGGTAAGCCTCTAATATCTAGCAAGTTCTTTCATGGAAAAAATGTTATAAAGAACACTCTCATCAATCCTTCTCGAAAATGGATAAATCTCATTAGAAATTGGAGAGGTAACCCTCAATACCTTTTACTAATTAGGGAGTAGCCTGAGTTGGTCATCATATTTAAGATCTTTGTAATACCCTCTAGTGACATAATTATGTAGGATAAAAGCAATTTGGGTGACTTATCTATATGGTCTTCTTACCTTTAGTTGACTAATTTAGAGGTCTCAAGACTTTTCTAGAATAAGGTTTGGGTTCAACAATTAAAACCTAAGTTAAACTTCTTCTAGTAGAAAATGTTCCATGAATGAATCCTAACTATTGATAACCTTAGGACAAGAGGCTTCCAATTTCCTAATTGAATCTTGATTTTCAAGTAGGGGTGTAGTGCCTACCCCTAGTTTTCTTTTCAATTATTATTATTGAACTCTTATAGGCCAACTTTATGATTGAGATTATTTGGTACTGGTTATTTCATGTATGCATGATTATTCCTTGATGACGAGGATTGTTACAGTTATTTTTGATATCTCATGATGTTAGATAGATGGATTATTTATACATGTTTTTTATGGATACTCACCCCATACTTGCACATGTATGGTGTCCATGTATGTTTTATTTTATACATGATTTTTTTGATACGGTTGAGGGAGGGAGTCGTAGTCACCTACTAGTTTGGATCTACATGATGTACCACTTCTTGCCATTACCTATTTAGTTTGGAATTTATGTGTATGTACATGCATGGATTTTATGCAGATTGTAGGTACTAGGTATTGACTTCCCTGAATTGCCAGGAAGAGCATACCTTATCACAATATTATTATCGTGGAGTTTGATCAGTCTCCAAGTGGGAGATTGTTGTGATGTGGAGCCTAATCAGACTCAAAAGTTTATTTAGTGCAATTTTCTTCCAAATTATTTCTACGGTGGTTTGGGGGCAAGACGGGGTCAAGGGGTAATTCCCTAGGTGCTCTCCCTATCACAATATAGGGTGGGGTCAAGGGGCAATGCCCCTATAGGGGGTTTTGGAGGTAAGGCCCCCAAAGTAAAAAATGCCCTTATATTGTAAAAGGTGTCGGCTACAATTTTTCTATTATTCTATCCCTAATTTTGTAAGTAACAAAAGGTTGTATAAAAAGTCTTAGGGTTAGGGATTTCATTATGAATGGTGATATTATAGCTTCTTATAGTGGTATTGAGTTGTAAGGGATTATAGATTGCAGTTAGGCTATAATCACTAGATAATATTAATATCAGAATTTCTCTTGGTTGATGTAACCCAGGGATTGGGTGAACCATGTTAAATCTTTGTGTCTTGTGTTCTCTTTTATGTGATCTACTATTTTCTTGTATTGGTTATATTTGCATGTAACTATTATTTATGTTTAAGGTTAATCTTGACAGTTATTTTAATTAGCTTCTATCTATATTAATTGTATTGTACTGCCTATGACAATTATTAGGATTAACCTTAGACAGAAAGAATGATTACATGCAAACATAACCAATACCAAAAAAAAGTAGATCACATAAAAGAGAACACAAGACACCAAGATTTAACATGGTTCACCCAATCCCTAGGCTATGTCCATCAACAACAATTCTAATATTATCATTATCCCATTATTACAACCTAATTACAATCTATAATCCCTTATAGCTCAATACCACCACAAGAAGCTACAATATCACTATTCATAATGAAATCCTTAACCCTAAGCATTTTTATACAAGCTTTTTCTTCTTACAAAATTAGGGCTAGAATAATAGAAAAATTGTAGCCAATGCCTTTTACAATATAAGGGCATTTTTGGCTTTCGTAGTGTTTCCCTAGAAAACCCCCATAGGGGCATTGCCCCTCAACCCCACCCTATACTATGATAGGGAGCGTACCTGGGGTGCTACCACAAGACTCCACAGGGGCACTATCCTTTGACCTCATCTTGCAGATGCTACCCCCAAAACCCCATAGAAATAATTTATAGGAAAATGGTGTCAAATAAGCCTTTGAGTTTGATTAGGTTTCACATCACAACAATATCCCACTTGGAGATTGATCAGACTTCATAATAATAACCTCCCACTTGTAGATTGATTGTAGCACTGCTAAAACTTGTAGCTCCCATTGGAATATCAAACCATCCTGGACTTTGTTGTTCTTTTATTCTATTTAGTCTAGAAGATCAATCAAAGCCAAAGAGGAATTCAACTTCTCTCTTGTCACTACCTTTATAAACATATCCATTGGATTATAATTTGTATGTATCTTCTCTAGCTTTAACTATCCATCATCCAAAACTAATCAAATTAAATGGTACCACAACTATATGTGTTTTTTCTTTGAATAAAGAGCTAAATTATTTGCAAGATGAATGACACTTTGACTATCTATAAAAAAATAATTATCCTTCTAAGGTTGTCCCAATTCTTCCAACAAGAATTGAAGCCATATCATCTTCTTAGCTGCCTTTATAGTAGCTACATAATCTACCTCTAGAAACATAGCTCATAGCTAACCCACTAACAATAAATACATAACCTATAGTACTCCGCCTGGTATCAATATCCCCTACCAAATTTGAGTCAATGGAGCCTAGTAAATGAATAGTAGAGTCCCCAAAGTGTAAACACTTATTGGATGTTCCTCTCAAATATGTAAGAATCCATTTGACTGCATTCTAATGCTCAATTCCTAGATGAATCATATACCTACTAAAAACTCCCACTACATGTGCAATATCTAGCCTAGTAAATATCATTGCATGCATCAATCTTCCTATAGCTAAAGCATAAGGTACCTTAGACATCTTGTCCTCCTCTTATTGTGTCTTGGGAAACATCTCCTTAGTCAACTTCAAATGACTAGGTAAAGGTGTGCTGACAACTTTAGCATTCTCCATAGAGAAACATTGCAACACCTTCTCAATATAATGATCCTGAGATAATTTCAATTTCTTGTTCTTCCTATCTTTAGAAACTTCATATAAAGGATTTATTTTTCTGCCCCCAAACCAAACCCTTCATAGAAAATGCATGTGCTATCTGGCATTTTAGGCCCTTAATATGATCCATGTTAGACCCAACTACAAGCACATCAACATATAAAGATAAAATAATGTAGTTTTCATCATCCAACCTCTTAATATAAACACAATGATCTAAATGGAACCTACTATATCCATGCTCATGTATAATACTATCAAATTTCAAATACCATTTTTGAGGTGCGTGCTTCAAGTCATATAAACTTTTCTTCAATCTACACACTAAGTTGTCCTTTCCTTTGAGCTCAAATCCCTATGGCTGAGCCATATATATCTTTTCATCCAAATTACCATGAAGGAAGGTTGTTTTAACATCAAATTGCTCGAAATGCAAATCTTTAGTAGCCACAATACTTAAAACAGTCCAAATAGAAGTCATTTTAACAATAGAGGAAAATATCTCATCAAAATCGACGCATTTTTTCTATGTAAATCCTTTTACAACTAACCTGGTTTAGATACCACTTGTTAGGATTAACCTCAAATAGAAATAATAGTTACATGCAAATATAACCAATACTAGAAAATAGAAGATCTCATAAAAGAGAACATAAGACACCAAGATTTAAAATGGTTCACCCAATCCCTGTGCTATGTCCACCAACATCAGGTCCAATATTATTATTTTCCAGTAATTACAACCTGATTATAATTTGTAATTCCTTTCATCCCAAAACTGCTGCAAGAAGCTACAATATCACCATTCATAATGAAATCCCTAACCCTAAGTCTTTTTAACAAACTTTTGGTACTTATAAAATTAGGGCTGGAATAATAGAAAAATTATAGTCAGCATCTTTTACAATATAAGGGCATTTTTGGCTTTGGGGGTTTTGCCATCGATTACCCTAGTGGCGGCATTTCCCCTCAACTCCACCTTAAACTATGACAGGGAGTGCACCTAGGGTGTTGCCCCTTGACCCTGTCCTAGGGGCACTGCCCCCAAACCCTAGTGGAAATAATTTGGAGGAAAATCACACCAAATAAACCTTTGAGACTGATTAGGCTCCGTATCAAAACAAGAAAGACCATTAATGACAGGACAGTGGGCCTTAAGCATTGTAGTTGTTTTTATATAAAATATATATTTTATTTTATGAAATTTAAATTATTATTTATTAAAAAACTTTATTAATAGTTTTTCTTAATTATTAATTATTTAATAATTATTAATTAATTAATAATTAATAATTTATTAATATAGTTTCTTTTTATTAATTATTAATTAAATTTATTTTAATGAATTTTAATTAATGATAAATATTATTTAATAATGTTTAAATTTATATATTTTTATTTTTATTTAATGATTTTGTATTAATAATATTTTCTTTATTTTATTGAATGATCAATAATTATTATTTTAATAATTTAATAAATAATTATTTTATGATATTTAATTGTGATCTTTGTATATTTGAAAATTAATGTAAATTGTGTGATTTTTGAAAAAAATGGGAAATGGGTTAAGTTGTAAGGGAAAATTGTAAACCTCATTAGTTCAAAACTTACATGGAAAACTTTCAATGAAATGAAATCTCAAACCTTACTATAAACCCAAACTATGTTTTTTCAAAATCAAACAAAACTATGAAACTACACTATTAGTTATATGTTTTCTTGTACATCAGGTTAGGAGTTGACTTAGAGTGTTGACCAATTTCAGGATGTCTAGCAAAGGCTGAAAGTATAATATTTTGATGATGTCATATTTTGTTGCAGGTATGTATGTGATTTTGAATTAGTCCTATTAGGATGATTGTACGAGTAAATCTATGATTTTGATCAGTGATGCATTTTTAGAAATTTTCTAGTTGTTTGTTTAAGGACTAGAGATTGTTTATAGTTGTATGACACTTTTTTCTTTTATTGAAGCCTAGGGTAGGTTATCTGTATGTGATGTTGGGAAGTGACTTGCAATGGATGTCAAGTCCCTAAAGTGGCTGATGGGTAATTTATTGTAGGTTATTTTAATAAGTAAAAACACTACAATAAATGAGAGTAAAATGAACTAATAAGATTCCTTGTCTTTCCTCACCCATACCTTGAGTGTTAGTACAAACTAGGATGGGACTAGAGAGGATGGTTGGTTGCAACCGTGCATTGTTATTATTCCTTTTCCATACAAAAGGATACTATTGACACATAGAGTCACTATGGGGGTAGAGGATTAAAAGACTAGTTGGGTGACCTTAGAGTTGGCTCGTGTGATGACACTTTTCCACTAGCATAATAGATTCCCTATGTGTCTTTTTAGCTTCTAGGCTTAGATGTCATTTATATCTTGGTACCTTTGAGTTAGATTTTAAGGTTTCCCTTGGCTTAGATGTTGGATTTGAGTTTTGAGATTGCTATCCTATTTGGGACTTGGGAGTATCTCCTTAGCACCATGGGAGCGAACCTTTTAGGTTACCACAAGGTCAGGTGGTAGTACCATTTACTTTTACCATTGAGATCAGTCAGTTTGATGTCATGGATGGAGTTCCTTGTTCTACATTTCCTTTGATTCTATTTTTGTGTACTATGATGGATGGTTATACCTATTGTATGTATTTTATTTGATGGATCTCAAAGAGATGATGTAATCTAGTTTATGATGTATATTCTTTCAGCCTTTCATACCCTATGACATGTACAGTGGACGATTGTGCATTTTGATTATTGCCAAGTAGCATTCAGGATAATTGTATATTATTTGAGTGGGTTTGAACTTGTAGTTAATTTTTAATAAAGATGTATTATATATATTGGATTTAGTAGTATTTAAATTATAATGTGACTCAACATCATGGGATCCTTAAGGAATGTAATCTATTATGTGTTGTTTATGTATGAATCTATGTTATTGCTTCCACTATTTTATAACTATTGTTATATGTTATTTAAAAAAAAAAAATTGGTTTGGCAAACTTAGTGAAACTTTAGGTTAGTTCTTTTGGATCTGTTGGCAAGGCGTTACAATGGGGAGGAAGATATTTACCATCTCTTTGTTTCTTTCTTATTTTCTACTTAGATATGGTCATCTATTATGCATACATTAAGTCTATTATGAGTTTTGGGGTATAAAATACTTCAGTTTATGGATCGGAAACCTCCTCCTCTAGTCATTCCCGCATCCTCTTCCTTTGGAGTCTTATTCATCCACATGTCTATTGGAACATATGGAAGGAAAGGAAAAATATACCTTTAAAAGAAATAAAGTTGAATGTGAAATGTGTTACTACACAAATAATTAAGAAGCTAAGAGAAAATTTTAGGGTGATGAAATGGAGAAAGCTAGATAGAGCTCCTCCCTTTGGGACTATTATGTGCTTAATGAAAGACAAATTCCTAAGAAGGAAAAATATTTTGATGCTTCTAAAAAAATTTCCAAAGATAATACCAAATGGATGTTGATAACTAATTGAAAAGATCACTGGAAAAATAGATTGTTAAGAAGGAGATTATTAAAGAAGATCATGTGCTTCAATCATTATTTTGTCACTAATGTCAAACCTGTTATTTGCTGGTAAGAAAATTGCTTATAAGATTCAAGTACTATCACTTAGTTGATTGATGAGGAGGATTTGATCAATAAGATGTAACAAAACTAGCTAGAGGAAATTTTGAGTTATGATTATGTAATGGAGTACAAGGATGAGTTAAGACAGTGATGACATGATGTATTGATGATCTAGTTAAGGTGACAAAATGGATGGCTCCTCTTAGAAAGATTAGGAGAATAATCTTAATAAATTTTGTCTACCAAGCTTGACTAAGTAGACAATAGGTGTTGAGCAAAGTTAGTGCAAGTTGAGAAGAAAGTCAATTGGAACTGAGTGAAAGCAAACTCTAGTTGATGCTAAGTGATTTAATAGTTGATACCAAGTAATGCAATATGCTTTGAGCATCAAAAGGTTGATAATGCCGAGCTGCTACATTATGGTAAAGATCAAAGATTCACAAAACCTAAAATGACAAGTTTTTTTTCTTGGAACTTGTGAACTAGAAGGAAGATAATATTGATGAGCTCATGGAATAGAATTTGATGTAACCATTTTTAGGAAAATTCAAATGGATTATAGGAGACATTTTTAGAATAAACAAGATATAGGGTAGCTATATTGTATCTTACCTAATCCATATGAAACCCTAATTTAGACGATGGATAATAAGTGAGAAAATATTCTAATTTCCTTTATATAGGAATGTCTAGTCATAAAACAAAAGGGCTACATAGGTTCATGCAAGAACCTAAGGTGTAGAAGGAATTAAGGGTTTTTATTCAACAAGTGACCCAAGCGAAGAGTTTGCAATGGAATACCAAGAAAGAAGGCTTAAGGAGATGAATGCTTGAAAGGTGAACAAGTTGTGAAAGCTACAAATTATAAAAGCCAACTAGAATTAAGGACTAAATAGAGATTTGTAATCTACTAGTGAAGTTGTAGTTGTATTAGATCAAAGCTCTACTTTTATTCTCTAACAATTGTATTAGTCTACGGTAAATCCTTTGGATTAAGGTTGACTTAACAATCATTTGAAAATCCTTTAATAGGGTGGCATTTCAAGTGAATGGGCTAAAGTCCTCTAATAAGGCTCACTTTTAATAGTGTGTATTGTAACCTTTAATAGGGTTGGCCTTTCATAGGGCATCAGTTTAGAAGAGTGAAAAGGAGTACCATGTTACTAGATGTTTTTCCCAAATTGGATTTCCACATTAAATCATTGTGTCATGTGTACTGATGAATGTGTTGTGTTTCATGCTTTACATTTCTAAAATTTTATTAGATAGTAAACTGCAAGTTTTAAGTATTAACGTATTCATTTGGATGCATGCATGAATATGAATCTTTTGTGGGTTCACTAAGATAAGAAATTTTTTATTTGTACATCTGGACCTTGAATAACTAATTCAATCCCCCCCACTTCCCCCCCCCCCCCGTTCCCCCCCCCAACTAGTTATTGTAAGAGAATTCCAACAATGGAAATAGTCTGTGTGGCTAGATCAAGCACAACTTTGATGTTGCAACAAAGCTAGGGGCACAATAGGGGGTCATATTGTGATAGATGAAATAGGAAAGATGATTTTCGTGTAAATAAGAATTTTTTTTAATAAGTCCTCTAATAAGGTGGAGGCCTTGGCTAATTATGGTGTGTCATTTTCATAGTCCATTTAGGAAATACAAAACTAGTGGTGGAAGGCAATTCCAAACTAATTATAGAAGTTGTCAATCAACAATCGAAGGTGGTAGGAATTTTATTTGATGTCAAGTTATACCTTGAAAGAATGCAAGGAATAAAATCTCAACATATGTATTGAGAATTAAAATGAAAGGAAGACAAGCTAGCAAGTTTGGGACTAGAAATGATGGGTCTTAGGTGCTAGAGATAGTTAGCATTAATCCCCATTGATATCATCACTCTCATTGAGAGTGAAGGACATGCAATCACTAACACACCATGATTTTAATCAATTATCACAAATGGATGTAGGGCACCCTTTCTTAGTACTTCAAGGATGGAAAAATTATGTGGTTGATTATTATAATGGAAAACCTTCATATCACCTCAAGGGTTTTATAGAAACTCCCCAAATTGGTCATAAAATGATTTGGAGTGAAGCCACTAAGTATGATAGGGGATGATAATTTAATGATAGTCACATATGCCTCTGCCTTTGCATGATAGAAATGACTCCAAAAAAATATTGCATTTATGATAAAATATCCTCAATCATTACATTTCATGTACTAACATCTCATCATCCTCATAAGTACAACAATTAGAATTATAATTCCTATAACCGTTCTTTTTGGAAGGATTTTTTCTATAAACTTGCCACCACTTTACTACCTAAGGTGAACTTATTCTACAAAACCAAAATCACCATTAATAAAGATATTTTTAAAAACTACAAGCTAGAAAATCTCAAGGAGTCAGAGGTCCTAGTCGACATGGGTGGTGATTTGGACAAAAATGAGCTAGGATATATGAAACACTAGTGGAATGATAAGGATTTGTGTGATGTACATTACAGAGGGAACCTAATTCCCCTTATGGAAGACATAAAAGGACATGATGAGTTGATGACC
Organism: Cupressus sempervirens; assembly: GCA_028749045.1. NCBI lineage: Eukaryota > Viridiplantae > Streptophyta > Pinopsida > Cupressales > Cupressaceae > Cupressus > Cupressus sempervirens. The sequence goes on from CM053789.1 coordinate 867,633,208, forward strand.
ATACAAATAGTTAACACTTGGAAAGACCTGTACATCACCATTAGTGGAATTAATTTTGAGATGTTTCTACTAGTGTGGATTCAATAGTTTCTAATTTGGTTAAGGATATACATTATATTGTGTATTTTTATGTTCCTAACCTACTGATGGTTGACATGGTTGAGGATTTGCATGTTGTAATAATTGTGAATTTGAGCTTACATGTTATTTATTTTGTTTGGGAGTTACCTCTTATTTATGACATGGATTCCATGTTTGACGATATTTTTATTGGTGGTTGTGATCAGTTGAAGAGATTTTTGGTGAAGCATTATGCTCAACATTTTCCAAGGAGTGAGCTTATTGATTAGGTTGCCGAGATTCATTCAATTTTGATGTTTGAGTGGATGAAGCATACATGGTTGATTTTTTTTTTTCCTATTATGGATGGATTGGGAACCTTAGTTGAAGATGACATTGTGTGCAAATATTTTTTTTGGCATCAAAGTATGGGAGATACTTCTCTATCTACTTGGAGATTCTAATGCAGGAGCATCTTGTATCAAAAAATAAAATAGATCATTATTTAAAGCTAGAAAAAATAAATAAATTGTGTAGGAGAGATAATGTATTAAAAATTAGAGAAAAAATAATAATAAATAAAATTATGGAGAAAAATAGTAAAAAAAGCATTTCATTTACCAAGGTGCATAGGTGGTATTTTAGAAGGTAATAATTTTTTTTGTATTTCACATATTTAATGTTTGCTACCAAGCTAACTTATGGGTTGAAGGTGTATTTAGTGTGAGTGTTTATTTAATGTACTTTAAGCTAGGTTGACTTGTGCCTTGGTTTAGTATAAGTAGAGGGTCTTTGAGGTCTAGAGTCATTATTTAATCCAGCATGTGGTCTAGAATGAAGGAACTTCGCTAGAGAGTAGTAACTAGGAGGAGTGAAGTTTGATAGCAAAGCTAGTAGCCACGGCTTGAAAAAATAAGAAGGTTTCTTGGTGGCTTGTGCACACAATTTTAGATTCATCTTAGAGTTTTCTACAAATTTTGGATCTAGGGTAGCTACACTTGGAGATTGTAAGATCTTGTACAGTAGTTGTTGCTTTTTGTTATCTATTTGGTCGTAATCCAGAAGGCCTTACAACTGAGCATGTTGGATGTAAATTGTATGATTATATTATGAGAAATGAGAAAATGCATTATTTTGGATTTGAATCTTTTTGTTATTATTATTCTTCCTTTATATGGTTATTTTCTAGGGACTAGGACATCTCCTTTTTGGATTCTCCTACATTACACTACATCAATCATATGCTCAATGAATGGAAACTTCCTAAGAAAGGTGAATCTTTTGATAGTTATAAAAGAAAGTCTAGATTTTTGTAATAACTCCTCTAAAATGGTAGAGAGCTTGGTTTTATTGTGGGGGTCCATTTCATAGTCCATTTGGGAAGTGCCAAGCTAGTTGTGGAAGAAAATTCTAATTTAATTATAGAAGTTTTCAATTTACAGTTGAAGGTGGATTGATCCCTGGTAGGCATTGTATTGGATGCAAAGATATACCTTAAAAGAATGGGGAGAATGAGATCTCAACATAGTTATTAGGAAGTGAAATGCATGGTAGATGAGCTATCAAGTTTGGGGTTAGAAATGACAAGTCTTAGCTATTGGAGATAGTTTGTATCAATCCCTACTCATATCATCACTCTCATTAAGAGTGAAGGATACGCCATCCCTAACACACCATTATTTCAATTAATATCATAGAGGGATGTACTACACCCTTTTTTACTACTTCAAGGCTGGAAAAATTATGTGGTTGATTAATATAATGGAAAACCTTCATATCACCTCCAACATTTTATAAATACTCCAAAAAATTGATCATTAAAAAATTTGGAGTGAAAAAGCTAAGTGTGATAGGGGATGGTCATTTAATGATAGTCATAGAAGAATCCCTTTTCATGATAGAAATGACTCCCAAATATGCTAAATTTTTGAAAATAATATCCTCAATCATTAAATTCCATGAGTTGACATACCATCATCCTGTGAAGCATAGCAATTGAAATTCTAGTTCTGATAACGAATCTTTTTGGAAGGGTTATTTCTATAAAACCACCATTAATAGAGACATTTTTAGAAACTTCAACATGTTGAGTTGATGACCATGTAATTGGTTAATAGTTGGAAAGATTTCTATATCACCATTAGTGGCATTACTTTTGAGATTAGTGAAGAAGTCAACACTTAAGCTATTAGATATGCATGTCAGGAAAGAATGGAGATGGATCTATAAGAAAATGGATGAAATCAACATGAATCAGCTCTTAGAATAGGGTGAGGAGACTGTCTATTTACATGGTGGTTTTGGAAAAGAGAAAATTTTCAACTGATGGGGTGATGTTTTCTACCTAATAATGACATACCTCATGTTGGAAGGGATGTACAACATAAGTTACTATTACCACTTCCATCTATGAAATCATTTTTGTTATCATGACAAATTTTTATTATCCTTTTTTATGTTATTCAATTTAGAAGCCTTAGTTATGGATGTCAAGAATGTAGGTTTGAGGGGGAAAAAATAACATCCTCCATAAGGGCTTGATTAATAGATTCTATAGCTCCCAAAAAGCCATGTGGTTTCAAAGGAATATTATGCGCATCCAATCACCTATGCCTAACACTTCTTTGATGGTTGTCTAGAGTTACATACCCATTTTAGTTATTATTTCTCAAGATTCCCCTTTGTAGAGTAGTAGGAAAGATTGGGGCTTTCCTAAGGTATCTTTCTCTAAGACAAACAATAAAATGGAGGTAGACCTAAGAGATATTAGTACTAACTCAATAGGACAAAGAAGGAGATCCCACTAGCTAACTTCTAACCCTAGCAAGAATAAAAAGGTGTAAAAATAAGAAATCCCTAAGGAGCTCAACTTAGATTCTGAGTCTAAAGATAGTGAGAAAAAAGTGAAACATTCCCACCCTAAGAAATAGGCTAGGAAGATTCACTAAATTGAGGAGGTTGTTGATGACCTGGCTAAGTACCCTACCCCACTCCATCCCACCCCTTCTACTATGGAGAGAATTTATTTGTTGGAGGTAGAAGAAGAACTGAAAATCTATGGGCAAAGCTAGAGAAGTAGAAGGATAGACTAAACAATCAAGAGTCTCATTTCATGACCTTGACTAATTTCAATGTCAATGTTATGCATCCTATAAGAATAAACCTCAAGCTCTTGTAGTAGGTAAAGAAGAGTGGGGAAAACAAAGAGGAAGAGGATTAAGTGAAATAGTACCAATTCCTAGTCAATAATTGGATGAACGTGTTTTTGTCCAAGCCCAAATAGGAAGAAAAAAAATGAATGAGGACTTTTTTCATTATATGATTTTAATTTTAATTTTGTTATGATATCTCTCTCTATTTTAAACTTTCAAACCTTACGTAACTGAATTTGGAACATTTAAACTATTTTTCAATGGTTATTATGGTGAAACATCCCTTATAGATACTATGATTATTCTAGCTAATTGTATAGCATGGATGGTTTTACTTTTTGATATCTACCAATACTTTGAATTCTTTTTAATATTAAAAAGAAGAAAAGAAACCCCATTTATATTTTTAAGATATACTTGTTTAATCAACATAGTCACAACACAAATTAGTAGTTGTGGAAAGCAATATTCATGTAATTATTACGATAAAATAATAGTTAAAATTTATTCAAACTAGAAAAATACAAGGGCATTAAACAACCAAGTGGCTAAAATGATGAGACAAATCCAAAGGTAAGCGAGTCTTATCCACAATCTTCCAACTTTATATCTGTTTAGTAGCTCATTAAGAATAACAATGTGAAACACCACCCACACCCTAGGAATATGAGTAAAAGTAATAGAATCCAAAAAAGCACACAACTGATGAATATTATTAACAACCAAAGAGAACTACTAAGAACCATCCTTAGGTTGTGGCTAAATCAAAAAATACACCCTTGTCTATGAATCTATCTCATAGATGGTAATTTTATTTCCAAGAACATAGGCATACTCCACAACATACAAAGTAGTAGTTCCCTTTGTGAAATTGTTATAGTGATGGCCTTTAGAAATAGTAAACATTAACTAATCAATACCAAACATTTATCTCTATGAATGCAACCAATGCTAGGATGACCTAGGCTTCCCCAAGAAGATCCATATGTGTTGATTTTGAGAATACCATGTTAAATAAAACTGCATATCCCCACCCATTTAATTTTATGGAGAGGATGTTGCATCTATTGTTTAAGAGTGGGTTCTTCTAAGAAGGAATATGAAGATGACTATAATAAATAATATCACTAGGATCTATGAATTTAGTTAGATCACATTTAGCCAAAATATTTTCTTTTAAAGAGTTTATAATTTTATAATTTTCCACCATAGGTGGTGATCCTCCAGCATCACATTTTGAAATATCTATGGATTTCTTTCTGACCATAGCTGCCAGAAAATAAAGGATGGACCAAGAGTTTAAGAAACTTGATAAAAAATCATGTGCAAACAAGAAACATGAGAACAAGATTAATTCCAAATATCCCACTAAAGGTTCAAATATTTCTACTAAAGGAGCATTGGAAAAAGATATGAGAGATTGTTTATGTACTATTAAAGCACAACACATACCATGAAAGGCCCTAAAAGCCATCCATACAAAGATTATCCTAAGTAAGGTGTTCGTTCGAGACCACCAACCATAACAAAAATTTGCACTTGGGCTAATGAAACCTATAAAAAACATATTTCAACTAGAGGTAGATGGAACTTGAATATCCCCAAAAGTATACAAAACTAACTCATAGCATAACCTGCAACAACAAAATTTTTTCCAAAAAATCATTGCTAGCCCAAGTGAGGACATTAGAACTGGCCAAGTTAGGGCACTTGTTAAATGCTAGAATATGGGCCAACTCATGTATATCAACCTCATATTTGGCTAGAGTTCATTCACAAGGGAGCTTCAAGTGGTTACAAACTATTGAGTGAATATTGTAGGAAATCCTCCAATGATCAACCAAATGGCAACCAGCCATGGTAAAGATATTATAAAGGTCATGAAAGTAGGGATGAGAATAAAGAAGAGAAGGACAACCATCCTTGGAATTCATTAAAAAATGATCTTGAGATCCAAAGGAATCATTGCTAAACCAATTGAGCCCCAATTTTCAAAGTACTTGAAATCATAAATCCTCTACTAAAAAGAGGAATGGGGGAAACATCAAACTCATTAACTCCTATTAAGATACTTAGATGTGATTATACAAGCCTATAATTAATGTTGATAAGTAGACCAACACCAATATAAAATAGTAGCATTAATTATCCAATTAAAAATAAGTTATTATAAACCAAGGTCACCTTCCTTCATACATTTGCACAAAGTTTCCCACATAACAAGGCTTATTTTTGAGGTGATTAAGTTCCCATTCTAAAGAAATTGATAAGACAGGGCATCAAATTCTTGAAGAAAATACTCTGAAGTAGTCTAAACAAAACATATGTAAATAGGAAGAGCTTGAATAACTCACTTTAGAAGAGTCATATGAGAAAATGATAACCAATAGTGGGTGTAGTGATTAACTTTATGCCACATCTTGTCAAGAAATATTTGTGAGGAAGACCTAGGATGTCAACGAGTAGTAAGAGGAATTCCAAAATAAACAAAGGAGATCTTGGCCCGATCTCAAATCTTAAAACATCAATAGTATAAATCTAAATATTTCGAGGGGTGTTGAAGAAGATGGAATAATTGTCCTCATTAATCTTCTAGTAGAAAGTAGCAAGGTCGATATCATAGACATGTCTGAAAGAGTTATCTTCACAAATAAAAGCCAAGTAAATAAGAAATGTTTCATCCATTAATAGAAGATTTGAGAGTGGGGGCAAAATAATTACTTTGCTTCCAACCAAGAAATAATCGTTGTGGAACATGATATTTAAGGAAATAGACTAGACCCTTACCAAAAGTAATTAACAAGCAACAAGATAGATGATCCCCTTGATGAAGGTCTCAAGAAGAACACAAATTCTTTGAAGATTCTCAATTCAAAATAATTGAGAAGTAAGAAGAAGTAACACAACTCATAGCCCAACTCACCCATCTAAAAACCAAAGGTTGAGGTAACTTAATGAAGAACACTATAATCAAGCCTAACATAAGATTTCGCCGTATCCATCTTAATTAACACATATCTCTCCTTAGAGGATGTCATGGAGTTCATAGCCTCAGAAGACATAATGACCCCATCTAGATTCTTTTTACTAGTAAGAAAATACCCTTGTTCCTCAAATATCACTTAAGGAAGATAGACTGAATATTTATGTGATCAATTTAGTGATAATCTTATACACCACATTCCCCAGAGAAATGGGTCAAAAATGGTTAGCCAATACCTACCCATTAATTTAATTGTTCCTTTTTCTTGAAATATTGAGTCTAAAAAAATTATGAGGTATTTATCACTTGGTATCTCCTCCAATCTTACCAATGAGCCACATAATAATTTAGGTCCTTCCTATAATCATAATAAAAGTATGCAATAGTAATGGTACCATTAATACAATATAAATAAGGTTATCTTGAAGAAAAGGGTATGGAAAGAGCTTGTAGAAATGTTGGTAGTAGAAGAAGCGTTGCTTCTTCAAAACAGTGATAGAAAAAGCGATGAGGCGGTGTTTATAGTAACTATTTCATAGGATTTCCTATTTCACATTTTTTTAAATCTTTAGAGTTGGACTTTAATTGGTAAAATTTAAACTTAAGTGATTTCTATTTTACACTTCAATTGTCTCAGAGTTTTTCTTTTATAAAAATATTATTTTCACATGACATTAATTTTAAATCAGTGTATATTTCTTATTGTTATGTGTTTCTAAGTTATACAACATATACAGGATGTTACTAGCCAAATAGAACCAAGAGAAGCTTCGCTGGTGATTATATTTAAATTTGTTGGCTCTTCTTGGTTGAATGCTCTTCTTAAAAAACTAAAATTTCAGATTTCTCGTAGAGAACTACAAAATCTTGAAGAAAGGAAAACTAACATACCTTTATTTGTTTCTTCCCTAATGTTAAAAAATTAATTATCGATAATTTAGTAGACATGTGTACTAGGATATTTGAAACAACACCATAGAAAAAAATCCCCTTTCCATTAAATATTGATGTATATCCAAACCCTATTCTAAAGATCTCACTTTCACAAAATCAGGAACGATGTTGGCAAAGGTTGTCAAATATGATATTGGCACCGCCAATTGCAGTTGTATAAATGTTTTGAAGGAACCTTCAATAAATCCATTTTGTGAATATCATTCTATGACTGTATTACATGAGAGCATTTTTTAAGGTGTTATTTTGAAAATGTTAAAAGCTTTTATATTAAATGACAATATTTTCCTGAGATTTAGCCAATTGTAATCTGGGCAAGGGTTCAAAAGTAGGTAAGATGGCTAGAAGAACCAGTAGATAAATATCCTTTTCTTGCAATACGAAATGATTCTATCCGATAAATTTTAAAATCCATGAGAAAAAATCCAAAATTATCTCAACAACTCCCTCGAAAAGCCTTGATTATTATAGAGATCTTAGGAACAAAAACACTTTCAAAAACACCAAAATTTATGCTCCAAAGCCAATTTATATGTTTTTCCCGAATAGGGTAGAGTAATAGATGCATAAAGATTGTTGTTCTATTATCCAACTATGAAGCAAAATCATAATCAAATTGAGACAATAAAAGAAGTACTAGAGTATACAAGTTATATTCTTTCTTTCTATTTAAAAATTGAAGCAAACTAATTAGATATGGAAATCTTAAATAAATATCTACAGAAAAAATTCTACTTCCTTTACAAAATAAAAATTAATAACACCATAGAGCTACTAATAAACTGTCCCTGTCTGGAGTAATGACTGATCTACATTGCAATAGAATAACTAACTTCAAGAGGAAACTTCTTTGCTGAAATAGAGTACAAATTAAAACTATTTCCGCTGCAAGTACTATTGTTGTTATCCTCTGTCACATGCTTTATTCTATTATCTCTACTTTTTTGTATATGCTTGCATAAACTCTTTCGGCTATATTGAACTCAAATGTTTCCTTCTCCTTTTATACTTGAGTTTTTCCCAAAATCTGAATTGAGACTTAATCACTAAGTTACATAGGAAGAGAGTATAATTTTTATGAACAAAATTTAATATTAACTTACTGACATAATTAAGTAGCTTAAGCACCTTGAAGCTTCTGGAGAATAAATGACTTGTTCAAGAAAGAATGAAAATAATCTGATAGGTCGAGGCAAAAATTTGATTGATTAAATCATAAAATCTCAACACTCCTTTTTCTTGAGCTAGAAAAAAAAAATACACATGATCATGCTTGATCAAATATGTCTAAAATCTTCCTTAGTAGCTAAAAACTTCCAATACTTAAAGGCTGAGTGAAAATGTCTACAAGCTATTGCTCAAATTTGTGAAATTCTATATGTATTTCACTATTTCAACATATTCTCGAATAAAATTAAATCTGATTTCTATATGCTTACTTCTACCATGAAAAGTAGGATTATTTGTTAAAGAAATGAAATAAATATTATCACAAAATATGGTGGATTCTTTCACTTTTTCTTCCTTCAAATCAGCCAAGATCCTTCTCATCCAAACAACTTGACACACTACTTATTCTTAGATATATATTCAACCTAAAATATAGATTTGGAAAATATGGGTTTCTTCTTAGAAGCCTAGGAAATTACACTGGAAATTAGATGAAAATATAACTAGAAGTGATCTTTCTATCATCTAAACTTCCTACACAATTATTATCTGGATAACCAACCAACCTTGAATCATTTTGAATAAAATATAAAATATGATGTCCTTTGGTACCATTCACATTACTTAGGATCTCGTTTCCTCTCTTTCCAAAGAGTGTCCTTTCGAGTTTCCATAAATCTAGAAATCAAAGTTATTGCATGCATTATATTAGGCCTAGTTTTTGTTTAAATGCATTAAGCTTTCAACCAAAAATTGTAAACATAGTTGGATTCACATTATTGTTGCAATCTTCCTTACTCAATTTGAGACCTACAGTTGTTGGTATTGGGGCTCCGTTGATGTTCAACATTCTAAATCTTTCCAAAATCTAATGTGCATACTTCTCTTGAGAAATAAAAATACCATAATTCATTTGTTCAATTTCTAGGCCTAGAAAGTATCTCAAGACTCCTAAATCTATCATTTCAAACTCAATCTTCATAAATTCTGTGAAATAAGAAATAAGGTAATTATCATCCCTAGTAAAAACTAGATCATTAAACTATAATGCAATAATTAAAATCTTTCCATTAGCTACCTTCATGTAAATACTAGTCTTAGCATCAATTTTTCTAAAACAATCACTCATTACATATGAGTCAATCTAGTTTTACCATGCTCTTGGTGCTTGATTATATCCATGAAGATCTCTCTTACTCCTATAAACTTTACCTTCTTTACCTAGAACTTCATAACCAAGTGGTTGTTCCACGTATAGTTCTTTCAACAAACCATAAGAAAGGAAAATTTCACATCCATTTGAAATGTCTTTGATTTGAGCTGAGTTGTAATTACAATGATAGTAAACACGGTTTCCATCCTTGCAATGGTTTCATGTGTCTCACAATAATCTCTAACAAACTATTATGTATATCTCTTGGCCACCAAATGTGATTTATGCTTATCTACTTTTCCTTTAGTATTGCACTCGGTCTTATACACCTATTTCACACCAATAACTTTCTTTTTTGAAGGAAAATCAATTTTCTCACAAGTTTTAATTCTTTTTATTGCATGTATTTCCTCATCCATGGCCTCACAACATTTTTCTTCTTTGACATCTTTTTCAAATTAAACTAGATCACTATGAGAAAATAATGCAAAATTATTATTCTCATCAAAATTATTATACATTTTATCATGATATATCTCCCTTAGGCTTTTAGTTCTTCTTAGCAGAAGAGAGGAAAGAGTAGGATCAAAATGATTACTACTATACTATTGTGTTGTTTGGGTTATGTTAGGAGTCATCTTGAGCTATCTGAGACTCTCTATGTATCAATCTAGAGTTGTCTAGAGCCATTAGGAGTGCACTATCTAGTTGTCTCTAGTTACTTCCCTTTCTACCCATTTTTATTAGGAGCCATTATTATTTCATATTATTTCTGAAGCCTCTTATTATTTGAAGCTATTATTGTCTATTATTATTTCATCTTGTTGATTGTTATACTCATCCTCTTAATCAATATTTAGTATTTTACATGAAGTACTAAATGATGCATCTACTGAGCCATCCCATGACTCATTCTCTAAGAAAAAAATATCTCTTGAAATGATGATCTTGTTAACAAGGTTATATAACCTATATATGCTTTAGATTCTAAACCATAACCCATGAAGATACACTTCAAACCCTGATCATCAAACTTTTATCTTTGCTCCTTTGGTATGTGTGCATATGTTACACACCCAAAGACTCAAGTGTTCAACTATCCATTTATAACTTTCTTGTACCTCAAGAGGTATCTTATCATGTACTTCCTTTGTAGGAATTCTATTAATCAAGTAAATTGTTGCTAATGCATCCTCTCCCCAATATTTTGTTGGAATACCATTTTCTTTCATTAAAGTTCTTGTTATGTCAACAATAGTTCTATTCTCTTATTCAACCATTCCATTTTATTGTAGAGAATAGTTGGTTGTTATATCCTTCCATATACCATTTTTCCTACAAAAGTTTACAAAATTATTTGTCATATACTCTCCTCCTTTATCTAAACTTAAGATTTTAATGAAATGTTCACTTTCTTTTTCAATCTACACTTTAAACTTTGAAAACTTATCAAAAGTTTCACAATTTTTTAAAGAAAATATACCCATCTTCTATGGCTGAAATCATCAAGAAATGTCATAAAATAAGTACTCCCTCCTATGGAAGTAACTTGCATAGGGCCAACGAAATCAGTATGCACCAACTTGAGTGGTGCTCTTTCTATTGTAGTATTAAGAGAATTAAAGGGCAGCCTATGTTTCTTACCCAAAAATACAAGCCTCACACTTTCTATTAGACCCTACAATATTTAGCAAACCATCCGCCATTATTTTTTAGATAATAAATTTAAAATCACATAGCCAAGATGTCCATATCATAAATGACATAACTCAAAGTGGTCTTCAATCATTCTTCTTAAAGATGGTTTTTTTTTAATGCCTGTACAAAATTTCTTCAAAGGTACAACAATAGATTGAGAGGTGAATCATGTCCCAATCTCTAATAGAAAAATTTGGTTCTTTGTCATTTGAATTTATGAAACAAATTTCTTACTCCCATCTTTCTCATAAATGATAAATTTGTCATTTTATAACAACACTTTGTATCCTTTCTGAGTGAGATGTCCAATGCTAATTAGATTATGCTTAATACTAGGGGAAAATAAACATTCAAAATTATTTTCTCCTATCTTTCTTGGTAAAAATCATAACAAATCATTTTTCCACAATAGGAATAGTTCCATTATTCTATGTCTTAATTTTCAAGACTTATAATTCTTATCAATTAAGGAGGACAAACTTTCATTTCCACTCATATGTTTACTACAACCGATACCCAAGTACCAAACTTTAAGGTTACCTTCTTCACCAATATTACACCTGATGAAGGTTGCATTATTATTTCTTTAGATCTAATATTTGCATCAGCTACATTAGCACTCTATTGTGGTTGATCACTATGTTTCTTCCAATATTGATTTTCATAATGCTTAAACCTAGTATTCCATATTACTCTTATTAGATTTTCTATTTCTTCTTCCTCCTCAAGGGATATTCTAAGATTTTCCTTCTCCTTCATGGCCAAATGTTCTTGTTGAGCTTTTTCTTCCACCATTTCTTTGTGAGGAGCTCCCACATTCTCTTCCTTTAAAACCATATCCAGAGCTATTTATTCCTCTCTCCTTACCTCTTACATTGTATTGGGCTTTGAAATCTGTCTCTTGAGAAGAATCTTCAGACCTACTCCTGTCATGCTCATGAGTATGAAATGAACCCACCAACTCATGGTCCATTAACTTGGAAAAATATTTTGAATCTTCAATGGAAATCAAAAGTCTATCAAAAATTTGAGGTAAACATGTCAAGGTTTTATCTGCTACTCTTTATTCTTCAATCTCTTATCCATTATTCTTTACCTACTTTATCAAACTAGAAAATATTAACATGAACTTTGAATTATATTCATTTTCTTTCATAAGAAGACACTCAAACTCTCTTTGAAGCATCTCCAACTTCACAACATGAACTTGATTAGTCCCTTTAAATGTAGTTTAAAGAATATCCCAAATGTCTTTGAAATAATTAGCTATTTCTCTTCATAGAAAGAAACACTCTATTAAGGATGATTTAATTAGACTCATTCCCTTAGCATCTTTCCTTCTTGTCTCTCCTAAATAAGTCTTCTAAAAAATCATTGATCTATGTTAAAATGCAATAACTAACTACAATTGTTATCCTCTGTGACATGCTTTGTTCTAATATCTCTACTTGGTTGCATATGCTTGCATACACTCTATGTGCCATATCAAATTAGAATATTGTCTTCTCCCTTTATACTTGAGTTTTCCCAAAATTTGAATGGAAACTTAATCACTAGTTACATAGGAACAAGGGATAAGTTTTTTGAACAAAATTTAATATTTACTTAGCTGACATGCTTAAGTGGCTTAAGCACCTAGAAGCTCTTAGAGAACAAATGAGCTTATTAGGAAAGTTGAAAAACAATCTGATGGGTCTAGGCAAAATTTGATTGATTACATCAATAAATTCCAATAGTTATGATATATATCCCAAGAGAAACAATTTTTATTTTTTATTCTATCAATTATCTTCTTCATTTGTTTCACATGTGTTATTTAAGGAAACTATGAATTACATTTTTTCTTATTAAAACCAACAATATTTTTATGTTAGTAATGATCTGAGACCTATTTATTATAAGTTTGGTAAATCTAGAACTACACAAACAAGATGACATTGCTAAAATATTTTAAATATTTTGTGAAAGGAAAAAGGAGTGACACTAAAACATCCTATCTTGAGCCAGAAGCTATTCTCCAACCTATAACAATATTTTCCTCAACAACAATAGCTAATCTTGGACTAGGGCTTTATTTATTGGTTGTCATGTTGAATGCTTAGATATTTTTTTCAGGTTTCATATGAAATATTGAAATTGAGTGTATAAGATGACAAATTACTTTCCTTTTCACAAGTTTAAGTTTTTTTTAGTAACATCATTTTATAAATAAATATTTGTTGTGATGTGGAGCCTAATCAGACTCCAAGTTTATTTGACACAATTTCCCCCTAGATCATTTCTATAGGGGTTCAGGGTTAGCACCTTGGGTGTGTTCCCTATCATAGTTGAGGGTGGAGTCAAAGGGAAACACCCACAATGCAAAAAAAGACTACTATTGTAAAAGAAATTGGCTGATATTTTGTTTTTGGCTGACATATTCTAGCATTAATTTCGTAAGTGACACAAATATTGCATAAAATGTCTTATGGTTAGAGATTTTATTATGTATGATGACATTGTAGATTGTTGTGGTGGTATTGTGAAATGTAATCACTTGATAATAATAATAGTGGAATTGAGGTTGGTGGATGTAGCCTAGGAATTGGGTGAATCATGATAAATATTTGTGTCTTAAGTTATCTTGTGTGCAATGTTAGTTATATTTACATGTAATTATTATTTATGTATGTGGTTAATAATAACAAGTGGTATTATAGTGAGGTGTTGTTATTTTATTTATTTATTATCCTGTACAAGAAGGTCTCACAATTGAGTGGGAGCCTTGTGGTTAAGTGGGAGAAATGGAAGAAAAGGGTAAGATGAAGCTTGAGAAGTTTAATGGGAAGAGCTTTCATTTATAGAAGATACAAATGGAGGAATATTGAAGGAAAATCCAAGAAATCAACAACTATGATAGATAAGGATTGGGTGATTCTAGATAGAAAGGTAATTGGAAGTATTCATTTATGCCTAACACAATCAATGGTGTTTAATACTATGAAAACAAAGAAAACTAAAGATTTGATGGTTCTGACCCTAACAAGGTTGTATCAAAAGCCCTTTTCTTCAAACATGATATTTATGAAGAAGCATTTATTTAATATGAAGATAGAAAAAGGTGGATCTATTGTAAATCATTTCAATAAGTTTAATATAGTTACAGTCATTTATCTTCTATAAAATATAAATTTTGATGAAGAAATTAGGGATCTCTTGTTTTTGTGTTCTTTTCCTAAAAGCTAGAATGGCTTGGTAATGATTGAGTAATCATGTTTCTTGGCCTTGTAGACACCTAAAAACCTTTAGAAAATAAAGTATTTTTATTTTCTGAAAAAGTCCTGATGACATCATCATTTATTAATTAATTAATTAATTAATTAATTAATTAATTAATTTTTATGCCATTAAATCCCTTTATCTTAATTAAAAATATTTAATTAAGGAATCCCTCCCAAAAATGTTTAAATCTTATTTAAACATCATTTCCTTATTTATTAATTATTTAATTAATAAATTGACCAAAAATCCTAGAATAAATAAATTTTTTATTTTTTGCCCAAAACTTGGCCAATTTCCTTATGACCAATAACCTCTTCCAAAATCTTCTAATCCTTCTTTAATTTCGATTAAAGGCTAATCCCATCATTTCCTACCCCTAATCCCAACTCAAAATATTTAATTAAGATTAAATATTAATCCCCATGTTTATTAAAATTATTTTAATAAATATCTCCTCAACCCAAACCCTTGAAATAAATAAAACTTTATTTATTTCATAAAATCTTATCCTAAGAAGTTCTAGACTCTTCTAGAAAGTCTTCATCCTCATCCTAGGAAATCCTAGACTATTCTAGAAAGTCTTTATCCTCATCCAAAGTCTAGACTCTTCTAGAAGATGTCTTTAAACCTAATCCTAATCCCTTCCTAACCTTGTCACATTCCCTAAACATGGGTTAAAACTTACTAACCCAAGCCAAAGTTAACAAATATCTCCTCCTTCACCCACCTTCATTAAATGCCATCCACTTGCCTATCCCTAAGCTAATCCTAAACCATCCTAATCCATCCTCTAATCATTTGCACAAGCCTAAGCAAGCTTAAAACCTTCCTAATCAAGTCCAAGTCAAAATTTCTCTCATCACCCTCAAAATATCTCAACCATAAAACTTTATGAAGCCCACTAGGCCATAAATGACTCTTCCAAGCCCTTTTATTGCTCTTACAAGTCATTATGAAGGTCTTTATGAAGATTTTATCCCTTGAGCCTCCTTTGTTGACTCATCCTTCCCCTTTCCTCCATCCTCTCACCATGTGTCACTCCTTGATTGGCTTTAAGGAAGCACAATCCATGTGCTCTCCTCTCATGCAATCTGAGCTCTCCATGAGCTTTTTCCCATCCTTGCATCTTAGCCCTCAATCCCTCAAGCCTCTTGCCTATAAATTGGATCCTTCCCCTTTGCAAAATAACACAATCCATGAAGTAAAGTTATAATGCTATTTTGAGAGCCAAATCCATACTAAAGCCATCTATCCACACCAAAAATCTACAATCATCCATTGAAGCCTTTGGAAGCATATTGAGCATACATCCTATCCATTTAGATAAAGCCACTCAACAATAGAGCTTCTCATTGAGAGAGCCCATTAATGGCTCATATTCTCAATTGAGAGCTCATCTTAGTCTATCTTGAAGTTTATGAATTTTGTTTAGTTTGTAGAAGCTTTATTTAAATTTGGTTTCTATTAGCATACTAACATTGCTCATATACATTTTGGCACGCCCGGTGGGACCCCGCATGGGTCATCTTCATTAGCTTTTTTATTCAAGTTTTGTATGTCATTTGCTGATTTTGGCTAATTTTTCTTGTTTTTGTGATTGGTAGGATTGTATAAATTGGTTTTGTAGGTCCACATGAGCATGAAGAAGACAAAGGAACTCATAGTCTATCTCATAGTATTTGCAGATTTTTCAAGCTTATAGGTGGACAAAGCACTTGGAATTCTTCTTCCTCTTCTTGTCTATATTCTTCTTATTCCATCTACTTCTTCTTCTTCTTCTTGTGGGAGATCTTGGCCATTTTTTTTTCAAGGAAGCAAAATCATACACACTTCTTTTTAGTGCTTAAAATGAACCCCCAAATCATACTTAAATCCATTAAAACATTTAAAATTTGTAAAAAAAAAAAAATCTTTTAACAAGTGAAACTAAACCAATCTAATCATTTGCATCCTTGCAACATCAAGGTTTTAGATGAATTCATGCAAAGTTAGGAACACTTCATTTTTGGGAATTTAAAAAGAACTTCAAGTTTCCATTTCAAAAGGTTTAAAATCAACACTAAGTGCACACTAAAATCTAAATCAAACTCAAAGCATCAATCAAGAATAAAATGAACCTCATTTGCAAATATGTTAAATTTCTTTTAAAAATCTCATGAAAACTAAGAGTCCTAAATAGTTGCCAAAATTGTCCTAAAAAGCTTTGTTATTTGTTTCAAACAAATGTCTTGTTGCAAAATCTTGAATGTTTCTTAGGTTTTTTATGCATCCAAACAATCTAGGAATATCATTTTTGGGCTTAAAACATGCAAACTAGAACACAAAATCTTGAATGAAAAGCAAAGTCCAAAGAGTCATTTTCACTTTTGAGTCCAAAAACAATCTTGAATGATCTAAGGTTAAAACAAAGCATTTCAAAGTTCTTAAAACAACACACAAAATCTCAATCTTGAATGCTCAAAGGAAAAAACTTGAATGTTTAATCACTTGTCTTTGAATGCATGTTGCTAAAATCACTCTTGAGTGCCATGGATTAAAATCAAAGTTTGTTTTTTTATGAATGCATGATTAAAACAACAAATCCAATCTTGAATGCCATAGATCAAATAATCATCTTTTGGAGCATAAAAAGAATCTACATTTTTGTAATCTTTTAAGTTATAAAAATAAATAAAAATGCTTTGAGTGAGTTTGTCGTTGGACTCACCCTCTTTAATCACCCATCAATTTAAACATTGGTTGCAATCTCAGTGCCATCTATGGGGATGGTTCCACCTAAGAGGGTGTTAAGTGCTCCATGCAAATAAAACTCCACTCACTTGGGTTTTTACTGGTTTTTCTAAGTTAGAAAATTTCTTGAATGCGCATTAATCTCGCTCACACTTCATTTGGGCATAAAATTTTGGACAAATCTTGACGTGGAGGGCCTCCGGGCGCATGCTTGAAATTGAATCTCACACACCTTTGTTTTGGGCTTAAAATAAACTCACACTCAATCTTGAATGCCTTAAAGAAAAATCAATCGATACTTGACATGGAGGGCCTCCGGGCGCACGGGTTTACCTTCTTGTTGACCCTAACTCTTCTTCTTGTTCGCATTCTTCGATTTATTTTATTTTTGTTGACGCTTCAAAGTTGGAATAAACATTGTATCCTAAACATGAGTGCTTGCAAAGTCTAGATCAAAAAACTTAAGCATCAGTTGGTAAAAGAACAAGCGTGTTTTTTAGTCCAAGATCATCCAAGTCTTCTCTCCCCTTGTCGTCTTTCGAGGCCATCTTCGGTGCATAAGATTAGGATCCAAAATCTTGTCTTAGCTTTTTAGGAGGCCTGCTTGGGGATTTCATCACCCCTTGGGACGACCTCAACTCCAGCGTTCCGACAGAGTATAAAGATCAGGAGGTGAATCCAAAGACACCTCTCTTGGGATCAAAATTTTGTCACTCAAGCTAAGCCTCAAGGAACTTTATACCCTTGAGAAGTGAAAGAGGAGAAGTGGGTTACCACTCCTCTCGGCTGTGTGACATCTTTTTGGTTTCATCTATGGATTTGGGCCTCACTTACCTTGCGTATATTGAGGACTCCCTAGCTAAACCAAATTTCATCCTTGTATAAAGCTTCCTAGGATGTTGGTGTGTTTGACGTGCTTGCTGAAAACTTTTGTCTGCTTGTTTGTTCATAGCTTTTGAATGAATTTTTGCCAATTTTGGTCAAAATCCTAGAAAAGCAAAAATCTCCCAGCTCAAGGCATACTTAGCGTAGTCACTGCCTTATCAAAAAATCATCCAACCTTCCCTGCTGCAACCGAATCTATCTAGTTATTTGCCTTAGAACAATTCCAAATCCAAAGTCCATCCAAATCATCCCCCCAGCCAGCTTGCAACCCAATCCAAAATCATCCAAGCCTTTAAAGAGTTGTTGTTACTCTGCCAGAGTTTGCTATCCAATCAATCCTACCAATCAACCAATCTCACCAAGGTTATCCCTCTGACAGAGCATTGTCTAGGGTAATCTAGCTTTGTCACTTGCATCCCTTATCACCTTGAGCTAAAGGTTGGGATCCACAAGTGGTCAATCTCGTGTCATGCCCATAGGATCATTAGTCTATCCTCAAGTTGACATAGCCACCACCAAATCCAGCGCATAGGAAAGCAAAACTCTCACCTTTTGACAGCATGCCTTGAAGTCTTCCATCCACCAGAAATCCAAAAATCTCCAGCCAATCCTCCTTAGCTCTGTCATGCAACTTTGACTCTCCCTAGGAAATCTTTCATCAGCCAATCCAAAATCTGTGCTTAACCCAAATCCAACCATGAGCTTCCATGTTCATCCATATGCAAGACCCCATCCCCATCAAACTCATCATCAAAGCATGAAATACCAATCCTATCATGATGTGTTTGGTCGCATTGTCCTTGCTCCCGCCACCTCCTATTCCAATGATGATGAAAATCTTGTTGACTATGATGGGTATATTCAAAGCCTTACAAACATTCCCCCAAGCATCCCCCAAAATCCAAGAGTTATTCCAAACTATCTAGTCATGCCATCCAATATTCCAGCTTCCCCTCCATCACCCAATCAACCAAGCTTCCAATCTTCCACCCCCATCACACTAGCTATTCCTGTCAATCCACCTCCACCTTCGACACACGAGTCTCCAAGGAATCTCCTAGAGGAAATACAAGAAAAGTTGCCTCCAACAGTCGATAAGCCATGTCATCTAATCTAACCATGTGAAGTAGTCAGTGATGAAGCTTCCCCATCTATAATATCACCTCCATCTCCCATAGCTATCATCCCCATACCATCCATCAAATTGCTTAAAATCCTTCCACTTCCTGCAAGCATCAAAATGCCACCACCTGTCAAATCCCTCCAAATCCTGTCCACATCGCCTCCAAGAATTTCCCAAATCTCTCGTAATGACCCTTATGCATCCATCTTCTACTCACCCATCTCCACTACTGAATCTCCCATCTATCCATCCGCTGCCTTTGAAGAATCCATCCTTTCACCTCCTATCGCACCATCCACTCCAAACCAATCCTATCAAGATCCTGCCCAAAATCATGTTGACATCCCCCAAAGCATAAATGAAGATATCATTGTACCATATCTTCCATCCATAGTGCAGTCACCATCTCCTCCATCTCCAAAACCTCGAGCCATATCTCCTCCACTACAAGATATCTTGTCATCCCACCAGCTACATCAAGATCCTATCCTTCCATATCCCCCACTCCATGCTTCCATCTTACCACCTATCCAAGCTATTCCACCATCTATAATCTACCCTCTTGGTTCACTTACATTCATCCACGGTGGCCCTCTCTTAGCAGAAGAATTAAGAACAGTATCTCCCCATTGCAATACACCTAATAAATCACTTCTACCATTTTCTGCAAGCAAAAAGTTTCCTCATCTTGTTCAAATGCTCAATCGATGGCATTATCAAGGTCAAGGTTTAGGACCACAAGAGCAAGGAATCAGAGAGCCTATTATTGCACAAAAAAATCTAGGATTTCATGGTCTTGGATATGTATCCAAAGGCTCACCATCTAAAGGTGTTGGTACACCACACCCCCAAACCAAGCCTATCTCCAAGCCCACCATGCCAGCCTCCCATCACTCCTTCAAGAAATCTTATGTCATCCCCCCTCCACCATCTTTTCAACCCAAAACAACCTACCATATCCCCCCTTCATCCGCTAAATCCATTTTGGGTCCCTATGTCCCAAAATCTACCATCCTCCATCCTCCTATCAGCCATCATAAAAATCCTATTCCATCCATTTCTATGCAAGATCAACAAAGGCACATATCAGGGCACATCATCCATCATCATCCCCCTACATGCTCTTTCATATCCTCTCCATCTCACAAAGCTTCTCCTAACCATCTTCCCAAAGCTTACCACAACAATGTGAATGCCAACTTCAAAATGCATAAAGTTAAAAATCCACATCCTAGGCAATCATATGTCTATTCTAAAAGACATACTCCAAAAAGGAAAAATCCAATCAAAGAATGCAAAACAATGCAAAAGCCTATGAAAAGAAAATCCAAAACCATGTGGATCCCTAAGAAAAAAGTTAAAACCCAATGCATAATGGCATCCACCATTGCTAATCCCCCATCTAGTGACTCATGTCCCCCATCTCCTAACTCCATCTTGGGTGCCTATATCCCCAAGCATGCTTCCACAAATCCTCCATCACGCCTGCATCTACCATCTATCCCCCATATACTCTTTTCACACCCGTTCCAACATGTGCCAATGTTTCTCTTGCAAGCATCCCCATCTCATGCTCCTTTCCAGCATTTTCATCCCTCCATCTCCTACCATCAATCCCATCTAATCCGATCTATTGCATAAATCACACATCCAGTGTACCAACAGCTAGCAACAAAATTGAACATTCCAACAGCCAGTGAAAAATCCAAAAATAGCCAAAATAGCTGAAGAAAGCCAAAATCATTCTAGCTAAGTCCAAAGTCAAAAATTCAAAAAAGAAAAGAAAAATAAAGCGTCCACTGGTGAAAACTTGGCAATTCAAGCGCCTTGGAAAAGTACCATGATGAAAACTTGGCAAACAAGCATCATGCGTAATCCCACCATCCCCAGCTTAGCCTATCACCCTCATGCTTTTGGTCATCTCTTGACATCTAACTCCATCTTCCAATCTATCCACCTATCTTTCATCCTCCAGCTTTTATCTATCACTATCCACTTATCTTCTGCAACCTCACCCCATTATCCTAGTTATCATCCATCTCCCTATCGCCTTCAGCTTTTCCATCCTAGCTTCAATCCTATCACATCCATCATAAGACCTCCTTCCGCATGTTATCTTCTGATTGGGGGCACTATATTCCTTGGAGATCTTGTCTTGTCCATCCTCCCTTGTCATTGGTATCTAGCTCTAGGCTATCCTCATGCAAACCCAATGTCATCTCTTTATATCCATCATAATCCTAGCTATCTACCATCCTATCCAGCCATCTCATCCTGCTCCTCTAGCTATCCTTGGTCACAAAATCTCTCATCATCATTGGATGCATCCTGCCAAATCCATATCTTTCACTATTACCCCACCCTTAGCTTTCGCATCTTGCACAACATCGAACCATCCCGCTATCCTATCATCCTAAGCTTTTGCTTGCTTGTAACTATCTTGGTCCATTAGCTTGTACCATATCTTGATTAGCTCACTTGTAAATATCTTGGTCTGTCAGCTTGTACATCCTCTTTAGCTTAGTACCATTGCATCTATCCAGTGTTCGTGTCAATTCATCCTTGATCAACATCTTGCAGCCATCGCACATCTTGGTTAGCTATTCCAACACATCCTTTAGCTAGATTTCCTGTCACCAAAGTGTTATCTTTCTTAGTTCAGCTTGCCAGATGCATCACTCATCCAAATCCACCAGCTTCGGTGCTCTCTGATAGGTCCTTGTAGGATATAGCTTTCCTCATGTCTGATCTTGGTCCGTTAGTATCTTGTCCTACCCATCTCGTTGGCAAACGACTCCCTTTTGGATTTTCACTTTCTTTTGATTTGGGATCTTCTCTTTTGGGTCTTAAAAAATCTTTTCCAAGCAATCTCTTTGTTCCCTCCTCAAGGTTGCCATGATCTTCCATATCATGGTATGTTGCGAATGGGGCAATTAGAGTGTAAGGTCTTGATCAGGTCTTTCGTTTGTTTTTCTTTTCTGCTTGTGGGTTCTCCAGTGTCGTTTCCACGCTACTTCCTCCAGGATTCATGTGTGATGCTGGGGCAATCCTTGTGTGTTTGTTTTGAGTTAGTTCGCCAGTCCTTTGGACGGTTGGTGAAAAGGCCTTGATGTTCTTGGTAACCTTGACAATTAACCAACAGTCCTATAGCAAATCTAGTGCTCAACTACATGGTGGTACTTCTCTTTGAAGTATCCCCCCGCTCAAAAAGCTTCAATGGTTTTCCTTCATCTCCATTATCCCCCATCCATATCCAGCATCCATCTCTCCTACCCCAGCTTATGCATCAGTATCTCTTTGAATCACTCCTCACTCTTAGCTTTAGGGATCCACAATCGTAGTCTTAGGGATCCACCAATCCAAATCAATCCACCAAGCCTCATCTTTGGAGATCCACAATCCTAGTCCTAGGGATCTCCAAAACCCATCTTCCACCAATCTGACTCTTTGAAATCCTGTTGCATCAGATTTATAATCCCCTCATCCATCTCCCTATCCGGGATTCCTTTGTATAGCGCTCTGCTCCTTCATCCTCCACCTTCCCTAAAGTCTTAAGCTTGCTTCCTCTTCTGCATCGGATTCTCCTTTATCATTCTCCCATAGTGAGAGATTGAGCTAATTCAGCCCCTTCTCTTTGCCAATCTGAGTTTCCTTGCTCATCCGAGATTCTTGTACTTTTCAAGAAGCCATCGAGCCTCGCTTTCTCTCCCCGCTACCTTCTTGAGGGGGCATCTCACAGTCCAATCTCTCCTCTTCTGCTCTAGCCTTGGGCATCTTATTTTCTTATCTTTGATGCCATGCCACTTGCAGCATCACATCAAAGAGGGGCAAAATGAAGACACCTAAAACCCTTTAGAAAATAAAGTATTTTTATTTTCTAAAAAAGTCCTGATGACATCATCATTTATTAATTAATTTTTATGCCATTAAATCCCTTTATCTTAATTAAAAATATTTAATTAAGGAATCCATCCCAAAAATGTTTAAATCTTATTTAAACATTATTTCCTTATTTATTAATTATTTAATTAATAAATTAACCAAAAATCCTAAAATAAATAAAAAATTTATTTTTTGCCCAAAACTTGGCCAATTTCCTTATGACCAATAACCTCTTCCAAAATCTTCTAATCCTTCTTTAATTTCGATTAAAGGCTAATCCCATCATTTCCTACCCCTAATCCCAACTCAAAATATTTAATTAAGAGTAAATATTAATCCCCATGTTTATTAAAAATATTTTAATAAATATCTCCTGAACCCAAACCCTTGAAATAAATAAAACTTTATTTATTTCATAAAATCTTATCCTAAGAAGTTCTAGACTCTTCTAGAAAGTCTTCATCCTCATCCTAGAAAATCCTAGACTATTCTAGAAAGTCTTTATCCTCATCCAAAGTCTAGACTCTTCTAGAAGATGTCTTTAAACCCAATCCTAATCCCTTCCTAACCTTGTCACATTCCCTAAACATGGGTTAAAACTTACTAACCCAAGCCAAAGTTAACAAATATCTCCTCCTTCACCCACCTTCATTAAATGCCATCCACTTGCCTATCCCTAAGCTAATCCTAAACCATCCTAATCCATCCTCTAATCATTTGCACAAGCCTAAGAAAGCTTAAAACATTCCTAATCAACTCCAAGTCGAAATTGCTCTCATCACCCTCAAAATATCTCAACCATAAAACTTTATGAAGCCCACTAAGCCATAAATGACTCTTCCAAGCCCTTTTATTGCTCTTACAAGTCATTATGAGGGTCTTTATGAAGATTTTATCCCTTGAGCCTCCTTTGTTGACTCATCCTTTCCCTTTCCTCCATCCTCTCACCATGTGGCATGTGTCACTCCTTGGTTGGCTGTAAGGAACCACAATCCATGTGCTCTCCTCTCATGCAATCTGAGCCCTCCATGAGCTTTTTCCCACCCTTGCATCTTAGCCCTCAATCCCTCAAGCCTCTTGCCTATAAATTGGATCCTTCCCCTTTGCAAAATAACACAATCCATGAAGTAAAGTTATAATGCTATTTTGAGAGCCAAATCCATACTAAAGCCATCTATCCACACCAAAAATCCACAATCATCCATTGAAGCCTTTGGAAGCATATTGAGCATACATCCTATCCATTTAGATAAAGCCACTCAACAAGAGAGCTTCTCATTGAGAGAGCCCATTAATGGCTCATATTCTCAATTGAGAGCTCATCTTAGTCTATCTTGAAGTTTATGATTTTTTTTTAGTTTGTAGAAGCTTTATTTAAATTTGGTTTCTATTAGCATACTAACATTGCTCATATACAGGCCTAATATCCTAAAATTTAATGATGTTATTAGTATTATTTTGAGTGAGAAAACATGTAAAAAGCTCCAGTGAATATACATTAGAAAGTATTTTGAATGCATAAAATAGAGGTAGAATGATTGAAATAGGAAACAATTATGGAAATCATGGAAAATCAAGAGGAAAATCTAAGAGAAAGAGGTCTGAATCCAGAGGACCCGGAGATTGTTGGTAATATGGAAAATGAGAGCATAAGAAGAAATATTGTTGGACTTGAACGAACAATAAAGGATACAAAAAAAAAAGGAACAAAGAGGCACATGTGGTAAGTAAAAAATTCAAAGAGAATGCTTTGCATATTTCTTTAGAAAGTGTTGATGGTTCATGGGTTTTAGATTCAGGGGCTTCATTCAAATGTCCTCCCAATAGAGGTTATTTGGGGGATAATGGACTTTGCCAAATTTTTGGAAAGGGCATAATTAAGATTAAGTTGTAGAGTAGGAGTCATTGGCTACTACAAGAGGAGAGACGTGTTCCAAGGATGAGTAGGAATTTAATTTCAACAAGACAATTTGGTGATGATAGTTTCATAATTACATTCAATGATTAAAATTGAAAGGTTTCAAAAGGTTCCTTAGTAGTACAAATAGGTTTGAAAGTAGGCACCTTTTATCTTTATATAGATTATATTTTTCCTTATACATTAATTATTTCAAAAGAAAAATAAATTTCAAGAATAGGTCCTATAGTTGAGTAGGGAGAAAAAATAGTTGTAGATTCTGAAATTACTTAATTGAAATAAATTTTTACAAGGTCTAAAATGTGTCAATATGAATTTCTCTGAAAGTTGTGTGTATGGAAAATAAAAGAGAGTGAGTTTTGTGAAGAGTGGGAAGGAAAATAAAAATAAGAAATTAGAGTTTGTGCATATAGATGTATAGGGACTAGCTCAGGTATCTTCCCTTGGTGGATCTCATTATTTTATTACATTTATTGATGATGCAACTATAAAAGTATGGGTTTATTTCTTTAGATATAAATCTAGTGTATTGTAACTTTTAAGAAATAGAAATGCTTTGTTGAGAATGAGACTGGCTAAAAGCTAAGATATCTCAAATCTGATAATGATGTTTATAGCAAAAAATGTGAAGATTATTGCTCCTCTAATGGTATTCATAGATAGACAACTATTCCAAGGACTCTGGAGGAAAAAAATAGTAGCTAAATACATGAACAAAATAATAATGGAGCTTGCAAGGAGTATGCGGTTGCATGTTGGGTTGTACTTAAACATGCGGGTTGAGATTATCAATACTGTTGCATATTTCATCAATATAGTTCTCTCTACTCCTTTGGATTGTGGTATTCTAGAGTAAGCATGGTCTGGTAAGAAGGTGAGTTATTCTTTTCTCAAAACCTTTGGTTGTGAAACATTTTCACATATAGATTCTTAAACTAGAACCAAACTAGAAGTTAAGTCAAAGAAATGTGTGTTTGTTTGATATGTCATTGATGAATTTGCTTATAAGCTTTGGGATTTTAAATTTTTTTAAACTATAAGAAGTAGAGGTATCACATTCAATTAGGAAGTGTTATACAAAGATTTTTTCGTAGCAACATGAGAAGAAGGAAAATGATTATGTAGTTCTAGATGATACTCCAAAAGATGAATTTCTAGAAGTCCCTCATACTCCACAACAACTTCAACAATAAATACAACACACCCCAATGAATGTTAGATGATCAACAAAGCTAAGTAGACCTCCTAAAATATTTTCTCCCTTTTTGTATTCTATTTTATTAAAAGATATTGGTGAACATAAATGTTATGATGAAGTTGTGTAGGTGGATAAAAATATTAAGAGTGAGTCTGCAATGAAAGAAGAAATGGACTCCTTATTGAAAAATTAGACTTGATATTTATACAAGTTGCCTACAAATAAATGGGCCTTTTAGAATAAATGGGTTTACAAGTTGAAAGAAGATAATGAAGGTAAGAAAATATTTAAGGTAAGGTTTGTGCTAAAAGGATTTACACAAAAAAGGGCATTGATATTAATTATATATTTTCTCCTATTATTAAAATAAATTTTATTTGTACTATTTTAACCATTGTGGCTACTATAGCTTTGCACTTGGAGAAGCTTGATGTTAAAAAAACTTTTCTTCATGGTAATCTAGATAAAGAGATATATATGACACAACCACATGGCTTTTAGGTCAAAGGTATGGAGAACTTAGTGTGTAGATTAAAGAAAATTTTCTTGGAAAGTACAATTGGAACAATTGCTATACTGTTATTGATGTCAAACCTTATTGGTGAGATAGTTTTCTATTTTATTTGAGTGTCATATCCATCTGATTGATGAAGAGGATTTGAGAAGTTTGTCATAACAAAAGCACCTAGAGGAAAGGTTGGGTTATGAAGGAGAAACTACAAATGGACACCTGATTAATTAAACTTTGACAAGATACAATGATTTCTTAAATCATACTACAAGTAGAAAAGATAGTTGTACTAAATGTTTGAAGAAGTGATCAAAGGCTAACGAAATGCATAGGCTTGACCAAGCAACAAAGAAGAAGATTAAAGAACTTTAAGTTTGTGCAAAGTGATGCTAGTGCCAACCAAGTGTCGGTATAAGTTGAGAAGAAGAAGTGTTGACCAAGCATAAGTATTAACTAAATGTCATGAAATGTGTCAAATAGAAAATTTAAATCATGACTAAGTAATCCAGTGATGATTGAATGTAAGAATACATTAATTCTCATCAGACAAAATTTTCATAGTTTAGGAGAAATCATAATTTCCAACCAATAGAGTTGATTTCTTGGGATTTGGAAAGCATGTTTAAGATAAGGATGGATGACTTGGATGACACAAAATATTTAAATCAAGTGAAAATGTATTTTCATGTTTTTATGTAAGAACTCAAATAGATGTCTAGAGAAGTTTTCATGATAGAAAGAAGCAAAAGAAATGTTGGAAGGATTCAATGAATCTGACATAAACTTAATATCTACAATGATGATTAAGTGACAAAAAGATTAGAACTGCCTATTTAATGTGGTACAAGGGCTAACTTTCAATGTGATTCAAGGTTAGAGAATTTCTTGATGCTATTGACTAGAAAAATCAAGAAAAAGGTTGAGAATAGTTGAGAAGAGGTGAAGAGTTATTTCTTGAAAGGTTGCTAAGTAAATCAGAGACTAAGATGACAATGAATGCCAGATACTTAATTAGTATTTGAGCTAAAGTGAGATCTATAATTGCAAAGTGAGTTTTATTTATTAGATAAAAACCTGTTGTTACTTTCTAACCATCATATCAATATTGAAATCCTTTAATCAAGGTTCACCTAAAAGTCATATGTAAATACTTTAAGAGCATTCTAATAGAATATTCTAAAGTCCTCTAACAACGCCACTACTAATAGGGTGATTAAATCCTTTTACAATTTCATATTTAATAGTGTGTTTTGTAACCTTTAACATGGTTGACTCCTAACAGAGATCACTTCATAAGAGTGAAAATTAGGCGACATGTTACTGGGGGCTTTTCCCAAATTGAGTTTCCATGTTAAATCCTAGTGTCAAACTTGTGGGTAACTGCAGTAAGATGGTGTACAGAAAAGTAGACGCCCCCCAAGAAAAAGGAAAAATTTCAATAATTTGATTAGGTTTTTAGAAACCCAATCAAATTATATGAAATTTCAAAAAGAGAGTAGGAATACATTAAAAAAATTGATCAATCTTTGAACCCAAATCAAGTTTCTAGGATGAATTTTTTTTTCAAAACTTGTTCAAGTTATGCAAAACCTGATCGGGTTATTTAGAACCTAATTGGGTTTTTAAGAAATAAAAATAGGCTTAACTCTAGAAGCCATAACTTTCACATCCAAACTCTGATTCACTCCATTCAAAATTAATTGGAAATATATGGAAGATATTTACAACATTATGCAACTAAAATAATATTAGGAAATCAATACTTTCTTTTCCATCCATTATAATCAATCGTCGTCTAAAATAAGTAGTCATTATTTTCCAAACATGGTGTGAATAGGTGGGTAAGAGTATTATGATAGTTTTTATCTTTCCATCATCTCTCTCACTCCCTCTATCCTTTTCTCACACATAAAATCACTCACTCATTTACTCACTAACTCCTAATCTCTCTCTTACTAAATCTTAGCTTCTCTCATTCTCACACCAACTCCTAACCTCTCTATCTCTCTATATTTCTCTCTCATATCCCCCCTCTTAAAGAGAGATATGGAGAGAGTGAGAAAGAGATGAAGTGAGAGAGATAGAGAGTAGGGGATAGGAAGAAGGAGAGGGGCTATGATAATAGAGAGTAAAATAGAGATGGAGAGAATGAGAGAGAGATGAAGTGATGGATAGAGATGGACATAGGAGAGAGAGATTAGGGCTTATGATAGAGAGAGAGAGAGGGAGATAGAGGGGAGATGATGAGAGAGAGAGAGATAGAGGATAAGATGGAGAAAGAGAGAGAGAGAGAGAGAGAGAGAGAGAGAGAGAGAGAGAGAGAGAGAGAGAGAGAGAGAGAGAGAGAGAGATTACGGGATGTGAGAGAGAGAGAGAGAGTTTAGGGTTTAGTGAGAGAGAGGGGGCTTATGGATTAGTTGGTGAGAGATAATGCATAAGGTTAACAAGTTAGAGAGAAAGAGAGAGAGAGAGAGAGAGAGGTTATTAGTTAGTTAAAGAATGTGAGAGGTTAGAAAAAATAAGAGATATATCTTAGGATTTATTTAGTGGGTGATTGTGTGTATGTATTTTTCATAGAGAGAGAATTAACACTATGTTATCATTTGTGTTTACCTATTGATTATGCATTTGGAAAACAATGACTACCTATTTTAGATTATGGTTAATTCAAACTGATGGAAAATAAAATTTTGATGACATAGGATTGATTTATCAAAACCATGTTGTAGATCTCTTCAATATATTTCCAACACATTTTGAACAGAGTATATCAAACTTTGTATGTGAAAATTATGGCCTTCGGAGTAAACCCTACTCTTAGTTCTTCAAAACCTTATCAATTTTTGAATGAAATTTTTCATTTCATAATGCAATCAAGTTATTTGAATCCTAAAAACTCAATCAGGTTATGGCTTGCTGATAGCATATGAAAATGGCCCAAAGGCTTGGGAGAC
Organism: Cupressus sempervirens; assembly: GCA_028749045.1. Lineage (NCBI taxonomy): Eukaryota > Viridiplantae > Streptophyta > Pinopsida > Cupressales > Cupressaceae > Cupressus > Cupressus sempervirens. The sequence goes on from CM053789.1 coordinate 867,662,840, forward strand.
TATTTTTCCTCTAATTTTTTTTTTTCCTTTAGACATTTTTTCATCTTCTAAGATGATTTCTCATCTTTTCCTTATTAGGTTTTCTAATGGTGAAGTGGGTATATCTTAAACTACTATAATAATATCACACATATTCTTAGCTTTCTTACCATATAAATTTTTCTAATTTTGGACAATATTAATAATGCAAACTTTAATTACTTTTACCAATGCCTTAACATTCCTCACAGACATATGTCTACCATTATTTCAATAAATTTTTATATACTTAACTAAATTCAAAATAAATTATATATTATATTTCTATACTTGATTCTATAACTTTAAAAAATATATATTTTAAATTATGTTGATACACGTTATGCTCAGCACATGAACAAGTGCCAAAATTTCAGGATGTAGTTAGTTCAAGAATTCATAATAAAAAATTACTCAACATAAAATTACACAAAATATAAAACTTCTAGATATGACTCTTAACTATCATCCTACCAAAGGGATATGCAAGATACTAAATATAACTCAATCTTTTGTGTTGCCCACTTTTCATCCTCTAACTAATTAGCAAAAGTGAATGTCCATTCATAGTGAGAGGAGTAAGTTCTTAGCTATGGCTATGTCTAGGTATAATCCCTCTTAGGTTGAATCGGTCTCCATTGGATTTTTTCTTTTCCCCTTCTCCTAATTTCATAGAGAGGTGTTTCTTCATTTTTTCGAAGTGATCTTATGGGCAGGTTAGGGCCTGGTTTGATGAAGATTCATGTCACTGATGTAGTGATCAATTACAAGTTACATTTGTTTTCAATCTATTACTTTTTTCAATAGAAACATATGCTAGTGGAAATTTTGAAATCAACTTCTCCTTGGTGGGTTTCTAACCCATGAAGTTGGTTTTCCACAAAAGGTACCAAATGATACACATGGATCAAAGACATGAAAATAACAAGATATCCTATGGTGAATCAACATTCACTTTGTGATTATGACTTTAGAAAATGTTAATATTTCTCATGGCTCTCATAATCATCTTTGATAGAAAACTGAGAATGAACTTCTCTTTGGTGGGGTTTCAACCTATGAAGTCAGTTTTCCAAAAAGATAATTTAGAGTGAAAAGAAATGATAAGCAGGCCCCTATAGAATATTTGCACCTCACTTAGACATTTCTAAACCCAAAAGGGACAATGGTCTAAAGGTCAACTAAAAAGAAAGAATTGGTAGAAAAACACAAATCATCTTTCCTTAGTAGGTTTTCAACCAATGAAGATAATTTCACAAATTTTAAAGAAAATCAAGCTGGTAATCAGATTGGACCAACAATTTGTGCATAAAATATCTTAGAATGATAATACAAAGAATTTAACCATTATAGGAAAGAGTTAATTAGTAGAGTTCAACCCAATGGATATTTTCCCATAGAGTACTCTATTAGTAACTTCTTGAAACTAAAAGGAAAATGAGAAAGTAAGTTATGGGAAGATATAAAGTTACTGTTGAGCCAGGGGATTATGGAAAATGCACCTAGTTATCCATTAAACTTTTGCGTGTACTATTTCAATAGATCTTTTCTTCAATTCATTCATATGGCATGAATTTTGAAGGTCAATGGATGAACTGAGGTTCCTATATATATAGAAACATGAATAGTTGAACAAACTACTACTCTTTCTTTGAATCACTATTCTATCGATGTGCATAACTTTTTCAAAAATGTAGTAGCTATTGCATTAGTTATTCATTTCACTCTCTTAATTCAAATATTATTATCAACACAATGGCAACGCAATTTGTAGGTTTTGATGAGTTGAACAGAATCAAATCCCAATTGCGAAATTTCATAGATACCTCTCTCCATTTCTACAACATGGGGGATTTTCAGAAGAGAGTGACTTCTAAGTGGATTCATCCCATCACTAAGAAGCTTTGATGATGTGATTTGGTTAAGGAACATATTTTTCAATTGTAGTTTAGGCCCCAAAGTTGGTCTATGAATGTATACAGTGTTACACCCTAGATATGAGGTAGATTGTACTACCAGATAACATAGTGTTGATTTAAAATGATAGGCAAAATATGGTGAATTCCCTATGAGTGCCAAAAAGAGAGGAATTATCTAACTTGACCTTTAGAAGGGTTGTCTCGAGGTTCTCTACGAAGACAATGATATGGAGGAAAGAAATCATGCAGTCAGGTTCCCAAAGACCATGAAGTGCCAAGAGTAAGGTTCCTAGGAATTTGTTTGGAACCAACTTCAAACCAAATATTATTGACATCTTCATCCTTCTAAATAGATTGAAAGTTGAGGTAGAAGCTTTCAATTGCATTGAGCAATATTTATTTTGTGTGCAATTCATTTGCTTTGACACTTAATATATTGATTGGGCTTATGAGGTAAGTAAAATTTTGTCCAATGCTTTCCATGCCACAAAGTTTTACAATACATTCTATATGTCCTCTTTCCTCATCTATATGTTGACCTCATTACAACTATGTCCAAGCCTCCCAAGAGTGGAAAGTTTTCCTAATGATGTAAAATCTTATGAGTTTTATCCATGCTTATAGTTTGATCATAGCTATGTAGAATATGTGAAATTTAATGAGTAATTCACTATGAGGATTTGCAAGGAACTATAGGGATGTCCAGAAGGGAGATTCAGTCCTAAATCCATGGTAGCCATTAGCCAATTTGGGATTTATTTCATCCAATTCTTATCATTTTCTTATTTGTGTCTTGTAGCTTTTGATGGTTTCCCCTTTAAGTTGTCAAGATATCCCAGTGATATGATTGTGTTGATCAAGATCTTGCAACAAGCTACTCAAGAGAACATATTGAGTGGGAGTTTAAAGAAGAAAGGGTATGAAATTCCCATGAAGGTGGGATCTTTTAGCTATGAAACCTATTAAGATGCCAAGAACATGCTGAAGGTGTTTGAAATGAAGTATAAATTGGAGATGTAGGAAGTCTTGAGGCCCGTGTTTGATCTAAATGGGTATGTAAGTGATCTATTACAAATCAAAAGTGTTATCAAGCACATTACTACCATTGAAGACCACTGGGTTGATTGCAAGAATTAGTTGGAGAGCCCTAATTGTGCCTTTGCCAGACTAACAATCGATCAGGTGAAAATGTACAAAGTCAATATTGATATGGAAGGAGTAGAAGATGATGGCCAAAACATGTATAAAAATACTTTCTTGACTAGGCTAAGAAGCACTCCATTAAGTTTACAGCCTTACAAATATTTTGAGGAAGAGCTAGATATAATGATGGCTCAAATCTACAAAAGGACGGGGAAGTGGGTCAAATGGATAATAGCTAGAAGGAGTCAGAGAAAAAGCACAACTACTCAAGCTTCCCCAATAGTAGCAATAGCTATCTCCTCCTAGGGTGACACATTAGGTGTAACCTTGGCCATTAACCAAGGGCCAACACAACCATTAGATGGAGATGATTAACCTCCCAAAAAAATTATTCCCTTAACTAAGACTTGTTAGGACAACACCCATCTAGTGATTAGAACTCCATTAGAAGATGAGAAGAAGAAGGTGGAGAAATGGAAAGATAGTGCACTCACTCTTTCTCTGTCAACTCATAGCAGCTCAATCCCATTTGTAAGCACTACACTTCTTCTACCAAGTATTCCCCAAGTCCAAGTAGTGGTTCTGAGACATGGTGGAAGTATTGAGAGTGAGTCACTTGAATCTTACAAGCCCCATAGTATCCTTTTTTAAAGCTAGATTCTTCAAAGCTTGTTTTAGAAGCCCCATAGAATCCTTTTTCTTCAGCCACAAAGACACTCACTCTAGTAAAGAGAGATATTTAGTATAGATATGCTTAGGACTACCTCCAAGGTGATCGACATAGATTCATGGCTGGATGACACCTTAGATAGAAAAAGAAAGAGGAGAGATGAAGGAGCTCCTAACAAGGAAACTTTATCTCTAGCTATCTGCTTTGGATCAACACTGAGCAAAGTCAAAAAGTAGAAGACCTTCTCCATTCTTAGAGAAGATCCTAAAACAAGGCATCTGACAATGGAAATTACAAAGCCCACTAAAGAGGGAAGAATCAAAGATATGTCTCCAAATGATTTTTCCCTACATTCTATGGATCTTAGGGAGGTCAAACATGACACCAAGGTTGGCTTATGGAAGTCAAAAAATGAGGTAATAAAATGATTACTTGTAAGCTTTAAATTATAAAAAGTTAGAATGAAGCCAAAAATCCATGAACTCAATAGATTCATTAGGTAGTTTGTTACCCCATTGGTGAGTATCGTTGGAATGTTGATCACTAGTGACCCTACCACTACTGATGTCCAAGCACTCAACTCTTAGCTCCAAGAAAATAAATACTTCAGGAAAATAGGTAGAGAGTAGAGTGGGAAACTCAAGTTAGAAGGGTTCTCCATCATAGAGTAGATTGGCAATATGATATTGAGGCTCAAAACAAAGAAAGATAACATTTTGGAAAATAGAGCCATCATGGTTGTAGAGAAAGCTAAGAGTGAAGATTATGTTTCTTTGTTAAAGATGATTATCTATATGAAGTCTAAGGAGGCTATGGAAGCAAAGATCTTCCCTAAAGGAGATGAGTTGTTATTCAAATGGCTCTAGAGCATGAAATTCAAGTCTGAGATGATCATGGTGGCATGAGAAGGACATAAGGAAATAGAAACTAACATGAAAAAGGATCAAGAGAGAGATTATGAACTCCTAAGAGGTCTATATATAGACTTGTAGACTAGTGGGAAAGGGAAGGGAATCATTGGAGTAATTTTCATGCTTGTAGATGAACTCCAAATTCATAGATAATTTGATGGGGATATCTTTTGGTCACCAAAATAGAGTTTTCGAGCTCCAAAATCTTGGTGGGTGTCTACACATGGTCATGGAGGAAATACACGATCGGTTAAATGTTTTCAAAGATTTAGCTAGAGAGCATTCTAAGTGGCTCTTAAGATACACTAATTTACATGTTCATAGGCATGAGAAATTGATTACAATCATTGTCACTGCCAAAGCCTATAGGGAAAAATCAAAAAAGAGAAAGACAACAAAGTGATTCATATTCCACCCCTTTCATATTTTGATGCAATGATTGTAATGGACAAATTGGCTCCTTGCCAATTTTCATTTCTAAAGAGATGAACTAATTTAAATTCCTTTGTAAAGGTCATCTTAGAATCCTATATGTACTAGATTGAAATATTAATAAAAGGTTGGCTAATTTTTGGTATGAAATGCTTGATGTTGCAGAGACAATTTAATGGTATTTCATGTCAATTATTGTCTATTCCATCTTGTTTTTTGTTAACTTTATGTTTTCCCTTTTGTCTAAATTAAATCAAGGAATAAACAAAGCTTCACTCCCCTATTTTGAGATAGTGAACTAAAGATGATAGTATTGTTATCATAGGTTCAAGAGAAATCTACTTTGTGTTTTCTTTCAAGTTAGCCTTTCTATCGTTGATGTTAGTTTCATACTAGTATTAGTTTAGTGTTAGTTAGCATGCATTATTGAATCATTATGTCTTGTGGGTTCATAAGATGTGTGAATTCATAAGGCCTAGTTAATCTTAAAGTACCAATTCTTGCTTAAGTTAGTTCTTGTTTAGGCCTAGCTTGGTTTTCCTTTTCTATTCTCGAGTTAAGAACACATCCATTTTAGATTTAGAAAAAAACATAATTCATTGCAAATTACTATGCAATAGGGATCTGTACCTAATAATTTAGAGGAAAGTTAGTCTTTCCAAAATCACTTTCCAACTATTGTAACTAGATGTTGTTCACAAACTTGGGTGTTTAAGAGTTAAATCAATAGAACAATCTGTTTACCAATAGATTTTTGGTGACTCTACTAGGGAGACAAATAGTTGCTTGACTAATAAACCTATAACATGATGGAAAATAGTACTACCTCATGAGAGAATAGTCCTAGTTCTCCAACTTGATCTTGGATTTCAAGATGACCAAGAAGATATAATCTCATCCCTTAACACATTTTTTTGGAGAAATCAGTGGAATGCAAAATAATATAGAAATGCTAGTTGTGTTAGATTGTGGTGACTAATCAAGAAAGTACTATACATACTTCATAAATACATTTAACACTAAAGTCGTAAAAATACTTGTATAAAGTGCTTAGGGTTAGGGATTTTTTTATAGTTGTGATGTGAAATTGCTTCTTGCGGTGGTATTGAGTTGTAAGGGATTATTGATTGTAATTAGGTTGTAATCACTAGATTGTAATAATATCAGACTTATTTTTTGGTGGACATATCCTGGGGATTGGGTGAACCATACTAAATCTTGTTGTCTCGTGTTCTTTTCTATGTGATCTATTATTTTTTTATAATGGTTATATTTGCATGTAATTGTTATTTCTATCTATGGTTTATTCCTAACAAGTCAAGTATTGGAAGAAGAAGAATTTAGGGCTGAACAATTCGAAAGAGCTATTCAAAGGAGAGAAATCCAAAGAGTATAATGACAAGTAAAATATGAAGCCTAGAGGAAAAATTAACCTAACATCCTAGAATAAGCAAGGTTCCTCAGAAGTACCAAAGAACAAGGTGGGAAAGAATTTATTTTTAACAAGCTTACAGAACTTATTTTCCCCATCCTAAATGCCCCCAAATGAAAAGGTGACAAGAAAAGTCATAGAAAACCATCCTCACCTATTAGAAATCAAAGTTCTTCACATATTCGTTCCAGGTATTGGCCTTACACAGAGTAGTTGTTCCTCTAGTTGTCAAATTTTTGCCATACCTTGCTAGAACAATCATGGTTTTTTCCTGAGTCATGATGCTAGGTCCATTAGCACTGACATCTTATCCCCCACTCTCATCTAGTTTGAGAAAAAAATTCCCTATGTTTTCAGGTTATGGGAAAGTTACTATTGATGAACATATTAAGGCCTTTTTCCTAGCTACTCATATTTTAGGAGTATCTCATTAAGATGTAACTGTAAGGCTATTTGTAGAAACTCTACTGGAGAATGTGGTGGATTGGTCTTACCAGTTTGATTATGGCTTAGTCACAAACTAGGTCACAATGAGGACGAATTTTAAAACAAGATTCAAATCAATGAAAGATGAGCATGTCCTATTAATACAATTGACATCTACTAAAATGCAACCTACCCTGAGTATGAGGAATTTTGTTATAGCTTTTAATAAGATCACAAGTAGGATCCCCACCACTGATAGACCCACTACTAGCAATCTTATTACATTCTTCATAAGTGTGATGCTGCTAGATATCAATTATGATTGGAGGAGGTCCCATTCCAAAAATTTAGCAAATGCACAAAAGAAGACAGTTGAATTTGAAGATGACTTGATCTCTACTGGGAAATGGAAATGAGAACTTCAAACCAAGAAGTTCCAACAATATTACTTCATTTGATGGAATCATTTAAATGTTATCAAATGATTTGGTGGCTGTAAAGAGGCAATTACCTAGATTTAAACACTCTTTCCAATAGAACTACCAAAATCCACTAGGGAGGAATAATGATGGAATTTTTTTGTAGGTTATAGGTTCACAACCAAGGTTTGCAATTGAGGTGGCACCTAAGAGAGGGAATATGTGTGTGTTTCATTTGACAATATATCATGATAGTGAAAGCTATCTGAAAATGGCTCATATGATGCAGTTGTTATCCACTAATGAGTTGAATATTACAAATTTGTGCTCTAAGTTAGATTTTTACTCAAATAGAAACTCTAGAAATTTATTTTTGGAGTATGAGTTAGACTCTAAGCCGAAGGGTGAATGCTATGAAACTATTGATGGAACTTCATACACAGTGTTAACCTAGAGTCAAAAGTAGAAAAATAAATCTTCTAGTCATATTATAAGAACTGATTCCACCTTTTCATCAAATACCATTCACATTGATCAAGGAGCACCGATATCTCAAACAAGTAAGGACAAGAGCCCTTTTGACTTCATCCAATTTTGTAAAGAGTCAAGGATTCATATCTCTCCCATAGACTATGTAAAATATCATCACTCTGCATTAATGAGATTAGTATATCACTATAAAGGAGGTTCTTTGGATTTGGATCATAATGTTACCACCAAAGAAGAAGATGAACCTTTAACATCTAACCTTTTTGATCAAGAACATTACACTATCTTAGCAACTATTCCTAGGCAAAAAATTGACCCATTCTATGTATTACTATACATTAGTGGATGCAAATTAAGTAATTTCATAATAGATTCAAGTTCATTATACAATGTGATGTCTTATTTTGTAGCTAAATCCCTAGGTCTCACCCTTACTAAAGTTCACAGAAGATGTTAATCAATGGATGCTAAACAAGTCTCGCTACTTGGACAAATCAAAGATGCTTAGGTAGCCCTAGCTTTCCATATGGAAAAGAAATTGTTTCTATCTATGTTGGTTGTAGATATTTTGGCAAGCTATGGCTTGCACATAAGTAGGAGTTTTTGTAGAGATCTAGGGGTAGGAATAAGATTAGATTGGTCTAAAGCAGTCATACCTATAGGAATCAATAATGTTAAGTTGGAACCTAAAGAGAAATCAAATTTTACTATTTTAAATTTAGATGATCCTAAAGCCCAAATTCTCTATCAAGAAATAGAGTTCTACAACTACATGTTATTCACTAAAGATGCTCTAAATGAGGAAGAAATCAAAGATCCAAGAAAGAAAATCTTGAGTGAAGGAGAAGATTCATCCTCTATATGGACATTGGACTTCGATCGAAGTTGTTCCTCATTAGGGTCTAGCACAAGCATAGTGTTGATACCTTCTAAAGGAGAACCTAAACCCATGGCTTTCAAACTAGAATTTGGGAATACAGATAACACTATGGAATATGAAGCTATATTACTTGGTATAATAGTTGTGAAGGAAAAGGGAATAAAGATTCTAAGAGATTGAGACAACACAGGGCTCATTGTGAGATGAATTAAGGGGCAGTACTTTGTGAAGAACCATAAGTTAAAAAATTATAGAAATAAGGTCTTGGATCAAATAGAAGGCCTTGATGCATTTTCTATTGAATCAATTCCAAGAGAGATGAATTCTAAAGTAGCCCTAGCTTCCCATATGGAAAAGAATTTCTTTTAACTATCCTAGTTGTAGATATTCTACCAAGTTATGGCCTGCTCATAAGCAAGAGTTTTTGTAGAGATCTAGGGGGAGAAAAAAAATTAGATTGGTCTCAAGAAGTGATACCTATAGGAAGAAATACGGTTAAGTTGGAACCTGAAGAGAAAAAAAATTTACTATTTTAAAGTCAAATTATCCTAAAGCCCAGATTCTCTATCAAGAACTAGAGTTCTACAACTACATGTTATTCACTAAAGATGCTATAAATGAGCATGAAATTGAAGACCCAAGAAAGAAAATCCTTAGTGAAGGAGAATAGTCATCCTTTATATGGAAATTGGAGTTCGACGAAAGTTGTTCCTCATTAGGGTCTAGTGCAGGCATAGTGTCGATACCTCCTAAAGAACCCAAACCCATGGCTTTCAAACTAGAATTTGGGAATGCAAACAAAATTGTGGAATGCAAAGCTCTATTACTTGGGATAATAATTGTGAAGGAAAAGGAAATAAATATCTCAAGAGCTTGACATGACACAGAGCTCATTATGAGACAAATTAAGGGTTACTACTCCATGAAGAATGATAAGTTAAAAAATTATAGAAATAGGCTCTTGGATGAAATAGAAGGGCTTGATGCATTTTCTATTGAATCATTTCCAAGAGAGATGAATTCTAAAGTAGATGCACTGATTGTTTCTACCTAGTTATTACTTCCTCACCCAAAATTCAAAGATATGAAGTATCAAGTGGAAATTGTGTATCAAGCCTATGTTCTTGACAACACATAATTCTAGAAAGTTTTTGAACAGAACAAGAGTTTGTAGCTATTCTTATAAAATGGCAAAGCTACATGGAAAATCCAACCCAGTGAAGGCAATCAAAAAGACCCTGACCATAAGAAAAAAGAAGATCAAACCAATGAAGTCCAATTGCAAGATAATATCATTCCACCATACTTTGTCTGGAGTTATGAGGATTTGAAAAGCCATAGAGGCATGAAAATGAAACATCAGATTCTGCTGAAACGTAATGTAGTTCCTTTTCGATAGAAGCAAAGGAATTATAATATGAAAGTAATAGACACTATATTCCAGGAAGTTGACAAGATGTTGAAGGTAAGAATCATTTATCCCATTCATCACTCCACCTGGGTAGCTAATAAAGTACCAGTTAGGAAGAAGGACAAACAAATAAGGATCTACGTAGATTTCAAGAATTTGAACCAAGCATCTTTGAAAGATAATTTCACTCTCCCTAACATGGACTACCTATTACAAATTGTAGCTAGAGTTAAAATCATGTCCGAGTAAAAGTACAAAGTTGTGTCACCTTTCAAGATAAAATATTAGAATGACTAAATTTGAGTGTTTCTATTTTAAAATCAGATAAATTCATTCTAGCTAAAATATATATGGTCTTACACTTTTCCAATTGGAAATATCTATTAAATGCATGTTCTATACTAGCTTATATCTACTTACTAAAGAAATAAAATTATTTCAGAAAATTGGCATTTCAATCACTCTTACTATTTTTTAAGATGGTTTTCTAATAACATATAAACATCATTTTATAGAGCTTAGAGTCAAGAATAATGTGATGTGGAGTTTATAGTGTTTTAGTTAGATATAGTATATTGTAATTAAAACATTCTACAAGCACATATTCTAACACTCAAGAAAATGTCAATTTTGAGAAAGATAAAAATATTAAATCATGTCAAAAAAGTTTAAAATTATATAACTTTTTAGAGGAGAGTTTCCTCTTTTAGAACGCATAATTTTTCTCTAGGTTAGAATACATTTGTTTTGCAAAATGTGGTGGGAGATGAAAACTATCGATTTTAGGTGAGTTAAAATTTGAATCATTATAAAAGAGAATATATAGGTGTAAAGATAATTTTTATTTTTGATTGTTCTAGCTATATATATTATCCATAACATAGTTTGAGATCAAAGGGAAATGAGTTTATGGAACTAAACCCTTAATTTTCAGCATTTTTCAACAATTATAAAATTATCTATAAAAATTAGGAACATATATCAATTCTTGTTCCAAATAATTACTAAAATTTATAATCCTAAATTCCATCCATTTCTATGAATTTTGTTAGTTTACTTTACTTTCAAATTCAAAATTAATAATACCAATTTTATATCATTGAAGGTGAATAGTTATAGTTTTGTTAGGCTTTTCCTTTACAAAAGGGTGACACAAGTTTGTGCTTTTACCTATCCATGATCGACGGGTTCTCGGAATACAATAAAGTAGAAGTGGAAGAGAAATATCAACACAAAATGACTTTCACCACTCTTCACATATCATATAATGCCCTTGAATCTCATCAATGTCAGTGCCACATTTCAGAGGTGTAAATATTTTTCTGATATAAAGGATTGGATTATTGCTATATATTTGGGTGATCTCACTATGTTTTCAATGAGGAGGAAAAATCACATAGAATATTTGAGGAAGGTATTGCAAAGGTGCTAAAAGAAAAAAATCTCACTAAATCCTAAAAAGTCTATTTTTTGTGTAACAGAGGGAAAGCTACTTGGTCATATAGTTTCTCAAGAACATATCATAATTGTTGGTGTAAATAAGTATTTACTTATTACACTTACTTACGTTTACTTAGGTTAATGCATTATTTAATTATTTTTCATTATTTAATTATTATTTTAGGTGAGACACTTAGGAGTCTATGTATTCTCATTAAGTTACACAACTCTAATTATGCACATGGTTTCTACAAAATAGGAGTATGCATCATTCACTAAGTTTTCATCCACACTCCTCATTTAGCACATGTTGTCTACACCACTGATTTGCATGCTACACCATTGTAGGCTTATCCTCACATCATCCCACTTAATCCCATGCTCAATGGAGGATAACCCATATTTGGTGGACATGTGCTTGGCTATATGACATATCATGATGCTGACTTTTATGCATTCTAGAAGCTCTCCTAAGGCCTTTATATACATGCACTTCTAGTGTACTCTAAAGTTGGCTAAGCTGCATATTGAATGAATATCATCATTCTAATCATACTCTGTCTAATTTGGTCTAATGTGTGCTTGTGTTGAGTTCTTTAGTTCTTGGGTGAATTCTGGCCTAAGCCAAATTCTTACAATAATCAATCTTGAGCGAGTCAAAGCCATTCAAAGGTTAATCTTACTGGTAAACAAAACATGAGTTAAGTCATTTTTTGGACAAGTGAACTTCCTCAGGAGGTTCATACTGCACTTTGTAGAAACCACTAAGTGTATTGTGGATATGATGAAGGGAAATTCATTTTTAAAATGAATGAAGCTAGGAAAAGAGCCTTCTAGAATTTAAAGATTGCTATTCCTAATGCTCTATTACTATGTCATCTAGACTATAAATTAGATTTTATTATCTACTATTACACCTTTGAACACACCTTATCAGCTATCCTTATGCAAAATAATAAAGAAGGAATACAAGCTCCTATTTCCATAATGAGCATACCTCTAAAATGTCATGAGTTAAAACATTCCCAAATTGAAAAACATTCCTTTGCGGTGATCAAGGCACTAAAGAATTTTAGGTTGTATATCTTGCACTCACATTCTATGATTTATGTACCTAATGTAGTAGTAAAAAGTGTGTTAACTCATCAAGATGTAAGGTGCAATTCCAAAGGAATGTGGATAGCAAAAGTGCAAGAGAATGACATTGAAGTCAAGCCTACTAAGCTAGTGAGGGGTAATGCCTTATACAAAGAAATTGTAGAAAATGGAATCTATGAAGAATCAAAGGAGTTGGGAAAGGAGTTAGTTTTGGTAGTAGGCCTACAAGGCTCTTGGTTTGAGAACATTACCTATCTACTAAAACATGGAGAATATCTTGAAGGAATGACAACAAAAAAAGAAGAGATTTCAAGCTTGAAGCTACAAAATACCTGATTTGGAATGACAAATTGTTCAAGAGAACTATAGATAGTACTTTTCTCATATGTGTAGATAAAAAAAAACATGATGAAGGATGTGATGGAAATTTCTCATCCTTGATCATAGCTTTCAAGATACAATGACAATGTTACTATTGGATTGACATGTTAAGGATACCTACACCTGGGTGTCAAAATATGAAAACTATAAGATGTTCATATGTAGAACCTAGTTAGTTGCTCTGCCTCTTAAATGTGTCATTATTGAAGGTCCTTTCCAACCATGGGATCTCAATTTCATCAGTCCTGTCAATCCAACATCCAATGTTGGTCACTAGTATATTATAACTATGACTGATTACTTTAGCAAGTGGGTGGAGGCCAAAGCAACCAAGAAAACTACTTCCAAAGTTTTGCAAATTCATAAAGGATAACATACTAGTTAGATTTGGTGTACCCATCAAACTGATAATGGATAATGTGACATACTTTTCTTTGGTTGAAATCACCAAGTTTTGTTTTAAGTATGGCATCATTCATCTAACTATTTTCCACAAGCAAATGGACAACATGAATCTAGTAACAAGAATTTAATGAATATTGTTAAGTTGGTGTTAGAAAATTAAAAAAATTGGCACAAAAGGATTCATGAGGCATTTTGGGTAGATAGGGTGACCCCTAAGAGGGCAATTGACATCTCTCCTTTTGAATTGGTCTATGGGATTGAAGATAGTCTTCCTTTACCCCATGGAATTGGCTATGAGAAAATTGAGAATAGTAATTTAAGATGACATCTATAAAGATGGACTAGAAAAGAGGATATTGTAATTGAGAAAACTTGAAGAAGAAAGAGAAGGAATCGTAGATCACATCACATGACATCAGATGTGTGTAAAAATCCTTTTTGGTAAAAAGGTAAGACCACAAAAGTTCATGAAAGGAGATAGTGTACTATTATGAGATAAATGAAGGGCACCCAAAGGTATGCACAATAAATTTGATAATCTATGGAAAAGCTCATTCACTATAATTCATGCTTTTGAAAATAGCTCATTTAAGTTGGCATGTCCAAATGGCAAAGTACTACACCTAACATACAATGGTCAGGATTTGAAGCTCTATATAATTTCAAATTGAAGAAAGATAACCCCTATATTGTATTATAGTTATGTTTAGTTCCCTTTATTGTTTTCCAAGTTAGGCTTCCCTTGTTTCATTTGTTTTCTTTTTGCTATGTAGCTATCTTTTAATTTTGTGAAACCAGAGATTTTAAATTATCCAAGTCCCTAGACAGAGCTAGATGTTGCCCTACTTTTCATCCCCTAACTAATTAGAAAAAGTGAATGCCCATGTTATAACAAGAGGATTAATTTCTTAGTTGTGGTTGAGTCTAGGTCTAATCCCTCTTAGGTTGAATGAGTCTTCATAAAAATTCTCCTTTTCCCTTTCTCCTCATTTCATAGATAGATGGTTCTTCATTTTATTGAAGTGATCTTATGGGTAGGTTAGGGCCTAGTTCGATGGAGATTTGTGTTACTCATGTAGTGAAAAAATATAAGTTACATTTACTTTTGATCTATTATATTTTCAATAAGAAATAGATGTTGTGGAAATTTAGGAATCAACTTCTCCTTGGCAAGATTCTAACCCATGAAGTTGGTTTTTTGCAAAAGGCACCAAATGACACACATGGATCAAAGACACAAAAATATGAAGATATCCTATGGTAAATCAATGATCACTTTGAAATTATGACTTTAGAAAATGTCAAGATTCTTCATGGATCTCATTATTGTCTCTGGTGGAAAACTCAGAATGAACTTCTCTTTGACAAGGTTTCAACCTATGAAGTCAATTTTCCAAAAAGGCAGTTTAGAGTGAAAAGAAATGACAAGTGGATGCCTTCAAAATATTTGCACCTCACTTAGACATTTCCAAACCCAAAAAAGGACAATGTTCTAAAGGTCAATTGAAAAGGAAGCATTGGCAGAAAAACATGTAAATCATCTTCTCCTTGGCAGTTTTTCAACCTATGAAGACAATTTTTTGAATTTAAAGAAAATCAAGTTGGTAATCAAATTGGATCTACAATTTGTGCATAAAATGTCTCAGAATGGTAATAGAAAGAATCTAACCATAATGGGAAAAAGTTAGTGAGTAGAATTCAACCTAGTAGATGTTTTCCCACAGAGTACTCTATTAGTAACTTCCTGAAACTAAAAGGAAAATGGAAAAGTAAGTTATGGGAAGATAGAAAATTGTCATTGAGCCAACAAAATAGTGAAAAGACCTCTAGATATTAGTCAAACCTCCACATTTATAGTTTTAGTGGATCTCTTCTTGAATTCATTTATGTGGCATGAATTCTAAAGATTAATGGATGAACCGAAGCTCCTATATAAAGAAACATGAATAGTTGAACAAACTACCACTCTTTCTTTGAACTACTATTCTACTAATGTGCATAACTTTTTCAAAAAGCTAGTATCTATTGCATTAGTTATTCCTTTTGCTCTCTTAATTCAAATCTCATTACCAACACAATGACAACTAGATTTGTAGGTTTTGATAGGTTGAACTGAATCAAATCCCAGTTATAGAATTTCATAGATACCTCTCTCCATTTCTACAACATGGGGGATTTTTAAAAAAGAGTGAATTCTGAGAGGATTTATCCCATAAATGAGAAGCTCTAAGGATGTGGGTTGGTTGAAGTAGTTAGTTTCCTAGTTTTATTTTAGGCCCCAAAGTTGATCTACAAATATATAAACCATTACAACCCAGAGATGAGGCAAATTGTACTACTAGATAACATAGTGTTGAGTTCAATTGATAGGAAATTTGTGGTGAATTTCATACAAGTACTAGAAAGAGAGGAATTATTAGACCAAACCTTTAGAGGGCCTATCTCTAACTTCTCCATGAAGAAGGTGATATGGAGGAAAGAAATCATATAGAAATCATTCCAAGAATCATAGAGTGCCAAGAGTAAGGTTCCTAGGACCTTGTTTGGAACCAACCTCAAACTAGAGATTATTGGCATCTTTGTCCTTTGGTGTAGATTGAAAGGTGAGGTAGAATCTTTGAATTTCATTGAGCAATATTTCATTTTAGTGCAAGTCATTTTCTTTGCCATCCAATATATTGAATGGGCTTATGACGTAAGAAAAATTTTGTCCAATGCTCTCTATGCTGCAAAGTTTTACAATACATTGTATATGTCCTCTTTCCTCCTCTATATGTTGACCTCATTACAACTATGGCAAGGCCTCCCAAGAGTGGAAAATTTTCCTGGTGATGTGAAATCTTATGAGTTTTATCCATGCTTATAGTCCAAAAATATCTATGCAGAATATGTGAAAGTTAATGATGCATTCACTATGAGGATTTATAAGGAACAATAGGGATGTCTAGAAAGGAGATTTAGTCCTGAAGCCATAGCAACCATCAACTAATTTGGGATTTATTTCATCTAATTCTCAACCTTTTCTTATTTTCTTCTTGTAGCTTTTGATGGTTTCCCCTTGAAGCTATCAAGATATCCGACTGATATGATCATGCTGATCAAGATCATGTTGCAAGCTACTCAAGTGAACGTATTGAGTTAGATGCTAAAGAATAAAAGGAACAATTTTACCATGAAGGTAGGAGCTTTCAACTTTAACACCCATTCAAATGCCAAGAACATGTTGAAGGTGTTTGAAATGAATAATAAGTTTGAGATGTATGAATTCTTGAAGCCCATGTTTGATTTAAATGGGTATGCAAGGGATGTGTTGCTAATCAGAAGTGTTATGAAAAAAATTACTACCATTGAAGGCTACTAGGCTAATTGTGAGAAAAAGGTTGAGAGCCATGATTGCGCCTTCACCAAACTAACAATCAATCAAGTGAAAATGTACAAAGTCAATATTAATGTGGAAGGAGTATAAGATGTTGGCTAGAACATGTATAGCAATACTTACCTAACTAAACTAAGAGCACTCTGATAAATTTAGAGCCTTATGAAGATCCTGAGGAAGAGCTAGATATAATGATTGCTCAAATCTACAAAAGGACTAGGAAGTGGGTCAAATGGACCATAGCTTGAAGGAGTTAGAGCAAAAGCACAACTGCTCAAGATTCTCCAATAGTTGTAGTAACTTCCTCCTCCCAAGGTGACACATCAAGTGCAACATTGGCCATTACCCAAGGGCCAGCACAACCATCAGATGGAGGTGATCAACCTTCTGATAAAAATATTCCCTTAACTAAGACTTGTCAGGATGAAACACTTCCAATTATCAAAACTCCATTAGAAGTTGAGAAGAAGAAGGTGGAGGAATCAAAAGATGGTGTAGTCACTCTTGCCTTCTTGCCTCATAGCAACCTAGTCCCATTTGTAAGTATTGCATTTCTCCTACCAAGTACTCCCCAAGTGCAACTAGTGGATTTGGGAGATGGTGGAAGTAGTGAGAGTAAATCAACTAAATTTGATGAGGGGAAAAAGAAGACTTCTAATGGAGAGAAAGACCCAAATTCTTCAAAGCTCATTTCATAGGCCCCAAAGAATCCTTTTTTTTTGCCACAAAGACACTCACTCTAACCAGGAGAAAGATGTTTAGTATAGACACTCTTTGGATAGCTTAGATAGAAAAAGAAAGAGGAGAGATGAAGGAGATACTAGCAAGGAGACTTTATCTCTAGGTATCTACTCTTGATCAACACTAAGAAAAGTCAAAAAGGAGAAGACCTTGTCCATTCTCATAGAAGATCCTGAAATAGGGCATCTGACAATGGAAACTGCAAAGACACCTAAAGAGGGAAGAATCAAAGATATGCCTACAGATGATTTTTCCTTGCATTTTGTGAATCTCAAGGTGGTTAGACATTCAACAAGGCTGGCTTATGGAAGTCAACAAATTAGGTGATAGAAGGATACTTGAAAGCCTTAAATTATCAAAAGTTAGAATGAAGGTAGAAATCCATGAACTCAATAGCTTCATCAACTAGTTGGTTACCCCATTGGAAATTATCTCTATAATGTCAGTCACTAGTGACTCGACTACTCCTAATGTCCAAGAACTCATCTCTCAGCTCAAAGAAGATAAACACTCTAGGAAAATAGGAAGAGAGTGGAATGGGAAACTCAACTTAGAAGGGCTCTCCATTATAGAGTAGTTTTCCAATACAATATCGAGGCTTGAAACAAAGAAATATAACATTTCAGAAAATAGATACATCCTAGTCATAGAGAAATATAGGAGTGAAGATTGTGTTTCTTTACTAAAGATGATTATCCATATGAAGGCTAAGGAGGCTAGGGAAGCAAAGATCTTGCCTAGAGGATATGAGCCTTTGTTCAAATGGCATTAGAGCATGCAATTCAAGTTTGAGATGATCATGGTGATAGAGGAAGGACTTAAGGAAACATAAGCTAAAGTGAAAAAGGATCAAGATAGAGATTATGAACTCCTAAGAGGTCTACATATAAATTTGTAGACTAGTGGGTAAGGAAAGGGCATCATTGGAGTAATTTTCATGCAAACAAACTTCTCTAACTTCATGAATAGTTTGACAGGGATATCTTGTGGTCACCAAAATAGAGTTTCTAAGTTCAAAAAGCTTGGTAGGTGTATACACATGGTCATGGAGGAAATACATGATCAGTTAAATGCTATCAAAAATTTAGCTAGAAAGAACTCTAAATGGCTCTTAAGATACACTAATGTACATGTTCATAGGCATGAGAAATTGATTCCAATCATTATCCTGCCAAAGCCTACCGAGAAATTTTAGAATAGGGAAAGCACAAAAAGTGATTCATATTCTAGCACTTTTTTGTTTTAATGCAATGATTGTAATGGACAAATTGGCTCCTTTCAATTTTTCATTTCTAAAGAGATGAACTAATTTAAATTCTTTTGTAATGGTCATCTAAAAATTCTATATGTATTAGATTGAAAGATTAATAAAAGGTTAGCTAATTTTTTGTATGAAATACTTGATGTTGTAGAGACAATTGAATGGTATTTCATGTCAATTATTGTTTGTTCCATTTTATTTTGTGTTAATTTTACATTTTCTCTTTAATTAAAATTAAATCAAGGAATGAACAAAGATTCACTCCTCTATTTTGAGGTAGGTAACTAAACATGATAGTATTGTAATCATAGGTTCAAGAGAAATCTATTTTGTGGTTTCTTTCAAGTTAGCCTTTTTGTACCTAGTGTTAGTTTCCTACTGGAATTAGTTTATTCTTAGTTAGCATGCACTTCTAAATTATTATATCTTCCGGGTACATAAGATGTGTGAATTCATAAATCTTAGTTAATCATAAAGTACCAATTCTTTCCTAGGTTAGTTCTTGTTTAGCCTAGCTTGGTTTTCCTTTTCTATTCTCATGTTAAGAACACACCCCATTTTAGATTTAGAAACAAACATAATTCATTGAAAATTACTATGCAATAGGGAGACATACCTAAGAATTTAGAGGAAAGTTAGTCTTTCCAAAATAACTTTCCAACTATTGTAACTAGATGTTGTTCACAAACTTGGGTGTTTAAGAGTTAAATCAAAAGAACAATCTGTTTACCAACAATATATTTCCTAAAAATTTATTTTATATTGTTTTTGTGTGCAAGGTTTGACCCACCTAATATTATCCATTTTGAAAAAACTTTAGGTTTTTAGAAAGTATATTCATAGTACTACAATTTATATGTTTTAGACATCTTGTAATTTTTAGTGGATGACCCTCAAATGTCTTGTCCAAGTTCATATTTACCTGATTTCAGAAATAAGGTGTCCACTTATACCCCCCTTTTTGTTCACCATATTGGTGTACACTCATCCTTGTGTAGATTTTTTATGTGGTGATTTATTGTTAATGTTTACATGCTGAAACTATGTTATATTTAGGATAGTGAACTACCAGTTTATGTTACTAGAAGTATACTATAGAGAATGAGCTAATGAATGAGAAGATCTAAAGTTGATGAAGTGTTTTTCCATTAAATTGGTATAGTTGAACCTTGAATAATTGATTCACCTAGGTCTCCATGTTAGCTATTCTAAATATTCTAACAATTGTAGTGAAAAGTTTGAAGGTACTTGAAGCTAAAGATCCTAATGTATAGAAAGGAGGTACCAAGTTTGAAAAATAAAAACTTCCCTCCATGAAAAATTTTGATGAGGCTACATCTTGTAAGAATTGGTGATGCTAGAATACATTTTGTAGACAATGCATATGTTGAGACAACAAAAGTCCCTTTGACTTCCCAACAACTAAAAGAGAAACAAGAACACAATCAAGCTATATTGGAGATTTCTTTTTCCCTAAGAAATGTTGATTTTGATTATATTAATTACTGAAATTTTTCTAAAGAAATTTTGGACACACTAAGAAACATCTATTGAGGAGATAAGAATGTCTTGACAAAAAAATTAGAAAGCTTAAGACTTAAGTTTGGTGAAATGAGAATGGTAGAAACTGAGAATATAGTCTAACATTATGTAAGAATCAAAGAGGTTGTTAATGCTCTAAGAGGAGCATATGGAAAGGTTGATGATGAAACTATGATTAGCAAGGTATTGAAGACTCTACTTCCTATTTATTCTATTAGGGTTTTTTCAATACAAGAACTAAGATATACTCTAGGTAATGGCCTAACTCTAGAAGGTGTGATTGGTCAACTTATTGCTTTTGAAATGTCAAATTTTGATAACTTCACTCCTACCATTGTTGAAAATGCTTTTAAATCACAATTGATTCTAAAATAAGAAAAGGAAAATATGTGAAAATTGGCAATGATACTTTTGATAATGAACTAAATGAGCTTGAAGCATTGATGGATAGAAGACTTACAAGAGGAAAAGGGAAATACAAAGGTCAACTTCCTATAATCTATTTTCATATAATAAATTTGGTCATACTATTGTGAGATGTCTTGAAAGAGAAGACAAAGATGAAGGAAAGTTAAAAAAGTAAAAAGGAAGAAGAGACTGAGACAAAAGGAGAAATAAGGACTACAAAGATAATGGTAAGAAATCTTGTTACATTGTTGAAGAAGAAACTTATATTGAATCTGAATGCAATGATGAAGAATTTGTCTATATTTCTATGAAAGAATATGAGAAAACTACATTGATCTCTTATGTTAACAAAAGTGATAGATGGATAATTGATAGTGGTTGTTCAAATCATATGACTAGTGTTAGTAGTGAATATGAGAATATTGGACCATACAAAGGTAGTTATGTTAAAATTGTTAATGATGTACCATGTAATGTGAAAGGTTAAGGATCAATACAATTAACTAACAAGATCAAAGATGACAATGTGTACTAGGTTAAAGGTCTTAACTATAATTTGTTGAGTGTTTCATAATTGAACAAATTAGGTTATAGAGTTGAATTCCATTATAAAAAGGAAAAGATATTTGAACTTGATGGTAAGCTAACTAGAAGTGGTGATCAAACAAGGGGTAACTTGTTCTATATATAATTATTTGATGAGACATGTTTACTTGCACAATATGAAGATATTTGGTTATAGCACAAGAGGTTATGCCATGTAAGTTTTGATAATTTGGTTAGCATTAGTAGGATGAAAAGAGTGAAAAGCTTGCCAAAACTAAAGAAACATGACAATGCTATGTATAAACAATGTCAATTAGGAAAAATGACAAAGTCTAGTTTCAAAAGAAAGGCATATCCATCTAATGATATTTTGGAATTGGTTCATACTGACCTTTGTAAACTTACTAGAATTTAAATCTATTGCGGAGAGAAATATTTCATAGTATTTATTGATGATTACTCTAGAATGATGAATGTCATGTTTCTTAAAGAAAAATCTAATTTTTTTCAATTATTTAAGTAGTATTTGTCCAAAGTTGAAACGGACATAGAAAAAGTCTAAAATGCTTGAGATCTGATAGAGGTAGTGGATTCATTTCAAATCCAAAATGACAGAGGAATCAAAAGACATATGCCAACACCTAGGACCCCTCCTCAAAATGGGATAGCTAAAAGGAGAATCAATCAATCATGGATTGTGCTAGAACATTGATGATGGAGAGAATGTGTCATAGAGATATTGGAGAGAAATTTTAAGTATAGCTATTTATATGTTGAACAAAGTACAAGTCAAGAAAGGTAGAAATATTACATATCTTGAACTATGGTATGTGTATGCACCTAATTTAAATTATTTTAAAGTTTAAATTGGAAGAAAATGCTATATACTCAAGGATAGTAGAAATGGAAAACTTGATGCTAAAAGTGATAAAGACATATTTCTGGGTTATTCCACTATGATCAAATCTTATAAATGTTTGAACTCTAACACTAACAAAGTTGTGGAAAGTACAATTGTGAAAGTTCATGAATATGCAAAAAAGAATAAATTTGAATACAAGAGAGAACTTGAAGACTATGATACATTAATATATATGAATAAAGGTTCTCCTTGCATCCAACCTAAACAAGATAAAAAAGTTGCAAGTCAACCACAAATTGGGAATATTGAGCAGCAATAGGCAATTACTGAGTAGAAGACTATGGGTGTTGATCAATAGTAAAAATGTATTGATTCACTGACAGAAGGAACCAAAAATTAGGAAGACAACATCAAGAAGGCACAACATGAACCATAACCTAAATAAGAGAGATAAAATGTTCACTTGGATTCATTTTTCAAGATTAACTTGTAGAAGAACAAGGAAGAAAAGAACCGATAATAACAAAATATGTGAGAAGACATCATGCACCCAATCAACTTATTAGTGATAAATAATGTGGTACAAAATAACAAATTCGTGAAATGAAAATTTGTAGAGATAGGAAGCACAAAAGATTGACTTTATCTAACATTGATTATATTGAGAAGGTTTTGTAAAATTTCTCTATGAATAATGCTAAAGAAGTTAGCACACCTTTACATAGTCATTTAAAATTGACTAAGGATATGTATCCAAAGACACCAAAAGAGGAGGATAATATGTCCAAGGAACCTTATGCTTCATCTATAGGGAGCTTAATGTATGTCATGGTATGTACTAGGTTAGATATTACACATGTAGTTAGAGTTTTCAGCTATTAAATGAGTCATCCTAGATTTGAGCATTATAATGTAGTTAAATGGATTCTCATATATTTTATAGGAACTACCAATAAGTGTTTAAATTTTGGGGGCTTTACTACTAATTGCCAAGGTAAAGTTGACTTGGATTTTGCAAGGGATATTGATTATAGGTAGAGAACTAAAGGTTATATATTTACAATTGGTAATGGTGAGTTAGATTTCTCAATTATAGAAGACTAATGTTTTTTCCATTATAGAGGCAGAGTATGTTGTTGCTACCAAGGCAACCAAAGAGATTACATCTCTTCAATTCTCCATAGAAGAATTTTGACACCCACATAGGGATAATTATTTGTTTGCAAATAGCCAGAGTGTCATTTATCTTGCCAAGAATTATGCTATTCATTCAAAGAAAAAACACATATAGTTGTAGTACCATTTCGTTTAGTCAATTTTGGATGGTGGACAATTAGAGTTGGAGAAGATATAGACATATGATAATCCAGTAGATATGTGTACCAAGGTAGTGACAAGGGAGAAGTTGAACTCCTCTTCATCTTTAGTTGGTCTTCTAGAATAAACAAATAAAAGAAAAATAAAGTCTAGGGTAGTTTGATATTCTAGTGGGAGATTTAGGTTTAATGGTGCTATGATCAGCCTCCAAGTGGGAGGTTATTATTATGGAGTTTGACCAATATCCAAGTGGGAGATTATTGTAATGTGGAGACTAATTGAAATTAGAGGTTTATTAAATGCAATTCCCCACTATATCATTTGTATAGGCATTTGGGGGTAGCGCCCCCATGATAGAGTCCTAGGGTAGCACCCTAGGTGTGTTTTGTATCACAGTAAAGGGTGGGGTTAAATGGAAATACCTCCATGGGGGTTTTGAAGGGTGGGGGCGGGGTGGGGGGGGGAGGTTAGGGTTAGGGTAGTACCTCTAAAGCCAAAAATGACTCTGTTATTGTAAAATATTTCAACTACTATTTTCCTATAAGACATCTTACTCTATCAATAATTTTGTAAGTGGCTCAAAAATATTTGTATAAATGGCTTAGTGATAGGGATTTTATAATGTATGATGAGACTGTAGCTTCTTATAGCAGTATTGAGATATAAGGGATTGTTGATTATAATCACTAGATAATAATAATAGTATAATTGTTATTGGTTGATGTAGCCCTAGGACTGGGTGAACCATGTTAAATCTTTGTGTCTTGTGATCTCTTTTGTGTAATCTATTATTTTTTGATATTGGCTATATTTCCATGTAATTGTTATTTATGTTAGTAGTTAATTGTAACAATATTTCTAGAGGAAAAGTACAATATTGGTGTTACCTTGATCAAACTTTAGAGGGGAATATGAAGAGATTTAAATTGGCACATTAATTGCTTTGTAAAATGAGAGGATAATTATAGAAGTGTGTCTAATTTTCTGTAAGTGAGTATAAGTAGATGTAGTAACACGCTTCATTTCCGTGAAAGCTACTACCAAAATCTATACCTTAGATTCAATTGTAAAAGAATAACTATTAGATCTACAATCCTCATTTTTGACAAACAATTCTTGTGAAACATGAATATTGTTATAGGTATAAATTTTCTCATCAGTGTCATTTGTGAATTGTTTAGTCCTAGGAAACTAATGACTAGCCTTTGAATGGGAAGATTTTGTACATAAATAAATTATACATAAATATTTGGATGACCAGTATAACTAAGTTAGATTTAAAAATTTGATCATTAAAATTGATATTCTATTAATATATTAACTAATAAAGATAAAAGAAAGTTTTTTTTTTTTAAATTAGAATATTTATGTCATTATTAAGGAATTGTGGCCTTGTTTTCATACTCAATGATATCTCTTGGAGTTTATTATATGTAATATTAAATTAAACATATGTATCTTATGATTTTGTACATATTTTATTATTAATTTATCAAATTTGGAAGATAATTTATTTTACTAATTTAGTAAACCTGAAAATAATTAAATTGTTAATATAAAGGTAACTAGATAATAAAAAAACCATTCCATTATAGTATGGTTTGGTAGGATATGCAGCTCTCACTCAAAAGATCTAGGGTTGAGTCCCAACAATGAAAATGTTTTACCTCTTACAAAAACATATTGTTGTGGTTAAAATGGCAAGCGAAAGTGGAGGGAGAAGAGCCACTTTTCAAAATTTGAATTCTACTTTGGGCAGGATTCCAATGGTTGGTTGAGATTAGAATCATGGCCTAAGCCACAATTTGAAGGGAGGAGATAGAGATTGTCAAGGGAATACATAGATTGAAGAACTGGTAGAGAAAGGAGATGGGAACCCACATTCTCTTTGCAAGGATCTAGGTAAGTCTCCTCAAATACCTAAGGCAAGACTTCTTAAGGTGTAGAACACCAAATGATCTTCTCTATTCAAAGTCAAACCATCTGGTAAGCCTTCTTTTCTAGTTGTTAAAGTGTTCCCTTGGTCTTAAAAATGAACTTTTGCAATCATTATTCCAAACAAGCTTGTTGACCACAACATTGCTTCTATCTCTTCTACCCTGGTGGGTAACTTCATTAGGAAAAGACCAAATATAGACATTGTAAGATCTTTCACAAAAAAGAAATGGAACCTAAAAGGTAAATTCATAGTCACTACAATGGTCAAAGGATTTCTATCTTTCATCTTTTCCTACAATGAGGACATCTAAAATATCCCATGTGAAGGGCTTTGGGTTATTGGCCACTAGACATTGGTTATCTATAAGTGGACATTGAAGTTGGACATGAACGATCCTTTTTTTGTTCAAGCCCTGGTTTGGGTAAGACTTCCAGAGCTTCCTCTCGAATTCTAGAATGGGGATGTTTTTGTTGGGGTGGCTAGTTCCTTTGGAGAGCTTCTCTCCATAGACCCAATAATAGCATCAAGAAGAAGACTAACCTGCACCTGTATCTGTAATAGAGTTGGGGAGGGGGTGGATATGCCAAGGGTAGTGATTTTCCACTCCAAAAATGGAACTAATCTATAGAAGGTCTATGAGAGTGTGACTTTTGCCTGGTTTCATTATTTTAAAATGGGCCACAAGGCCAAACAATGCTCGAATGCTAAGGAGGAAAAGAATAGGAAAAAGAATACCCCCAAACCCGTAACTCAATAGGATAGGAAGAAGATTTGGAAAACAATATTTGGAAACAAAAGAACAAAAATAGGCCTGAGACTAGTCAACCTAAGAATTAGGAGGTGGTTGTGGAAATCCTTATAAAAGAAGTGAAAATTTTGGCTTTGGCTGATTCCCAGATCAAAACTATAGAAGGAGGACCAATTAGTGGATCAAAAGGGCTCAATAAAGAGAGTATCCTACCACCTCTTGAAGGGAAAAGTGCTCATTATGATACCTCCCTTGAAGAACATAGTAGAGCTTCTTCCTTGAAGGGGATGGGGGAGGAGTCAAGAATTAAAAATGAAGAGGAGATTGATGTGTTAGTTGTGATAGAAACTCAAGGGCCTCAGGGAGACAAGGAGGCCCTCTCCTCACCCTCTAGGGATCATTTAAATTCCCCCTATTTGGGAATTTGGATTCTATAACTTGCGAGAAACTCTTCCCTTGGATAGATTTCTAGAATGGTGGCTTGGCTTGAGAATTACTTAGATGAAAACAAGGGGACTTTGACCATAGTCAAAAGGAAGACTAGCAGGGACCCTTCCCTAGTATCACTAGCAGCAACCAAGAGCAGAGTGAAAGCTAATGTTGGAGTTAAAACTAAGACACTAGGTAGAAAGAGTTTAAACCAATCCATTTAGGAGAAGCCTACAAGAAATTTGGCTAATGGGAGCCAAAGGACCATCAAGGAGGTATCCTCTATTAAAAAGAAATGAAGATAATATCCTAGAATATAAGGGGGCTAAACTAAACCCACAAATAGGATGATGTAAGGAATATGATTAGAGACCATAGACCTAATTTTAAGTTGATCCAAGAAACCAAAATGAAGAAAGATTTGGTGGGTAAGATTTCTTTTAGTAGTAGCATAGATGGAGAGGCCACCAATGTACAGGGTGCCTCTAAGGGTCTTCTCACACTCTTCAACAACAAGCATTTCCTAGTCACCACCATTAATAATGAAGGTAATACCTTATTATGTAAAGTCATACACATTTATAGTAAAGACTCTTGGTTTCTTTTGAATGTGTATGCTCCTAACTCTAAGTGAGAGAGGAATGCTTATTAGACCAAGCCTTATTCTCTCATTTATAAATGCAACCTCAATAAGGGTATCATAATGGGAGACTTCAATATCGTCCTTTCTGATGAGGAAAAACCTAGGTGTTTGGCCTTGGTATTGGATTGTAATATGGATCTTTCTAATTTCATAAATAGTCTAGCTCTCTTGGATGAAGATCTTTCTAATAGGATTTTCACTTGGTCCAATAGGTGTTTAGGGAGTGAATGTATATAGGTCCACCTTGATTAGGCCCTCATTTTGCCTAACTAGATGAACCTCTTCTCTAGCAAGCTCTCCCTTCTCCCCAGAGTTGGGTCTTATCATTCCACTGTCTCCCTTTCTTTATCCCCTCTCTCAGGAAAGTAGAAATTCCTTTTCATTTTGAGAAGATGTGGATTTACCATCTAGACCTATTATCCAAGATTTCCTTTTGGTGGAACATCAACATAGAGGGTACTACTATGTTCAAGGTTGCCAAGAAATTGGAAAATGTTAAATACAATATCAAAATCTAGAATAAGTCTGACTTTGGTCATGTCTTCTAGGCCAAGGATGAGGTTTCTATTCAACTTCATTCAATTTAGGACATCATTAAAAAGGAAGGATACAATGAGCACATTAGGAACATAGAGATGACTATTCTCTTTGATCTCCATAACATCATTAGTAGAGAAGAGAACTTTTGAAAACATAGATCTAGATTTGACTAGCTCAAAGAGGGAGATCAAAATACCAAGTTTTTTCACTTCTCCATATTAAAGCACAGTGCAAACAACTAGATTTCAAGCATCCAAAAGGGCCAGTCCCTTTTATCTAATGATATTGATATTTCTATTGAGGCTATTAATTTTCTCTCTTCTCTCCTTTCTAGGGACCCAATTTTGTCTATGGAGGATAATAAGGAAATTGTTTCCTCCTCAACCCATATGATTCAACCTCACCATAACACAATGATGAGGGCTATTCCTAATAGTTTGGAAGTGAAGCAAGATCCATTCTCTCTCCCTACTAATAAAGCCCAAGGGTTAGATGGCTTTCCAAATTTATTCTTCTAGGATTATTGGGAGGTGATCAAGATGGATGTTGTCAAGGAGGTACAGGAATTCTTTGGGGCCAAGAATTTGCTGAAAGAGCTTAACTCAACCTTTCTAGTTATTATCCCTAAAACCCCTAGGGTGGATATTATGGACCAATTTAGGCCCATTAGTCTCTAAAATTTTATCTACAAGATCATCTCAAAAGTTCTAATGACTAGAATTCTCAAGGTCCTTCCTTTGATCATTTCACCACAGCAGATGGGTTTCATCCCTAGCAGACAGATCTTGGACTCTATAATGTTGGTTTATGAAGTCATTAATCTCTAGAGGCTGGGAAGAGGGAGGGTCTCCTCCTCAAGCTAGATCTCTCTAAAGCCTATGACTAGGTGGATTGGTCCCTTCTTGGAACAGTCCTCCAGGCCTTTGGTTTTGACCACTAGGTATGCAAGCTTATATCCCAACTTGTTTCCACTTCTTTCCTAGCTATCATTATTAATTGGGCTCCATCACATTTCTTCAAATTGTGAAGAGGCTTAAGGCAAGGAAATCCACTATCTCCCATCCTCTTTATTATCATGGTAGAGTGTATTGGAATACTAATTAAGAGAAAAATATAGGAAGGGTCCTTGAGAGGATTCAAATCTTCATCAGGGCATTTATCTTTCACTAACCAAAAGTTCATGGATGACATTATAATGAGAGGAGAAGCTTTAGTTTTAGAGGCAAAAATGATGAAGATCTTACTAGATACATATGCTAGGGAAATTGGCTAGCTTATTAATTGGGAAAAAAGTTTGGTATTCTTTATGAATACTCCTGAAGACAAAAAAGGGACAATTGCAAGTATTCTTGGTTGCAGGGTTGGAAGCTTGCCTGCGAGCTATCTTGGACTCCCTTTGGGGATTAAGCTATCAGATTCTTTCTAGAAGGGGCTTATTAATAGGTTCAAAAGGAGCTAGCATGCTAGAAAGGAACCACTCTCACCCAAGCTAGCAAATTCCTTCTAGTGAAGATGAGGCTTTAGAACCTTCCCACGTATACCTTGAGTCTCTTTGGGATTCCAGTCAAATATGTTAAGATAATGGAAAAGATTCAAAGAGATTTTATGTGGTCTAGATTGGAAGAACATAAAAGATACCCTCTTGTGACCTCAGATAATTTTTTCCTCCCCAAGTGTTATGGGTGCCTAGGAATTAGAAAACATAGGCATCTCAATAGTGTTGTCCAAGC
Source organism: Cupressus sempervirens (assembly GCA_028749045.1). Lineage (NCBI taxonomy): Eukaryota > Viridiplantae > Streptophyta > Pinopsida > Cupressales > Cupressaceae > Cupressus > Cupressus sempervirens. The sequence continues at coordinate 867,692,396 of CM053789.1, forward strand.
TAAACAGGTTTGGTGAATATTTAATAGTACTAGAAAATGGAGAGATATTCTGGTGGATATGTATATTAGGAGACCTTCTTTAAGATATCTACTTAATGAATTTGACATCCTGAGTAGCTGGGTTATATGGAATGGGATCTTAAACGCTAGAACCCTAGCTAATTCAAAGGTGGAATGGAGAGAACATCCTCTTCTCGCATGATAATTGGCTTATTCAAGGCCATCTCATTAATAAACCCGTCGATGATAACTAGGCCTACACATGCATAAGGTTTTTTAAAGTGAAAGTAAGTGACTATAGAATAGACTAGGGATGGAGAGACCTATCCTTGATATTGAATGATCTTAAGCTGATAATGGTAATGCTAAACTTTTTGATTTTGAGTAATAAATAGGATGAATTGATATGGGAAGACAATCCAAGTGGATCCTACTTAGTGGCATCGGGGTACAACTCCCTGTGGAATCTGAAGGGGAAACATCTTTGGGCTAAGGCCTAGCTACCTGACCTTACCCCTAAAATTAACATTTTCTTCTAGTTGATGCTTCAAGATAAAATTCTCACTTTGGAAAAATTGGCAAAAAGAGGTCAGTATATTCCTAATAGATGTATTCTTTACAAGCATTACTTGGAGATGGTTAACCACATCTTTATCCATTGCCCCTATTCCATGGAGGTCTAGGGGTACCTCACCAAGAACTATGGTTTTAGTTGTTCTAAGCCAAGAAAGATCCTAGACTTCTTCTACCAATGGGATAGCTTTTCAAAGGTATGAATTTGCATAGTATAAGCACATGGAGTTTTCCCCACTTCTACAAGGGAGTATGGAAAGAGAGAAACAATAAAATTTTTAGAGATAGAGAGGTTCCTACTAATGTGCTTGTAGACAAAATCAACATCAACCTAAGAGAAAATTTTATTATTAGGATGGGTGGAAATCTTGATGAAGGGGGTAATAGTAAGGATAGAGATAAGGACAGGAGAACAAAAAGAGAGGAGGATAAGTGGGAACTCTCCCTGAAGGTTTGGCACAAAGCCAGCTTCGACAAAGAAACTAAAGGAAATCTTGATCCTACTAGATGTGGGGGTGTCATCAAAAATTTCCATGGTGTGGGAATTCTTTCTCTCTCCTACCCCTTGGGAAACTAGACAAATCACTATGCTGAAGCTAGTACTACCCTCTACACTGCTAAACTGGCATTGAAAGTGGGAGTCAAACACCTATGACTAGTGGGGGACTCAAATAATACCATTAGATGTATAAAAGGTGATCTCCAACCTACCTAGACCATTTCAAACATAGTGGATGAAATCTTCACTACCCTTGGAAAATTTGATAGGGTACATGTTAGCCATGAGTATAGGGAATTCAACTCGATGGCTAACTAGTTTGCCAACAAGGTAGTTAGGAATGAGATGGTGAGGATATGGACCATTGGATGAAATTTTTTGTCAACCACAAAAGGTCTAATTGATCAAGAGAGGATCTAGGGAGGTACGTGTGAAATCACCAGTTACTTATGGAAACTAATGAAAAAATGTTTGCAAGGAAATGTATTTATGGAAAGTACAGGGTTAACTGGCAGTTTATACATTTGATATCTAATCACCATGCTTTATGGGTTTCTTATTTTATTTTCCATTTTTTTGGAATTGAAAGAAAAGACAGTCTTAGACAAAGTAAATAGAGAACCAACACAGACACAAAAAAAACTATGTTTATGAAATGTACAACCACCAAGCTAATCAAGATGGTGGAAGAAAGGAGAAAATGGGAACTAGCTAGAGAGGTAGAGAAGTGGAAATAGAGAACCAAGGTCTAGGAGAAACTCAAAAAGGAGGCATTGCTTACTACATTGCCAAGCTTCATGGGTGTGAGTCAGTGGTTACCAATCTCATGGTTAATTCTTGGAAGGATGGCAAGTCAAGATTGATGGGGTTTTGTATCATGTTGATGTGGGGGTCATAGCCCATCTTACTGAAATCCTTGTCGAGGTTTTCAAGTTCTTTAGAGATAAAAAGGTTTCTGCAAATGTGGTGAAGGATATTACTAAGAACATGCAATAGAAGAAGGAGCTAGTAAAAGTAGAGACTTACTGTGAGATGGACTGATCAAGAAGCTCTGGAGGTATGTGCTGCAGGAAATCTTTGAGTTTATTTCTTTGGATATGAGGTTTGATAGGGATAGAACTCACCACATTGTTCTTCTTAACCACTTCCATTATGATGCTAAGGTCTCTTTCCCTTTTTACCTTTACTCTTCTATGAACAAGAATATTTTAGGGTATAATAAAAAACCTAGTACTAACCCTACCTAGCACAAGGGTTTACTTCTATTGATTTTTGAATATTTTAAAGCTCGGTCTATGAGTAAGCCCTTGCATCATAATACAACTAATTCTAAGTAGACAGGGAGCTCCAATTTCTCCTCAGACATAGAGGGGCACTTGAGCTTAAGTTCAAAGGAAGAGGAAGACTATTAGTCTTTAGGGAAGAAGGGAAAGGGGAGAGACAAGGGAGCTCCCTCTCCTAGTAAAGCTCTTTACAAGAAAAGCCCTAGATGATATATGCCCAAAATGACTAGTCACATGGAAGATGAGTACAATGAGGAAGGAGAAGACATAGACATGGATGAGGAGAACAAGGGTGTGGATGTTGAGACTAGATAGGAGTCAACTAGTAACCCTAAAAAGAAGTAGAGAAAGATTAGGGAGGAGGATATGCCACTGGAGGGACAAAATGATATGGGATTGGAGCTCTTTATTCTCCCTGCCCCTCTAAAGCCCCCACAAGAGAAAGAAAATGAGAAAATGAAGGAGGGCAACACTAGTGGTGTGGTTGAAATAAAAGATAGGCTTATGGATTGGAAGAATTTCAATGCCAAAACCTCTAAAATGGGGATCATAAGAGAAGCTATAAACCCCCAAATTCTTGAAGAGAAAGAGGGGAAAATCCATTTGGAAGAACTTAGTGAACCAGTTTTGGTGGCTATTACTAACAATGTGAGGGAGGTGGGTATGAACTTGATCAACAATGTAAAAAGCAAGATGATTGAGAACTTCTAATCTATAAAATGACTTTGTCATGAGTTAAAGGAAGTAAAAGAAAGATTGGGGTGGATGGAAAATTAGGTGAAGAAGAATGAGAAAAGGAATTGGACCGACTTGGGGGATCAAATTAATGTGTTTGAAGATAGCATGAAAGGTATGGAGAACATCAACTATAGCATGGCCAACTAGATGCTCAGTATTCATAAATCTCTCAATGATAATATTATTAGCCTGAGTGGCAAGACAAAAGCTAGGGAGTTTGTTGTGGAGAAGGATGGGAAGGACAATGATGAAGACAAGATGCAAGAGGGCACCATAACGAACATAACTTAGAGCCACATGGATCAGAGCTGTGTAAAGGAATAGGAACTCTTGGTGGAGAAGTTTTAGAGAGCCAACAATGTGGTAGAAACCATCCAAGACCTTGAGAGGATGGTGGGAAGTAAGCCAAGAATATACAAGTACCACCTTGTGCTTCTTTATAGTTGTAGGATTTTTTATTTTTGGTTTTCTGCCTGTCCTTTTGTTAATTTGCTACCCTTTTTTATGTAAGAATTTTTGGGGTTTTAGGTTCCCTATAAAACGTATTTTTCTTAATAAAAAACTGGATACTAAAAAATTTATTTACATTAACTTAGTAATTTATTTTAATTTATCAAAATAATATTAAAATATTATTAAAAATATAATATTTATTGTGGTAGTCTTGTTGGTGTTTTAAAATGTTACTAGTTTTCAATTACCCTGATGAGAATGAAACACATCTAGGGGTAGCTAACGCCCATTTTCAACATGCCCATTCAGACACCAGGCCAACTATAAGGCATGACCCTTCTTCTTCTTCAGGCTCTGCAAAACCTAGGTAGGTAGACCTATAGATTCTTTATATGGTACTAGTTATCAAAGCATACACTGAATCTATTATGAAGCAGATAAAACCCTTATTTCTCCTGATAACTCATGAAATAACATCAATCTACAGTAGCTAAATGTAGATCTAGGAATCTCATAAGCTGAGTGAGGACATTCTATTACAGCTCTTCAACATGAAAGGGAAAAGCATTTGATTAATAATGTTGATATCAGCAAGACCCAAATATGAGCAACAAAATCTAGTGATTCTATTTCTAATTAGTGCCTTATCTATTGGGAAATTAAATGAATTATAACCATACATCTTTTGGAAATCTGAGACACATTACTACATCTAGATGCCTGATCTATCCTTCACCTTGTGAACAGACATCTGCTTCAAATTTGAATCTCATACTCAAATTATCCCACCATGAAATATGAAAAACCCTGTGATAAATACCAAGCAATTACATGGCTCTTTGATCCATATGCAAGACATTTTAACCATGTACATTCCAAAATGAGATGCAACCTAATCTATGATCCTTGATCAAAAACTAGAAAGATTATAGATCCATAAATAGGAGACAAGACTCAAGTTGAATTTGGAAACCTTTGCTGCACTTTATTTGTTTTCCTTGAAATCAAATACATGAAAGATGTACAGAAAATAACTCATAGATCACCTAACAGAATAGAACTATTTGCATAAAACTTAACTTGCTATTCACATAGAAAAGAAATTGCTAAAGAATGTAGGTGGAATCACAGATCTGGATCCAACAAAGTGGTCTCACAGAATGACTGCAAATTCTCTAACAACAATGGTTTCTCAATAACAAAAAACTAGAACCCCTACAATAGAGAAAGAAAAGAAAAATATAGGAGAAGAGTTCATTCCCAGACCTGATCTGATCATGACATTTGTCCCTTGGGGAAACCTCCTCAATAGGTTAAGACCATCTTTCTTATCTTCTCCCTCAAACTAAAAATCAAATCTTCATCATTGTTACTCCACAAGGCATATATATTTGAGATATTTTATTCACCCTCGTAACTGATTTCTAATTCTAAAGTGCATTCATGGTAAAAATGAAAAACCAATTACAAAGTGACTTCAAGAAGCCAATATAACCTTTCTTGTTTATTTTCTCCATATCCAGGCTTCAAAAAGTATTCAAATCTACCCTGTAATCAACTTTGATGCTCTGTGATGACTTTTTCCCATTGCACTGAGAATGCCTCTAAAAAATGAAAATATACTTATAGCCTGAACTGGTGAAGACCTGTGCAAAATATAACCCCAAATTCAAAAAATTCATTTTCTCCCAGTTCCAACGGTATATTGTGCTGCCTATTTCGGACAAAAAATGCCCCTGATATGGTAGTTTGAAAAATAGGCTCTGGACTATGGCTAGGCATTAAAATGAAAAATTTTAAAATTTTATATAGCTGTAACTATATAAAAACTTAAATATTTCAAAACTTAATGATTTTTAATTTTCATGAGTTCAAATTTAGACTTTTCATTTTATATTCACTAATCTCTGCCCCTCTGCCACTTGTTGGAATCTAATTGGCTGTCATCACCACTTTTGAAATATTTTTTATTAATTAATTAATATTAATTAATTAATCATTTTAATATTCATATCAGCATCCTATTGAATATCTCTTTACGCCCTCACACACATATGAGTTCATTCATATTTTAATAATGTCTTCAGCCCCGGAGCCTTTTAATTTTTGCTTTGCGACCTCATGCACACATATGAGTTCATTCATATTTTAATAATGTCTTTAGCCCCGGAGCCTTTTAATTTTTGCTTTGCGACCTCATGCTGAATTTTACCCTTTACATTCTTACGATGAAAACCTTTCCCGTAGCATCGGGACCTTGGAAAATTTTGCTTATGCTCTTACATTCACCTCTTTAGCGTATCATTGGAGGCTTCCAATTTTTGACTTACGATCATACACTCAAGCGTAAGACCGGAGAGCTTTGAAACTTTATCTCACGCTCATACGCAAGCTTTCCTTTATGTCGAGCGTGAAAATATGTAGCCTTTAGTCCTGTGGGCCCCACCACTGGGCCAAGCATTGCATTTAAAAGGCCATTGTCTTATAGACACTATGGCTCTGTGTCTTGTTGTATTTAAAGACTTCAAAACACTCCCACACAACGAATATGGGATAAATGTCTACGTTCTTTGCTTGCTCTGCTCTTTTTTCTCATCGGCATGGAGACTTTCTTGCAAATATGGCATGAGGTGTTCTTTTTTATGTGTAGGGGCATTCTCAATTAAAAGCCATGGCCCTCTAAACTTGGTGCCTCTGCTATACTGACATCGGTGTCTTTTGTTGAATGCGTGAGCTTCTTCTATTTGGAGCCTTTTTGTTATAATGTGTCTGCCCTGTCTATTGGCTATTTCAAAAATGTGGCTTCTCCTACGGGTCCTTGGTTGCTGTGTTGGCTACTTATTCTCCTCTAATCACGCTAGCCAGTTTCCTCTATGGCTAACTCTTTCAACTATGTGTGGGATAATACCTTTTCAACTGTTTGAGCTCTATTTTTGTCATGGCGTCCTCTTATAATGTCGTGGATGGCTGCGGATTCTCTCTGTATGTGGTCTTGGATCACCTTCTTGGAATTACATGGATTATGGAAAATGCCTTCCTGTTTGAGGTCACCCTACAAATTCATTGAGTTCCCATTAATGTCATGTTCTGCCTGCTATAGGTTCTCTGCAAAATGGGTGAGTTTCTCTTAAAAAAGGTGCCCCTCTTCTTTATGATATGGAGTTCCCCTTTAAACTTGCGCATGATATCCTTTGTGTTGGTGTTCCTCCTTCTTACTGCAGATTCATCTTTGCAAGGTGTCTTGGGGCTGCTTCCTATATATTCCTCCCTGCTCACGCTGTGAGCCTTTCTCCATCAGATGATTCCCTTTGATCACATGGGAATTATTTAGATGTGCTGTGACTTCTTTGATGGTGTCTGCCTTTGCGTGGATACTTTTTTTCTCTCATGGCATCCTAGCATGAGTTCATTCTTTTATTGCTATTCTCTTTTATCTCAGCCAGCTGCTTTCAAATTAAGATGCCTTCTAACTTCATTTGCCATCATGGACGTAAGACTTGGCTTTGACTATATATGTTGTTTTCTTTCAATGCATGAGAGCTCCTTTGACCTATGTGGTCTCTATTGAATGGAAATGTACAAATACAAATCCTCGTGAAAAATGAGTGAATTTGTCATGAACAAGAAAAAGATCCTCGATTGGAGCATGTTTAGAAAACTCATAGCATAACGTTTCTTTACCAACATGTTCATCTAGCCCTTGAACCATTAATACATGAGTTAGTGTAGATTAAGAAGCTCTCTTTAATGTTGAAGGTGTGGTAAAAGCAAGTGCATGTGAAGGGGTGGAGTCTTCATTTTGGCTTTCATTGCATTGAAAACATGAGAAACTACGGGAAAAGATGAGACATCTGCATATGGCCCAAGTCCAATCAACTGTAGGAGTTGCACCTTTAGAAACTCCTTGCATTGATTTATTCATAGAATGTACCTATCCTCCTTGAGTTACTCCTAAACCTCTAGTTCGCTTGCTACTATACTCAAAGAAAAAGGTGTCATCCATTCACTATCACACCCTTCTTCACCAATTTCAATAACGCTTGGTTGGGTTATATTGATCATTCCAACTTAACTATAGCATGCCCATATCCTTTAAATCTAGAATAGTCATTAATATCATATAATAAAATAGAGTAATCATTTTATATTTCCTCAATTTCTCTTGGCATCTTGTTCAAAATAAGTCGGACCCCAAGTGGGTCTAGCCTAAAAAAATTCATCTCTGAACAACTGAACCATCAAACTAATCCACCAGTGACTTGATATTGGTTGAAACCAAGTTTGATCACTGAACCATCAAATAAAACTCGCTTCATCACTTCTTTGCAAACTGTAATTTTTGTGCCAAGGGGTCCATTGACTGCCCTTAAAAACTGACCTGAACCTCTGACCGGGCTGTGAAAACTAGAGCACTAATTCTCTGTTCCACACCCTTCTACCCCGTCGAATCTTGTCTCATGAAAAATTCTCAGTCAAAAGATATTGACCATTAAAGTTACCTTCTTAGGTTTACCTACAAGAAAGTACGCCAGAAAATAGTAAACTAGGTTCGGATTTGGCTCTAAAAACTAGGAAAGCTGACACTTGGGGAGACAAAATTTGGGGCATAGGTTCTCTGCTATGAGGATATTATGGATATGCGATTTGGTCTCATGATGAATCATAAGGCACAAATGGAAGACGTTCAAAGTGGGCTACTTAGAATTGCTGACTGGAAATATTGACAAGATAACGATTTTCACAAATGGAATTGAATTGGAAAAGTGTGCATACGGATTCGTCAAATTCTAAAAACTGCCACACTTGGAGTATTTTCAGAGTACATCATAGTGATGCAATGCATTCAATCTTTCCAATCATGAATTTCAAGTTATAATGTCACGAATAGGGGTACTTGACAAATCTGCAAGTGCTGACACTAGTAAAACTTTAGAAATCTCGTTTACATTAGAAACGAGATTTTTAAAGTTTTACTAATGTACTAAAAGCAGATTAGTAGTAAAACAAGTTTTACTAGTGTACTAATCTGCAAGAGTTTTACTAGTGTACTAATCTGCAAGGGTACTAAAAGCAAGACTTTCGTTTACGAATAGGGGTACTTGACAAATCTGCAAGTGCTGACACTAGTGCTGACAATTTCTGAAAGCAAGACTTCCCCAAATGACTCGAAATGATGATTTAACTTCATGGAACACTTAGACAGGCTAAAAAGAGGGTGTTATAAACATTAAACACCTTTTAGGCTTCAGACTGGCAGTCGGGTGCATAGGCATCAAAAAGCTTTCATAGGGCTTAATTTCTCAACAGTGCTCAAAATAAGGAGTGTAATTTTGAGCGCCAACAAGTCTATTGCATTTTTTTTTTCTTAATATGGTAATTTGATTATAATAACAATAAAAAAACTTAAAGACTATTTTATAAAAAATAATATTGGATTTTGAAAATTTTAAAATTAGAGTATAATCAAAGACAAGAACTGTAAATTAAATTGCGTTCTTCAACACAATATACAAAATCCTCACTATGCCCTTAACTAGCATACTAGAAGTCATTAAATGGAAACTTGTTTTAGAAGAAGAAACTAGATTATGCCTAATAGATCAATCTTAGCTAGTATTATGATCATTCATCCCAAGTTAATAAGAAATCTTGTGTGCTTATGAAATTAGAAATCTAAAAAGAATATGACAATGTAGATTAGTGACTTATGTGTAAGTCCCTTAAAGCCTTTGGCTCTTCACATCAATGGATTAATCTTACTTTCAGCCTTATCTCTACACCAAAAATTTATCTTCTTGTGAATAGTACTTCAAAAGGTTCTTCAATATATTACGAGGAATAAGACAAATGATTTCTATATCTCCATTATTTTTTTATTATAAGAGAAAGGCTTTACTAGAAGTACTAATAAATCTCAAGAAGAACCTCTTATCAAAGGATTCATAGCCCTATAAGAAGCTAATAACTTCAAACATATCATCACAACATATATGCAAGCATATGACAAAAAAATTAATGAATAAAACTTAGATTTTTTCTTAAATGAAAATCTAATCCTAGAAAACAATAGATGTCAGCTCATGGGTTACAAGCAAGGTCCATTCCCACATAAGTACCTAGGAATTCAATTGGAAAAGAGCTACAAGAACTCCAAGGCTTGGAATCCTATAATAGAAAAAATAGAAAATTGGAAAGGAAAATGGTTAACTAAGATCAGAAGAGAAACTAAAATCAAATATGTGCTCTTAGCTATCCCTACCTACAAAATTTTGTTCCTTACCTTACAAAAAGGGGTAAAAATCAACCTAGATAAGAAAATTAGAGACTTTTTTTTGGAATGGGCTAGAAGAAAAGAAAAAGAAAGCTCTCGTATAATGGGATATCATCTTTAGACCTAAAAAATTTGGAGGACTATATATTAAAAACTTAAAGTTGGAAAAATGAGGCATTAGGGGCCAAATTAGTTTGGAGGATGTTCCAAGAAAAAGAAAACAATTAGTCTAAAATTATTTATTATAAATATCTATCCACTTTGAATCATTTATCTATTTTCTAAACCTCTAAACTCCCTAGGAGTTCTAGAACCTATAATTTTATAATGCAATGTCCTCCCCTCATTAGCAAGAATCTAACTTGCCATATAGGAGATGGTAGAAATTCCCTATTTTTGGAAGACTTTTGGGATAGGCTTCTAGGCAGGAAAAAATATGGATCCACCCCCAAATATCAAAATTAATTTATCAAATCTATGTGGCAATTTGGTAATAGATTATCAAAATATTACTATCTCAAAACAATCACTCAAATGTGAATGGAAATTAGTTTCACAAAAAAAATTATTAGAGTATGAAAAATTACAATACAATCACTTCATTGAACAATACATAGCTAATCATAAGGACAAAGATAAATTAATTTAGGGAACATTTAAAGATAGAAAATAAAAAGTTAAGTTAGGATATGAACTCATATCTAAATCTCATTAATGGGATTCAATTGAATTTCGTTAGACTTATGTTGGGATTAAGCTTCTCTACCTAAAGTCAATATTTTTACAAGCTACTATCCAAAACTAAATTCAAATTACACATATATTTGTGAAGCTGAGACCAAATTAAACTTTGATGCAACATCTATAGGCAATCATAGGAACATAGTTTCAAGATGCATTATTCACAATGATAATCAAGAATGGATAGCTAAACGTACTAAATACTTCGGTAATATTACTAACAATGTCATAGAAATAGATGCTTTAATTGAAGGCTTACCTTTCAACTTTGAACTTGGTATCAAGAAGATGGCTATTGGAGGAGAATTAAGTTATTTTGTTCATACAATCAAGAAAAGAGGAACCCCTAATGGGAAACTTAATTTAGACTCAACAAATATATAGGGACGATAATATAGTAGTAGATGCTCTAGCAAATGAAATGGCTGATAGTGAAAAGATACTTATCAAAAGCTATTAATTAAATCAAATAAATAATTTTAAATACATTAACTAAACCATAAATAGATAAGTTAAAAATTTAAAAGACTTATAGTTAACTTATTCAAAATATAAACTAATGATAAATATTAGAAAATTCAATGATAAATTATAAAGCTCAATGATATAATTGTATGTACCCTAAAATGGTCGTCTAGACTATGGGCCCCCATTATTCAATTTATCAAATTTCTTGAATAAATAGTTTGTAATATTTTATTAAATCAATTCAAAATCAATTTCTTTGATCAAATTATAATTAATTCAATTATTTCAATATTTCTTAAGGTTTGATCATTTTATCCTAAGGCTTATTTAATTAAAAGGAAGCCTCTCTTTTAATTAAATAATTAATCCACATTTAATTAATTAAGAGAAAAACCCCTCTTTTAATTGAATTAAATACTTCCTATTTAATTAAAAAACTTGCTTCCTTTTAACTAGATAAAATCCCGCTTGAAAAAGAAAATAAATTAAATAAAAAGAAACAATTATTTTTTTCTCTACCCTTAAATGCACATATCTCTAAGTGGGATTCCTCTTTTTTCTCTTTCCACTTGCTTCTCAAACACTCCTCTTTTCTCATTGGTGGAATTTTGTTTCACGTGGATCAAACTCTATTATCCCATATTAGTTGTGACAAGCCTCCCACCTCCACATTTTCCTTTATAAGGAGACCTCTCCTTCTCATTTTGATATAGATAGAGAAATATAGATAAATGAATAGAAAGAGAGATAGAGAGAGATATACAAAAATATAGAGGAAGATTTTATTATTATGCTATAGGCTTGGAGGGAAAATTTGGAGTTTGAGCATTAGGGTTTGGACATTGGAGCTTCATTATAGCTTCTCTCTTCTTGTCTTATTATTTGTTGCATCCATAGCCTCCATCATCAAGTTTCATCCTTGCATTTTCATATTATCTTAGAGTCATATTTGTTTTCATAGATTAATATTGAATTGTTATTACAATTCAAAGCAAAGATTTCTTTTTCTTGCATTGTTTTGCATTGTTATGATTTACATTAGTTTGCATCCTCACTTGCATTCATATTTTGCATTGGAATTTAAAAGTGGGAAGATACACTTCTAAGAGGGAGGGTGAATCAAAAGTATCTAAATTTAACCTCTAAAACCTTTTCAGCTGAAAACATTCACATGCATCTAATCCATCTAATAAACATGAAAGTAAAGACATGCATGAAAATAGATAAAACAAGATTTGGTAACCCATAAACCCTCCAAAAATGAGAAGGTAAAGCTGGGGTGGGGATGACACCCACAAAATATCACTGCAGCAATGTGTAACTATTCAAGGTTAAAAAGTTTGGCCACTTCCAATGGTCTACCCTATGAAAGGCCTATCCAATGAAAGACTTTACACCTTATTAAAATTGACCTGGTTAAAGGATTTCAATACCCTACTAAAAGTAGGTTTGATTAAAGAACTTTAGTACATTCACTTGGAATGCCACCCAGTTAAAGGATTTACAAATGGCTATTAGGCCAACCTAAGTCCATAAGATTTCCATTATCTAATACAATTGCTAGAGAGTATTACAAAGTCTTTGACCTGATAGCTTTGCAATCTTCAATTTCTGATTCTAGATCCTTGTTCTCCTCTTGCTGATCTAATCCTTGCTTGATTAGATATATCACTCTGTAATATTTCGATACTCTATTCTTGATCAACTGAATGCTTCAATTCTAGTCTATTCTTCTAAGTCTTTTCACACTTCTCTCTAAATTTCACTATAGTTCACCCATACACTTCTCTCTCGTAAGCATACAATGGGGTTCCATCCTCCTTTTAAAGATTTTTAAGATTAGGGTTAGGTATGAATCTATAATCCATTTTCATTCTTCATTTCCTACTCAACTCATGTGCTTTTCGTATTGGTTACATGCCTTCTCCTTTTTCCTTACTGATTACATGTAGATTACATAGTTAATGCAAAATATTTGATCTTATCATCAAGATCCTTCAAGATTCTTCCATGTCAGCTCAAAAATAGTTTACATAGGTGTTTGTTGGATCACAAATAACTTTGTCCAATCTGTGTTACTTAGCAATTATTACCTTTGATGCTTAGCACTTGATAATTCTATTACTCGACACTTGTTGTAGTTCTGTCTAGCTCGACACTTGAACTTACTTAGCATCAACTATTTGCTCAACATCAACTATTTACTTGGCATCAACTATTTACTTGACATCAACTATTTACTCAACATCAACAATTTACTCAGCTTCTATACATATTTTTCTCAGCATGTGTTACTAGCTCAGCATGAACTTAGTAAACATCTTAAGTGTGTTGACACAAAATAGTCAAAATCGATCTTAGATTCAACAATCTCCCCCTTGACATGAGTGTCAAAAACACTTAGCTATATATCAAAGTCTAATCTCCTCAAGTAAAATATGCATACAGTTTAGCATATATACAAAACTTCAAAAACTTATTAAAAATTTTGTATACCTCAAAGTCTTGTGACTCCCCTTGAGCTAATGTGCCATTACCATTCCTATAGCCAAAATTCTTGTGTTGAATGTGTCACATGTTGATGTATCTGATACATTTTTCCTTTGTTCTTGTATCTTATTTCTACTTCCTATACTTTGTATCTATAATATCTTCCATTCTTACTCAAAACATTATATCTCCTCTTAATTATTTCTCCCCCTTAACTATATCTCCCCCTTTTTGACACTTATGTCAAAGGGTGCTAAGGATTAAGACCATATTTTTCCAAAAATTTATTATTTACCTCCATAATCATCTTAAGAGATGCATCCCAATTGTCAAAAGCAATTTCCAATGACATGTGTTGGATGATTGTCTCTACAAGAAGATGAACAAGTCCTTCTAAAGTAGAAATATTAGGATCTTTCTTTAGAATAGTTTCTGCATAGGCTTGTTCCTTATGGAGTACTTCCAGATGTGGAGTTATGGAGGATTGAATCTGCATCAATTTGGCCTTAATGATGGCCTCCTCTACTATCAATATAGCTAATTCCTTCTGCATGCGAAGCATTTGGGAAAAATGCTTCTTACTCTGAGCTAGATCTTTTGGTAGTGGAGTGCTAGAAATCTTTAGATTTCTCTCCCAGCTCATTATTCTTTGGCTTGTCTCCTATGTGAAATATGAGGAATCACACAACTTTGTGTACAATGAGAATACATTCTCAAGTGCTTTCTTCACTTTTTCAATTTTTTTTGCCAATTAAACTTGTGAAAGTGCAATTTCATTAGATATTTTCTCCTTAATTTTTCCTTGAAATTTCTTCTTAGAGCATTCCATGAGTTTCACATTGGTTTCCTGGTCTTCATTAGTCACTTTTTCTACAATATCTGTTAGTTGTTCCAATATAGGCTTAGTTCCATCAGGTGTCTACAAGCTAAATACATCAAGAAATATTTCTTTTATTTCTACCAGTACTTGCTTCTACTTATACTCATTTCTAAGCATCTCTTGTCTTTTCCTCCTTTTCTAGTGCCTCTTGCACTTCATTTATCTATTGCAGGTTCATGGTTCTTGAGTCATAACTTGGTATGACTATTTCTTCATCAAGAGTAGGGTCTCCATAGTGAAGTACACTTGCAACCTTGGTGGAGCTTGATCCTAGTGTAGAAATTTGCAATGATATTGCATCAGTGTTCAGCTACTAAATGACTTTTGTAGGAGTGCTAGTAGTTGGTAGATTTACTAATGTTTGTATGGTAGCCTACTCCTTCTCCTTTGGAGTGTCCTTGTCTTCATCTGATCTCCTTCAATCAATTATAATTATTTGAGGTGTACCTTTTTTTTATACTAGAGGAATAATAATTATAATTTTTTGTAGTAATCTTTCCTATTTTCCTTGTTGATATGTCCTTATCTTCTTTTGCATTCAACCTCTGTACCATGGTATCAACTATTCCAGATGTGTTAGTTTTGTCTAATGGAACTGGTGATGTAGGGAATAGAAGTTGAACACTAGTAGCTATAGAGATGATAGAAGGTGGTTCTTATGGATTCACCTTATCTCTAGATGAGTCAACTACTGCTTTCTACAACTCATCCACACTGACCAATGTTGGATTCGTCAAGGATCATTTTGAGATCCTCTACAGTCAATGGATTGATGTTCTCACAAAATTTTTAGGGAAATCATTCATAGTTATGGTATCTACAGGTGTAGATATGACATATGGAGGGCTAGGAGGCAGCAATTGTGTGTCTTGCACACTTTGATCTATTTGCTACTCTTCAACTGTTACCATTTCATCTTCTTTTTATGTTTCCTCCTCCACTTTTTTATCTTCCTTCTCTTTCTTACTAGCCTCAGTCTTATTTGCATCTTCATCCTCTTCAATGTTCTATCCCTTAAAGGGATTTTCTTCTCTAGCCTTGATACTAGTCAAACCATATATCAACTTGCATATCTTGTTGATTTATTGACAACTTCTTCAATTTGATTATGATGGATGATGAAGGCTCTATATTTTGGTGCAAACTTGCTCCAATGTTTCTTATTTGCCTTAGTTATTTGACCTTTAATCAACTCTAGCATTACTTGTGCTAATGTGGATTCTCTTATTTCTTTTTCCATTTTTAAACAATAATGCCATTTGTTTTCAACAATTTCATATAACTCCTTAGGCATTGTATTGTCTAATTTGAGGGGAGTGTTCTTGAATTCTACCATCATGGCATATATTGATTCTTCAACTATATTTTGATCTTCTCTACTTAATTTATTAAAATTAATATTTTTCAATTCAGAAAAATCTACATTCTTCCTAACATCGTCACAAATTTTATCAATATTTGAATTAGGAGCATGGCTTACCACTCTAAATTGGCTGATATCTTTAGGATTTTTCCTTTCGTCATCATCTAACTTTGTTTGTGCAACATATCTTCTCTTTGGTTTCTTGTGCACAAGACTAGTCAGCTTAGTAGCCTTATTCTTCTCTTTGTCTTGTTTCTTGTCCCTTTGAGTTGAGGCTCTTATGGTGGCTTTTGTTACTATTAAAGTTGGCTTGGCTTGGGTTGGCTTTGCAACCTTCTTTTCTTTAGGCTAGGCTGTAGACTAAGTTTTGGCCTCTCTCTTCTTGAGCTCAGTTTGAGCTGGTGCTTCCTCGGCTTGTTCTTCGTTGAAACCTTCTTCCTTTTCTTCATCCTCACCTAAGCCTTGTGTCAATGAAAGAGGTTAATGTTCCTCTTCATCATCATCATCATCTTCCTCTTCGTTGGCATCAGCACCTTCACCAAATATTTTCTTAAGTTGTTTTACCAATTTATTCTCTTTCTTTAATGTGGAGGTAGTCTTCAACTCCATTTCCACTTTTTATTTTACAACATCATATGTTCCAAAAGGTTGGGCACTTTTATCAATCTCTTCTGTAAGAAATGTTGTGATTGTTCCTAATGCTTCATCAATGTTTAGCTCATATCCTAATGGTCTTAGCCATCTAGTCCTTGGAATTGTTGCTTAGATATAAGTATGATCAATATCAACTAAGAAACAAATATCATTGAGGTGTTGTTCCCCTAGGGAAACCGGCATCCTTAGTCTTTGCTTCATGTATTTCTTGAAATCCTCAAAGTAACTAGTCATTAGAGATTCAAAGTTGTCTCCCATTTGTTCAATGTACTCATTGATTTGAGTAATAGCTAAGTTATCTAATTTCCAATCGACTTTGCCAAAAGAGGGAAATTCTTCTAGAACATAGAAAAGTATATAGATTAAAATTGATCCAAACTTACACTGAGTGCCTTTTGATCTTCTTATTTCTCCCAGATTCTCCATGATCTACTATAATAGCAATTCTACTAGATCATATGTATGATCCTTCTTCACAATTTTGTAGGCCACATCCACAGTAATGCATGAAAGACTATTCAATCTACTTGATTGATAGAAGTTGTGAGATATGATTCTTACTAAAATGTCTAGAAGGGGATCTATTATTGTATCAATAGTCATGGCCCTTTTGTTATATTTCACCCTGGTGTTCTTTTCAATAGCTTCCTTAGAATCACTTTGTTGGGTTTTGTACCAATCTATGGTTGGAAAACCTGTAAGCCTATGCACGATTCTCTTCATTATCTTGATAGGTCCTCCTTCTAACCATAAATAACCATTATGTATTCTACTTAGGACAATTCTTATCCATTTAGTTTTGAAAATTGTGGGGAAAACTAGGGCACAAGTTAAGCCCTTTCTTTCAACTATTTGAAATTCTTCCTTTATCACTCCATTTTCACATAGTTTATCATATGCTTGATGAATCTCCATGTCTCCTATTTCTCCTATCTTGCATTTGTAACATTTCCTAACATCTTGCACCATCATGACTTTGGGCAGAATAATGGATAGTGCATTGGTAGGGTCATTCTTATATGCAACTTCTAGAATTGGCCTAAAATTTGGTTGTTTAACATCATTACTCACTAATTGAACCTTGAAACCTTCCTTTTCCTTAGGGTTTTTTAAACTAGAAGCCATATTGTAAATCTAGGGTTTCAAAAGATATTAAACTTTATAACTGCACAACTTAGCACTTGAGGAATACCTTAGATCGATGAAAATAGTGCTTTATCTTTTTCAAAATCTATGCAAAGGCTTCAATTGTTGTCCATCAATCACTTCTTTTCTTTTCTCGTTCTTGCTCTATTTTTGAATGATGAGAAATGATTGCTAAATTGACCATATACTCTTCAAAACATAGCATTAAATGCTTAGTTTATATATAGTTTTACACCCAGCTCCTTAAATATTTCAGCATAACTTAGATTCCATTGGCTTTCCATCACTTAGCTCCACCTAGATTTCCTTTTCACTTTTCTTTCATTTCCAACTCAGCTATGACCAATCACTCAATTCTTACTAACAACTCAGCATATACTGACATTCACTTGGCATCTAAGGACAACTCAACAACACTAGTGAAAATTTGAATTTTAACTTTACATATCTAATCATGTTGATCTCTTCTTTTTAGCACTATCTTATTTAGGAACTGATGTATGATAAAGCTTAGTAAATTAGTCCCTCATGCCTTATATTTGCTTAGTTTAATGAAGTGTGATCACTTGACCTATTAGGTGAAGTGATCCCTACATTTGATGAGCTAAACTCATCTTTCTTCTTTCATGTCTTATTCATTTCTCCTTTGATGTGTTCAACATCTACCTTCTCTTTCCCTTTTTCATTCTTTGAGTTAGGTGCCTTTGACCTTGTAGGGCAATTTCTACTGATATTACTAGTCTTCAAGAAATTGAAACATGTGGTTTGGCTCAACCATCTATTGTAGTTCCCTTTAAAATGTGTCCTTATGCAATTTTTAGGAACATGTCCATATTCTTGATAGTAATGTCAACTATACTTGGTGTTGTAATCCCAATTGTAGTGATGTCCATGGTTATTTCTCTTTATAGGCTGATTTGGTGTCCACATAGGCTTTGATCTACACTCAAAAGCTTTATGTCCATACTTCTTGCAGTTGCAATAGTGACCTTCAAATCTTGGTGTCCTAATAGTCCTAGTCCTACAGTTATGTTCTTGATGTCCTTTTTTTTTTCATTTATGTCAATAAATTGCATTCATAGGTTTGTCATGTTCATGGGCATTCTTACTCCTACATACATTAGAAGTATGTCCCTTTTTACCATAGAAATGACAAGTAGGTTTAGTGTTCTTACCTTTGTTACTCATTTCTTTAGCAATCTTGGAGGACTCTCCTTGTTCAATGCTAATGTAATCAAGTCCTAAAGTGTCATTGCTTACCCTGGGTGATTTTAGTAGGTATTCAAAGTACTTGATGGCCTCATTTGGTTTGTTGAAGCTTTTTGCAATCTCTTTCTCTCTTTTCAAGTCATTTTGTTGATCTTCATTCTGCATATTCAGTGTAGAGATCTCAATGTCTTTCATATTTAGCTCATGATGTACATTCATCATTTGGCTTAAGGTATCTAGCTACATGTTAGAAATTATTTCAAACTCAATTGTCTTTTCCTCCAGTCTATTGGTAAGATCTCTCTTGTCATCTTCTATCATGGTTTTTTCTTCAATGGCTCTTTTCTTCTATTCAATTACTTCACAAAGAATTATGGCTTGTGATTCTTGTTCAAGCTTGAGTATACTGATTTCTTCAGCTTAAGCTCTATTCTTCTCCATAAAGTTTTCTATTACTGCATCATACTCCTTGGAATCTTCCTTTGAAAATAGTTTAAAGGTGTCAATCTCCTTGTATTGTGTATCATTTTGAGCTATGGCAATTTCTCTTCTTATTTATAAATATTTTCTTAGTTCCTCTCTAACTTCTCCTAGTGCATGTATAGAAAGTTGTATATCAATTGCTTGATTCTCTATGATCTTCCCAAGTTTGTAGACTTCCATTTTCTAGATCTTTTCTCCAAGTTGTAAGGCTCCTTCTTGTGAGAACTTAGCTATGATACCAATTGTTGGAATTTACAAGTGGGAAGATACACTTCTAAGAGGGGGCATCAATTAGAAGTATCTAAATTTAACCTTAAAAACCTTTTTGGCTAAAAACATTCACATGCATCTAATCCATCTAATAAACATGAAAGTAAAGAGGTGCATGAAAATAGATAATACAAGATTTGGTAACCCAGAAACCCTCCAAAAATGAGAAGGTAAAACTAGGGTGCAAGGATGACACCCACAAAATATCACTATAGCAATGTCTAACTATTCAAGGTTACAAAATTTGACCACTTCCAATGGTTTTCTTTGTAAAAAGCCTGTCTTGTTAAAGACTTTACACCATATTAAAAGTGACTTGGTTAAAGGATTTCACCACCCCACTAAAAGTAGGCCTAATTAAAGGACTTCAGTACATTCAATTTTATCCCACCTTGTAAAAGGATTTACAAATGGTTGTTAGGCCAACCTAAGTTCATAGGATTTCTATTATCTAATAAAATTTCTAGAGAGTATTAGAAAATATTTGACCTGATAGCTTTGTAATCTTCAATTGCTAATTCCAGATCCTTGTTCTACTCTTGCTGATTTGATCCTTGGTTGATCAAATATGTCACTCTAAAATATTCTGATACTCTATTCTTGATCAACTAAATGCTACAATGTTACTTTATTCTTATAAGTCTTTTCACACTTCTCTTTGAATTTCACTATAGTTCACTCGTACACTTCTCTCTTGTATGCATACAATGGGGTTTTGTCCTCCTTTTAAATATTTTGAAGACTTAGGGTTAGGTATGAATCTACAATCCATATTCAATCTTTATTTCCCACTCAACTCGTGCACTTTTCTTATTGGTTGCATGCCTTCTCCTTTTTCTTTATTGGCTACATGTAGATTACATAGGTAATGCAAAAGATTCAATCCTATCATCAAGATCCTTTAAGATTCTTCTATGTCAACTCAAAAATGGTTTACATAGGTGTTTGTGCAATTACAAACATCTATTTCCAATCTATGTTACTCAACACTCATTACTGCTGATGCTCAGCACTTGATAATGTTATTACTTGGCACTTGTTGTAGTTTTGTCTAGCTTGGAAATTGAACTGACTGGGTATCAACTATTTGGTCAGCATCAACTATTTACTGGGCATCAATTGTTTACTTGGGACCAACTATTTACTCGACATCTATACATATTTTACTGGGCATGAACTTAGTAAACATCTTAAGTGTGTTGACACAAAATATTCAAAACTAGTCTTAGATTCAACAATTTTGTTCCTTAAGTCTTTTATTTCATGGTGTACTTGCATATGCACAAACTAGGTCAAACTAAGGGCCCCTATTACAAATCATTGCACTCCATAAATAGAGACCTATGAGTCACCATTTGAGATCTCATTCTTGATCAATCTTGGATATAATGACCCATAGAAGTGTGTCAACATTTTAGCATACACATTTTTGGCACCCACTCTGGGGAAACCCACTATTACTTTCTAGTTTTAGATATTTTATGAGGTAACCCTATTATGTGGATTTATTTGTAGACAAAAAAATCCTATATCTTAAAGTTTTGATAATATCTCCCAGATGGCTTAGCATTTTAGTCTAAGTTTTTTTTTCCAAGTTGGCAAAATATCAAAGATTCTTTAGTAAAAATTTTAGATTTTTTTGAGGTATGTTCTATTTTTTCTTGATTTTTCATGAAAAAATATTTTAGGGCACAAATTAGAATTTTTTTTTGAAATTCTACATTTTTTGAACAGTCTTTGAAATTGAAATAGGGTTGGTACTTTGAATTTGATTTTAGAGGTCATATTAAGGCTCAATTATTTGATTTGTAAAAATTGGTCTATTTTGACAAAATGGCTTACTAGGGCATAAATGAAAAGACCTTTTCAAAATTCTAAAATTCTTGAAAAGCTCTAGTTTTTGGCAAGAGTCTATTTTTTGTATTTAGGGTTTTGGATCCAAATTCATATCATATAGGTCCAATCTTGTTGACTAGGTCAAAAATCAACATTAATAAAAGGGCATTTAATGAATAGATCACATTTAATTTTCACATGGATCAATGCATGATGTGAGCTTTCATTTGGGTTATTTTCTAGTTATTATCACTCTTAAAAATTAGATTTTTAGATCTAACCCTAGTTTTGTATAAGTTGGATATAAATTGCATATCTTGTGTTTGCTTTTTTTCTTGTTACTTTGTTCATTGCAAACAAGCATTCAAGGGTAAATGAACGGTACAATAGAGAAAAGATCCTTTGCAAGGATTACCAAGTATTTTTTTGGATCTCTATAAAATTTTGATTACAAAATTAAATGAACCCTCTCATGTGTATGTCTTGAGTTCTTTTACATGCTTCCATAGATTCACACTTCATTTGGTGCTCTAAAATTGGATCTAGATTTACTTTTATGCTATGTGTTTCACATAGTAATTAGGCCCTATGAACAATATTTCTGGAGTTCTTGAGGGAATGTGCTTCATTCACTTTCCTTACATGTGAAGCTCTTCTCAACAATAGATCCCTTTGTAGGTAGGGAAGGATATTTGTTATTATCTCACTATTCTGCTTGGGTTTGTCCTCAACATCCATTAGTACTTTTTCTTTTGAGATTGGTGGTGTTTGTTGTTAGCTTTTCCAAAAATTTGGTGAGGTGATTTCAAAATAGCATGTTGAAGAATCTTGTGTGCTGTGTTTGAGTAAGGTAAAGAGGTTAGAGGAGTATGCTCTATTCCCTTTTCGGTACATCAGAAACTTGAAACCCTTGAATCCAAATCAAGTCCCCATGTGGGACAACTTTTTGAGTCTTACTTGATTAGAGAGGGTTAACCATAGTGGACATTCCCTTTATTAGGTCAACCATGTGGACAAAACCTCAAGTGGTAATAGCCATTTTTGACATTGTTGTAGCAACTGCTATATAAATGTCTTTGTGGGAGTAATCCTCATGGGTGTAGTCTTTTTTTGGGTTGTTGGATCTCCTCAATATCTCTAATTGGTTAAATTCTTAAAATATGTCAAAACACTGGTGCGCTAGGATTGCATTTTTCCCACTCTAGAATGCAAAAGTTGTAGAGTTGAACATTACTAAGAACCATAATGCTACCAAATTTTCTTTTCTAGGACTACGTACATGATTGGAAAATTTTTTGAGAACATATATATTGGTGGTTTTAGGGATTAGACTAATACTATGACACTATTCTTGTTCATGTGCAAGGTTTCTTTGCCCCTTGCTCAGTATTTGAAGATTTTTTGTTGAAATTCCAAATTGTTGTCTTGCATGCCTAGTTCATGATTCAAAATTTAGCACACCTAGTTGGATATCTAAAACAAATAAAATCTGAGTTCCTAGGTCAAGACTTTATGATCAAACTAATTTGCTATTTGGTTATTTATAGTCTCCTTATGTTGATCCAGTTCAAATTAGGCTACTTACCCCATTGTTAGAAGCTTGTTTGCACCTTGAGTTATGTGTTTTGACCCCTTGAATTAGTGGTCTTTGATTTCACAAGTGACCTTGTTTAGAGTCGCTTAGTTAGAGACCATCCCTATTGGGAAAGATATACCTTTGGACTCTTTGATATTATGTTTGGAGAGTCTTAGTAATCTCTTGTCCATCCACTTTCATAAAAATTTAATTTTAATTATTTATAATTTGGGAAAATCATCCTCCTGGTCCATATGTGCTAGGGTATTCACCCAAAGCTGTAGGCAACTTTGTGGCAGTGTTGGTTTATCCCTATTGAAAAATTCCATATTATCACATCTTTTTTGGACGTGAGTGCTTTTACTATCCTAGTTTGGTACCAATGTTTCTTAGGGTTATCAAATAATCTAGTACCTTTTCTTTCATGTCGATTACAACAAGATATCAAGTAGATCAAGGAAAGAGACCTCAAGTCATCTTTAAACAATTACCTTTAGTTCAAACTTGTCAAAGATGTAAGGGAAAATAACTTGTGTTTGCTCAATCACCTAAGAATATTCCAAAACTTTTCATTGACCCTAGTAGTGACCTTATTGAGTTGAGTACACCCTTAGCATCACCTCACTTAGATATGGATATGAATTTTATAATTGCTCTAAAAAAGAAGAATCGAAGTGGTTAACACTATGTTGACCCTTTGAGTGGTGGTCCTACTCATGGAAATAGACCAATCTCACCCCATATTGAGGATAGATATTTGCATGCACACCAAAGGGATACGAAAGGTAAGCATTATACCTATCAAGAAGAGAAATCCCAATATGATGATCAAATTAGTGAGCCTTCTAGCACTCATGTGAATACAACATTTTTTGGTAATAGGTTTAAATAGTCAAGACCGGGTACACTACTCATGAAATCTTTAGGTTATGTGAGTAGTAGACTCAAAGTACTTGAGCATGAGAGAAGAGCTCTTCTAGAGGAACAAGCTAAGAAGGAAGAACAATTTAGGTTCCTAGAGGAAGAAAGACAAGTCATGATTGAGATAGAAAGGAAAGCCCATCAAGAAGAACAAGACCTTCATGTGACTCCACTACTAAACAATAAATTCAGCAACATATGCATTGATGGTGGAAACAACTCTCCTCCATCCACCCCTCCTAAGACTCCATGAATTGGAAGACACTCAAGAACACCTTCAGTATCTCCTAACCCAAGAGGAAGGAGAGCTTGAAGACATGATTATTATAGGAGACCAACACCTCCTAGAGTTTTAGGACAATCTTCAAAATAAGCTCATCATGGTTCACAATATGGAGGTGGTAGCTCAAACTTTGACCGTGATTCTTATGATTTCATGGCTATGCAACAAGACCCACATTTTAAGCAACATATGGAAGCATATATGAAGCAAAACAAAGATTCATGACTTCAACATTTAATCAACAAGGTTACTAACGTCCCTTGCAACTTTGATGTAGATAAAAATATTGAGAAGCATGATCCCTCTATGAAAGAAGAAATTGACCAATTGAAGAAACAACTGAGGAAAATATTGGCATCCAAGAGTTCTTTTTCACTTGAATTAGTTTGTCCTAATCCTTTTGATAAGAGTGTTGACATTAAAGATTTTCCTAGAAAAATTGATATCCCCCATTATGCAAATTTTGATGGAAATGGGGATCTAAATGATCATGTGTGTCAGTTCTATACTATGAGTTTTGAGTTTCATCATGATAATTTATACCTCATGAGATTATTTCCAAGGAGTCTTAAGGGTCAATCGATGAAATGGTTTACCAATATAACTCCTATTATTTATATGTTCCCTAAGTTAATTTAGAGATTTGTTCAACACTTTGCATCAATCTTTCACTATCTGTCTTTCTATTGGACTTATGTCACACAAAGAAAAATCAAGGAGAATCATTTGTTACTTTCTTTCAAAGATGGAGACGATAGTGCTCTCACTATTCAAGGACTATTCCTAAGAAAGAAAATATTGAAATCCTCATTAGTGACATGGTTCCTAAGATGAAGTATGAAGTTAAGAAGATGGTATTTGAGTCATTTGATACCATGGCTGAAGCCACATTTAGAATTGATGATGTTTTGAGAGAGCAAGGTATTTTGACAAAAAATGAAAACAACAAAAAAATTGATCAAAATAACAACAATAAAAATGATAAATTAAAGAACACATATTGGAATAAGAAAAAACAAGTGGTTAATGATGGAGTTGTGGATTCCTCTAAGCCTAAAGACCAAGTTTTTCTCCATTTGGTTAGTGCCAATCAACAAAGTAACAAACCAAGTTATCAAGAAAGGCCTAAAGGAGAGAAACATAACTTTACACAATTGAGTGAGTCATACAAAGAGATATTCATGAAGCTCCTTTCTTGTAATCTTGTGCACCTTTATGATGTCAAAAAGTTCCACATACCTAAAGTTAAGTAATATTGGTGGGATGAGAAAGCCTATTGCAAAATTTACAATGGCATTGGACATAATATTGAAAACTATGGGAGATTTAAGCATATTTTTGAAGATATTATTGAGAATGGAAAACTTGAAATAGATAGATTAAATACAAATGTTGATCACACAATATTCAAAGAGCCTTTTTCCAAGTATGAGAAAGGGGAAGCTTCCCAACCTAAGAATGGTAATGCTACAATCAATTACACTTATAGAAATTTAGAAAATGTTGTCAATATGAGAAAGGTTGTAGAAGAAAGTGTCAACATGATGGAAGATAAAGATCCCAGTGGTTATGATTTAAAATTTGAGCTCTCCTATCCTTGGTAAAAAACCCATTTTGGTGCTAAGGGGTGCTTACTCTAGAGAGTCATCTCAAGGTCCCCTTGTCATTATAGGACCCAATTTAAACCACTCAAGTAAACCTAAGCAAGTGTCTTCCCAAAGTCTCAATATTGTTACATGAAGTCAAGGTCCCCTTGTCATTAAAGGACCTAGTTCAAACCAACCAAGTAAACTAAAACAAGTACAAACCAAGTATGTTCCTTCAAAACTAGTGGTTAATCCTAGGTATATTTATAATATTGTTGATCAATTGCAAAGAAACCCTGATCAAATTTTAATCTTTGAGCTTTTAGAGTTGTCTCTGAGACACAAACAAGTCTTTGAGGATGCTTTGCACATGGCGAATGTTGCCAAAAATTTAGATGATGATCAATTCAAAAACATGGTTAATCATATTGCTATCCTTCATTACCTTTCCTTTTCAAAGGAAGATGATAAATCTTTGAGCCATCTACACAATCTTGCCATTCATATTGAGTTCATTATCCATAGAACCCATGTTAGGCACATGTTGATAGATGGGGGTGTTGGGCTTAATATTTGTTCTTTAAGTCTTTTAAAGACATTAGGTTATTCTAAACAAGTTATTGATACTAGAAGGAATATTATTATCAAATCCTATGATGAGATAGAGAGAAGTTTAAAGGGGTTGGTCGTCCTTCCTGTTAGGATTGGTCCTATTGAAAAAGATATTTTATTCCAAATGGTTGATGTTGGACACCCTGCATACAATATTTTACTTGGTAGGCCATGGATTCCTAATAGGAAAGTAGTACCATCTACCTATCATTAGTGCATTAAGTTCCCTTTTGTTGTAACAAAGATTTGTATACCTAGGGATAATACTTTGTCTATTAACTTGATTTTGACAAGTACTCATGTTCCCCTCAATAAAGAAGCAAATGATTTTGATGCAAATATAGCTGAATGTAAAGACAAATTCAAATCCATAGACCTTGGCAAGGGGGGATATAAACTCAGCTACCTTCTAGCATAACTAGTTTCATCTAGATCTTATGGTAAATCTTCACAAGATATGAAACCTTTCTCTTCAACTATGACAGTATTTGACACATTTGTAAAGTTTTCAATGCCTATTCAATATGAGAAAGAAGATATGACTACTAGAGATTAGATTTATAGAGAAGAGAAGTATATACACAATTAGAACTTTACTCCCTCTCCTAAAGCTTGTGGAAGAGGTTATACATTTTTCAAGATGATGTGTTATATTCAACATGACCCTCTTAGTAATAGATTGAATGCTAGATCTGAACCCCTTGATCATGGTCCTTTCAGATGCAAGTCTAAGAAGTCATTTGGCCTAGGATATGTAAATCACAATCACAATAATGTTGCTTCTATCATTGATAAGTTAGATAGTGAAGAAGAACAAGAGTATATACCTAATTTTGAAAATCAACAAGATATGTGTGAAGAGTGGGGGAAATTCAAATAGTCTAGTATCTCATAAGGTAGTTACAAATTTAGAACAAGAGAGTGTGACCCTTGATGATATTGAGGCTTCCATGTCTAGGCATCCCAAGACATCATGGTTTAAGCGTCCTAGTCAAGATTTAGAAATAGATTCCAATGAGTATGAATAGGACTCCCTCTTATCTAGACTTCTACAATTGATATGGATATTGATGTTGTTCATACATATAGTTCTTAACCCAATTTAGTTGAAGATTCTTGTATAGGATTAGATGATTTGAACTCACATGTTACCTTAGTGGATGATTCTTTGCTTGTTAGAAGGAATCCTAATTTGGGTAGTTTAGGAAGTTACTTGATAGACACTGACTCTTTGATCACCAAACATATCATTCATTTTCATAACCTTGAACCAGTCATTGATTTAATCCTTGTTCATCCTGATTTGATTGATTGGTCTAAATACAATCATCAACTTTAGATTTTAATTTTTTTAAATGATTATGAGATAGCCTACTATTTGAATGCCACTGAACTCATAGTCCCTTCCACTAGTAAATTGGCTACCGACATAACAGAGCCAAAAATCAAGTACCTTAGTTATAGAATAAAAAGAAAAGAAAATATAAAAAGAATAGGAATTCTTACGATTAAAATCACTATGTGGTGATGGAAAAACAAAGAAAAGGTAAAACAAAAGGATGTATCTAAGGGTGAAAAACTTTTTGAGGTGCCTAAGGATGAGGTACTTGATCATCTCCCTAGTTATTTTGAGGATAGATCTTTAGTGCTTATTGAACCAACACAAGCAGTCAATATGGGTATGGATGAAGCTTCACAAATGGTATATTTGGCTCACTCTTTATCATCACAATAAAAATCAGCCAATTTTAAGTTCTTATAAGAAAAGAAGATCAATTTTGTAAGGACTTATTCAGATATGCCAAGGTTGGACACTAATCTTATTATGCATTACTTATCCATAGCTCTAGGTGTTAAACCAGTTAAGTACAAATTGAGAACGATGCATCCTCACATAACTCTCCCAGTCAAGATAGAATTAGATAAACTCCTTGGTGCAAAATTCATAAGAGCTATTCACTATGTTAAATGGATATCAAACATTGTACCAATTTGAAAACATGAAAAAATCATTTCAATTTGCACATATTTTAGAGATGTTAATAGAGCATGCCCAAGGATGATTTTCCACTTCCTAATATAGAAATGATAGTGGATATGATTGCAGGTTATGAGATTTATTCCTTAATGGATGGTTTTTCTAGATATAATTAGATTAAGATAGATCCTAAAGATCAAGAAAATATTGCATTCACTTGTGTATGGGGTACCTATTGTTGGAACATTATGCCTTTTGGTTTGAAAAATGTAGGACCCACCTATCAATGTGCTATGACAACTATTCTTCATGATATGATGCATAAAAATATGGAAGATTATGTGGATGACACCTTAGCTATGTCTAAGAAAAGGGATACACACTTAAATGATGTAGAAGTCATTCTGGATCACACATAACAATTTCAACTAAGGTTAAATCCTAAAAAGTGTGTATTTGGAATCACTTCTAGAAAATTAATAGGATTCATTATCTCAACAAAAGGAATAGAGGTGGACCCTAAAAAGGTTCAAGCAATCATGGAATTTCCACCTCCTAAAAACATTAATCAAATGAGTCTTCAAGGGCATCTTCAATCTATAAGGAGGATTATTTCAAACTTGGTACATAGAGCTCAACCTTTCAATAAGAACTTACATAAAGGATTCAAATGTGTATGGAATGAAGAGTATCAAAAGAGCATAGATCAAGTCAAGAAATACTTTGAAAATCCTACTATTTTAATGCCTTCTATCTCATAGAAACCCCTTATTCTATATATTTCAGTAATAGAGTCTTCCTTGGTGACATTATTAGCTCAACTAGATGAACATGGGAAAGAAATAGAAATATACTACATTAGTCATACCTTTTTTTTCATATGAGGTTAATTACACTAGTATTGAGAAAGATGGGCTCGCAATTGTGTTTGTTTCCCAAAAATTGTAACATTATATGCTCGCACACATTACTAGGTAAGGCTACTCTCACAAGTAGACTTGCTAAATGGATGATAATCCTTTTAGAGTTTGACATAGCGTACATTGAGCATAAAGCAATCAAAGGGCAAGCCATAGCAGATCAATCAGTTGATTTCCCATTACAAGATGATGCACCTATTCGAGTTTATTTCCTAGACAAGCACCTCATGTATATGACTAAAAGAACATGGAAGATGTTCTTTGATGGATCCTTTATGCAAAATGGTTTTGGAGCTAGTGTGTTGCTTGTTTCTCCTCATGGGTACACGATTCCTAAATCTTACAAGTTATTATTGCCATGTACAAATAATAATGCTAAGTATGAATCTTTAACAAGTGGACTTAAGATGGTTATAGAATGGAGAATTATAGAGTTACACATCCATGGGGATTCACAGCTGATAATCAACCAAATCAATCACACTTATTTAACAAAAAATGAGAAATAGTAGCTTACAAGAAAATGGTTGATTCCTTGAGATGCTAATTCACATTTGTCTCATTTCAACAAATCCCTAGAGAAAAAAATAAAATAGCTGATGCTATGGCTATAGTTGCTTGACTTCTTTGATTAGAGCAACATGAATCAAGATTTGAATTTCTGGTGGAAGAGTTACATCACCCTATTTATGATTCTCAAGAATGTCATGTTATTTGTACCCTTGTTGGTCACGAATCATCCCATTATGGTGTCATTTATTCATACCTTCATGATGTCATTATACTTGAAACATTTAACTGATCTAAACATAAAAACCTTATTTGAAATGCCTCTTTCCATTCCCTTATCTCTAGAGATTTGTATAGGAGGGCTCTAGATGGAACACTTCCTAGATGCTTAGAAAAGGAAGAATCCAATCAAGTGTTAGTTGACATCCATGAGGGCATCTATGGGGCAAATTCTAATGGTCTTTCCATGGTTCAAAGGTTGCTTAGGGTGGGGTACTATTGGACCAGAATGTAGATTGATACAGTAGCTTATGCAAAGTCATGTGAAAAGTGACCAAAACATGGTAACCTAATACATGTTCCAGGTAGGGAACTCATTCCTTTTATCTCTAATTGGTCATTTTAGGGTTGATCCTTTGATCTTGTTAGATAGATTCATCCCAACTCATCATGTGGACACAAGTTTATTGTCATTGCTACTAATTACTTCACTAAATGGGTAGAAGTTGTCCCATTTTTTATTTCCTTGAGCAAGATAGTTTCTCTATTTATTATAAATCATATTATATGTAGATATGGACTTCCTTATGAGATTATCACTGAAAATGGAGGCCAATTTAAAAATAAGGACCTTAAATGACATTGTAAGAAATTCAAGATAAAACAGCATAGGTCTTCCATTTACTTCTCGCAAGGAAATGTTCAAGTTGAAGCATCAAATAAAACCATTTTCAAAATCTTACATAGAACAATTCTTAAGAATAGTAGAGATTGGTACTTTAGATAAATCTAGCTTTTTAGGCCTATAGAATGGGTATTAATACTTCTACAAGGGCTATTTCCCATACATATGGTGCTAAAGTAGTGTTACCTTTATAGGTTGACATTCCTTCACTCAGAGTTTCCCTCAATGGTCTAGTTAGAGATGAAGAATACCATGCCATGAGACTTCAAGAGCTAGAACTTCTAGATGAGAAATGCCAAGCATCATTTGACCCTATGAGGGTCTACCAAAAGTGCATGTCAAAAGTATTCAACAAAAAAGTTAGCCCTAGAGAATTCTAGGTGGGAGATTGTGTCCTACATGAAAATCCTAAGAATCAATAGAATAGAGATCAAAAGGCTAAATTTGAACCTAATTGCCTTGGACCTTACATTATTAGAACAACATTTGGGTCTAGTGCCTATTTACTATCTACAAAAGAGGGAGAGCAACTACCCAATCCTATCAATGTCTTACATCTCAAGAAGTTCTATCCATGATGTCCATTCTATCTAGAGGCATCATTGTACATATTTATTGATCCTGTAAAAATACAAAAAATGATATACTATCAAAATTCTAAAAATTGAAAAATGTCCTTAAAAAATGATCATCTTAGTAATAAGAACTTTGATGTATCTCCGAAAGAAATTATATATTTAAAGAAATAAAATAAAAATAAATAAGAAAATAAGAAAAAGAAAAAGAAAATATAATAATAATAATCCAAATGTTGAAAACCTGGAAACAAGTGCTAGTTGAGGACTTTGTGCCCCTGTTTCTTAGTGTGTGTCCTCGACACTTGGCCTTTGTCCATCATGCCTTCTCATTGTTGCCTTGGTTTGGAATTGGTCATTAACTAGAGGCATAACTATGTTAGCTTTCATGTCTCATCTGCATTAGTCTTTAGGACACTTTGTAAATGGTATTTTTCAACACCACCCTTCCTATATTTTTCAAAACAAACCCTGACATCGAGTGTTTGATCTTTGCCCAATTTAGTCATGTGATCTTACCTACTTGCAAGAATTTCATCCTTATCCTCAAAACTTAGTATTAGTTAACATACTTAAATTTATAAACACAAACACTTAATGCTTGACTTATGTCATGATATTTTCTTTATCCATTGATTGTTATTGATTTTCATTGAGTGTCCTTGTTTGATAAGTCTCTCTAAGCTAGATAGCTAGAGGACTTGGGGCATGGGGCATGTTTTTATTTGTTTTTTACTTGTGGGTATGGTCTTGAAATTATAGAGTGTCTCTCGTTGTCCCATTGAAAAACTTAGGAGATTTGAGGCATCATCCTTAATTTTTTTTGCACAACCATTCTTATGATCATCGTCACATCTATGCCTTGATGTGAGCATGGTTTTGCTACATTAAATTGGGTAAGCTAACGTCAAAGTGCTTGACCTTTATGTCTTTGATTCTTATGTTAGAATCTTTCCATATTCAAATCTGATATAAATCATATTCATATCTTCATAGTTGTTCTTGTAATTAGTGATGATTGTGTGATTTTTTGATGCCTGTTAATAATGGCCTAGTGATAAAAATAAGTTATTTTATCATTATCTAATTAATGATGAACATAAAATCCTATATTACAATTTCTCTTTTGCAAGTACACCTTTGCATTTTCATGTAGCTTGCATTATTATACTTCATCTTAATTTTCCTTTTCAGGTTGCATTATGAGTTTGAGAGGGTTTTCCCTTCATCTCTCTAGTGGAATTTTATTCAACTATAGTCATTTTTAAATGATCTTCATTTCCTTTATCTTCTTTTATGATCTCAATCAAAATTTCTATCTTAAATAGTTGATTGATTTTGGGGCATTCTATTTCTTACAGGATATTTTATTTTCTTCCTTTTGTTTCTTTCCATATCTTCCAAATTTCTACCTTCCATTTGCTTTCACCTCACTTCTTTTCTTCTAATTCACCTTTGGGGCATAATATTTCATGCTTGATAATATACCTTGGTTCTATGATTCTTATATCTTTCATCTTACATCAAGAATTTTATCTTTTGTTCAATTTGGTCAAATTTATCAATTTGTTGTTTCTCCTCTATCTTATTTTAATTTCAATCACGAAGTGGAAATATCTACAAACTTCAATCATTGATTTAGTTTTATCAATTTTATTCTCAACCTTTTTAAGTCAAAAACTTTTTTTTTTCTTGCATAATGTGTTCCCAAATCTACCACACGTTTGGGTTGTTTTGTGATCCAAAATTGATCTCACACTTTAATTTCTTTCTTTGACTATATGTGTTCCCAAATGAATCACACATTAGTCAAAGAGGGGAAAATGTATGCACCCTAAAATGGTCACCTGGACTATGGATCCTCATTATTCAATTTATCAAATTTCCTAAATCAATGATTTGCAATATTTTATTGAATCAATACAAATCAATTTCTAATCAAATTGTAATTAATTCAATTATTTCAAAATTTCCTAAGGTTTGATCATTTTATCCTTAGTCTTATTTAATTAAAAGAAAACCTCTCTTTTAATTAAATAATTAATCCACATTTAATTAATTAAAAGAAAACCCCTCTTTTAATTTAATTAAATATTTCCTATTTAATTAAAATAACTTACTCCCTTTTAATTAAATAAAATCCCACTTGAAAAATAAAATAAATAAAATATTTTTTTAAAAAAAAATTTCCTCTATACTTAAATGCACATATCTCTAAGTGGGATTCCTCTTTTTTCTCAAACACTCCTCTTTTCTCATTGGTAAAATTTTGTTTCACATAGATCAAACTCTATTATCTCATATTGGTTGTGAGAAGTATCCCACGTCCACAATTTTGTTTATAAGGAGCCCTCTCGTCATTTTGATATAGATAGAGCAATATAGAGAAATATATAGAGAGATATATAGAGAAATATAGAGGAAGATTTTATTGTTATACTACAAGTTTGGAGAATGATTTTGGAGAAGGAGTTTGAACATTAGGGTTTGGACATTGGAGGTTCATTGGAACTTCTCTCTTCTTGTCTTTTTCTCTCTTGCATCTATGGCTTCCATCTTTAGGGTTCATCCTTGCATTTTAGTATTATCTTAGAGTCATATTTGTTTTCATAGATTAATATTGCATTGCTATTTCCTTTCATAGCTAAGATTTCCTTTTCTTACATTGCATTGTATTGTTATCATTTAGATTAGTTTGCATCCTCATTGATATTTTGATCCTTGAATCTCCTATTTCATGATGTAGTCGCATGGGCACAAACTAGGTCAAATTGAAAACCTCTAATACAAATCATCACACTCCATGAATAGAGAGCTATGAGTTATGATTTGAAATCTCATTCTTGAGCCAATCTTGGATATAATGAGCCATAGAAGTGTGTCAACATTTTAGCACACAAAATAAAAATTCACAATTTATTCTAGTAAAAGACTAAAATATATAAGAGGAAAAAAATTCACAATAATTAAAATATTATTTGATCCCTTATAATGACTAAAGATAGACATTGGAATCAATATATAAAATATATGCTTAGGACTCAAAATTAATAACTAGATCTTTCTAATTAAAGGGAAAGTTCATGGCTTAAAAGATGTGTAGATTTCAAACTATAATTTACCTATTTTGTAATCCATGTATAGTTTTAAGAAAGTCATTAGTATAAACAATATAACTTTAAGTTATCAATATATTCTAAAATATATATTATTATGTATACAAGTACATATAATTTAATCTTATCTCTAAACAATTAAATTTTGTGTATTTTATCTTATGTAGTGACATTTCTGTATTTATATGATGTGGTGACACATTAAATGCTTCTTGTTTGAATTTTTTTCTAATATTTATATATCAAATATTTGTATTAATAGAAATGTCATAATTTGTGTTATAATATATTGTGAGAATTAACTAACATTAGACATTCCAACTCATTAAAAAGATCAAATGTTTGTAATGGTCTTTAAGTATATGAAAAAATCATAACATAAATCAATCTAAAATTCATTACATTTTTATTGATTGCATATGAAATATGTTCAGTAATTAATCATAAGTTTAAATTTATTTGTACCTTTTAATCAGTAACCCTAAATGCGGTTACCAATAACACATAGATCATTTATAGTACAGTTATAACTTCCAGAGGCATATAATTTTATTCCAACGTGGAGATATATTTAAACATATCTTATTCTCGTGAGGAAGCCCGCGAGAGACTTAAAAGAAAAGACTACCCAGCATGCAGTAAACAACAATTAATAGAGACAATTATGAATGTGTAACTTCAACTATTTATATTTAGGAAGAGTGTCGCAGTTATGATGGTGGATTGTACAATGTTTTCAAGAATCAAAAGAGAAAATCTACAAATTTAATCTGAACCACTCTAATAGAATGATTTGTGCTGCGAGATGTCTCCCCACGAGCACGCAAAATGAATGAGAGAAAACAATGTCCCAAACAAGAAATGCAAATTAATTAAACAAAGTGCATACACAGTTTAGTATTGAGATTTATCTAGGTCATTGAAGTAAGGGTGTTGCATTGCCTCCTTGGCTGATATTCTCTTCGCTGGATCATAAGCCAACATCTTCTGGAAAACACATGATACAAATGCGAAGAATACAGTGGTTATTATGAGAAAATTATTCGAACTAAGTACATTGATACAGGTCATTCTTAAATATTATATGTTAATAGAAAAATTAAGCTGGAAAAAATAAGTCAATTTTGACTATTTAATACTTTTAACTTAGGAATGAAGTCTTATGTGTGATGTTTAAGCCTTACGAGTAAAACTATGAAAAAAGAAAAAGAAATTGTATGTGCAAATAAACTATACTTACAGACAACAAATCTACACCACTTGGTTCCATATCTGGAACAGCAACGCTAATCTTCTTAGGTTTCCACTCGGGATACACATGCCAATTGATAGACTTAGTCACTCCCGGCCACATGTCTTCACTAGGAGTTCCGAGTTGTCTATTATAAAAACACATATATATAATTCTTAATATAGAACATGATATTTGTCATCATATAAAATTTAAATTTTCACTTGTTTGAGTGGTTCATTTCAACTTACATTAATAACAAATCATAATAAAAGAACCATATAATTTTATATGTACTATCTTAAAACAAATTTAAAAAAAAGAATTATATAATTTTACATGCACTCTTTTAACAAACCAAAATCTAAAATAATGTTATTTAAGAAAAACAGAAAAATATTTCCATAATACTGTAGTGTCAAAATTTAAATTCCTTAAACAATTAAAGGAGATACCTAAAAATGCAAAGAAGTTGGCTTATTTCTGAATCTCCTCTAAACAAGGGAGCCATTCGATACATTTCAGCTGCATGACCAAGTATTATTTTAGATCGATTTCCATAATTTGTATATAGAAAGAATAATGAAAATTAGAAAGAACTCACAAAATAAGTAGTTTACACACTTTTCACTGAAGACAAGAAAAGATAAAATATTACCAAATATACAACCAAGTGACCAGATGTCAATAGGTATGGAATACTGAACAACCCCCAAGAGCACTTCAGGAGCCCTGTACCAAAGGGTCATCACCTGACCAAGAACAAACCAATT
The DNA here is from genome assembly GCA_028749045.1 of Cupressus sempervirens. NCBI lineage: Eukaryota > Viridiplantae > Streptophyta > Pinopsida > Cupressales > Cupressaceae > Cupressus > Cupressus sempervirens. Next base: position 867,728,738 of record CM053789.1, read on the forward strand.
AATTCTCTCAAAGAAATTAGGACAAGTTAAGGGTTAATAAGGTAGGGATCCTAAAAGATTTGTTCTATATCTGTGTTGTGGTGATTTCTCTTATAAATTTAATTTGCAATTTGCATGCAGGCATTTTCTAATGATGTTATAGATCATTGAGATACATTGCATAAAATAATAGTAATACTTCTAAAACATTATAATGGAATAATGATTTTTCCATGCAAAATTAATAATAAATTATAAGTATTTTGTTTTGATAATATTAAAGATATTGACATAACCAAGAGTTCTTTTCCTCATTGTTGATCCACAGTGAGAATTTATAAGAAAATCTATTTTTTCTCAGAGTCCTAGTAGACGAGACAACCATTTGAATCTTATATTATAATATAATACCCACCTAAACGGATATATCATCTTGGAAAAGAATTTCAAACTTTAAAAAATTCAACTAAGAGAGGTTCTTCAGATACAGCTCGACACTTGTAGTTCTACTCCTTAATTGTACTAATTATTGAACTATAAAATTTCAGTTAAATGCATCCCTCATATTATAGAGGTGAACAATCTTTTCTACAACATATGTGATATAAGAATATTAATGACAAAAGATAATAGTCCTACACTACTACTCCACAACGGAAACCAATAACATTAATGTATACAAAATGAAAATGCAAACATTAAAGGCATGTGTAAGATAGGCTTGGGAAACCTTACATTATGGGTTAAGGCGTTAACAGGAAGAGTGAATGATCTCCCCAATCCGAAGTCTGCAAGTTTTAATAAACCCCTTGTTTTATCCACCAATATATTTTGAGGCTTCAAGTCCCTATAAACCAAATTTCTTCATCACCAATTTGTGAAAACAGAAAATCAAAATCTACTCCCCAAACAAAATCTACTCCCCAAACAGAAAATCAAAATCTACACAAAAAAATTGGATGTTACACAAATGGAAGCACCTGTGCATTACACCGTGACCATGGCAATATGAAACACCCCTCAACAACTGGTACATGAAGCTCTGCAACGTAATTAGTCATTATTAAGACTAAGGAGTAAAGCAAGATAGAATTAAATACCAGTAGCAAGACGGAAGAGCCAGTGATTCATATAGATAATCTATATAAAAATAGCATAATTCACCTCAAGAATTTCCAGGACTTTAGAGCATAACATTAGACACCAAGATTAGTTAATCAGGGCTCCTTAGAACATGAGATTATACAACACTTTTCTCTACCTTGACTCATGAGAAAGATTAATTTTTAATTTGTAAAAGTTGAAACGCTATTTCTCAGAATTTAAGAAATACCTTTATAAGATGATGCGACATTTTTGTCTTGGATAGATTGTCAATGTAATTCCTGAGATCACAATCCATGTGTTCAAAAACTAAACAGACGAAGAGGAGGCCATCGTTGCATTTCATGTGATGAACATCAAGTAACCTGCACAATTGCTATGATCAGTCCTAATGAGAGAAACAATGCATGGAAAACAAATAAATATTTAAAATTTCTTCCTTACCTTACAATGTTAAGATTCTGAGATAACATCCTAAGAATGGATATCTCACGGAGCGTAGTGGCAGTAATTCCATCTTCATCACGCTCAAGCTTAGCTTTCTTAATGGCCACAATTTGCCCTGTCTTTTTCACCTTGGCTTTGTACACCTTACCATAAGTCCCCTTTCCTATTGTCTCCAATATCTTATAATCATCCATTTCCTTTCACCAAATTAGAAGAACAAAATTGAAAAATTTTAAAAATAAATTTGTGGTGGACTGAGTTATCCGACTTACAAAATGAAAAGGGACTCAAAATCCAGTGTAGTAATTTATAGGAATGGGAATCGTTATGGTTTCCAAAGCCGACAACTCTACATTTATGTGCATGCAAATCTTAGTGTTGATATAGGTTAAACTGATAAGATATATTAAGTAAACATTAATATAAATATAATTAGCGATCGATGTGGATTAAGGTTTTTCAAAATCAAGCATAAATGTCTAGAAGTGAACAACCACAAAGTTACTAAATTTATTTTGTTGATTATAGAATGTATGATTTTTCAAAGTAAGGAAAAAATTATTTATGTATTTTATTAATTGAAAATGTTTATTTTTCAGAAAGTGTTTTGGGCTTTTATTATTCTTATTTTCTAAAGTAAGAATTTTCTTATAATGAATTATCATAGGTTTTATGTTGTACTTATGTTCTATTTGATGTTGATTTTGCTCATCTTCATCTATTATGTCATTTTGGATTTGCTCTCTATCTTTAGATATGAGCTTCTTGGAACATAATAACTCTTGCTCTATTTTCATCTCATATGTATGTTTCCTTTAGAATTCTCTAATATATTTAAGGTTGGTGTGACTTATAAATATCTATAAGAAATTATTAATGTGGTCTAAGGATGCATATTTTTATATTTATTAATCATTAGATGGTTAAGCAACAATATCAAAGATAGCAAGTATTACTTTGAGAAAGATGTCTATGAATTCCTTGGTGACATTAAGGTCAATTTGTCTATCAGTGACTCAACACTTAGTCAAATAGTTACATTTCTACTAAGATCTATAGTTACTACCTAGCGTATCATTCATCTAGTAATGTTAACAAAGTATCTCAGTTGCTACCAAGCTAAAGAGATAATTTGTAGATAATATTGAGCTACATAGTATCTACCAAGCATCAGAGATAGTTTGTAGTATAGCCCAATTGTAGTAGTGTCTACCGAGATGTCTAGTGGAAGTTATGAAGACTCTAGTGTTAACCAAGCTCTATAGTGCTAACTAAGTTCTACAGTATTTACCAAGCTCATAGTGTTATCAAAGTAAATCTAGTGTTGACCAAGTCATGCAGTGTCAACTGAGTGATTCAACAACTATCAAGTTTCTCAGTATTCACCAAGTCACACAGTGCTAATTGAGTTCAAGCTACTTAAAAGTGATCACTATGGACCGAGCTTCTACTTCAACCAAGTGCCAGAGTTTTTCGAGTGTTGACAGTGTTTGTCATGTATTTGAACATCACCAATTTCGTCTTCAGAACCCAAGTTACAATAGTTGGGCCAACTTTATGAATTATGATGAATTTGGTATTGTAGCCAACTCCAGAAGGTAATGAATTAGATTGTTATATATTTAATGTGTTGTATCATATCCAAATATGTATGGAAAGAAGAATAAGAAGTGTATGGGTGTGAATTGAAGATGGCTACAAGCAGTATAAGCAATAGGAGAGATTTATCTATCATAGCCAGGTGATTATTGAAATACAAGGAATCTCATTCAGTAAATTAGAGTTGTAGATAAGAGATCAGCCACTAATTTTTCATAACAGGTGCATCAGTCAAATCCTTTAATTGTGTAAACTTAACATTTTTTTGTTATATCTCCTGACCAAGTGCATACTTCATTGTATGTTTGTAAAATTATTTAATAGTGTGGACCTCATAGTCCTTATTACTCCTAATATAGTAGATCACCAAAAGTGGTCAATTGTAAGCCTTAACAGGTTAACTTTATACTGCAGTACTAAAGCTTGTGGGTATCATCCCCACCTTAGTTTTACTTTCTATTTTGGAAGGTTTTTGGGTCACCATATCATGTGTCAAAGTGTTATGAATGTTTTATTTTCTTTCATGCATGCAATTAGATCATAATAATATCTAAAGGATTAATTGGTGAAATAAGATAAATTTTTATTAGTTTTTGATTCACCCCTCCCATCTCAATAACCTCACCTACCTTATATTTCCAACATTCCTTACTTTGTTTAGAAAAAAAAATCTATATTTACTCTATGATCTATTAGAGGTTCACTTTGTTAATCTTGGTCTAGTATTGACTATGGATTTCTTATCTACATGTGGATGTGATCTTGCTTGGTGTGAATCTCTTAGAGTGTTGTTCATCAAATAAGTCTCTATCTTTTCTCTTATTTTCTAGTACCTAAGTTTAGTGATATCTATAACAAAAATTAATGGATATTTATTGTACTCTATAAGGAGGCATATTCCTTATAGATTAACACTTAGATAGTAAAGAACAATATCAAAGATAACAAGCATGCCTTAAATTGGTGTAGATTTAGGGGAATTATAACAACATCATACAATGTTTGAAAGATTATAACAATATTTTGCATAGAATAATTCATTTTTAAATTAATTGTTATCATGCAACCTAGGTTAGTCCTTTTAGGGTTTTGATCTTCTTTGTGAGGATAGGTCCTTCTTTGTAATTTATAATGATTCATTCACTTCTTGATTAATTAAAATTTCTTTTTTTTGCTCAATAAGAATGTCTCCACTATGAATCTATGATTTCCATCCTCTATAGCTTTGCTTCTCTCTTTCTATGATAGGTGTTTTCATGTAGTGATTCTTGCAAGATATGAAGTTGAGATTTTATCAACTTGAACATGTCATTAGAGCTCTAGATATTCATGCCCATGTTCTATGTATGAGAAATTTGGCTTGGTTTTCAAATCTATATTTTCTCTTTTAGAGGAATTTGATTTTCAAAAAAAAAATTAATTGGATCTAGGGGACTTTTATTTCTAGACCCTTTCAGCTCAAAGTAGCACATTTTTGAGCTCAAAGCATCCAAAAACCCTTATTTCCATATAAACTTTATCCATTTTAGACATTTTTGAAATCTGAGGTAAAAAAAAGTAGCCCAAGCTTGTACAACCTTGTGCATGCACTCAAAATTGATGATTTCTTTTGATTTTATTTATCAATATTTACAATAAATTTTTTTTATCTATCCGAAAAGAAGGCGGCACACATTTTTGAAGATACACTCATGCATAGATTTGTGTGTGTCGTTGATAGCATTTTCGATAGCCTATAAGCCACACCTCTTTCTGACCATGTCCAACATTCACATCATACCTATGTCTTACCTTCTCCATAGTGTACCAACTGCATGTCTTCGAGGGTGTAATGTTTTGAGACCATATCACCCTACTCATTTATTATTTGGGTGTTGAATGGAAATTTATTGCTTGGAACTATGGTTTTTGTTTGGTGGATTTTTTTGGACTACCAAATTTCCTGGAAGCCACCACTATACCAACTCTAGGCCCTAAATTTTTCTAACCTTGTATGGT